>CM038145.1:59814892-61185880 GCA_021437245.1 Aegilops speltoides | reverse complement strand
GATATTAAATTACCCAAATATTTTGCCCGGCAGACACCCAGAGCATTGCTTTCGCCTTGATCGACGCAACCACTGGCCGGGCTAGGAGGCCCTTGTTGCGAAATACTCTCACATTCCATATTGCCCAACAGACAAGCATCTTCAATGAATTCTACACCTTCATGTTGGCATCGGGTAGCCTACGACAAGAATCTTATCACTTTGGCACTGATGAAAGAGCGGACCAGGTGCTAGTCTAAGATTGCAACCCCAGTCAAGCGCTGATCATGTTCCAAATCGTAATAGTGTAGCGGCATTTCAAAATGAGGTCCATGCGGAGATGATTCCGGTTCCCTTTTTCACAACTGGCACAGGCCATAGTTTGGCCAATCCCTCCGAGCAAATCTATCCACCGTCCAAACTCTATTTTAGAAAGTGAGCCATGAGAAATATCAAATGATGCATGGTGTCCAAACTTTCCACACCATCCTTGGAATGCCAGAATTTATAAACCCTGTGAACTGCATATCCTATGAGCAGAGGCAGTATAGTAGCACCCACCACAGGTGAATTTTCATCGAATAGCATATTTAGTGCCCATAGTGAGCTGCATCTCATGGACCTTGCTCCATATGTTTAAATTTTTTTTATGAGATCGACTATGAGACCCACCTGCATATTGATGCGACGTACCAAATCCCTATTAGCCAGGGCCTTGGCTACTCACGATTTAGTGCGCTTGGAAAGGGCGAAGATGCCTGGGGCGATGTCCTTCTACTTTTGCCATTGTAGCCGAGGAGTGAACCACCGTCGGTTAATTATCATGGATCTTATTATCACAAAACTATAATCCCGGAGCACAAGTCATGATGTGTTATGAAAGAAAGGTAGTATGAAAGTGTATGCACTCCTGGCAGGGACGCGTGCGTGCTTATATGCTTAATATAATACAAGATGTGGCAGGTTGTTGGTAGGTTTGTCCCCTAGTCCAAGATATACCAGATTGGGCACATCCTTGCTAATAACCTCCCTTGTACCTGCCACACACACACACACACACACACACACACACACACACACACACACACACACACACACACAATTACATCGTGACACATTGTCACGTTACACAACATACGTACAAGCCTATTTAACATCCTCCCTCAATCTGAACATGTCAAGTATTAGATTGTTCTTGAAGGCTTGATGTTGTCGTCCTTGTAGGGGCTTTGTAAAGCCATCAACAACTTGATCTCTTGTTGGGAGAAACTATCTCCAAGTTTCCTTGCGTCTCTTTCTCGAACAAAATGAAATCAATTTCTATCTGTTCTTTCTAGCATGAAATACATGATTTCTAGAAGGGTATGTTACTCCAAGGTTATCATCACACCACGGGACGGAAATATGCGGTCTTTCAATATCCAATTCATCAAGTACGGTTTCTACCCACATCACCACAGTACTTGTATTTGCTAATGATTTGTATTCTCCTTCAGTGATGGATCAAGTGACTATTGCCTGTTTCTTGGCATTCCATGATATAAAGTTTGAGCCAACTAAAATAGCCAACCCATTGGTAGATCTCCTCTCATCAGGACACCCTGCATAGTCTGCATCAGAAAAGGCACTTACTATCATTGATGGTGACGTACATATCTTTAGCCCAAATGCAGCACTTCCTTGAATATATCTCAATATACTTTCTACAATTGTCCAATGCAAAAAGTATGAGAGTGCAAGATATTAACAAGAAAGATACATCAGGCCTTGTCAATGTTAGATATGAAGTGCACCAACTGCACTTATACATAGTCCCTTCTTCTGGACTTAACAATGCTCCTTCGTGGAGTGATAGGTTTTCAGTGGTAGGCAAGGGTGTACTGGAATGTTTACAATCCTTGGTCCCTACATGCTTGAGTATACCAGTAGCATACTTCTCTTTGGTTAACAAAATACGATCATGTGTCATTTTCACTTTGATTCCTAGAAAGTAATGTAACTCTTCCAAGTCCCTAAGTGCAAATTCACTTTTCAAGTTTTTAAGCAAAGCTGAGGTAGCTTCTTGCGAGGAACGAGCAACAATTTTGTCATCTACATAAATGAGCATAAAAATGGTTGCCTTCTGTTCCTTGAAGAAGAACAAGGAGGTTTCTCATTGTGAGGGTCAAAATCCAAGTTGTTGTAGATTTGTATTGAACCTTGAATAACAAGCTCCGCATGCCTGTTTTAGACCATACACAACTTTATTCAACTTGCACACAGGGTGTGGTTTAGATCTGTCCACAAAACAAGTTGGATGTCGCATATAGACCTCTTCATCGAGAACTTCATGCAAAAACACATTCTGTACATCCAACTGGTGAAGGCTCCAATCTTTGGAGACAACAATGGACGGAACAAGCCTGATAGTGGCAGCTTTAACAACTGGACTGAAAGTATCCTCTTAATCAAAACCATATTGTTGCCTAAAGCCATTAGAAACTAACCTAGCTTTGTATCTATCTATATTACCATTAGGTTCTCTTTTAGTTTTATACACCCACTAGCAATCTATAATATTCCTCTCTTGTTTAGCTTATACTAGATGCCATGTTTGATTTTTCATACCTAACCATTTATATTTGGGAATTTCAGGTTTGAAAATACCTCATTGTGAACGCGTACTATGACATATAGAAGTAGTTTCCATAGAGGATCCTTCTCATCCTACAACGATTCAGCGATCCAGCAAATCTCCTCGTACGACAACTATCCGGTGGCCCCGGCTGACCCAACCCATGCGCAGGAGACACATGGCAAGGGGCCCGCATGCCATCATTCCTCGGTGCAGCAGGAGAGCCGCACCCATGCGGCTCCAGCCAGTTGTTCCGTGAGGACGCACCGACCTCATTCCCGCCCAACCCAACGGCCGGTCGATGCGGCGTTTCATGTGCGGGTGGGCTGCCCGCTGAACTGGCTGTAGGTGGTGTCTGCTGATCTTCCTGGGGATCCGTTTGCATGGCAGGGCATCTCATCCTATGTCGGATCTTTCGTGATTGGCGTCTGCAGGAGGATCCTCTCCGTGTCTTGTTCCCAACAAATTTCGATGCGTTTGTTGCATAAAATCATAGATTTTGGATGCGTTTTTCACCGCTGCTCACTTCATGATTAGAAGAACTATTAATCAGATGATCATCAACATATTTTCCCCTTGATCAGTTGGATTTAAAATCTCTAGAGGTAACAAAAGGATTTCAGCATGTAGCCTAGCGCCTGCATTTAGATGTGTAGAGTATAGAAGGGAAAATATTTTCATCAAACACCATATCACGAGAGATGTAAACTCATGTTGTGGAAATGTCCAAGCATTTGTACACATCGTGCAGATTAATGTTCCTAGAAATGCACACTTTTTGGAGCGGAATTGAAGTTTGTAAGCATTTTATGGGCGAAGTTCGCCAACAAGTGCACACGAAAATATGAAGGGATGAATAGTTTGGTGTTTCACCCAACAATCTCGTTTTGCTGTAAAACAAACAAATTATCTTGTAAGGGGAGTTTCAAAGTTCATAACTTTTCTCGGCATTCTATTTATTAAGTGTGCTGTAGCAATGAAGGCCTCATCCAAAATTTCAAGGGCATAGAGGGTTGGGCCAGAAGAGACATACCAACTTCAACAATGTGGCAGTGCTTCCCTTCGGCCAACCCATTTTTTTGATGTGCATGGTGATATGAGACGTGGTGAGAGATCCCAATTTTTGTGAAGGAGTTTAACTTGGAATACGCCCCTCCCCAATCTGTTTGACGAGCAAGATTTTTTCGATCAAACAGCCATTCAATAAGGTTCTCAAAGTCATGAAATTTTTGAAAACCATCACACTTATGTTTGATTAGGTAGATCCATGTGAAATTGCTAAAATCGTCAATGAAACAAACATTTTTTTTCTACCTACGATTTCAAATGTAGGACCCCACACATCAGATAAAATGAGTTCTAGAGGAAATATTGGCGCACTCACTGATCTTGGATATAGTAATTGGTGATTTTGCCTTTATGGCAGGTATCACGTACAAACTCATTATTGAAATTGCTACCCCATGGGAGTATAATTTTACTAATGATCTTCCTAACAATGATACAAGATGGATCACCTAAACGTTGGTGTCACCGATCCGAAGATGGTTTGTTGAAACTGAGCATTCTTGCTTCTTGACGTGTGATCTCATATGTGCTTAATGGGATAGAGACGTCTTCTGCCCGTGCCTCTAAGAAGAACCCTCCTTGTTTCTGAAGGAAATATTCCCTAGAGGCAATAATAAAGTTGCTATTTATATTACCTTATATCATGATAAATGTTTATTATTCATGCTAGAATTGTATTAACCAGAAACTTAGTACATGTGTGAATACATGGACAAACAGAGTGTCACTAGTTTGCCTCTACTTGACTAGCTCGTTGAATCAAAGATGGTTAAGTTTCCTAGCCATAGACATGAGTTGTCATTTGATTAACGCGATCACATCATTAGAGAATGATGTGATTGATTTCACCCATTCCATTAGCTTAGCACTTGATCATTTAATATGTTGCTATTGCTTTCTTCATGACTTATACATGTTCCTATGACTATGAGATTACACAATTCACAAATACCGGAGGAACCCTTTTTGTGCTACCAAACATCACAACGTAACTGCGTGATTATAAAGGTGCCCTACAGGTGTCTCCGATGGTATTTGTTGAGTTGGCATAGATCGAGATTAGGATTTGTCACTCCGATTGCCGGAGAGGTACCTCTAGGCCCTCTCGGTAATGCACATCATTATAAGCCTTGCAAGCAACGTGACTAATGAGTTAGTTGCAGGATGATGCATTATGGAACGAGTAATGAGACTTGCTGGTAACGATATTGAACAAGGTATTGAGATACCGATGATGGAATCTCGGGCAAGTAACATACCGATGACAAAGGGAACAATGTATGTTGTTATGCAGTTTGACCGATAAAGATCTTTGTAGAATATGTGGGAGCCAATATGAACACCCAGGTTCCACTATTTGTTATTGGTCGAAGACGTGTCTCAGTCATGTCTACATAGTTCTCGAACCCGTAGGTTTCGCATGCTTAACATTCGGTGACGATCGGTATTATGAGTTTATGTGTTTTGATGTACCGAAGGTAGTTCAGAGTCCCAGATATGATCACAGACATGACGAGGAGTCTCGAAATGGTCGAGACATAAAGATCGATATATTGGATGACTATGTTTGGATATAGAATGGTTCCGTGTGAGTTCGGGCATTTATCGGAGTACCGGGAGGTTACCGTAACCCCCCGGGAAGTATATGGGCCTTACTGGGCCATAGTGGGAGAGAGGAGAAGGGATCCTAGGAGCCCCCCCCCCAAGCCCAATCCAAATTACGTGGGGGGCCGGGCCCCCCTTTGCTTCCTCCTTCCTCCCCAATCCTTCCTCACCTAGTCCAACAAGGGAAGGGGCAGGGGAATCCTACTCCCGGTGGGTGTAGGACTCCTCCAGGGAGTGCCATAGAGGGTCGGCCCTCCCCCCTCGTCCACTCCTTTATATACGGGGGAGGGGGGCACCCCATAGACACAACAGACATTGTCTTAGCCGTGTGTGTTGCCCCCCCTCCACCATAATCCACCTCGATCATATCGTTGCAGTGCTTAGGCGAAGCCCTGCTCCGTAGCTTCATCATCACCGTCATCACGCCATCGTGCTGACGAAGCTCTCCCTCGACACTTAGCTATATCAAGAGTTCATGGGACGTCACCGAGCTGAACGTGTGCAGACCGTGGAGGTGCCGCACTTTTGATACTTGGATCGGTCGGATCGTGAAGGCGTACGACTACATCAACCACATTGTCATAATGCTTTCGCTTTCAATCTATGAGGGTACGTAGAAAACACTCTCCCCTCTTGTTCCTATGCATCACCTAGATGGATCTTGTGTGTGCGTAGGAATTTTTTTGAAATCACTGTGTTCCCCAATAGTTTGCCAATCTTTAACAAGAAAAGAGTAGGGGTGATTTTTTAACAAAAGTGTCATTATCATTGGCAAGGCGAATGCCGGAATCAAACTTTTTTAGCCTCAGGGACATGAAGAATATTGTTTAGATGAAGTTCATGATCAGGAATATAAATAATTGTATGATCAGTGTGATTGATATCCACACCTGAGCTGCTGGTAGTGTGGATCTGCTTATTGCCGGTTTACTTGTCCCAAACAATGAGCTTCTCCAAGTCACCGGCGATATGGTTAATTCGACCACTGTCCATATACCAATTTGTATCTACCCTGTACTAGGGTGCAATCATGTCGGTCGAGCGCTCTTCACCCCCTAGTATGGGGTGTCGAACCTCTTTGAGCACTTCAAGGCTGGGTGTCCATCCTTGCCGAAATCCAGTAAGTTTGTTTGGCTGCCGGGTTGTTGGAGTAGTTGCTTCCGCTGACGTAATTACCTCCACTTCCATTGCTGCTACCGCCATTACAGTTGCCTGGCTTGGGGAAGTTGTGGTCGCGATCACCATTGTTGCCACCGCCTTGTTTGTTGTTGTACTTGCATCTATGATCACCATTGCCACTGGCTTTGACATTCTGCTGCTTGGTGAAGCAAGCACGAGCACCCGTGTTGGCAGAGGACTGAGAAGCATTGCCTCAAAGATTCATATGCGTCTCGAAGGCAACTCTGGTATAGTCACGGGCTCTACCCGTGAACAAACAGCGGACACGACTGGGTCGAACTCCTCACTGAGAAAGGACATCCTCTTCATCAACCTTCTTCCCTGAAGCTATCGATACATCCTAGTTCCTTGTATAGTTGAGGTCGGGCCCACTTTGTACATCATATAGATGTGCGATAGTACCCGATCAATACATCAAGAGTTGCATCATAATCTTCTACATGGTATCAGCCTTCCCTCGGTCCTACGCTAACCGCGCCGCTGCTCCCTCCCTCCACCGCAACCACTAGCCTCCACGCCACCCTTGTCCCTCCCTTCGCCGCCTCTCTCCCACTGTGACGCTCCCTCCAACCACACCTCTCCACCTCCCTTTACCAAAACCCTAACCCTAATCCCACTTGTGCCGCCGCCTCCTCCCACCCACGCCACTGCCATGTCTTCATCCAGCAACCCTAGAAACCCCTTCGCCTCCACCTACAGCTCTGACCCTGACGAGCCCCTCGCTGCTCACATCCGCGACATCCCCCTCTCCGACCATGTCCCCATCACACTCTCCCACACCGCCGCCAACTACTACGTATGGTAGACCTATTTCAATCTCCTCTTCCATGAGTACAACCTCTGTGATCACGTGGATGGCACCACTAACATTTTCGCCATGCGTCGTGATGCCAACTGGACGTCCATTGACGCTACCCTTATCTGATGGTTCTTCCTCACCATCTCACCGGCCATCTTCCACACCTTCGTTCATGATGGGGATGGTGCCTACACGGTGTGGACCAAGATCAATGGTCCCTTCACCAGCAACAAGCTTCAGCGGATTGTCTTCTTGCAGCAGGAGTTTTTTGGGTGTCACCAAAACGACTCCTCCATAGACACCTACTACCTATGCCTCAAGACCCTCTGCAATGAGCTCAATAACATCGGGTTCAAGGTTGGACATGAGCTCCTTCTCTCCATGCACACTGTAGGCCTCAATGAGGACTTTGGTAATGCAGCATCCAACCTCACCCTCATGGCCAATCTCACCTACGAGTGGGCAATGGCCTATCTTTGTCTTGAGGAGCGCCGGATGAAGAACATATGCACCTGTACCGCCCACACCGCCCTGGCTGCCGGCCTCTCCCAGGACGCCCCTACTGTCGGTGTCAAAACCGGCGGATCTCGGGTAGGGGGTCCAGAACTATGCGTCTAAGGCTAATGGTAACAGGAGGCAGGGGACACGATGTTTTACCCAGGTTCGGGCCCTCTCGATGGAGGTAATACCCTACTACCTGCTTGATTGATTTGATGATATGAGTATTACAAGAGTTGATCTACCATGAGATCGTAGAGGCTAAACCCTAAAAGCTAGCCTGTGATTCTGATTGTTGTTGTCCTACGGACTAAACCGTCCGGTTTATATTGACACCGGAGGGGCTAGGGTTACACAGAGTCGGTTATAGAGAAGGAGATCTACATATCCGAATTGCCAAGCTTGCCTTCCACGCAAAGCAGAGTCCCATCCGGACACGGGACAAAGTCTTCAATCTTGAATCTTCATAGTCCATCAGTCCGGCCAAAGTATATAGTCCGGCTGTCTGAGGACCCCTTAATCCAGGACTCACTTAGTAGCCCCTGAACCAGGCTTCAATGACGATGAGTTCGGCGCACAAATTGTCTTCGGCATTGCAAGGTGGGTTCCTTCTCCGAATACTCCGTAGAAGATTTAGAACACAAGGATCGTGTCTGGCTCTGCAAAACAAATTCCACATACCACCGTAGAGAGTATAATTTTCCACAAATCTAATCCGCTGACAGCTTTTCATAGCATGACGTCCCACCATGGCCCAGTCTTTATTCGAACCGTTTTTCATAACCAGCTACTGCACATAATGCGAGGCGGTTTCCTTGACACGTCTTGTAGAAGCAGAGATCATGTCCCCTTATCACGGGATTCTCATCACTACGGGCATGGGTAACCCAACTGTGCCATCAATCGTGGCGCTTGGAAAATAAGCGATTTTAATGGTGGGGAGGCGCACAGTTTCTACGGCCTTTATAAAGAGATAGGGATTCTCCTCTTTCACCCACGCATTCTTCCTTCTTCGCTCATCCATTTTTGCACGCTCGAGCTCCAGCACCCCAGTTCTCACCTTCTCCGTACGGCCAAACATGTCCGGAGCGGGTGGCAAGTGGATGGCCTCCTCCGTCACAGAGGAGGACATTGGCCGCAGACATCGTGCACCGGCTCCCGGATGCAGGGCTGATCATTCCGACTCCAGAACCCCACGAGAGGGTTGTGTTCCTCGCCCACTTCATCCGTAGACTGGGATTCCCCCTCCACCCATTTTTCTGCAGGCTCATGTTCTATTACCGGCTGGATTTTCATGATATGCCCCCTAATTTCATCCTCAACATCTCGGCGTTTATCATCGTGTGCGAGGCTTTTCTCCGCATCAGGCCCCACTTCGGCCTGTGGCTAAAGATCTTCAACGTGAAGCCGAAGATAGTGGTTGGCCAGCATGCAGAGTGTGGAGGCGCCATGGTGGGCAAGATGCCCAGCGTCACCGGGCTCGTAGGCTCCTTTGTGGAGAACGTGAAGTGGTGGCAATCGGGGTGGTTCTACATCACCAAGCCGCGCGACGCCAATTGGGTGGCGGCCCCCGAATTTTGATCTGGCATCCCCATGCGGCTCACCTCCTGGAAGAAGAAGGGCCTTGCCTGTGGTGCATCCACGGAGCTGATCGGACTCCAAAACTGCATAAAAAATATGATAACCAAAAAGATCAAGCTTGTCAACGTGGTCCAGTTGATGCCATTTTGCCGGATTCTCCCGTGTCAAAGACGGGCATTCAACATGTGGGAGTTCAACGCGGCCCAACACCAGAGAGTGCAAGAGCTCTTCGACACGACGCACAAAGACATCTGGAAGGTGTTGTTGAAGGCCAGCGAAGTTCCTCCTCCCACCACCAAGGACCGCGGACTCAGCGCCAAGCATCACGCCAATTCGGTAAGCATTCTACATTTCACAAGATGTGCATTCCCTCAGTATATTCGTGGGAGGAACTTAAGCTACCATGCTGATTTAACAAGGTTATGTGGCGATGGTGGAGAGGATCGACTATCCGGCTTCGTTGCCTGAAGATCCAGCAACCGCTCTCTTGACGGAGATGATGGTTCTGGTGCCCTATGAGGTGCTGGAGAAGAAGGCCAAGAAGAAGGCCACGGGGACCAGGAAAAGTCTCCGGCGCAAGGTGGTGTCGGACTCATAGTCCGAGGACACCGAGGCGCAGTCCTCCAATGACAATGAGGAGGAGGAAAACCCTCTCCCCCAAACCGAGGGGGAGAAGAAAAGGAAGGCCGCCCCTTCCGGGGAGGCTGAAGGGTCCAAGAAGGGAAGGACCCTCCCTCCGGACCACTCCACAACCACCACCTACAGGGAGGAGGAGTGGCTACCCAGGGCCAAGCCCCTGGCGAAGTCGTAAGTATTCGTAGGCCATAATACTTCTTGCATGTTTTAGCTTCACGGCTTCTTATTATGTCAAGATTTGTTTGTGCAGTCCGTCCAAAGCCCACATCGACTTATCCTCCTCGGATGGGTCCATGAGCTCGTTGGAGATGAACAGCTTTTCGCTCCCTACGGCTTCCACTCCCCGGCCCGAGGATGACACCGAGGTGTTATCTCAAAGGATACCGGGCCAGGAGGAGGTAGTCCTAGAGACGCCTCAAGGTGATACCCTCGATGTCGGGCTCATGGGGGGAAGATCCCCATGGATTCGGATGAGGGGGGTCGCAGCAGGCTTGGTCCCCAGCCGGATACTACGCCGGAACCTCCGGTGGTTCCGGATTCAGGCAGGCAGCCCCCCGCCAAGGGGGGCGAGCCGCCTGTGCCGAGGACCTCTGTCCATCCAAAGGCATCGGATAACTTGGTGGAAGTGCTTCAGAGCGCTTCCCTTGATGAAGGACACCATACTCTTATGAGGACGGTGATTGCGAAGGTTCAGTCCGCCAAAAGCGGATTGACCAAAGCCTGCGCCAGCCTCCTGACAGGCTTTGAGGTAAGTAAGTTAAGTTATGAGAAAGTATCACAGTATAGACAGTAGCCCCTAATGCTCTATTTGGTGTTCGGGAAGAGAAGTCGACCAGAGGATCAAATATTATTCCCATGAGTGTAATCATATTATGTCTATGTGAATAAGCATGCATCGCTACTGGCCGCCGCCGCTGCCACTACGGAGGTATCCGGACTGAGGCAGAACCTAGGGCAGGCCGAAAAAGAGCTCGGCCTCATGAAGAGGCAGCTCGAGGAGAACAAAGGTAAATAATACCCTGTTGGAATGTTATATAAAGGAAAAAAATCGTTGATGCTAATAGAAGCATGATGAATTTTACTAGGGGCCACGACCGAAGTGGCGGCCCTTAAGAGGGCGTTGTCCGAGGCCGAAAACAAAGCGCCCAAGGAGCGCACCGAGCGCGAAAAACAAGAGGCGCGAGTTGATGAGGTCTAGCAAGAGCTTCAGGACTTCGTCAAAAAATTCGAGTTCTTGGAGCGTGACTCCAAGACGCAAGAGTCAGAGCTTGCGAAGGCCCGTCAGAGTGCACTAGATGCCAAGGCCGAAGCCTAGAAGGCCCTCCAGGAAATTGAGGCGGCCAAGAAGATAGCTGCGGGTAAGGCTTTCATTATGCAAAGCAAGCATGTGAAGGAGACTTTCCTTTTAATTACCCAAGTTCGGAGCTCTCCACGAGCATTCGCAGATCTACCCTGCAGCATCTCTGATGCCGCAGAGTTCTGAGGAGGGAGCTTGACGGATAAGCTGTTTTGGTCCTAGTATATTAGGGCCGAACATCCGATGCCCTTGAGCGACCAGCTAAAGCAACTGGTCGGACTTCACAAGGCGGACAAACTGGCCATGAAGGACTTCATAGCACTACAAAAAAAGACACATCCATGACATTTTGGGCCGAATGAAATTTTTTCTGTCATACATATGACACTTCTATGACGATAATTGTGACAAAACCCGGTATCATCATAGATGTTGTGGGCTCCTACTTCTATGACAAAAAATCATGACAGAAAATGGGTTTTTCATCCTGGGCGGGCCGGAGACGCAGCTGCATGACATTCTTTGGGCCGTCCATGACGGAGAAAACCGTGGTAGAAGCAAGGGGGAGGAAAATTTCGGGAGTTCCGGTTCTGATGGGAGGTCGGGGGCGAAGCGATGCGCGTTTCTCTTACGTGACGCGTGCGTGTGTGAGGCGTTGGCTCTAATCAACCCGAAGCGAGGCGTTGGGCTCTAATCAACCCGGCGAGCGACAGACCGCAGCTACGACATCGAACCCGAGCGATCGATCGATGGCTGTTAACTGAAACCGATCGAGCGATTCCTTCACTACTGCTGCTAACTGAAGCCGATCGACTGGATGAACTATGAGCGTTGCGGGGCGGGGGGGGGGGGGTTGGATGAACAGTGAGTGGTGGCGTTGCCTCTAGATGAACAGGACCCCGTGGTGTGGTGGAGGGCTGGATGAACAGTAGACGGTGGAAGGGGCCCGTGGAGGGGTGGTTGAACAGGACCCCGTGGTGTGGAGGGCTGGATGCACAGTAGACGGTGGAGGGTGGTTGAGCGAAGAGCGGTGGAGTAGCGCGGTGGAGGCTGGATGAACAGGAGCCCGTGGAGGCTGGAGGAGGTCGACGGTAGCCCGTGGAGGCTGGAGAAGGTCGACGGTGGAGATGAACAGTATCCCGTGGAGTCCCGTTTTGCAGTACGCCACGCCCCTCGCGATGAACAGACCCCGTTTGATCAGAAGCGCCCAACACAAGTCCGTTTCGTCCGTTTTGCGGTACGCCACACCCCTCCCGATCAATAGGACCCCCGTTTCGACTGTAGGAGGTCCTTTCGTCCGTTTTGCGGTACGCCACACCCCTCCCGATCAACAGGACCCCTGTTTTGACCGTAGGAGGTTCGTTTCCTCCGTTTTGCGGTATGCCACACCCCTCCTGATCAACAGGACCCCGTTCCGAATGTAGGAGGTCCGTTTCCTCCATTTTGCGGTACGCCAGGCCTCGTTTCCATCGCCTGTTCCGTCCAAGCCCTCCCGATGAACACGACCACGCATTCCGTTCCGACCCAGCCGGTTGGCTCCCACGCATTCCGCGGCCTCCCGATGAACACGACGCATTCCGTTGCCTCCCCATGAACATGACGCATTCCGTTGTCTCCCCATGAACATGATGCATTCCGTTGCCTCCCCATGAACACTACGCATTCCGTTGCCTCCCCATGAACAAGACACATTTCGTTGCCTCCCCATGAACACGACGACGATGTTGTTTCTCCGTTCCGACCCAGCCATGTACACGATCCCTGGCCGTTCGTATGCGCGAGTAGGCGTTCGAGACCCCGCCCATATGTACGGACGTGGCCGTATTTTCTTTCTTGCACCCTGGCCGCTGTACGTATGTGTACATGCTACGTGCGCGCCTCTACTATGACACGCACGCGCCTCTACTATGACACATGCGCGCCTCTACATCGACCAGTATATATGTAAGTACACGTTCGCGAACAGAATGACAACGCTACGTACGCTTCGACCAGGTGGGTCCCGACTGTTAGGCACTTCCTTGCGTGCGAAGATGTAGCTGGTGGGTCCCAACAGTCAGGGGGGCGAATCGTTTTTTTGCCCGGATGCACTTCCTTGCGTGCGAAGATGTAGCTGGTGGGTCCTAGCACTCAGGGGGCGAATCGTTTTTTTGCCTAGACGCACTTCCTTGCGTGCGGAAGATGTAGCTGGTGGGTCAAAGCAGTCAGGGGGGGCAAATCATTTTCTTTTGCCCAGACGCACTTCCTTGCGTGCGAAGATGTAGCTGGTGGGTCCCAGCAGTCAGGGGGTGAATCGTTTTCTTTTGCCCGGACTCACTTCCTTGCGTGCGAAGATGTAGCTGGTGGGTCCCAGCAGTCAGGGGGAAATGTTTTTTTCACAAAATACGGTGGCCTGTCTGGTGGGTCCCCGCTGTCAGGTGGAGGAATCATTATTTTGCGCGTAATAAGGAGGCACTTCCTTGCTGTGGCCGTGGACCCAGCTGTCAACCTCTCCACATATAGTCCACATCCGATGGAAGTCATTCCTTGACCACGTTGACCACGCCGCGCCGAGAGCACCACGCGGTGGATGACGGCGAGGACTAGGAAGGGGACCACTCAGAGCCGGGAAGACACGACAGTGGATGCCAACGCGAAGAGGAGTACGAGGGTTCACTGGTTCGGCTGCGGTGTGAGGCTGCTGTTGCCGCAGAATAACAGGGGGTGTGCGTGAGTAGAGGGATGGCCTGGCCAGTGGTGGGAGAAGTAGGGGGCGGTGAGGCCTCCGCGGCATCACAGCTAGCCACGGGAGGCAGGAGCACGCGGCACGACCGGCGCTGGTTTGGGCGGCTGTAGCAAGAAGACCAGAGATTGAAGAAGCACTACGGTCGTTGGATGAACATCGTACGGTAACAGGAGTTAGAATCGTTCATATTGACTAAGTTGACAAATCCCTCCGTCCCCGTCAACTTGGTAGGCCCACAAGTCAGCCTCCCACTATGTTGGGTTCGAGCTGGCAGGGGGAGTATTCCTTTTTTTGTGCGTAATAAGGAGGCACTTCCTTGCGTGCGAAGATAGCTGGTGGGTCTGACATGTTAGTGGGGGGCACGTTTTTTCGCGAAATATAGAGGCCCTTCGGTGGGTCCCAAATGTCAGGTGGAGTAATCATTATTTTGCGTGTAATAAGGAGGCATTTCCTTGTGTGCGGCCGTGGACCCAGCTGTCAGCCTCTCCACGCACAGTCTACTTCTGATGGTGTCATTCGTTAACCACGTTGACCATTCCGGGCTGAGCGCATCGAAGGTGGTGGACGACGGCGAGGCCCCGGACAACAACGAGCCGGAGATGGGAAGACGCGAGAGTAGAGTCGCGGACAGAGAGGTGTACGAGGGTTAACTGGTTCTAGTGCGGTGTGGTTCGGCAGTCAGTGGAGAAGAACAGGAAGTGTGGTGGGGTGGAGGGATGGCCTGGCCAACGATGGAGTAGCGCTTCATAGAGAAGCTTGCTAAGCAGAGCTGCTAGCAGCAGGAGGCAGGAAGTGGTCCCGGCGGTGCTGGAGGAAGAAGGCGAGAGATTGAAGATGGATGCCGGTCGTTAGATGTAAATCCAACGGCTAACATGTCAGAATCATTTGTTGACTAAATTGCCAACAACTTCCGTTGGCTTCGACCTATTGGCCCACATTTTAGCCTCCAAAAATGTGGCACGTATTCAACCCATTTTTTCAGAATTTACAGTCTTTTTTTGCGCGCTAGAATTTATAGTCAATTTGATCTTTTTTTTGAATTACAACCATTAGCTGGGCTGGGTGAACAAATAATGTAGCGTCCATGCGGCCCATTTATTTTATTTCCTAAAAAATTACAGGCCATTTGCACTTTCTCGAAATACACGATTTTGCTGGGCTGATTCTAATTATAATGTTGGGTTGGGCCAGCAATGTTATCAAAAAATAAAAAGGGGCTGAGCATTTTGTTATAAATATATTTAAATAATAAGTGATATTATTACATTCGTCCTTAAATATTACCAAGCTTTTGTACACAATCACTAGGATTTTCGTGCCAAAACAATCCATGATTTTATTTGTTAAGAAATTATTTTTATAATGTAATAAGATGTGGGATATTGTTTTCTTACATATGTAAGTATCTGTTAAATATATGATGACAATAAAACTAATATATAATAACATATAAAATAATTTAAATATATATAATATAGTTAGAAGGGAAACATAAGTTGGACATGGCGTTCCTATTCTTATAAAGAAAAATAGAACAGACCTCTGCGTTTTCTTCAAAAAAATACATAAATTGGGCTGCCAAAAATAAAACCTCGGATGGGAGGTCCATAGGCCGGTCGATACATGACGGCCCTAAGAAAATACAAACAGGCCTATGGACCTCCCATCCGAAGTCGTGGGCTGCGCATGTTAAAAATGAAAGCCTAGATGGGGCAGCCCAAAACCACGTCCAACACTTGCCAAAACTTTGTCCCTCGTTTTCTCTGTGTTTCGCACACTCGACATTGTGTGGGCATTTTGATTGTGCATCATATGAAGATGTGCTATTCATGAATGTTGATCAGCATGATGTTAACTGGCTGGTAGCTCCTTTTTCGACCATGAATAAAACTTCCAACATGATGTTAACCCTGTTTGAAAAGGCCGTGTTAATATAAATGCTCGCCTCGAAAGTTGCGATTTCTTATCTGGCCCGAACTTGCGCTTTCTTATCTGGCGAGACTTGCAGTTTCTTCTCTGGGAATCACATTGTTTGCACTTTTATACTCCTAAGAAACTACATTTTTAAGTGCTAAAAATAGATCTCTAGAATTCATAAAATACTTCATACACTACTAGGAAAAGTCCTACTAATGGCGCACCAGTTTTGCCTACTAATGGCGCACTACTGGTGCGCCATTAGTATCGCGCCACTAGTATTTTTTACTAATGGCGCACCAGTGGTGCACCATTAGTATCTGGTATACTAATGGCGCACCACTGGTGCGCCATTAGTATAGGCCACTGGTGCGCCATTAGTATAGGCCATAGCGCGCCATTGGTATTTTTGAATTTTGAAGGCGGGAAAATAGTAGTGGTGCACCATCTAACCCCCACCGTGCGCCATTGCTATTTTTCAATTTTGAATTTGGATCTGGATCGCGATTTTTTTGCCCATTTTTTGCTCATTTTTTTGCTTGTTTTTTTGCACGATATTATTTCAAATTTTGTTCCCGTTTTTGGATCTTGTACGTTCTTTTGCCATGTTCTTTTGCCGAAGAGGAGTTCGCCGGAGAGGTGTTCGCCGGAGAGGAGGAGGAGGAGGAGGTGACCGCAAAGGCGCTCGCCTACATCGCCGGAGAGGAGGAGGAGGTCGCCGGAGACGAGTTCACCGGAGCATCGAAGAGGAGGAAGGAGAAACCATGAGGGGATGGGAGGAGAGGAGGGAGGAGGAGCTCACCGGAGAGGAGGGAGGAGGAGATCACCGGAGATGAGGGAGGAGGAGCTCACCGGAGAGGAGGGAGGAGAAACCGTGAGGGGAGGGGAGGGAAGGAGAGGAGAGGAGGGAGGAGGAGATCACCGGAGATGAGGGAGGAGGAGCTCACCGGAGAGGAGGGAGGAGAAACCGTGAGGGGAGGGGAGGGAAGGAGAGGAGAGGAGGGAGGAGGAGGTCGCCGGAGAGGAGGAGGTCGCCGGAGAGGAGGAGGGTAGTATGGTGGAGGAGAGAAGGGAAGATGGAGTGGAGGAGTGGAGGAGAGGTGGAGTGGAGGAGAAGAATGAAGAGGAAAGGAGGAGAGGACACACCCAACCATATATACGGCATAGTAATGGCGCACCGTGGGCAGGTGCGCCATTACTATTTTTTTTTTTTATTTATTTTGAATTTTGAAGGCGGGAAGATAGTAATGGCGCACCATGGGCAGGTGCGCCATTAGTAACTTTTTTTTTTTTTTGAATTATTTTGAATTTTGAAGGCGGGAAGATAATAATGGCGCACCATGGAGAGGTGCGCCATTAGTAAGTTTGAATTTTTTTGATTTTTTTGCCTCTCCAGATCTTAAAAGCCCCGTATCTTTTTTCTATTAGGTTTTTGAGGATTTTGAAAATGTTTAACGGGGTTCCCCCCGTTAAATTCGGATATAACTTTTCGAGTAGATGATTTTTCATATAAAAAACTTTTTCATCCGAGTTCGTATGCAAAAGTTATGCCCATTTTTACAAATTCTCGAGAGATTTTGCAAAAAAGTCAAAAATTAATGTTTGTAAATTTTGCTAACAACTAGACCACATATCACATGGGAATCTTATTTTCTTTTATTTTTTTGACATTTCTATCATTTTCTTTTATTTTTTTTGAAACTGAAAAGGCGGTCGAGGGGGGGGGGGGAGGATGCATTCGGGGGAATGTTTGGGCCAAATTACTAGTTAAATTAATTTTTTTACTAATGGCGCACCGTGGGATGTGGTGCGCCATTAGTATTTGCACACTAATGGCGCACCAAGACATGGTGCGCCATTAGTATTTAGTAATGGCACACCACATATATAGTGCGCCATTAGTGTCCATCCCATCTATAGCCCTTTTCCAAGTAGTGATATGTTCAATACTGCAAATCTGAAATTCAAAAGACATTCATATCTGAAAGTGCTCTCAAAATACACAACACAAAACACAATTCACAACCTGCAAATACAGACAACCCTAAGCTCCTCTTGACAATTCACAACCTGCCCGATTATTGGGCTAGGGGGGGGCAGCCCCCTCCTATTCCTCGGTGGCAAACAGCTGCCCCGTGAGACGATGTGAACGGTGAGGGAGACGATGGCGGGGAAGCATCGTCGGGCCAACTGCTTTTCTCCTCTTGCAGTTGGGTTCGGTCGACGAAGTCTCCACCGGCTCACTCTGGCAGGACACCCTCACAAACGGGACACTGTAGATGCTCGATCCATCAATCTCTGGTGGATGCACCATCTGGGATCGATACTCCCACCACCGCTCCCTCACGATCGGACTCGGTGAATCTGTTTGCTCCATGGCCCAGAGGAGCAGCTCTATGTACTCCGGCGCGACTCCCTCTGGGAGTATTGCTGCCTTTTCACTCTGCTGCAGATATTTGTCCATGGATGTCGCCGTCGCCGCTAGTTGGTCCTTGTTGTCAAACAAAGACTGTATCTCCAACATCCTAGCTAGCTTCACAGGGTCGCCATCTGCGATCCTCACGTATCGGTTGTACTCCTCCATTGATCTACTTCTCCGCAGCACCTTCCACTACTAGGGAAAACCTTATACACAAAACTTTAGCAGTAGCAAGGGTCAAAAAAGCACGCTGGTGCTAAGTAGCAGCAGCGCGCCTGAGCAAACCGCGCTGTAGATAAAGTTCTAGCAGTAGCGCGTCTTGCTCTAAACACGTTACTACTAAAATTCTCACGGCTTAGCCGATAGGCTACACAGAGTAGTAGTGACCTATAACAAACCGCGCTACCGCTACATTATTTGTAGCAGCGCGTTTTTATCTAAACTCGCTACTGCTAAAGGATATAAAATTAAATGGAAAGAAAATAGAAAGGTAATTGAAAATGAAAGAAATAGAATAAGGTGAAAGGAAAAAAATAAAATGTGAAGAAAACTAAATGAAAAAGGGAAAAAAAGAGAAAGGAGTAGCAGTAGCGTGTATCCCAAAATGCGGTGTAGCTAACGTAGCAGCAAGGCTCTTCCTGGAACGCGCTACTGCTACTTCTGACTTAACCATGGGGTTCATCCTTCCCCACGGCCACTTCCCCCAAATCCAACTCTCCACTCTCGCCGCCGCTGTCGCCCGTAGGCCGCCACGCGCTCTCCGCACACACTCTACGCTGCCCCGACCCCAGATTCAACGCCGCCCCCGCCCCCGACCTCAACGCCGCCGTGGACGCCGCCCCCGACCCCGACCTTGACGCTGCCATCCGCTGCGCGCCCGAGCCCCGACCCTGACCTCGACGCCGCCCTGCCCCTCCCTTGTCGCAGGCACCCGAGGTGAGCACGCCTGATCCTCCCTCTCCGCTACCTCTGCCTAGGGTTTCTTTATATTTTAGTTGCATCAAATTAGTTAGGGTTCATGTAAGAGTGGAAACAAATCGGATGCGGATGTGGCTCAAATGAGTTAGGGTTCATGTAAGGGTGGAAACGAATCAAATTTCTAAGATGAATCATAAAACGAGTAAAATTGGACAACTTATTTCACCTTATAGTTGGATAATTGGAATATCCGCTACCACTTTCCACCCCTATAGGTTCATCAAATTAGATGGTAATTAGGGCAGTAGTTCCTAGGTACTAACTAGTTAGTAAGAACTAGGTACTAATTAGGTACTAGAATATTTTTATTTATAGTAAGTTTATTTTTAGTAGGAACTAGTTGAATTATTAGAACTAGTTAGTAAGAGCTTGTTGCTATTTTTTAGTTAAAGCAATTTTTCCCACCTCGACATGGACGATGCCTATCCTGCATCCTCGTCGTCGAGTCGGCGGAGGACGACACCTGCTTGACCAGATGGGCCATCTCCGGGACTGGGCTCTGCCTAGGTGGTACTGGGAGGCGCTACCTACCGGGGGGTGCAGGTTGGTGAGGAGCTAGCCTGTCGTTGACCCGAACCTTCTTTGGTGGCGGTCGCGTGGGCCAGTGACGGTCCAGAGGCTTGAGGACTCCGCGGAGGTGGTGCGTCATCGTGTCAGTGAGGAGGACGCGCACGTCCGTCGCTACTTGTTTGCATTGGAGCACATGTTCTCGAATACCTGGCAGGTTCTCCGGGGATCTCACTAGAGCTATGATCCCGTGATGGTTCCTTCTCTGTGGGTGTCCACCGCCCGCGCCGATACCTGTCGTGTGCTAGGGTTTTAGTTGTATTAGTGATGCTATATGTATGACACTATTCGTGATGTATTAGTGATAATATTAGACGATGTACGGACACATGAGATGATTTACTTTTGATTATTGAATGCATGCTAATTTGAGTCCTATAAGATATTTTGAAATGTATATCTTGTGTTGCTCAATATCCATGTGGCCGCTCATGTTTGCAGGTTACACCTTCGAGTGGCCTATGTTTTGCCGGAGTGTTGATTCATTTCCGTTCCGGCAAATTTCAGGCGCTCGATATGTCCTATTTTAGCAAAGGTTATGCCGGATTTTTCCATGAATTTTGGCATGACTTGTGCTAGAATATGTAGGAAATATCGAGTGCCCCGGATTTGTGTGTTGAGTATCCTGGTAGTTGTCTTCGATCGATTTTCAATTAATGTTTTAACTATGAACATAGGAAATGCCTGAAGATGAAAAGGATTTCGGTATTTGCAAATACTGCGAAGACGAGCGCGACTGTCATGATGTAATCTTTCTAGATGATGATAGGCGCTCAAACATCAAGCTGGGACGAGAACTTCAAGTGGATCTGATGAAGTCACAACGACAAGTCTTTTTTCGTAATTAAGCATGACATCTGCTTCATTTGCTTCAACTTATATTTTTTTACTATTCTACTAGAGTATCCCCTGCCATGCAAGAGTTTTTGTATTGGATAAGATAGGTTTCAGTCATACTACGGAGGTAAAGAAAGTTTACTTGAAGACCGAGCATGGTTATATTTTCCATGCAAAATTATACAATTCAGATGACTACACATATTTTGGATGCAAAACATGGCGAGCACTATGCTAGACTTATGCATTTGAGCCTGATATGGTTATCACCTTTGATATTCGTCCGGAAGATGATATTGAAGGTAATACCGACATCTGGGTCGATGTGCAGACACCTCCAGTTAAACCATTATGTAAGTTTCTCAACCATATCTATGTCTTTGATATTGTTTATTCAAAAATAGTTGACAACTAATTTGTATTTTCAGCTTATTTCGGTGCAAGCAAACATGTCCAGCGCTTGGTAGACAAGACCTACTACTGTCCTGGGGCTGAATTCAACTGCGAGGAGCTAAGTCATTATGTTTCATGGCTTGAGGATCTTGATACTGTCAAGACAAATTTTTTTCCTGCATTTAGAAATGTTAGTACTGAAAACGTGCGACCAATAGTGTTCGTAATGAACTACGGTCACATCTATTTAGGAAGGATGGTAAGATTTTTACTATTTGTCCTCAGTGCATCTTTTCCAAACATTATTTTTGAAGATAAACTTCATTGCTAAGTATGTTACCATACGATGTTCTTGAACAGGGACTCCCGATGAATGTTGTGCCTTATGGGATCGAGACTAAAGGTACCATGAGTATTATTAGCTTACGGCCAAGATATCCTACAGATTACTTTAGTGCATTCAAGATCAGCGACGGATGCTTAATAGTGCAAGACTGGACCAAATATGTGATGGGGGAGTGCGGAGAAGTACTAGGGGGCAGCAAACAGATGCGCTACCCACGATTAGGAGACAGGTTTATCTGCATGCTCCAACTTGATCAAGGAGGAGAGCTATACATGTTTTATGTTATTTTACCTAAGAGAGAGCAGCAGGAGTGATTAGCTAGCTAGAAATGAGTTTGAGGATGATGATGTGCTACACTATTACTATGATGATAAAATAGCTAGTGTTGGTGGTAATGACTATGATGATTATTATTAGCTAGTGTTAGTGGTGATTAAATAAATACTGTTGGTGGTAATGACTATGATGATGATTAAATAGCTTGTGCTGGCGGATTAGATTCGAGTGGAGGCAACATGTGGTGCACATCGAAAGTACTACTAGTCCAAACTAGATCAAGTTTGGATTAGTAGTATACTTTTGACATGCACCACATATTGCCTCCACTTGAACCTAATCCACCTTCATTTGACACACTGTTATGGACATAATGATGTAAACCTCATAACTGGTATTGTACCAATAATTGTACGATGGCACATAAATACACTAAAAATAAAAAATAAAAAAGAATACTATTAGCGATGGAGAGAAAACACACTGCAAGTAGTTACATTAGCAGTAGTGTGGGAGTGAACAAACGCTGCAGCTATTTGTCCTAGCATGAGCGCGCAGGGCACGCTTCATCGCTAAGCCATAGATGTAGCGCCTTATTAGTAGCGCGCCTACCCGCGCTACTAGTGAGCACAAAACCAGCGCTACTGCTAGGGTTTTGAATGGAAGAGGAGAGGAGCAGTGCTGGTTTTGTATTAGAACGAGAGAGGAGCGATGCTGGTTTTGGACTGGAACAAGAGAAGAGGGGCGGTGGTTTTGAAATGGAAGAGGAGAGGTGCGGCGCTGGATTTAGATTGGAACATGAGAGGAGCGGCGGTGGTTTAAGAGGAGAAGAGCGGAAGAACGACGCTGGTCTTGGAAGTATTTTTTTTGTTGTTTTGCGTATTTTGGGTCAAAGTTTGACCATGTACTGTATTTGACAAGCAAAATGTGACTGCATGTCACCAAAAATTGTATCGTTTGGTTCATATTTGAATGTACTTTCAAATTATATTATTTTTTCAACGTATAACATATATTTTATGTGCGAAAATCATGCTCAATTATGACCCAGAATAAAAGGGAGACTAGTTATTGTGGGGTCGCTTTCTTAATTGAAGGGTAAATTGATTTTGATTTGATCCTTCTCCATTGCAAAACCTGTCTCCTCTTGACCCTCTCGTCCAATCCTAAATCGCTGCCTCGCTCTCTCCTCTCCTCTTCTCCATTGCAAAACCACCTCCTCTCCTCTCCATCATCTCCATTCCAAAACCACCGTCTCACCTCTCCCTCTTCTGATCTTCTCCATTGCAAAACCACCTCCTCTCCTCTCCATCATCTCCATTCCAAAACCATCGTCTCGCCTCTCCCTCTTCTGATCTTCTCCATTGCAAGACCACCTCCTCTCCTCTCCATCCCTGCTTAGACATAAACGGCAGACTAAGCCGCACGAGTGGTACCGAAGTCTCAGTATCTCGCGTTGTAATCGTATGGCATCAGGCACGCTAACGCAGTCCTGTCATTGTGCTCTATTTTAATAGTAGCCTTGCATATTTTGTCAAGGCCACTGCATAATTTCCGGCACAGCCTACTAAAACCAACCGACGACAACCACAAGAATATCGCCTCTTTATGAGATATGTGTATCTCCGCACGGACCTCGACTTGAGGTAATCTGCTGATTTATTACCTTTCCCCACGGTAAATAAACCAGCCCAGATGTTATATAAGGAGGCCACCTTGTGACCTTGCCCCAGAACCCTCACCTCGCGGCACCACTCTCACAACCATCTCTTGTCATGCCGAGCCATAATATTCATCTCGAGAACCCCGATGCAACCCTGTAGCTTTGTCAAAATATTATGGACTTTACCCGCAAGCATCATGGGTTCTACCCAGCCACCCCAAAGATGAGTTGTTCAAATCGAGGATCACCCCATCCACCTCGGAATATTGGGCAGCAAGACACATTCCTCCCATAGACCCCAACCAAGATCCAAATGAAGTTTCCTTCATGGGGAAATCTATGCCAACCCCACAACCGGCCATAGAAGATGCTAAAGAAGCAATTGTCCGCTTCGATCCATGGTACCCTATGCCCGTGAATGCGGATATTATTATTTTCCGAGTCGGCAACACCCGGAGGAGTGACATCTTTTCCGGTGGGCGATTGAGAAGGACCCAAGATTAGCCAACCTTATCCAAAGATATCATCGCTTCTAGAGCATTTGAACCAGCGGTGATGGATTATCTCCGAGTTCACTGATTTAAATCCTCGATTGCAATCGCAGATCACCGAGGTTCACCCGAGAGACGATACATCGATCGGTCAATCCACCGCTCCAATAGAAGAGGAGTGTATCCCTTTACCGAGACATTTTATCGTGACCACACCCGCTACTGCTTTCATTCTAGACGCCACTACTGCGGTTTGTTTTTGCAGCATTTATATTTGCATTGTAACTTATGCGTGGTACCTCAGATTTGTGCGTGAGTCGCAGATTTGGTTTCTACTAATGTGAGTAATTTCTTCGTGAATAAACTGTGTAACCGCGCAAAATCCTAGTATGAGTTTTCTCTCATCAATTGCTGCATCATACATTTCTCCGACATGGATTATTTTATTTCACACAGCACAACGCACTACGCACACTCGACCGTAATCATCCGAGCACCTACACTGTTTGCAAAACTTTGCAACGGCGTTACATCTGGCTAACCACCCGCTAACAACAGTTAGCACCCGGCACACCCCACCTACTCCTCGTGATTACCGCCACCACGGAGAGCCAGCACCCAAGCAGCAGCATCACGGCGATCATCAAGGATCATCGCCACATGAGCACGGAGAGCCCCAAAGATCGCCGCCAGCCCTCCGCACAACAGATCACGCATCTATCCCGCACCACCTCCGCCATTAGAGCCTCGCCTCGAGCTCCGCCAGCGTAAACAGAGAGAGAAGAAGAGAGAAGGAGGAGCGAGGCCAGGTGTGAGGAAGAAGAGGAGAACGCCGCGGTCATTTTATAGCTCGAGCTCGGTGTACGGTGGACGAGGTCCACCAGCCGTTGTCGCCGATCGCCGGTGTTCGGAGGCGAATCATGAAAGCAAAGGCCGACAACAAGACTGCCCGCGAGGTGAGTGCACACTGCACCGGGCAGCAAGCACGCCAGACTACCGCAAAGACGGTTTAGATGCCCGCCGCTGCTAGACGCCGCCGGTGGAGAAAGCCGAAAGCGCGGGAGAGAGGAAGAAGAGAGAGCCAGAGGTAGAAGGAGAGATCGACAAGGCCCCGGTCCCACTGCCACCAGAGAAAGCACTGCGGCTCGGGCACAACCAACAGATTGTTAAAGTTAGAATTTATTCTAAATTTTTCAGGCCCAACAGAGAAATCGCCTGCTTTCATAAACATGGATTTTTCCACGCGCTAGCCAGTACTCACATCGTAGTTACTCACCACTTATTGCCCTCTCATCAGAAGCGCCTTTTTACCGCTCACAGAAATGATCTTTTCACCAAGTAAAAGTATTTTTTTTGTTTTACAACTCTTAGCAAATCTCGAGGACGAGATTTTCTTTTAAGGGGGGTAGTGTTGTGACACCCCAAAATTTTGACCTTGTTTTATTAACAAAAATTTTTGCCAGGAAATTAAAACTTTTATTTTCTGGCTCCCTTTTTATTTTTGAAACTTTTTCTCCCTTGCTATTATGGAGTTTTCCCCATAGAGAAAACTTTTCAAATATGTTATTGGACTTGTTTAACCTCTCAAGAAAAACTTTTCTTTTATTAATAGAACTAATTACATAATTAATTTTCTTGATCTTCATTTTCTTGAAAAATGGTTTTTCAAGGTTATATGGCCCTATTTGAACTACAACCATTTGATATATTTATCTAAAAATCCCACAAAAATTTGGAGATGTCATGTGATGTTTTTAAATCACTTTTATACAAAAATATCTTTTATTCTTGAAATATGTTGAGCTCTATACCCCAATTTTCTTCTCTGGTCCAGAGAGCAACTTTGCACTACAACCCTTTTAAATCATTCTTTCTAGCCTCTACCAAAATTTATGGGATGTCAGTAGGAGCATATTATTCCACTTTGTGCAAAAACCCATTTATGTTTTTGAAAATTTTGAGTGAATCATCCTCATTTCCATTCTGGTCTAATTTGAGGATTTGTACAGCAACCATAATTTTTCTTACTCTTTAGCCCTTAATTATTTCTCCTACTGGTAGTACCCCTTGCCAAACCACTAAGTCCAGAAGCATGCACTTATGGGATCATTTTTAGTTCATGAAATGATACCATTCACTCCCTGCCCAGAAGTGTAGATTTGCAAAACTTGCACTAGCAAGTTTCTCATTTCTGCAAACTAACTTCACCACTCCCTCTTGCATCCAAAGAGACACCGACCTGGAGATTTTGGCCACTCCAAGAATTGCCTAGATGCCTTTGGCATTTTATCAAACACCCTATGTGCATGTCCAGATTTGGCATGATTTCATGTCTACACTATGAACTTGAGCTCCCGACCAATCCACCATGTCCCTTAGATCCATTACTAACCCTAGACTAGAACTGTTTGTTTCCAGCCTCAACCGTGGCCTCTAGACTGCCCTGGCATTTCATCGAACAGGTTCCGGGCGTGCTCTGGGCGTGCCCAGAGCGTGCGTTTGGCACGCACATGCGCCCGAGCCGCCGCGTCGCGCCCCCTTCGCGCCACCTACCCCGCTCGCCTACAGAGCTTCACCCCGACCTCATCCGCTCGCAGCAACGCGCCAAGCCACCCTGGCAGCCTACAGCGCCACCGACAGAGCTTTTGGCGGCACACCGACGATCAGAAGCGCGCCGCCACGGTCGGCGCCGCGCATGCCACCTCTGCCCCGCCACCGCCCCTGAACAGCTCAAGCTCATCTCAACCTTGTCCGCAAGCCTCGTCGCCGCCACGCCGCTCTGCAGAAGATAAGAAGACGGTCGCGGCGACCTTATCCGCGGCCACCGCCGAACCGACTTTAGCGCCTATTTAAGGAGGCCCCGAGCACGCTCCGCTTGAAGGCAACCTCAAGACACTCCCCTAGGACCCTTGAGGCAGCCAATCGAACCGGGAGGTCATCTTCCCCACCTCCGGCGATCGCAGCGCCGCCATCGCCGCCGCCGCCGGCGCCCAGAGCCTCCCTCTCCGTTCTCTTCGCCAAGAACCCTCGGCTCCCGTGAACCATTCCCCTACTCAATTTTGTTCGGGAGCCATCGCCGCCACAAAGTCACTTCGCCACCGGCCTCCTCTTGCAAGGCGCTCGCCGGCAGCAGCTCACTTCGCCCCCGCACCACCCAACGACCATCGGAGGAACCGCCCAGCCAGGCGGATCCATCTCGCCTCGGGCCCTCGCGAGGAGCCGCCACGCGGGCGACGGCTCGCTGACTCCCCGCCTCGGCTCGGGACAGAGGAAGGGGAGGGAGGGCGACTAGTCAAACCTGACTAGTGGGCCCCCTGGACCCACTGTCAGTGACTCCAACGCGCTCCACGCTGGATAAGTGAAAGCGTAAAAACCAGGAGGTACGTTTCCTCCGCTCCGAAAACGTATTCCTGTCTGAAACATTTTCTTTTCTATTTTTTATTTTAAAAACCAGATTTGACCAGAACTTTGACTGGTTTTATCTTTTTAAATATAACTCCAAATGAATTAATTCTTTTTCCCACCTCTCTCAAATATTGTCTAGTTTATTTTAAGATTTATTTGAAAAATCTTCAAAACAACTTTTGGTGCTGTTTTTATTTTGTGTGTTGATTCTTTATATTGCTAAAATAGGATTTTTGAAGAGAGGAGGAACTTTCAAAAGTTTTGAAGTGCACCCCACCTTACCACTCATTGAAGGCAAGCATTCTGAACCCCGGCATAATATTTTTTGGTGTGTTCGTTGCCACGTTTTTAACCCCACCGCATTTCGAAGGACTTGTCATTTCATGTGACATGATCGATGACAGCCCCGAACCTAAGCAACGATGATAGCAGCCTCGTGAAGATAGGAGTTAACCTGGTCAGCTGTTCCTGTGGGAATTGGAGTCCCATAGATACTGATGATCCACAAACCGCTTCCGCCATCAACCACTAGAAACCATTTGTTGTACCCACAGCCACAGCCGTAATGGTCTTGTACCGCATATTTTGTATTTTGCTTGGAATTTCTGTATCAAGTTGGAGCCTCATCAGCTAACAGTAATCCTGGGGCTGATGAGCACGACGGTCTTTTCTGGAAATTTATTACCCGGAAAACCGGTCGTGACACATCTCCATTCCAAAACCACCGTATCACCTCTCCCTCTTCTGATCTTCTCCATTGCAAAACCACCTCCTCTCCTCTCCATCATCTCCATTCCAAAACCACGTCTCGCCTCTCCCTCTTCTCTATTGCAAGACCACCATATCTCCTCCCATCTTCCAAAGCTAGCACCGGACCACTGAGAAGGACATCTATGGAGAGGACGAAGTAGCAAATCAGGCAGATCGCCGGCGGCGACTAGGCAAAGTTAGCCAGGTTGAAGGAGATCCTTAGTTGGTTTGACAATGAGTGGGAGATTTCAAGGACGGTGCGGGCCATGTGGCAATGTATGCGAAAGAGCGAGACCACGACGATGAGGGCGGTGATGTACATGTACTCCTCAGCGGCAGTCACGCCGCAGTCCTCCGAGTTCATCGAGTATCTCCTCTGGGCGATGGAGCAGACAGATTCGCCCGAGGCAATAGTCAGGCGGAGGTGGTGGGCGTACAGGTTGAAGGTTGAGCACCCAGAGGATAACGAATCAATCGAGTATGGTGTGCCGTTCGTGAGGGTGCATAGCCAGCCGGAGCCACAGGAGTATTCGTTCTCCCACCGCAAGAGGAGGCCGGATGGCGCGACATCGCTTCCCCGCCGTTCTCCACGGTTCCCTCGACCCTCGCCTCGTTTCAATAGCAGCGGTAGGGTTTAAGGTAAGCTTCGCACCAACCTAATCTTCCACCTGCTCATGCTTATAATCAGTGTGATAGCTAATGAAAATCATGCTTACAATCAGTCTCCGAGTACTACGCCAATCACCCTAAAATAGCTCTGGACCTTTGGGTCAAAGTTGTGACACAGTGTACAAATAAAGAAAAATAGATTGGTGCTTCTTTCAGAAAAGAGTACTCCCTAGAAAACTGCCAATATAAGCTACTAGTATTTGGTTAGAGGATTTGATGCCAAGAAAGATCCGTCCAAAGAGAGCGCCACACATCCCACTGGTGGTGGTGTATGCCAATGTGTGCATGCAACATGGTTGGTGTAGGTAATTTTTACTTGGCACACCTCGCACTCTGCATATATGCCGGTTCCATACGTACATTTGTGCAGTTCCACCAAAATTTAGCTGAATAACGATGTTTGCACAGATAATGAAAAAGCGTGATTACATTATAGTGGCACTAGTTGATGAAACACACAAAATAAATAGAAGAAAATATTGCGACAGTATCATAGTATGCCATGTTGCGAGGGCGAGATGGCCTTGCGATGCCTCATACGGTATGCCTCATACTGGACATCGTCCCAAGTCTCCCAGATACACCTTCTGCCAGTGATGAACATCAGTGTACAGCGGTAGTACAAGGAGGCGCCTTGAGATTTTCAAATATCTATTTTTTTACATATCAACTAAAATTAAGCACCCCAGTTTGCAAAAGCGCTTAAACATTAACAATGGGACTAGTTGATGAAACATACATTAACAAAAAGAAGCACTTTCTTTATCTACATTGGAAATGAAATGATAGAGATGACACTCGCTCTATTTTAACTTTATTATTACTTAATTTATCAGTGAAACTAGGGTCGAACAGGTGGCAAAAGAGGTGTACCGTGTGTCACAAGGATGGCTCTTTTAGTCACCCACATGGATGATTAAATTCATGGGACCTTTTGATGCAATTCACCTAAAATGAAGCAATGTCCCATGAGCTAGCAACTTCTTCTTCAAATTTTTTTAAGAAAAGGGCTCCAGCCCCAGTTCCATTTCCTTCAGAAAACGAAACCCATAGAGCTTCTTCTTCATTAGTTGCAATAAAATTGAGCAACATCAAGGTTGGTTGTGAAGCTCCTGGAATGCTCAACTATAATTTGGATTTCATCTGTGCAGTTCAACTAAGATCGAGCGTGAAATGTATATCTCTGTTTGCACAAAAAGGTGGAAAGGAGGGTGACTAACAAGTGATGAAACATGCATCAAATGAAAAGAAGCACGTTCCTTATCTGAATGGTAATCCTACAAGGACAATAGCAATTTCTAAAGAAGTGGGATTGCTAGATATTAGTATGGGCATTACGATTAACTATGACAACTGTTAAATACGACATTACTTTGGGCACAGGAGAGTAGGCAGACCAGGACAGTTGCATTTCTAACGAAAAGAACCAACTTATCTTAATGGGAAATTTTAGCAGGACATGTAAAGAAGTGCCATTGATTCATATTACTAGAGGCATTACATTGAAAACAACATTGGTTTAACGTGTCCTTAGTTTTAACAGTGCGGCTGCTACATTTTACCAGTGGCATTACATAAGAGTGGCTCGGGGCAACAAACATCCGAACAGGATATCTGGGTTGATCCCATTTTTGTTCGGTATAGCCACCTTATACTGTGTGAGGCTATCAAATCTAGTGCGGGACTTACTCTGTTGACTTGTCCCCCAGTCCCCACTTTCTTTCCTTTTTCAACCAATAGATCGGGTTTATATTGAGTTTGTACCGCGTTTCCCTTTATTTCCCTATTAGACCTACAGACCAGTTGGATAGCCAGTCTCTGCTACTTTTCGCCCCCATTATTTACTCCTTGGACCAAGTCCTAGATTCAGGTAACAAATCGTCCCCCACCCCCACCCCCTTTCTTCCTTGTTTGAACCAAGTAGTACTAGATTCGAGTGCATGAACTAGTTTTACCTCTTAAACATAAAAAAAATTAGGTGGTTTTCGAACAGCCGATCGATCCTATCTACGAGGGGGCCTGAGAAATAGGAAAAGATACAAATGCAGCGACGTCAGGAGCTCAGGAAGTAGAGCAAGGATGGTTTTGAAGGAAGTTATACCTGATGGTCACCGGGATGTCGCTAGGTGGGCGGCGGGAGGCCGGATCTGCCCACACTACGACAGCAAGGAATAAGGGGTCGGAGGCCCTCCCTCGCCGGCGGTGCTTGGGAGATAACGGCAAGGCAAGCTGATCGGGACGCGCCCAGCAGTGGGTAAGATCCGTCGCCGAGGACAACCGCGTGAACATTGCACCTTCTCACCTTCCCTGGAGGAGAGGATCCGACTGGATCTGTGACTAGCGGTGAGCAGAGAGAGAGAGAGAGAGAGAGTGTGTGTGTGGCCACCGTTGTCGTGTTTAGATCTGGAGAGGCCGAGACAGTGTGAAGAGAGCAACACTAGCAAGCAAGCGCGAGGCTCCTGCCTATATAGTGGAGTAGTACTAGTTTTCTTTTGTCTACCAGAGCCGACTTGACGACGTCAATGACTGTCGAGAAGTCTTCATGCACGTGGCCCGGAGGCGCAGTTGTCGTCATTTTGATCTAAAGCGCCGGATTATAACATATAACACGAAAAAATGGCACATGACAAGAAATCATAACCTCACTGCCCAAAGGAGACAACATGAATCCCAACGGACAAACTAGACGAGGAACAAAGCTCAAATTAAAGATAAACTCGTAGAAAAGGGGTCTGTCGATAGATGTCCTAATTAACATAGCCGGCATGACCTATATGGCAGCCGATTAGTCACTGTTCGTGCATGTGCCCCCAATGACTAGCCCAACTCAGTTGTCGCTGTTTAACCCTCGTAGTGATCCGAAGCACATGACACCTAATTTTGCGAGATGACAAGAAACCTTTTTTTAGATTTTTCACCACAACTACAGCCATGTACAACACAGCCTGCACGATATGTAGACGATAGCCAATCCAGGCGTGTCTGCTGGAGTCTGGTCACATGCACGGACGAAGCGATCTTCCATGTCTTACAGGGATCGTCCAGGCACCAACGTAGTACAACACTTCTCTAGTACTATTGCTCGTCTCCCTCTTCTATTAAGTCACCTGACTTGCGGGGCCGGGGAGTGTGCCTATGATTGGTTCTCAATTGCCGTCCCACATGTGTGTCCAGACGCAATATGACGCACGTTCCATTCGAAGAGCAGCGTGCCAAACCGACCGACCGTCTTGGGTGCGACGCGAACGTGACGGGCGTACTGTATACTCCGTACATGTGTACCGCCGTTTTCTAGATGCTTTGCACGATGGCGCGGGCGCAATCCATGGATACAAAATTAGTGTACTATATACAATTTAAAAGTCGAGGGCGGGGCTTTTCCTGCACGGTAGGCGGCGGGGCAGTTCTGCCTAGTCGGTTCGACAGAGACGCGAGAAGACGAGGGAGTAGGCTGCTGCAAATGTAGGGCTATGTGATTTGACAGCGAGTTACTGCTGGACAGGTGGGGCCCCATGATTTGACTTGCCATTATCATTTTAACTGCTACGCTACGACCAGTGTGAGTCTCCCGATTCCTGACCACCTCCATATAGGTGCCTCTCCCAATGCTCCACCATGTAGTAGAGGCTGGCTCTTGCATGAGAGCCCACTTCTCCACTTTTTCCTTGCCTCTCTTTCCCCCACATATGCAAAAATGCCATGTAAAGCACACTATTGTACTTACTTGCTCCTACAGGTGCTTAAGCTTGCCATATAGGCATAAGGTCTGATGTGGCAAGTTAATCTAGAAGAGAGAGACTAGTTTGGTGACCCAAGAAAGAAACGGTTCTAAGCGCGTGTAACTAGGTGAAAAGACAATTTTGAGTCTATAGCTAATTAAATGAAGCAAACTTAGCAACACCATTTCATCTGAAGAGGTCACTCCTTGGCAAATGCTATAAATACTAGTAGTCCCTGTGTCCCATAATATAAGAACGTTTTTGGCACTACACTAGTGTCAAAAACATTCTTATATTATGGGACGGAGGGAGTATGAAGGAAGAGATAGAGAGAAGTAAAAAACACTTATAGCCAACCTTATAGCCAAAACCTTGTTGTAGTATGAGTGACTAAGTGATGACTATGTATGACATGCCAACATCAGATAGCCTAATGCACCGTGTTAAATCTCCAAGGGCGCGAATGCACGAGCGACGCGACGGTCGTGGTAGGCGCGACCATGATACGGGCTGCTGACAGCCCTTGGATATGAGATCGAACGGTCGCATGCTAAGTTGATGAAAATTTGCAGAATAACCCTCCAGGATAGGATATTCACCCATAGGTCTAGAATCACGCCATGCAACCGTTCGATCTCAGATCCAAGGGCTCTCGGAAGCCCGTATCATGGGAGAATGGAAAGCCACTACCCTGCCGTTCGCACGCTGGCAGTTCGCTCCTACTCGACCTTGCATGTCCTTCAATACTACGACGGTTCGCTCCTCGTCGTCCCGTCCATTCACATTATGGCAGTTCCACTAATCCTAACCCTCCTCCCAAATCCATGGCATCCCAAATCTCCCCGATCAGCGGTTAGTACAAGGTTAGTATCATCACCGGCGATGAGTTCGACGTCATCTACACCCGTCTTCCGCGACGGTGAAAGGATACCTTTCTCGCTTTAGACACATGTTCGAAGACTTAGATGATGAGTGGGTCGCTGGGCTAGATGTTGAGTATACCACAGTCCTGGGACGAGAGAAGGATCTAAAGGACGAAGAGAGGAAGAAGCCCGCCGTGATCCAGGTTTGCGTGCATGACTTATGCTTGGTCTACCACATATGCCATGCCGACATTGAGTGCGAGGATTTTAAGGACTTCCTCGAGAGCAACCTAGTCAAATTTGTTACTGTAGACTTTGGTAACGACAAAGATGTCCTGCGTTGGATAGGCCTCGTTGTATGCAACACCTTCGACCTCCAGAAGAATCGGCTGGTGTCCTCTCGTCACCCTTCAATGCTGACCCTGGCAGGAGCCATGGTTCATCCTTCGTATGATAAACTGGAGAAACCTCCATACACGTTTCATCGTCATGCATGGCAGCGGAATGTACTAGATATACACCACATCCACTACGCTACAATGGATGGCTACCTTTGCTTCAATATCTACAAGGGTTGGATGAAGAGCAACAGCCAAGTGTGCGGTTCAAGCAAAGAAGTATCGGCCAAGAGGAAGAGGGACAAGGAAGAAGTCGAGGACGTGGACGAGGACTCCGAGTAAGGTGGCAGTGTCTTTGCTCATGGTGGTTCGAATGCAGTTCTCGGTCCCCGCCTGGTCTGCTCTTGCTATTGCTCTTGCTCGCGCTGCTGCTCTCGGTCTTGCTCTTGCTTGCGATGCTGCGTCGATTTAGCTACACTTCAGTCGACTGAATCGACTTTTGGGTCAGTTGATTTTCAGGGGTGGGGGGGGGCTCACTGGGGTGAAGGAAGAACCAGCCGCAGCGGGGAGGGGGGCTCGCTGGAGAGGTACCCCACTATCTATCTTAGGGTTCAGGATGGGGGCGGTGGTCGCCGGAGGTGGCGGGGCGTTGGCGGGACGGTGGCGTCGGATCACCGGAGAAAAAGCTCGGCACGGGGGGGGGGGGCTAGAGGGATGGCCGGAGCGGCGGTGGACCGGTGGTGGGGAGTGTTTTCGGGGCGGCGCACCACCGGCCGCGGGCGGCGGTTGTTTGGCTGGCGGCTCAGGGGGTGGAGGTTGAAGATGAACTGCAGGCCCTTGATTTCGTATCCAACGGCTGCAAAATCAAATGACCAGAGATGAAAAAGTTAGTCGACTGACGTGTAGCCTCACCTTGCTAGTGCGTTCAGTTTTGACAGAAAAATTCAGTTTCGACAGCAAAATTCAGTTTCGACAGTTAAGTTCAGTTTCGACAGTTAAGTTTAGTTTTGATAGTTAAGTTCAGAGATGAGCGGCTGATGCATTTTACATCTAGCACTTTGTGGTTATGTATTTTACGTCATGTATTGGAGATGCTATTAGAATTCCACTCAGGTTAACGTTGTTCGTTGTCTCTCTTGTCCTCCTTTAGCCTCGGCGTTGTACAACTCACCAGAGCTACTCCAACAATGAAACCCTCCATCACAGCGGAGCAGTACCTCGGGCTCCATCTCCAGACGCCTAAGATCTTCTTCCCCTCCTCCGACAGCAAAGTCAGCCAAAGCATCCTCAACGGCCAACACAATCATGCTGAGGTCGACATAGCTTTGCCAAAGAGGTTGTACACTTGTTTCATCTCTTTTTTACTATACATGTTATATATATTGTCCACTGAGCACTCGTAGTAATGGGAAATACGATTATTTTATCCTACTATATGACAAGCAGTGAGGTACCAGGTAACTAAGCTATCCATGATGGACTCTCTTGAACCCATCATTATTTATCTCTGCGCGTTTGAGTTGTGCATTTGTCGACGGGCCTGGGAGTTGAGCTAAAATGGCAGTGGCCTGGGTCCAAAGTAATAGAAGTAGCACAAAAACATTTTTTAGTGTAGGATTTTCCTTGCTCAAGCCTGCCTACTAGAATCGCCAGTGCTTGAAAGGAAAAGTGAATGAAAAACATCGGAATTGGAAAGTTTCCTATGGTACTACTTTTCATGAATTTGGTGCAAAGGAATGGAGCAAAGGAAAACCGTAGGATTTGTTCCTTTAGTGTCTCCTTGAAAGAAAACCATAGGAATTCTAATTTCCACTTCTCCTCCTTTTCATATTCATATTCATCAAGCACAAGACTAAGAGATAGTAGCATAATAGCATTATAACCGTACATTTTCTTGTGGTTTGACTTAATCTCACCATGCTTTTTTGCATCCTGTGATCTTCCAATTGTTGTGAATCAAACACCCAGATTGGCAGAAATCATGTGTTTTTAAATTCTCTGTTTTGCATGTGCATTCCTATCCTATTCCTGTCTATTTCTTATCCCTGCATTATTACAATCCTCAAATTCAAACAAGCCCTTACTCAATTACATCTGTTACAGATATGTCTCAAAGAAAACCTTGTGTGGTTTGTCCTACTCTGGCCAGGTTCCACCCAGCTCAGCTGCTCCAACGACGGAAGGGTTCACCATAGCAGGGATCCACTCTCTAGACTGTCTTTCGCCGCCTCAGATCTTCTTCCCCGCCGCCGGCAGCCACGACAACTGCATTACCATCATCAACTGAGCAGATGACCTTGAGGACCACACGGGTCCGCAAGACAGGTCACACTCCTCCGTGTCTGCTTACGTTATGTGTCGCTTAATATGATGACATGCTACATTATCGTCGTGTTCACCTATTAGACCCCAAGTCAGGTCCAAACTAATGCTGAAACTTGAGTTTTTAAATGGTTGTGGGGTACATATTGGGGCCGCAATCAGTACTATCTTTCTACTATCCGGTTAATCTCCGGTGTCTACTATGAGTTTCATGTTGGGTGCAAACAAACATTAAAGGAGCCATTATTTGTATTTTTTAACTAAAGCTATTATCTGCCTGCTATCATTGGTTTTGGGTCTATCCACAGTTTGCTACCATCACTCTAGATTTGTGCATGCACTCCTTACATAATCTCACTATGTTTTATTCCTATGCATGCCAGTTATTGTACACAATGGAACTGATCATGTAGAGCAAATGAAACGAGCCTTGCGTGGCAATAAAATTTCATGCAGACGTCGTTCCATGGTGGGCGCAAAGGCAGCCCCCTCCACCCATTTTGGATCGTAATCAAGAGGAAGATAACTGTTCTGAGGGGGATTCAGAAGGAGAAGACCACTCCTATTTACCCCATGAGGTCTTCGCTCTAACCTTGCATGCCGATGTTGGTAATATCATGCATATGGTGCCTTGTATTGCTTACTGTATACATTAAAGATGTCATCTGCTTAGTTTAGACATGCTTTGTGTCAACGCCATCTGTTTAGTTTCTTTATCGTATATGTGAATCATGCAATGCCATCTTGTCTAGCCAGGCATCATATATGTGAATTTTGCAATGCCACCGTAGTTAGCCAGTGATCTTATATGTGAATTATAGCATGCCATCATTTTTTTATTACGTGTTAAATTTGTCAACAATTTTAGTACATTAAATTACTCTTCCTGTGCATCAGCCATTCGGCACAGTCATGAACAAATCTAGAGTGGAAACAAGGACTTCAGAGCAGACAATGCTATCTGAAGGAGCGCCTGTCTTGCTGGTTACCGATAGCTCCTCAGAGGAGGATTCAGAGACAGATGACCAGTCATATCCCCCCCCTGAGGTGCATGCCCTAACTTGGCATAGTTATGTTGCTCATATCGTGCGTATGGTATCTTGCATTTCTATGTCATTTGCTTAGTTTAGACATGCTTTGTGTGAATGCCACCTGTTTAGTGTCTAATTACCATATATGTGAATTATGCAATGTCATCTTGTTGCAAGACATTATATATGTGAATTATGCAATGTTATCTTGTTGCAAGGCATCATGTATGTGAATTATGCAATGCCATGCTGTTTAGGCAAGCGTCATATATGTGAATTATATCATGCCGTCCTTTTTTTGTATTTCTCATTACTTTTGTCGACAATGTTTGTATATTCAACTGCTCTTCCTGTGCATCAGCCATTTGAATTGGTGATGGAGAAATCTGGAGTGAAAAGAAGGTCTTCAGAGTAGACAATGCTACTGCTGAAGCAGATATCTTCTGGTTCTGAGATAGCTCTTGAGAGGAGGATTCAGATCTGAGATGACCAGTCCTATTATCCCCCTGAGGTGTATGCTCAAACTTGGTAGGGTTATATTACTCACATAATGCATATGTTGTATTGCAATGCTTAGTTTTTACATCATATACACAATATTGAATGCCATCTCCTTAGTTGACACATCATATATGTGATTGCCCTCTGCTCACTTCCTTAGTATATAAATCATATATTTGAATTATGTCATGCCATGATGTTTACATAGACAGCATGTATCTGAATTATGGCTTGCCAACCCATTTTCTAAATACATAATATAGTTATATCATCTCATCCTGTTTACATAGTCATCCTATTTTAAATTATGTCATTCTGTCCGTGAATTATATCATGCCATCATGTTTTTATCGACGACATGTTTGTGATTTATGGCATGCCAACCACTTTAATAGACACATCGTATAGTTATATCATGTCATCCTGTTTACATAGTCATCATATTTTGAAGTATGTCATTCTATCCTGTTTAGTTAGCCATCATACATGTTAAATTGTGTCATGCTATCCTGTTTAATTAGCCATCATATATGTGAAATTATGTCCTGCTATTCTGTTTGCTTAGACAACATAAATGTGAATTATTTCATGCCCTGTTTTCTTCCCTACTATCCATTGCACCTGTCTATCTTACAATGTTTGTACATTCAATTACTTTTCTTGTTTATCAGCCATTTCAATTGGAGGGAGTGATGGCAGTATCCGTGGGAGTAAAAACACGGTCTTCAGAAAAGATCGTGCTACCTGTCGATGCAGATAGAACCACGGTTGTACTTGCCCAAGAACCAGCCCCACCACACATAACCCACACTCATGCAGATTGTACCCCTACCCAGTTGGACAGAGAACCAGCTACACCCCTTCTAACCCCAACCCCAGCAGATAGACTCCCAGTTCCCGTTGACACAACACCGTCTCCACCACAGAGCACCCAAACACGAGCAGTTAGTAAGGCAACTGCAGTGCCCAAATCACGAGGACCACCACTCCGAACCCGTAGTCAACGCTTAAAGCAGAAGAAGAATTGTTCTCAGGTCAGGTTCCGTAGCTATGGTTCGTAGTACTTTTCTCTTGCATCACTGTATTTACTGATACCAACTAATTTCAAATTTCAAGGATGCAATTGAAACTCCAATGGTGCAACAGGTATGTTTTGAACCTGTTTCTTCAACGTGGTTGGCTCTTTGCGGTTGTAACTTGCTCTATGTTGATTTCAGATTCAATTGAATAAACAGTTATGTTCTCATGCCATGCACATTACAAGTGTTGTTATTGCTATGTAGTTTCCCACACTTATATTCTGTCTATGCTGATTTGTCTTAAATATATATGATTTGAACTGTATCTATCTTGATTTGGCAACATAAACTATAATGATATTAACCATACAGTGACCATACTACCTAGATATATGTTTGTTTCATGCTGTTATCCTGTCCACCTTACTACTGAATTGGTTTACCAAAATGAGTTTCATATCCTACATTGTAAACCTGAGATGTGTTTGTTTGTTTCTCTTTTAAAATGCGGATGAAATATTGGAGAAGAGTACCCTATCATGCAATGGTAAAGGAAGTAATGCAGATAAGGTTCAAGATAGTGAGACATCCCTGTTGGTCTCCATGAAAGCTGATAAAAACTATATTGAAGACACTGAGACATCCCCAAAGTCCTGTCTTGATGTAGTGTTCGAGTTACTGGCTACCACTGCTGCCACCAGCTCTTCGAACTCATTACCTGAATCAGTTCGGCTTCTTGAGTCTCAACTTCAAGTTGAAAGACATGGATCAGATGTTATGCGACAGGAAGCCGAAGGACCGAGGAAGTCCCTGCAGAATTCAGATGGATACTTTCTGGTGTAACAGCAAGCGCTGGAGGACTTAAGCGCCAAACAAGAGAAAGTTAATAAGCTTGCTAAGCATCTTGCTAGCATTATGGGTACCCAGGATATTGTTTCTTGAGCTCTTCTGAAGTGGTTTGAGTTTTGGACTTGTTTTGCTGCGGCCTTTATATGCTGATGTGTTCCCTATGTTTGCACTGGTGGCGAACTTTGATGCCCAGTGGATGTAATATGCATAATAGCCGTGATAGCCTAGTGTAAGTTGCTTGCTTATTTATTTCCTTGTTGTCTGGTTTATTTGTTTGCTTTTAGTCAGTGCAGTTATTTTTCTGCGGTTTGCTAGTGGCTGCAATAACCTATTTTTTAAAACTAGGCCACAATAACCATGGGCTAATATTTACTGTAGTGACACTGGGCCTCCTACGGGCCATAGAAATAGTGGGCCTTCTACGGGCCGTATAAATAGTGGGCCTTCTACGGGCCGTAGAAACAGTGGGCCTTCTACGGGCCGTAGAAACAATGGGCCTTCTACGGGCCATAGAAACAATTGGCCTTCTACGGGTCGTATCATCAATGGGCCTTATACGGGCCATATGATCGATTGGCCAAACATGGGCTAAACAGAACGCATTCTGGCTGTAAACGTGCTAGAGTTGGAATCGTCCATTCATGGGCTGACCATAACGGGCCGTCGTTAATAGGCCATATTTGATGACACTATGAAAACGGCCCAACGTATTAACGGACCACAAACGGGCCGACTGTAACCACGGGCTGAATTTGGCCCACAAGCAGAAAATGACAGTAACGTGTCATAAGTAAACGAATGCTGGAAATGAGCCCAAGAATAAATTGGCTCTGAGAAGGCCGAAAGATAACATGGGTTGGAAAGGGCCCAACGGAATAATGGGTCATTAATGGGTATAAAGTGATACACTGTTCTTTACAAGCCAGTTTCACCACGGACCGTTAATGGTTGTAAAGTGATACACTGTTCATTACGGGCCAGTTTCACCACGGGCCGTTAATAGGCCAAGAGTTACATAGGGACTCATATGGGCCGAAAGACGTCATGGGCCATACATGGGCCGGAAGTGAAAATGGGCTGGAATCATATTGGATGGCCCAGATGACGCTACTGGGCCTAATTCGAGTAGGGCGTAACGGGCCTTGGTTTAGCGGGCTGTAAATGGGCTATATGCGAACATGCCGTTAACAGGCTTTCCATGGGCTGGCCCGCCACCTTTTGACCAAGTCAAACAGGCCGGCCTTTTGACAGGAATGGGCCTGTGTTGGGTCGTGCCACGTGTTGAGGTATCATAGGCGCCTTCTATCCAATGAGTGGATGACATCTGTCCCAGCGATGAGCCGACACGTGTTTCCTCTAGCCAATGATGATTTTACACGTGGAAAATCCCCATTGGTCGGGGCTGTTAACGGGATATTGGATCCAAAACCCAACCCGATAGCTTAACAGTGTTCCGTTACGGTGGATGCCACGTGTCGGTCACCCTTGACGAAAGCACTTCTGTGACGTGCGATCTATCATCATGGAAGTGGACACTTCTGTGATGATAATTTTGGGAATGCCATGGAACACTTCTACGACATTACAGGTATGACTATCTTGATTCTGTCATAAAATCGTCATGAATGTACACGCATGACAGTAAACACGACCTACTGTGACAAACACGTATCATCACGGAAGTGTATTTTTTCTGTAGTGTAGTACGGTTGTGGCCTGGCAAGCCCCTGCCGAGCAGCTACTTTGGCCTTGTCAAGCGGATGGCGAATGCCTATCCACGGCTTGAAGTCGTTAAGCGGTCCGTCTGCATTGAGGGTGGACGCAGGGCCTTGGCCTGTGCGATGGCGCACTAGGGGAAGATGGACGCCGAGAAGCTGGTGATAGAGGGGACGCTGAAGGGCAAGGAGCATCGCCACCCCGAACAGTACTATGACAATGTCATTAAGGGTGCCCGCCTTGTGGCGGATGAATGTACTAAGGATGTGATGTTTGAATGAATGTACTCGTGCCATCCTGTATTATGAAAACCAGTTCATGTGCGCTATGTAGCGCTTGTTAATTTAAAATATTACCTTCTATGCAGCCATTTTTAAAAAAATCTTGAGAGTTGGCCAGTAGTCGGCTTCTGCCCCCATGTAACTAGTACTGGGGTGTTCAGGATAAATATAAACACTCTTTATCCAAGTTTTGTTCCTTTTAAGGAGGTGTTTAGCGCCGCGAACGAGGCAATCGGACTATCCGGCTTTATCGCTCTCACTTAGCCATATAAGTCTACAATTTTAAATTTTGGCAAAGCCCCTAGTATCCGGAAAGCCGAACTCAGGGCGCTATACACACCTAAATCGGATGAGGCCGATTCCTCGCCTGAAGCGGAAAAAATCTTTAAGGATTTGATACCTCTCGAACAGCGACCAGCTCTCGCCTTATCATGACAGTCAGTTTTCGGCTTTCTCTACTGAGGTGCTCGTCCGGAAGAACCTGGACACAATTAGAATAGTTCTCCCTCTACTACCTTAGCTGATATAGCGGAACGTAAGGTACCAAAACATAGGAGCCGGGCAAACCCAACTATTGACCCAAGACATGATTCGGAGCTGATCCATACAGTGCTATAAGTTCGGGGTGCCGCACTGTCAAAAGTGTTCGGACTTATCTTGCCAGGTTATGGGGTACTGAAGCCCCTGGCAAACTGGTCGTGCCAAAATGCACGGGTGTAATAAATAAGCAGTAAAGGAAAGGGGTAAGTAAACATAATAGGAAGCTGACGCTGTATACTATTTTCCCTTGTAGTTCAAATGATACGTCAAAGCGTACATATAAAAGTAGTGTGATAAGCAGAATAGGACTGTTTGACACATCCTGACCAGGAGCGGGCGGTACGCGGGTATGTAAAACAGGTATAATGATCGTTATCAAAGACCACCTGAGGATTCCCTTGTACGCCAAAGCTTCTTGTCCTCCTGGTGTGTCCATCCCACTATGCGTCTGATAGCCTGTCCTTTGGAAGAGCCTGCCGAAGATAGGGACCTGAAAGAAAAAAAAGGAGTGCAAAGATGCGTGTGTCCTGGGGCGGTCGAACCACATTGTGGACCGTGTCATGGCCGTGCCTCCGCCTATGCCCAGGGTATTTTAAGTGTGTAGTTGTGTACGCGCGGCACACATTTTGCCGCTTGAATGGGACTAGGGTGGAGGCTAGATTGCTAGTCGAGCTCTGGATATGCTGGATGATCCTGTTGCGGAGTACTCCGGACTCGCTTGACGGTATCCGGGTTCTTTATCGCCCAATTGGCTGTTTGCCTAAGAAGGCTGTTTTGTACTTCCGCCGCGAGGGCTGCAGTGTGCTCCTCCGTGCGAAGCGAGCGCTCTATGCTTCCATTAACTGTAATAACCCCGTGAGGTCCTGGCATTTTAAGCTTGAGGTATGCATAATGCGGTACCGCATTGAATTTGGCGAATGCGGCTCGTGCGAGCAGTGCATGATAGCCACTGCGGAAAGGGACGATGGCAATGATTAACTCCTGCTTCGGAAATTGTCCGGAGATCCGAAGACCACTTCCAGTGTGATTGAGCCCGTACAACAGGCCTCCAAACCGGGTATGACACCCTTGAAGGTGGTTTCTGTGGGCTTAATTTTTGAGGGGTCGATGCCCATTTTGCGCAGTGTATCCTGATAGAGCAGGTTCAGGCTGCTGCCACCATCCGTGAGGACTCGTGTGAGATGGAATCCGTCGATGATGGGGTCAAGGACCAATGCGGACGAACCGCCATGACAGATACTGGTAGGATGGTCCCTGCGATCGAAGGTGATCGGACAGGAGGACCATGGGTTGAACTTTGGGGTGACTAGCTCCATCGCATAGAGGTCCCTTAGTGCATGCTTCTGTTCCTGCTTGGGAATATGGGTTGTGTATATCATATTTACTGTTTCACCTGGGGAGGGAATTTCTTCTGTCCTCCTGTGTTCGGCAGTCGGGGCTCCTCGTCGTCCTCGCTATGCAGCCTCTTTTCCTTGTTTTCGGCATTCAACTTGCCGGCCTGTTTAAACACCCAGCATTCCCTGTTGGTTTGGTTGGCTGGTTTATCGGGGGTGCCGTGAATTTGACATGAGCGATCGAGTATGCGGTCCAAACTGGACGAGCCCGGACTGTTTCTTTTAAATGGCTTTTTCCGCTGTCTGGATTTAAAGCCTCTGAATCCGGCATTGACTGCCGTGTGTTAGGCAATGTCACCATTGTTGCAACGCTTGTGTCTATTTTGACGTGGCTTGCCGTTGCTGTCCCTGGCATCTGAATTGCCTGAGTTTTTGGGTGTGATGTTGCTACGAGCCAGCTAGCTGTCCTCGCCCGTGCAAAAGCGGGTCATGAGTGTCGTGAGGGCTGCCATGGATTTTGGCTTGAAGGCTGATAAGGGTTCGGCATCCGGACAGTCGACAATTTGGTTCTTTTTGGTTACGAATCGAGTCCAGAATTTCCTAGCTGACTCTTCGGGCTGTTGGGTTATGTGACTTAAGTCATCAGCATCCGGTGGTTGCACGTAAGTGCCCTGGAAGTTATCAAGGAACACGTCTTCCAGATCCTCCCAGCTGCCAATGGAGCTTGCTGGTAGGCTATTCAGCCAATGCCGAGCCGGTCCTATGAGCTTAAGTGGTAGGTATTTTATGGCACGTAAGTCATCGCTGCGGGCCATGTGAATGTGTGAATATGGAGAAGAAGATCTTCGATCCATACCGTGGGGTCTGTTGTGCCATCATATGATTCAATGTTTATGGGTTTAAACCTTCTGGGAATTTGTGATCCATGACTTCATCAGTGAAGCATAGGGGTGTGTGGCGCCTCTATGACGGGCTACATCCCGACGTAGTTCAAATGAATCTAGTCTGTTGTATTCGGCCCGACCGGACTTTGGTTTATTGTATCCGACGTGACGGGCATCGTCACGTCTTGTGGCGAGCCCCCGTGATCCGTAGATCGATCTTGATTGTCCTGCTTTGTTTTCCAATACATCTCGTAGGTACTTCGTGTAGCCAGGGGCCTTAGTATTATCGTTTGATTGGCGATGGGGTGCTGTATGGATTTCGGGCTGGTTCGCTGCTTTGTCGCAGCCACGGGGTGGCCGGTCAGCCGCATCATGCGCTGGTAGCGTGAGCTTTAAAGCCTCCTCCTCGAGTTGAGGTAGCAGCCTGCGCTTTGGGTAGCTTTTGCTAGGGCGCTCGAGTCCATATTCCTTGGCAGTCAGGACCTCGGTCCATCTGTCAGTTAGCAGATCTTGATCAGCTTGGAGCTGTTGTTGCTTTTTCTCTAGGCTTTTTGCAATGGCTATAAGCCGGCGCTTGAAGCGCTCCTGCTCGACGGGATCCTCAGGCATGATGAATTATTCGTCTCCAAGGCTCACTTCATCTTCGGAGGGAGGCATGTACTTATCATCTTCTGATTCTCCATCTGTCGCATGTTCCTTAGGGCTAGCTTGCCCATCCTCTTGCTCGGCCTGCTCGAAGCCTCGCTGGGCAGGATTGTTTTCGTCTTTAGCACCATCCGGATTGTTATCTCTTGTGCCGGTATTGCTATTTTTGCTATGGCAGGGCTTGGAACGGCGCCTATGACGCCGGTGCTTAGATTGCTTCTCCAAGGGGTTATCGTCCGTTGCCTCATTGCCATTGCTTTCTTTGGGGGTGTCCACCACATATATATATCGATTGATGAGGTGGCTGTCCAGCGCCAAATAGGCGGTGCTTCCTGTTCTTCTCCTGCGTCGTCGTCCATATCGTCAATGTCATCGAAATTGAAGTCAAGCACATTGGTTAAGTCATCGACAGTGGCTATTAAGTGGGTGGTGGGTGGGGAACGAATTTCTTCGTCGTCCGCTTTCCACTCGAGCCGGACATAGTTCGGCCAAGAATCACTCGACAAGGAAAGAGACCTTAATGAGTTCAGCACGTCACCCAAGGGCGAGCGTTGAAAAATATCTCGCGCGGTAAACTCCATGACCGGTGCCCAATCAGATTCGATAGGCACGGATGCACGCGGTTCGGATCCTGTAGCCGGAGAAGAGTCCGAGGGTCCAATGACACCACCCTCACAGGAGGTGGGGTCAGTGTTCAGCTCCAGCGCCGATGAGTGTGCAGCCTCCGTGGCGGGGTCCATCCACCCGTCCTCGGAGGGCACGATCTCCTCCGGATTGATTCTCGGCTCCGCTGCAAGCATGATCTCCCGAATAGTGTGTGATGGCAGATCAAAGTCATGCTCGGCATGACCGTCCGATGCGCTTGACATGGGCTCGAATCCGTTGAAGATCAAGTCTCCGCGGATGTCGGCAGTATAGTTCAAGCTTCCAAACCTGACCTGATGGCCAGGGGCGTAGCTATCGATCTGCTCCAGATGGCCAAGCGAGTTGGCCCGCAGTATGAAGCCGCCGAATACGAAGATCTTTCTGGGAAGGAAAACCTCCCCCTGTACCGCATGGTTGAAGATGATCGAAGGAGCCATCAAGCCTTACCGTGACGACACAGTGGAACTCTTAATGAAAGCACCAATGTCGATGTCAAAACCGGTGGATCCCGGGGTAGGGGGTCCCGAACTATGCATCTAAGGCTAATGGTAACAGGAGGCAGGGGACACGATGTTTTACCCAGGTTCGGGCCCTCTCGATGGAGGTAATATCCTACTTCCTGCTTGATTGATCTTGATGATATGAGTATTACAATGGTTGATCTACCACGACATCGTAGAGGCTAACTCCTAAAAGCTAGCCTATGATTCTGATTGTTGTTTCCTATGGACTAAACACTCCGGTTTATATAGACAACGGAGGGGGCTAGGTTACATAAAGTCGGTTACAGAGAAGGAGATCTACATATCCGAAATGCCAAGCTTGCCTTCCACGCAAAGGAGAGTCCCATCCGGACACGGGACGAAGTCTTCAATCTTGTATCTTCATAGTCCATCCGTCCGGCCAAAGTATATAGTCCGGTAGTCCGAGGACCCCTTAATCCAGAACTCCCTCACCTACATCGCCGCCTCATGTGCCCTGTCCTCTGACGCCTATGCAACATCCGCCATAGCAGCAGCTGCCGCAGCCGCCGCGTGCTGCAAATGATAGGAACAACGAGAATAGGCGTTGTGGCCGCGGCGAATAGCGGCAAGGCAACAGAAAATGTGGTGCTGGCGGGAACTAGCCCCGCTACGGCGTGAACCAGTAGCCTACTCTGCCTTGGAGTGGCTGTACAACCCCTGGACAGGGGTCGGTCATGCATATAGCATGCTCGTGTCACGTCCCCCTGCCCTTGGCATCCTCAGACCATGCCCGCCGGCTCACCAGGCCCTTCTGGCCGGCCCCCACACTACAAAAAAAAGACACATCCATGACATTTTGGGCCTAATGAATTTTTTCTGTCATGCTTATGACACTCCTATGACGATAATTATGACTAAACCCGGTATCATCATAGATGTGGTGGGATCCTAATTCTATGACAAAAAATCATGACAGAAAATGAGCTTTTTGTCTTGGGAGGGCTAGAGACGCACCTGCATGACATTCTTTGTGCAGTCCATGACGGAAAAAATCGTGGCAAAAGCATGGATGAGGAAAATGTCGGGGAGTTCCCGGTTACGGTGGGTGGTCGAGGCCGAGTGATGGACAAAGGTTTGCATGTTTCTCTCGTACATGTATGCACGTGTGTGCAAGGCGTTGCACTCTAACTGAACCCGAGCGAGGCGTTGGGCTCTAACTGCACCCGAGCGATTGCACTAGCTACATTACTGAGCCCTGATCGATCCCTTGTTGTTAACTGAACCCGGGTGATTCCTTCGCTACTGCTGCTAACAGAAGCCGATCGAAGTTGCCTCTTGATAAACAGTCCCCATTGGGGGTTGGATGAACAGTTCCCGGTTGGGGTTGGGTAAACAGGATCCCATGGTAGTGGAGGCCATTGCCGCTGGATGAACAGGACCCCGATCGAGCAGGTAGTTGTGGATGAACAGTAGCGGGCGAAGGAACCCCGTGGAGGCTTGTTGGACAAGACCCTGTGGAGGGCTGGTTAAATAGGACCCCATGGATGACTGGTTGAACAGGAGGTGGTGGAGGCAAGCTAGATGAACAGGACCCCGTGGAGGGCTGGTTGAACAGTAGCCAATGAAGGCTGGATGAACAGGACCCCATGGATGAACAGTAGCTGGTGGAGGCAGGAGGAAGTCGACGGTGGATGAACAGTAGAAGGTGGAGGCTGGAGGAAGTCGACGGTGGACGAACAGTAGCCCGTGGAGTCATGTTTTGCGGTACGCCACACACCCCTGATGAATAGGACCCCGTTTCGACTGTAGGCGCTCTAACACAAGTCTGTTTCGTTCGTTTTGCGCCATGGCACAGCCATCCCAATCAACATCACCTTGTTTCGACCATAGGCACTTGAACAAAATCCCCTCAATGCGACCGAAGCAGTTGCGTCATAATCCCATGGCAGTCATGAGACTTTAGGTTCTGGAACATTTTCTCTAGGATATTTATTATTCCCTTTATATTGGACGAGAAGCCAGTCGGGACCTTCATACTGAGAAGGCATTCAAAGAAGATCTCATTCTCTTCTTTGGTAAGAGCATAGCTGGCAGGACCTTCATACTGCCTTGGATGCATGCCGTCTTTTTTGTGCAAACGTTGCTGGTCCTCCCGTGCCTCCGGTGTATCTTTTATATTCCCATACACACCCAAGAAGCCTAGCAGGTTCACGCAAATATTCTTCGTCACGTGCATCACAACGGTTGCAGAGCGGACCTCTATGTCTTTCCAATAGGGTCCGTAGGTCCCAAAATATATATTTCTTATTCCACATGGGTGCGCGTCCCTCAGCATCCTTCGGAACAAATAGTCCACCAAGACCTTTCCAAAGATTACTTGTAAATCATTAACCATATCAACTATGTGATCACCAGTACGGATGGCGGGCTTCTTCCGGTGATCTGCCTCACCTTTGAAATTCTTGCTTTTCTTTCGACATTGATGGTTGGTCGGAAGAAAACGACGATATCCCAGGTACACATTCTTCCTGCATTTGTCCAAATATATACTTCCGATGTCATCTAAATAGTGCGTTCATGCATGGTATCCCTTGTTTGTCTGTCCTGAAAGGTTACTGAGAGCAGGCCAATCATTGATGATTACAAATAGCAACGCATGTAGGTCAAATTCCTCCTGATTGTGCTCATCCCACACACTTACACCTTTTCCATTCCACCGCTGCAAAAGTTCTTCAACTAATGGCCTTAGGTACACATCAATGTCGTTGCCGGGTTGCTTAGGGCCTTGGATGAGCACTGGCATCATACCGCTTCATGCACATCCAAGGAGGAAGGTTATAGATATATAGAGTCACGGGCCAGGTGCTATGATTGCTGCTCTACTCCCCGAAAGTATTAATGTCATCTGTGCTTAAACCAAACCATACGTTCCTTGCATCACCTACAAAGTCCCCCCACCTTCTCTCGATTTTTCTCCACTACGACCCGTTAGTGGGTGCTCTCAACTTCCCATCTTTGTTACCGTCCTCTTTGTGCCATCGGATCAACTTGGCATGCTCTTTGTTTCTGAACAGACATTTCAATCCTGGTATTATAGGAGCATACCACATCACCTTGGCAGGAACCCACTTCCTAGGGTGCTCGCCCTAAACATCACCAGGGTCATCTCGTCTGATATTATATCGCAATCCACCACATACCGGGCATGCGTTCAAATCCTCGTAGTCACTGCGGTAGAGGATGCAGTAATTAGGGCATGCATGTATCTTCTACACCTCCAATCCTAGAGGGCATAGAACCTTCTTTGCTTCATACGTACTGTCGAGCAATTCCAGTGTATGCCTTCCATTGCATCAATTCCAGTGTTGGTACCGAGCTTCTTCATTATTTTCAGTAGCTTCCCAAATCCTCTGTCAGACACACCATTGTATGCCTTCCATTGCAGCAATTCCAGTGTGGTACCGAGCTTTGTGTTATCATCTTCGCAATTTGGGTATAACCCTTTTTTGTGATCCTCTAACATGCGATCGAACTTCAACTTCTCCCTTTTACTTTGGCATTGTCTGTTTGCATCAACAATGACCCGGTGAAGATCATCATCGGGCACATCATCTAGTTCCTCTTGATCTTTAGCTTCCCTCATTGCAGTATCACCATATTCAGGGCGACTGTTGTCATCATCCTCTTCTTCTTCGTTTTATTCATCATAACCCCTCTTTCTCCGTGCTTGGTCCAAACATTATAGTGTGGCATGAAACCCTTCTCAAGAATGTGGACGTGAAGGGTTTTGAGTCAGAGTAATCCTTCGTATTCCCACAGATAGGGCATGGACAATACATAAAACCATTCTGCTTAGCCACTTCGAAAAAATTATGCAGGCCCTCAATGTACTTGGAGGTGCGTGTGCCACCGTACATCCATTGCCGGTTCATCTGCGTGCATTATATAATTAAGTGTATCAAAAAACCATTACAGAACATCATGAATAGAGAAGTGACCAAATTAATACGAGTTCATCATCACATTAAAACCAAAGTACAGTAGTGATCAAATGTTATTACTAAAAAAATACATAAAGTTCATACATAGTTCTCATTAAACAACATATAGCACTTTAGAGAATCTAATTAAAACATACATTGAAACTAACATACAACTATGTAAAACATTTCAATGCACCAACAAATGAGATCATAATAGCAATTATGGTAACAATTGATCCAACAGCATAATGATACCAAGCCTTAGTATCAATGGCATACTTTCTAATCTTTTAATCTTCAAGCGCATTGCATCCATCTTGATCTTGTGATCATCAATGACATACGCAACATGCAACTCCAATTCCATCTTCTCCTCCTCAATTCTTTTCATTTTTCTTCTTCAAGTAATTGTTTTCCTTCTTAACTAAATTTAACCTCTCGATAGGAGGGTCGGTTGGAATTTCCGATTCATATACTTCCTAGATAAAAACATCTATGTCATGTTGGTCGGCATAATTGTCATAAACACTAAATGAAACAAAATGGCTATAAAAGATAATATACCACATCCGAATCATAGACAGGACGAGGGTCGAGGGGGGCTGATACCAAAACCATGGTACTATATAATAACAAACAATAATAAAAGTAAGATAATTATACAAGTATCTATCTAAATCATACAAGTAAGACTTTTTTATTTTAGAAAGAAGATAAGAACAAGAGGCTCACCATAGTGGTGCCGGCAACGAGATCGGCGCAGGTGATTGACGGTGATGAGGACGGAGACGGGACAGGACGGACGACCAAACCTAGACAAATCTTGAGGAAAATGGAGCTTGAGGCTGAGCTTGGACAGGAGAAAGCTTATGCATGGCTCGGGTATTTCATCAAACACCTCATGTGCATAGGAGGTGAGAGGAGACAACACACACCTGCACACGCTGGCCTACCAAAAAACAGAGGAGTGAGCAGGCCGGGGCGAGCATATATATAGACGTCTCTTTAGTCCCGTTGGTGGCTAGAACCGAGATAGAAGACTGACCTTTAGTGCCGGTTCCAGCCTCCAACCGGGACCAAAGGGGCTGCGCCAAGAGCAAGGCCCATTGGTCCTGGTTCGTGTCTAGAACCGGGACCAAAGGGAAAAGACAAACCGGGACCAATGGCCCCAGAGGCCCGGCCGATGCCCTAACCTCATGAACTGGGACCAAAGGGGTCCGACAAACCGGGACCAATGGACCTCGAGGCCCGGCCGGCTTCCTGACCTCACGAACCGGGACTGATGCACCCATTGGTCCCAGTTTGTAAGGGAACTGGAATTAATGCCCTTATCTGGCCCTGGACAAAGTCCTGTTGTCTACTTGTGTTGGTAGGCTTGGCCCCTAGTCCAAGATATACAAGATTGGTCTTATCATTGCTAAGAACCTCTCATGTAAACCAATACATATACACGAACACAATTACATCATGACACATTGTCACATTATGCAACATACATACAAGCCTATTTAAAATCTTCCCTCAATTTGGATGAACATGTCAAGGTTTAGATTGTTCTTGAAGGCGTAATGTTGACAAGCTTGTAGGGGCTTTGTAAAGCCATCACCAAGTTTCCGTGCAACACTTTCTTGAACAAAATGAAAGTCAATTTCTATCTATTTTGTTTTTGCATGAAATACAAGATTTGCAGGAAGGTAAGTTGCTCCAAGGTTATCATCACAACACAGGAAAGAAGTATGTGGTCTTTCAATACCCAATTCATCAAGTAGGGTTTCTACCCACATTACCATAGTAGTTGCATTTGCTAATGATATGTATTCTGCTTTAGAGATACCGTTGCTTATTTCCTTCTATTCCATGATATAAGGTTTGAGCCAATGAAAATAGACAACCCACTGGTAGATCTCCTGCCATCAAGACACCCTGCCCAGTCCGCTTCAGAAAAGGGACTTACTGTTGTTGATGGCGACTTACATATCTTGAGCCCAAATGCAGCACTTCCTTGAATATAACTCAATATACTTTTTACAGTTGTTCAATGCAAAGAAGTATGAGAATGCAAGATATTAACAAACAAAAGATACATCAAGCCTTTTCAACGTTAGATACTGAAGTGCACTATTTAGTCCCTTATTCTAGACTTAACAATGCTCCTTCATGCAATGATAGTTTTTCAGTGGAAGACAAGGGTGTACTAGAAGGTTTACAATCCTTTGTCCCAACATGCTTGAGTATATCAGTAGCATACTTCTCTTGGGATAAAAGAATACCATCATGTGTCCTTTTCAATTTGATTCCTAGAAAGTAATGTAACTCTCCCAAGTCCTTAAGTGCAACTTCACTTTTCAAGTTTTGAGCAAAGCCGACGTAGCATCTTGCGAGGAACTCGCAACAATTATGGCATCTACATAAAAGAACTTAAAAATGGTCACCTTCTCTTTGTTGAAGAAGAACAAGGAGGTGTCTCCTTTTGAGGGTCGAAATCCAAGTTGTTGTACATTTGTACTCAACCTTGAATACCAAGCTCTGCGTGTCTGTTTTAGACCATACAAAGCTTTATCCAACTTGCACACAGGGTGTGGTTTATATCATCCGCAAAACCAGGTGGCTGTCGCTTATAGACCTCTTCATCAAGAACGCCATGCAAAAACGCATTATGTCCATCCTACTTGTGAAGGCTCCAACCCTTGGAGACAACAATAGACGGAACAGGCCCGATAGTTGTAGCTTTAACAACTGGACCAAATGTGTCCTCGTAATCAAAACCATATTGCTGCTTAAAGCCTGTAGAAACTAACCTAGCTTTGTATCTATTTATATTACCATATAATATTCTTTTAGTTTTATACACCCACTTGTAATCTATAATATTCCTCCCTTGTTTAGCTGATACTAGATGCCATGTTTCAATTTCCATAAGTGCACCGTATCCTATCTCCATAGCATGTTTCCAATTTTTAGCATCTATAACATTGTGGCTCATAGTAGCAGCACTACACAAATTAAATTTTTTGTCATACCTAACCGTTATATTTTTGGGAATTGCAGTTATGGAAATATCTTGTTGCAAACGCGTACTGGGACGTATGGAAGTAGTTACCATATAGGATCGTTCTTGTACGACCACTGAGTGATCTAACGAATCTCAATCGTGGCCCCGACTGAATCAACCTGTGTGCAGGTGACACATGGGAAGGGCCCCGCATGCCATCATTCCTCGATGCAGCGGGCGAGCCGTACCGGTCCGGCTCTTACCAGGTGTTGCTTGAAGACGCGCCGACCCTACGGCTGGTCCACACCGCGCGTCGCATGTGGGTGGACTTCCCACTGAACCGCCTACCTGCGATGTCTGCCGATCTTCCTGGGGATCCATTTGCATAGCAGGTGCATCAGGTCCTGCATTGGATCTCTTTGGTTCGGTGTTTGTAGGAGGATCCTCTCTGTGTCTTGTGACCGATAGATTTGGACGCACTTGTTGCACAAAATCATATATTTCATCTGTGTTTTTTTCATCATTACTCACTGCATCATTAGCATCATGATTAGTAGAATTATAAATCAAATGATCATCAACATATCCCCCTCCTTAACAGTTGGATTTAAAAGACTGATAGGTAGCAACATGATTTCAGCATGTAAGCTTGATAGGTAGAGAAGGGGGAAATATTTTCGTCAGCTGGCACATCGCAAGAGATGTAAACTCGTCTTGTGGAAATGTCCAAGCATTTGTACCCATTGTGCAGATTACTGTACCCTAGAAATGCACACTGTTCAGAGCGGAATTGAAGTTTGTGAGCATTTTTTTTGGCGAAGGTTCGCCCAGAAGACGCACTTGAAGATATGAAGGGATGAGTAGTCTGGTGTTTCACCAAACAATCTGGTTTTCCTATAAAAACAATCTGGTAAGGGTAGTTTCAAAGTTGATAACTTTGCACGCCATTCTATGAATTAAGTTTGCTGCACCAATGAACGACTCATCCACAAATTTCAAGGGCATAGATTCTTGGGCAAGAATAAACAAACCGACTTCAATAATGTGACAGTGCTTCCGTTCAGCTGAACCATTTTGCTGATGTGCATGGGGACATGAGACGTGGTGAGAGATCCCAATCTTTGTGAAGAAGGAGTTTAATTTTTCATACTCGCCTCCCCAATCTGTTTGAAGAGCAAGATTTTTTGGTCAAATTGTCGTTGAATAAGGTTCTCAAAGTCATGAATTTTTTTAAAGAAACATCAAAATTATGTTTGCTTAGGTAGATCCATGTGAATTTGCTAAAATCATCAATGAAACTCACATGATTTTTTCTACCTACGGTTTGTAGCGTAGGACCCCACACATAAGGAAAAAAATGAGTTCTAAAGGAAATTTTGATTCACTCACTGATTTTGGATACAATAATTGGTGACTTTTGTCTTTCTAGTGGGCATCACATACAAACTCATTATTGAAATTGCTACCACAGAGTATATTTTTACTATTGATATTCCTAACAACGATAGAAAATGGATGACCAAAACGTCAGCGTCAGCAATCCTAAGATGGTTTGGTGACACTGAGAACCTGTTTCTTAATGTATGATCCCATGATGGGATAGAGACCTCTCCTACCCCTGCCTTGAAGAAGAACCCTCCTCGTTTCCCAATCCTTAACAAGAAAAGAGTAGGGGTGAATTCAACAAAAGTGTCATTATCAATGCCAAGGCAACTTGCTGGAATCAAACTTTTCGTAGCCTCAGGGACATGAAGAATATTTTTTAGATGAAGGCCATGGCCAAGGGTATGAACAATTGTATGGCCAATGTGATCAACAACCATACCTGCACCTGTCCAGGACCATCAGCTTCTCCAAGTCACCGATGATATGGTTAGTTGCACCACTATCCATATACCAACTTGTATCTATCCTCTACCGGGTGCGATCATGTTGACTGAGTGCGCATCACTCCTCTGGTAAGAGTTGTCGAACCATTTCCAGCACTTACCAGCTGGGCGTCCACCCTTGCTACAAATCTGGAAAGTTGGTTTGGCCACCTGGTTGTTGGAGTAGTTGACGCCGCTTCTATAGTTTCTGCCGCTGCCGTTGCCGCTACAGCCGGCATGGTTGCATGGCTTGGGGAAATTGCGACCACGGTCACCACTGTTGCCCCACCGCCTTGTTTGTTGGTGTACCTGTGGCTACGATCACCAATGCCGGTAGCGTTGCTGTCCTACTGCTTGGTGAAGCGAGCACGAGTGGCCAGATTGGCGGAGGACTCTGACGCCGCGCGCCGAAGATTCATAATGGGCTCGAAGCTTAGGAGCTACGTGTCAGCTCCGGTGCAGTGACGGGCTCTACCCATGAACACAACCGATTTGAACTCCTCATCGATCCCAGCGAGGATGTGAGAAACGACATCCTCTTCATCAACCTTCTTCTCTAAAACTATCAATTTATCACATAAAGACATTATCTTACCAACATAATTACTGATGGTGGAGCTTCCCTTCTGCAGGTTTGCCAGCGAGATCCGGACGCCGACAGTGCTCGCACGCGTGTGATAGGTGAGCATCCCCTTGATGGAGTTCCAGAGCTGCACCACCGTCTGACAGCTGACATGAGGTCACTTGGATGGCCTTCTCTCGCAGCAGCATATAGTCAGCAAGTAGGAGAAATCCTGCTGGTCTGTCGCGCACCTTGGACTTTGTCTTTCCCATCGTCGGTGACCTCAATGGTCATGGGGGGCACAGCCTTCCCGGTATCGAGGTAGTCTACCATCTGCACCCCCTGATGGCAGAGACAATGGTGGCACACCATAGCACCTGATTACCTTTGGTGAGCTTCTTAATTGTGGCGTGAGCAAATGGAGAGGAGGGGAAGGAACTTGAAGAAGTCGCCATGGATGATTTCGAGGCTAGCGCCGATTACCATGTAATAAAGGAAGTATGGAAACGTGTGCACTCCTCGCAGGGACGCACGCGTGTTTATATGCTCAGCAGAATACAAGGTGCCGAAGGTTGTTGGGAGGTGTGGCCCCTAATCCAAGATATACAAGATTGGGCTTATCCTTACTAACGACCTGCCTTGTACAATAATACACACACACACGCACACAATTATATCATGACACATTGTCACGTTACACAACACACTTACAAGTCTATTTAACATGTGTTCTTGTGTTGGCCCATTCACAACTCACTCACTTTCTAGTATAATGTTGCTCAAAGATTTGTTGTTGGCCACTTAATGTCTACAGGCACTGGCCTAAATAGAAATTGATGGTTTCGTCCCCTATTGTTCAAATTTGCGAAATGATATTTCCCATGTCTTATCGTTGTTAATTACGTGAATATACCACCGACCCGGCCGGAGTCTTGGCTATGTGGAGCTTTGCTCAGGTTGATGGTCTTCATTTTAAATTTTCGTTTGATGGAGAACTGGATTGTTGGGGAGGGATGAGAAGTACAGAGGAAGGTGGAGGAACTAACGGTTGACATGAAATATGACTGAAACAGAAAACAAGCACCGGTGTGGAGGAAAAAACCATTGCCCTTCTCATGACCCTTTTCATAGAATAGCCACTATCAAAACTGTCGAAACATTGTAATATATTTATCCCTGGTTACTGATTGGAGAAGCACAAAATCCCATAAAATGTTAGAACAGTATAATATATTGGTCACTTATTCCCGACTTGTCGCCGTCCCGGCGATCCACCATCTCCTCGCTGTCGCTAGCTTTGACGCCCTTTTCTTGTGCAACAAATTAAAACAAATTAAAGCTGCAGCTGGATGTATATCCTTTTTGTTGGAAGCATGCATCTAGAGTATTAAGTTCATAAGAACAGAGTAATGCATTAAGCAAGATGACATGATGTAGAGGGATAAACTCAAGCAAGATGATATAAACCCATCTTTTTATCCTCGATGGCAACAATACAATACGTGCCTTGCTGCCCCTACTGTCACTGTGAAAGGACACCGCAAGATTGAACCCAAAGCTAAGCACTTCTCCCATTGCAAGAAAGATCAATCTAGTAGGCCAAAGTAAATCGATAATTTGAAGAGACTTGCAAATATAACAAATCATGCATATAAGAATTCAGAGAAGAACCAAACAATATTCCTAGATAATCTTGTTCATAAACCCACAATTCATCGGATCTCGGCAAACACACCGCAAAAAGTATTACATCGAATAGATCTCCAAGAACATCGAGGACAACTTTGTATTGAGAATCAAAGAGAGAGCAGAAGCCATCTAGCTAATAACTATCGACCCGAAGGTCTGTGGTAAACTACTCATGCTTCATCGTAGAGGCTATGGTGTTTATGTAGAAGCCCTCCGTGATCGATTCCCCCTCCGGCAGATGCCGGAAAAGGCCCAAGATGGGATCTCACGGGTACAGAAGGTTGCGACGGTGGAAAAGTGGTTTCGTGGTTCCCCATGATGTTTTTAGGGTATAAGAGTATATATAGGCGGAAGAAGTACATCAGTGGAGCTACGAGGGGCCCATGAGGGTGGGGGCGCGCCTACCCCCCTAGGCGCGCCCTCCTGCCTCGTGGCCACCTCGTTACATCTTTGACTTCATCTCCAAGTCTTCTGGTTTGTTTTCGGTCCAAGAAAGATCACCGCGAAGGTTTCATTCCGTTTGGATTCCATTTAATATTCCTTTTGTGCAAAACACTAAAATAGGAAAAAAACAGAAACTGGCACTGGGCCTCTGGTTAATAGGTTAGTCCCAAAAATAATATAAAAGAGCATATTGAAGCCCATTAAACATCCAAAACAGATAATATAATAACATGGAACAATCAAAAATTATAGATATGTTGGAGACGTATCAAGCACCCCCAAGCTTAATTCCTGCTCGTCCTCGCGTAGGTAAATGATAAAAACAGAATTTTTGATGTGGAATGCTACCTATCATAATTATCAATGTAATCCTATTTATTGTGGCATGAATGTTCAGGTCCATAAGATTAAAAACAAAAGTTTAATATTGACATAAAAATAATAATACTTCAAGCATACTAATAAAGCAATCATGTCTTCTCAAAATAACATGGCCAAAGAAAGCTATCCCTACAAAATCATATGGTCTGGATATGCTCTATCTTCATCACATAAAATATTTAAATCATGCACAACCCCGATGACAAGCCAAGCAATTGTTTCATACTTTTAATGTTCGCAAACTTTTTCAATCATCACGTAATACATGAGCGTGAGTCATGAACATAGCACTGTAGGTGGAATAGAATGGTGGTTGTGGAGAAGAAAAAAAAGGAGAAGATAGTCTCACATCAACTAGGCGTATCAATGGGCAATGAAGATGCCCATCAATAGATATCAATGTGAGTGAGTAGGGATTGTCGAAAAGAAACTAAGTGGGTATGCATCCAACTCGCTTGCTCACGAAGAACTAGGGCACTTTGAGGAAGCCCATCATTGGAATATACAAGCCAAGTTCTATAATGAAATATTCCCACTAGTATATGAAAGTGACAACATAGGAGATTCTCTATCATGCAGATCATAGTGCTACTTTGAAGCACAAGTGTGGAAAACAAGGATAGTAGCATTGTCCCTTCTCTCTTTTTCTCTCATTTTTTATTTGGTCCTTTCTCTTTTTTATGGCCTCTTTTTTTCGTCCGGAGTCTCATCCCGACTTGTGGGGGAATCATAGTCTCCGTCATCCTTTCCTCACTGGGACAATGCTCTAATGAAGATCATCACACTTTTATTTACTTACAACTCAAGAATTACAATACTTAGAACAAAAATATGAGTCTATGTGAATGCCTCCAGCGGTGTACCGGGGCGTGCAATGAATCAAGAGTGACATGTATGAAAAATTATGAATGGTGGCTTTGCCACAAATACGATGTCAACTACATGATCATGCAAAGCAATATGACAATGATGAAGCGTGTCATAATAAACGGAATGGTGGATAGTTGCATGGCAATATATCTCGGAATGTCTATGGAAATGCCATAATAGGTAGGTATGGTGGCTGTTTTGAAGAAGGTATATGGTGGGTGTTTGATACCGCAAAAGTTGCACGGTATTAGAGAGGCTAGCAATGGTGGAAGGGTGAGAGTGCGTATAATCCATGGACTCAACATTAGTCACAAAGAACTCACATACTTATTGCAAAAATCCATTAGTTATCGAAATGAAGTACTACGCGGATGCTCCTAGGGGGATAGATTGGTAGTAAAAGACGATCGCTCGTCCCCGACCGCCACTCATAAGGAAGACAATCAATAAATAAATCATGCTCCGACTTCATCACAAAACGGTTCACCATACGTCGATGGTATGGGAATCACAAACTTTAACACAAGTATCTCTCAAATTCACAACTACTCAACTAGCATGACTCTAATATCACCATCTTCATATATCAAAACAATCATAAAGAATCAAACTTCTCATAGTTTTCAATGCACTTGTTATGAAACTTTTTATTATACCCATCATGGATGCTCATCATATTAGGACTAAAATCATAACCAAAGAAAATTACCATGTTGTTCTAAAAGACTCTCAAAATAATATAAGTGAAGCATGAGAGATCAATAATTTCTATAAAATAAAACCACCACCGTGCTCTAGAAAGATATAAGTGAAGCACTAGAGCAAAATTATCTAGCTTAAAGGATATAAGTGAAGCACATAGAGTATTCTAATAAGTTTCGATTCATGCATGTCTCTCAAAAAGGTGTGTATAGAAAGTATGATTAGTATAAAATAAAAAGCAAAGACTCAAATCATACAACATGCTCCAAGAAAAACACATATCATGTGGTGAATAAAAATATAGCCTCAAGTAAAGTTACTGATAGATGAAGACGAAGGAGGGGATGCCTTCCGGGGTATCCCCAAGATTAGGCTTTTGGTTGTCCTTCAATTTTACCTTGGGTTGCCTTGGGCATCCCCAAGCTTAGGCTCTTTCCACTCCTTATTCCAAAATCCATCAAATATTTACTCAAAACATGAAAACTTCACAACACGAAACTTCAAAAGAAAATCTCATGAGCTCCGTTAGTATAAGAAAATAAACCACCACTTTAAGGTACTCTAATGAACTAATTATTTATTTATATTGGTGTTAAACCTACTGTATTCCAACTTCTCTATGGTACATAGCCCCTGATATTACTCCTAGATTAATCAAAATAAGCAAACAACACATGAAAAACAGAATCTGTCAAAAACAGAACAGTCTGTAGCAATCTGTATCAAACGAATACTTCTGGAACTCCAACAATTCTGAAATAAATTGGTAGACGTGAGGAATTTGTCTATTAATCATCTGCAAAAGGAATCAACCTAAAATCACTCGGGCATTTAATATCGTGAGCGAAAAAGTTTCTGTTTTTACAGCAAGATTGCAAAGACTTCACCCATGTCTTCCCAAAGGTTCTACTTGGCACAAACACTAACTAAAACATAAAACCACATCTAAACAGAGGCTATATCAATTATTTGTTACTAAACAGGAACAAAAATCAAAGAACAAAAATAAAATTGGGTTGCCACCCAACAAGCGCTATCATTTAACGCCCCTAGCTGGCAGAAAAACAAGAATAGATCTAGGTATTGCCATAATAATGATAGGGCAAATCATGAAAACTCATCTCATATTCCCTATGTTCAGCAGCAAGTTTTCTTTGTGGCAAGAAAAAGTAATCAAAAGGGCTAAATTTAATGAGACAAAAGTTCCCCAGATCAAGCTCGGGAGTTATTGGTTCCTCCTTTGGCCCCTCATATTGCACAACCAATTCATCATTATAAGCATTATTTTGGCAAAAAGTCATGAGCCTTTGTTCAAGAGAAAAACCTAGCCCGTTGTTCTGAATAGCAAAATTATCATTAATTTAAGAAATCTTATCAACTAGAATATCGGTAGGTACCCTTTTTCTAGGTTTTCATTATAAGCAACATGATCTAAAGATTGTAAACATATTATGTCTTCTTGATTAAAAAGAATTGCTTCTATGGGAGGACGACCAGCATCCACCCTATAATGCGCAAAAATTTCATTGGCCTCTTTTATTATAAATCAGAACTCATGATCTAGAAAGATAGTAGCCGCTCGCTTAACAGAAGAATGCTCAATATTGGAAAATTCTAAAAAAATTCTTTGTATGCAAGGATGCATAGGGATAAATTGTCTTTCAAGTTCAACTACTAGCAAAGATATAGCATCCGCAAGACTACTATTTCTATGAAGAATAGATCCACCCATAGTGGGCAAAGCACCGGCACAAGTAAAGAAATCTTGAATAACTCCTTTTCCAATAATATTATCACTAATCTGAAACCTTTTAGTGTGCAAATAGTAGGTTCTTCGTGAGGATCATCAAAAGTATCAAAATTTCCCCCATCGTTGCTACTATCTTTTTCAATGATAACTTCCCCAGTTTCAGACATGATGACAACTCAAACCACACTAAGAATGAATACACAAGAGGCAAGATGAAAGGGACGAATGGGAAAGGGGTAAAGAAAAGGCAAAGGTTTTCGAAAATCGTTTTAGAATTGGGGTAGATAAAAATGAGAGGCGAATGGCAAATAATGTGATGCGAGGGAGAAGAGTTTATGATGGGTACTTGGTATGTCTTGACTTCAACGTAGATCGATGTCGTGGGGAAAGAACACCTATGGGGCAGGGCCCCTTTTCGTTCCAGCAGGGAGCAGAGGGCGCACGAAGAGCGGATCGAGGCGGAGCACGCGAGCGATTTTTACCCAGCTTCGGAGCTCTCTGGAGAGATAATACTCCTACTGCTGCTTTGTGATTGTATTATGTTCTTGCTCTAGAGCGTGAGAGTGTGTTGGTTTCGAGTGAGTCGAACCCTTTCTACGTTGCGCATGGGCCTCCTTTTATAGGCTCAAGGGGTCACCGACAGGTGACAACGCAGGCAAGGGTACAAATGTAAAAAGGGTGGTTGGTACAACTGCTTCTACAGTGCCCCCTACCTAAGTCTGACGGCAGGGGACAAGAGCATTTAATGCCCGTCCGCGTCGCCCAAACAGTGCAGAAAAGCAACCGTTAGGGGCGCCACCATTCGCCACGATGGCCATCTTGTCATCTCCACTCGCCACCTTGCACCGCTTGGCTTCACAGCTTCCCGCCACGTGCGCCTGGAACGGTACTGTGGCGACACGTCGATGGATGCGCTGGAGCGTGGGCATAGAGTGGTGGCTTCGCCGCGGCAAGCGGCAAGCGCCTTGCTGCGGTCGTTGTCTTGTCATGCCCGGAAGCTCGTCGCTTGCCGGGTCTTGCCGGGACGCGCGACGCGTCGCGACAAGTTTCTTGAAATGCCTTGGTTGGCCTTCTCGGCAAGCTCCTCTTGCCAGGGCCTTGTCCTTCTCGGCAAGCTCCTCTTGCCGGGGTCTTGTCTTCTCAGTTAAAACACTTTGTTCTTGAATGGCATCAATAGGAGCTACGGAGGATCTTGGCGGACACCCAGCAAGCCTTGCCGCGGGACGCTGCGACTGCCCGTGCACAAGAGGTACCCCTACTTTAGTACACCGACAGGAGCCCCTGGGCCTGGGCCACACACGGTGTCAAGCGCTGTTGGGCCAGGCCCAAAACAGGGCACGGGCACGCGCGGCCTGGGTCCACACCGAATCTAACTCGTATCCACCGCGCCCTCCCGTAACGGCACGCGTCGAACACGGCGTCGTGGGAGAGATCGTGGGTGATTCTTTATTTGGAGAAAGCGTAACGTTCGCCTCCTCCTCTTTATAAGCAGGGGAAACAGGCGCCGTTCCCCCACCTTTGCCACTTGCGGTTCCTTCCTCAGAAATCTCCGCCGCTCCCCTCCACTTCCCAAAGATGAAAGAGAGCAGCGCTCCGCCCCCCGTCGCCGCCGTCGCCGCCAACGCCCTCGCTCTCCCCCACCGCCTCCGCCATGGCTCCGAAGACCGGGAAGGGTGCGAAGTCGGCCGAGGCGCTGCGGCTTGAGGCGCTGTGGAAGGAGCGGGCACTCTTCCCCCCCGAGCTCTCCGTGAAGGAGCTGAGGGAATAGTTCAACCTCTTCTGGTCGACGGAGACGCGGGCGCATCCGCGCACGCAGGTACTCTCCGCCGAAGCTTCCACTTCAAAACGGTGTCCAAAAGGATACCCCTTCTTCGCATTGTTCTTCTATTGCGGGCTCTGCCCGCCCTTTTCCGATTTCTTCTGTGATATCATGAACACCTACGGGTTTCATCTCCTTGATTTCACCCCCAATGCCATTCTAACCATGGCGGTTTTCGCACACCTCTGCGAGAACTTTGTCAGAATCCACCCAAACGTAGCCCTTTTCCGCCACTACTTCATGCCCCGGGTCGAGAAGGGAGAGCCCTTAGCTGGCGGGATCGCCTGGATCTCGAGAGCCGGCATGAAGGAGGTCTATCTGGAGGGGGAGCTCCGTAGCAAATGGGAGGAGTGGAGAGCGGAGTGGTGTTGGATTGTTGATGAGAACCCGCAGCCATTCACCAACTTGCGCCAAACCCGAGTAGTGCGCGGCGGTGATTGGAGCGCCCTGGGGGCGGACGACGCCAGACTGAAGATCGCCACCACCCGGATCTTGCAACTCAGGCTTGTCGGGCTTATTGTAGGTGTTGTTGGCGTGGACATTCTTCGCCGCCGCATCGCCCCTCTGCAGGAGAATGGGAGACCCGCCTGGCTGTTCGGGGGTCCTACGGATATCATGAGGCTGCGCCCGGGCCTCAACTTCAATTTTACTGTTTTGGACTTGGATGGGACACTCAAGGAACTGTTCAAGCACGACCCCAACCATCCCGAGTGGTTTAGGCTGCCACAGGGCGTCGTCCCATTGTGTAACAACTCCCAGCTCGATCGCATCCGTCCAATGATGCTAGAGTGCGACTCGCATGGGATTATCCCAACTTGGCAGGTGCCCGCCGACGACGTCGTGCAGCAATTCTTCGACGACTTGGTGGAGGTGGCGGTCCGCGCCGACGAGCAGAGGAGCCTCACCCGCGACACCACCGACGATGAGATGCGGCGCATTGCCACCAGGGCGGAAGAGGCGGCAGCGGCTGCCGCCGCGGGTGAGTTCGGGTTTACTGTGGAGGAGGCAGAGGCAGCCAAGGCAGCAAGCCTTGCCGAGCGGGAGGAGCTTGTCGGGAGGTCGTCGGCGAGGGAGAGCCCGAAGCCGAATCGAGCGAGCCCACCAAGGGTGCAAGCGGCCAGCCTTCTTTGAGCAGCTTTCCGCAGGCGGAGCCCCCAGTGCAGCCCCTAGCTCAACCAAGAAGGCGCCTCCGCAGGACCGGAGACATAGCAGGGCGGCAGACGGGCCAACAGCCGCCGCGCGTGCTGGACACGCTCTATCAGGACAAGCACCGCTGCTGGAGCATCTCACGCCGCACCGGCAACTGGAGCGGGGTCTTCTCGGGCCGCCGCTTCTGATCCTGCCGCAGCTCCCGCCAAGCATCCAAGGGAGCCTACTCCTCCGCCTCGTCGCGCCGAAAGGCTACCGGATTTCGACCTCTCCGCGCTCAGCTCCTACGAGGAGGAAGAAGAGGAGGTTGAGTAAGACTTTCTTCTTGTTGTACTTATACTTCTTCGATTCTTGCTGTTTTTTGTCTTGTATCTGATCTGCTTTCTTCTGAACCTTGTTCCTTTCCAGGACTCTGGCCCAGAGAGCAGCGAAGACGGCCAAGGTCCCCGTGGTTGTCATCAAGGACGATCCTGCTGTGATAACAGAGGGCACGTCCGAGACTACCTTGTCGGACCCGGCAATTACTCCACGAAGCAGCCCCCAGCGCAGCCCCCAGCGTAAGTACATAGTCTTACTTCCCGCTTTTGGGTGCGCATAGGTGTCCTTTCCTTGCTGATATCTTGATTGTTGGTTTGCTTGTGTAGGAGCAGAACAGGCCCACCAGGAACAACCAGAAGCCGCTCCTGAGGTGCTATCTGCTTCAACTACGCTGCCAAGGGGTGACTCCCCGGCAAGGGAGCGCTCTCCGACAAGGGAGAGGTCCCCGGCAAGGGGCAGTTCTCCGGCAAGGGACGAGACCAGTGATCCCCCGGTGGTGGAGCCCATCATTACAGAGCCCAGCACAGGTAATCCTTCTTGTCAGAAAACTTCCCTTGGGTTCTTCTTCTTCTGATCTTCTTTTTTGGATATTTGCTTTGACTTTTTCTCCCTCTTCCTATCTTCAGATCCTCCCTCGACGGAGCCGATGGAGACCGAGGCCACCGGCGAGGAGAACATGCGCGGCAATACTGACAAAGCCGCGGCCACCGAAGAAGAGGCCGACGCTGATGATCCTGCCGACGAAGAGGCCGCCAAGGCTGCTGGCGCAGGAGCTGGCGAGGGGTCCGGCGATCGTACTGACGACCCGGGGGCCATAGGAGCGCAAGGCGCTACGCCGACCGCCAATCCCTCTGCCGCTGACACAGCGCCAGGCTCCGAAGAGCCCCGGCCCGGCGCCTACTTGAAGGCCGGCGACAGTGTCTTCATCAGCTCCCTGGGCGTCAAGCCTGTGGCGCCGGTCGAGGGAGAAGCTTTTGACGGAGAAGTGCTCGCCTCCGCTGGGCTGACAGTGGTTGACGCGCCAAGCAGCAGCAGCGGCGAGTCTGAGGAGGAGCAGCTGCTCCGGAAGTTGGTGTCGCTCTACCGCGCCCGACAAGCCAAACTAGAGTCCGGGAAGCGCTTGTTGTGCAGGCGGGAGTGGACATAGAGAAGCATGTGGAGGAGCTCCAGAGCCGCAACCAAGAGGCCCTCCGGTCCATTGCAGAGGAGAGGGCGTAGCTTGCTGAGGCACGGAAGGCCTTCCTCCTCGAGAAGGCTGAAGCCGAAGAGCAGCAGCGGCTTGCCGCCGAGGAGATGTCCGTGCGAGAAGGCGAGCTGACGCAGCGGAAGGTCAATTTGGACAGCTATGAGGAGGAGCTTGCCGCACGCGAGGAGACACTTGGCGGGGCCCTCAAGGAAGCGAAGGATGCTGCTGCAGCTGCCGAGGCCGCCAAGAAGGAGCTGGAGGTGAAGGTGACGGAGCTAGAAGCCACCCTCAAGGAGAAGAATGAAGAGCTTGCCGCGCTCCAGCGCGAGCGCGAGAAGGACGCCCTTGCCCATGGTGAGCTGCAGGGTCGTCTCCTCAAGAGGGGCAAAGAGCTGAGCGCCGCCAAAGATTCAAATGCTGATCTGGAACTGAAGCTGGCCACGCTGACTGAGACACTGGACAGCGCCAAGAAGCAGGAGGAGGACTTGAAAGGGGAGATCAAGGCCAACGAGGCGCTACTGACGAGGGCCGCCGAAACCCAGAACACCTTCAGGGACACCGTGGAGCTCTGGACGGAGGGCCTCGTCAACATCACCGCAGTTATCGGCGAGGAGCTGGCACAGCTGGAACTGGAGGGTTTCAGGTACTCCTCCGACGAGAACCTCCAGCCCAACGCCAAGCTCACTCTATTCTTCAAGGGCGTGGCGACGGCGCTCTAGCAACTCCGGGAAAGGATCCCTAAGCAGCTGGCCGACGAGTCGCGCACGATCTGCGCCAGAGTCCTGGAGAAAGTGTTGGTGAAGGTGCTCTTCCGCAATCCAGGCCTCAACCTCACCAATGTCATCAAGAAGCTGCCGGCGGGTGCTGATCTTGAAGAGCTCAAGGCCCTTGTCGCACCCATTGTCGACAAGGTGAATGAAGTCAAGAGGGTTGATGGTGGCCGCGTAGATTAGGCCGCCCGTTTTCTTCTTTCCTTGCCGCTGCCATTTATGTTACGAGAACAATTCAGTCAGTGCTGCGACAAGTTACCTTTGTAATATAACTTTATCTTGGGCACTATTTCCTATGTTATTTCCTTTACTTGATTCCTTCCTTTGTATGTTTTTACCCTACGCTTTTAGGGAACTTGCCGGCGCAGGCACCCTTGCCGCGAGCGCTGAGTGCGGAACATCAGCAGCCTGCTGGTGGTGCTGCTTCCGGCAAGAAACCTTGTCGCAACTAGTCGCAGCACACTTAAGTTGTTGAGCGGACTCGAAACAAAGTAAGGGCGCAACTAGCTACGAGTTGGTTCCTCCGCGCACAGGTTTTTCATACAAAGCACGGTCGTTCAAGGAAGATAACTTAAGAAAAAAAATTAAAACTGATTGTGCTCAAACTTTGGCAACTTAGCTTTTTTGTCGTTTTCGTCCCGGCAAGGCGATACTTTCTTGAACGACACGTGGTCCACACCATTATCTTCTCCTTCTCCCCCCCCGGTGAACTTGTGGGCGAAGGAACCTTCTTTTTGGGAAAAAGATAGAAGAGAAAATAAAGGTATGGAGCCTTAAGGCTTGTTATTGCTTACCGGGGGCAAGCGCTGCACAAAGTGTCAGATAATACATGCAAAAAAAGAAAAAAGTATGAAATTTGACAAGATGTGCGGAGCATATGATCTTTATTTATGCACGGGACCTGCGCCCGGCTTTGTACAAAGGGTTACATGCAACAGCGGCAAGGCTGGACAAAAGGTGGTTGCGGAACAGGTTCCGGCAACCGCGCCTTATGGGTAAAACTTATGAAGATGCTCAATGTTCCAGGAGTTGCTCACCGGAAAGCCATCTTCGGTCTCAAGGCGGACAGCGCCGGGCCTAGTGACTCGCTTCACCCGATAAGAGCCTTCCCACTTCGGTGTCAACTTGTTGGAATTCTTGGCGGATTGAACCCGCCGAATAACAAGGTCGCCTTCCTCGAGACTTCTGGCATTAACTTTGCGGCTATGGTAGCGGCGCAAAGCTTGCTGGTATCGAGCAGCTCGTACGGCAGCCTGAAGACGATCTTCCTCAAGGAGCAGCGCGTCATCTCGTCGCAGCTGCTCTTGCTCAAGCTCATCATAAGCGAGCACTCGAGGCGATCCATATACAAGTTCCGTGGGGAGAACTGCCTCTGTTCCATAGACTAGAGCGAAAGGAGTCTGGCCAGTGGCTCGATTTGGCATCGTCCTGATCGACCGAAGAACCACCGGCAGCTCCTCAATCCAATTTTTTCCGCACTTGTGCAGCCTGTCGAAAGTCCTGGTCTTGAGCCCACGCAGCACTTCAGCGTTTGCCCTCTCCGCTTGACCGTTGCTTCTCGGGTGAGCAACAGAAGCGAAGCAGACCCTGGCGCCAAGATCTTGGACGTACTGCATGAAGGTGCAGCTCATGAATTGTGTGCTATTGTCGGTGATGATCCTATTAGGGACTCTGAAACGGCAAACAATCGACCTGAAGAACTTGACTACTGACTGTGCTATCACCTTCCTCACTGCTTCCACTTCCGGCCACTTTGTGAACTTGTCGATTGCAACGTACAAGAACTCAAAGCCCCCGACAGCTCGGGGAAAAGGGCCGAGAATGTCGAGCCCCTGCATCAAAATGGCGGGATAAAGGGATCGTCTGGAGAGCTTGAGCTGGCTGGTGTATCTGCTTGGAATGGAACTGGCACGCTTCACACTTGGTTACTTGTGCAGTTGCATCCTGGAGGGCCGTTGGCCAAAAGAAACCTTGCCGGAAAGCTTTGCCGGCAAGGGCTCTTGCGCCAATGTGATGACCACATATGCCCCATGTATCTCCGCCAACAGCTTCTGTCCATCTTCCCGGGGAATGCACATTAATTTCACTCTGTTGAATCTTCTTGTGTAGAGTATGTTGTCGACAAACTGGTACATACTTGATTGCCGGGCTACTCTCTCCGCTTCTTCTTGCTCTTCGGGAAGTTCTCCTGTCTGAAGGAAACGGACAATCTGCTGTGCCCATGCTGGAGCTTGCGGCTCGACAACAAGGACTAAAGGATAAATGCTGCTGTGGGAACATCTGCTTCTACGGCAAGAACCTACGGTTCAGCTGAAGCTTGATGTTCCCCGGCAAGCTTGCCGGAGCAAAACTTGTTGGGAGTGTCTGCTTCAACGGAGCAAACCCTAGGGCTTGTCGGAGCAGACTGCTCCTCAGCACTCTTTGTGTTGATCTTGGGGACCTTCTTAGTGGCGGCTTCGGGGAGCTCTGCCGGAAAGTAGTCACCGGAAATCAACTTCCTCTTCTTGCTCTGCCCGGTTGATGGTGTTACAGATGGTTGAGTCAGCTTGAGCACAAAGATCCCTGGTTCCACAGGTAACTTGAGTGCGGCGCACTTTGACAGGCCATCGGCAATGTCGTTCTGAGCTCTCGGAACGTGTTCCATCTGCAGGCCGTCAAAGTTTTCTTCCAACTTTCTCACTTCATCAATGTAAGCTTCCATCAATGGACTCTGATAGTCTTTGTTTACTTGGCGGACGACAAGCTGCGACACCCCTGACAATGAGCTTCTTGATCCCAAGGTCTGCAGCGATCCTGAGTCCGGCAAGCAAACCTTCATACTCTGCAGTATTGTTTGTTGCTTGCTCCTTGGGAAAGTGCATCTGGACTACGTACTTGAGGTGCTCTCCGGTGGGTGCAACAAGTAACACGCCCGCACAGGCGCCTTGCAGCGAGAAGGCACCATCAAAGTACATGATCCTTTCTTTGCTTTCTTCCTTGACGGGGATGCTCGTCTCTGGAGTTTCTTCATCAGGTGTCGGCGTCCATTCTGCTATGAATTCTGCCAATGCTCGGCTCTGTATAGTTGAAGTACTCTCAAACTTGAGGCCAGTGCTTGACAATTCCTAGTGCCCACTCGACAATCCTGCCTGTTGCTTCTGGATTCTACAATATCCTCTTCAACGGAAAGCGAGTGACAACTGTGATCTCATGTGCTTGAAAGTAATGGCGCAGCTTTCTCGAGGCCATGAGAAGGCCGAAAAGCAATTTCTGCACACCAGAGTACCTTGATCTAGCCCCCTGCAGAAGGGAACTGACAAAGTAAACTGGGCGCTGCACCATCTTCTTCTGCTTCTGTTCTTGTGGCTGCACAGATTCATCCTTGTCGGGACCAGAGCTTGTCGGGGAAGCCCCCCGCTTGTCGCTGGACGCGCTTGCCGTGGCTGCTGGCTCATCATCTGCCTCCCTCTCCGCTACTAACGCAGCACTAACTACTTGATTGGTTGCCGCTAGATACAGCAACAACTTCTCTTGCGGTTTAGGTGCGACAAGTATTGGAGTGGAGGACAGGTATCTCTTCAAGTCCTGCAGCGCAGCCTCCGCTTCCGAAGTCCATTTCATTGGACCTGCCTTTTTCAATATTTTGAAAAATGGCAGGGCGTGCTCAGCAGACTTAGAGATAAACCTGCTGAGAGCAGCTACGCAGCCGGCAAGCCTTCGTACATCCTTGACGCGCTTCGGTGCTTCGATCTGATCAATGGCCTTGATCTTGTCGGGATTTTGCTTCAATCCCCCGCTGAGATACAAAGAACCCGAGAAGCTTGCAGGAAGGGACTCAGAACACACACTTCTCGGGGTTGAGTTTGAGGTTGATCTTGCGCAGATTTGCAAAGGTCTCATCCAAATCTTGGATCAGAGTTGCTCTATCTTTGCTCCTTACCACTATGTCATCCATGTAGGCTTCTACATTTCTGTGCAATTGTGGCTCAAAAGCTTCGTGAACTACCCTTGCAAATGTTGAACCAGCATTCTTTAGTCCAAAAGGCATCCGTACAAAGCAGTATGTGCCACACGGAGTAATGAATGCGGTTTTCTCTTCATCCTCCTCTGCCATGAAGATCTGATGATATCCTGAATATGCATCAAGAAATGAAAGCAAATCACATCCTACCATGGAGTCGACAATCTGGTCAATGCGCGGCAAGGGAAATGGATCTTTGGGACAAGCTTTATTAACATCAGTGCAGTCAATACAAAGCATCCACTTTCCGTTCGCCTTGCGCATGACTACAGGATTGGCCAGCCACGTAGGATGGAGCACTCCTCTGACAAGGCCTGCTGCTTCCAACTTCCTGATCTCTTCTGCAATGAATTCTTGGTGCTCCACTGCTTGTTTTCTGACTTTCTGCTTGACGGGCCGCGCGTGAGGACAGACGGCAAGGTGGTGCTCAATTACTTTCCTGGGAACACCGGGGATGTCAGATGGTTGCCATGCAAACACATCGACATTTGCCCGCAGGAAAGCAACGAGCGCGCTTTCCTATTTAGGATCAAGCGTGGCACTGATGGTGAAGGTACCACCAGTGCCGTCCTCCTTGGCGGCCACTTTCTTGGTCTCTGGAGGAGCTGCCTTTGCCTTCTTACACTTGCTGGTGGAGCTCGATGGTGCGTCCTCGACGGTAGCGCAACACTCCGAAGAGGTGCGCTTGCCGGAGTGGGCATCAGAGCTCTTGCCGGACTTGGTTTTCTTCTTCCCCCCGGGATCTTCAGCGGCAAGTGGCTTGCTTTCTGCTGCGGCTGCTGCTTCCTGGTAGATCTTGTCGGTGCAGATAAGGGCATCTTTCTTGTCACCAGGGACAGAGATGACACTTATCGGACCTGGCATCTTGAGCACGTTGTAGGCATAGTGAGAGGCTGCCATAAACTTGGCGAGCGCTGGACGGCCGAGTATCCCATTGTATGGCAATGGGAAATCGGCAATGTCAAAAGTGACTTTCTCTGTCCTGAAGTTCAGCTTGCTGCCAAATGTCACTGGCAACGTGATCTTCCCCTTCGGCTTGCTCCTTCCCGGATTGATTCCTTGGAAGGTACCAGTCTCTTCGAGCTCGCTGTCGGGGATTTGGAGCTTCTTGAGTACCGCTGAGGAGATCAGGTTCAAGCCGGCCCTGCCGTCAACTAGCATCTTTGTGACCTTGAGGTTGCGGATAGTTGGTGAAACCAACATCGGCAAGAACCCGACCGCGGTTATGCGATCAGGGTGATCCTCAATGTCAAAGATGATAGGCGTGCTGGACCACTTCAGAGGCTTGCGTGACTCAACTGGTGGTTCAGCTGCAATAACTTCCCGCACCCACTGTTTAAGCTGGCGGTGCGAAGTATGCAGGGAAGCACCACCGTCAACGCACAGAACCTCTGTTGCTTTCTGAATCTCCTGCTTGTCGGCCTCATCATCATCCATATCCTCATCTTCATCTTCATCTTCATCCTTGTCGCGGCCACAGGGAGGCCTGTCTCCTTGCCGCTGCTTGGCCTTGCCGCGGCGTCCTCCCCGGCCGGGACGCTTCTTGCCAGATCCGCCAGTACCTTCCGGGGCCTTCTCCTTGTCGCGTCGCTCGTATTCAGCTTTTTGCAGCTCAACGAGCTGCTCAACTTTCTTGCAACTTTGGAGATCATGGCCCTTGGTGCGGTGAATCTTGCAGTATTGCTTGTCGGAGCCGCCCTGCTTGTCGGCAGCCGCCACAGGTTCTGCTTCCTTGGCGCCGCCTCCGTTGCCGGACTGCTCGACAGCTACTACTTCTTTGCCTTTCCTTCTTACATTGTTTCGGCGCGGTTTTTCTTTCTTTGAGGCAGCATCCTCCTTTGTCGAGACCCCCTGCTCCGTGTTCTCTCCGGGAGTTTCCTCCTTCCTCAAAGACGCGCACACTTGTCGGCCAGGGTGTAGAGCTCACTGACGTCTCTTATCTTGCACATCGCCATCTCCTCCCGCATCCTGCGGTTACGCACGTTCTGATGGAACGCGCTGATAACCGCCGGCGGGGTGGACATCTGGGATGTTGCGCTGCACTTGGCTGAATCTTTGAATGTACTTGCGCAGGGGCTCTCCTTCCTTCTGGGCGAGCAGATGAAGATCGCTCTCCTGGCCATGAGGCTTGTGGCCGCCTGTGAAGGCGCCGACAAACTGATGGCATAGATCCGCCCATGAGGATATGGAGTTGTCCGGCAAGTGCATGAGCCAGGATCTGACATTGGGCTTGAGCACCAGCGGGAAGTAGTTGGCAAGGATCTTGTCATCGCGTCCCCCGGCAGCCTGCACCGCGATGGTGTAAATGCTGAGGAACTCCGACGGATGCAACCTGCCGTCATACTTCTTGGGTACATCTGGCTTGAAGTTCTTTGTGCTGGGCCACTGGACTTGCCGCAGCTCACGAGTGAACGCAGGGCAACCTACCGCGTATGGCAAGTCGCCTGGTTCCCCTGGCGCATGCATGTCAACAGCAGGCCCAGCGCGCTGGTCTGACTGACGCCGCGCTTCTCTTCGACGCTCGATGCGGGTGCGAGCGTCTTCATGTTGTCGTTCTTGAAGAATTTGGCGCTCATCGCGACGAGCTCGTGGGTCTGACGACGCCGTGGAGTCGGTGTCGAGGTTGACCCGGCGAGTCGGCGATCTCGGCCTTCGGGGTGGGGAGTGCACGGTGGTTGCACCCCCACCGGTCTTGTCGCCATCGGCTCGCGTCCGGCAATCTTGCCGCGGCTGCGATGTAGCTGGCTGCGTGGAGTGTCACCGTTGGCGAAGCCGATGAGGCTCTGAATGGTGGCCCTCCAACTGTCGATCTTGTCCGCCGTCGGAGGGTAATCCAGGAGCAGTTGGGCTCAGGCCAACGCTTCTTCTGCAGTCTTCGATGGCGGCGGTGAACGGTGCGAGGAGCGGGATATGCTCGGACTTCCAACTGGGTTGGAAGGAGCAGTACCCCGTCCAGGCGACCGTACCTCACTCGTGCCGGCATGCTGGCGTGCATGCTGGTCTTGAACGCCCCGAGATCCACCAGCTTGGCCTTGTTCTAACGCGAGAATGGTGCTGTGAGCACCATGATGCTGTCGATCCCGCGCCTCCTGAGATGGGCGTGGTGCGTGTACGGACGCCGAAGTTTGCGGGGCCTTGTCCTTGGATCTGGTAACAACACTACTAGGAAAAAGCATGCTAGTGGCGCACCGAATTTGCCTTCTAATGGTGCACTACTGGTGCGCCACTGGCATCACGCCATTAGAATTAAATTCTAATGGCGCACTCTTAATGCGCCATTAGTATCTGGTGTTCTAATGGCGCACCGCGTAGTGCGCTATTAGTATAGCATGCAGTGCGCCATTAGAATGCCTCCCAGGGGCCATATGTACAAATGTGCTTTGGCATTCTAATGGCGCACCAGCAGCTAATGCGCCATTAGTGTGATGATCACAGTGCGCCATTAGTGTCTTGTGTGGTGCGCCATTAGTATGAATATTAGGTTTTACTTTTTTTGCTTTTCTGATTTTTGCACAGGTTACAAAATATATTATTACATAGAATATAGACAGCAGCACACAGCAACATCAGATTCATCAAATACAATAGAAGATTAGTCTCCGAATACAATTCATCATATTAGTCTCCGGATTCAAAAGACCGGACAAAGATAAAACATTACAAGTCGCAAGACCGCGAGTATCGAGTTTGCCTTCACATTACAAGTCGATATCGATCATCTAAACTACCATCACATAGAAGAGAGCTGTGGTCATCACGATGAGCATCATTGCGATCAAACTGGTCTTCATCCGGTTCCTCCAACGCTCCCTCCTCTCTCCCGCTAGATAGCGGGCGTATCTAGATTCGCTTCCGCCCTAGTGGTGTACCTTTGTAATCATTATCGCTGAAGCGGTGAACCTGTCTCCGACACTCCTCCCAGTCATCGTAGACTCCGGGAACCTTACCCTTGTACACGACATACGACGGCATCTCTATGTACAAGCCAAACAACAGACAATACGTAAGCAATGTGTAAGTATACAACAAAAGGATCGGAAGAGAAAAGCAAGACATTAATAGCACGATTCATGGTCCTACTAATAAATAGCATCGATTACATCTAAGTTGAACAACCGTCCAAACCAAAGAGACATACGAATTCATTAAAGTTTAATTACAACATGAGCCAATCAATGTTTCAGAACTACACATCACTACTTTCGACTCAACTCATCGGACAGGAGCGTGGGTGAAGCCGCCGTCTGTCGTGATGGTCATGAAATCACGGTCGTTGTCACCCTGCATTTGTAGCGTTTCATCTATCTCACTGTTGGACGGTTGATATTTGAGGAAGAACTGCCCCGCGGTATGAAGGACATCTCGATGGATGATGTCCGCAAACTCCGATCGATGCGAAGAATTCTTGTGCGAGGTCGCGTCTGGACTCGCCGACAAGCTCGCGCCCAATCTTTGAGATTATCTGGTAGCGAAGGTGATGATGGTCCCTCACGATCGCCCGCATGTGATGGAGGGCGTAGTAGGCATCCTTCGACCGCCAAGCGGCTGCTTGACACAGCAGAACTTCAGATTGTGTGAGAAGATGTGCTTGCCGATTTATTTAACCGGCCTGGTGAAGGTGCCTCCAGTTAGGCGTGGCGGGAGAACATCATCAAGAACTTTCTTCACATTTGTGTAGTCTATCATGGAGTTACGGTTGAATTGAAATACGTGGCCATGGAATATTTCGGGTTAAGAGGATGAGTGTGCAATGTGTGTCCGCACGTAACACGGAATGTTAGAAAAAAAGAACGATCGAAATCTAAGAAATCATATGTTACGGGCGGTTAAGGGATGACTTACTCGGGAAAGTAAGGCACAAGGAAGTTATACTTATCTGCGTTTGCGAATGACGCCTTGAGGTGTGAACTCGCAACTTGGCGGTCCCAGCGCTGCTCAAGTGCTTGGCACGCATGTAGAAGGGGTCGACTATCACGATGTCGGGTATTGTCTCTAATGATCCGATCTGCATGCTCGCGAAAACAACCGAACGAAGGTGTAGTGCAGCGGATGAAGGTTAAACAAAGCAAAGATGTCATCAAACCGCGGGACGATCATACCCCGATGTCGCCATCCACAAAGCCCTTGCTCTCGGCACCTTGGCCACGAAAACCGGTATGCCACATCCTTCTCTCGAGACGCCGCTTCTCCAAAATCGAACAACTGTCGTGCAGACTCCGAGATAGCACCGGTTGCAGCATTCAGCATATTTGGCGGTAGCATCGCCCTACCCGCCACATGCACCTCCTCGAGATATCCTTAGGTGAAGGTGGCCCATCCCGAGCACGGATCGAACTCGGTGCGGCTGGCTCACACCGGCGCCCTTGTTAGTCTTCGTTTCCGCCCTTCGTCTTGATCTCTGTAATGGGACCGAGTTCGCTCACTGCACCGCCTTCTTCAGCGTGTTGGGGCTGATAATATTTCGCGCCTCTATCTATCGAGGCTCGATGAAGGCGGAGGCTGAGGCGTGTCACGAGAACTAAACGCCAAACGACGCTTGTTGCAATTGGATTTCTCCGCCGCATCGGTTAGATCGCGGTGGTCTTGGTTGGGTTCTGAGAAAGAGGCCCGCAGAACTTCGTCGGCGTACCCATGTTCGGCAAAGTACTTATCAACTTTGGTAAATGTACCGTCGTCGTTGTCGCCGCCGTCCGGATCTGTGCCATAGGGCTGTCCGGATCTGTGCCATAGGGATGTCCGCAGGTCGGTAGCATTGCGGCGTTCTTGCCATGGCTTGGCGCCGCACGATCGGGCGGTCTTGTCGTGGGTGGTGTCCCCGCCCCAAACGAATCCGCTCTTCGCCATAGCAGGCGATTCTACGCAGTGCCGAGGGTCATCTCATCTTCTTCGTCGCCCCAGCCGGTCGAATCGGAGGTCACACTCGTCGCAGCTCGGCAGCACCGGACCACTTCAACCCTATACATTGTGGTTGGCATCGGATTACCGTGGAACATGGGGTTGCCGGTTGAGCGATTCGCCCTTGGCAACATCGACCAACTCGGCGCCCACGAAGTGCAGAAGAGTGCAAGGAACGTCGGCGGTGCCCTGCGAAAACATGTATAGGGCGTCAGGGATGCCCAATCAAAGGCAAGGAGATGAAGTCATCGGCCGAGAGGCTTAGTTACCGTGATGCCGTCGAGCTCGGCTAATGTCGAGGCACCGCCAACGGCGGGCGTGCAACTGACGGAGGGGGCGCTTGCTGGCGAGGTGCCGGTCGGCGTACACCCGGGTGCATTAAGCTCCAATGCCCGTGCCGGTGCCGGAGACACGAATACCGCCTCCGCCGGAGACACCAATGGCCCCGCCGCCGGAGACACCAATGGCGCCGCCGCCGGAGACACCAATGGCGCCGCCGCCGGAGACACCAATGGTGCCGCCGCCGCGCTGTGCGAGTTGCTGGCCGTGAAGCTGGGAACCGGGGGAGGCCCCTTTTGGCCGCCCGCAATCCACGTCGTCAGCCCATGAATCAACGTAGGCACCATGGCGTTGAGCTTCGTTCCCAGTTGTTGTTGCACTTGCTCTTGGACAAGCTTCGGAATCCATGCCACTTGTGCCTTGAGTGCTTTAACCTCACGCGTCTGGCTTTCCGGGCTGGCCTTTTTCTCCTTCCGCACACCAGCGGTATAGTATGACCCCCATTTTGTGGACAAGCCTTTGTCGGCCACACGACCAGCTGACCTCGGCTTAGTGAGCTTATCCTTGCTTTTCATTACGTTCAACGCCCTATTTAAAGGGTTGTCGAAAGGGGAGCTTTGAGACGAACCCGCGCTACTGCTTTCAGTTTCCTGCGAAAGGAACGTGAACCATTTAGAAATATTGGGGGATTAATTAGAGTGCAACCATATGGAGCTAATTACGCGGGGGTGTATTCCTTACCAGAACAAGCTCAAGCGCCCTGGTCTTCGGATCCGTGGTAAGCTCCTTTGTTATCGGTTCCTCCTTGTACCAGGCCATGACATAGTTCCTGGTCTGCTTGTCACCGCTCCGTGTCCTCCTTGTCCCATATAGGCTCCGCCACTCTATAACCGCCGGGACCGAGTTTGTGTTCCCCTAAGTTCAACTCCCGCATTTCATTCCCCCACTGACTTGATTCGGAGGTTGCGGGGCTCTGGCACTTGATCTTGAACTCCTTGTACTCATCTTCGCTCATCAAAGGATATTTCGCCTTGATCTTGTCATAACTATCACCTTTATCAATCATTCTCTTCACCGTGCTTCTCCAAGTAGACAGGGCCGTGCTCATCTTCGTGAGGGCGGCACTGTTCACTTTATTCCCTGAGAGGCGTGTGTTTTCAAATTCGGCGGGGAACTTGTATCGTTCGTGCAGCTTCGTGAAGAGGAGGTTGCGCAAATTCCCTCGGTCCTTATACCTAAGGTTCTCGGTATTGATCGAGACGGTGCTCCGGAGAATGCACCCGATCTGAACCGAGTACCCCTTGACTATATGTTTTGGCTCCATTGGATTCCAGTCGGAGTCCACTTGAGTGAATTCCTCCTTGACGGTGCGGAGCGCATTCGGGCGCCGGTCCTTCCTTTGCTTCTTCGGTTGGCTGCCATCTGTGTGTGCGCCGCCACCATCTGTGTGTGCGCCGCCATCATCAGTGGTGGCATCCTCGGCGGCACCATCAGTGGTGTCATCCCCGACGCCACTAGGGGTTGTGTAATCAGGATCGGTGTCTTCCGCGGCGTCATCATAGCGGTGAGGTTGTTCCTCCATCTCTTGGGACAGCTCCCAGAATTGCTTGCCGCCCAAACCACCGGCCTCATCGTTGTGGGCCATGTTTCTCTCTAAATAGGAAAAAAGTTTGGTCAAAAAGATGGTTATTGTCAAGGAACAAGATCATGGTCTCATGATTTAGGGTTTGTCGACACCGAGGCACCCTAAAATCCTAAGCTTTCATCATTTAGGTTCTCATTGACACCGAGGCATCCGGGGCAGCCAAGTTAAGTTTTCATCATTTAGGGTTTATCGATGCCGAGGCACCCTAGGTAGGGCCTAATCTTGGCTCTATTGCCACCTATGTTGGGTTTATCATCTAGGGTTTATCGATGCTAAGGATAATTCTAAGTTGGGCCTAATCACTTGGCTCTATTGCCACCTATGATTTAATGCAGCAAGAATGGCAGGGCAGTTGATCCTACTTAACTAAGTACTAAGATAGCCCGGCCCATGCATTAGTCGCAAGTACCCCATATGTCCTATTTTTAGCAAAGTCATGCTAAAATTCACGGAAAATTTCAGCATGACCTTTGCTGAAAATAGGACATATAAATACCAATTTGCCGGAACGGAAGTTAATCGACATTCCGGCAAACTCAAGAACCTCTCGGGTGCTGCAAATTCATCACGACACGATGGTCGGAGACAAAACCCAGCCACAGACCATATGGTCCTCTGCTTTCATATGGACAAAAATCAGCTCAACTTATGTGAGCTTCCATTCCAGATATAATATGTCTCCCAACAAAAAATCATCAATAGTTTAGCAAGTCTATACAAACACGTAAAGAATGACAAATGTATTTTTACAGATCATGGCTCAGAGGTCTCGTATAATGTTGATAAGTCAGCGACAAGGAACATCAAGCTTATTACAAAATCTCTTAGAACCTTATGAGAGTATGTACATATACAGATTTTGTTTACTAGCTCGGCACATGTCAAGTCTCACTTGCGGTGCACATTTTTCTTTCAAAGCACACCTCTTTCTTTCAGCTATCTATATATCTTGTTCTATGTTGCATTTTTAATTCCTGATGTTAACAAGAGTGTTTGTCAAAAGGAAAAACAAAGTTCATGGCAGTGTAGCTAGCCTCTCATGCATCCCTCTTATCATCTAGCTAGCTAACTCTTGAATCCATGGGTGTCCAAGATTTTCTTTATAATTATTAGTATATCATCGTATGAACAGATAAATCTTATAAAAAATTATGAGCAGAGAGAAAAAGAAAGGAAAGAACGATGAGCAGTAGTACTACTACTAGCTAGCTAGCTAGCTGGTACTGATCTAGCTTCTGCATGCATTTCTCTGAATTTTGTTATACTTAAACACTACTAGGAATTATACTTTGTCATAGCTATTAGTCTTTGGACTAAGGGGCAGTAGCACACTAGTAAGTGATAGGCAACCATCCTACATGGAAATGTGAAGAGTTACATGGATGAGTACCAGCTCTAAGTGAAGGCTCAATGGATTCAAGATCAACCGACTGAAGTTGCCCAAACCTGCAAGGAAAAGAGAGAATAATGATTTTGAACTGCTTCTGATGGCATACATAAGCATAAGTTCAGTTCCCCAAATCAAGCATGGTTTCTTACTGCCCATCTAAACAACCACCACCACAAGGAGCAGATGCAGATAACTCACTCAAAAAGACTAATAAACACCAGTTGCAGATGGATCACTTCCTTTTAACCTTACTAATGATATATATGTTCCCTTATTGCAACATTGCTAATAGAGGATGACATCAATTTGCTGAAATAGCTATAACAGAACACGCATAGTCAATCAGCTAGAGAGCTTTATGCCCTTTCACTCTCGGGGATAATTCAATGATCCAGTAAAACCATGAGGAGACTTAATTCTAGGCTAGCAACAACTAAAGGCAGAAGGGTCGACAACTCCCAGGAAACTTGTCACTAAATGGCCAGTAAAATGATCTAGTTTTGAAAACTCTGCTGCTTTGACACTCCATCTGCTTTGACACTCCATCAGAAACAGAACATCTCAAACTCGATTCAGTTGACTAACTAAAACATCTGTACATGGAAACATGAACTAAAACACCTGAGTCAAACAAACCCACAAGCAAACCATCACAACTAAAACTAGAACAATACCAGCATCTAATAGCACATACATATCATTACCAAAGATCGATGCGAGGGTGAGACCAACCTAATGCATAGCAAGTTAATTCAAGAAACTGCAGTTGGACAAAACAGAAATTTAGAAGCATTCTACATAGAGCGAAGGAAGCGAATGAAATCTCAATCTACTTCAGATGCATTTGCAACCTGAACAATGTCCAGAGGTTGAGCAACTTGCATGCTTATAGCCTCTGAAGAGTTGTATCACACCTTGCCATGTAAACAGTTTAGATTCTTCCATGAAGCAATTGCAGACAAACCATTCGTGGTAGTTTAAGCTAGAAAAGAAAAAGCATTTGAAGCAACAACTTCTGCCTACTCAATGAACTCATCTTCACCGGGCATAGGTTGGGGAGGGAGGAAGGATGTAGAGGAGGAAGGAGGAAGGAGGAGAGGTACAGGCAGGCGCGCCGGTCACGGAGGGGTCGTGGTCGGGGTTGGGGTCGGGTCGGCGGGGCGGCGGCGTCGTCGAAGGGATGCCTCAGTTGGCCGTGGGAAGGCCGACGGCCGCGGTCGTCCTCCTGCACCCCGTGCCCAGACTAAGGAAGACGCCGACGTTGAAGCTCCGGCAGCGGCTGGGCGTCGGGGGGCGATGGCGCGGGGGCAAAGTTAGGTCGAGTGGGGGGATCTGGCGAGGGAGGAGAGAGGCGGAGGGAGTAGGTGGAGGGAAGCTTTCTAATGGCGCACCACACGCTGGTGCGCCATAAGTACGACTGTTCTAATGGCGCACCACCCCTCGGTGCGCCATTAGAATTTTGTTTTAATCTAGCCGAGTAGCCATATCTACAGCCCAACCCTATCTACAACAGAACCCACCCACTAGCCCGTGGTGGTCAAGACGCAGCACACACACCGGGAGGTCTTGGGTTCAATTCCAGGATCCCCAATATTTTTTATGCATTTTAAATGGTGTTTTTTATATTTATTTGTGTTTAAATATGTTCAAATTGTTTAAATCATAACAGTAATATTTTTATGCATTTTAAATGCTGTTTTTATATTTATTTGTGTTTAAATATGTTCAAACTTGTTTAAATTATAACAGTAATATTTTTTATAAAAATAGTAAAAAATTTAAAAATATGTTCAAAAGTCTTGGTCTTGGGGGCTGGGTGCTCGGCGGTGGAGCGGGGAGGTTGCGATTGGTGGAGCTAAGCGGGGAGGTCTTGGTGCGATCGAGATGGAGGGGATCGAGATCGAGATGGAGGGGAATCGAGATCAAGTGTCCTCATGAATTCAAAAAGTGCCCATAAAATTTAAAAATATTCATGATATCAAAAGTGCCCATGAAATACAATCGAGAAATGAAGACTACGATTTAAATACAATCGGTCTTAGCTAGCTATCTGTTCACAATCTTCTTGCCCTTCTTTTTATAAGCGGAGTTCTTACGTGGAGCGGACGTCCTTTAGGTAGGGTGGTCCTGCTTCTTCTTGTGGTGTGTCTGCTACTTCATAAATCGTCGTCATGTTCGATCTTGGTCGCCCGTACTTGTAGAAGTCTTGCTCATTGGCTACTCCATCCATTCCGATGATCTTTCTTTTGCCTCTCCTCACGACAACACGACCGGGCTTTGGCGGGTCGGTAATGAAAAGCATTGGTCCACACAGGAAGCCAATACCCATGGCTCATTTTTAGCGGTGGCGTTTGCACCAGCGCTCTTGGATTTGGCCGGGTATAACCATGGTGGTGAAATACGGTCTTCTTTTATGACGTTTTTGGCCCATCTGACACGGAACATCGGGACCTTCCCTCCAGCGTAGCTCAGCTCCCAGATCTCCTTGATCCTTCCGTAGTATCTGTCCTTGTCGTTACCGGTGTAGGATTCCATCGTTACCCCGGAGTTCTGATAACCATCGCTCTTCATGTCCTTGTCCTCGGTGTAGAATGTGTAGCCGTTGATATCGTATGCCTCATAGGTCATCGTTGTGCTCGGGCGCCTGTGACAAAGCGAATATGAGTTGTTCTTCCGCGGAAGAATCCTCATGTAAAGGGTGCAACGAAGCTTCGCTTGAACCAACGCGTGAAACATGAGTTGTGCTCTTTGAGTATATCTCCGTCCGTCCTCTGTTGGCCTCGGTCATTGTACGTCTTCTTAATAAAGGTTTGGTGCTCTACCACCCAAGGATCGACCACGTCTATGTGTTGTAGCGCGACTAGGTTTGCTCTTTCAAAGTCGGCGAGTCGACCCTCGAAGTCGACATGCATTTCGTGGCGACCCTCATGGTGACCCCATCCAGCGAGCTTGCCGAGGTGCCTGTTGACGGGCAGACCAACGGGGTTCTCGATGCCTAGATAATTCATGCCGTAGGAGATGCACTCTTCGGTCAGAAAGCCCCTGGCTATGCTTCCCTCTGGACGTGACATGTTGCGAACATATCCTTTGATGACACCATTCATCCTTTCGAACGGCATCATCTTTGTGCAGAGCGTCGGCCCGAGTTGGATGATATCCTCCACTATATGGACCAGCGGATGCACCATAAAGTTGAAGAATGCGGGCGGAAGTAGATCTCAAGCTCGCATAGTATCACCACGATCTCTTCCTATAGCCTTACGAGTTGCCTCCGCCAATCGACTTCCAAGAGATGGCGTCGAAAAAAGTTGCATAGGCCAAATAGCGTTTCACGGACGTGCGCATCCATGATCCCATGGATTGCAGCTGGAAATATCTGCGTCATCGACCGCGTGATGATCGTGAGACTTCATCCCGCTGAACTTCGCTTGCTGGGTCTAGGTATCTGCTTATCCTCCCAGCGTAACCGTAAGGAAGTTTTACTCCTAGGAGGCGGTGAAAACTGCTCGATCTCCTCGACTTAGAGTGAAGCGCGGAGGGTAGTCATTTCCGGTCTTCTTGGCCTTTTGCCTTTGCGGCGACTTTCCGTGTCTGCTTTGCCTCATCATCATCATCATCATCATCATTAGCATGAAGCTCCTGCACGATGCCCATTGATTTCAAGTCGCCCTTGCTTTGGCCCATCTTTGGTCCTCTCGGCATGTTGAGAAGGGTACCAGCAGACTCTCGCACGTTCTTCGTGATATGCATGACATCAAGGCTATGAGGCACACGGTGGATCTTCGATGCGGCAAGTCCCGAAAACAGACCTCGTTTTCCATACCTTCAGCAGCGGCTCTGGCGCCTTCGCTTCTTTCGGCGGTGGGCGGTCTTTCCAATTTATCAACAGCTTGTCTATTTCCTCGCCGCTCCTCGTACACGGGGGTTTTCGGGGTTCGGTTTCACCATCGAACAGATCCTTGCGTTTCCTCCACGGGTCATCGTCGCGAAGCCACCTTCGATGTCCCATGAACACGGTTTTCGAAGACCGAGATCTCTATCTAGCTGGCGTCGTTGTGTCATCCATGCACCTTACGCATCCGAAAATCCGTGGACTACGCCGCGAGATATCCGTAATCGAGATAGTCGTGCACCGTCGTGGCGGTCACGGCTCTCATAGGGAAATATTCTTTCTCTGCGGCGCCCCACGTATTGGTGGCGTTTTCCACAGCGTGTCAAGCTCCTCTTTCAGCAGCCCGGATCTGATTGATGTCGTTCCTGGTTGTTTCGGCCCTTCAATTAGCATATTCATGTGAATGTACTTCCTCTTCATGCACAACCAGGGAGAAAGTTGTACATCCACACAAACACAGGCCAGGTGCTATGTGTGCTTCTCACGGCTGCCAAGCGGATTGACTCCATCGGTGCTCGCGCCAAGCCACGATGTTCCTTGGATCGTTCCCAAATTACGGGTATTGAAGTTCAACGCTTACACTTGGCTCGCATCCTTAGGGTGACTCAGCATCTTGTCTTTTTATCTATCTCCGGATCATTTGCGTCATCTTCTCGCTTCTTCTCCTCCCTATCCGCGTGCCAGCGCAGGAGCTTTGCTACCTTAGGGTCCGCGAAATACCGTTGTAGACGCGAGTGATCGGAAAGTACCACACCGATTTTCGAGCTTTCTTCCTCTTCTTGTATCGAGTGGCGCTGCACACGGACATATGGTAGACTCCGCATGCTCGTCCCGATAAATGATGCAATTGTTCATGCACACATGGTATTTCACGTGCCGTAAATCCAGAGGACACACGATTTTCTTCGCCTCCTCGAAACTGGTGGGCACTTGTTCCCCTTGGGAAGGCGTTAGTGCGAATGACATGTTCTCGTCGAAGCATCGTCGGTCATTTTGTGTTTTACCTTCATCTCGAGCCATGGCGTTACTTTCGGCGGGTATCCTCGGGCCTGCATCCTTCATACAATGGAGTAACGCGTCTATCTCCAGTTGATCTAGCTTGGCTTTCTCTCGGCGGTAGCTCTTGCGTTATCCATCCGCTTGAGAAGCAGCTCTTGAATATGAGGGTCCTGCACCCAGCCTCCATCGTCGTCTGCTCGGCATCTTCATCTTCATGATCATGCCCTTCGTCTTGATCTTCCTCATCATCATGTCGACATCTTCTACATGATGATTTGTACAACATCACCGTCGTGATCATGTCCTCGAGATTCTTCGTCTTCTCGCCCGCCCTACGCGGCGGTGGTACTTGTCTTGTTGCCCTTCCTCATTTCTTGCCCGGCCCGGCCATGGGCGACTTTATAGTCATCTTCATCACCTTGCCACCGATAGCCATCCATGAAACCACGCAAGAGCGGTGGTCCCAGACCTGCCGGAATCCGGGTCATAATAAGGCTCTTCACTTGCATCTTCGACATGGACATCTTATCTCCGTCTCGTTCTTTTGAAGCATCTCAGCCTTGGCGGAGCTCAAAAACCTATTCACGATGCCTTCGGTCATCGTGCGGACCATGGTCGCTGCGGTAGAGCAAAATGATATGTTAGAACCAAGAAAAATTTGGCATGACCTTCCCTAAAAATAGGACCAAAAAGAATGCATAGTGCCAAAATTCTCTTGAAACGGAAATGAACCAAAACATTCCGCAAAATATTGGCAACTATCGCATATTTGAAATACGGTACCTTCAAACACAAACATATATGCAACACCACAAACACATGCAACACCACAAACATACATAGATCTAGCTAGGCCACAAAAGTGCATGTGCACGTTGTTGGAAGCGAGCTAGGGAGAAAAAAAGTAGATCTATATCATGAAGATAGCTTTCCTTACTTACCTATCAAAAAAGGTAATTTCACCACTTAATTTTGTTGATCTATGGTGGAAATGAGGTGAGGAGGAGGAAATGGCCGAAAGCTTGGAGAAGGAGGTGGATGGAATGAAGTGGGGAAAGTGAGTGGGTAGGTGTGGGCTGTCCAAAATATCTTGTTGGTCCCAGGTTACTAATGGCGCACCGTAGGAAAATCGCCATTAGTAACTCCTGATTACTAATGGCGCATCGGCAGATAGTGCGCCATTAGTAGTTTTACAAAAAGTAAACATAATAAGTATATATACTAATGGCGCATCTCCTCGAGTGCGCCATTACTAATTAAACTAGTAATGGCGCATTGTGTGACGATCGCCATTAGTAGTTTTGCAAAAATAAAGAATAAAACAAAATTTGAGTAATGGCGCTTTGCTGCTTGGTGCACCATTAGTAGTTATAGATAGTAATGGCGCATTATGGACCGGATCGCCATTAGTATGTATGGGAAAATGGAAAAAATAATAATTCATACTAGTGGCGCACCACATTTGCAGTGCGCCATTAGTGTCTTCCACACTAATGGCGTATCGCAAACAGGTGCGCCATTAGTATATAGTAGTGGCGCACTGCTTCCACGGTGCGCCATTAGAATCAATCCTATCTATAGCCGTTTTCCTAGTAGTGCAACGTGAGCTCCCTCGTCGGCGCCCGTTCCTCCGCCGGTGTCTACCCCACCTCCCGTTTGCTCCTGAGGTGGTGGGATCGACGCGGACGGAGCGGCCACCTCCAAAGCCTTCTTCTTTGGTGGCATGTCGATGAAGATGACGAAACAGATGAAGATCTGGCTCGCGTGAACGCCGGATCGGGTTCACACAGCCTCGACGCCCCCTACCTGGCGCGCCAAAGATGTCGTGGGGAACGAACACCTATGGGGCAGGGCCCCTTTTCGGTCCGGCAGGGAGCGGAGGGCGCACAAAGAGCGGATCGAGGCGAGCACGCGGCGATTTTTCCCAGCCGGAGCTCTCCAGAGAGATAATACTCCTACTACTGCTTTGTGATTGTATTATGTTCTTGCTCTAGAGCGTGAGAGTGTGTTGGTTTCGAGTGAGTCGAACCCTTTCTACGTTGTGCATGGGCCTCCTTTTATAGGCTCCAGGGGTCACCGACAGGTGACAACGAGGCAAGGGTACAAATGTAAAAAGGGTGGTTGGTACAACTGCTTCTACAGTGCACCCTACCTAACTGTGACGGCAGGGGACAAGAGCATTTAATGCCCGTCCGCATCGCCCAAACAGTGCAGAAAAGCGACCGTTAGGGGCGCCACCGTTCGCCACGATGGCCATCTTGTCATCTCCACTCGCCACCTCGCACCGCTTGGCTTCACAGCTTCCCGCCACGTGCGCTGGAGCAGTCTGTGGCGACATCGTCGACGGATCTTGTTGGGCGTGAGCGCAGTGGTGGCTTTGCGCTGCAAGCGCCTTTGCATGATCGTTGTCTTGTCGCGCCCGGAAGCTCGTCGCTTGCCGGGTCTTGCCGGGACGCGCGGCGCGTCGCGGCAAGTTTCTTGAAATGCCTTGGTTGGCCTTCCCGGCAAGCTCCTCTTGTCGGGGCCTTGTCCTTCCCGGCAAGCTCCTCTTGCCGGGGTCTTGTCTTCTCAGTTAAAACACTTTGTTCTTGAATGGCATCAATAGGAGCTACGGAGGATCTTGGTGGACACCCGGCAAGCCTTGCCGCGGGACGCTGCGACTGCTCGTGCACAAGTTCGGGATACTAAGGTACCCCTACTTTAGTACACCGACAATCTCCCTGGCAACGGCACCAGAAATCAGCAAGTTGACGGGAGATCAAATCTTGACTTGACTTGGTGCAAATCTCCCGGCAATGGCGCCAGAAATCCTTCTTGCTACCTCTTAATCATGCGTTGGTTTTTCCTTGAAGAGGAAAGGGTGATGCCGCAAACATAAGTATTTCCCTCGGTTTTTGAGAACCAAGGTATCAATCCAATAGGAGACAATGCTCGAGTAACCTAGTACATGCACAAACAATCAAGAACATTGCTACCAACGTGATAAAGGGGTTGTCAAGCCCTTCATGGCCACTCGAAAAAGTGAGATCTAATAAAGATAGTAAAGTAAATATTTTTGGTATTTTTATTGTATAGATTGGAAAGTAAAGATTGCAAAATATTAAACGAGATGCGATGTAAATAAAGGAGATGCAATATAATAAGAAAGAGACCCGGGGGCCATAGGTTTCACTAGTGGCTTCTCTAAAGATAGCTTGTATTACGGTGGGTGAACAAATTATTGTCGAGCAATTGATAGAAAAGCGCATAGTTATGAGAATATCTATGCAATGATCATGAATATAGCCATCACGTCTGTGTCAAGTAGATCGGAACGATTCTACGTCTACGACTATTACTCCACACATCGACCGCTATCCAGCATGCATCTAGAGTACTAAGTTCATAAGAACAGAGTAACGCATTAAGCAAGATGACATGATGTAGAGGGATAAACTCAAGCAATATGATATAAACACCATCTTTTTATCCTCGATGGCAACAATACAATACATGCCTTGCTGCCCCTACTGTCACAGGAAAAGGACACCGCAAGATTGAACCCAAAGCTAAGCACTTCTCCCATTGCAAGAAAGATCAATCTAGTAGGCCCAACTAAACCAATAATTCGAAGAGAATTGCAAAGATATCAGATCATGCATATAAGAATTCAGAGAAGAACCAAATAATATTCATAGATAATCTTGTTCATAAACCAACAATTCATCGGATCTCGGCAAACACACCGGAAAAAGTACTACATCGAATAGATCTCCAAGAACATCGAGGAGAACTTTGTATTGAGAATCAAAGAGAGAGAATAATCCATCTAGCTAATAACTATGGACCCGAAGGTCTATGGTAAACTACTCACGCTTCATCAGAGAGGCTAAGGTGTTGATGTAGAAGCCCTCCATCATCGATTCCCCCTCCAGTAGATCACCGGAAAAGGCCCCAAGATGGGATCTCACGAGTACAGAAGGTTGCGGCGGTGGAAAAGTGGTTTCGTGGCTCCCCCTAATGTTTTTAGGGTATAAGAGTATATATAGGTAGAAGAAGTACGTCGGTGGAGCTACGAGGGTCCCACGAGGGTGGGGGTGCGCCCTCCTGCCTCGTGGCCGCCTCGTTGCGTCTCCGACTTCATGATGTCCAAGTCTTCTGGTTTGCTTTCGGTCCAAGAAAGATCATCGTGAAGGTTTCATTTTGTTTGGATTCCGTTTGATATTCCTTTTTTGCAAAACACTAAAATAGGAAAAAAAAAACTATCACTAGGCCTCCAGTTAATAGGTTAGTCCCAAAAATAATATAAAAGAGCATATTAAAGCTCATTAAACATCCAAAACAGATAATATAATAGCATGGAACAATAAAAAATTATAGATACGTTGGAGACGTATCATAGTGTAATCCTGTTTAGACATTAATGCATATAAATCATGCATTGTCACTAAATAAAGAATCTATGGATCACTAATATTGATAAACTATATGTAAGTGCATCTAGTGCCACCCCTAGTTGGTTTTGGAGTATTGGCGATAAACTTGGTTGAGGGACTAATGTGTTTGTGAGAATTGCAAGATAACACAGGTTAGTAGCCCAATGTTAATTCCGTTTACCTACCAGAGATGACCCCTAAAAATGTGTGAAGACATTGAAGACAATGGTGGTTTGTGAAGATATTCACATTGAACATTATGACAAGAGAAGACATTCACGTGAAGAAAATGGAGTACGAAGAGATAGTTGTTTCGTAGTTTTAGCTTCTTCTTTGTTGAGTCATAGGAACCACCGTACTATTAAGTGGGGTCCAAGTGAACAAAGTCAGAGTGAATAATGTGATGCTCAACCAAATCCTATGTCTTCGAGTGAAGACAATGAGAGAAAATCTTATCCATAATTGGATGAGTCAGCTTTCCTTGTATCCCAAGTCAAGGTGCCGCGTGTGTTTGAAATCTGACAGTTGGACACATGTCAGTTCCTTAGTGACCCAGGGTCATTTCAGACAAATCAGGTTGGGTTGCCTCCTGGCTATAAATAGCCCACCCCCTTCAGCATAAATTGGTGGCTGCTCAGAATTAGTGCACGTCTTTTGTCGTTTGAGAGCAACCCACCTTCGAATCATTTGAGAGAGAGATCCTTGCGTGGACAAAGCCCAAAACAGCCAGAGCCAAAGAGTGTTAGGCATCACTGAAGTCTTTCTTTGCGCGTGATCTGAAGACTTGTTACACTTGAGGACTGTGAATCCTCCAGCCGGTTAGGCGTCACGTTCTGAGCATCCAATAGCCATTGTGGATTGCAAGTGAACGAAGTCTGTGAAGGTTTGGAAGTCTATCTTGAAGACTTACCAGATTGATTGGGCGAGGAATGTGTGTTCTTAGCTCAAGGGGAATAAGGTGAAGACATGGTCTTCTATGTTTAGTCTCGACCTCTAACCAGACGTACAGCTATCACAGCAACTGGAACTGGTCTACCAAATCCTTGTCCTCTCCAAGCAATTGGTTCTATCCTTCCCATCTCTTTACTTGATAGTTTTTCTTCATGAAGTCATTGCCTACTTGCATGATCTGATTGTCTTCACTATGTGTAGACTATTGTTGTATGGCTTCGTACTATCTTCCATCCTGATCCATACTACCTAGCTGCTGATAGTCTTCGTTCTTATACTTCATTGCTTACTTGACTATGGCTTGTCTAGTGTAGTCTACCTTCCACTGCATATCAATAGGTTCATTTCTACTGTTTGCCTTCAAAGCCTCCGTGTTTTTAAGACTTTCATAAAAATTGCCTATTCACCCCCCCTCTAGTCGATAACTAGCACTTTCAATTGGTATCAGAGCAAGGTGCTCCCTTGTTCTGTGTGATTCGTTTTAACCACCTGGAGTTTTAGCTATGTCGACTGCAGGGATAATCAAGGTCTCCGCTGCGTGCCCTGGCTTCGATGGCACTGATTACCCCTACTAGAAGAATAAGATGCGTATGCATCTTGAATCCATTGGAGTCGACATCTGGTATGTTTTCAAGAACGGCGTTCACAAGGTCGGTGAAGGTGTCACCGCTGCTGATGTCAAGAGGTTCATTCAACTAGACTATACCGCCAAGAACACCATTTGTGGTCATCTGACCAAAGGACAGTATGGCCGTGTGAGTGCTCTAGAAACTGCGAAGCTAGTTTGGGACTGTCTCTCCAAGGTCAATGAAGGCGTCTCAACCCAGAGAGACTCAAGGATTGATGTTCTTCGCAACCTCTTCAACCGCTTCAAGAGAAACGACAATGAGAATGTCCAGCTCACATTTGATTGCCTCACTGATATCACAAATGAGCTTCGCGCACTCGGCACCACTTAGATCACCAAGCACGAAATCGTCAAGAAGCTTTTGAGATCACTTGATAGCTCATTCGACACCCTGGCCCTGATGATTCAAGAATGCCCTAACTTCAAGACTCTCGATCTATTTACTTGAGAGGCTCAACACACCTGAGTTCCAGTTATCTGAGAAAAGAGATATCTATGGTCCCAACTATGGCCGAACTCGCGCTTTGAAGGCAAAGGTTGTTTCCTCATCTGAAGAAGAATCTTACTGTAGTTCTGAGGATCCTAAAGACATTGGAAAGGAGCTTGCTATGGTTGTGAAGAAGTTCCAGAATTTCACCAAGAAGAAAGGCTTCAGAAAGTCTTCAAGATCCAGCTCAAGAAATGATGAAGCTTCCACTCGTGATCACGAGAAGAGAACATTCCACAAATGCAAGAAACCTGGTCACTACATCTCTGAGTGTCCACAGTGGGACAATGAGACCAAGAAGAAGAAGAAGAAGAGCAAGGCATATGATTCTGATGACAAGAATAAGAAGAAATCCTAAAAGTCTTTGTCAAAGTATTCATCACACAAGAAGAGCTCATCAATCAAGGCTTGTGCATTTGTTGGTAAGGAGATGTATTCAGAGGAGGAGTCTGCTTCTGAGGAGGCGGAGGTGGAGTCTAAGGAGGAGTCCGATTCAGGCGTGGCAAGCCTGGCTCTAGCTTCAGCCTATGTCGCCAAGTCCATCTTCAACACTGTAGACAATGGCCTCATCACCAACACTGATGCTAATGATGAGGATGACTCTGCTCCCACCTACTCCTTCATGGCACGAGGTGCCAAGGTAAACTCAAGCGATGCTTACTTTCAAACAACTAATGAAGATGAGTCTGAATGTGAATCTAAACCTAGCTACAAAACACCTGCTAAAATTGCAACTGAACAATAGAATGCTTTGGAACATATTCAAAAGTTGCTAGACAAAAGCGATGACCTGTTGGATGCGGAAATGACCCAAACTCAGTCCTTAGTTGAAGACATTAAAAATCTTCATGTTTAGTATGAGGAACTTGAAGGTCGTCAAGAAACACTCTCAACTACTCATGAAAAGCTCTCCTATGATTATCTTCAAAGGAAGCAATAGCTTGAGAACTTGAGATCGGCTCATGAAGATCTTCAAAAAGAGAATGAGTCACCCCACGCTCAACAGATCAATTCCGCTCAAGAAGGGTTTGAATCACCATGTCTAAAATGCCTTGAGCGTGATAATGTTGTCTTTGTTGCTGAATGTTCTACTGCTGCTACTGTAGAAATATCTTCAACTGCTGATGTGGTAACTAACCCCTCTACTGATGATACCACTACTATTACTGATGAGAATGCCAGGTTGAAGACATTTCTTGAAACAGGAATGTACATAAGTCTCAAAGGGCACCAGACACTTTGCGATGTCCTCAAGAAACATATTCTGAACTGAAACCCTAGGAAAGAGGGTGTTGGGTTCGAGAGGAAAATGAATGTTGATGGTTCTTACTGGAAGCCTGAGCAGTACCCCAAAACTACATGGGTTGCTGCAAAGGGACCTTCAGTGGATCCATCTACCTTATCTGGCTTCACTTGTGCTAACCCGATTATCATTGATGAATCCTTTGATGCAAACTATAAACTGTTTAAGAATCAGAATGATGAAGTGGTTGCCAGGTATATTGGTACTAACTGCAGGAATGGACCACCTTTGAAGAAGATCTGGGTGCCCAAAAGTTGTCTTGAGAAACTTCATGTGAATGTCATCGTGACACCACCTGGGAAGAAGACAAACCCCAGACCAAAGGCTTCATATGGTCCAAAGGATTCGTACAGACAGAGGACTCACCAGAGTCACCCTAACACCAATGTTTTGCAGGGAAACCATACCCAGACTTATGAATAAGAGCATGTTTCATCAAACCGCTATGATCATAGGACCAAGAACTTTTTTGCTTATTCTTATGAGTATTATTCACCACCTGCAAGGCTATTTGCTAGGGCTCCAAAGCCGAAGTTCTCAGATGCTGCACTTAGACTCATTGCTTCTAAGCCACCCCTGAAGATGTGGGTGGTTAAGAAAAATTAACTCTCTTTTACAGGGAAAGGTCTCCAGCCGGAAATCAAAGGCTTCTGATGCTTATGCTGGGAACCTAAAACATCTTGTGGGATGCAAGATAAAATGTTCGAATGGTCTTACTATGTATTTCGTCCCAGGATTTTTGACAAACATCCTATCTACCCTAACCAGGATCTGAACTTTGATAATATGCTTGTTCGTCAAATGTTTATGCTTCACATTTCCTTTGGTGAAGCCTATCCCCCGTACTGCACTTTAGGGTACGACACCAAAGGCTTTTGAGTGGATTATGGATAGTGGATGCACTAACCACATGACTGGTGATCGAAGTCTTCTCATGGATTCAACCCTACGTCCATCTGACAAGAGTCACATTTTCTCACACTTGTAAAAACAAGGTATTGGGTCTAGGTAGAGTGGCAATCTCAAAGTATCAGCACATGGATAAAGTGATGCTTGTTGAATCCCTTGGTTTCAACTTAATGTATGTCTCAATGCTTTGTGATCTGAACATGATTGTGATATTTGGAAAATATCGTTGCCTTGTTCTTATGGAATCTGACAAGTCTCTAGTCTTTGAAAGATATCGAAAAGACGATCTATACATGGTAGATTTCTCAGCAAGACCAGAACTTGGCCGTACATCATCTAGCAAAAGCTTCAGAGTGCTGGCTCTGGCATCGGAGGCTAGGGCATGCCTATATGAGGAACTTGTACACTCTCGCGAAGAAGAAGCATGTCGTAGGCATCGAGCGCGTCAAGTTCAAGAAGGATCATCTATGTGGTGCCTCCGAAGCTGGAAAGATGACTAGGGCCAAGCATCCCTCGAAAACAATCATGACGACGTCCCGTCCCTTTGAGATGCTTCACATGGACTTATTCGGCCCTACTCACTACTCTACACTTACTACCACTACTTGACTCTATGGATTCATCATTGTTGATGATTACTCTAGATATACATGGTGCACATAATCCTCTACAAGAATGAAGTGCAGGATGTGTTCAGACGATTCGCCAATCGTGCCATGGCGAACTATGGAATCAAGATCAAGCACATCAGGAGTGACAACGGCATAGAATTCAAGAACACCAGCCTCGACACTTATCATGATACATTGGGCATCACTCATGAGTTCTCTGCTCCATATACACCTCAGCAGAATGGCATCATGGAACGCAAGAATAGAACCCTCATTGAGATGGCACGGACGATGCTTGATGAGTACAAGACTCCAAGAAAGTTCTGGCCTGAAGCCATTGATACTGCATGCCACGTCATCAACTGTGTTTTTCTTCACAAGCTTCTAAAGAAGACATCATGTGAGCTAATAACTGGTAAGAAGCCAAATGTTAGCTATTTCAGAGTATTTGGTGCTAGGTGCTGGATCAAGGATCCACATCACACTTCAAAATTTGCACCGAAAGCACATGAAGGTTTTATGCTTGGCTATGGAAAGGTGTCAGGACCCCGACTCATGGCACACGAATCTAGCATGTAACACCTCATATCACTTTGCGGCTTCACGCACGGTATTCCCACGGGTGTCGCCTTACTAGGCCCGAGACCGTTTGCGCCTTTTGGCACTCGTATATGATAGTGTCGCTAGCATCCATATGACAAGGAGCCCGGGCTGACATGGCTAGTCATGAACCCAAAGTTGCACTAACTTACAGGGACAGGCATACATAAGCCAGCAATGAACGTGTTGGTCATCAGCGAGTGAATTTGGGCTGTAGCAACTGGGCTAGCAGGACTCCGGTAGACACCACGTGACATTTCCTCAAAGGGACAGACACAGGAACGTAGAAGGACACATGCCGGCCAGCCTATGTGTTCCGGAGTAGTAGCAAGCTATCAAGGCTCAGTGGAAGCACTAGGAGACATTTCCCGGTAAGAGAGGCTACCAAGGATAAACAACTAGACAGTCAGATCCCACACATACCAAGCATTTCAATAACATACACACAATATGCTCGATATGTGCAAATACGACATGGCATCAAAACATGACTCTACAACTCAAGTATTTTATTCAATAGGCTCCAAGGAGCGAGATATTACAAACATGGGTCTCATGACCCAACATTCAGAGCACACAAGTCAAAGCACAAGTGGAAGCTTAATATGTCTGAGTACAGACATCTACAAGTAAAAAAGGCTGAGAAGCCTGACTATCTACCAGATCCTGCCGAGGGTACAAGATCATAGCTGAGGTAACAAGCTAAAGCTCGAAGTCCACATGGAACTATGATACGTCTCTAACGTATCTATAATTTTTGATTGTTCCATGCTATTATATTACCCGTTTTGGATGTTTATGGGCTTTACTTTACACATTTATATAATTTTTGGGACTAACCTACTAACCGGGGTCCAGCCCGTATTGCTGTTTTTTTGCCTATTTCAGTATTTCGAAGAAAAGGAATAACAAACGGAGTCCAAACGTAATGAAACCTTCGGGAGCGTGATTTTTGGAACGAACGTGATCCAGAGGTCTTGGAGTGCAAGTCAAGCAACAGCCGAGGCGAACGCGAGGGTGGAGGGCGCGCCCCCTACTGGGCGTGCCCCCTATCTAGTGGGCCCCTCGGGCGTCCACCAACCTACTTCTTCCTCCTATATATAGCCACGTACACCGAGAACATCAAAGGGGACCACGAAAAACTAGTTCCACCACCGTAACCTTCTATATCCGCGAGATCCCATCTTGGAGCCTTCGTCGGTGCTCCGCCGAAGGGGCAATCAACCACGGAGGGCTTCTACATCAACACCATAGCCTCTCCGATGAGTTGTGAGTAGTTTACCACAGACCTTCGGGTCCGTAGTTATTAGCTAGATGGCTTCTCCTCTCTCTTTGAATCTCAATACCATGTTCTCCTCGATCTTCTTGGAGATCTACTCGATGTAACTCTTTTTGCAGTGTGTTTGTTGAGATCTGATGAATTGTGGGTTTATGATCAAGTTTATCCATGAGAAATATTTGAATCCTCCCTGAATTCTTTTATGTGTGATTATGTTATCTTTGCAAGTCTCTTCGAATTATCAGTTTGGTTTGGCCTACTAGATTGATCTTTCTTGCAATGGGAGAAGTGCTTAGCTTTGGGTTCAATCTTGCAGTGTCCTTTCCCAGTGACAGCAGGGGCAGCAAGGCACGTATTGTATTGTTGCCACCGAGGATAAAAAGATGGGGTTTATATCATATTGCATGATTTTATCCCTCCACATCATGTCATCTTTCTTAATGCGGTACTATGCTCTTTACGAACTAAATACTCTAGATGCATGCTGGATAGTGATCGACGTGTGGAGTAATAGTAGTAGATGCAGGCAGGAGTCGGTCTACTTGTCATGGACGTGATGCCTATATACATGATCATGCCTAGATAATCTCATAATTATTCTCTTTTCTATCAATTGCTCGACAGTAATTTGTTCACCCACCGTAATACTTATGCTATCTTGAGAGAAGCCACTAGTGAAACCTATGGCCCCCGGGTCTATCTCTTATCATATAAGCTTTCAATCTACTTTTATTTGCATCTTACTTTTCCAATCTATATTATAAAATACCAAAAATATTTATCTTATCATATTGTCTCTATCAGATCTCACTTTTCCAAGTGGCCATGAAGGGATTGACAACCCCTTTATTGTGTTGGTTGCGAGTTTTTGTTTGTTTGTGTAGGTGTGTGTGACTTTTGAGGAGCCTCCTACTGGATTGATACCTTGGTTCTCAAAAACTGAGGGAAATATTTATGCTACTATTGCTGCATCACCCTTTCCTCTTCAAGGAAAACCAACGCATGCTCAAGACGTGGCAAGAAAGATTTCTGGCACCGTTGCCGGAGAGGTCTTCGCTCAAGTTAAGACATACCAAGTACCCATCACAAACTCATCTCCCTCTCATTTACATTATTTGCCATTTGCCTCTCGTTCTTCTCTCCCCCACTTCACCCTTGTCGTTTTATTAGCCCTCTTTTTCCCAATCTCCTCTCTTTTCTGCTTGCCCTCCTTTTCCTCCTCGCTTTTGCTTGCCGTTATGTCTGAAATTGGGGAAATTATCGTCGATATGGACCATAATGATAACATGGAAAATTCTGATGCTCCTGCTGAAAAACCCCTTGTCTTGCATACTAAAAAGTTTTGAATTGGTAGTGGTAATATTATTGGGAAAGGGGTTATTCAAGATTTCTTTACTTGTGCCGGTGCTTTACCCTCTATGGGCGGTTCAATTCTTCATAGAACTAGTAGTCTTGCAGATGCTATCACTATGCTTGAGTTGAGCTTGAAAGACAATTTATGCATATGCATCCTTGCATACAAAGAATTTTCCTGGAATTTTCTAATATTGAGCATTCTTCTGTTAAGCGTGTCGCTACTATCTTTTTGGCTCATGAGTTTAGATTTATAATAAGAGAGGCCAAAGAAATCTTTGCGCACTATAGGGTGGACGCCGGCCATCCGCCCATAGAAGCGATCCTCTTTGATCAAGAAGAAATTAGGCGTTTTCAATCTGTGGACTATGTTGCTTTTAATGAAAACATTAGAAAAAAGGTTCCTACCAATGTCTTAGTTGATAGAATTTCCGAATTTAATAATGATTTTGCTCTTCGAAACAATGAGCTAGGATACTCTCTTGAGTATAGGCTTATGAAGTTCTGCCAAAAGAATGCTTATAATGATGAATTAATTGTGCAATATGAAGGGCCAAAGGAGGAACCCGTACCTCCTGAGATTATCTTGGGGACTTTTGTCCCATTAAATTTAGCCCTTTTGATTACTTTTTCTTGCCTCAAAGAAAACTTGCTGCTGAACGTAGAGAATATGAGATGAGTTTTCAAGATCTATCTTATTATTATGGCACTGCCTAGCTAGGGGCGTTAAACGATAGCGCTAGTTGGGAGGCAACCCAATTTTATTTGTGTTTTTTGTTTTTGTTTCTGTTTAGTAATAAATCTTGCATCTACCTTCTGTTTAGATGTGTTTTCATGTTTTAATTAGTGTTTGTCCCAAGTAGAACCTGTAGGATAAGCTATGGTGATAGTTAATTTGATTCTGCAGAAAAGTAGAAACTTTGCATGCCCGAAAATAATTTTAGTAATTCACAGAAACGTGCTTTTGCGTTGATTCTTTTTTCTGTAGATCAATAGACAAATTGCCCAGGACTTCATATCTGGGTAGGATTTTTAGAGTTACAGAAGTATTCGAGAGTTACATATTGCTACAGACTGTTCTGTTTTTGACAGATTCTGTTTTTCGTGTGTTGTTTGCTTATTTTAATGCATCTATGGATAGTATTAAGTGGTATGAACCATAGAGAACTTGAAATACAGTAGGTTTAACACCAATATAAATAAAGAATTAGTTCATTACAGTACCTTATGTGGTGATTTTTCTTTCTTTCACTAACAGAGCTTATGAGATTTCCTGTTGAGTTTTGTGTTGTGAAGTATTCAAGTTGTGGGTAAAGATTTGATGGAGTATGGAATAAGTAGTGGCAAGAGCTTAAGATTGGGGATGCCCATGGCACCCCAAGATATTCAAGAATATCCAAAAGCCTAAGCTTGGGGATGCCCCGGAAGGCATCCCCTCTTTCGTCTTCGTTTATCGGTAACTTTACTTGGAGCTATATTTTTATTCGCCACATGATGTGTGTTTTGCTTGGAGCGTCTTCTATGATATTAGTCTTTGCCTTTTAGTTTACCACAATCATCCTTTCTGTACACACCTTTTGTGAAAAACCCACTTGATTGGAATTTATTAGAATACTCTATGTGCTTCACTTATATCTTTTGAGCTAGATAATTTTTGCTCTAGTGCTTCACTTATATCTTTTAGAGCACGGGGGTGGCTTAATTGTGTAGAAATTGGTAGTCTCTCATGCTTCATTTATATTATTTTGAGAGTCTCTTAGACACCATGGTATTTGCTATGGTTATAAAATTGGTCCTAGAATGGTGTGCATCCAAGTTGGGTATAATAAAAACTATCATAGGAAGTGAATTGGATGCTATGATCAATTTGATGCTTGATAATTGTTTTGAGATATGGAGGTAGTGATATTAGAGTCATGCTAGTTGGGTGATTATGAATTTAAAGAATGATTGTGTTGAAGTTAGCAAGTCCCGTAGCATGCACGTATGGTTAAAGTTGTGTAACAAATTTGAAACATGAGGTGTTCTTAGATTGTGCATCCTTATGAGTGGCGGTCGGGGACGAGCGATGGTCTTTTCCTACCAATCTATCCCCTAGGAGCATCTTGGCGTAGTGTGTGGTTTTGATGACTTGTAGATTTTTGCAATAAGTATATGAGTTCTTTTGACTAATGTTGAGTCCATGGATTATCGCACTCTCACCCTTCCATCATTGCTATCCTCTTGATGCCGTGCATTGCCCTTTCTCACCTTGAGAGTTGGTGCAAACTTTGCGGTGAGGAGTCTGGACTAGGGGTGTCCGGATAGCGGACTATCAATATCCACCGGACTCCCGGACTACGAAGATAGAAGATTGAAGACTCGGCTCGTGTCAGGAAGGTACTTTACTTGGCGTGGAAGGCAAGCTTGGCAATATGGATATGTAGATCTCCTACCATGTAACCGACTGTAACCCTAGCCTCTCCGGTGTCTATATAAACCGGAGGGCTTTAGTCCGTAGGACACAACATTACATCTCAACAATCATACCATAGGCTAGCTTCTAGGGTTTAGCCTCATTGATCTCGTGGTAGATCTACTCTTGTACTACCCATATCATCAATATTAATCTAGCGGGGCGTGAGGGTATTACCTCCATCGAGAGGGCCTGAACACAGGTAAAAACATTGTGTCCCTCGTCTCCTGTTACCATCCGCCTAGGCGCACGATTCGGGACCCCTACCGAGATCCGCCGGTTTGACACCGACATTGGTGCTTTCATTGAGAGTTCCTGCGTGTCGTCGCCAATAGGCTCGATGGCATCTTCAACCTTCAACGCTGTCGGTGAGACTTTTCTCCCGGACAGATCTTCAGATTCGGCGGCTTTGTCTGCGGGCCAATTCTCTTGGCCATCTGGAGCAGATCAGCTTCGCCCATATTTGTCAGTCGATTCGGAAGCCTAAACTTCACGGCCGATGACCGCGGAGACTTGATCTTCGACGGACTCGAGCCACAGCCAAGCGCGCCGCACTGCGACGATGGGCATGATCTAGATCTGCCGCTAGACAGTGCTTTGGTGGCCGCACTTGAATCCGCCCCGGCTACTTATCCGGAGCCGATTGCCCATGACGAGGGTCGGTGGATAGACGCCGCCGGGGCTTCAACATCTGGCGATGGAGCGAATACCAATTTTGTCCCTTGCGAAACTCATGATTCCGGCGCGGACTCCTCGCGGATTACGAGCCTCCCGCGCCCCCGCCAATTGAGCCAGATTGGGCGCCGGTTATGGAATTCACCGCCGCAGACATCTTTCAACACTCGCCTTTTGGCGATATCTTGATGCCGGAGACGATCAGGACCCAGCGCCCACGGGACACTGGAAGGCCACCTCGTCATATGACGTCTACATGGTGGATACCCCGAAAGAAGGGGATGGCGAAAAAGCAGCGGAGGAAGATTCTTTGAAGAAGCAGCCTAAACGCCGGCGTCAGCGGCGCCGCTCTAAATCCCGCCACAACAAGAATGGAGAATCCGGCACGGGAGACACTAACACTCCGGAGAGTGCCGAAGACGATCCCCTCCTGCAAGACTCAGCGCAGGAGGATGCAGAAGCGAGCCCTCATGATAGGGCAACAGATGAAGGGGTTGAGGATGATAACTATATGCCTCCCTCCGAAGACAAAGCGAGCCTCAACGATGACGAATTCGTCATACCCGAGGATCCCGTCGAACAAGAGCGCTTCAGGCGCAGGCTCATAGCCATGGCAAATAGCTTAAAGAAAAAGCAGCAACAGCTTCAAGCTGACCAAGATCTGCTAGCCGATCGATGGACCGAGGTCCTCGCGGCCGAAGAGTATAAACTCGAAGTCCCCTCAAAAAGTTACCCAAGACGCAAGCTGCTCCCCCGATTAGAGGAGGAAGCATACATACCTTTATCACCAGCGCACGACATGGCTGACCGACCGCCTCGCGGTCGTGACAGAGAGGCATTCAAGGCCCCAGCCAAGACCGTACCCCGACATCGATCCAGGAGTACGAAGCCAAAAGGGAACGCGCCGGACTTGCGAGACATCTTGGAGGATAAAGCAAGGCAATCCAGATCCATCTATGGATCACGTGGGCGCCCTACGATCCATGACGAATACCGTCGCGCGGACATAACGCCGACCGAGCCGAACACAGCAGACAGCGCTCCCTCGAGCTGCATCGCGATATTGCTCAATCTGGGCGCCGCACACCGTTATGCTTCGCGATGAAGTGATGGATCACCGAGATCCCGAAGGGTTCAAACCCGTAAACATCGAATCTTACGATGATACAACAGACCCAGCGGTGTGGATCGAAGATTATCTTCTCCACATCCATATGGCCCTTGGTGACGATCGCACGCCATCAAATATCTCCTCCTCAAGCTTAAAGGACCAGCTCGGCACTGGCTTAACAGCCTGCCCTTGAGTCGATTGGGTGTTGGGAAGACACGGAGGCGCGTTCCTTGATAACTTCAAGGTACATATGCGACCACAAGGCGCCGATGACCTAAGCCACATTATTCAGCAGCCAGACGAATCGGCCAGACAGTTCTGGACGCGGTTCTTGACGAAGAAAAATCAAATCGTCGACTGTCCGGATGCGGAGGCCCTCGCAGCCTTCAAACACAACATCCGGGACGAATGGCTAGCCCGGCACCGGGGGCAGGAGAAGCCGAAATCCATGGCAGCCCTCACTTCATTAATGACCCGCTTTTGCGCGGGAGAGGATAGCTAGCTAGCCCGCAGCAATAATCTCCGCAAAAATTCTGGAAGCCCGGACTCCAAGGACAATCACAGCAGGTCACGTCGAATCAAAAACAAGCGCCGTACTAACGGCGATGACAAAGAGGATCTGGCGGTCAATGCGGATTCGAGGCTCAAACCGGTCAGCGGAAGAAGCCATTTAAAGAACAAACCCAACCGTCAATCTGGACAGAATACTCGACCGCTCATGCGGATACATGGCACCCCAGAAGCCAGCTAATCACACCAATAGAGATTGTTGGGTGTTCAGCAGGTGGCAAGTTAATTGCGAACACAATGACAAGGGGCTAAATAGCGACGACGAGGAAGAGACTTCGACCGCCCGAACAACAGAGGACGAAGGTTTCCCCGCAAGTGCGGACCGTGAATATGATTCTGCGACCCATATACCCAAGAGGGAGAGGAAGCGCGACTCACGGGCGTCTATGCGATGGAGCGATCGCCCGAAGTTCAATCCATGGTCCTCTGTCCGATCACTTTCGATCGGCGAGACCATCCGACTAGCATACGCCATGGCGGATTCGCCGCATTGGTCCTAGACCCAATTGTCGATGTATTCCACCTCACCAGAGTCCTGATGGACGGCGGCAGCAGCGTGAACCTGCTTTATCAGGACACAGTGCGCAAAATGGGCATAGACCCATCCAGGATCAAACCTACCAAGACAACCTTTAAAGGTGTCATCCCACGTGTGGAAGCCAATTGTACAGGCTCTGTCACACTGGAAGTGGTCTTCGGATCCCCGGATAATTTCCGAAGTGAAGAGTTAATCTTTCATATAGTCCATTTCCGTAGTGGCTATCATGCCCTGCTCGGACGCACCGCGTTTGCAAAATTCAACGCGGTGCCGCATTATGCATACCTAAAGCTCAAGATGCCAGGCCCTCGTGGAGTGATTACGGTCAATGGGAATCTGAGCGCTCCCTCGAGCGGAGGAACATCTGGCGGCTCTCATGGCGGAAGTCTGAGCAGCCTCCTCGGCAACTCTCTAGTCCGGCAACTAAAAGCGGACACATTAAAGCGCCCGAGCAACACTAACCAAGACCACTTGGCGCGATCGAACGCAGCGTAGCAATCGGCCCCCACCCTCGCCGCGTATAACACTCCGCGTACATCATTACGCTTTGGAGATACCATGGGCGCAGGGGAGGGGTTTAACCTCAAGGATTGAAGAGTGCAGCTCGACCGCACGAGGGCTCGTGCAGCGCCCCCCTTGGTGTTGTTTTTATCTTTTCTTTTTATATATGCAGGACTCTACCAAATAGAAGCCCTGCCCACGGCGAACCTGCCGAACTCACGATACAACATCGGGGATTAAAGAAGGCTGCGGCGAACACTCGGTGGTCTCCATTACGAGCATTAAATTCAATTACATACACCAAGTCTGCAGCTTATCCACGAAGGGGACATGTTAATTTAGTCCGAATCCCTTTCTTACCGCACTATTTGTATCGATCGGCTTTATTAGCGGACCTTACATCATAAATAATGCAGCACTTCCTTTTGCATGTTTATTACCTTTTCATGGCAATTCGTTATCCTTTACAAATGTTCACTATATGACATATTGCACCCGTACACTTTAGTGCGGTCGAATACACCAGGGCTTCATTTCCCCATATTACGGTGTGATTAAGTCCGAACACTTTCACAAGTGCGGCACCCCGAACTTATAGCATTATATGAATCAGCTCTGAATCATGTCTTGGGTCAATAGTTGGGTTTGCCGGCTCCTATGTTTTGGTGCCTTACGTTCCGTTCCGTCGGCTAAGGTAGCACTAGGAGAACCACTGCGATTGCGCCCGGTTTGGCGGGTTAACGCCTCGATGGAAAGCTAAAACCGGCGGCATGATAAGGCGAGAGGCTGGTCGCTGTTCGAGAGGTCTTTTCGGGTCCCTAAAGACTCATGCCGCTTGAGCGAAGTTCGGATGATGTCCAAGCGAAGGAGTGGATAGAGCCCGGATTCGGTCTTCGAATACCGGGGCTTCGCGAAATTTAAAATTATAGAATTCTATGGCTAAGTGAGAGTGTTCAAGCATTATAAGTCCGATCGCCTTGTTACGTCGTGTTGGCGCCTCCTAGATGGACCCAAAGATGGGAACAAGAGTGCTCGGGTTTATCACGAACACCCCAGACTCGTGGCTTGGGGGCTGAAGCCAATGACTTGCCATCTCTTAGATTTAACAAGCGGCCGCCTGAAGGTAATATTTTAAATTAAACAAAGCGTTGCTCATAGTGCATATAAGCGAAGTTTTGGCGCCTGAGGATAAACACACAGCGAGTTCACTCAAGGATTACTTAAGGGACACTCATCCGCGATATCGCGGGCTCCCTTCAGACAACTTTATAATAGCGCTCCGGCGACGGTGCTCCTTGCCGGCGGCGGATCCGTGAAGCTTCTCCGCATCCAGCTTGCCCCATTGCACCTTTATGCGGGCAAGGGCTCGACGAGCGCCTTCAATGCGGCGGATCGCTTGATCACATCTAGCCTTGAGCACGCATCAACTAGCCGCGCGACTAGGCCAGTAGCTTCGAGCAGGACCTGCAGGCCCATGGCCGGACTGTGAGGCCCTTCATGGCCTCCTCGGCTACCTTGTGGAGTTCGACCAGCTGCTTCACTGGTCGCTTAGAAACACCGGATGGCGGCCTCGGCGTCTTGAGACGAAGACCTTCTCCGTCGAGCTCCCTCCTCGCCACGATAGAACATGGCGGCATCGGGCGCACTCTGGCGGCAGATCTGCAAATGCCCTGGAGAGCTCGAATTCGGGTAAGTATCCGTAATTTACATTAACATGCTTGCTCTGCATGAAAAACGCCTTACCCGCTGCTATCTTCCTCATGTCCTCTATTTCCATACGGGCCCTCTGGGCCTCGGCCTTGGCGAACTCGGCCCCATCGAGAGCCGAGGCAAGCTCGGACTCTCGGGTCTTGGAGTCACGCTCCAAACTCTCATGCTTTTTCATGAGAGCCTGGAGCTCTTGCCAAACTTCCGCCACTAGCGCCACTTGCTTTTCTCGCTCAGTCCGTTCCGCGGCCGCATTGCGTTCGGCCACGGACACGGCATCCTTGAGGGCTGCCACCTCGTTAGTGGCCCCTGCATTGCACATATTATCCTTGTTAATCTTGTTTGCAACCAAAACCCTTTTCTGTAAGGTGCATATTTAAAGTGGTGTTATTCACCTTCTTTTTCCTTGAGCTACCTCTTGGCATGGCCGAGCTCTTGCTCCGACCGCTCAAGGTACTTCTTCAGCGCCTCGACCTCCGCTGTAATGCGGCCGAGGTCAACAGCGCGGCCTGCAAACCCATATTGACATATTTTAGCAACCCTGCGTATATCTTGTTAAAGATCCTTAGTCCGGCTTTTCTTTCCAAACACCGGACTAAGCATCAGGGGCTACTGTCTATGCGGTATTATATTGCTTGATTTTAAACTTCCTACCTCAAATCCTGTTAGAAGGCTGTTGTAGGCTTCGGTCAGCCCGCCCTTGGCAAGCTGGACCTTCTCAATCACCGCACTCATGAGAGTGCGGTGTTCTTCCTCGATGGAAGCGCCTTTGAGCGCCTCCAGCAGGTTGTCCGGTGCCTCCGGTTGGACGGAGGCCACCGGCGTCACGGTCCTGCCCCTCCTTCAAGGGGGCTGCTCGCCGGACTCTGGAACCGCTACGGGTTCCGGAGTAGAGTCCGCACAAAGTCCGGAGGCTGCTCGACGGCGCCTCGGAGCCTCCTCTGGCGCGTCCCCTATGGGATTCCGCCTCGTCGTCTTCGGCGCGTGGGGTAGAGGCAGTCGGGATGGAATTCACATCCGACGGCGCCAACGACCCACTCATCGAGTCGGGGAAGTCGTCACCCGCCGGACTACAGAAACAGTGCGGCATTAGAAGGACACTGCGTGACACATGTTATAATATGGCATATGAATGATCCGAATACTTACGATCTTGCCGGACGCCGGGCCCTTGGAGGCCACTCTTCCTCGCCAACGCTGATGTAGGCGAAACTATCCGGGGGGATGGTTCTCCCCCTCTTGGACCCTTCGGCCGCCCCGATTGGGGAGGCCTTCCTCTTCTTCTCTCCCTCCTCCGGGAGAGAGTATTCCTCCTCCTCCTCCTCTTCTTCGGGGGAGGAGTCCTCGTCATCGTCGTCAGACGCTTGATTGCGGGATCTCTTTCGAGTCCCCGCGGCCACCTTCTTGGCCTTCTTCTCCGGCACCACGTACGGTGCCGGGACCAGCAGCCTCGCTAAACGGGCATTCACTGGTTCCTCAGGCATGGGAGCCGGGCTAATAAGCAGCTCGGCCTTCTCCATCCATTCCTGTCAAAGGAAGAGGTCGATTAAAAACCTCGCTAGAGTCAATTTAATTACTACAAGTGTCCCGTAATGGGGTGAATCACTTACCCGTCGACGGAGCGCAAGCTGAATCCAGCGGTCTTTGGTCGCGGATCTGGCGCATCGGCGCTCTTGAACAGCAGCCTCGGCCCCTTCGTATGTTGTATCGAAGAGCCCGCTCAACGTCTGGTGCTGTTCGGATTAAACTCCCCAGATTAAATGCCCTTTCTTGGCATGGGAGAATCCGCGGAGGATCATGACTGGACCACGTCGACGAGCCGGAGCCCATTGCTCACCGCTTCTTAATGCAGGTTGAAGTCCGGTCACCTCCACCGGTCGCCCCACTGCAAGCCCTTCTCTTTCCAGGAGGTGAGCAGCGTGGGGATTCCAGATCTAAATTCGGGGGCCGCCGCCCATGTAGGTTCGCTCGGCTCGGTGATATAGAACCACCCCGATTGCCACCCCTTGACGGAATCCACGAAGGTCCCTTCTAGCCAAGGGGCGTTGGGCAACTTGCCCAACATAGCGCCTCCGCATTCGCTTGCGTCCCCTTCACAACCTTGACAGCGTTGAAGGTCTTGAGCCACTGAGCGAAGTGGGGCGAATGCGAGAAAGGCCTCGCACATGACGATAAACGCCGAGATGTTGAGGGCGAAATTGGTGCGGATCGTGGAAATCCAGGCCGTAGTAGAACATGATCCCGGACGAATGGATGGGCGGGAAGCCCAGTCCAGCGGAGGAAGTGGGGAGGAAAACAACCCTCGTGAGGTCACGGGGTCGGAATGAGCTGCCTGCGTCGGGAAGCCGATCGCGATGTTTCGGAAAGGTATCCGGCGTCGCGCAGCTTAGTGATGTCCTCCTCCTGGCGGTGGAGGTCATCCACTTGCCTCCCCTCCGGACATGTTAGGAGAAGGGTCGAGCGGAATCGCGAGCTTGGCGTTGGAGCTTAGGTTCGAGGATGGATGAGCAAAGGAGGAAGAAGGCGTGGGTGAGAAGGTAAAACCTTATCCCTTATATATAGGCGGACAAAACTATCGTCCCTCACCGGCTGGTAAAACTCGCTTATCTCCCAAGCGCCACCATCAATGGCGCGGTTGGGCTACCACGCGTATTGATGAGAATCCGGAAAAAGGGAACACGATCTACGCTTTGACGGGGCGTGCCAAGAAACCGCCGCTAAGCGTGCGAAGTGGTACGATAATTCAAACAAGGGCTTGGTGCGGTGTGATGTCATGCCGCATAATCGTCGCCAGATTGGATCGGTGTATATGTTTTATTCTCTCTCGTTGGAATGTGGAAATTATTTTGCGAGCGGACACTATCCTGGTGTTCATTATCTTCTCCGGGTTATTCAAGGGAGGAACCCGCCTTGCAATGCCGAACATTATGCACGCCGGACTTATCGTCATTGAAGACTGGTTGAGGGCTCTTGAGGAGTCTGGACTAGGGGTTGTCCGGATAGCGGACTATCAATATCCACGGACTCCCGGACTACGAAGATAGAAGATTGAAGACTCGGCTCGTGTCCGGAAGGTACTTTACTTGGCGTGGAAGGCAAGCTTGGCAATCTGGATATGTAGATCTCCTACCATTGTAACCGACTCTGTAACCCTAGCCTCTCCGGTGTCTATATAAACCGGAGGGCTTTAGTCCGTGAGGACACAACATTACATCTCAACAATCATACCATAGGCTAGCTTCTAGGGTTTAGCCTCATTGATCTCGTGGTAGATCTACTCTTGTACTACCCATATCATCAATATTAATCTAGCAGGACGTAGGGTATTACCTCCATCGAGAGGGCCTGAACCTGGGTAAAAACATTGTGTCCCTCGTCTCCTGTTAACATCCGCCTAGACGCACAGTTCGGGACCCCCTACCCGAGATCCGCCGGTTTTGACACCGACAGCAAACCCCGTGATATGATACTCTCTACCACACGTAAACCTCCTTATTTCTTCCTCAAAACAGCCACCATACCTACCTATTATGGCATTTCCATAGCCATTCCGAGATATATTGCCATGCAACTTTCCAGCGTTCTGTTTATCATCATGACACACTTCATCATTGTCATATTGCCTTGCATGATCATCTAGTTGACATCGTATTTGTGGCAAAGCCACCATGCATAAATTTTCATACATGTCACCCTTGATTCATTGCCCATCCCGGTACACCGCCGGAGGCATTCATATAGAGTCATATCTTGTTCTAGTTTTGAGTTGTAATTCATGAGTTGTAAATGAATAGAAGTGTGATGATCATCATTATTAGAGCATTGTCCAAAAAAAAGAGAAAGTCAAAAAAAAGGCCAAATAAGGCCAAAAAAAGAAAGGCCAAATAAAAAAAGAGAAAATAAAAAGGGGGCAATGCTACTATCTTTTTTCCACACTTGTGCTTCAAAGTAGCACCATGTTCTTCATATAGTGAGTCTCATATGTTATCACTTCAATATACTAGTGGGAATCTTTCATTATAGAACTTGGCTTGTATATTCCTACGATGGGCTTCCTCAAAATGCCATAGGTCTTCTTGAGCAAGCAAGTTGGATGCACACCCACTAGTTTCTTTTGTTGAGCTTTCATACATTTATAGCTCTAGTGCATCTGTTGCATGGCAATCCCTACTCCTCATGTTGACATCAATTGATGGGCATCTCCATAGCCCGTTGATTATCCTCATCAATATGAGACTTTCTCCTTTTTTGTCAGCTCCACACAATCCCCATCATCATGTTCTATTCCACCCATAGTGCTATATCCATGGCTCATGCTCATGTATTGCGTGAAAGCTAAAAAAGTTTGAGATTATATAAGTACGAAAAAATTTCTTGGCTTGTCATCGGGGGTGTATTAGATGGGAGCATTTTTGTGTGACAAAAGTGAAGCATAGCCTAACTATATGATTTTGTAGGGATGAACTTTCTTTAGCCATGTTACCTTGAGAAGACATGATTGCTTTGATTAGTATGCTTGAAGTATTACTATTTCTTATGTCAATATGAAATTTTATTTTGAATAATTTGGATCTGAACATTCATGCCACAATAAAGAAAATTACATTGAGAATTATGCTAGGTAGCATTCCACATCGAAAATTTTATTTTTATCATTTACCTACTCGAGGATGAGCAGGAATTAAGCTTGGGGATGCTTGATATGTATCTAACGTATCTATAATTTTTGATTGTTCCATGCAATTATATTACCCGTTTTGGATGTTTATGGGCCTAACCTACTAACTGGAGGCCCAGCCCGTATTGCTGTTTTTTTGCCTATTTCAGTATTTCGAAGAAAAGGAATACCAAACGGAGTCCAAACGGAATGAAACCTTCGGGAGTGTGATTTTCGGAACGAACGTGATCCAGAGGACTTGTTGTGCAAGTCAAGCAACAGCCTAGGCAGCCACGAGAGTGGAGTGCGCGCCCCCCCCTACTGGGCGCGCCCCCTATATCATGGGCTCGTCGGGCGTCCACCGACCTACTTCTTCCTCCTATATATACCCACGTACCCCGAGAACATCAAAGGCAACCACGAAAAACTATTTCCACCACCGTAACCTTCTGTATCTGCGAGATCCCATCTTGGAGCCTTCGCCGGCGCTTCGCCGGAGGGGGAATCAACCACAGAGGGCTTCTACATCAACACCATAGCCTCTCCGATGAGTTGTGAGTAGTTTACCAAAGACCGTCAGGTCCATAGTGATTAGCTAGATGGCTTCTTCTCTCTCTTTGAATCTCAATACCATGTTCTCCTCGATCTTCTTGGAGATCTATTCGATGTAACTATTATTGGGGTGTGTTTGTCGAGATCCAATGAATTGTGGGTTTATGATCAAGTTTATCTATGAGAAATATTTGAATCTCCTCTGAATTCTTTTATGTGTGATTAAGTTATCTTTGCAAGTCTCTTCGAATTATCAGTTTGGTTTGGCATACTAGATTGATCTTTCTTGCAATGGGAGAAGTGCTTAGCTTTGGGTTCAATCTTGCAGTGTCCTTTCCCAGTGACAGCAGGGGCAGCAAGGCACGTATTCTATTGTTGCCATCGAGGATAAAAGGATGGGGTTTATATCATATTGCATGAGTTTATCCGTCTACATCATGTCATCTTTCTTAATGCTTTACTCTATTCTTTATGAACTTAATACTCTAGATGCATGCTGGATAGCGGTCGATGTGTGGAGTAATAGTAGTAGATGAAGGCAGGAGTCGGTCTACTTGTCACGGACGTGATGCCTATATACATGATCATGCCTAGATAATCTCATAATTATTCGCTTTTCTATCAATTCCTCCACAGTAATTTGTTCACCCACCGTAATACTTATGCTATCTTGAGAGAAGCCACTAGTGAAACCTATGGCCCCCGGGTCTATCTCCTATCATATAAGCTTTCAATCTACTTTTATTTGCATATTTACTTTTCCAATCTATATTATAAAATACCAAAAATATTTATCTTATCATATTATCTCTATCAGATCTCACTTTCACAAGTGGCCGTGAAGGGATTGACAACCCCTTTATTGCGTTGGTTGCGAGTTCTTGTTTGTTTGTGTAGGTGCATGGGACTTTTGAGGAGCCTCCTACTGGATTGATACCTTGGTTCTCAAAAACTGAGAGAAATACTTACGCTACTATTGCTGCATCACCCTTTCCTCTTCAAGGAAAACCAACACAAGCTGAAGACGTAGCAAACTACTAGTGAGATTGAAGTCTCTCTACAAAACATAAATTAAGCAAACGTGAGTACAAATGTACCCATCAAGACTTACATCAGAACTAACTACATATGCATCATTATCTACAAAGGGGTGGTGGGGTCCACATATTCACCATATCAATACACCACTATGGATTCGCTCTCGTCTCCCTACGAGAACACCATCCATAGCACTCACGCTTATCTTGCGTATTTTAGAGTATCCACTTTCACTTGTCTATGAACTGTATAGGCAACCCAGAGGTACTTTACCGCGGATGCAGCTATTCGAATAGATCATATTAACCCTGCAGGGGTGTACTTCTTCGCACACGCTCTCGCCACTTACCGCCATGTACACGTCATGTATCTCGGCAACCTTCAAGCGGAAGCCTGGCGAGGGTGTCGGCCACGACCTGACTAACCATGCAAGACTCTAGTTCAGGTTTATTGCCTATTCGGGTTCCATCTGCAAGAAGATCTGGCCGGGGTGTCGCTCACGGCCCCAAACGATGTGAGCAGGGTTCCCAAGCCCACCATCCAGGTGCCACTTGGTACACCGTGCCACTGCACCTAGTTTGTCCAAAGCCCACACTACTAGGAAAAGGGCTATAGATGGGATGACACTAATGGCGCACTGTACATGTGGTGCGCCATTACTAAATACTAATGGCGCACCATGTGTTGGTGCGCCATTAGTGTGCAAATACTAATGGCGCACCACATGCCACGGTGCGCCATTAGTAAATAAACTTTTTAATTTTTTCAAAACTACTAATGGCGCACCGTGGGGTGGTGCGCCATTACTAGTGTTACATAGTAATGGCGCACCACACCCACGGTGCGCCATTAGTAGTTTTGTAAAAAAAGTAAAAAAAATGTTAGTAATGGCGCACCGGTGGACAGTGCACCATTACTAGTGAAAAAACTAGTAATGGCGCACTGTCCACTGGTGCGCCATTACTAAGTTTTTTTCAAAAAAAAATCATTTTTTTCAAAACTAGTAATGGCGCACCGTGGATGTGGTGCGCCATTACTTGTTAAACTAGTAATGGCACACCAGCCCACGGTGCGCCATTACTAATTTGGCCCAACACCAAATGCACCCCCCCTGTGGACCTCCTTTTCAGTTTTAAAAAAAATAAAAGAAAATGATGGAAATGTCAAAAAAATAAAAGAAAATAAGTTTCCCATGTAATATGTGGTCTAGTTGTTGGGAAAATTTACAAATATGAAATTCGACTTTATTTGCAAAATCTCTCTGGAAATTTGTAAAATGGGCATAACTTTTGCATATGAACTCGGATTAAACATTTTCGACTTGTTGGGAACCCCGTTAAACATTTTTGACTTCATTTCGACTTGTTGGGAACCCCGTTAAATATTTTCAAAATCCCCAAAAACCTAACAGAAAAAAGTTACGGGGCTTTCAAAATCTAGAGGCAAAAAAATCCAAAAAAATTCAAAAAAAATTGGTTTTGAATTTTTTTTTGAATTGTTTTTCAAAAAATGATACGTAATATGACCGAGAAGTTTGAAGTATTTTTCAAAATTTCATCATAGTCATGAACATGAACAAAGTCCTAGACATCAGCAAGGTATAATAGGATTGATATGCTAGATATATCAACAAGTGCCTGTGAAGTGAGCTGTTGCTGGGGTTGGATAGAACTCTGAAGTTAAGCGTGCTTGGGCTGGAGTAGTGTGAGGATGGGTGACCATTTGGGAAGTTTGACCACGGAATGTGATTTGACCTGAGATTAAGCCATATTGACCTGAGATTAAGAAAAAAACGAAAAAAAATTGAATTTTTTTAAAAAAATTTAGAAAAATTATGAAAAAAAATGTTACTAATGGCGCACTTCTATGTGGTGCGCCATTAGTATACCAGATACTAATGGCGCACCGTGGGCTATACTGATGGCGCACCGCGTGGTGCGCCATTAGTATACCAGATACTAATGCCGCATCAGTGGTGCGCCATTAGTAAAAACTACTAGTGGCGTGCTACTAATGGCGCACCGGTAGTGCGCCATTAGTAGGCAAAACCGGTGCGCCATTATTAGGCCTTTTCCTAGTAGTGCCACCTGTACCGTGTGCCACTTGGTAGACTACTAGCACTACCTACAAACAACAGAAACTAGTTGCAGCACCTGGACAGAGATTAGGCTGATTAATAAGTCGAGAGGGGTCGAGTTACTGGATCCCAATGTATGGTAGTAACTGTACATGGATCACAAACACAGAACTCAGTTCCTGAGGACGGCTTCAATGAGACAACCCTCCATGTACTCCTACATGGCCTCTCACCGCTACCTTTACCAAATCGCGTTCACACACTTAGCTCACAACAGTAGGACGTGTTCACACATTTCCAATTCATTCCCGATGAATCAGAACTGACACAACTATAAGAAATATCAGGCATGACAAACAAGCATGAATGAGTAGGCACATCAGGGCTCAAACAACTCCTACTCATGCTAGTGGGTTTCATCTATTTACTGTGGCAATTACAGGTCATGTAGAGGAAAGGGGTTCAACTACCACAACATGTAACAGTTTAATCGTTCTTGTCCTAATGCAGTAAAAGAGAGCAGGAGCGAGAGAGTGGGATTGTATCGGAATGAACAAGGGGGTTTTGCTTGCCTGACACTTATGAAGATAATATAGTTTCTTCATCGGTGTCAACAAACTCATCGTCGAAACCACGTCTATCGAGAGGGAACAAATACCGGCAACACAGAATGAAACACAATCAATGCAATGCAACAATTATGATGCATTATCATGACATGGCAATATGCTGTGGTTTGAGCTAATGCAACTAGCAGCAGGTTAAATGAAGTTGGTTTGAATCTAAGATTCAAATTCAAACTCCATATATGACATTTCAAATGCCATTAATTAAAATTGTTATATACATCAGCTTTAAGTTGTTCAAACATGCATGATAATGCTATAAACAGATTCTTTGGATTTTCTGATCATTTTTCATATATAATTTATTTCATTCTGAGTTACGGTTGATTTTATATGATTTTTAGAAGTTTATAACATTTTTTGAAATAAACAAACAATTTAAGATTTATTTAAATTCCAGAAGAATTACTGCATCAGCATGACGTCACTACGATGTCAGCGGTCAACAGGGCCGGTCTAGGTCAAACTGACTAGTGCGTCCCGTGTGTCTGTGTCATTAGACTAACTAATTTTAGTTACTCCTAATCCTAGGATAATTAGCAGGGCGGGCCCCACCTGTCATAGACCCACGGGGCCAAACTGGGGTCCACCCGGTCAAACTGGTCAACTCACCGGCGTTTACCTGCCGGCGAGGCCAAACGCGGTGGGGCGATGTGGGTTTTGTCCTCCGACGACCAAATGGACGGTGGTGACCATCTACGGGTAGTTGGGAGTGAGCCGCATCGATTGGTGGTGGTGGTGGTTGAGCCCCAGGTCGCTGGAAAAGACGCCGGCGACGATCGTGGCAGTCGCCGGAGTTCAGGCGAGGTCGAACCCGTCGCTATGGGGCACGACGAGGAGCGGGGAGTGGTGCTATGGCATCCTGGGAGTGCGGTGAGGCTAACGGGTAGGGTGGCGACGCCGTTGCGTGGCCGGAGTCACATCGGCGATGAGCTCAGCGGCGGCGCGTGCTGTTGAGCTTCATGTGGTCGCTACGATGCTCGAGAGCAAGAACAGAGAGGATGGGGGGTAGCTGAGCTCACCGCGGTCACGGCGGAGCAGACGGTGAGGTCAGGGACGAGCTCTCCAGCGGTGACGGCGAAGGGGATCTCCGGTGGTGATCAATGAAGACGAGGTCGATGGAGGTGGTGCAGAGCGTGCGAGCACTCGGGGCTCGGCTAGCTCGGCATAGCGGACGATGGTGAAGCTCAGGGACATGATGGGGCGGCGCGAGGACGACGGTGGCTGCGAGAACTACGGTGGCTTGGGTGCGGCGGAGTCAGCCATGGTGAGGAGAGGCGAGGGAGAGAGGTAGGGGCGTGTGAGGTGTCCACGGGGTCGGGCGGCGCCAAGATAGGCGTTCGAGGCGGGTGAGGCGGTGAGCGGGGAGGGTGGCGTGGCTGGCAAGACGCTGGCGTCTGCTGTCTCCCTCCTCTGCCTACTGGCAGAGGTAGGTGATGACAGGCACGGGCCAGGTGGGCCGGCCCAACCAGGTAAGTGGCATGTGGCCTTTCTCTCCCTCTCTTTATTCTGTTTTTGTTTTTCCTATTTTTCTATAACTGTGTGGCTTTATTAAAAATAGCTAGGCATTTCCAAAAATCCTGAAAATAATTAGGGGCTTTGTTTAGAATATTTCCAACAGCCCACACTTATTTCCAGAATTATTTGAGCATTTAAAATATTTTATAGCATTTAGATGCCCAAATGCAAATATGTAATGATTTAATCCAGTGACCTTATGTGTCCTTGAAAAATGTGAACCAATTTTGGCAGAGGTTCTAACCCAAGACAAAAATGATGGACATTTTAGAAGGGCATTTCAGGTTCATTGAAAATGATTTTAGTAAACCCTAGTTGTTTTAGGGGTGGTGCTGGGGGTTCTGTCATCCCCATTTCCAAGTGTCTGAGAGAAAGTAAAATGATGCAACACCAGATGCTGGCACTAGGCAAACTAGAACTAGGGATGTGACAACTCACCCCCACTAAACAAGAAACTCGTCCCGTGATTCCAGCGTATGGTAAGACGAAGGGGAACACAACTAACACAATCTTCATGATCCAGGTTGCACTTCATAAGAATGTTGATTCGGTCACCGTCATTGACTTGATGTCTTCCTTTGAGAACTCCAACTAACATGACAAGGAGAGGAAAGGAAAACTCTAGAAGAATCGATCTTCTCGAAGATCGAACAACTCACGATCAACTCATGGGATGAGACATTGACACATCTCTGGAGCTGAGACACGAAGCATACATATGAAGGAATGGAGTGAGACAGATGACGAAGGTTCACTAGGTAAACAACAATTTCAAGCTTAAGAAGTTGGTGAACGGTTGTCAATGTGGCGAGGAGTTCAATTGCCATGATACCATAATGAGACATCTTAGAGGAGGTGACTCGTGGAATCATCCCTTAAGTGGCAAAAAGAATTACCTTTGATTCAAAGATCACTGAAACTCTTTATACTAGCTGAAGGCAAATCACAATCGATCATTTGGAAGAGTTCAGTAGAATGACATACTCGGACTAGTATGGACGATGTGGATTAACTTGTTGAAGACAACGCAATGGATGATTTTGCTTATCACCGGAAATGGATGGGATCCATGGTAGAATGGCACATTGACGGTGCAAGCTAGGAACACAATGCAAATGCTGGGAATGATTCATGTAACTGGGAAATAACTCAAAGACGAGAGTGATTCCACTTTTGAAATTTTATAGCATAACTGAGGAAAACTGGGAGCAATCCTAGTTTGTGCCGGTGATAAAACCTAGTGCTTGTGCATGCTCTCAAGAACTTGAGAATTTCCATATTCATCAGGGTTTTACCAATATCCGGGACAAGGATCGTGGCAACACAACATACTACCATGATTAATAGTGATGGACGATGCAGATGCAAAGGAAGGGAATACTTTCTCAGATTTCACCTTAGCAAGGACAAGGAATCAGAAATCCGTATGATCGATCGAGAGACATATAACACTCCGCTGCTAATGTTCTCCTTGGTGTGCTAGTGTAACCCATTCATAGATATGGTTTGATATCTAAAACATCAAGTAAAAGGTTGGACTTCGGGAACACAAAAATCCATAAGGGACAACTAGGGAGTAAATCCTACGAAATCCTTATGGGGAGGTGGCCAACTTCCTCAATCAAGATACTACAATAATGGGTCTTTCGGCTGGGTGTGTTGGCCATGATATCCACTTTACCAGGTTAAAGAGAGGCCAATATTATAGTTCTTGGGAAACGTTCCAACCATCATATCTGCCCAAGATTCAGATCTAGTTGGTGTCAGAATAATCCAGACTCATCGAGTCTATGAAGAAAAATGAAAGTTTGCAACAAGTACAAATCGACGAGATGACGTTGCGAGATTCCCGGGGAATGAACTACGATAGTAAGCTCCAAAACATGAGCTAGTTCTGCTACAAACATGTGAGCACGTTGTCCCAGACAAGCATGGCCACGTAGTAGTCTTATAATAACATACTACCAAGTTCAGGTGGGGAACCATCATCGAGGATATCAAAGTCCTTACATAAGGCATCCTCTTAAGAAGGAACTTCTTCTCCCTGAATAAATCAATCAGTGGCTTAATGTGCTAGGGATACATATAGAATGAAGGTCGCTAGTCTCACAAACCAATGTATACTTTGCACATGCATGATTGACTTGCGATGATTCCAGATGAAGCAACGTTGACTTCTTGAGGTCACGGCGGTGACTTGCATCAGATGCACATGAACTGGAGAAAGTCACTTCTTACATCTGAACATATGCTTCATGAGCTAGCATGAAGAGACACCTTCAAAAGTTTCCAACACTAGCTTAATGTTCAAAAAAATCATGGAGAAGATAAGGATGTTGTCGATGGGCTCAATAACAATTCATCCAGATTCCCATGGAGATGGAATTCCATAATTATGTGAACACGGTGATAGCATTGGTCAGACCAAAAGATATAATGGAGTATGCTCGAGGAAAAACCACGAGTAAGACAACATTATGAATATTGTTGGTTTTGATTTGATCTGAGAATAGCCCACACTCAAATCAAAGATTGGATAAGATGATAGGTCCATTAAAGTAAGACAACATTATGAATATTGTTGGTTTTGATTTGATCTGAGAATAGCCCACACTCAAATCAAATATTGGATAAGATGATAGGTCCATTAACTGATCACGGGGACCAATCGGTGAATATATCATCTTTCTTCAACACACACACAAAGTATCCCTTTGGAATGAGCTAAGTCAGACAAGCTTTCATCATCCAACTCTCCAAGTGGTTGTTTAGCTTAACCAACCAGCTCAGGGGTATGCAACATAGATTTTTGGAGAAGGGGTGGTTACAAGCAACCAACTTGCTCACGAACTCAACATAGCGGTCAGGTGACGTCCTTGTGATACTTTCGAGAGGATATTCAGAAAATCACGAACCACCGATATGTTATTAAGATCGGGAACAATCTTTCTTTCGAAGCAAGAAAATATGATCAAAGGAGCAAGGGATTGGCATAATCCTAACTCATTGATCAAAGAGTGCACCAGAAATAAGGAAAAGGTAGCATGATCAATCCTAGAAGAGTGATTCGATAATCAACACACTAAGAATGATAATAATGTCCATTAACTACCAAGCAACATAGTTGCTAGGGGTATTGATTCACACATCATAGTTCACCTATCGGCATTCCGGTTGCAACAACACGGCAGCCGAGAAATGAACAATGAGGGCGAGAAGTATCACTGTATCAATAGTTCTTGATGTAAAGATGGTAATACTCCAAGGTAGGACAGAACAAGAGCTAAATTAGCATTTTGATCTGCGGAACACAACTGTTTTGACCCAATTCTAGAAATGGATAAGGTACTGGAGTTTCTTTCTCCTAGTTATTTCAAAATAGAATGGCTTGATGGACCACAGAATAGTAGGCATCGATGAACATGATTGCACACATACTCTTGACTATCAATTGATAGACAAAGGTCAGAAAATAACTAAAGAGGGACAACTCAAAGGAACATACAATTTTCTGAGTTGTGGGTGCATAGATTAGTATGTCGAGCAAAGCTCAAAATTTCTTCCGGATAACCCATGCAGGGAGGTAGGTTTGGCAGGGTCGCAATATAGAATGGGGAACTCATCGAGAGCGCTCTTCTTGTGATCTCTTGGTTCAAGAACTTCTGTCATACGCAGTTCATGGTATTTCGAAGAACGATATACCACGGACCTCGAGGACTATCACAAAGGTTACTAATAACCTAAAGGAATTAGAAATCACTATCAACATGAAGTAAGTAGTGTGAATCTCGGGTTCGGAAACCCAAGAGTAGAATGCCTACTAACTAAGTGGCATCACAGGATGCTTTCGAGAATAATGGCTAGAATGATTACACTGGATCACAAAACATGGCTGGTTTACTAGGTGATACTCTAAGACACCTAGGGTCATAATAATAGCTCCAACATATATGTCGAGGCAATGATGTACCTCAACACCGTGGTTAGTGTGGCTAACCTGGCCAAAAAGGACATTAGAATTAGAAGGAAGGATTTTGCAAATGCATTGGACTGTTTAGAGACCTGGGATGACTCGGACAACATAACGGCTGTAAAAGCTCGAAAATGTTGAGACATCTTGTAAAGTGGTGGCATAACCACTCAATCATCATAATATCAAGGTTCCGAAACCAACTATGAACACACAGAAGTAGTAGGGACTGAACTGAGGCTTGAATTCATCAATCTTATAAGTCTACGGATTAGTAACACGTGATCCTGATAGGAAGAAGAGAAAGCCTAGTTCCTACGTAAGGGCATAAGGTAAAGGAGTAAAAAGAACCTTACGTTCCCATCCACAATCAATTCCCTTACATAACTAAAGAATTTCTAGACTCAACTTCGGCCAGTTTGGCTTGGTAATCCTATAGGCAGTCAGGCTCTGATACCAAAGCTGTCAGGACCCCGACTCAATGGCACACCGATCTAGCATGTAACACCTCATATCACTTTGCGGCCTCACGCATGGTATTACCACGCGTGTCGCCTTACCAGGCTCGGGACCGTTTGCACCTTTTGGCACGCGTATATGATAGTGTCGCTAGCATCCATATGACAAGGAGCCCGAGCTGACATGGCTAGTCGTGAACCCAAAGTGGCACTAACTTACAGGGACAGGCATACATGACCCAGCAACGAACGTCTCGGTCATCAGCGAGTGAATCCGGGTTGTAGCAACTAGGCTAGCAGGAATCCGGTAGACACCAGTTAACATTTCCCCGAAGGGACAGACACAGGAACGTAGAAGGACACATGCCGGCCAGCCTAAGTTGTCACGACCTGTTTTCCGGGTATTAATTTCCAAAAAATGGCCGTTGTGCTCACCAGCCCCAGGATTACTGTTAGCTGATGGGGCACCAACTTGATACAGGAATTCCAAGCAAAATACAAAATATGTAGTACAAGACCATTCTGGCCTGTGAGTACAACAAATGGTTTCTAGTGGTTGATGGCGGAAGCGGTTTGTGGATCATCAGTGTTTATGGGACTCCATTTCCCACAGGAACAGCTGACCAAGTTAACTCCTATCTTCGCGAGGCTGATATCACCGTTGCTTAGTTTTCGGGGCTGTCATCGCAACGCTCCTCTCCAAGCAAGAAATCTGGCCAAGACAATAGCCAGGGACAAGCCATTGAGTACTTTGAATGTACTCGCAAACATTTTGAACACGGGTATAATATAAATGATAATCATGCACTGAAATACTCTATGATCACGTTGTCAGTCATAAATAAAAAAATCTTTTATGCATGCAAGCAGGTTATTTATATGCAACATGAATATGCAATAATGGAGTGGAAATAAAATGCCACAGTCGGGCGTCTCAGCGACACCACATAAAGGGATTATAAAGTATATAGATAACAAGCAATGCCACAGTCGGGCGTCTCAGCGACACCGCATAAAGGGCTTATAAAGTATATAAATAACAAGCAATGCCACAGTCGGGCGTCTCAGCGACACCACATAAAGGGCTTATAAAGTATATAAATAACAAGCATTGCCACAGTCAGGCGTCTCAGCGACACCACATAAAGGGCTTATAAAGTAAATAAATAACAAGCAATGCCATAGTCGGGCGTCTCAGCGACACCACATAAAGGGCTTTATAAAATAAATAATCACAATGAATATCCAGGAGGTAGAACCGCCCTAGGGATACTCAATAATTCAAATAATATAATGGGTTAGCCCATAATAAAAATAAACATAATTATCATAAGTCATCAGTCATGACCCACGTTCTGGTTTAGTAGTTTCTCCTCCCAAGTCGGACACTAAGACCGACACATGAGCCATCCCAGACTGTAGTCCTTAACCATGGAAACGGCTATTAGAATAGGTTTAATCTCTGCATAGGGTGTACTCTTTACCCACGAGTAACGGATTCCTTTAGTCCATCGAGACTAATTCCGTCTATGGTCTTTTAATTGGAAACACACCCGACTTGCACACACCAGCTTAACTCACTGGTGTCTGGAATCACCCACGACACCTCTCAAGCAAAACTCTAAGTGGGGAGGCTACAACCTTGCGTAGCATGGGATCAAATTTATATCACGCGCTCTAAGGGGTGGCCTCTCCTCTCGGTCCCAACCGGAAACACCCATGCCCCCGGACTAGGTGGCCTGCCTACCGGCTACAACCGGTATCTTCCACCATGGCCTCTCTGTATGGTGTGTGCTTGAAAGGGTTTGATGACTTACTAAACCGTACCCTACCTGCGGCAGGGACAAGTGGTAGTACGAGGCAAGTATGGGGTTACTGGAACCAGACTCGATCTACGGTCGACTCAGGAGGTTTATAATTTCCCTGCATGACATGTATAACAAATATATTTCAATCAACACAATCAACACTCATTATACCTTACTATACCATACCGGACATAACCATCCTGACGGAGACTGGCGACAAGCTCACGCCTACCCAATGCCGAGGCTTTCCTGGATTCCTTTCCGGCATGCATGCAAGGCACATGAGGATGATTACCATCACAAGTATACTCATTTCCAACAACAAGGAAATCACTAATATGCATTCATGCAAATGATCATATCACCACATAAAATAACGAGTTTTTCCGAAGTAAGGTGGTGTTATAACCACGTCAACTAACACACCAAAAATATTATGCCAGGGTTCAGGATGCTTGCCTTCAAGTTGTGGGAAGGCAGGGTGCACTCCAAAACCTTTGAAGGCTTTCTCTTCTCTCCAAAAATCCTATTTAAAATATTTTTGAATCAATACATAGTTTCAAAAACAGTACCAAAAAGTTGTCTGAATTTTTCTGAAATAAATCTTAAAATAAACTAGACAATATTTGGGAGAGGTAGGAAAAAGAATCAATTCATTTGGAGTTATATTTTAAAAGTTATGGTCGGTCAAAGTTTTGGTCAAAATCTGTTTTTTTTAATAAAACAGAAAAAAGAAAAACGTTTCGAACTGACCACGTCGAAGGCGTATTTCGATTTTACGCCTCCACTTAACCAGCGTGGACCGCGCGTGGTCACTGACAATGGGCCCGCCTGGGCCACTTGTCAGGTTTGACTAGTCTCTCCTCCCTCCTCTTGCTCTGTTCGAGCTGATGCGGGGCTCCGGCGATGCTCGCCGGCGAACGGTGGCACCGTTCGAGAAACCGAGGCCATCTGCGGGCTCAGGGGGTCGAGGTGGTCACTCCGGTGGTCGCTTTGGTCTCTGGGGTGGACGGAGCTGCCGGCGGCGAGCTCCGCAGCGTACGTTGGCCGTCGGGCAGAGTGGACTTTTGGCTTCAGCGGTCCCTGACCAAAATCGAGCAGGGGGATGGACGCGTGGAGAGGGGGAGGCCCTGGTGGCGCCAGAATGGCCGGGACAGTGGCGGCGGCTGCGGTTGCCGGAGATGGGGAAGAAGACCTCCCCGGGTCGGTTGGCTGCCACGGGGAAACTAGGGGGGTGATTTGAGGCTGCCGGGGGAATGGGACGTGCTCGGGGGCCTCTTAAATAGGCGGGCAATGGTGGTTCCGGCGATGGCCGTGGATTAGGATGCCGGCGCCTGCCATTCTGTAGTTGGGCCGACGTGGCAGCGACGAGCGCTAGGGGATACGCTTGTGGATGAGCTCGCACTGTTCCAGGGGCAGGTGGCAAGCGGGAGAGGCTCGGGCGGCGCCGACCTGAGCAGGGGCTGTCGGGCGGCCGTGGCAGCTAGCTCCTGGCTTGTCGGAGACGTGGCGAGGGGCTGCTTGGCGTGTTTTGGTGAGAGGGAGAGTGTGTGGCGCGGCTCTTGTAGTGAGTGCAAAACCAGGGGCGCGACGCGGTGGCTCGGGCGCGGCACGTGCAAAACGCATGCTCTACTCGCGCCCAGAGCACGCACGGAACGTGCTCGACAAAATGCCAAGGCATGCCAGAGGTCTCGTGTGAGGTTGGGGTTTAACAGACCTAGGTTAAAGTCATCTAGAGGCTTAGTGGACAGGTTAGTTTTCCCAGAGTTGTAAGGTCACAGTGTAATGACAAAAGTCATGTCAAAGCTGTTCATGCACTCAAGGTGTTTGACAAAATGCCACAGGTACCTAGGCATTTCTTGGAGTGGCCAAATCTTCCCTTTGGGGTCTCTTTAGATGCATAAGAGGGTGGTGAGGTTAGTTTGTGAAAAGCACAAACTTGTTAGTGCAAGTTTTGCAGAACTTCAATTCTGGACAGGAGGTAAATGGCATAATTTCATGAACCAAAAATGATCCAATGGGTGCATGCTCCTGGACTTAGGGGTTTAGCACGGAGGACTACAAGTAGGAAAAGGAAACATGGGTAAAGGAGCAACTTAAGATGTAGTTGATGTACAAATCCTCAAGTTGGACAAGAATGGAAAAGAGGTTGATTCACTCAATTTTTCGAAAGAACATCACTAGGTTTTTGCATAAAGCTTATTCATATGCTACTACTAACATCCCATAATTTTGGTGGAGGCTTTAAAGGAATATTTAAATAGGATGTAGTGCCAATCTGCCCACTGGACCAGATTTGGAAATATGGTGTAGAGCTCAAAATTTCCAATGGACAGAAGATATTTTTGCATAAAAGTGGTTTAAAAACATCACATGACATTTCCAAATTTTGGTTGGAATATTGAATGAATTTATCAAATGTTTGTAGTTCAAATAGGACCATAAAACCATGGGAAACCATTTTTTTCAACAAAATAAAGATTATGAGAAATAAATTATGTAATTAATTCCACTGATAAAAGAAAAAGTTTTTCTTGAGAGGGTAAACAAGTCCAATAACATATTTGAAAGGTTTTCACTTTAGGGAAAAACTCCATGATAATAAGGAAGGAAATGTTTCAAAAATCAAAAGGGAGCCCAGAAAATAAAAGTTTTAATTTCCTGGCAAAATTTTAATTAGCAAAGAAGGTTAAAATTTTGGGTGTCAGAACACTACCCCCCTTAAGAAAAATCTCGTCCTCGAGATTTGCTAAAGATTGTTTTAAAAAAAATATATTTTTACCGAATTGAAACAATTTCTTAAGCGGTAAAAGCGGTACAGTGAGAGGGCAATACGTGGTGCAAAAATACAGTGTGGGACACTGGCGCGGCGTGGAAAAATCCACGGTTTTGGGGAAAATCGAGCGATTTCTACGTCGGACGCAGTAAATTTAAAATACATTCTAAATCTTACAATACGCTGGTCGTACCCGAGAGCATAGTGCTCCCTCTGGCTGACAGGTGGACCCAGGGTCCACTATCAGTCTCTTCTTCTTCCTCCGGTTCTTTCTTCTTCCTCTCTCCCGCGTGCTTTCCCGCGCTTTCTCCACCGGCGACGTCTAGCGCGTAGGGCATCTAGGCCGTACCGCGGTAGTGCGCGGCGTGCTAGCTGCCGGTGCAGCGTGCACTCACCTCACGGGCCAGTGCGCTATCGGCACTGCTCGCGGATTCGCCTCCGAACACCGGCGGTCGGGCGACGAGCGGCGCTGGTGGACCTCGCCCACCGTATACCGATCTCGAGCTATAAAACGATCGGGGTGCTCCTTTCTTCTTCCTCACACCTGGCCTCGCTCCTCCTTCTCCTTCCTTCTCCTATGTTTCCATTTGCCGAAGCTCGAGGCGGGGTTCTAATGGCGGAGGTGGTGCCGGACTGGTACGTGATCCTGGTGTGCGGAGGGCTGGCAGCAGTGCTGGGACTCTCCGTGCTCCTGTGCGCGATTATCCTCGATGATCGTCGCGATGCTGCCGCTCGAGTGTTGGCTCTCCGCGGTGGCGAAGATCACGAGGAGTAGGTGGGGTGTGTCGGGTTCTCACTATTGCGGGAGGTGTCCAGTTAGATGCAACACGGTTGCAAGGTTTTGCAAGCAGTGTATGTGTTCGAGTGATTGCGGTTGTGAGTCTGCTGCCGTGGTGCTGCGTGAATAAAAAAATCCCATGTCGTGAGAAGGCATACCATGCAGCATCTCTGGGGAAAGAGATCTTACTCCTGGATTTTCGCGAGGGAAATCGGTTAACTTAAAGAAAAATAAACCACAAAAAAAACTACACACATTAGTAGAAACCAAATAATCGACTCGTCGTACAAACTCAGGGCACCACACATAAATTACAACACATAAATAAATGTTGCAATGATAAACACAGCAGTGACGTCTAAAATGGAAACGGTAACTGGATGGGGTCCCGAGAAAACGTCTCTGGTACTGGGACGCACTCCTCTTCTATCGGGGGAAGTGGATTGACTAGTCGATGTATGTGTCTCTCCTGGTCGGGCCTCAGTGGTCTGCCGATGGCGATCTGAGGATTCAAATCAGCGAGACTCTGGAGATAACCCATTACTCGCTGGGTTAAACGTTCTTGAGCGATGACGTACTGGACAAGGTTGGCCAGTACGGGGTCTCTCTCAATTCGTCCACCGGGAAAAGGTGTTACTTCTCCAGGTGCTGCACGGCTCGGAAAGTAATAATACCCCCGTTCGCTGGCATAGGGTACTGCGAATCGAAGGCGAGCAAGTGTTTCGTATGCAGCAGCTTCTATGGCCATATGTGGGGTCGGCATAGATTTCCCCACGAAGGAGACCTCCGTTGGGTCTTGGTTTGAGTTTACGAGAGGGATGTGTACTGCTGCCCAATATTCCGAGGTGGAAGGGGTGATTCTCGATTTGAACAGCTCGTACTGGGGTGGCTGGGTAGAACCCATGGTACTGCAGGTAAAATCCGGCAATATTTTGACAAAACTACCCGGGGTTGCATCTGGGGTTCTCAGATAAATACTAGGGCTCGGCATGGCAAGAAATGGTTGTGAGGATGGTGCACCAGGTGAGGGGTGCTTGGCATGGTCACACGGTGGCCTTTTTATAGCACTGGAGCTGGGTTGATTTACCGTGGTGGTAATGAATTTGCCAGTTCAGCTCCAAGGGTCGGGGTCAAAACCACAGATACACACATCTCACTAAAGTGACGTATCACTGTGGGGGTCGTCAAGGTGGTTTTTGGTATCTGTGCCTGGGATAGAAATTTATACCACATGCTGACATATCCATGCAAGGCTACTATTTAAAACAGAGGCACGACGACAAGTTGCGTTTATTTACAAGGTCACACGATTACAAAGCGAGGATACACTGGGACTCGACACTACTCGAGTGACTTAGTCTACCTTGTTAATATCCAAGCGGGCGTGCCTTGTGGATGTCGAGGCTTCTCCTCGGGTCTCACTGTCGGGATTAGCTGGAGGGGGTTGAGGGGCTGCAGGCTCGGGGTAGCGATGATGACCATCTCAGGAATTGTTGGCCATAATCCTGTTTCAGTGTGCTCCCAAGAGGCGGCGAAGCACTTCTTGAGTCATCAAAGCACCTTGGCCGACGGCTGGGGCAGACCTCAGGGACTCGATCGGGTGTCCGAACAGTATGACTGGGTTGTCGGCGTCGGATTCGTTCTCTTCTCTCGCCGGGGCTCGGCGAACCAGCTCTCCACGAGTTGCGATCAGATCAATGGTGATTTGATCGAACAATTCCTCTAGTGCACCTACATAGCGCACTAGGTGCAACAATGCAGGATCCGTGTCGTGATCTCCCTTGGCAACTTTGGGTGGTCTACCATACCCTTCACGTCTGGGTAGTAGTAGAACGAGCGGCAGTTAACTCTGGGCGACAACTGCCGGAATTGAACTATAGCCTCTCGCGCTGCTAGTTGGACGGCTTGTGGCTCAAAGGAAGTTGTCCTTCCGGTGAACCTGTAGGGGCGTTCTGGTGATAGACCCCTACCATAGATGTGCACAGTGGCCCAGAATTGACGTCTCTCGCCGCTCATGGGTCCTTGGTACACAACATATTCTGGGGGCTCTTCTAACGCATAGGCACGACGGGTGAGGTTTGCGAGTATGGTCACAAATCCTCCAAGGTTGGTTGCTGTGGTCTTATTGTGCACGACGGCCTAGAATTGACGTCTCTCGCCGCTCATGGGTCCTTGGTACACAACATATTCTGGGGGCTCTTCTAACGCATAGGCACGACGGGTGAGGTTTGCGAGTATGGTCACAAATCCTCCAAGGTTGGTTGCTGTGGTCTTATTGTGCACGACGGGGCCAGGCATTATGGCTCGGTTTGGGGTAGCGGCTGTGCTGTGCTGGGTTGGGGCTAGCTTGCCCTTTTTATAGGAAAAGGGGACGGAGTCTTCCTTCGCACGCTTGCGAATGGGACAATTTAGGTGTCGGTCACTGGCGCGTGATCGACAGGCTAGGCTGATAGGTTGGGCACCGACTGCCAAAAGGTGTCGGGTCACTGTGTGGCTATCTTGCATGAGAAGCTTGGTTGGGTTTAGGTTAAGGTCTGGTGGGTTGGTTTGCCTAAGTTTATTGACCTGGTTAAGATACGATTAGCCAATGGTCAGCCTGGCTCTGATACCAAGTTTGTCACGATCGGTTCTCCGGGTATTAATTTCCAGAAAATGGCCGTTGTGCTCACTAGCCCCAGGATTACTGTTAGCTGATGAGGCACCAACTTGATACAGTAATTCCAAGATAAATACAAAATATGAAGTACAAGAACATTCTAGCCTGTGAGTACAACAAATGGTTTCTAGTGGTTGACGGCGGAAGCGGTTTGTGGATCATCAGTGTTTATGGGACTCCATTTCCCACAGGAACAGCTGACCAGGTTAACTCCTATCTTCGGCTACTATCGCCGTTGCTTAGTTTCCAGGGCTGTCGTCGCAACGCTCCTCTCCAAGCAAGAAATCTGGCCAAGACAATAGCCATGGACAAGCCAGTGAGTACTTTGAATGTACTTGCAAACATTTTGAACACGACTATAATATAAATGATAATCATGCACTGAAATACTCTATGATCACGTCGTTAGTCATAAATAAAAAAATCTTCTATGCATGCAAGCAAGTTATTTATATGCAACGTGAATATGCAATAATGCAATGGAAATAAAATGCCACAGTCGGGCGTCTCAGCGACACCACATAAAGGGCTTATAAAATATATAGATAACAAGCAATGCCACAGTTGGGCGTCTCAGCGACACCGCATAAAGGGCTTATAAAGTATATAAATAACAAGCAATGCCACAGTCGGGCGTCTCAGTGACACCACATAAAGGGCTCATAAAGTATATAAATAACAAGCATTGCCACAGTCGGGCGTCTCAGTGACACCACATAAAGGGCTTATAAAGTAAATAAATAACAAGCAATGCCACAGTCGGGTGTCTCAGCGACACCACATAAAGGGCTTTATAAAATAAATAATCACAATGAATATCCAGGAGGTAGAACCGCCCCAGGGATACTCAATAATTCAAATAATATAATGGGTTAGCCCATAATAAAAATAAACATAATTATCACTAGTCATCAGTCTTGACCCACGTTCTGGTTTAGTAGTTTCTCCTCCGAAGTCCGACACTAAGACCAACATTTGATCCATCCCAGACTGTAGTCCTTAACCATGGACACGGCTATTCGAATAGGTTTAATCTCTGCAGAGGGTGTACTCTTTACCCACGAGTAACAGATTCCTTTAGTCCATCGGGACTAATTCCGTCTACGGTCTTTTAATTGAAAACACACCTGACTTGCACACACCAGCTTAACTCAACGGTGTCTGGAATCACCCACGACACCTGTCAAGCAAAACTCTAAGTCGGGAGGCTACAACCTCGTGTAGCATGGGATCAAATTTATATCGCGCGCTCTAAGGGGTGGCCTCCCCTCTCGGTCCCAACCGGAAACACCCATGCCCCGGACCGGTGGCACGCCACCGGCTACAACCGTATCTTCCACCATGGCCTCTACATGCAGTGTGTGCTTGAAAGGGGTTGACGACTTACTGAACCGTACCCTACCCGCGGCAGGGACAAGTGGTAGTACGAGGCAAGTATGGGGTTACTGGAACAAGACTCGATCTACGGTCGACTCAGGAGGTTTATAATTTCCCTGCATGACATGTATAACAAATATATTTCAACCAGCACAATCAACACTCATTATACCTTACTATACCATACCGTACATAACCTCCCCGACGGAGACCGGCGAGAAGCTCTCGCCTACCCAAGGCCGAGGCTTTCCTGGATTCCTTTCCGGCATGCATGCAAGGCACATGAGGATGATTACCATCACAAGTATACTCATTTCCAACAGCAAGGAAATCACTAATATGCATTCATGCAAATGATCATAACACCACATAAAATAACGAGTTTTTTCGAAGTAAGGTGGTGTTATAACCGCGTCAACTAACACACCAAAAATATTATGCCAGGGTTCAGGATGCTTGCCTTCAAGTTGTGGGAAGGCAGGGTGCACTCCAAAACCTTTGAAGGCTTTCTCTTTTCTCCAAAAATCCTATTTGAAATATTTTTGAATCAATATATAGTTTCAAAAACAGTACCAAAAAGTTGTCTGAATTTTTTTGAAATAAATCTTAAAATAAAGTAGACAATATTTGGGAGAGGTAGGAAAAAGAATCAATTCATTTGGAGTTATATTTTAAAAGTTATGGTCGGTTAATGTTTTGGTCAAAATCTGTTTTTTTAAATAAAACAGAAAAAAGAAAAATGTTTCGAACTGACCATGTCGAAGGCGTATTTCGATTTTACGCCTCCACTTAACCAGCGTGGACCGTGCGTGGTCACTGACAGTGGGCCCGCCTGGCCCACTGGTCAGGTTTGACTAGTCTCTCCTCCCTCCTCTTCCTCTGTCCGAGCCGATGCGGGGCTCCGGCGATGCTCGCCGGCGAACAGCGGCATCGTTCGAGAAACCGAGGCCATCTGCGGGCTCAGGGGGTCGAGGTGGTCACTTCCGTGGTCGCTTTGGTCTCTAGGGTGGATGGAGCTGCCGGCGGAGAGCTCCGCAACGGAAGGTGGCCGTCGGGCAGAGTGGACTTTTGGCTCCGGCGGTCCCTAACCAAAATCGAGCAGGGGGATGGACGCGTGGGTGCTGCAGGATGTTGTTGGTGCAGTGAGTGGAGACGGGGAGGCCCTGCTGGCGCCGGAATGGCCTGGACAGTGGCGGCGGCAGCGGTTGCCGGAGATGGGGAAGAAGACCTCCCCGGGTCGGTTGGCTGCCACAGGGAAACTAGGGGGGTGATTTGAGGCTGCCTGGGGAACGGGACGTGCTCAGGGGCCTCTTAAATAGGCGGGCAATGGCGGTTCCGGCGACGGCCGTGGATAAGGATGCCGGCGACCGCCATTCTGTAGTTGGGCCGACGTGGCGGCGACGAGCGCTAGGGGATACGCTTGTGGATGAGCTCGCGTTGTTCCAGGGGCAGGTGGCGAGCGGGAGAGGCTTGGGTGGCGCCAACCTGAGCAGGGGCTGTCGGGCGGCCGTGGGAGCTAGCTCCTGGCTTGCCGGAGACGTGGCGAGGGGCTGCTTGGCGTGTTCTGGTGAGAGGGAGAGTGTGTGGCACGGCTCTTGCTGTGAGTGCAAAACCAGGGGCGCGACGCGGCGGCTCGGGCGCGGCACGTGCAAAACGCGTGCTCTGCTCGCGCCCAGAGCACGCACGGAACGTGCTCGACAAAATGAAAGGGCATGCTAGAGGTCTCTGGTGACGTTGGGGTTTAACAGACCTAGGTTAAAGTCATCTAGAGGCTTAGTGGACAGGTTAGTTTTCCCAGAGTTGTAAGGTCACAGTGTAATGACAAAAGTCATGTCAAAGCTGTTCATGCACTCAAGGTGTTTGACAAAATGCCACAGGTACCTAGGCATTTCTTGGAGTGGCCAAATCTTCCCTATTGGGGTCTCTTTAGATGCATAAGATGGTGGTGAGGTTAGTTTGTGAAAAGCACAAACTTGTTAGTGCAAGTTTTGCAGAACTGCAATTCTGGACAGGAGGTAAATGGCATCATTTCATGAACCAAAAATGATACAATGGGTGCATGCTCCTGGACTTAGGGGTTTAGCAGGGAGGACTACAAGTAGGAAAAGGAAACATGGGTAAAGGAGCAACTTAAGATGTAGTTGCTGTACAAATCCTCAAGTTGGACCAGAATGGAAAAGAGGTTGATTCGCTCAATTTTTCCAAAGAACATCACTAGGTTTTTGCATAAAGCTTATTCATATGCTACTATTAACATCCCATAATTTTGGTGGAGGCTTTAAAGAAATATTTAAATAGGCTATAGTGCAAATCTGCCCACTGGACCAGATTTGAAAATATGGTGTAGAGCTAAAAATTTCCAATGGACAGAAGATTATTTTGCATAAAAGTGGTTTAAAAACATCACATGACATTTTGAAATTTTGGTTGGAATATTGAATGAATTTATCAAATGGTTGTAGTTCAAATAGGACCATAAAACCATGGGAAACGATTTTTTTAAGAAAATAAAGATTATGAGAAATAAATTATGTAATTAATTCCACTGATAAAATAAAAAGTTTTTCTTGAGAGGGTAAACAAGTCCAATAACATATTTGAAAGGTTTTCACTTTAGGGAAAAACTCCATGATAATAAGGAAGGAAATGTTTCAAAAATCAAAAGGGAGCCCAGAAAATAAAAGTTTTAATTTCCTGGCAAAATTTTAATTAGCAAAACAAGGTTAAAATTTTGGGGTGTCACATAAGTGTTCCGGAGCAGTAGCAAGCTACCAAGGCTCAGTGGAAGCACGAGGAGACATTTCCTGTAAGAGAGGCTACCAAGGATAAACAACCAGATAGTCAGATCCCACACATACCAAGCATTTCAATAACATACACACAATATGCTCGATATGTGCAAATACAACATGGCATCACAACATGACTCTGCAACTCAAGTATTTTATTCAATAGGCTCCGCCGAGCGAGATATTACAAACATGGGTCTCATGACCCGACATTCAGAGCACACAAGTCAAAGCACAAGTGGAAGCTTAATATGTCTGAGTACAGACATCTACAAATGAAAAAAGCTCAGAAGCCTGACTATCTACCAGATCCTGTCGAGGGCACAACATCATAGCTGAGGTAACAAGCTAAACGTCGAATTACACGCGGAACTACAAGTGAGACTGAAGTCTATCTGCAAAACATAAATTAAGCAAACATGAGTACAAATGTACCCAACAAGTCTTACATCAGAACTAACTACATATTAACCATATCAATACACCACTATGGATCCGCTCCCGTCTCCCTACGAGAACGCCATCCATAGCACTCACGCTTATCTTGCGTATTTTAGAGTATCCACTTTCACTTGTCTATGAACTGTATAGGCAACCCAGAGGTCCTTTACTGCGGAAGCGGCTATTCGAATAGATCATATTAACCCTGCAGGGGTTTACTTCTTCACACATGATCTTTCCACTTAACGCCATGTACACGTCATGTATCTCAGCAACCCTCAAGCGGAATCCTGGCGAGGGTGTCGGCCACGACCTGACTAACCACGCAAGACTCTAGTCCAGGTTTATCGCCTATTCGGGTTCCATCTACAAGGAGATCCGGCCGGGGTGTCGCTCACGGCCCCAAACGATGTGAGCATGGTTCCCAAGCCCACCATCCAGGTGCCACTTGATACACCGTGCCACTGCACCTAGTCTGTCCCAAGCCCACCTGTACCGGGTGCCACTTGGTAGACTACTAGCACTACCTACAAATAGTAGAAACTAGTTGCAACTCCTGGACAGAGATCAGGCTGATTAATAAGTCGAGAGGGGTCGAGTTACCGGAACCCAATATGTGGTAGTAACTGTTCAAGGATCACAAACACAGAACTCAGTTCTTGAGGACGACTTCAATGAGACAACCCACCATGTACTCCTACATGGCCTCTCACCGCTACCTTTACGAAATCATGTTCACACACTTAGCTCACAACAATAGGACATGTTCACACATTTCCAATTAATTATCGATGAATCAAACCTGACAGAACTCTAAGCAATAGCAGGCATGACAAACAAGCATGAATGAGTAGGCACATCAAGGCTCAAACAACTCCTACTCATGCTAGTGGGTTTCATCTATTTACTGTGGCAATGACAGGTCATGCAGACGAAAGGGTTCAACTACCACAGCATGTAATAGTTGAATCGTTGTTGTCCTAATGCAGTAAAAGAGAGCAGGAGTGAGAGAGTGGTATTTTATCGGAATGAACAAGGGGTTTTTGCTTGCCTGGCACTTCTGAAGATAATATAGTTTCTTCATCGGTGTCATCGAACTCATTGTCGAAACCACGTCTATCGAGAGGGAATAAATACCGGCAACACGGAAGGAAACACAATCAATGCAATGCAACAATTATTATGCATGATCATGACATGGCAATATGCTGTGGTTTGAGCGAATGCAACTAGCAGCAGGTTAAATGAAGTTGGTTTGAATCTAAGATTCATATTCAAACTCCATATATGACATTTCAAATGCCATTAATTCAAATTGTTGTATACAGCAGCTTTAAGTTTTTCAAACATGCATGATAATGCCATAAACAGATTCTTTTTATTTTTCTGATCATTTTTCATATATAATTTATTTCATTATGAGTTACGGTTGATTTTATATGATTTTTTAGAAGTTTATAATATTTTGTGAAATAAATAAACCATTTAAGATTTATTTAAATTCCAGAAGAATTACTGCGTCAGCATGACTTCACTGTGATGTCAGCGGTCAACATGGCCGGTCTAGGTCAAACTGACCAGTGAGTCCCATGTGTCAGTGTCATTAGACTAACTAATTTTAGTTAGTCCTAATCCTAGGTTAATTAGCAGGGCGGGGCCCACCTGTCATAGACCCAGGTGGTCAAAACAGGGGTCAACCCGGTCAAACTAGTCAACTCGCCGGCGTTTAGCCGCCGGCGAGGCCAAACACGGCGGGACGGCGCGGGTTTTGTCCTCCGACGACCAAATGGACGGCGGAGACCATCTACGGGTAGCTGGGAGTGAGACGCGTCGCGTGGTGGTGGTGGTTGAGCCCCAGGTCACCGGAAATGATGCCGGCGACGACCGTGGCGGTCGCCGGAGTTCGGGCGAGGTCGAACCCGTCGCTAGGGGGCACAGCGAGGTACGGGGAGTGGTGCTAACGGGCAGGGTGGCGAGGCCGTTGCATGGCCAGAGTCACGTCGGCGACGAGCTCGGCGGCGGCACGTGCGGTTGAGCTTCATGCGGTCGCTATGGTGCTCGAGAGCAAGAACGGAGAGGATGGGGAGGTAGCTGAGCTCACGGCGGTCGCGGAGGAATAGACGGCGAGGTCGGGGACGAGCTGCTGCAGCGGTGACGGTGAAGGGGATCTCCGGAGGTGATCGATGAAGACAAGGTTGATGGAGGCGGTGTAGAACGTGCGAGCGCTCGGGGCTCAGCTAGCTCGGTGTAGCAGACGACGGCGAAGCTCAGGGACACGACGGGCGGCACGAGGATGACGGTGGCTGCAAGAACTACGGTGGCGCAGGCGCGGCGGCATCGGCCATGATGAGGAGATGCGAGGGAGAGAGGCAGGGGGCGTGTGAGGTGTCCACGGGGTCGGGGCGGCCCCGCGGAGGCGTTTTGAGGTGCGGATAAGGCAGGCGAGCAGGGAGGTGGCGTGGCGCGTCGCACGCGTGTGCGCTGTCTCCCTCTTCTCTCTACTGGCAGAGGTAGGTGATGACTGGCATGGGCTAGGTGGGCCGGCCCAGCCAGGTAAGTGGCCTTGCGGCCTTTCTCTCCCTCTCTTTATTCTGTTTTTGTTTTTTCTATTTTCTGTAACTGTGTGGCTTTATTAAAAATATGTAGGCATTTCCAAAAATCCTGAAAATAATTAGGGGCTTTGTTTAGAATATTTCCAACAGCCCACACTTATTTCCTGAATTATTTGAGCATTTAAAATATTTTATGGCATTTAAATGCCCAAATGCAAATAAGTAATGATTTAATCTAGTGACCTTATGTGTCCTAGAAAAATGTGAACCAATATTGGCAGAGGTTCTAACCCAAGACAAAAATGATGGACATTTTAGAAGGGCATTTCAGGTTCATTGAAAATGATTTTAGTAAACCCTTGTTGTTTTAGGGGGGGTGCTGGGGGTTCTGTCATCCCATTTCCAAGTTTTTGAGAGAATGTAAACATGATGCAACACCAGATGCTTGCACTAGGCAAACCAGAACTAGGGACGTGACAAAAGGATTCGCACTCCTACAGAGTCTTCAACCTCTTTCACTATAATGTGGTTGAAATTGTGTATGTGCAGTTCGATGAGACTAACGGCTCGCAAAGAGAGCACCTACCAACTGTGCTAGATGAAGCCTCACCAAGTAAATCTATCAAGCTTATGGGCACTGGAGAAATCATACCTTGAGAGGCACAGGCTGAAAAAGAAATCATCATTTCTGCACCTAATCAACCCGAAGACACTGCTCAGCCTGAAGTCAATACCGAAGATGAAGACAATAATCAGCAAGAGCAAGGTCTTCATCTAGTTCATCCTCGTGTTGCAAATGAAGTACAGATTGACAAGATAATCGACATCATCAATGCACCCGGTCCACTCACTCGTTCAAGAGCAACACAGCTAGGAAATTTCTGTGGACATTTTGCATTTGTCTCTATATCTAAACCCAAGAAAGTTGTTGAAGCCTTCATGGAACCTGAATGGATTCAAGCTATGCAAGAAGAGCTTCAACAGTTTGAATTGAACAATGTTTGGGAACTAGTAAAGCGTCCTGATCCTCGCAAGCACAACATCATAGGCACCAAATGGATCTATCGCAACAAACAAGATGAGCATGGCCAAGTTGTCAGAAACAAGGCTCATCTCGTTGCTCAAGGTTACACTCAACTAGAAGGGATTGACATGGATGAAACATTTGCTCCCGTGGCTAGGCTTGAAGACATTCGCAAACTGCTGGCCTATGCTAACCATCACAACATCCTTCTGTATCAAATGGATGTAAAAAGTGCCTTCCTCAACGGCAAAATTGAAGATGAAGTGTATGTTGCACAACCACTTGGTTTTGAAGACCCAAAGCATCTTGACATGGTATACAAGCTCAATAAGGCACTGTATGGCCTCAAACAAGCCCCTCGTGCTTGGTATGACACTCTCAAAGACTTCCTGAAGAGCAAAGGCTTCAAACCTGGTTCCTTGGATCCCACACTCTTCACGAAGACATATGATGGAGAACTGTTTGTGTTCCAAATCTATGTGGATGACATTATCTTTGGATGCACTGACAAGAAATACAGTTTGGAATGCGAATATTGCAAAGGATACACGACGCCAATGCCAACCAAAAGTCATCTGGGCCCCGACAACAATGGTAAAGAGTTTGATCAAAAGGTATACCGCTCCATGATTGGTTCTTTACTCTATTTATGTGCATCTAAGCCAGATATAATGCTTAGCGTTTGCATGTGTGCCCGATTCCAAGCGGCACCAAAGGAATCGCATCACTTAGCAGTGAAGCAAATTCTTCAATATTTGTCTTACACCCCAATGCTAGGATTATTGTATCCAAAGGGCTCAGAGTTTGATCTAGTTGGATTCTCAGATGCTGATTATGCTGGTGACAAGGTTGATCACAAGTCCACATCAGGCACATGTCACTTTCATGGATGATCTCTTGTCTGTTGGTCTTTAAAGTAGAACTGTGTATCCCTCTCCACTACTGAATTTGAGTACATTACTGCTGGATCTTGCTGCGCTCAACTTCTATGGATGAAGCAGAATCTCAAGGACTATGGCATCCACCTGAAGCATGTGCCACTCTACTGCGACAATGAAAGCGCCATCAAAATTGCCAACAACCCAGTACAGCACTCAAAGACAAAGCACATTTAGAACCGTCATCACTTTCTCACAGATCATGTCATGAAGGAAGATATTGATACCATTCACGTTAACACTAAAGAGCAATTGGCAGATATCTTCACAAAGCCATTGGATGAGAAAAGGTTTTGCAAGTTTCGGCGTGAGCTAAATATCTTAGAATCATCAAATGTCCTGTAATTGGACATACATCGTAATGCTTATGCATGTTGATGACTTAGATGTGCAACACACAAAGTGACGTATATCTTCAATCAATGAGGACATACACTCTAACTGTGAATACATTAACGCGGAATTTGACTTTGGAGCGCCACGGTAATTGTGTGCCGTGTCTGGGTCTAATACTTCCTATGCGGTGGGTAACGCCACCACCAAAATCGTTTTGAAGTGTTTCATTTGGCATTATAATTGCATAGTCTTCGCATTTGGATTGTCTTCAACAAAGATTTGACTTCAAGGTTTATCTTCGCAATATTGAGTTGGTCTTAAAACTGATATATATATATATATATATATATATATATATATATATATATATATATATATATATATATATATATATATGTATATATGTGTGTGTGTGTGCGTGTGTGCGTGTGTGTGTGTTCTGTCCTCTACAACATTCACTTATAGCTATGTCTTCATGCTTGACTTTTTTTGATCTAAGTGATGTGATCGGACCCTAACCCTCTGTGTGCTTCTACCCCAAATTCTTTCTATCTAAGTCATATGCACTCTGTTGAAACCTGTCAAATGTCTTCTCCGAGTCCTTGTGAGTAGAAGACACAGAGACAAACATTTAAATCTATTTTAATGCCATATCCTTTGTGCTTGAATACCGGAGAAGCCAGAATGACCACCCGACATTCCAGGCGGGCGTGGGAACATGGAACAACTTCCAATAAGTTGCATGCAGGCCACGTGTCCTTCAGATGTGAACCGCTAGGGGCACCTGCATAATGACGCTATGCAGTCCCTTTCCTTATAAACGCACACCTCGCGGTCAATATCTCTTCTTCCACCTCACCACCTCGCTCAAACCCTAGCGCCTCCGCAAGTTCGCATCGACGTCGGAGACGAAGCGCTTAGCTGCCGCAACTTCTTGGACGTCGTCCTCATGCCGGCCGTGGACCTCGTCCTCTCCGCCACCACCATAGGTGTCTTCCTCCGCCAAGTTAGGGCGCGGGAGATTGAACTACTCGGCTTCTAACTCTGCCTCATCTAGCAATTCGTCTGCGGTAATTAAATCTCACTTTTTATTGCCTTTTCAATCCGTCAAATCCATCCACTTCAACGAAAAGTGTTTTCTACACTTCCAAATATGGATTCGTCTTTATCTGCATCTCATATCATGCTAAGAATATTCACTTATGCTTCTTAACTAGTTAGATTCCTCACTTGTATTTATTCATGGATTCATACAAATCTGGAACCAACTCTCTTGAAATAAGTGAATGTATTCGCTCTATGAGATCAATGTCTTCAAACTGATTTATTTTCAAAATCTTTTGAGAATGCATATGACCTCTTCCCCTTCCCTTGCACCACTAATGCTGTCACAGGTACATGTCCGTGGGAGAATCCCTTGGTTCTGATAGTCTACATTCATTTGCAGAGTTCTTACAGCATCATATTCACTCCCTTGGTTCTGAAGCCAGCTCTTGTGGAAGCCATTCACTATTCTGAAGCCAATCAGTCTGAATATAATGGCAATAGAGAAATCAACAAGGAAAGGTGGCAGGCAGCGCAGAGGCAACACAACTCTAGATCTGCCTCCGGATCTGTATGAATTGTGCAAGTCAGATCCTAAAGAAAGTTACGGTCAATGCAAGACCCGAATCTAATGGATTCGAAGATATTGGGTTGAACAGTGGTTCAAGTATAACTTGGTAACCCCTGAATATGCAGAGAAGAATGCTATCAAGTGCCCATGGGGAGATATTCTATACAGGAATCTATGGCCTAAGTCGAAGCCTGAAGCCATTGCTCAAGGCTTCTACCCATGCATGGTCCAAGGATCGAAGCCTGAGAATGCCGACCCATCATCCATGTTATGGTTTCGTGAAGACAATCTCTTCAAGCGCAACTATCAGTTTGCCAAGGAGTCCGCTGTGAAGAACAAGAAAGATCTTGGACTCAACTTCAATCCTAGTCCATCTGCACCTAGGCAGGATGGGACGCGCGATGCAAAGCCGAATGTCATTGGACCCTTCACCAGCTTTGATGGGCTTCTCTCCCACATAGCTGCTCAAAGGGCCACTGTGGAGCAATCAGGTGATGACGCAGACTATGAAGATGCGCCTGCTCCACAGAAGCAAAAGAAAAAGAAGTCAAAATATTCAAAGCCCTGTGCCACACCAATAGCTTTGATTGTGAAGCCATTGATCACTACACCTCCTGAACTCAATGTGCAGTCTGAAGATTTGTCTCGTGTCTCCAAGAAGGCCGAGAAGTCCAGGAAAATCAAGAAGCCCAAGAAGATTTCTGGGCATGATCTGACTCCTGCTGCCGTTCTGTGGAACGAGGAAGACACCATTGATCTGTCCAGTGATGAAGATCTTGGTGATGAAGCACTTGAGATGTTGATCATGAGCAAGCAAGAGGCGGAGATCTTCAATGATCTGCCCCTCTTCGATGTTGACATTCTGAACACCTTCATCGATGAGTGGTTCGATGACCAAATCATCAGTATTGATGATCTTCAGCTACCTGTGGACATCAGCGTCACATTCCATGGAGCCATTGCCAATGAATTGGCCTTGGCTCAAAAAATCATCGAGCTAAAAAACAAGATTGATTATGAGAAGGCTCATTTCAAGAAGAATATGGCCAAGCTCAGTGTGGCTAATGTGCAGATCTTCAAGAAGATGATGCATGATCTTAAAGAAGAGTTCCACAAGAAGTGTGATGAAGCCAAAGGCTCACGAGAGTGCATGAAGTACTTCACAGAGAAATGTGTTCAAGCCCACAATGAGGCTGAGAAGAGCAAAGCTCTTGGGCGTCCTGGCATCGACCCCAGGATGGATGCAAAGCAAAAGATGAAGTTTGTTGTGGCCCAACCTTAAGAACCAAGGCAGGAAGAACCTCGCATTGTCTTCCCTGCCTGTATGATAGGCTCGAAGCCTAAGGTCACCTCAGTAGCTTCAGAGTTGAAGAGTACAAGCGCAGCTGAAGCCAAAGCCAGGAAACGCAAGCACAAGGATGCATCCGATGATGCCCCATTCAAGAAGAAATTGAAGAAAAAGTCTTCATAGAAAGAGCGTGCTACGGCCTCTAAGCCCCTCATTGTTGAACCCATTTCTGTTGCTCTTCCAGCCTCCACCAACCAAGAGCATCGTCTTGTGATCCATGAGCCTGCTTCCACAGAGTCTCCTGAAAATGAAGAAGTTCCAGCTGTTGACCCCATCACAGATTAAGACATTGGCCATGAAGACAATGTCAATGATGATGCAGTCCTTCCTCAGCTCGAGCCTAGTCGGTATCATCGCATGATCCAATGAGCAGTGAACTTATGTGCATTGGTCGTCCATTGATGCCAATTGCTCAGGATGACTCATGGTCCGAGCGCCCACAGCAAGACACCCCAGTACATGATGAGACACCAAGAACACCACCACCTCAAGTCACCACTCCGGTGCTTCATGACGACAACTACATGGTGCAGACCACTCCCTCACCAAAGGTGTCGCCCGCATTTCGCAGGCTTCACAAAGGCCCTAGGCCACAGGTCACCATGTCAAGCATTCCGGAAGGGGAAGTGCAACAAAGCTCAGCCACACGTCAAGTGTTTCCGGAAGCCACCTGTCGGTGTCAAAACCGGCGGATCTCGGGTAGGGGGTCCCGAACTGTGCATCTAGGCGGATGGTAAGAGGAGACAAGGGACACGATGTTTTTACCAGGTTCGGGCCCTCTCGATGGAGGTAAAACCCTACTCCTGCTTGATTAATATTGATGATATTGGTAGTAAAAGAGTGGATCTACCACGAGATCAAGGAGGCTAAACCCTAGAAGCTAGCCTATGGTATGATTGTTGTAATGGTTGTTCGTCCTATGGACTAAAACCCTCCGGTTTATATAGACACCGGAGAGGGCTAGGGTTACACAGAGCCGGTTACAATGGTAGGAGATCTACATATCCGTATTGCCAAGCTTGCCTTCCACACCAAGGAAAGTCCCATCCGGACACGGGACGAGGTCTTCAATCTTGTATCTTCATAGTCTTGGAGTCCGACCGATGATGATAGTTTGGCTATCCGGACACCCCCTAGTCCAGGACTCCCTCTGTAGCCCCTGAACCAGGCTTCAATGACGACGAGTTCGGCGCGCTTATTGTCTTCGGCATTGCAAGGCGGGTTCCTCCTATGAATAATTCATCGAAGATTGTGAACACCAGGATAGTGTCCGGCTCTGAAAAATAAATTCCACATACCACCGTAGAGAGAATAATATTTACACAAGTTCAATCTGTTGACGTATTTTCTGGCATGACGTCACACCACTACCAAGCCTTTACTTGAATCGTTTTTATTATACAGCCTCAGCATGTTTAGCGAAGCGGTTTCCTTGGCACGTCTTGTCGAAGCAGAGATCGTGTTCCCCATAATCCGGGATTCCCATCAATACGGACGTGGGTAACCCAACCGCGCCATTGATTGTGGCGCTTGGGAGATAAGCGAGTTTTACCGGGCGGTGGGGACGATAGTCTTCGTCGCCCATATATAAGGGATAAGGATCCACCTTTTTACCCACGCCTTCTTCCTCCTTTGCTCATCCATCTCCACAAGACTCGAGCTCCAGCGCCTAAGTCCGCACATCTCGCTCAACCTTCTCCAGCCATGTCCGGAGCGGGAGGCAAGTGGATGGCCTGCTCTGTTACGGAGGGGCACATCGAGAAGCTGCGCAGTGCGGATACCTGTCCGGCCACATCACAGACCGGCCGCCTGACGAGGGCAGCTCATCCCCACCCCTGGCCCCATGAGGGGTCGATTTCTTCCCACTTCCTCCGTGGACTGGGCTTCCCACTTCACCCCTTCGTTCGGGGGCTCATGTACTACTACGGCCTGGACTTCCACGATCTGGCGCCAAACTTCATCCTCAACATCTCGGCGTTTATCTTCATGTGCGAGGCCTTCCTCTGCATCCAGCCCCACTTCGGCTTGTGGCAAAAGACCTTCAATGTCAAGCCGAAGGTGGTGAAGGGCGTCCAAGCGGAGTGCAGAGGCGCCATGGTGGGCAAAATGCCTAACGTCACTTGGCTTGAGGGTGCCTTCGTGGAATCCACCAAAGGGTGGCAATCGGGGTGGTTCTACATCACCGAGCCGCGTGATCCTAAATGGGCAGCGGCCCCCGAGTTCAGATCTGGTATCCCCATGCAGCTCACCTCCTAGAAAGAGAAGGGCTTGCTATGGGGTAGTTCGGAGGAGCCGACCGACTCCACCTGTCTCCTGCACTCGTGAACAAGAAGCTTAAGCTTGTCAACGTGATCCAGGTCATGCTCGTCTGCCGGATTCTCCCCTGCCAGCAACGGGCCTTTAATTTGTGGGAGTTTTATCCGGCACAGCACCGGACCTTGAGCGGGCTCTTCGACACGATGTATGAAGATGCCTGGAGGGTGTTGTTCAAGGGCGGAGAAGCCCCTGCATCCGCAACTCAAGATCGCGGATTCAGACGCAGCGCCGCCGGGCGAGGTAAGCTACGTTATCCTTTTGGGACACTCATTTCTTTCATAGTTTGACTCTATGTGGGATCTAAACTCCCAATGCCTTTAACATGACCGGCAGAAGACGCCTCGACAAGTTAACCGTCCGCTCCCTTCCGTAAGACCCAGCGGACACCTGTTTGACGGTGCTGCTAGTCCCGGCACTTTACGTGGTGCCAGAGAAGAAGGCCAAGAAGAAGGCCACGGGAACCCGAAGGAGTTCCCGGCGCCAGGTGGTATCGGACTCATCGTCCGATGACTCCGAGGCGGACTCCTCCCCCGAGGAGGAGGAGCAAGAGGCCTCTCCCCCAGCGGGGGGAGAGAAGGAAGGCCTCCCCAACGAGGGCGGCCGAAGGGTCCAAGAAAGGACGGACCCTTCCTCCGGACTGGTTCCCCAGTGCCAACGACGGCAATGAGGAGTGGCCCTTGAGGGCAAAGCCCCTGGCAAGATCATAAGTGTCCGAATTCCTGGATGATTTATAATTTCTCTTTTTGCCACGTGGTGTCCTTCTAACGCCGCATACGACCTGTAGTCCAGCCAAGGACGATCTTCCCGCTTCGTCGAGCGGGTCCTTGGCTACGTCGGATATGGATTCCCTTCCGACCGCCTCCACCCCTCGTGACGCTGATGACGCTGAGGTGGGATCCCAGGAGGGGACCCGCCAGGAGGGGGAGGCTCCGGAGGTGCCATAGGGCAACCTCCCGGACTTCACACCGGACTCTACACCGAAACCTGCAGTGGTTCCGGAGTCCGGCAGGCGGCCCCTTCGTAAGAAGGGCAAGACTGTGACACCGGCGGCCTCCGTCCAACCGGAGGCGTCGGATAACTTGTTGGAGGCGCTCAACGGCGCTTCCATCAAGGAAGAACACTGCACTATCATGAGTGCGGTGATTCAGAAGGTTCAGCTCGCCAGGAGCGGGCTGACCGAAGCCTACAGCAGCCATCTAACATGTTTTGAGGTAAGAAATTTGAAATATGTAATATAGTACCACATAGACATTAGCCCCTGATGCTCGGTTCGGTGTTTAGAAAGAAAAGCCGGACTGAGGATCTAAAAAGATATACGCAGGAGGTCTAAAAAATATGTCAATATGGGATTGCAGGCTGCACTGCTGATCACTGCCGCGCTGACTATGGAGGTCGATGCTTTGAAGCAGAACCTCGAGCGATCCGAGAGTGAGCTCGGCCGTTCCAAGAAGCAACTCAGGGACAAGGAAGGTGAGTAACACCGTATTAAATTTGTACCTTACAGAAAAGGATTTTGGTTGCAAGAGAAATAACAAGGATAACGTGGGTACTCCAGGGGCCACGAACGAGGTGGCGACCCTGAAGGAGGCTGTGTCCGCGGCCGAATGCAATGCAGCCGCGGAACGAGCCGAGCAAGAGAAGTAGGAGGCACGGGTGGTGGAGGTGCAGCAAGAGCTCCAGGCTCTCGTGGAAAAGCATGAGAGCTTGGAGCGCGACTCGAAGACTCGAGAGTCCGAGCTTGCATCGGCTCTTGAGAGTGCCAAAGCCGCTAAGGCCGAAGCCCACAAGGCCCTCTAGGAAATCGAGGCGGTGAAGAAAATAGCGGCGGGTAAGGCATTTTTCATGCAAAGCAAGCATGTGAATGTGAATTACCGCCATTTACCCGAATTCGAGCTCTCCAGAGCGCTTGCAGATCTGCCTCGCAGCAGGTCCGATCTCGCCGCTTTCTACCGCCAAGGAGGGAGCTCCACGGAGAAGGCCTTGGTCTCAAGATGTTGAGGTCGGACATCCGGTGCCCTTAGCGACCAGCTGAAGTAGCTGGTCGAGCTCCACAAGGTAGCTGAACAGCCATGAAGGGCCTCATAGTTCGTTGTGGACCAAGGAGGCCATGCCTAGGAGCTACTTCGGCCTGGTTCGGCGGCTGGTGGATGCGTGTCCCTGGGTGGAAGTCGTCAAGCACTCCGCCTGCATTGATGGTGCCCGTCGGCCCCTTGCCCGTGCAAAAGTGCACTTGGGTAGGATGGACGCTGAGAAGCTTCTGACGGACGCGCCGCCGGCGGGCAAGGAGTATCGCACGCCCGAAATGTATTATAAGAGTGTCCTGAAGGGTGCCTGCATGATTCCGGGTGAGTGTTCCAAAGATGTAATATTTGAGTAGACTCGCAATGTGTTATCCTGTGCGCTGAAAACTTTGTTCATATGTGCTAAGCAACGCTTATTAATTTAAAATATTACCTTCTGTGCGGCCGTTTATCAAATCTGAGAGATGGCAAGTCGTTATTTCAGCCCCCATGCCACGAAAGTCTTTGGGGTGTTCGGATAAACTTGAGCGCTTGTTCCCATTGTTGGGTCCGTTTAGGAGGCGCCAACACAACGTAATGAGGCAACCGGACTTATAATGCTTGAAGACTCTCACTTAGCCATTGAATTCTATAATTTTAAATTTTGGCGAAGCCCCTAGTGTTCGAAGATCGAGTTCGGGCGCTATCCACGCTGGGCCGGACAAAGCGGTTCCTCGCTCTAAGCGGCATAAGTCTTTAGGGACTCGAAAAGACCTCTCGAATAGCGACCAGCTCTCGCTTTATCATGACGGTCGGTTTTAGCTTTTCCACCGAGGCGCCGCTTAGCTCAACCGGGCGCAATCGCAGAGTTTCCCCAGTGCTACCTTAGCCGATAAAACGGAACGTAAGGTACCAAAACATGGGAGCCGGGCAAACCCAACTATTGACCCAAGACATGATTCGGAGCCGATGCATATAATGCTATAAGTTCGGGGTGCCACACTTGTGAAAGTGTTCGGACTTATCACACCATAATGCGGGGAACTTAAGCCCCTGGTGTATTCGGTCGTACCGAAGTGTACGGATGCAAGATGTCGTAAATGAACATATATAAAAGAAAGAAATGCAATTATAAGCGAAAAGCGATGCATTGTTTATTCAAGGAATTCTGCGATGAATGCAGAATGATACAAATAGTGGGGTAAGCAAGGGGTAAGACTATTAAACATGTCCCCCTCCAGGGGTAGGCTGCGGAATGGTGTATGAAAATGGATTTAATGCTCGTAATGGAGACCACCTGGATACTCGCCATAGCCCTTCTTCTTCCCTGGCTGTTGCATCGTGTGTTCGGCTGGTCTACTGCCGGATAGGGCCTCTGGTGAACGGAGTCCTGTGCGTAAGAAAAAATAAAAATAAAAAGAGCCACACACTTGGGAGCCCCTGGTGGAGTTAAGCCGCATTCTGGGCCTGTGGTGGCCGTGCCCCTTCCTCTATGCCCATGGTATCTCCAGAGCGTAATGACGTATGCGGCGACCGCCTTGCAATTTGGCAGGGCTGGGTTAGCCGCATTGCTGCGCTGCTCGTAACGTGCTGTGGTCTTGTTGTAGGTTACTCCGGGCGTTTGGTCGTGTCCGGCCGCTTAACGGCTGGACTCAAAATTGCCTTAAGAGGCTGCTCAGATTTCCGCCGTGAGAGCAGCAGGTGTTCCTCCATTCGGATGGAGCGCTCAGTGTTTCCGCTGACCGTGATGACTCGAGGGCCCGCATCTTGAGCTAGAGGTATGCGTGACGCGGCACGCGCTGAGCTTTGCAAACGCGTCCGTCCGAAAGCAGAGCGTGATAGCCGCCATGAATGGGACTATGTCAAGATTAACTCCTCGCTTCAAAAGTTATCCGGGATCCGAAGACCACTTCAGCAGGATCGAGCTCGTATAATTGGCCTCTACACCGGTATGATGCCTTTGAAGGTCGTCTTTGTAGGTTTAATCCTTGAGGGTCTATGCCCATTTTGCGACCGTATCCTCGATAAAGCAGGTTCAGATCGCTGCCGCCGCCCATCGTGACTCTAGTGAGGTGAAATCCATCGACGATTGGGTCTAAGACCATGCGCGCGAATCCGCCATGGCGGATATTGGTGGGTGGTCCTTCGATCAAAAGTGATCGGGCAAGAGGACCATGGATTCAACCGGGCGATCGCTCCATTGCATATACGCCCCTGCGCACGCCGCTCCCTCTTGGGTATGTGGGTTATGATATCATGTTTACCGTCCGCACTTGTGGGGGAAACCTTCTATCCTCTATTGTTTGGCCAGGTCTCTTCCTCGCCATCGCTATGCAGCCCCTTGTCATTGTTTTCGTGATTAACTTGCTGCTTGAATACCCAACAATCCCTGTTGGTGTGATTGGCTGGCTTTTGGGGTGCCGTATCCGCACGAAGCGCCGAGTATTCGGTCCAAATTGGACGGACCGGAGTAGTTCTTTTGAATGGCTTTTTCCACGACCGGTTTGAGCCTCTGAATCCGGCGTTAATCGCCAGATCTCGGTGTTATCGCCGTTAACGCGCGTTTGTTTTGTTGTGACGCGACCGCCATTGCGGTCCTTGTTATTCGGACCGCCGAATTTTTGCCGAGGTTGTTACCGCAGTTAGCCACCTGTCCTCTCCGTGCGTAAGCGGGTCATGAGTGATGTGAGGGCTGCCATGGATTTCGGCTTTTCCTGTCCTAGGTGCCGGGCCATCCACTCGTCGCGGATGTTATGTTTGAAGGCTGCGAGGGCCTCCGCATCCGAAGAGTCGATGATTTGATTTTTCTTTGTTAAGAACCGTGTCCAGAACTGTCTGGCCAATTCATCTGGCTGCTGAATTATGTGGCTTAGGTCATCGGCGTCTGGTGGTCGCACATATGTGCCCTGGAAGTTGTTAAGGAATGTGGCTTCCAGGTCTTCCCAACACCCAATTGACTCTGCTGGCAAGCTGTTAAGCGAATGCCGAGCTAGTCCTTTAAGCTTGAGTGGGAGATATTTGGTGGCGTTAAGATCGTCACCGCAGGCCATGTGGATATGAAGGAGATAGTCTTCGATCCAAACCGCGGGGTCTGTTGTGCCATCGTAGGATTCAATGTTCACGGGTTTAAACCCTTCAGGGATTTGATGATCCATTACCTCATCTGTGAAGCATAGTGGGTGTGCGGCGCCTCTATATTGGGCAATATCACGACGTAGCTCAAGCGAGCTTTGTCTATTGTGTTTCGCCCGACCGGAGTTGCTGTATCCGGCGCGACGGTAGTCGTCGCGCATCGTGGGGCGCCCACATGATCCGTAGATCGATCTTGATTATCTTTCCTTGTCCTCCAATATGTCTCGCAAGTCCGCGATTCCCCGTGGCTTCGCGGCTTTTGAGCGGTGCCGGGTACGGTTCGCGAGGGTCTAGAGGCCTCTCGTCGCGCCACGAGGTGGTCGGTCCGCCGACAGCGCTGGTGATGAAGGTTTATATGCCTCCTCCTCTAATCGGGGAGCAACTTGCGCTTTGGGTAGCTTTTGAGGGCGCTCGAGTTCATGCTCTTCGCCGCTAGGACTTCGGTCCATCCGTCGCCGCCAGGTCTTGATCAGCTCAAGTTGTTGCTGCTTTTGCTTTAGGCTGTTCGCCGTGGCCATTAGCCTGCGCTTAAAACGCTCTTGTTCGACGAGATCCTCGGCACGATTTAATTGCTGTCGTTGAGGCTTGCCTCGTCTCCGGAGGGAGGCATGTAATTATCATCCTCTACCCCTTCGTTTGCCGCTCTCACGTGAGGGCTACCTTCTCCGTCCTCCTGTGCTGAATCTTGCTGGAGGGGGTTGTCTTCGGCACTCGCTGGGGTGTTATTATCTCCGGTGCCGGAATCTCCATTGTTGCTGTGGCGGGATTTAAAGCGACGCCGCTGACGCCGGCGCTTGCGCTGTTTCTTGGAGGAGCCTTCCTCCGCTGCAGCCTTGCCGTTCCCATCCTTTGGGATGTCCACCATGTATATGTCGTATGACGAGGTGGTCTTCCAGTGCCCCGTAGGCGCTGGTTCTGGTCGCCTCCGCATCGCCGCCCATACCGCCGATGTCTTCGAGTCGTAATCTAGCATGTCGGTTAGATCGTCGACAGTGGCTACAAAGTGGGTGGTGGGTGGGCTTTGAATTTCTTCTTCGTCCGCATCCCAACCGCCCTGACCGCAGTCCGGCCAGGGTTCTCCTGATAACGAGAGGTATTTAGCGAATTCAGTATGTCGCCAAAGGGTGAGTGCTGACAGATGTCCGCGGCGGTGAACTCCATGATCGGCGCCCAGTCGGTTTCGATTGGTAGGGGCGCCGGAGGTTCGGAGTCCGACGAGGAGTCTGGCACCTCGGAGTCACGAGCTTTACAAGGGACAAGGTCAGTATTCGGCTCCATTGCCGTAGAGGTTGCAGCCCCCGAGGCGGTGTCTAGACACCCGTCCTCGATCTGCACGGTCGGCTCCGAACTAAGGGTCGGAGCGGACTCATGTGCGGCCTCCAGGGCACTGTCCGGCAGCAAAGCTAAATCATGCCCATCGTGATAAAGGCGGGCGCGCCGGTCAGTGGCTCGAGTCCGTCGAAGATCAAGTCTCCGCGGATGTCAGCCATGAAGTTTAGACTTCCAAATATGACCTGACAGCCAGGGGCATAGCTTTCGATCTGCTCCAGATGGCCAAGCGAATTGGCCCGCAGTGCAAAGCCGCCGAATACGAAGATCTGTCCGGGGAGAAAAGTCTCACCCTGGACTACATCGTTGTTGATGATCGAAGGAGCCATCAAGCCTATCAGTGACGACACAGAGGAACTCTCAATGAAAGCACCAATGTCGGTGTCAAAACCGGCGGATCTCGGGTAGGGGGTCCCGAATCGTGCGCCTAGGCGGATGGTAACAGGAGACAAGGGACACGATGTTTTTACCCAGGTTCGGGCCCTCTTGATGGAGGTAAAACCCTACTGCTGCTTGATTAATATTGATGATATGGGTAGTACAAGAGTGGATCTACCACAAGATCAAGGGGGCTAAACCCTAGAAGCTAGCCTATGGTATGATTGTTGTAATGGTTGTTCGTCCTACGGACTAAAACCCTCCGGTTTATATAGACAACAGAGAGGTATAGGGTTACACAGAGTCGGTTACAATGGTAGGTGATCTACATATCCGTATTGCCAAGCGTGCCTTCCACGCCAATGAAAGTCCCATCCGGACACGGGACGAAGTCTTCAATCTTGTATCTTCATAGTCTTGGAGTCCGGCCGATGATGATAGTTCGGCTACCCGGACACCCCCTAGTCCAGGACTCCCTCACCACCCCTACTGTGAATGTCTCTGAGTCTGAAGCCAAAGCTACTGAAGACATTCTGGCTGCATCAGCCGATGAAGATAAAGGAGAAAGAGAAGAAGAAAGAGTTGCCACACCCCCAGCTACAGATTAAGTCATTCTCGAGGAGAATGTGATTGTGCCCGACCCTCATGTTATTGAACAAACGGAGGTTGAAAACACTGAGGCTGCCACAAACAACGCTACTGAAGCCAATGACATAGTCATGGCTGAAGACAATGTGGAGAATGAAGCCAATGTGGATGCTAAAGCCACTGTTCCACCTCCAAGGCCTCACACCATTGAACATGCCTATGATCATGGTCAGCTTGTCAAAATTAGATGGCCTATTATGGTTCCTCCCACTGCTCCCGGACAACAGTATGACTATCATGTGGAGCAGAGGCCTCAAGTACAGAGGCCCAAGCCACGGCTGCCAAGGCTTCCCAGTGCTGCCACTACACCGGGTTCCTTCAGCATGCACAACTTTAGAGCACATAACACCTTCTTTGACAGTGCCAAGAATCTCTACACGAAGCCAAAGATCTCTTCCGATAGATTTTAGAGCCATCAGCAGCGCAACTACTACTCCTGCATTCTATACAATAAAGAGTGAATCTTTCCACACATGCATCTGGATTGTGAAGCTATTGCTGGTCTGCCCTGTCTTGAAGAAGCTCTTGACTGCTTCAGGGATGTTGGTTTTCTGCAATTTGTGACAGATAAAGAGCACTGGAATGAAGAGCTTCTACTACAGTTCTATGCCACACTTCATATTCGTGGATACAACAGGGATCCGAAGACATGGATCCTTGAGTGGATGTCAGGTGATGTACATCACAAAGCCAAAGCTCAAGACATTATCAAGCTTACTTCCCGGCCCACTCCAAGTGAGTTATACGAGCCTGGTTGTCAGCTTCACACAGACGAACTTCAGAGTATCTTTTAGAGGCCTGAGCCAAATATGAGTCAGATGCTCAGTATGATGAAGCCATTGCCTCAAGATGTTGAATACCCCAAAGAGTTCTTCGTGAAGGACCTCGAGTACTTGCCACACACAGTATACCACATTCTGAGGCGTACTCTATGGCCAATAAAAGGACATTCTTCTGAAGCCAAACTTGAAGGAGGAATGAAGACTTTGGTATGTTATATCATCAATGGCATCAGATTCAATACCCATGATTTCTTCATCAGACAACTAGCAGCTTTTGGGATTGATCTGTTTGGCCTGAAGTTCTATGCTCCATGGGTGATGCGCCTGATCAAGCTCCGTTCAACTATTGACTATCAACCCTTAGCGTGCAACCATCTTTTTTTTCTGCTTGAGGTTGATCTGCCCATTGAAGCCATCTACCCCGAGCCTGCCAAGAAGCCTCTACATCTTCATAACGCTAATCATCAAACCTTCACGCAACCAATGGAGGGAATTCTTGTCCCCAATGTTGCGACCCCTTTTTATCCTCTAGCTGGAAATATGAGAGTGTCACATCGTGCCAACACCGAAGCCACTGGTAGTACGATTACACAAAGGCCTCGGAAGCATTCTCGTGTACTCAATGACTGAGAGCTTCTTGTAGCCTTGCATCAGAAACAGGATAAGCATCATGGCTGGCTAAAGCATCAGATGCATAGTATCTTGGTGGATGTGAATCGCATTCGAAACTTGGCCACCAAGAACTCGTTTGTTTCCCATGAAGCCTATCAGCGGTCCTGGAAAAGTCTCACACTGCTATGTCCTGAAGACGATCTTCGTGAAGATGGCTTCACTAAGGACTTCAAGTTTGATTCTAGGCCTCCACAAAATGCAAGCTGGCATCGCACTTCGTCTATTGATGACTCTGAACATTCGTCTTCGGCTGCAATAGTTGTTGCAAGAGTCGTCGATGAAGAAGACGACCCCACGTCACCGACCATGGCTGCACTGCATCTTGACACTGCAGCAGGCCCGTCTGCACCACCGAACTCCAACATCGACCATGCTCCATCATCGACTCCTGATGGGAACGCGTAGATACTCTATGTCTTCAAACCTTTTGGTCATTACTGACAAAAGGGGCAGAAGCTTATGAGTTGATAGTCTTCAAGAGGGTCCTTATGGGTGGTTGCATTATTTTTTTGCTAAGTTTTTACAACTCTCGTCTTTTGAAATATTTGGTTCTTTGATTCGTAACACTTGAACTCGATGCCCGTCTGCTACTTTTTTTGCTACCTTGTGATGCGATGATAAATTCCGCATGAAGCCATTCCGCAGATGTCCATTTTTCATTATGCATGCCATTACCTTCGTTATCTCTTTATATGCATGATGAATTGTCTTCATAAGTTGAAGAGGATCTCCACAAAGTGAAACCTTTCATGTGCATTTGCATTCAAAAGAAAACTACTTATATACACATCTTCGGGGGGAGCGTTTTACTACTTATGAAGACAAACCCTTAATCCTTATAACATTAACATACTTTTATCTCTGTTGAAAACTTCAACCAGTTTGTCATCAATCACCAAAAAGGGGAGATTGTAAGTGCATCTAGTGCCACCCCTAGTTGGTTTTGGAGTATTGACGACAAACTTGGTTGAGGGACTAATGTGTTTGTGAGAATTGCACAATAACATAGGTAGTAGTCCCATATTGATTCGGTTTACCTACCAGAGATGAGCCCTAAAAATGTGTGAAGGCATTGAAGACAATGGTGGTCTGTGAGGATATTCACATTGAAGATTATGGCAAGAGAAGACATTCACGTGAAGACTATGAAGTATGAAGACATAGTTGTTTCGTAGTTTCCGTTTCTTCTCTGTTGAGTCATAGGAACCACCGTACTGTTAAGTGGGGTCCAAGGGAACAAAGTCAGACTGACTGATGTGATGCTCAACCAAATCTTATGTATTCGAGTGAAGACAATGAGAGAAAATCCAGAGTTGGATGAGTTAGCTTTACTTGTAGCCAAAGTCAAGTTGTCGCGTGTGTTTGAAATCTTACTGTTGGACACGTGTCAGATCCTTAGTGACCCAGGGTCATTTCGGACAAATCAGGTCGGGTTGCCTCTTGGCTATAAATACCCCACCCCCTTCACCATAAATTGGTGGCTGCACAGAGTTAGTGCACGGCTTTTGTCGTTTGAGAGCAACCCACCTCCTAAGCATTTGAGAAAGAGATCATTGTGAGGACAAAGCCCAAAACACCAAGAGCCAAGGGGTGTTAGGCAGCACTGAACTCTTTTTGTCCGCGTGATCTGAAGACTTGTTACACTTGAGGATTGTGAATCCTCCAGCCGGTTAGGTGTCATGTTCTAAGCATCCAAGAGCCATTGTGGATTGCCAGTGAACGAAGTCTGTGAAGGTTTGGAAGTCTACCTTGAAGACTTACCGGAGTGATTGGGCGAGGACTGTGTGTTCTTAGCTCAAGGGGAACAAGGTGAAGACGCGGTCATCTAAGTTGAATCTCAACCTCCCTAACCAAATGTACAGTTGTCACAGCAACTAGAACTGGTCTACCAAATCCTTGTCCTCTCCAAGAAACTGGTTCTGTCCTTCCCATCTCTTTACTTTATAGTTTGTCTGCAAGAAGTCATTACCTACTTGCATGATCTGATTGTCTTCATTGTGTGTAGACTATTGTTGTCTGGCTTCATACTATCTTCCATCCTGATCCATACTACCTAGCTGTTGATAGTCTTCGTTCTTTCACTTCATTGCTTACTTGACTATGGCTTGTCTAGTGTAGTCTACCTTGTGCTGCATATCAATAGGTTCATTTCTACTGTTTGTCTTCAAAGACTCCGTGTGTTGAAGACTTCCATAAAAATCGCCTATTCACCGACCCTCTAGTTGATAACTAGCACTTTCACTATATAACATTACACATGTCCCCAAATTCAAATGAATATGCATGTTTGATACACCAATTTGCGTTATGATATTATCGATGTCGTGATCTCCAGTTTAAATATTTGAATCGCCTTTAATCCAGATATTCGTCTCATATAGCTATCACTCATGCTTATATAGGAGTATCTATCTAGACCTATACGCGTTCATCATCTCTCGGGTATCTCTCGTGCTACCTATATGTCAACAATGATCTTTTATCTTTGCAACACACTGACGGTACTCTCTCCCTCGACCTTCATCACTCTATACCTCTCTAAGTATATCTCGCTCCCTGCAATGAGTCTGTAACTATGATTCTCCATGTGAAATCTCTTTCTCTCACACAAACACAAACTTCGTCTCGTGGAGTCTCATTTCTCTCTACTATTCCCCTGTGTGCCACTCGCACACCCCCTCTCACACAGAGATGTCTTTGCTCGTTAGATATGAGAAGCTACGACTCTTCCTCTTAAATATCTCTTTCTCACACACAAACACAAACTCTGCCTCCCAGGGTCTCATATCTCTCCACCATTCTCTTGTATGTCGCTCACACACACTCTCTCTCCCTAGAGATATCTTGCATTCCCTCATATGTTTCTCTAGCTATCACTCTCATTGTCAGATATGTTTCTCTCTCGCAGACACAAAACTCCGTCTCTCGGGATCTCATTTCTCTCTGATATTTGTTTCTATGTGACTCACATGCACAATCTCTCTATCTCTCTCACACCCACACACATAACTCAGCCTTCTGATCCACTCAACTCCTATCTCTAACACACACTAGCTAGCATCTTTATCTTCTATTTATCTATTTCTCCATCAACCTTCTTTCTCGCCCTCACTCTTGTTTCCTATCACGCACAGTATATATGTTTCTCTCTACATGCAGTCTAGTGCCCTCTTTTTTATCTTTCTCTCACACACATAACCTCACCCTCTGAACTACCCGGCGGTCATCTCCAACACTCAAACTAGCCGATGTCCCTCTAGCTAGCATCTCTATCTCTGTACCTATCTATAGTTTCTCCGTGAACATTTCTTTCTCGCACGCTGTGGAGACCCCGACTCAAAAGTCGTGATCACCGAATGCGCGTGTACAGTGATCCCAGAGATCAATGCTCACTGAACACACAGAAGCTAAATAACAAGTGTCTTACATCCATACATACCGTCTTACACAAATTGTGACCATTATGGTCAAGTCTTACATCGATAAAGCCTTAAGGGCTAAACACCAAATGAAACATAGCAGCGGAAATCGCTGCTGACAGTAGAACTCATGCCATCCGCCTTAACCCTACTGTGCATTCTCGACCGAAACGCCCTAGTTCGCATGATCGTCTCCAAAGAACTCTTCTCGAACTCCGGTTCTTCCATGCCCGGTCAATTAAATAACCAAGTGGCAAGCCAATGAGTACTTTGAATGTACTCGCAAGCAACCCATGATTTGGTTCAAGGTACAAGAATGCATAACATAGGTAAAGTTTTGCATAAAGCTAGTTTTGAGTGCAATGACATGTTCAACAACCTATAAAGCATGCATCAAGAGAATTCAAGTAACCATGAGAACAGGTCACAGATATCAACATAAATAGAATGGGCACCAACCCATTTATCATAAACAGAGTGGGCACCAACCCATCTCAATCGTGTCAAGTCCTTTGACTTGATCCAAGACATCTCCATCATCTCACACACACTGGGTTTGAAAACAAGTGGACGTAGCCCAAGAGCGGTTACCCAACTGTCCATGACCGTGGACACGGCTATTCAATAGTTTTACACTCGCAGAGGTTGCACACTTTACCCACTAGATCCGGGAACTTCCGTGTCATCCACAACCCGCGGTACCTCAAGTACCGGGGTAAGCACCGATCACTACCTTTCCCTAGACGACACTAACATGGAGTCCACTGATTGGTAGTAACCCCGTGCCAAACATTTCACATCATAAAGTTGCGGAGACTCGCCCCATATTCATCACATACCACAAGCACGGGTACCAACGGTGTGTCCGGTCTTTGTCAAAGATGACATGGCCGCCCTACCGCACGACTCCGTCCCGACAGAGAGCACCAACTCTCCCCGTCACTAGTAATGCGGGCTCCAAGCTAGTATCGACTGGTAATCAATAATGCCCTTTCCCATATAAGGGTAGAGTGGTCGCGCATGTAAGGTTGGAATAACGGTCGCAACTCCGACCAATCCGCTTTCAAAACAACACACACCCTTGCCTCGTACACCACTTCGCCATCAAGTGGTTACCCATCTCATCATCTCCCTCGGGCATAAGTGGCACCCGACGGGTTTTCAAAAGTCTTTTGAAAAAGCTTTGCCTCCTTCATCATGCATAAACCCATCCCTTATTGCGTAGCATCTACATTAGCATCCTATCTACTCCCATCGCCATAACCCTCATAAGAAGGTAGGGTCATGCACAATGCAAGTGTCAACGAGAAAAGTACGGAAGCAACCCACCAAAGTGGTTACCCATCCTTCATGATTCCGATGCAACAATAATAAGTGCTATATGACATGCATAAAAGGGTTTCATAGACATGGTCAAAGGGCTGCTTGCCTGTTTCAACAAAGTCTTCGAGGTCTTCAAATATCTCTCGGTCCAACTCCGAGCATTTCGCCTACTTCGCCCACTATCGCCGAAAGCAACCATAATAAGCAACACCACAAGGCAGGAAATAAAAGTGCTCTAAAATATGAGTTGGACTTTTCTGGGGTACCTCTGGTCATATGAGGGATGACCAAAGTGGTTTCAATGGAAGTGGATCTATGGATATTTCTAAACATTTTGATAGGATGGAATCAAGGGGTTTGATGGATCCACAAGTTGTACACAGAATGCCATTTTATAAAAATGAGTAAAAGTACCCATTAATTCAGGCATGATTTTAGAAACATTTAGAAATTGGTTTCACTGGATTTGGAGTTGAAATGAATACAATATGGATTTTTGAAGTGGACTTATGTGGATAAATGACCTTTTAAAAAGGTTCAGTGAAAACCAGGGACAACAAAAATGTCCACTGTGGCCTATTAAATAGAGCTTGATTTATGGGGCCACTGGAAATTTGAATCATCAAATTTGGAGTCCATTTGACTTATTTGTGGATTTTACCAATTTACAGAAAAGAAAAAAAAGAAAAGGAAAGGGTTTTACCCGGCGGGCGGCCCGGGCAGGGGCCCGGGGTAAGCCGGGCGGGACGCATGTGCAGCGCAGTCAAGCGCTGGTGCATGCATTGGCCAACGGGCCTGTGCGGGGGGGTAAGAAGGGTGGTGCCTTGGTCCTGGGACGGGGAGAAGAGGAGGAGAGGGAGGGGCCAGAGGTAATGGTTGCCGATGAAGGCGGGGAGTTTGAGGTGGCAGAGAGAGGAAAGTGAGGCCGGAAGGTGGACTGGAAGATTTGGCGGGGAAAAGGTGGCTAGGTGGAAATAATCCTGCGGAAGCGGGGAATGCTAGAAAGGGGTGCCATTGAGCATTGAAATAGGCGGCAATTTGAAATTTGAACGAAATGGCTCCAATGTCTGAATACGGATAAACATTGGGTGGTGTCTTTGGGTAGACCCTAATAAAAGGGAAGTTAGAGGTGTAAATGGTAGGGGGACGGTTGGATTGGAATTAATTCTCAACTTGCAAATCGGAATAGCACTTGAGGAAGTGGAGGAACTTGGAAAAAGTTGGGCATGGAAAGGGAATGTCAAATGAGTTTTGGAAAAATGGAAAAGTGTTTAGCATTTGGGCAAGCAAATTAATTCCATTGCCATGAGAATTACTGGAATTTGATTATAATGAATTCCAAATTTGACATTTGGAAAAGTTGCAATTAACATTTTAAACCCTGAAATGGAAATGCTTTAGGATTTAGTCTATTCTAATTTGCACATTTGACTACAATATTTTTATTAAGAACATTGTCTAAAAAAATTGATAAAAGAGAAATTTCCAATTATTGTTCAAATTTCAAAGGGATTTTTGGGATTTATCAATTAAATTATTCAACTTGTGCCATTGCTAATTGATATTGACAACTTATTTTAAATTTGCAATATTGAAAATTTGATCTTTGCAATGAAATTGCTCAAGTTTAAAGCAGAAATGGTAATTGGGATTTATTGATTTACTTGTCCAAACAATGGAATCAAATCACAATTGTCAAACATAAATTTCTTAGATTTTCGAAATAGTTTCTTAATTTCAAAACTTCCGAAATCTAGAAGGAAGTTTTTGGATTTGACCATATTTTAACTATGGCCAGTTTGAAATTCATTGATGAATATGCGTTGGTTTCTAATTTTGTCAAATTTGACAAGGACGAAGTAATTTGTCAGGTTAAAGCGAGTTTTGGTCTTAGGAAGTAGAATGAACCTTGATAAATGGAAAAAATTTCAAATTAATTTTTGGGTTTCGGATCCTATATCTAATGCAAATATATTAAAAATTTTAATCTTGAGTATCTAAAGGCGAACTCGATTGGTTTTTGAAAGTCTTAAGTTTGGAATAAATTTGCCAAACAAGTTTGTGTAGAATATTTTTGTCCTAACCTGGCAGTATTGGCTCTATAGGGTTTGGAAAGCATGAGTTAGCATTGGAGGTTGTTTATTTTTAACACTTCAAAGCCAGAGCTAAAATCAAGTAGAAAAGTCCAAAACTCAAAAGTTATTTTCAAACAGCGATTCTTAATGATAAGAGTAACTCGCCAATGAAAATCACGTTAGCCTCCCAGGTTACAGATTTCCAGATATCTAGCTGCGGTAACCTTGTAAATTTTGGGGCTTGTCTTCAATCTTCTCGTAGTATCGCCGTTAGGGTCCATTGATTGAAGTATGACGGTGTGCTTGCGTAGGCCTTTGACAGGTTGCTAAGCGGCTTCGTACCCTTGATGGTTTGGGTGTGCTCTGATGGGCTTGGTCCTCAGCGTCCTTATTCGTAGTTGACACATTCCAAGGTTGTGTTTTGGCAACTTTGAATTGGGATGCTGATGTGCTGGAGCACGGTACTTTCAGTCTTGTTAGCGATAGCGAACGTGTTAGTTGGGTAGTTCAAGACCATGCTATGGGCACTCCTTAAGGAGCGTGCATTCTTCTAAGATACCATGATAACAGTCTCAAGCCAAAGTCATGCTGCCTGACCCAGAGATTTACAAATCTTATTGCTCTCAAACGCCCAACTGTTGCTCAGCTTCAGGGATTGGCAACAAGCAATCCTTCTCCAGGTCTCTGACATCTAGGAACTGTTCCTCCAGATTCTTCAAATGATCCACAACGCTTGACTTCAATAGTTCAAGCATCTGTCAACATCCAACCTTTAACCTTTAGGAAGCTCAGTTGTCCCTTCCTAGCATAATCCAAGGCAAGCTTGACTAATCATCGCAACATCTAGTTTTTCCCAAGGGAATTAACACGAGGTCTAATCAATAATCACATTTCTCCTCTTTATCCTGAGTAAACTAAACTAAACCTTTACGGAATTCTCACTCCCCAGTAAGGTAATTCCATTCTCGCATAACCATCAGTAACTCAGTCCGAGTCAAATCCTATGTAACCATTTAGGGGTTTGGAAGCAGGTTTCACAAGTCCCCTGCAGTGTTGGATATCTTCCTCTACAATGCTTGTATTCCTAACGCCGTAATCTCTTCCGCTTCATGTGGACTTATTCCTCAAAGTGTTTTCTTGCCAAGTTTTATGATATTTGGTGAATGGTAGCGTCGTGTCTAGACCTTGTCAAGGTTATTGACTACCAAGTCAGTCTGCCAACCGTTGGGTTGGTAGGGTAAGGGTTTAGGTCTAGTCGAATGGAATTTTTCCTACCTTAGAGGTTCCAATCCAAGCTGCCTTTAAAAAATACAATTCGATGTTTTCAGATGGCAACTCATCATCTTGCCCTTCTCTCTATCCAGAGGAGACAAAAAATCATATAGTAGACCCCAAAGGTCTTAGTACCCAAAAATCCAGGGTAAACATACAATCCAAGAAAAGGCGAAGTGTCATCCTATTCCCCAAGGCCAGTGCATTCACCTAAGAAAACAAGCCACCCAAATCTTGTTTCTTCCAATCAACCAACACTTAATACTCAACACTCACCACCAAGCTTCGGTTCCAAGTCTCCTAAGTCCTTATATCCCAATATGGGAAGCTACTTCTTAGTTTGTCCGATTCCATTGTCGGTAAGTAAATCCAGGCAACTCTTGACCCTAAATAAATCGAAAGTCATCTCCTAGTTATTCCCGAACTGTATCATGATGATCCCTAATCAATCATCCAACAGTAGCATCCATTATGTTCAATAAATCACCTTTTAAATCCAAATCATGTCCAACGGAATTCTAACTTTTCCCCAAGCTATGAAACATTCCCTATATTACACGACAAGCAAATCTTCATTCCTGGTGTTCCATAAACAATATCGTAAATCCAATTTTACGGGTATTGAAAAGCTTGCTAATCTATACTTATATCCCACCAAGTTCATCACTAGATCAAGGCTCAAATCCACCAAATGTCTTAATTCCTCAAGTCCCGAAAAGCACCAAGTATTTCTGTCTATTCCCAAACTGGTCTTCCAGGATCGTTTGTGATTTAGGAGAATTCTCTTATATCCACAGTTCCAAGAACCCAGGTAAGCAAGGTTAGAAGGTTAAGGTCTCTTGAACGTAGTTAGTTAGGTTAAGGGTAGGAGTATTGTGAACTGTGAGTTGGAATGGGTTTCTAACTTAGGGAACCATACTCTAAGGGCTCCTTGGTCAGGAGGTTGTAGAAGTCTTAGTGGTGGTTCCAACGACCCTAGATGCTCTTGTCTTGCTGGTCTTTAGTTAGGAAAGACGAGGGGAAAATAGATGAGGGAACGCAAAGGGGGTCCTTAGTGCAAAAGTAACAAACAATGCCAAAAGGCAAACATAACAACAAAATAAGTATATAGTGATACTTGTCCTAGGCAAAATCACTTATATCAAAACATAAACAAATAAAAACAAGAACAAAATCATGGTTCACCAACCTCATACGATCATCAAGAAGGGGTACCCACGGGTGCCCTCCCGTTTTGTGTTTTGGCGTTATAATTCTAGGGAGGTAGGTCGTTTTACCTTTACGCGGACTTGAGTAGAGCGTTACAGGGGACTCGGGCAAGGTCGGTCAAAGTCTCCCCGGAGTCTGGGAGAGGCCGCAATTAAATAACCAAGTGGCAAGCCAATGAGTACTTTGAATGTACTCGCAAGCAACCCATGATTTGGTTCAAGGTACAGAATGCATAACATAGGTAAAGTTTTGCATAAAGCTAGTTTTGAGTGCAATGACATGTTCAACAACCTATAAAGCATGCATCAAGAGAATTCAAGTAACCATGAGAACAGGTCACGATATCAACATAAATAGAATGGGCACCAACCCATTTATCATAAACAGAGTGGGCACCAACCCATCTCAATCGTGTCAAGTCCTTTGACTTGATCCAAGACATCTCCATCATCTCACACACACCTGGTTTGAAAACAAGTGGACGAGCCCAAGAGCGGTTACCTAACTGTCCATGACCGTGGACACGGCTATTCAATAGTTTTACACTCTGCAGAGGTTGCACACTTTACCCACTAGATCCGGGGAACTTCCGTGTCATCCACAACCCGCGGTACCTCAAGTACCCGGGGTAAGCACCCGATCACTACCTTTCCCTAGACGACACTAACATGGAGTCCACTCGATTGGTAGTAACCCCCGTGCCAAACATTTCACATCATAAAGTTGCGGAGACTCGCTCCCATATTCATCACATACCACAAGCACGGGGTACCAACGGTGTGTCCGGTGCTGTAAAGACAGACATGGCCGCCCTACCTGGCACGACTCCGTCCCGACAGAGAGCACCAACTCTCCCCCGTCACTAGTAATGCGGGCTCCAAGCTAGTATCGACCTGGGTAATCAATAATGCCCTTTCCCATATAAGGGTAGAGTGGTCGCGCATGTAAGGTTGGAATAACGGTCGCAACTCCGACCAATCCGTTTTCAAAAACAACACACACCCTTGCCTCGGTACACCACTTCGTCATCAAGTGGTTACCCATCTCATCATCTCCCTCGGGCATAAGTGGCACCCGACGGGGTTTTCGAAAAGTCTTTTGAAAAAGCTTTGCCTCCTTCATCATGCATAAACCCATCCCTTATTGCGTAGCATCTACATTAGCATCCTATCTACTCCCATCGTCATAACCCTCATAAGAAGGTAGGGTCATGCACAATGCAAGTGTCAACGAGAAAAGTACCGGAAGCAACCCACCAAAGTGGTTACCCATCCTTCATGATTCCGATGCAACAATAATAAGTGCTATATGACATGCATAAAAAGGGTTTCATAGACATGGTCAAAGGGCTGCTTGCCTGTTTCAACAAAGTCTTCGAGGTCTTCAAATATCTCTGGTCCAACTCCGAGCATTTCGTCTACTTCGTCCACTATCGTCGAAAGCAACCATAATAAGCAACACCACAAGGCAGGAAATAAAAGTGCTCTAAAATATGAGTTGGACTTTTCTGGGGTACCTCTGGTCATATGAGGGATGACCAAAGTGGTTTCAATGGAAGTGGATCTATGGATATTTCTAAACATTTTGATAGGATGGAATCAAGGGGTTTGATGGATCCACAAGTTGTACACAGAATGCCATTTTATAAAAATGAGTAAAAGTACCCATTAATTCAGGCATGATTTTAGAAACATTTAGAAATTGGTTTCTTTGGATTTGGAGTTGAAATGAATACAATATGGATTTTGAAGTGGACTTATGTGGATAAATGACCTTTTAAAAGGTTCGGTGAAAACCGGGGACAACAAAATGTCCACTGTGGCCTATTAAATAGAGCTTGATTTATGGGGCCCACTGGAAATTTGAATCATCAAATTTGGAGTCCATTTGACTTATTTGTGGATTTTACCAATTTACGTAAAAGAAAAAGAAAAGGAAAGGGTTTTACCCTTATCCGGCCTTCGGGCGAAGCGATAGCGTGGGTCGCCCAGCTGCTCAGCATACCGGGCGACATGGGGGTGACGTCAAGACGGCCAGCGAAGGAGTGCGCCAGCAGGGGAGATGGATCCGCCAAGCCGCTTCCACTTAAACGGTGGGGCCCGTTCTTGGTCGCCGACGCTGGGGCCCAACAAAGAGCCGTCTTCAACCTCCCGCAGACGCCCGACCATGCTGGGAGGACTGCTCTCAGCGGCGATTGCCGGGCTATATAGCATCTCGGCGACACCCTGCCCAAAGTGCTCGGGGACCCGCCGATCCAACGGTGGGTGGCACGGTCGCCTAGGAGCACCGGGTCGAGCAGGGTGCTGGCCGCAGCGGACGAGGCCGGCGGTGAGATTCGGGCACGGCGAGGCAGGCATGGGGAGGAAGGAAAGATGTGCGGGTGAGGCTCCTTGGGGCCATGGGGTCCTATGGCATGGTTCAAGGAAGGGAGGTTCGGGACAATGCGAATTTTGGGGATGGACGGCGGCTCGGCTCCGCCATGGAAAGCGACGAGCGGCTCGAGAGGAGGAGAGGGTCCGGCGACGACGGGAGGTAGAGCGGCGAAGGGCTCAGAGGGGGCCTCGGGGCTTTATACGGCGAGGCGATGGTGCACCATGGACGCAGCACACGCCATGCCCGGCATCGCCAGAGGCCAAACGGGCGCCTGTGCGTGCTGGGTGCTCGTGGGCGTGGTCCATGGCTCTCTTAGGGAGAGGAGAAGGAGAGCGAGCTCGAGGAGGTCCCTGACGAGTGTGGCGATCGGCAAGGACGCGAGCGGCGCCGGGCACGCGTGTTAGAGGTCGCCGAGAGAGAAGGAGGAGGGGCCGACTGTCTTGCGTGTCCCGGACGCCGAGGCGGCCTCGGGGACACAAGGGGAGGCCCTAGGTGGTCGAAGCCTCGGGCAGACGCGCTCACAGTGTCTGGTGCCTCAGAAGGCAGCCTGAGCACGATATGGCTGGCATTGGCATATTTTTGGCGCCAGGAGTGGCCACTAGTGTCTAGGGGGTCGGGAGGAGTAAACAAATGGGTGGTGGCCTTGGGTGCCTGGTGAACCAAAGATGGGAGAGGAGAGAGGTAGAAGAAGAGGAGAGAGGGGCTGTCCAGGAGGTAAATGGGGTATTTACCCTCAATCATTGAGAAATGGCCAGGGGAGAGTTACTGGAGGTAGGAGAGGACTGGGAGGAGCTGTCGTAAAAAGTTGAGGTCATGGAGAAGAGTGGAAGTGGTCAAAAATGGCATTTTGGAAAAATGGCAGAAGGTGTTTGATGCTAGTTTGGGCAAGCAAATTAATTCCACTTGCCATGAGAATTAACAGGATGGAATGACACTTAGAAATAGGGTGTGCCACCAAATTTGAGCTCATTTGGACAAAGTAGCCAATGCAACTTTTGTAAACCCTAGAAATCAGCAGAAATGGACCTTCCAAGATTTAGTCATGCAAATCTATTCTCCTTGATGCACCACTTGGTGTACTGTCATCATTTGAGGATAAGAACATGTCCACAAAAGTTGAGATCAAAAGGAGAAAGTTTCCAATGTAGAGTTGTTCAAATTTGGTTCTGGACAGGAAGGGTTTTGGGGCACTTTGATCAAGTTAAATTGTTCTCCAACTTGTGCCATTTGGTCTAGATGAATAATTAGACCACTTGATCATGTTCACACAGTTTGAGAACATTTGGACATGTTTGGCAATGTAAAGTTGCTCAAACTTCTAAATGGACAGAAATGGTTTTGAGGGGATTTGATGATGTTATCTTGTTCTCCAAGACATGGGACTTGGCAAGATCACCAAATATGTCATATGTGACATGATAGAATTTTCTTGGAATTTTTGGAGAATATTTCCTTTGTAAATATTTCAAAAGCTTGAAATATCCAGAAAGGGTTTTTGAGGGATTTGACCAATATTTTGAACATGGCCATGTGTTGAAACTCTTATATATGGACAATATATGTCCTATGAGTTTCCCTAAATTTTGTCAAATATTTTTGAAGCAAGACAATAATTTTTCCCTATTAAAGACCATTTCTGGTCTTAAGAAAAAGCTCTTAAATAAAATAGGAAAATAACTTTCAAAATTATATTTTTGTGGTTTCTGGATATCCTATATCTAATAGGAGTCAAATATATTTTTAGAAATATTTTTACTGCCCTTAATTAAGTATTTGCAGTGCAAACCTCAATTCAGGGTTTTTGAAAACTAATTTTGAAAATACTATTTGGCCAAATTATTTTTGTAAGAAAATATTTTATGTCCTATACACATGGCATGATCATTGGCTCAAGGGTTTGGAGCAAGGAGATGAAGTATAGGAGTTGGAGGATTTATTTTATTTTTAGAGCACTTGCAACCAAAGCAGACAAAAATCAATCAAGCAAAGTCCAAAACACTCAAAAGTTTTTGTCAAACCACATTTTAGCATGATTAAGAGCTTAAGTGCTGTGCCATGAAAATCGGGGTGATGACCTACCCCCTTACAAGAATCTTGTCCCCGAGATTCCTAGGCTAGCGCGAAAGGGATCTGTAAACTTGTATCTGGGTAGTCTTCAAGTCTTCATGTTGCTTCGCTTCCTGTAGTGGTCCATTGAACTTGAAGTACTTGACGGTGTGGCTTTGTGTATGACGCTCTTCTTGATCCAAGTTGCTAATGGGTAGCTCATGTAGGTTAGATTGGTCTAGGGTCGATGGCTTGGTGGTTAGTGTCCTTGTAGAGATCGGGCAAGTTAGGAAGTTGGAAACACTTCGGGGTTGTGTCGTGGAAAAACATTGTGCACAGCGGGCGAGTCAGGTGGCGACTCCAGCCGGTAACTGTCTATTCTTCGCCTTGCGGTGATCCTGAGGGGGGGGTTGTTAAATCTTGGAGTGATCTCAAAGAAGGCCGATGAATCTTGGGCGAGCTTTCCTTCGATATGGAAGCGCTGGGTTCCTTTGAGAGGGGTGACCCGGAGATAAACATGGTCTCCAACCCGGAAGGTCATGTCTCGACGACTGAGTCGGCGAGTTTTCTGTCTTGACTTGGCGTCTTCAAACGCCTCGACAAGCTGGACTTGCTCTTCGCTTCACGGGGATGTCGGCCCAAAGACAAGTCCTTCTCCGGTCTCTGACCAATTGAGGGGTGTGCGGCACTTCCGTCCATATAGCACTTCAAATGGTGCCACCTGAAGGCTTGACTTCAAGGTTAGTTAAGAATCCTGGTGCAACCAGTTCCAACCCGAAGCTTTCAAGTTCTTCATACAAGGCGGGCAGCTTGTCCTTAAGCATAGCATCCAAGGAACAAGCCTTTCTGCTTAATGCATCTGCTACCACATTAGCCTTCCCAGGGTGGTATTGAACACTGAGGTCATAATCTAGATCAAGTCTAGTCATCTTCTTTGCCTCGTGTTCAATCCCTTTGAGTGAAAATATACTTCAGACCTTTGTGATCCGTGTATATCTCACATCCCTTCCGTAAGAGGTAATGTCGCCATGTCTTCAGGGCATGAACCACTGCTGTTAGCTCAAGGTCATGAGTAGCATAGATCTCTTCATGAGGCCGTAGTTGCCTTTGAGAGGAGTGGCTTGCAGATATGCACGGTCTTCAACGCGGAAGCTCACCCCTTGACGACGGTGGTTGGTATAGTTCTTCCTCCTTGACATGGCGGTCTTCGGGTGTTCCCTAACCAGCCGGTCAACTCTTCTTCCGTCTTCATGTGGACATTCATGTCCTCAAGTAAGGATGATGATTTACTTGCCCAAGTACTTTATGAAGTATTTGGGGTACGTAGAGTGGGCTGAGGCGTTGGTGAGGGTCGCGGTTGAGCATTGGTCAAGGTCTTATTGATCTAGAGCCAAGACTCAAGGTCATGATCCAACCGTGTTGTGGCTTGGTAGGGCATAAGGGTTTCAAGGATTCTAGTGTGCGAATGGACATTTATCATCCTACCTTTAAGCACGGTTTCTGAGATGCCAATAGTCTATCTAGTCCTTTAAACAAATCACATCATATCACCGATAGCATCATTTCAGATAGGCCAACTCCAATCATCACTCATGCCCTTCAGATCCTCATGACTCCCAAGAGGAGATCTAACAAAATCATATATGTCTACGATCCCCAAACTCATGTGTGTAGCTACCCTAAAAATCCATGGGTAGAACATACAAGCTTCCAAGCTGGAATAAACAGACAATCCAAGTGCTCATCCTATTCCTCCAAGGTCCATGCTAGTGCATCTCTATCCTAAGGAAACACGTCAGATGCCACTCCAAGATCTTGTTTCCTTCCTATGAATCAACTCCAACAACCTGTTAACTACCATCAATCACTACACGATCCAATGCCTATGCCGGTGTTCCACATGATCTCCTAAAGTCCTTATAATCCCCAAATAATGGGAAAGCTACCTTACTATAGTTTGTCCACCGATTCCCATTGTCATGGTCAAGTAAACTCCAAGGTCAAGCTCATATAGAACCCTAAATAAACTCCGACAATAAGTCCAATCTCCTAGTTTATCGTCCACCGAGAAACATGGTATCATGATCGAGATCATCAGTCTAAATCCAATTTACTCCGAACCATGTAGACATACTCAGCATCTATGTTCAACTAGAATCACCTTCTTAAATCCAAATCTCATGTCCAACGAGAATTCCTACACTTTTCCCCAAGTCATTATCGTAATATCAACTATCACCTATCATTACCATCCGATCAAGTCAAATCCTTGCACTTCCGTGAGTTTCACCATAACACAACTATCCCGCTAAATCCAATTTTACTCAGGGTATTGAAAAGCTATGCTAATCTATACTTATGATCCCACCAAGTTCATCTACCAAGATCAAGGCCTCATAATCCACCAAATAGTCTCATATAATTCCTCAAGGTCACCGATATAAAGTCACCAAGTCATCTCGTCCTCGATCCTATATCCTCAAACCGGTCCTTCCTATGGCATCGCCGCTTTAGTGCTATCTTAGGATGATAATGTGCTCATTCACTATGTCCACTAGTTCCATAATGAACCCAAAGGATAAGCAAGGTTATGAAGGCTTAATGTGTTCTCTTGCAATTCCGTAGGTTGCTTAGGGTTAAGGTGTCGAGCTGGGGTATCTCGTGAAGTCTCGATGAGTCTAGGAATGGGTTTCTAATCTTGAGGGGCAACCATAACTCTAAGGGCTGCACTTGGTCGAGGAGGTTGTAGCGAAAGTCTTCAGTGCTGGTTGGTTGCCAACGCAGACTCCTAGATGCATCTTGTCTTGCTGGTCTTTAGTTGAGGAGAGAGAGACGAGAGGGAAAAGTAGCATGCAGGAGGGGAACGCCTAAAGGGGGTCCTATAGTGCAGGTGCGAACAAACAAGTGCCAAAAAGGGGCAAACATAAACAACAAAATAAGGCAGGTGATATAGTCGCATACTTGTTGCCTAGGGCAAAAGTGCGACTTATATCAAAACATAAACAAATAAAAACAAGCAACACACAATCATGGTTCTACTCGAACCCTCATACGGACTCGACTGCGCATAGGGGGTACACGACTCATCCTAACCTAGGGGTTCTCGGACTCCATAGTCATGCCTTGTGCCTCGTGCAGTCTCCCGGGTTTTTCTCAGGTGTTGCTATGTCTCTTGTAGTTGTTTGATGGGATGATCCCGGTTGAGCTTGAAGAGTCTTCAACAACTTCTTGCCTGTTGAAGTGATGGGGTGAAGGTGGCTTCTCATAGCAGGCATTGACTCGGTCTTCTGTTGTCTTCTTAATCATGATGATCCCTTCTTGTCTTCTAAGCCATCGATGGTACCATGTAGGCAATCCTTTATGCAGTGACATTATCAAGGCATAATAGAGGTCCATCATGTCGGTTACGTTGATGATAACATCGACACCAAGAGCGGGGGATGAGGAGAACCGTTTTCCTGCTCGCTATGGTGAGGCGGACCAAATGGCTAGGTTCTCATCCATCGGTGGTTGCCGATACAACAACAGTAGTGACAGGGTTACTCTAGTACCGATGTATATCATGAGCTTGCATATCCTATGCCCTGATCATCGTAGGCTAAGGTTGCCTCATCTTGGGGCAAGGTCAAGGGTGTCACCATCTCCTCGGTCTTCGTGTCCTCATTCCTCGAGGATGCATCTTCTGCTGGTATCTTCTTGTTGTGATGTCGCCAATCTTGTGTTCGTGGAGATGTGGGTGAATGTCCGCAAGGCAACTTCCTTCTTGATTATCCACGAGGATTACAAGGAATCCGATGGCTAGGGACATAAGGGTTCTAGCGACCAAAGGTTTTGAAGGGAAGCGATCAATAAGGAAAGTATACCTTAGTTTTGAAAAACTCGTAAGGGAAGAGAAGTATAGATAGTTTTGAAAACTAGTAGTAGTTTTGGAAATAGTTTTACCCTAACTAACGACCATGCTAACTAAGGCTTCCTACAGTTAGGATGGCTCGATACCAGACTGTGGGGACCCCGACTCAAAAGTCGTGATCACCGAATGCACGCGTACAAAGGATCCCGAGATCAATGCTCACCGAACACACGAAGCTGAATAACAAGAGTCTTACATCCATACATACCGTCTTACACAAATTGTGACCATTATGGTCAAGTCTTACATCGATAAAGCCTTAAGGGCTGAACACCAAATGAAACATAGCAATGAAATCGTGGTTGACAGTAGAACTCATGCCATCCGCCTTAACCCTACAGCATTACGTGGGAACGCCCTAGTTCGCATGATCGTCTCCAAAGAACTCTTCTCCGAACTCCGGTTCTTCCATGCCCGGTCAATTAAATAACCAGTGGCAAGCCAATGAGTACTTTGAATGTACTCTTAAGCAACCCATGATTTGGTTCAAGGTACAAGAATGCATAACATAGGTAAAGTTTTGCATAAAGCTAGTTTTGAGTGCAATGACATGTTCAACAACCTATAAAGCATGCATCAAGAGAATTCAAGTAACCATGAGAACAGGTCACAGATATCAACATAAATAGAATGGGCACCAACCCATTTATCATAAAGCAGTGGGCACCAACCCATCTCAATCGTGTCAAGTCCTTTGACTTGATCCAAGACATCTCCATCATCTCACACACACCGGGTTTGAAAACAAGTGGACGAGCCCAAGAGCGGTTACCTAACTGTCCATGACCGTGGACACGGCTATTCAATAGTTTTACACTCGCAGAGGTTGCACACTTTACCCACTAGATCCGGGAACTTCCGTGTCATCCACGACCAGCGGTACCTCAAGTACCGGGGTAAGCACCCAATCACTACCTTTCCTAGACGACACTAACATGGAGTCCACTGATTGGTAGTAACCCCATGCCAAACATTTCACATCATAAAGTTGCGGAGACTCGCTCCCATATTCATCACATACCACAAGCACGAGGTACCAACGGTGTCCGGTGTCAGAAGATGACATGGCCGCCTACTGGCACGACCCGCCCCGAGAGAGCACCAACTCTCCCCGTCACTAGTAATGCGGGCTCCAAGCTAGTATCGACCTAGGTAATCAATAATGCCCTTTCCCATATAAGGGTAGAGTGGTCGCGCATGTAAGGTTGGAATAACGGTCGCAACTCCGACCAATCCGTTTTGAAAACAACACACACCTTGCCTCGGTACACCACTTCGCCATCAAGTGGTTACCCATCTCATCATCTCCCTCGGGCATAAGTGGCACCCGACGGGTTTTCAAAAGTCTTTGAAAAAGCTTTGCCTCCTTCATCATGCATAAACCCATCCCTTATTGCGTAGCATCTACATTAGCATCCTATCTACTCCCATCGTCATAACCCTCATAAGAAGGTAGGGTCATGCACAATGCAAGTGTCAACGAGAAAAGTACCTAAGCAACCCACCAAAGTGGTTACCCATCCTTCATGATTCCGATGCAACAATAATAAGTGCTATATGACATGCATAAAAGGGTTTCATAGACATGGTCAAAGGGCTGCTTGCCTGTTTCAACAAAGTCTTCGAGGTCTTCAAATATCTCTCGTCCAACTCCGAGCATTTCGCCTACTTCGCCCACTATCGCCGAAAGCAACCATAATAAGCAACACCACAAGGCAGGAAATAAAAGTGCTCTAAAAATATGAGTTGGACTTTTCGGGGTACCTCTGGTCATATGAGGGATGACCAAAGTGGTTTCAATGGAAGTGGATCTATGGATATTTCTAAACATTTCGATAGGATGGAATCAAGGGTTTGATGGATCCACAAGTTGTACACAGAATGCCATTTTATAAAAATGAGTAAAAGTACCCATTAATTCAGGCATGATTTTAGAAACATTTAGAAATTGGTTTCACTGGATTTGGAGTTGAAATGAATACAATATGGATTTTTGAAGTGGACTTATGTGGATAAATGACCTTTTAAAAGGTTCAAGTGAAAACCTGTGGACAACAAAATGTCCACTGTGGCCTATTAAATAGAGCTTGATTTATGGGGCCATCGAAATTTGAATCATCAAATTTGGAGTCCATTTGACTTATTTGTGGATTTTACCAATTTACGTAAAAGAAAAAAAAAGAAAAGGAAAGGGTTTTACCTTATCCGGCCGGGCGAAGCGATAGCGTGGGCGCCCAGCTGCTCAGCAATACCGGGCGACATGGGGGTGACGTCAAGACGGTTACGGAGGCGCCAGCAGGGAGATGGATCCGCCAAGCCGCTTCCACTTAAACGGTGGGGCCCTGGCTCATTGGTCGCCGACGTGGGGCCCAACAAAGAAGCCGTCTTCAACCTCCCCAAGACGCCCGACCGCTGGGAGGACTGCTCCCGCGGCGATTGCCGGGCTATATAGCATCTCGGCGACACCCTTGCCCACCGGAGTGCTCGGGGACCGCCGCATCCAACGGTGGGTGGCACGGCCGCCTAGGAGCACTGGTCGGCAGGTGCTGGCCGCAGCGGACGAGGCCAAGCGGTGAGATTCGGGCACGGCGAGGCAGGCATGGGGAGGAAGGAAAGATGTGCGGTGAGGCTCCTTGGGGCCATGGGGTCCTATGGCATGGTTCAAGGGAAGGGAGGTTGGGACGACGCGAATTTTGGGGATGGACTGGCTCGGCTCCGGCCATGGAAAGCGACGGAGCGGCTGGAGAGGAGGAGAGGGTCCGGCGACGACGGGAGGTAGAGCGGCGAAGGGGCTCCAGAGGGGGCCTCGGGCGGCTTTATACGGCGAGGCGATGGTGCACCATGGACGCAGCTCAAGGTCATGGCCGGCATCGCCAGAGGCCAAACGGGCGCCTGTGCGTGCTCGGGTGCTCGTGGGCGTGGTCCATGGCTCTCTTAGGGAGAGGAGAAGGAGAGCGAGCTCGAGGAGGTCCCAGACGAAAGGGCGATCGGCGGACGCGAGCGGCGCTCGGGCACGCGTGTTAGAGGTCGCCGGAGAGAGAAGGAGGAGGGGGCCGACCGTCTTGCGTGTCCCGGACGCCGAGGCGGCCTCGGGGGACACAAGGGGAGGCCCTAGGTGGTGAAGCCTCGGGCAGACGCGCTGTGTCTGGTGCATCAGAAGGCCTCAGAGCACGCATATGGCTGGCATTGGCATATTTTTGGCGCCCAGGGCGTGGCCACTAGTGTCTAGGGGGTCAGGGGAGGAGTAAACAAATGGGTGGTGGCCTTGGGTGCCCTGGTGAACCAGTAGGAGAGGAGAGAGGTAGAAGAAGAGGGAGAGAGGGGCTGTCCAGGGAGGTAAATGGGGGTATTTTACCCCTCAATCATTGAGAAATGGCCAGGGGAGAGTTACTGGAGGTAGGAGAGGACTGGGAGGAGCTATGGTAAAAAGTTGAGGTCATGGAGAAGAGTGGAAGTGGTCAAAAATGGCATTTTGGAAAAATGGCAAAAGGTGTTTGATGCTAGTTTGGGCAAGCAAATTAATTCCACTTGCCATGAGAATTAACAGGATGGAATGACACTTAGAAATAGGGTGTGCCACCAAATTTGAGCTCATTTGGACAAAGTAGCCAATGCAACTTTTGTAAACCCTAGAAATCAGCAGAAATGGACCTTCCAAGATTTAGTCATGCAAATCTATTCTCCTTGATGCACCACTTGGTGTACTGTCATCATTTGAGGATAAGAACATGTCCACAAAAGTTGAGATCAAAAGGAGAAAGTTTCCAATGTAGAGTTGTTCAAATTTGGTTCTGGACAGGAAGGGTTTTGGGGCACTTTGATCAAGTTAAATTGTTCTCCAACTTGTGCCATTTGGTCTAGATGAATAATTAGACCACTTGATCATGTTCACACAGTTTGAGAACATTTGGACATGTTTGGCAATGTAAAGTTGCTCAAACTTCTAAATGGACAGAAATGGTTTTGAGGGGATTTGATGATGTTATCTTGTTCTCCAAGACATGGGACTTGGCAAGATCACCAAATATGTCATATGTGACATGATAGAATTTTCTTGGAATTTTTGGAGAATATTTCCTTTGTAAATATTTCAAAAGCTTGAAATATCCAGAAAGGGTTTTTGAGGGATTTGACCAATATTTTGAACATGGCCATGTGTTGAAACTCTTATATATGGACAATATATGTCCTATGAGTTTCCTAAATTTTGTCAAATATTTTTGAAGCAAGACAATAATTTTTCCTATTAAAGACCATTTCTGGTCTTAAGAAAAGCTCTTAAATAAAATAGGAAAATAACTTTCAAAATTATATTTTTGTGGTTTCGGATATCCTATATCTAATAGGAGTCAAATATATTTTAGAAATATTTTTACTGCCCTTAATTAAGTACTTGCAGTGCAAACCTCAATTCAGGGTTTTTGAAAACTAATTTTGAAAATACTATTTGGCCAAATTATTTTGTAAGAAAATATTTTTATGTCCTATACACATGGCATGATCATTGGCTCAAGGGTTTGGAGCAAGGAGATGAAGTATAGGAGTTGGAGGATTTATTTTATTTTTAGAGCACTTGCAACCAGCAGACAAAAATCAATCAAGCAAAGTCCAAAACACTCAAAAGTTTTTGTCAAACCACATTTTAGCATGATTAAGAGCTTAAGTGCTGTGCCATGAAAATCAGGGTGTGACAGACCTACCCCCCTTACAAGAATCTTGTCCCCGAGATTCCTAGGCTAGGCGCGGAAAGGGATACAGAAACTTGTATCTGGGGTAGTCTTCAAGTCTTCATGTTGCTTCTGCTTCCGTGTAGTGGTCCATTGAACTTGAAGTACTTGACGGTGTGGCTTTGTGTATGACGCTCTTCTTGATCCAGGTTGCTAATGGGTAGCTCGCGGTAGGTTAGATTGGTCTAGGGGTCGATGGCTTGGTGGTTAGTGTCCTTGTAGAGATCGGGCAAGTTAGGAAGTTGGAAACACTTCCGGGGTTGTGTCGTGTGGAAAAACATTGTGCACAGCGGGCGAGTCAGGTGGCGACTCCACCAAGAATCGCTATCTATTCTTCGCCTTGCGGTGATCCTGAGGGGGTTGTTAAATCTTGGAGTGATCTCAAAGAAGGCCGATGAATCTTGGGCGAGCTTTCCTTCGATATGGAAGCGCTGGGTTCCTTTGAGAGGGTGACCGGAGATAAACATGGTCTCCAACCCGAAGGTCATGTCTCGACGACTGAGTCGCCAGAGTTTCTTCATCTTGACTTGGCAGTCTTCAAACGCCTCGACAAGCTGGACTTGCTCTTCGCTTCACGGGGATGTCGGCCCAAAGACAAGTCCTTCTCCGGTCTCGACCAATTGAGGGTGTGGCAATTCCGTCCAGATAACACTTCAAATGGTGCCACCAAGGCTTGACTTCAAGGTTAGTTAAGAATCTGGTGCAACCAGCCCAACCCAAGCTTTCAAGTTCTTCATACAAGGCGGGCAGCTTGTCCTTAAGCATAGCATCCAAGGAACAAGCCTTTCGCTAATGCATCTGCTACCACATTAGCCTTCCCAGGGTGGTATTGAACACTGAGGTCATAATCTAGATCAAGTCTAGTCATCTTCTTTGCCTCGTGTTCAATCCCTTTGAGTGAAAATATACTTGAGACCTTTGTGATCCGTGTATATCTCACATCCCTTCCGAAGAGGTAATGTCGCCATGTCTTCGTGGCATGAACCATCGCTGTTAGCTCAAGGTCATGAGTAGCATAGATCTCTTCATGAGGCCGTAGTTGCCTTTGAGAGGAGTGGCTTGCAGATATGCACGGTCTTCAACGCGGAAGCTCACCCCTTGACGACGGTGGTTGGTATAGTTCTTCCTCCTTGACATGGCGGTCTTCGGGTGTTCCCTAACCAGCCGGTCAACTCTTCTTCCGTCTTCATGTGGACATTCATGTCCTCAAGTAAGGATGATGATTTACTTGCCCAAGTACTTTATGAAGTATTTGGGGTACGTAGAGTGGGCTGAGGCGTTGGTGAGGGTCGCGGTTGAGCATTGGTCAAGGTCTTATTGATCTAGAGCCAAGACTCAAGGTCATGATCCAACCGTGTTGTGGCTTGGTAGGGCATAAGGGTTTCAAGGATTCTAGTGTGCGAATGGACATTTATCATCCTACCTTTAAGCACGGTTTCTGAGATGCCAATAGTCTATCTAGTCCTTTAAACAAATCACATCATATCACTGATAGCATCATTTCATATAGGCCAACTCCAATCATCACTCATGCCCTTCGTATCCTCATGACTCCCAAGAGGAGATCTAACAAAATCATATATGTCTACGATCCCCAAACTCATGTGTGTAGCTACCCCTAAAAATCCATGGGTAGAACATACAAGCTTCCAAGCTGGAATAAACAGGACAATCCAAGTGCTCATCCTATTCCTCCAAGGTCCATGCTAGTGCATCTCTATCCTAAGGAAACACGTCGTATGCCACTCCAAGATCTTGTTTCCTTCCTATGAATCAACTCCAACAACCTGTTAACTACCATCAATCACTACACGATCCAATGCCTATGCTGGTGTTCCACATGATCTCCTAAAGTCCTTATAATCCCCAAATAATGGGAAAGCTACCTTACTATAGTTTGTCCACCGATTCCCATTGTCATGGTCAAGTAAACTCCAAGGTCAAGCTCATATAGAACCCTAAATAAACTCCGACAATAAGTCCAATCTCCTAGTTTATCGTCCACCGAGAAACATGGTATCATGATCGAGATCATCAGTCTAAATCCAATTTACTCCGAACCATGTAGACATACTCAGCATCTATGTTCAACTAGAATCACCTTCTTAAATCCAAATCTCATGTCCAACGAGAATTCCTACACTTTTCCCCAAGTCATTATCGTAATATCAACTATCACCTATCATTACCATCTGATCAAGTCAAATCCTTGCACTTCCAGGAGTTTCAGCTTGCGAACACAACTATCCTGCTAAATCCAATTTTACTCAGGGGTATTGAAAAGCTATGCTAATCTATACTTATGATCCCACCAAGTTCATCTACCAGCATCAAGGCCTCATAATCCACCAAATAGTCTCATATAATTCCTCAAGGTCACTGATATAAAGTCACCAAGTCATCTGTCCTCAGATCCTATATCCTCAAACTGGTCCTTCCTATGGCATCGTCAGTTTTAGTGCTATCTTAGGATGATAATGTGCTCATTCACTATGTCCACTAGTTCCATAATGAACCCAGTGATAAGCAAGGTTATGAAGGCTTACAGGTTCTCTTGCAATTCCGTAGGTTGCTTAGGGTTAAGGTGTCGAGCTGGGGTATCTCGTGAAGTCTCGATGAGTCTAGGAATGGGTTTCTAATCTTGAGGGCAACCATAACTCTAAGGGCTGCACTTGGTCGAGGAGGTTGTAGCAAAGTCTTGATGCTGGTTGGTTGCCAACGCAGACTCCTAGATGCATCTTGTCTTGCTGGTCTTTAGTTGAGGAGAGAGAGACGAGAGGAAAAGTAGCATACTGAGGGGAACGCCTAAAGGGGGTCCTATAGTGCAAAAGTAACAAACAAGTGCCAAAAAGGCAAACATAAACAACAAAATAATATAGGTGATATAGTCGCATACTTGTTGCCTAGGGCAAAAGTGCGACTTATATCAAAACATAAACAAATAAAACAAGCAACACACAATCATGGTTCTACTCGAACCCTCATACGGACTCATCAAGATAGGGGTACACGACTCATCCTAACCTAGGGGTTCTTGACTCCATAGTCATGCCTTGTGCCTCGTGCGATCTCCGGTTTTTCTCGTGTGTTGCTATGTCTCTTGTAGTTGTTTGATGGGATGATCCCGGTTGAGCTTGAAGAGTCTTCAACAACTTCTTGCTGTTGAAGTGATGGGGTGAAGGTGGCTTCTCATAGCAGTGCATTGACTCGGTCTTGTTGTCTTCTTAATCATGATGATCCCTTCTTGTCTTCTAAGCCATCGATGGTACCGGTAGGCAATCCTTTATGCAAGTGACATTATCAAGGCATAATAGAGGTCCATCATGTCGGTTACGTTGATGATAACATCGACACCAAGAGCGGGGGATGAGGAGAACCGTTTTCCTGCTCGCTATGGTGAGGCGGACCAAATGGCTAGGTTCTCATCCATCGGTGGTTGCCGATACAACAACAGTAGTGACAGGGTTACTCTAGTAGCGATGTATATCATGAGCTTGCATATCCTATGCCCTGATCATCGTAGGCTAAGGTTGCCTCATCTTGGGGCAGTGTCAAGGGTGTCACCATCTCCTGGGTCTTCAGGTCCTCATTCCTCGAGGATGCATCTTCTGTTGGTATCTTCTTGTTGTGATGTCGCCAATCTTGTGTTCAGGAGATGTGGGTGAATGTCTGGCAAGGCAACTTCCTTCTTGATTATCCACGAGGATTACAAGGAATCCAGTGGCTAGGGACATAAGGGTTCTAGCGACCAAAGGTTTTGAAGGGGAAGCGATCAATAAGGAAAGTATACCTTAGTTTTTGAAAAACTCAGAAGGGGAAGAGAAGTATAGATAGTTTTGAAAACTAGTAGTAGTTTTGGAAATAGTTTTACCCTAACTAACGACCATGCTAACTAAGGCTTCCTACAGTTAGGATGGCTCTGATACCAGCTCTGTGGGGACCCCGACTCAAAAGTCGTGATCACCGAATGCACGTGTACAGTGATCCCAGAGATCAATGCTCACTGAACACACAGAAGCTGAATAACAAGAGTCTTACATCCATACATACCGTCTTACACAAATTGTGACCATTATGGTCAAGTCTTACATCGATAAAGCCTTAAGGGCTGAACACCAAATGAAACATAGCAGCGGAAATCGTCGTTGACAGGTAGAACTCATGCCATCTGCCTTAACCCTACAGGCATTCTGACTGGGAAACGTCCTAGTTCGCATGATCGTCTCCAAAGAACTCTTCTCCGAACTCCGGTTCTTCCATGCCTGGTCAATTAAATAACCAGTGGCAAGCCAATGAGTACTTTGAATGTACTCGCAAGCAACCCATGATTTGGTTCAAGGTACAGTAATGCATAACATAGGTAAAGTTTTGCATAAAGCTAGTTTTGAGTGCAATGACATGTTCAACAACCTATAAAGCATGCATCAAGAGAATTCAAGTAACCATGAGAACAGGTCACAGATATCAACATAAATAGAATGGGCACCAACCCATTTATCATAAACAGAGTGGGCACCAACCCATCTCAATCGTGTCAAGTCCTTTGACTTGATCCAAGACATCTCCATCATCTCACACACACTGGGTTTGAAAACAAGTGGACGTAGCCCAAGAGCGGTTACCCAACTGTCCATGACCGTGGACACGGCTATTCGAATAGTTTTACACTCTGCAGAGGTTGCACACTTTACCCACTAGATCCGGGGAACTTCCGTGTCATCCACGACCCGCGGTACCTCAAGTACCCGGGGTAAGCACCCAATCACTACCTTTCCCTAGACGACACTAACATGGAGTCCACTCGATTGGTAGTAACCCCCATGCCAAACATTTCACATCATAAAGTTGCGGAGACTCGCTCCCATATTCGTCACATACCACAAGCACGAGGTACCAACGGTGTGTCCGGTGCTGTAAAGACAGACATGGCCGCCCTACCTGGCACGACCCCGTCCCGAGAGAGAGCACCAACTCTCCCCCGTCACTAGTAATGCGGGCTCCAAGCTAGTATCGACCTAGGTAATCAATAATGCCCTTTCCCATATAAGGGTAGAGTGGTCGCGCATGTAAGGTTGGAATAACGGTCGCAACTCCGACCAATCCGTTTTCGAAAACAACACACACCCTTGCCTCGGTACACCACTTCGTCATCAAGTGGTTACCCATCTCATCATCTCCCTCGGGCATAAGTGGCACCCGACGGGGTTTTCGAAAAGTCTTTTGAAAAAGCTTTGCCTCCTTCATCATGCATAAACCCATCCCTTATTGCGTAGCATCTACATTAGCATCCTATCTACTCCCATCGTCATAACCCTCATAAGAAGGTAGGGTCATGCACAATGCAAGTGTCAACGAGAAAAGTACCGGAAGCAACCCACCAAAGTGGTTACCCATCCTTCATGATTCCGATGCAACAATAATAAGTGCTATATGACATGCATAAAAAGGGTTTCATAGACATGGTCAAAGGGCTGCTTGCCTGTTTCAACAAAGTCTTCGAGGTCTTCAAATATCTACGGTCCAACTCCGAGCATTTCGTCTACTTCGCCCACTATCGCCGAAAGCAACCATAATAAGCAACACCACAAGGCAGGAAATAAAAGTGCTCTAAAAATACGAGTTGGACTTTTCTGGGGTACCTCTGGTCATATGAGGGATGACCAAAGTGGTTTCAATGGAAGTGGATCTATGGATATTTCTAAACATTTCGATAGGATGGAATCAAGGGGTTTGATGGATCCACAAGTTGTACATAGAATGCCATTTTATAAAAATGAGTAAAAGTACCCATTAATTCAGGCATGATTTTAGAAACATTTAGAAATTGGTTTCACTGGATTTGGAGTTGAAATGAATACAATATGGATTTTTGAAGTGGACTTATGTGGATAAATGACCTTTTAAAAGGTTCAGTGAAAACCAGGACAACAAAATGTCCACTGTGGCCTATTAAATAGAGCTTGATTTATGGGGCCATCGAAATTTGAATCATCAAATTTGGAGTCCATTTGACTTATTTGTGGATTTTACCAATTTACAGAAAAGAAAAAAAAGAAAAGGAAAGGGTTTTACCCTTATCCAAATACGGGAGAAAGCGATAGCCGTGGGCGCCCAGCTGCTCAGCTGCTTGGCGACATGGGGGTGACGTCAAGACGGTTACGGAGGCGCCGCCACAGGGGAGATGGATCCGGCCGAAGCCGTTTCCACTTAAACGGTGGGGCCCGCCTGCTGGGTCGCTGACGCGTGGGGCCCAACAGCAGGCCGTCTTCAACCTCCCGCGCACGCTCCGACCGCGGGGAGGACCGGCTCCCGGCGGCGATTGCCGGGCTATATAGCATCTCCGGCGACACCCTGCCCACCGGAGTGCTCAGGGGACCCGGCCGCATCCAACGGTGGGTGGCACGGTCGCCTAGGAGCACTGGGTCGAGCAGGGTGCTGGCCGCAGCGGACGAGGCCGGCGGTGAGATTCGGGCACGGCGAGGCAGGCATGGGGAGGAAGGAAAGATGTGCGGGTGAGGCTCCTTGGGGCCATGGGGGTCCTATGGCATGGTTCAAGGAAGGGAGGTTGGGACGACGCGAATTTTGGGGATGGACGGCGGCTCGGCTCCGGCCATGGAAAGCGACGGAGCGGCTCTGGAGAGGAGGAGAGGGGTCCGGGCGACGTACGGGAGGTAGAGCAGGCGAAGGGGCTCCAGAGGGGGGCCTCGGGCGGCTTTATACGGCGAGGCGATGGTGCACCATGGACGCAGCTCACGGCCGCGGCCCGGGCATCGCCAGAGGCCAAACGGGCGCTCTGGTGCGTGCCTGGGGTGCTCGTGGGCGTGGTCCATGGCTCTCTTAGGGGAGAGGAGAAGGAGAGCGAGCTCGAGGAGGTCCCGCACGAGTGCGGCGACTGGCGGACGCGAGCGGCGCTCGGGCACGCGTGTCAGAGGTCGCCGGAGAGAGAAGGAGGAGGGGGCCGACCGTCTTGCGTGTCCCGGACGCCGAGGCGGCCTCGGGGGACACAAGGGGGAGGCCCTAGGTGGTCAGAAGCCTCGGGCAGACGCGCTCTGAGGTGTCTGGTGCATCAGAAGGCTCGAGCACGATATGGCTGGCATTGGCATATTTTGGTGCCAGGCGTGGCCACTAGTGTCTAGGGGTCAGGAGGAGTAAACAAATGGGTGGTGGCCTTGGGTGCCTGGTGAACCAAAGATGGGAGAGGAGAGAGGTAGAAGAAGAGGAGAGAGGGGCTGTCCAGGAGGTAAATGGGGGTATTTTACCCCTCAATCATTGAGAAATGGCCAGGGGAGAGTTACTGGAGGTAATAGAGGACTGGGAGGAGCTATGGTAAAAAGTTGAGGTCATGGAGAAGAGTGGAAGTGGTCAAAAATGGCATTTTGGAAAAATGGCAAAAGGTGTTTGATGCTAGTTTGGGCAAGCAAATTAATTCCACTTGCCATGAGAATTAACAGGATGGAATGACACTTAGAAATAGGGTGTGCCACCAAATTTGAGCTCATTTGGACAAAGTAGCCAATGCAACTTTTGTAAACCCTAGAAATCAGCAGAAATGGACCTTCCAAGATTTAGTCATGCAAATCTATTCTCCTTGATGCACCACTTGGTGTAGTGTCATCATTTGAGGATAAGAACATGTCCACAAAAGTTGAGATCAAAAGGAGAAAGTTTCCAATGTAGAGTTGTTCAAATTTGGTTCTGGACAGGAAGGGTTTTGGGGCACTTTGATCAAGTTAAATTGTTCTCCAACTTGTGCCATTTGGTCTAGATGAATAATTAGACCACTTGATCATGTTCACAAAGTTTGAGAACATTTGTACATGTTTGGCAATGTAAAGTTGCTCAAACTTCTAAATGGACAGAAATGGTTTTGAGGGGATTTGATGATGTTATCTTGTTCTCCAAGACATGGGACTTGGCAAGATCACCAAATATGTCATATGTGACATGATAGAATTTTCTTGGAATTTTTGGAGAATATTTCCTTTGTAAATATTTCAAAAGCTTGAAATATCCAGAAAGGGTTTTTGAGGGATTTGACCAATATTTTGAACATGGCCATGTGTTGAAACTCTTATATATGGACAATATATGTCCTATGAGTTTCCTAAATTTTGTCAAATATTTTTGAAGCAAGACAATAATTTTTCCTATTAAAGACCATTTCTGGCCTTAAGAAAAGCTCTTAAATAAAATAGGAAAATAACTTTCAAAATTATATTTTGTGGTTTCGGATATCCTATATCTAATAGGAGTCAAATATATTTTAGAAAGATTTTACTGCCCTTAATTAAGTACTTGCAGGTGCAAACCTCAATTCAGGGTTTTTGAAAACTAATTTTTGAAAATACTATTTGGCCAAATTATTTTTGTAAGAAAATATTTTTATGTCCTATACACATGGCATGATCATTGGCTCAAGGGTTTGGAGCAAGGAGATGAAGTATAGGAGTTGGAGGATTTATTTTATTTTTAGAGCACTTGCAGCAGACAAAAATCAATCAAGCAAAGTCCAAAACACTCAAAAGTTTTTGTCAAACCACATTTTAGCATGATTAAGAGCTTAAGTGTTGTGCCATGAAAATCGTGAACCAAAGCAGACAAAAATCAATCAAGCAAAGTCCAAAACACTCAAAAGTTTTTGTCAAACCACATTTTAGCATGATTAAGAGCTTAAGTGCTGTGCCATGAAAATCAGGGTGTGACACACGCACTCTTGCTTCCTATCACCCACACTATATATGTCTCTCCATACATGCATTTATAGGTTGATCTCTTTTGCACAATCGTTGTGTCTCGCTCCCTCTGCTCGCCATAGATGCATGCTCCATCCCACGCCACTATCTCTTAAAGACAAAATACATGCTCAATTATCGAGCCTTCTCCCCTGCACTCTCACATGCATGCATATTGTCATATTGATCTCTCCCATATGGTTGATCTTATGACTTATGTCTTCTTTCTTTTATCTCGATCATGCTCGCGCGCACACACACACATCCCACATATACATGTATACCTCTCACACATGCACGTTCAAGATCTCCTATGTCTCCATACATAGTTAATTACCCTCAACCCTAATGCCACATCGAATCGTTCTCTTCTTGTGTGCACATAACTTCCACTTGGATGGGTAAAACACACACTCACACTTAACAATATCCTTCTAGCTACCCTCCCCCCTCTCTCTCACTCTTCCCCTATATCCCTGAAACCAATAAGACCATCCCTTCGTTTAATTCCCGCATACATGCACCATTGATATATAGTAGTCTTCCTCGGAGTCTCTCGAACAGACACGTTCTCTCTATTTCGACTCCTCTCACGCGCACACGCCGTCTCTTTCCTCTCTATGGGCCTTTTCTCTCTCTCCCCCCCTCGTTGGTGGCTTCTGTCATACACTATGATGAAGCCACTCACACTTAAATTACATCCGCCACCAAGGAACCCGCGTCACACACACACCCACCCCCACGCCCCCCCACACACACTAAGACTCCATCTCACACACACATTCTCTAGGCGGAGCATTTGTTCCTACCACCCTTCGTCCAACCTTACCCATATGATAAGCAATCACCTTAATTTACTTGTATAACATGGACAAATTCCACTTTACTTTAGTAGTTAGCAAACTTATCATCTCTACTCTTATAAAAAAATGAGTTGGTGATTATGGTGTGCCTGCCATCTTGTAATATAGACCTTCTGATCTATATCTGATGGATAGAAAGCTAACTATGACAATTTTACAAAAGATACCCGCACCTCTCTCCACATTTACAGACAAGGCATTGCCTCGTTCATCATCCTTATCTCCAACAACCTCATTGCTGAGCAATTAAAAAGGAAGTCTCTGGACCAATCTAGCATGGTGGCCGCTGCCGCCTGCCGGCGCCGTCCATCCCTATGCCTCCGCCTAGTCTGACCACCAGTCACCACCATGATCCACTCCTCCTCACCTTATGTCTCATCTTTCATTTTTTGATGAAATTGTCGAGATTTCAGTTTTACGATAAAATTCTGGAGATATCATTAGTTTTTACACATGGGATTAATCCTGCATGGGTCAATCACAACAGCTTTTTTTGTAAAAAATGCATATATATGTTCCGTGCAATGCATGAGCATCTTGCTAGTAATTATATAACACAAATCATGTGCAGGAAGTGACATTTTCTTTTACACAACCACGTTAACATGGCCACGTAAATCACTAGCAAAAGTGTAATACCATTATACTTATATCCCGATACAAAAGGTTGAGTACATGTTCGAAGAGTAGATCCGCACACATGCACTCTATCTCTTAGAATCTCACACACACACCATTTATGTGATGCCCACTTAAGCAGACATGTATGTTACGATTTGTGCACCCGCGGGTACACTTGATGGTGCGCATTTATTTAAGCCGGACGGTGAACCCAAAAAGTAGCTGCATTCATTCCCCTCCCGCTGCCTCTTCTCTGGTTACCGTAGCCTGGTAGCCATGGCCCGGCCGAAGGTAACGACATACGTAATACTCCCGCCGGAGCGGCGCTTTAATCTGGAAGTTTTAGTGGTCATGCATGCATATTTTTGTGCTAGCACTCGTATATAAGAGTTGACCGGTCGCTTGCCGCGGATGTGAGTGGGCGGTGGAAGAGGAAGGAGAAGGGAAGTGGGCTATGGAGTAATGTTTTTACCACATTTTCTTAGGAAACTGAGTGCAAGAATTGAGTGGTTTTGCAAACTACCAGTACTACACCTGAAATGGTTCAAAACCAATACCACCAACACGCCCGCGTGTGACCGCCCTGGCTGACCCACCCCTCCTCCCTTGCCGGCGCGGACTTCCCGCATGAAACGGTCAGCGTCACCCCGGAACGTCAGTGACGCATTAATGCTCGGCCAGAGCGGAGGCAACCTCTCACTGGTGCCAGCTTTGAAGCAGCGCGATGGCCGAGAGAGCGCCGCTTCCCGATGCACGCGACTGCTCCGCGTCGAGGCTGGCCATAGTTTGGATGAGTCTCCATCGTGGGGAGCCACGCTAACTGTGATGATATGGAATCCCGTTGCCCACAGTTATGGATCGTTCCATCTATGAAGAACACGTGGGACTGGAACTACGAGACGGACATGTACCCAAGAGTGGACGTACCAACCTGAGTAATGTAGCACAGTAAGTGAAGTAGAAAGGCACAAATAGTATGAACATGCGTGGCATATAGGCATTTGTCTCTTACTACCACTAAATGTTGTACGTGCAATGTCCGGTGATGTTATGGAGTACGTGCCTAAGTACTCTACTACTACTATATTCATTGGAGGCACATAATAGGTTTTATATTTGTTTACGTGTATGCCCGAGCTCTTCCAACTAGACATGTCTTTCTATCCGGGTCACACTTTGTATCGTTCATACCACTAGTACTACTACATGTGGTCTCCGACCCATAAGTGGAGACGCTCTACCACGTTGTTCATGTCCCACTCCTTTCGCTGACATGTGGGACATCCAGCACGTGTCGTGTTTGGCACTCCTTCGTTGTAACAGTTGAAACGCTAGCATTCATCAAAAATAAAAAATAAATATAAATCAGCAGTGATACTATACCACGCGGTTTCCTTGCTCCTCGATCGGAAAGAATAATTCCGTTCGCCACCATGTCGGATGTCTACCATCCTGGTCCACTTGCCATGCCTGCAGAATTCCAAGGGAGAGTCACCCCTGTCATCGCGCCGCAGTAATTACTAATGAGCCGTCAAGTCATAGGCCCAACCTTTTCCACTGTGAAGTTGCTCAGATGGAAGGAACCATCATGACTTCGTTGAATTTCGCTTCTTGAAGAAAACTACTGTACCAGCAGTACTGCTAGCTACAGTAGCTACTCCAGCAGAGGCCTCCTTTGGTTCATAGGATAGGAATTTTACAGGAATATGAAAATCATAGGAAGTGAGATGACATTCATCTCAATTCCTATAGAGAAAGAGATGCCATTTGATGCATACGATAGGAATTTTTCCATTGAGTCTAGGCTAATGTACTGGTAATTTGATCTAAAAACTACAATAGTAACTAGTACTGGTACATGCTCGTAATTAATTAAACAAACGTACGGGTGATACAGACACACACACTAACTACTAGTACTACTACTTCTCACATGCTGGCCAGACACCGTCGTTCTCCTTCCCGGCTTTGTCAGCGACACCCCACCATGCTTGGATCTCCGCCGACCTCTTCGCAGCAGTGCATGCGTCCTCTTCTTTCTTGCGGCGGCAGGCCTCTCTTTTCTTGAGTGCTTTCTGACTTTTCTGCTTCCTCTGTACGGCTTTGGCCGCCTCTTGCTCTACCTCCAATTCGGCCTTGGCAGCTTCAAATTCCGCCCACGCAGGTGTGAGGTCGCGAGCGGCGATGAACTCGGCATGGCGGGATGCCATCGCTTCCCTACCATTCTGTGTGCGGTCATGGGCGGCAAGGAACTCGGCGCGGCAGGATGCCATTGCTTCCTTACCGGTTAGTGTGCGGCGCGGTGGCATGAACAACGCTTGGTGACAGCTCTGGGGTGGAGTGGCCGGACAACCGTATAGTGCATTGGTTTGTCAAGAGCTCAAAGATAGAAGACAAAGGAAAATTCGATTCCCCTTCAATCCTGGTCATTTATTACCGAGTAAAATGCATTGGCGGTCATCGAACTTGTCTTGATAGCTCACTTTGATCATAGTATACGAGATATGGTGATTATACGGTCACTGGCTCAGTGTATAGCTCCGTATTTGTCAAGTTGACCAGTCAAACAGTCCGCAAGCGCCTTATCAGCTCGTGTTCTTTATCTATCTATGTATGCGGGCCTACCTGTCAGTGGAGAAGTAAATAAAACCCAAAATTATGTGTATGTGAGGAATCAAACCACGGACTCATCGCTGCAACGCACACTCGTCAGCCAAATGAAAATGAAAAACTTTGCGTTAAATGCAGAAATAGATATTTTTATATTATGTGATGCACACATTAGCGCACACCGTCCATAGAGGCAAGTAGCATGCACGCGTGCAGACACTCACGCTCACACTGTCAAACCATGTTAATGCATGCACGTCGCCCTCTCAATCAAAGTCCTGCTCATGGCGCAACGCAAATGGCGAGCCCATCAACTGCGTGTGCCAGCGGCGCCTCACATTACTATTTAGACGTTTGCTGCAGGCCTCCGTGAACACCGAGCATGTATTCACCTGGCTCAACACCAACGGTCATACTCGTGACTCGGCGCCTTGCTCATATATATCGTTCGTCACGATGACAATCTATAAAGCAGTCTAGCTAGAGAGGGTACTATGGTATGGAGTATGTACTATCGTGAGCAACCGATCATAGTGTGACTGCACACGGGTGTGTGTCTGATCGATTCATCCATTATTTGTAAGTTATGCATGGTTGTGTGGTGTCCAAAGGCTAGCTGGTGACAAGAGCGGTTGCATGGACGCCTGGTTGTCAATATGTGCCGCATACGCTTCAAAGGCTCATCATCCATGAGTTCACATTTTACCACCACTCTAGCGTCTGACCGTCCTGGCCAGCCGAAACCCCTTCCATCACTAGCGCGCGCTTCACGCTGGAAACGGTCACCGTCTCTCCAGAACGTCAATGACGCATTCACCGGACTTAACTACAGGTGCAGTTGGTGTGTCACTGACATGTTGGCCAGATGCCCGTTGGCCCATTTGTCAGTGATCCAATGCACTTGCGGTTAAGTCACTGAAGCAGCGTCCGCCTTCACGCCCAACACAACCTCTCACTGGCGACGGCATTGCAGCAGCGCCACGACCGAGAGAGCACCACCCGCACGGCATCTCGGTGCAAGCGACTGTTCCACATTAACGACACCACGACCATCCTTCCATCCGCCGCCCACATTAATGACACGCGTGCTACCGACGAACCTACTCCGGTGCCAGCCGTCCATCCGTCTGTCGCGTCTCATTGCCATTCGCTGGCTATATTAACTTGAGGCCCAACACCTAGCCATAGCCAAAGACCCACACTCATTCTCCTTCGGTCCCTTCCTTCTGTCGGCACCACTCCAACCATGGACTCCTGGCGCTCCAAAGCTCTCTTGGACGTACGGTCACAGGAGAAGACGATGGACATCGGCGGCTCCGCTCCGGGCGCTCCAAAGCTCTCTTGGATGTACTATCGCAGGAGCAGACGAAGGAGATCGCTGGCTCCCCCTGGCCACCCTCCGCCACCACGACCACGAAGCTGTCACACGTGCGCGGGCGTAGCCGGCAGCGAGGAAGAGTAGTACACGGTAGGTCGCCGCCGCTCTGGTCCCAGGAAGGCCACCGCTCCTCCACTCAGTCGACGCAAAGCTTGGTGGGATAAACATTAGCGGCCGATTAGCCGCTTGATGGCAATGTGGGGGCGGAAATCTTCAGAACCTTGTGCTCCGGAGGAGGAGGTTATCGAGGCGGATGAGGAGGTGGCAAAGGCAATGGTCGGCTTTCATGGGTTCATGGCAGGACATGGTGGTCGGGCGCTGGCGATTGTTTAGATTAGGTTTACAGTAGGTTTTAATACGGTTTGTGCGAAATATGTTATGAATTTCATCCAGTTTATAGGAAAAGTTTTCGAAATGTAATTGATATGTCTCCGTCGTATCTATAATTTTTGATTGTTCCATGCCAATATTCTACAACTTTCATATACTTTTGGCAACTTTTTATATTTTTTTTGGGACAAACATATTGATCCAGTGCCCAGTGCCAGTTCCTGTTTGTTGCATGTTTTATGTTTCGCAGAAACCCCATATCAAAAGGCGTCCAAACAGGATTAAAACGGACAGAGAATATTTTTGGAATATTTGTGATTTTTGGGAAGAATAATCAGTGTGAGATGGTGCCCGAGGGGGCCACGAGGCAGGGAGCCGCGCCCCTGACCCTCGTGGTCACCCCATATGGCGGTTACTGCTCTTCTTTGGCAAAGGTTTCAACCCAATCGGAGTTACGGATTCCCGGATATAAAAGAAACGGTAAAAGGGCAGAATCTAAGAACGCAGAAACAGAGAGAGACAAAGAGACAGATCCAATCTCGGAGGGGCTCTTGCCTCTCCCATGCCATGGGAGCCAAGGACCAGAGGGGAAACCCTTCTCCCATCTAGCGAGAAGGTCAAGAAAGAAGACAAAGAAGTGGGGGCTCTCTCCCCCTTGCTTCCGGTGGCGCCGGAACGCTGCCGGGGGCCATCATCATCACCGCGATCTTCGCCAACAACTTCACCGCCTTCATCACCAACTCTTCCCCCCTCTATGCGGCGGTGTAACCCCTCTCTTACCCAGTGTAATATCTACTTAAACATGGTGCTGAAGGCTATATATTATTTCCCAATGATGTATGGCTATCTTATGATGTTTGACTAGATCCGTTTTGTCCTATGGGTTAATTGATGATCGTGATTGGTTTGAGTTGCATGTTTTATTATTGGTGCTGTTCTATGGTGCTCTCCATGTTGCACAAGTGTGAGGGATCCCCGCTGTAGGGTTTGCAATATGTTCATGTTTTGCTTATGGTGGGTGGCGTGAGTGACAAAAGCACAAAACCGAGTAAGTAGGTTGTTTGCGTATGGGATAAAGGGGACTTGATGCTTTAATGCTATGGTTGGATTTTACCTTAATGATCTTTAGTAGTTGCAGATGCTTGCTAGAGTTCCAGTCATAAGTGCATATGATCCAAGAAGAGAAAGTATGTCAGCTTATGCCTCTCCCTCAGATAAAATTGCAATAGTGATTACCGGTCTAGTTATCGATTGCCTAGGGACAAATAACTTTCTCGTGACAAAAAGCTGTCTACTAAAACTAACTTAGTTGTATCTGAAGGAAATATGCCCTAGAGGCAATAATAAAGTTATTATTTATTTCCTTATATCATGATAAATGTTTATTATTCATGCTAGAATTGTATTAACCGGAAACATGATACATGTGTGAATACATAGACAAACATAATGTCACTAGTATGCCTCTACTTGACTTGCTCATTAATCAAAGATGGTTATGTTTCCTAACCATAGACATGTGTTGTCATTTGATTAACGAGATCACATCATTAGGAGAATGATGTGATTGACATGACCCATTCCGTTAGCCTAGCGCTTGATCTTTTAGTATGTTGCTATTGCTTTCTTCATGACTTATACATGTTCCTGTAACTATGAGATTATGCAACTCCCGTTTACCAGAGGAACACTTTGGGTACTACCAAACGTCACAACGTAACTGGGTGATTATAAAGGAGTACTACAGGTGTCCCCAAAGGTACATGTTGGGTTGGCGTATTTCGAGATTAGGTTTTGTCACTCCGATTGTCGGAGAGGTATCTCTGGGCCCTCTCGGTAATGCACATCACTATAAGCCTTGCAAGCAATGTAGCTAATGGGTTAGTTACCTAATGATGCATGACGTAACGAGTAAAGAGACTTGCTAGTAACGAGATTGAACTAGGTATTGGATACCGACGATCGAATCTCGGGCAAGTAACATACCGATGACAAAGGGAATAACGTATGTTGTTATGCAGTTTGACCGATAAAGATCTTCGTAGAATATGTAGGAGCCAATATGGGCATCCAGGTTCCGCTATTGGTTATTGACCGAGAATAGTTCTAGGCCATGTCTACATAGTTCTCGAACCCGTAGGGTCCGCACGCTTAACGTTACGATGACAGTTTTATTATGAGTTTATAAGTTTTGATGTACCGAAGTTTGTTCGGAGTCCCGGATGTGATCACGGACATAACGAGGAGTCACGAAATGGTTGAGACATGAAGATTGATATATTGGAAGCCTATATTTGGACATCGGAAGTGTTCCGGGTGAAATCGTCATTTTACCGGAGTACCGGGGGGTTACCGGAACCCTCCCGGGGGTTATTGGGCCTACATGGGCCATAAGGGAGAAGAGGAGAGGAGGCAAGAGGTGGGCTGCGCCCCCTCCCCTCCCTAGTCCGAATAGGACAAGGAGAGGGGGGTGGCGCCCCCCTTCCTTCTCCCCCCTCCTCCTCCTTCCCCCTTCTCCTACTCCAACTAGGAAAGAAGGTGGGAGTAGGACTCCACCCTTGGCGCCCCCTCCTTGGACGGCCGCCTCCTTCCCCCTGGCTCCTTTATATACGGGGGCGGGGGGGCACCCTAGGACACACAAGTTGATCTACGGATCGTTCCTTAGCCGTGTGCGGTGCCCCCTCCACCATATTCCACCTCGGTCATATCGTCGCGGAGTTTAGGCGAAGCCCTGCGCCGGTAGAACATCATCATCGTCACCACGCCATCATGCTGACGGAACTCATCTCCGGAGCTTTGCTGGATCGGAGCCCGGAGATCGTCATCGAGCTGAACGTGTGCTGAACTCGGAGGTGCCGTACGTTCGGTGCTTGGATCGGTCGGATCGTGAAGACGTACAACTACATCAACTGCATTGTGCTAACGCTTCCGCTTACGGTCTACGAGGGTACATGGACAACACTCTCCCCTCTCGTTGCTATGCCATCACCATTATCTTGCATGTGCGTAGGAATTTTTTTGAAATTACTATGTTAACCAAGAGTGGCATCCGAGCATAGGTTTTATGCGTTGATGTTATATGCACGAGTAGAACACAAGTGAGTTGTGGGCGATACAAGTCATACTTCTTACCAACATGTCATACTTTGGTTCAGCGGTATTGTGAGATGAAGCGGTACGCGAGACTGGTTTCACCGTTAGGAGCACTCGTGCTTAAAGGTGACTAGGAGATGGCCATATCATATCACTTATATTGATTGCATGTGATGTTTATCCGTTATGCATCTTATCTTGCTTTGATTGACGGTAGCATTTTAAGACGATCTCTCACTAATAATCAAGAAGTGTTCTCCCTGAGTATGCACCGTTGCGAAAGTTCTTCGTGCTGAGACACCACGTGATGATCGGGTGTGATAGGCTCTACGTTCAAATACAACGGGTGCAAAACAGTTGCACACGCGGAATACTCAGGTCATACTTGACGAGCCTAGCATATACAGATATGGCCTCGGAACACGGAGACCGAAAGGTCGAGCGTGAATCATATAGTAGATATGATCAACATAGTGATGTTCACCATTGAAACTACTCCATCTCACGTGATGATCGGACATGGTTTAGTTGATTTGGATCACGTGATCACTAAGATGACTAGAGAGATGTCTATCTAAGTGGGAGTTTTTTAAGTAATATGATTAATTGAACTTAAATTTATCATGAAACTTAGTACCTGATAGTATTTTGCTTGTCTATGTTTGTTTGTAGATAGATGGCTCGTGTTGTTGTTCCGTTGAATTTTAATGCGTTCCTTGAGAAAGCAAAGTTCAAAGATGTTAGTAGCAATGATGCGGATTGGATCTGTGATCTGAGGTTTATCCTCATTGCTGCACGGAAGAATTATGTATTTGATGCACCGCTAGGTGACAAACCTATTGCAGGAGCAGATGCAAATGTTATGAACGTTTGGCTAGCTCAATATGATGACTACTTCATAGTTTAGTGCACCATGCTTAACGACTTAGAATCGGGACTTCCAAGATGTTTTGAACGTCATGGACCATATGAGATGTTCCAGGAATTGAAGTTAATATGTCAAGCAAATACCCAAGTTGAGAGATATGAAGTCTCCAACAAGTTCTATAGCTAAAAGATGGAGGAGAATCGCTCAACTAGTGAGCATGTGCTCAGATTGTCTCGGTACTTCAATCGCTTGAATCAAGTGGGAGTTAATCTTCCAGATAAGATAGTGATTGACAGAATTCTCTAGTCACCATCACTAAGTTACTATAACTTCGTGATGAACTATAGTATGCAAGGGATGACGAAAACGATTCTCGAGCTCTTCGTGATGTTGAAATCGACGAAGGTAGAAATCAAGAAAGAGCATCAAGTGTTGATGATTGACAAGATCACTAGTTTCAAGAAAAGGGCAAAGGGAAAGAAAGGGAAACTTCAAGTAGAATGGCAAACAAGTTGTCACTCCCGTGAAGAAGACCAAAGCTGGACCAAAGCCTGAAACTGAGTGCTTACACTGCAAAGGAAATGGTCACTGGAAGCGGAAATGCCCTAAATATTTGGTGGATAAGAAGGATGGCAAAGTGAAAAAGGGTATATTTGATATACAGATTATTGATGCGTGCCTTCCTAGTGTTTATAGTAGACCCTGAGTATTTGATACTTGATCGATTGCTAAGATTAGTAACTCGAAACAGGAGTTACAGAATAAACAGAGACTAGTTGAAGGGGAAGTGACGATGAGTGTTGGAAGTAGTTCCAAGATTGATATGATCATCGTCGCACACTCCCTACACTTTTGGTATTAGTGTTAAACCTAAATAAATGTTATTTGGCGTTTGCGTTGAGCATGAATATGATTTGATCATGTTTATTGCAATACGGTTATTCATTTCAAATCAGAGAATAATTGTTGTTCTGTTTACATGAATAAAACCTTCAATGGTCATACACCCAATGAAAATAGTTTGTTGGATCTCGATCATAGTGATACACGTATTCATAATATTGATGCCAAAAGATGCAAAGTTAATAATGATAGTGCAATTTATTTGTGGCACTGTCGTTTGGGTCATATCAGTGTAAAGCGCATGAAGAAACTCCATAAAGAGGGATTTTCGGAATCACTTGGTTATGAATCATTTGATGCTTGCGAACCGTGCCTTTTGGGCAAGATGACTAAAACTCCGTTCTCCGGAACAATGGAACAAGCTACTGACTTGTTGGAAATAATACATACCGATGTATGCGATCCAATGAGTGTTGATGCTCGTGGCAAGTATTGTTATTTTCTGACCTTCACAAGATGATTTGAGCAGATATGTATATATCTACTTGATGAAACATAGGTCTGAAATAGTTAAAAGGTTCAAAGAATTTCAGAGTGAAGTGGGAAAGTCATCGTAACAAGAAAATAAAGTTTCTGCAATCTGATCGCGGAGACGAATATTTGAGTTACGAGTTTGGTCTTCAATTAAAATAATGTGGAATAGTTTCACAGCTCACGCCACCTGGAACAGCACAATGTTGTGGTGTGTCCGAACGTCGTAACCGCACTTTATTGGATATGGTGCGATCTATGATGTCTCTTACTGATTTACCACTATTGTTTTGGGGTTATGCATTAGAGACAACTGCATTCACGTTAAAAGGGCACCATCTAAATCCGTTGAGACGACATCGTATGAACTATGGTTTAGCAGTAAACCTAAGCTGTCATTTCTTAAAGTTTGGAGTTGCGATGCTTATATGAAAAAGGTTTTCAACCTGATAAGCTCGAACCCAAATCGGAGAAGTGCATCTTCATAGAATACCCAAAGGAAACTGTTGGGTACACCTTCTATCACAGATCCAAAGGCAAATCATTCGTTGCTAAGAATGGATCCTTTCTAGAGAAGGAGTTTCTCTCGAAAGAAGTGAGTGGGAGGAAAGTAGAACTTGATAAGGTAATTGTACCTTCTCCCTTATTGGAAAGTAGTTCATCACAAGAACCGGTTCCTGTGACAACTACACCAATTAGTGAGGAAGCTAATGATATTGAACGTGAAACTTCAGATCAACTTTCTACTGAACCTCGTAGGTCTAGTAGAGTAAGATCCGCACCAGAGTGGTACGGTAATCCTATTCTGGAAGTCATGTTACTTCACCATGATGAACCTACGAACTATGAGGAAGCGATGATGAGCCCAGATTCCGCAAAATGGTTTGAGGCCATGAAATCTGAGATGGGATCCATGTATGAGAACAAAGTGTGGACTTTGGTGGACTTGCCCGATGATCGGCAAGCCATAGAAAATAGATGGATCTTCAAGAGGAAGACGGACGCTGATAGTAGTGTTACTATCTACAAAGCTAGACTTGTCGAAAAAGGTTTTTGACAAAGTTCAAGGTATTGAATACAATGAGACTTTCTCACTCGTATCGATGCTTAAAAGTCTGTCTGAATCATGTTAGCAATTGCCACATTTTATGTAATTTGGCAAATGGATGTCAAAACTACATTCCTTAATGGATTTATTAAAGAAGAGGTGTATATGATACAACAAAAAGGTTTTGTCAATCCTAAAGGTGCTAACAAAATGTGCAAGCTCCAGCGATCCATCTGTGGACTAGTGCAAGCATCTCAGAGTTGGAATATACGCTTTGATAAGTTGATCAAAGCATATAGTTTTATACAGACTTGTGGTGAAGCCTGTATTTACAAGAAAGTGAGTGGGAGCACTACAACATTTCTGATAAGTATATGTGAATGACATATTGTTGATCGGAAATAATGTAGAATTATTCTGCAAAGCATAAAGGAGTGTTTGAAAGGAGTTTTTTCAAAGAAAGACCTCGACAAAGCTACTTACATATTGAGCATCAAGATCTATTGAGATAGATCAAGACACTTGATAAGATTTTCAATGAGTACATACCTTGATAAATTTTTGAAATAGTTCAAAATGGAACAGTCAAAGAAGGAGTTCTTGCCTGTGTTGCAAAGGTGTGAAATTGAGTAAGACTCAAATCCCGACCATGACAGAAAATAGAAAAGAATGAAAGTCATTCCCTATGCCTCAGTCATAGGTTCTATAAAATATGCCATGCTATGGACCAGACCTATTGTATACTCTGCCCTGGTTTGGCAAGGGAGTAAAATAGTGATCTAGTAGTAGATCACTGGAAATTGGTCAGAATTATCCTTAGTGGAATAAGGATATGTTTCTCAATTATGGAGGTGACAAAAGGTTCGTCGTAAAGGGTTACGTCGATACAAGTTTTGGCACTAATCCAGATGACTCTAAGTCTTAACCTAGATACATATTGAAAGTGGGAGCAATTAGCTAGAGTAGCTCCGTGCAGATCATTGTAGACCTAGAATATTTGCAAAATACATACGGCTCTGAATATGACAGACCCGTTGACTAAGCTTCTCTCACAAGCAAAACATGATCACACCTTAGTACTCTTTCGGTGTTAATCACATAGCGATGTGAACTAGATTATTGACTCTAGTAAACCCTTTGGGTGTTGGTCACATGACGATGTGAACTATGGGTGTTAATCATATACAGATATGAATATTGATGTTAAATCACATGGCGATGTGAACTAGATTATTGACTCTAGTGCAAGTGTGAGACTGAAGGAAATATGCCCTAGAGGCAATAATAAAGTTATTATTTATTTCCTTATATCATGATAAATGTTTATTATTCATGCTAGAATTGTATTAACCGGAAACATGATACATGTGTGAATACATATGCCTCTACTTGACTAGCTCATTAATCAAAGATGGTTATGTTTCCTAACAATAGACATGTGTTGTCATTTGATTAACGGGATCACATCATTAGGAGAATGATGTGATTGACATGACCCATTCCGTTAGCCTAGCACTTGATCGTTTAGTATGTTGCTATTGCTTTCTTCATGACTTATACATGTTCCTGTAACTATGAGATTATGCAACTCCCGTTTACCGGAGGAACACTTTGGGTACTACCAAACATCACAACGTAACTGGGTGATTATAAAGGAGTACTACAGGAGTCCCCAAAGGTACATGTTGGGTTGGCTTATTTCGAGATTAGGTTTTGTCACTCCGATTGTCGGAGAGGTATCTCTGGGCCCTCTCGGTAATGTACATCATTATAAGCCTTGCAAGCAATGTAGCTAATGAGTTAGTTACGGAATGATGCATTACGTAACGAGTAAAGAGACTTGCCAGTAACGAGATTGAACTAGGTATTGGATACCGACGATCGAATCTCGGGCAAGTAACATACCGATGACAAAGGGAATAACGTATGTTGTTATGCAGTTTGACCGATAAACATATTCGTAGAATATGTAGTAGCCAATATGGGCATCCAGGTTCCGCTATTGGTTATTGACCGAGAATAGTTCTATGCCATGTCTACATAGTTCTCGAACCCGTAGGGTCCGCACGCTTAACGTTACGATGACAGTTTTATTATGAGTTTATAAGTTTTGATGTACCGAAGTTTGTTTGGTGTCCCGGATGTGATCACGGACATGACGAGCAGTCTCGAAATGGTCGAGACATGAAGATTGATATATTGGAAGCCTATATTTGGACATCGGAAGTGTTCCAGGTGAAATCGGCATTTTACCGGAGTACCGGGGGGTTACCGGAACCCTCCCGGGGGTTGTTGGGCCTACATGGGCCATAAGGGAGAAGAGGAGAGGAGGCAAGAGGTGGGCCGCGCCCCCTCCCCTCCCTAGTATGAATAGGACAAGGAGAGGGGGGGCGGCGCCCCTCCTCCTCCTTCCCCCTTCTCCTACTCCAACTAGGAAAGAAGGGAGTCCTACTCCCGGTGGGAGTAGGACTCCCCCCTTGGCGCGCCCTCCTTGGACAGCCGCCTCCTTCCCCCTGGCTCCTTTATATACGGGGGCGGGGGGGCACCCTAGGACACGCAAGTTGATCTACGGATTGTTCCTTAGCCGTGTGCGTTGCCCCCCCCCCCCGCCATATTCCACCTCGGTCATATCGTCGCGGAGTTTAGGCGAAGCCCTGCGCCGGTAGAACATCATCATCGTCACCACGCCGTCGTGCTGACGGAACTCATCTCCGGAGCTTTGCTGGATCGGAGCACGGAGATCGTCATCGATCTGAACGTGTGCTGAACTTGGAGGTGCCGTACGTTCGGTGCTTGGATCGGTCGGATCGTGAAGACGTACGACTACATCAACTTCATTGTGCTAACGCTTCCACATACGGTCTACGAGGGTACGTGGACAACACTCTCCCCTCTCGTTGCTATGCCATCACCATGATCTTGCATGTGCGTAGGAATTTTTTTGAAATTACTACGTTCTCCAACAGTATCTTCACCTAAACAGCCCCTACTTTTTATTTACGTGCTCTTTATTATCTTTCAAACCTATCCAACAACACCTACAAAGTACTTCTAGTTTCATACTTGTTCTAGGTAAAGCAAACGCTAATCGTGCGTAGAGTTGTATCGGTGGTCGATAGAACTTGAGGGAATATTTGTTCTACCTACACTACAAAAAAATACACTTCCGTGAAGATACGTGTTTGTCACAGTAGGTCGCGTTTTTTGTCATCCATGTACATCCATGACAAATTTATGAGAGAATCAAGATAGTCATACCTGTGCTATCGTAGAAGTGTTCCATGACATTACCAAAATTATCATCACAGAAGTGTCCACTTCCATGACGATAAATCGCACGTCACAGAAATCGTCAAGGGTGACCTACACGTGGCATCCACCGTAACGGAACGCCGTTAAGCTATCGGGTCGGGTTTTGGATCCGATAACCCGTTAACAGCCCCGACCAATGGGGATTTTCCACGTGTAAAATCATCATTGGCTGGAGGAAACACGTGTCTGCTCATCGTTGGGACAGATGTCATCCACTCATTGGACGGAAGGCGCCTATGATACGTCGACACGTGGCACAACCCAATAGAGGCCCATTCCTGTGAAAAGGCCGGCCCGTTTGACTTGGTCAAAATGTGGCAGCCCGGCCCATGGAAAGCCTGTTTACGGCATGTTTGCATATAGCCCATTTACAGCCCGCTAACCCAAGGCCCATTACGCCCTATCCGAATTAGGCCCTGTAGCGTCATCTGGGCCACCCAATATGATTCCAGTCCGTTTTCACTTCTGGCCCATGTATGGCCCATGATGTCTTTCGGCCCATATGAGGCCCTATGTAACTCTTGGCCTATTAACGGCACGTGCTGAAACTGGCCCAAAATGAACAGTGTATCACTTTACACCCATTAACGTCCCGTGGTGAAACTGGCCCCTAATGAACAGTGTATCACTTTATACCCATTAACGACCCATTATTCCGTTGGGCCGTTTCCAGCCCATGTCATCTTTTGGCCTTCTCGGAGCCCATTTATTCTTTGGCTCATTTCCAGCATTCGTTTACTTACGGCCCGTTACTGTCATTTTCTATTTGTGGGCCAAATTCAGCCTGTGGTTACAGTTGGCCCGTTTGTGGTCCGTTAATATGTTGGGCCGTTTTCATAGCATCATGAAATACGACCTATTAACGATGGCCCGTTATGGTCGGCCCATGAACGGACGATTCCAACTCTAGCCCGTTTACGGCCATAACGCGACCTGTTATTGGCCCATGTTATCATACTGCCCGTATAAGGCCCATTGATGATACGACCCATAGAAGGCCCATTGTTTCTACGTCCCGTAGAAGGCCCACTGTTTCTACGGCCCATAGGAGGCCCAGTGTCACTACAGTAAATATTAGCCCATGGTTATTGTAGCCTAGTTTTAAACAATAGGTTATTGCAGCCACTAGCAAACTGCAGAAAAAGAACTGCAATGACTACAAGCAAACAAGTAAACAAGACAACAAGGAAATAAATAAGCAAGCAACTTACGCTAGGCTATCACGGCTATCACATATTACATCCACTAGGCATCAAAGTTCGCCACCAGTGCAAATAAACGCGCCGACAAAAGAATATACAAAACTGAGAGCACTTCAGAAGGCACTAGGCACGCCAGAAGGGCCCCCAAACAGCTGAAGAAGCTGAGTAGACCTCAGTTGTGTCAACGATAGATGCATCAACACTAGATTTAAGGCTTGATGGTGCGCACTGCAGTCCTTTGACATCTTCATTGCATCTTTGACTTCAAGTCAGAGCTGAGCTGACGCAAGCCTTTCTGCTTTAAGTTGAGACTGAAGAAGTCGAACTGATTGAGGCAGCGACTGCATAGAGGTTGTCTCACACCTGCTGGTGAGTAGCTTCAACTCACTGTCTTCGTCGAGAAAGGACCTTGGGGTCATCTCGCTGTCCACAAGATGGTTTGGCTCACTATCTTTCCTAAAGTTCTGCCTGGCGTAAGAGATACGACTCTGAAAGAGAAACAAGGAGACACGTAACAGGTTTCACAATTATATAAGCAAATAAATGGATCTGTTCTGCATAAGGAACATGTTTTTACAACTACAATTTGAAACTGGTAGTTGTTGCAAACATCCAATCAGATGTAAACAGCAAAGCAAACTGTAGTGGATGAAATGATGCCTATCCAAATCTATACTAGAACAAAGTTTGAAGGCTTGAGAAGGATGAACTTACATTACATGTTAACACGGGCTGGACAAAGACCTTCTCCATGTTCATGGAAGGATAATTCAATAAATTACCCAAAGAAAATTCTTTATAAGCGTTGCCATTATTCTACATTTTGCAAAGAGTAAATATAGATCAAATAATATTGGAAGAAATAGAGGATAATGAAGCTCAGGTGCAAACTGATGATACATAATCAAATAGCAATTAATTAAGTACAACGTTACAATGCAAAAGGGAGAGAGGTATTGACGAGAGCAATGCAGAGCCCATTATTGTTTTGAGATCGTATGATCCTTTGAGCAAGGAGATTCATCTGAAATTAGTTTTCATACAAGAGAGATGGCAAGGCACAAGCAGAAATTTAGGAGTTCAAATTTTGAATTGATATCATAGACAGTACATAACGCTAGGATCCCAGCAGTTCTAATAGGGGTTTGGCCGCTGGAGTAGGGGTAAAGTGTGGTACAGTTGGGCCTGTGCTTTCTGTGGCTGCTGATCTATCTAATTTAACAGGTATCACTACCTTTTCCAAATACCTAGTTTGTACTCCTTGAGGATCCGCACTCACCCTCTTCCTTTTGGACATCTATTACGAAAGAACAACATTTGACTGGAAAAACATAGTGTGACGACACATGGAATAGGTACAGAAAATGGATAGGTATGGCATATAATCATATATGATGGTTAAACTAAGCAGATGGTGTAACAAAGTAGAAGTACTGGAAGAGGTCAGATGCAAAATATGTGTAACTGATACAACTTTGCAAAGCTAGAGCAAGCACCTTGATGGGTGAATAATATAGGCCATCCTCCACCATGCCAAGTTTGTTAGCTAGTGGATCGTTCCGCAATATTCCTCTCGTGCGCCCATTCTCATATTCATTTTGATAATGTTCAATATCTTACATGCATGAAAACATAAAAACAAGTGAGATTTTCTTTGTAATGCAGAAGTGATTCTAATCCAATACTGCCTCCATGTAAACCCCTTGGTGCTATCTCTGCAATTCTTTTAAAAGATGCCATGCATGCTGTAATTTGTTGTGTGCATTAATATAATGTGGCCTACTAAAAATATGAGAGCTCCAGAAGTGATGACACTTCGCAGATGATAGCTTCAACATAGTAAAGAAGAACAAGTCGACCTGACCTGACAGATTAAAAATATACAAAGGGAGAACAACTCGACCTGACCAGTCGACTGCAAGAGAAGAGTATCATCTTAAAGAAGAGCAGAAGAGCAAGTAGATTGAAGATATTACAAGTCTTTCAATACAATGTCTGTTGGCCACCCATGATGAACCAGAGCGCACAGAGAAATACTATTCTTTCCGGTCTCTCCATATGTGGCTCACATGCATTTCGAAACTAAAGTAGGAACATTTATCTCAACAATTGAACATCTCTCAGTTTTACTAATATCAACAATAACATCATATATGAATTTGTATAACTAAGCTTGTTTAGCTCGATGGGTGGAGCAGTGCTATTACGACACGAACCACGTAGGCTGATTGTGGTCATCATAAAATGGGGAAAACATAAGCATGATGAGTACAATGTTGACCGTGGCAGTGGGATGGCAGATCTGAAGCTGCAAACCGTGCAAAGGGTAGTTAGCAACTGATGTTTACTTTGAAATAACAACTAATATTTGGTATGGACAAGAAAGTACGGTCAACAAGTGACAAAGAAATGCAACTGTGATGTCTCTCTATATGTCACGACATGCATTTGGAAAGTCAAGTGGCACCTTTAGCTAACCAATTAAATGTGCCGGTTAACTAATATCAGTATCATATCACAATCATATTTGAACAACTAAGCTTTCGAATTCTGAGTGTTGTGTTGTTTAGCTTGAAGTGTGGAGTAATGCTAGTATGACAGAAAGCACCTACGCAGATCATAGTTGAGTAGATAAAAGGGGAAAACCCTAAGCATCAAGAGAAAAATCAGGAAAGTGGAACTAGCTGGACTAGTGGGTGGCACAGATGCTTTTTGAAAAGAATATAGGAACATTAGGTGACCAATTAAACGTTCTCTGTTTTAGTGATATGAGCATCATATCAGATTCGTATTTCAACATGTAAGCTTTGGGTTGAGGTCTTGAGGAGCAGTGCTAGCACAACACGAAGCACCTACGATGATGGTAGTGAATATAAAGGGGGGAAACCATAAGCTTTAAGAGTATAGTGCCCGTGCCATGGTGGATCTGAAGGTGCAAACCGGACAAAGCTACTTCACAACCAATGTTTTCTTTCAACTAGCCACTATGATTTGGTATGGACAAGAAAAGTACAGTAAACAAATTACGATCTATTTTTCGGGTGAGATCAATAACTTAAGCACATATGGAAGAGTACCACCTCTCTTGCGATGCCGTGTAGGCCTATGCTGATACGTTGAGGGAGCTGCGGGTGTGATGGCTGTCGGCGGCGGGGAAGAAGACTTTAGACAGCAGACGGCCGGGTCGGGGGATATATCCTGTTGCCGTGGATGAGGCGGTCGTAGGAGCGGCAATGGCAAGGTGGACGACGGCGCCGATGAAGCGAGAGGAGGTGATGAAAGGATCCCGGTCCAGCGCCGTGGATGAGAGACGTCCATCTCTTGAAGTGGACGACGGGGTAGGGGTAGCGGCTCCGGCGAGGTGGAGGATGGGGTGGCAGACGGAGGAGGCTGGCCGTGGTGCGGAGGTTGTCGTGCCGCCGATGGTGTATGAATGGGGAAATGGAGGGGAGGGGAGATCTCAAACTTTGGGACGCGCTTCTCTGAAATGGAGGAAAGTTACGAACTTATCCCCCGTTTAAAATTTCGGGCATCGCGTCAGTTGGGATAGGACGGTAATCTCGCATCTCCCAAATATTTGCCGGTAACTATTTCAGGCGAGGACAGGGTGTTTTGCCGCCCACAGTTGGCGCCCACGGTGTATGAAAGGGGCTGACAGGTAAGGCGGTTGTGTCACGTCTGATGGAAGTTACACATCTGCCCCTATTTAAAATATTATCCTACATCGATTTCGGACGAGGAGAGTTTGTTTTGCCGCCCACCGTGTATGAATGGGGAAATGGAGGAAGAGACACATGTCTTTCAGACGAGCTTGAATCAAATCTGTTTTGCCGCCCATGTTTGGCGCCCACCGTGTCTGAATGGGCTCAGAGGCCGTCGTGTCATGTCTGGTTGAAGTTACTAGTCTACCCCTATCGACAACAGTCTATATCTGGTCGATAAGGATGTCATGTGTCAGGGGTAGACAGTACTTTCCATCTCGCAAACACTTGCTTCGGGCAGCCCACAAATTATAGTGGGTGTTTAGCCGCTTCATTCAAAACTTGGGAGAATTAGCATTCACGTTTGCCCTGGGACCTGGCAAACTAAATTCAAATCCAATTTGTATTTGATTATGAATATCCATAGATAATTATACATTTTGTTATTTATTTCTTCAACACCACAACAAAGATTTATTCCATCTTTATATATGATTATGATTTAGAAATGCCGTGATCTTTGAATTCAGTAGGTTGGATACACTCTGATTCAAACAGTTATTTCATCCAATACAATATCCTCACACGAAAAACTGTTCACCTTATGTCAATAATACAAGTACTAAGGATTACCTCGCCTAAAAAATTCAGATCATTACAACACATGGACAACATAGGCGGTCTTGCAACATAATCCATTCTGAGACATGACACAACATGCAAGTACAATAATCTAATGACAATTTCAACTGGTATCTAAAGAAGAACCGGGATTACCTTGGGCTTCAGATAGCAGAAATAGCAGGACATCCTCCGTCTTCAAATGCAACATTCTTACTTCTCCAATTCTTGGGTTGCTTGCATAATGCGTGCTGCTAATTCCGTAAGTTCCAGCCTCAAGATAAAGATTACCTCATTCATGGGAGCCACACCATCTCTTTCTGCCTCTAGTAGAGCCTCAAGCACTATAATATCTGTGCTCAGACTGCTCTCCAGTGGTGTTGCCTCTAAACTGCGACCATCTGGTAACATGGATGGCGCACTGCTTCCACAAATAGATTCTGGGGTTGTACATTGTGTCCTAGTGTGAACGACATCGTGAAAGGTTTCCGTTGGACATAAGTAAGAGATAGTTATCGTATGATCCAGGCAGTAATCTTACATGGTAAACGACAGACAAATTATTGCCGAGCATGGCAAACTATATTTAAATGGTTCGAAGCAGCATCAGCCGAAAAGAAATTAAAATGGTAAGATGAAACTAGGGATGTAAGTGGCAAATAAACGACATCCGCCAGTCCCATCTAGTTAGTTTTTCCTACCTCCCTAGTTCATTTTCCTCAAAAAACAAAAACTCGTTTGAACTATAATACCACTAGTGGACTTTAATCAGGATTAAACGGGACCCAGTTAACATCCCTAGTTTAAAGGGAGTGTACAACTGCTATATTTAAGTTGCCAAGGCATCTAAGCAGTTGAAATAATCCGAGAAAGCACTTAACAGTGTGGCCTCATATAAACTACGAAGACAGTCTTGTGATGAAGTTGAGAGGAAAAGTTAAGGACTGAAATGAAATAGGCATGCATTTCTTTACGATAGTACATCAGGCACTGCTAACATATTGGCCAACTTAGGTATAGCGTAACAACAAACAAGCATTCGAATCAAGCAATACAGCGAAGTAGACAACTGAACTATTTGTAATTCGGTAGGATTACACATTGAGGGCAGCCCACTCGCATTACATCTCACATGTACTAAAACACATTGGCTTACCATATGTTGCTGTGAAGCCTAGCTGCTGTTGCAATGTTCTTCGAAAATATCGTCAGCATCCCGTGGTTGCAAATCTAGTTGTTGTAGTTTATTCTGCACCATCTATTCAGGTAAAATTAATTTTAATCACATGCACTGGTCTGAATTGATCACCAGTGGTTCATCTAAACTAATGAAAGAAGGGTGTGTGCATACATGACAATATATCTGCTTCCCTCTATTTTATGCTTGTTTGAGGTGCCAGCCCCAAAAGAACAAATATTTTGCTTGATGGGGTTGGCAGCTCCATAATTAATAGAAGCATCAAATTAATCATGCAACTTGGGAAGATCAAGAACACACAAACAAGTAATGAACAGAGGCTCGGAGTAGTGATGTAATAGCTAGCTTAAGAAAATGTAGGGTAAAACGAACAAAAAGCAGCGGAACCACATGCTAGTTTGCTGATGTGTAATTAAGCATAGAGAACATTAAGAAGTCTGATGGAACCAACAGGTGGCATCAGAACAAAACTAAAGCATATTAACTATATGTGCACTGGTATGTAATTTAGCACATGTACATGTTCACTGCCAGAAGTATGGCCCTACAGGTGCAAGCAGAATAACGCGTCTCATGAAAATTTGAATGATGCCCTGAAGAAATTCAAAGGTGCAGTGCTTATGCTAGGAAAGTGAACGTAGGCACCGGCCGTTGGATAATAGTACCTGATTCTCGGCGGCATATGGGTATCGTTGTCATACTTGATAGCTAAGGATCGTCAATGGTGCTCGTGTTGCGGTTGAGTTTGGGCCGGCTGTCGCCGTCGCTGAAGCGGCTCCGGTGCTACGGTTGTGGCGCTTGTCGACATACAAGAAAGGTCATCTGTGGTAAGTGAACAGTTGCATGATAAAGAGAAAAACCGAAGGAGTACAAATTGAAATAACCTGATGAAGCTGCGGCGTCGGTAAAGCAGGGCCGGTGGAGTTGAATATGGCGTCCGTGGAGCAGGTCCGGTGTAGTGGATGAAGGCTTCGGCGGGCGCGTTGTACAGTGCTTTCGGTGAGGCGGATCTGTTCCCGCGGACAAGGGCTTGTATGAAGGGCCAGCGAAGGGGCGGACGAGGGAGTCAGTGAAGGGCCTACGCTGTGGTGGACGAGGGCGCCCGTTAAGCGGATCCGGTGCGATGGACCATGATGGCGGTCAAGGAGATCTGGAGCGGTGGACAAGCCTATCGCTGAAGCGGCTCCGGTGAAGTGGTGAGTTGGCAGTTGGGGGTTCCAAGGTGCGGATGGTAGATCCGGCGGGGTGTGAGGTCCACCGCTGCGGCGGAGGACTAGATTCGACGGCTTGTCATGGTTGGGGGGTCGGGGAGGGGAAGGGGAGGGCCTCTGGGAAGAATGTTGGGGGCAAAGAGGGGGAAACAATGGAGTTACAAAATCAGCCCTTTTCCGTTTATGTGCCAGGGTAAAACAGGAATATCGCAGGGCTAAACTTTCGGGCGCGTGATATTTCAATGTGAGCGGGAAGTTTGAATGCTTTTGGCGCCAAAAATTATAAGTATTCTGCTCTTGTACGGCCGACTATGATATCATGGCCGACAATTTGTTTGTTTTGCACGCAAAAAAATGTGCAAGTTTTGAAAATCAATGTCTCCAACTCGAAACTTAGATTGTCCATTCAATTCAAATATGGATCATTGAGCTACTACAAGCAAATACCATCATATGGTCCAATTCAAATGAAATTTCAAACGTGTTTATCCTAAATATGATGACAAAAGCAAAAATGCGTATGTGTATGAATAAAGTGAATGATTATAAAGTTTGAACATGCCCGTATGTGTATATCTCTGGGTTTGATATATGAATTTGAAATCACGAAATCCCGGCTTAAAAAATGTACCTCCGTTTAAATGAATTACAAAAGCTAATGATGGAGTCGAATTCCAAAATTCCAATCTTAGGTTTGTAATTCTGGTACATCAAGGTATATCACGCATGTTCAAAAGTATCATTATCTCATAGTACAAACTGTGAAACAAATTTATAAACCATGAGTGCACAATATCTCAATTACGCTAAAGTCCCTCAAATATAGACATCTCACTCTTTATCTGAAGTCAACCCCCCCCACCACCACCACCACACACACACACATAGAGAAGGCGTTCTCTCCCCCAGACACCAACACACGAGCACATTAACACCCCTCTCTCTTGTAAAGCCCGGACCCCAACATAGGTCTCTATCACTTTGTCTCTCGGGCATGCACACATCTCTTCCCTCACTCTCTAGGTCTCCCGATATCTCTCTTACCCAAGCACACGCACTATTTAGAGTGTATATTTCCCATACACACAAAACGTCGCCCCCAAACGTCTATCTTCCTAGTTATGTGGTTCTCGCGCACTCACCTCACACACCACCCCCACTACAAACAAGCACACTTTGTCTCCTTGTGCACCACTCTCCTCTTTCTATCTCTCCCACATGCGGACCCGCCCCAGCTCCTTCCCTGTATAGATATATGTCGTGACTCTTTTCATAGCTCCCTAATGAATAATCGTTCTCGATTTCGCACATTGTTCTCTACACCATCTATTCTAGATCTCGAAGTCCCTATCACACACACGATGACTCGTTTCACTTGCGTCTCCGTTCATAAGCCAGTTTCAGACAACATCAACATTGTCTCCCTATCTATACGCCATTTATGGACACAAACGACCCCTCTCTCTCTCTCTCTCTCTCTCTCTCTCTCTCTCTCTCTCTCTCTCGCTAGCTCTCTCTTTCTCTCGCTCTCACACCCCTCTCCCACACACACACACACTCAATGTCTCTTCCAAATAGTCTGCTCCCCATGCTCGCACCCGTGCTATCTCGCTACTACACATGTCGCACCATTCCCCCTTCCCTTATACTAGATTTACATCATCAGTGGTCTCCCTACTCCACATACACTCTCTCCCTGTCACACACAAACACGTGCACAAACACACACACACACACGCACAAACACCCATTTATCTGGATCCTCATCTCTCCCCATGTCCGCATGTGTATCTCACACACTCACTCTCTAATTATGTAATATGTGTCTCCACGTTACACAACACAAAGCCCCATGTACATGTCTCTCTCTATCCTCCACAAACATAGACACAAAGAATCTGTTATCATTGCCTTAGTCTCTAACATATCACACACGCACACTGTCTCTCTCTCTCTCTTTCGCAAACACGCTCGACAAGGGTTTCCCCGTGAATAACTTACCGTCTACTCATCAACAGTCGTGGTAGTACGGCGAACATGGGACGTCAAAAAGAATAAATCTACACGTGCTTAGACCACCTAGTGTGACTACTAGGACTAGAGCAAGCCAAAAAGCGCACCGCCATCACCCCGTCCTTGTCGACGACGGGAAAATCTTTGTTTTACACAGTCGAGAAGTCATTGTGCTACGGCCCCACATGCCGAGGCATTGAATAGAATGTAGATGCTAGTTTACGGAAGCAAGTATCGATAATACATTTGTATCTCCATACTTATATTTCTTCTTTTATAAAAAAGCGAGTTGGTGATGATGGTACGTGTGCCATCTTGCAATATAGACTGTCCGATCTATATCTGACGGATGGAAATTAAACTAAAAGATACCCGCACCCCTCTCCACATTTGCAGACAAGGCCTTCCCTCGTTCATCCTTATCTCCAACAAACCTCATTGTTGAGCAATTAAGAAAGGAAGCCTCTGGAACAAACTGGCCTGGTGGCCGCTGCCGGCGTCGTCCATCCCCATGCCTCCGCTCAGTCCGACTACCAACCACCACCACACCCTACTCCTCTTCACCTTATCTCATATTTCTCGAGATATCATTAGTTTTTACACATGGGATTACTCCCGCAAGGGTCAATCACAACAAGTGTTTTTATTAAAAAATGCATCTTGATGTTCCGTGCAATGCACGGATCTTGCTAGTATTTCGACACAAGACTAAGTTGGCGATGCTGGTGTGTCTGCCATCCGTCGTTTCTGACCATTAGATCTACATCTAACGATTGTGAGGTAAGTTGTTGCCTTTTCTCACCAACATCCCACTTGCCTATCAATTTGCAGAAAAAACCCATAATTAGTATCTTAAAACCAACCACATCCCTCCCTGACCTCATCAAAACAGCCCAAGGAATATATTATAATTGAAACATAATATATCTCTAGTGACATATGTATATCAAAATTAGGGTGTTTTGTACCAAGTTTTTGAATAAGTATTATTCTAATTATGATTCGTTGCAACGGACATGAACATTGCTAGTATTTCCAACCATGCATTTTTTTCCTAGAATTCCATAGTTTCGAGTTTTCCATCAAGATATTAGTCACTCATGTTTGATATTTACTTTCAATCATGTACACATATGCACTATGTAACTAGCCTTGCTTATTGGCTTCCAAAGCTTAACTTTCACTCCTACTTACAATATGTGAGTATTTAACAAAAAACTACCAATTTCAACCAGCCCTAGGAAGAATCTATCGTACAAAAAATAGCAAAAACATACCCAAAATTTCATAATCCACGCCAAAAACTACTACCTATACTCCTACCGATTAGGTTCGTTTAAACCCATTTATGACTGGGTTGGCCCACACGTCCGTGCTGACGAGGCAGCTTAAACCAACACATTTTGTTTGTCCGTTGACACGAGGGACCCACATCTGACCTTCTATCATGTTATTCCCCCTCAAATCATTATTTTTCCTGAACATTACCTCAAACAATACTGCATGTTCATCGGTGGCGCCGGTGATGAGCGAGTTGGCCGCCGCACCGCCGGACGGGCCGGACGCCGCGCTGGCCTCCTCACAGGTTGGCAGGCTGGCCCGAGCGTGACTCACGAGCGAGCAAGCCGCCGCGCTTGGCTTCGCTCGAGCCAGATGGATGGCCTGAGCGTGGCGCACACGAGCAACCCGCCGCGCTGCCGTGCCAATCTAGCTAGCAAACCTTGCAGACAAGCAGCTGGACGGAGCTATCTTGGCTAGCTAGCGGCCGCGAGCGCCGGACGGAGCTGGCATCCGGGCTGCCGAAACATGGGCTCCGCACCGCCGGTGGTTTTGACCTTGCCTTCTGCCGGTGGCGGTAGCTGCGTCCCATGGCCGAGGATGACTAGGTGGACGGGCCGGAGGTAGGAGGTCACTCGAGGATTTTGGTTGGTAAGAGCACGTACAATGGTTGATAAGGTAGTCTTATCTTAAGTCTGCCACGTATGCAAGTGGTAGTAGTTTGTTGGCATTTTAGTGGTTTCTTGCATTATTAGGGGTTTCTTGTAAGGAACAATGTACGTACTACTAGCGACAAAAGGCGATTCTAGGTTGCATTGTACTCGAACGAGTACTACTAGTGGTCGCGGGAGTGTATACCTCATTTTGTGGGTTCGATCCCGGCTGAATGCACGGTTAGTTTGAGTTTTGAAGTCAAACGGACGTGCGGCCCCACAATCTAGGTGCACTGGACAGCCTAGCCACGTGAACAGGTTTTCCTTCCCAGCATCCCGTGGCTCACGTGCTCGCCCTAGCCGCACCTCGCTTGCAGCTTCCTCATCAGCTAGTAGCATATTTAAACTAGCGCCTCCCAATTAAGCCCGAGGAGCCGGAAAAGCCTGGCGGGGCATTGGGAACTGTGCAATATGGCTCTGTAGCTTGTGGCATTGCACGCATGGACTTCAATCCATTATCGGCTCTACTATAAAAGAAATTCCTCTTGACGTGTTTTTTTGGAAACGGAGGCAAAAGCTTTGCTTCATCTCATTCATAAATAAGGAACTACTAACAAAGTTCGACAAGATCCATTACACCTCCCCAAATGGAAGCGAAAAGCCTAGTATCGCTGTATCAAATAACTCAAATGTTCTGCCTCCGCACCGCAGTAACCGTGGCTGATAAACAGGCTGCTAGTGTGTGCATGAGAGGGGCGGCTAAGTAGGCCAGCTACTCCTCTGAATATAGCACCGAGAGTACCCACTAGGCCACTACGCAGTTGTACTTCCCCTGCATTGATAGTATAGCGATGGTTCTAGAGAACAGTAGTACCCTCCACTTCCAACTGTAGCTCCTTGGCCCTGAGATTCAAGAGTTCAAACTGGTGCACTATACTATACTAGACTAGAAGTACAGTACGTCGCACTACTAGTTGAGAAAAGTAGTACTGGTACTACTACAGTACGAGTACGTACTCCTCCGTCACATAATGTAAGACGTTTTTGACACTAGTTGGCGTGTACAAAAAATGGCAAAAACATACCAAAAATTTCTTAATCCACGCCAAAAACTACTACCTAGTGCCAAAAATTTCTTACTAGTGCTATTATTTACAGTATAATGCAATCCCATAACATTCCATAATGCTAGTACAAGTAGTAAATAATAGCCTCACCCCTTCGCTGAGGAACGATCTACAGTTGAAAGGGACGAGGCCCTGCGGTTACTACGCTCTTATCTCCTCCTCGCCAGTTCCCCTCCCCCAGAAGAGAAGGCAGTTCGTCGCTGCTCCCATGGATTCGCCAGGCGGTTCTCCTCCTCGTCGGGGCTGGGAGACCTTGGATGACGATCCTCTGGGAGAAATCGCACGCCGCTCCGACATCCTCACCGCCACAAGACTCAGTGCTTCCTGCACCAACTTTTTCAAGATGCTGCTTAAACAGGCTTGGGAAAAGGGCATGCTTGTTGGTCTTCCATGCGTCCTCGAGGAGAAGGTTCTTCTATGGGACAATCCTTTGAACAATGCACCGCTCCCTGGCCATGGTTGCACGTTGACTCCGCTAGAGTTGCCGACGTTGAGAGGTAGTCGGATTTTGTCCGATGAGCAGGTCAGTAATGGAGTTTGATCATGTAGTACTTAGTTATTCCATTTCCATCCCGTAATTTCTCTGCTGCCCACCGTCTTATATATAGGTCTGGCTCGGTGCCAACAAAGATTGGCTTGCATACCTCCGGCCGGATACCACCATCATTTTGCACAACATCCACAGCAGTGCGGCCATTCCGGTAGACCCCTTCTCCACCATTGGGATCGGCCTTCCGGACTGGCTGGGCTTGAATACGTATGATGATGCCTACATGAGATTGAAGAACATAGCAATTGCGGACCCGCCGACAAAGCGATCCTACGGTATGATGAATACGTATGATGATGCCTACGATGATTACTATCTCATCGCGGTGTTCTACATAAGGATTGCCATCAATGCAAGACGCAGTAACGGCAGAGGCTGGCGCATGTTGGCGGCGGCAGATTTGTAACCCTACACGTTCGAAGATGCCGTACGCCATCTAGGCCGCATCTTCACAGTGACAAGCCAGGGGACTTGTTTCATCTGGTTACCATCCTACGGTATGGGAGATTACGAACGGAATGCACAAACCATCATTTGCATCCCTAACGGTACTCCATTATTTAGCAGGGACCAGTCATCCCCCGATCAAAATAAGATCGCCGATCCTGGATGTGCATTTGCATCCGCGATTCGGTCTAACCTGGAACCTTGTAGCTGACTTTGGCATATTGGGATCAACTATCTTAGCAGTCGTTACCCATGGTACCACTGATGTGCAACATGGTCACACAATCTACCACGATCGGACCGTCACCATCTACCCAGTTATTCCATTTTTTAACCCTCTCGCCTTCTCTTTCGTTGTTGTACTAGTAGTATACTTAGTACTACTAGTAGGAGTACTTTTTACCTTGGAGGACGCGTATAGCTAGCTAGGCCCTTGAAGACTTGAACCCACTAGCTGCCACCATTTTTGTTTTTCCATGTCTTACTATCTCATCCATGTAGCCAAGAGTGGCTATATATAATAAGCCGATTATTTTACTTCCTCTATACTGGAGTAGTACTATTTGCTGCACAGTGTTACTGACCGCCATATTTGGGCACAACATTATTATGCATGGACCTTGACTATGTACATCACCATGTGTCCAGATCTGGGATGCCGCGTGTACCAGATGAACGGCGCCGAGTTCGACCCCTGTAATGCTACGTGGGTGCCGAGGAACACTCTTGGAGAGTACTCGCTTTTCATCGGGGACAGCTACCCCATTGTGAAGCGGATGCCACCTTCCATGCACGACACGGAAGGCCTACCGTTCATGAAGCATGGTTGTGTCTTCAGTGCGCACCACCGGAGGAACGACATGCTGGGACACGCTATCCCTAATTTATGCCGCTTCAGCTTGGATGATTCTCCATCGTGTGGAACCGGACAAGAAAGCTGCGACAATGATTCCCGTTGCCCACCGCTATGGATCGTGCCATCCATGAAGAACACCTGGGACAGGAACCTGGAGGAGGACATGCATGTAGCCCATCTATAACATGTAAGTGGAGTACGGTAATTGTGAACGGTAGCGCTGTGAATATATGTAGACAAGTCGTGCACAAATTTATCACATGAATTGGAAATGAACTTGTGTGGCATACTGGCATTTGTCCTTTAGAATTTATTACTATTAAATGTGTTATGTGTACGTGCAACTTGTGTGGTTGTTGCACGGGCTCCAACACGCTCTTTGAGAAAAAAAGGTGGCACGGCTTTAGATATACGTGACATGGCGGCATCATACAGTAGCATCATTCGCTATAGTTGTAGTACACTCCTGCTAGGACGACAACTCCTATAAAACCTTGCGCTTGGCTCTTTGCCTCTTCGGGAGGTTCAACAGTTTGTACTCGTGTGAACCTTGCACTTGCCTCTTTGCCTCTTCGGAAGGTCCAACAATGATGATACTACAGTACAATATGCTTCTGGCAATCTGGCACCGATTGAACTACTGCATGTCCACCGCGAGGGCGAGGGAGAGGGCGAGGGAGAGGGCGCTGTATTCAAAACCCTCTCCTCGTCCTGCGAACCACCGCGCGCATGGGCGAGGGAGAGGCGTAGTAAGAAAGCTTCTCCTCGTTCAGCGAGTTGACGGGACACATCAAAGTAGTACTAGTACTAGTAGTAGTCCATCCTGCGTCCTTTCCGATTAATATGGCTTAACTTGAAACGAGAAAAATACACTGGCGGTCAACGTATGTAACAATACGCTCTTTACGGTCACTATATATAGTTTTGCGTCGATTATATGATCACTAGCTCATCGTACAACACTGTATTGCACCCTACTGACCGGCCACATAGTCGATGTGCCACTTTGTTGACTGGCTAAATAGTCACCTGGTTTCTGGGTCCCACCTGTCAGTTGGCAGAGCAAAGAAATCAGTTAAACAAAACTTTACGCAGGCGCGACACGAGTCCAACCCTTGCGCACGAACCGCCCTGGCTGTGTATGTGAGTGCATGCACGTGTCCTCCCTTGGTCTTGCAACAAAGACTGTACATCAGCTATAAAACAAAGAGTGTAGTAGTACATGATGTACATCTACACTTCCAATGCATTTAGCCTTTAATATAAATCGATATTGATTGACTAATGCATCAACTTGTGCTGTAGGTATAGGCTACATGTCTATCCTTAATTACAGCATGCAACGGCCTTCATTTAATCTTCTTATCTCAACGATCGCATGCACACATAAGTCTGCTACTTTTGGGCGTTAATTATACCTTGGTCAATGTGTAAATCTCTAAATGTACAGTCTTTCACGGACGTAGGGAGTAGGTTGAGCACTTGTGCGTGAGCGTGTGTGTTGCGTCATGTGCTGTGTGCCGCATGGGTGCATGAGTGTTGCGTGCGTCCATGTGGAGTACATGTAGTGTTGCATGTTGCATGCATGCATGCATGGGGCTTACCCCCTCCCATTGACATGTTCATATTTCAAGCTTCCTATGTTCCCTCCATATGGTGATACTCCCTCTGTTCCCAAATAGTACGGAGTAAAAGCCTCCCTCTGTTCCCAAATACGGAGTATTTGTCTTTCTAAAGATTTCAACAAGTGGGTACGGAGCAAAATGAGTGAAGTGAGCGTAGAGGCATAGGGATACTGAAGAAAGGAAGTCCTCGCGATCCATCATTCCCCATCTCGGTCAGAGAGAACTATTCAACTAGTCTTCGTAGTGAAGTGACAATACACGCTGCAGCAGATGGGACACGTAATTAATAAGCTAAACCAGCGTGTTGGTGTTACTAAATCAGCCTTACCCAGTACTGCCATCAAGTTTGCCAGTAGAGCACGCTTCCGCAAATACGCCTACGCACCTCTGTCCTCCATTAACTGACATATGAGCCCTCTTGTGGTAGACCCACATGTCGTCGGTGTAACTATTTACACTTCGAAGGACGGTGCCTATATCCTAGTAGTAGTACTAGTAGAATTGAGATTTAATGCACTTTCTTCCCCGTCTTCCACTCTTCTTCCTCCTCTCTTCTTCTTCCTCCTCTCTTCTCCATCGTCGGCCACACACCATTTACCCCCGCTCACTGCTCGCCCGCCCGCACCATCTTCCTTGGTAGCTCGCGCGTACCATATCCCCCCGCTCACTGCTTGGCCACACGAGGAGAAGCTTCTTTACTCACCCGCCCGTATCCACTTCCCCGCTGGCTCGTAGGCACCGAAAACTCCAATGGCAGAAGCAACTGACGCGCAGAGCCGCGATTGGAATTCCCTCCCCGATGTTCTCTTGGAGCCAATCTGTAGTCGTATGGACCTACTCAGCACCGTCCGTCTGGCCGCATGCTCGGTGTCTTTGTATCGCCTACTCGTCTGCAACCGGCCGGCTCTTTTCAAGACACCCTGCTTGCTGATGACTGATCCTCGCAAGTGGTCCAGACACTAACTTGACGATCCTACAGAGGTTGTCGTGGTGCCCCTCGACATGTTTCCACTACCCGTCCACCTGTCCTTCATGCGCGGCCACTACTGGGCAGGCATGAAGGCCAACTGGATCATCCTCATCCACCACACCGGTAGTCCGTGGCGTCTCGTGGATATCTACACCCAGCAAGAGATCACCCTTCCATCGTTGGATACCGCTGACATCGAGCCTCGCGGCCCGCCGGACACTCCTGCCTACTACGCACGTGATGCGTCAAGCTTTTGGCTCGACCTCTGTTTGCAGAAAGTTGTAATCTGCGAAGTGCCCACACCATAAGGAGACTACATGGATTACAAGCTCATTGCCTTGTTCAACATGGGATTAGTCTATCTGGAATCCGGTCGCCATACATGGTTATGGCTCATCATCAATCCTGTTGAGGCAACATTTCTGTCTGATGCTATAGTGCACGATGGCATCGTTTACGCGGTCGACGCACAGATTGGCTGCCTATACTGGTGGAATCTATCGTCGTGTAATTGTTATATCTCATCTCATCTTTACTTTATGAATACGACTGCCTGTTCATTTGTTACAAATTTAGAATGCATAGCATGTCTATAACCACATCATTGCTATATGTTCCTCTCATTTCCTAGATTTTTATGATCACACATGTTATTGTTAGAGTTGATATGAGAACAATTGGCATCTAATGATTGTTAGAATACATATTATGAGCATAACATCATGATTGCTATATGTTACTCTCGTTTACAAGATTTTTATAACAATGCATGTTATTGCTTAGAGTTGATATGAGAATAGTAGTAGTAAGTGCTATGGTAGAATATGAGTAGGCGCTGTCATAGCTATTTTCCTCTCATTGTTACATGATGTTTGAACCATGACATGTTGCTAGAATATGAAAGCAATCGGCTTATTTTTTTTAACTTGGGGTATGATTATGACCACGGCATTGCAATTCGCTGTCTATGATATGTGTCACTATTATAATAATCTTAATTCCACACATACTCTGAACATGATTGTTTATTTTTGTCCTTTTGGTCTCCAATTTGAATTGTTGCAGCAGACACAAATGCGCTGGCCTTCATAATTCTAGGACCTGGAATCATACCAGCCGATGGGTGTTCATCGCTCGTTCAGCTGACGACGATCATTTGATGCTCATTCACACGTACCAAATTGACCAAACCACTACATCAAACCACATGCAGTACAATGCATGGGGCGTTCGTGACATTGATCGCTATGGCTGCTTCGTGTTCGAGAAAGATCCCAGATCCGTTGGGCCAGGCGTATTCAACTGGAGGCGCGTTTATAGCCTCGGCAACCACTCCTTGTTCCTCGGGCTCAATTATCCGATCATCCAACCAATCGTCGATCGTATCACCGGCGATTATTACTGTGCTATGCAACTTCCATTCGCGAGGGGGGGCTGTGTTTACACATCATACCATGGGTTTCATGAATCACCATATCCAGAGATTCGTCGACATAGCTTGTTGCCTGGTAATCTTCAGCGTGTGAAAGGCATCAAGCTTCCATGCGATGGATGGCTTCTGCAAACCCAACATGTGGCGATGTGGTTCATGCCAACAGCAAATATGCACAACTTGATTTGTGCTGATATATAGACCGAGCCATGTATTCTGCTACTGTAGCACGTCCCTCTTTTGTTGGATATTATGTACTGTAGAAGCACTCCTCTGGTTTGAAAGATAGATACCTTCCTGGGATGAAGTGCATCCTAACTGACCTCCATAGGATGTACTGATAATGATGATGGAGATGCTGTGCAGAAGCCATATATATACATATATATCAGTTAGGCTTCAAGTGCATACTTGTTAGTTAAACCTATGTATAAATTGTGACACTAAATACGACTAGTAAGTAGTATAGTAGCAGTACTAGTATACGTCGGTCAAATTATTCATCATGTCGTTTCAAAAAAAATTACTCATCATGTCCACACATTGAATTGACGTGACAACACGCTGCACGTGAGGTGACACAAGAATCTCGGCGGCGTGTTCGGGTATTCTGGACTTCAGATTTGGAGTACCACTTATCTGTCGAAATCTTTCATCATTCACTTAAAACAGTAAATTGATCATACATTGAGTACCATATAACTGGAATTACCGATGCAAGTCGAAGAAGGATTGGCCGGTGCTGCCGGCTCGCGTCAAGTTCGATCCCACGGATCAGGAGCTGATCGAGCACCTTGAGGCCAAAGTGAGTGTTGACAGAGCGAGATTTTAGTCTCTCATCGATTTGTTCATACCAACCATCGACAGCGAGCACGACATATACTACACCCAACCTGAGAAACTTCCAGGTAAGACACTGATCGGCCGTCTACTTGCACAAACATATTCCTTTGTTTATAGCTCTATTTTTCTTTTTAGACGCAGACCTGGTGAAACAATTACAATTTGACAGTTAATAAAAAGTGAAACAAGTGACTGCAACATGCCAAAGATGTTATGAAAATGCCAACTAGGTACACTAAAACCTGTATTCCACAATACTACAGGTATCACACTGAGTGGCCTAAGGAAGCATTTGTTCCAGTGCAATTCTAGGGCATTCAAAAGGGGCACGTGGATGCGTCGCAAGATACATTCGGAGTGCGGCATGCATGCGATGTGGCACAAGACCGGTAATACCTTGCCTGTGATGGTCAACGGCCGACGGACGGGCAGCAAAAAAGGTTCTGGTGCTGCACACCAACAAGAACTTCGACCAGCAGAGGACCAACTGGGTGATGCACCAGTACCACCTCGGGGACCTGGTGCAAGAGAAGGAGCGGGAGCTGATCCTCTGCAAGATTTTCTACCAGATGAACACTGTGGCCAGGAGTTAAAAGATTATAAGTTACTCCCTCCGTCCCATAATGTAGTGTCAAAAAACGTCTTACATTATGGGACGGAGGGAGTAGTTTGGTATTGGTAGTTGTACTACCTTGTCGTCCGCAAATTGGTATTGTTGAAGGATCTTTTGGTATGAACTTGCATTTGCTTCCAACCATCATGCCGAGGGTCGACGTGGATATAAAGCTGAATCATTTGTTTCGAAACGAATTCTCAGGCACCTGATTTTTATTTGATGGGTAGCATAAGCACCCGCCGTTCGAATTCCCAGTTCTGTAGTTTTTTCGAAACAAGTGCATGCACTTATTATCATGATAAAAAAACATCAGTGCTGCATCCCAGTTATCAGTCTGTGCTTGCAGAATTCTCTCGTTTATTGAGCACGTATATTGTTTTTTCAGGTCGAGCAAGTTTCAACTGGGCTGTAGACTGCACAAGGTTGGTTTTGTTTTTAACAAGCCCTCTGGCCCGCCAACGTTAGTTATATTTTGTCTTACTGAATCAAACACACAGCCCAGTTCTATTTTCCTCTTGAAACGCATGTCCTACATCCGTTTTTGTCACGCCCAATATGCGACCCTATCCAAAAGGAACTCGAAGGTCCCACCAAGGATAGACCCACATATTGAAATGCTTTTGCAAGGTGGATATCATTACATCAACATTACATAATAGATGGGGATACATACAAGAGGCAAACAATGCCACACGAATACAACAATGCATCATACATAAGACCAACATCCGACTACGGATGAAACACAAACAGAAGCTCAAACGACATCCACCCTGCTAGCCCAGGCTGCCGACCTGGAACCTATCCCCTGATCGAAGAAGAAGCAGAAGAAGAACTCCAAAACAAGCAAACATCGCTCTCGCGTCAAGATCATCGCAAAACCTGTACCTGCAACTGTTGTTGTAGTAATCTATGAGCCACGAGGACTCAGCAATCCCATTACCATGGGTATCAAGACTAGCAAAGCTTAATGGGAAAGGAAGGGGTAAAGTGGTGGGGTTGCAGCAATGACTAAGCATGATATGGTGGCTAACATACGCAAAAGAGAGCGAGAAGAGAGCAAACGGAACGGTTGTGAAGCTAGCAATGATCAAGAGGTGATCCTGAACCCCTACTTACGTCAAACATAACCCAGAAACCGTGTTCACTTCCCGGACTCTGAGAAGAGACCATCACGGCTACACACGCGGTTGATGCGTTTTAATTTGGATTTGGTGTCAAGTTATCTACAACCAGACATTAACAAATTTCGATCTGCCACATAACCGCGGGTACGGCTCTCGAAAGTTTATACCCTGCAGGGGTGTCCCAACTTAGCCCATGATAAGATCTCGCAATCAACGAAGGATATTCCTTCTCCCAGGAAGACCCGATCAGTCTCGGAATCCCGGTTTACAAGACATTTCGACAATGGTAAAACAAGACCAGCAAGACCGCTCGATGCACCGACATCCCGATAGGAGCTGCACATATCTCGTTCTCAGGGCAACACCGGATAAGCTAAGCATACAGGTACCGACGTAACCCAAGTTGCCAAGGGATGGTCCCGCACGGTGCTCTAGTTTGGACCAACACTTAGACAAGCACTGGCCCGGGGGTCTATAATAAAGATGACCCTTGGGTTAATTACTCCCAAGGGAAAAGTAGGTGGTGGTGAGGCAAATGGTAAAACCAAGGTTGGGCCTTGCTGGAGGAGTTTTATTCAAAGCGAACTGTTAGGGGGGTCCCATAAATCACCCGACTGCGTTAGGAACGCAAAATCCGGGAACATAATACCGGTATGACGGAAACTAGGGCGGCAAGAGTGGAACAAAACACTAGGCATAAGGCCGAGCCTTCCACCCTTTACCAAATATATAGATGCATTAATAATATAAGAGATATTGTGATATCCCAACATAACCCTGTCCACCATGGAGAAATCTTCAACTTCACCTGCAGCTAACAACGCTATAAGAGGGGCTGAGCAATGCGATAACATAGCCAAACAACGGTTTGCTAGGAAGGGTGTCAAAGGTTAGAGGTTCATGGCAATTTGGGAGGCTTGAAGAGAAAATCATAGGTAACTCAGCATAGCGATAGAACGAAGCAACTAGCATAGCAATGATAGTAGTGAGATCCAAGGTGACGGTCATCTTGCCTGAAATCCCGCTAGGAAGAAGAACGAGTCCATGAAGAAGATGAAGCCACAAAGATGAACCAAGCATAGACGAATGAATCCTCACGATCGCAACGAAACGGGAACTATCGAGAAGAAGCACACAACATGGTAAACACACCACACATAGAAAAGACATGATGCACAAACAAGCATGATGCATGACAAAGCTACATGAAGCTACTCATGGCAAGATATGATGCAAACAAGAACAACACATCAAGGCAAGTTTAAATGAGGCCGGAAACAACATATAACAATTCCGGTAAGTCCTCATATGCAAATTTCGAAATTGGTCCAGAACTGAATAAACCTTATGTTCAAGTTGTTAAACAGCAAGTTAAGATGCACCAAGATGATCTACACGAAATTCTAGTCAAGTTACATATAAAGTTCATTTAATTCGGAGCTACGACCTAGAAGATATGAGCAAAACAAGATAAACATGACATTGATGCAAAATGCATACAAACATCAAGCAAACACCTCAAAACAAGGATGCAACATGATAATATGAAACAACATGCAAAATCAAGCAAGTTTCATATAGAGCACACTCAAAACGGAGCAACGGTTCAACACATACACTATACAAGTCATAACAACAATCTGTCCATAACAGCAACTAGGCATAATGCAAGCATCAAAACAGCATGCTACAGTGCCACAATATGAAAACAAAAGGCATGGGCATGAAGTACAGGTAAAGCATGACAAAACATGAACACTGAGCTATCTCCAGAAACCACTAGAACATGCTCAAAAGGACATGGGAATATTGCAAATAATAACAGTTTCACACTTAGCAGGAAATAACATCAGGTTGCAATGTCTAGAGCTATCAAACAACATGTTACAGGAACTTATCATGGCAAACAAAGGCATGGCATGAATCTACTAATTGCATAGATCAAAAGTCCCTTAGTGACCATGAGCCAAAAAGGCACAGAAAATATGATGGCACCCACGTAAACATGGCAAGTTATATGACAGATTCAAACATGGCAGGGACAACAATAAGTAGGCATGTTGGTGAGCTTGAGGCACTCACGACAGAGCAATACATGGCATGGCAAGGCAACTAACAGTAAGAAGGCATGTTTATGAAGCTAAGCATGGCAAGAGCAACTTCATAGGGTGCATGGATCACTAGAAAAGCACATGGCCAGAACTGAACTTCATGTTAACAGGTTGACAGCAACATTATTTAGCAAGTTGAGAGCAAGATTACAACAAGCTACAACAAGCTATAAATGCAACCAGGGGCATGAATGGATACAGCATGACATGTATAACAAAACATCCTTAGTGAAACATCTCCAGATTATGCACGAAATGACTTGTAGGAGCAGGTTTACATAGCAACAAAATATAACAGAATCTGTCAGGAAAATAGCAACAAGTGCCCTACTTAACAAGCTCGATGCACTCAGTACACAAGTCACAAAAATACATGGATGGAACCACTGGAAAGATGGCATGGCATAGATCAAAACACATGTAGACATCAACCTCATAGGATGCACACATAAAACATGGCAAAAATGACAAATGAGCATGTTATAATAGTTTCAGCAGATTAACATCAACATGCACTCTTCCAATAGCATTTCGGGCATCAAGATAAACTCAAATGATAATGATGCAATGGAATGAAATGAAGTACTCATTGAGACGAACAATTTGACATATTATACGCACGAAACGGAGCTACTGATGCAGAGGTATGATGCGATGAACATGGCACGATAATGTCAAAATATTTCGGGACTTGGAGGATTTTTAGAAAAAAAACACGGGCACGGGATAACTAAATGTCGCACTGAGCGGGATTTAGGCGGGTTCTCACCAAATGGCCAAAAGGGCCGGACGGTGGAGGAAGGTGGGCCGGAGGGCTGCTGGAGCTGGGCCGGCCTAGGTCGACAGAGAGGCCGGCCCTTGCGGGCGCTGCCGAGCGGGACGAGCTCCCAGCTCGGTCTCGAGCCATGGCGGCGGCGCCGGTGATGGAGGACGACGGGACGGCGGTCCGGTGAAGGGTAGGAAGGCGAGGGAGGCCAGATCCGGCCGGATCCGGACCCGGGGGTCCCGTTCCCGGCGTCAACGCGAGGTAGAGGGGTCAGGAGGTCACCGGGGATGCGAGCTTGAGGCCGGCAGCGACGGGCATGCATGGGCTGCGGCGCTGCAAGGAAACAGAGGGAGAGAGAGAAGGTGAGCGAGCGAGGAGGACGAAGGACGGGAAGGAGAGGGGCGGCAAGGCCTGGCCTGGGGGCATCAAGGCGGGGCTCCGGTCGCCGGAGTTGGTCGCCGGCAACGGCGCGAAGGCGGCGGCGAAGATCGGGCAAGACAGGTGCGGGCGGCGAGGTTATGGCTCCCTCGGAGGCGTGCGGTGGGGCGGGCGACGCCGGCGAGGGAGGCATGGAGGCGGGCGAGGCGGCGGACTGCCAGCGCGGCGCGCGAGGCGCGGGAGGCGACGGGCGCTGTGTGGGCATGCGGGCGGTAGCAGGCTGGCGGGCCGCTGGTGGACACGTGGCGGCTGGCGATTGGACGCGGGCGGCGGTGGGATTTGTCCGGCGGCGGTCGGACGTGTCCGGTGGCGACAGGGACGATTTCGTCTAGGGTTTGCCCGTGAATTTTGGGGAGAGGCTATATTTATAGGTAGAGGGAGCTAGGAGAGTCCAAATGAGGAGCGGTTTTCAGCCACGCGATCGGGATCGAACGATCGAGAGCATGGAGGGGAGTTAGGTGGGTTTTGGGCCACTTTTGAAGGGGTGTTGGGCTGCACACAAAAGAGGCTTTTATGGTTACCCGGTTAACCGTTGGAGTATCAAACGACCTCCAAATGGCACGAAACTTGACAGGCGGTCTACCGGTGGTATACCAAGGACGCTTGGCAAACCTTGGGCCATTCCGAGAAAGTTTAACACCCGCTCACAACGAGAGACAAAAGGGGGACGCCGGGGAACATAGGAGTGCCGGATTGCAAAACGGACAACGGGGAAAATGCTCGGATGCATGAGACGAACATGTATGCAAAATGAGATGCACATGATGACATGATAAAATGCAACACACAAGCAAATGACATGGCAATGACGGCGAATAACTGGCAGACACCTGGCGCAACGAATCCAGGGCGTTACAACACTCCTCCACTAACAAGAGATCTCGTCCCGAGATCTTTGGACCGAGACGGAAGGAAAAAGGGATGAGGTAAAAGAAGAACTCAAGAGAAGAAGGAAAGAATCGAGAACACTCGAGAAGAAGAGAGGAACGACGAGAATGACGAGAACCAAATGCTCATGGAAACAAGATAGACTCTGAAATGACTCCGGTTAGAATGAGATAAGAAACGAATAAGACTGAAAGGATTTAGGCAGCACTCCGACTGAACATGGAAAGAATAGAACATGAACTAGAGAGGATGGAATGGTACTTGATGAAGACATGACACAAAACCTCCTGAAAGGATTGAAAGAGTTGATTGAAAAGAACGGAGAAGACAATGACAACTTGTGCCATGAATGAAATAGATAGCAACCTCAGAAGAAAGGATTGAACGGAGTTGTTGAGAAAATCAACAACGAAAAGAATAAGCTTCTCATGGACTTATAGGTAACATCTCAAGATCATGAGGTGATAACCGGCCACAAACGGAAATGATTGGATAGCTGAGCACAACGAAGAAATGCAAAACTCCACTTCAAAAGAATACGGAGAATTAATTGCACTTCGAGATGCGAGAAGAAAAGATACTTGAACTCCACCAACAAGAATCTTGATGAACTCTTGAAGAATGAATTAAATCATGACGAGCCACCGTAAAGAACTCCGGCTACAAAAGGATGATGAGATAGAATTTTGGATGAAAGAATAAGATGAGCCTTGCGATGATTTAGATGGAGGTTCCGACGAAATGGCCGAGGAAATTTGAACTCCGGAAAACAAAAGATGAAAACACTTGAAACTAGAATTTATTCATCAAGAACAAACTCCAAAGGATGGGATTACTCACTTGGATGAAAATAAGAATAAGATTTATTGTATGCTTATCCTTCATCAAATAAATTGATGACAATGGATTTTTGCATACTACTTATTCTTCTTGCAAAAGAATTGAGAAGTGACATAACGCAAACTTGAGAAGGTCTTCATGAACCACCGGTAGGATTCGAAAGAACGAATGGATTGATATGATAATGAAGGAAAAGAATCTTGAACGAACCACCGTAAGAATTTGAAAATTGAATGACGAAAGAGATTGAATCACCGGAAAGAATTAGAAGAACAAATATGCTTGAGGGGATTTAGATGCAAAAGAACGAAGAGATCCTGAGCTGATTAAAGAACACTTGAACAAAGCACCGTCATAATTGGATAACGGTAGCTGAAATGTGAGGACAAAGAATTCTTCTAGAATGATGGCCTCCGGTGAAAAGAAATAGAAATCAACTCCTAAAATACTCCGGATAGGTGAAAAGAATTGTATGACTGGAAACAATTTGAGCGGATAGCATCAAGCTAGCGACATGAATCTTCGGAAGAAAGGACAAGATTTAACAGAAATCTTCTTCTTTGGTCTTCAAATAATGACGAGAAACACCACCAAAATTACTGGGATACTCCGGGAGAATGCAAAGCAAAGAGGTTGAGCCGATGATGAAATGATTTGAAAGAGATCTTGGAGAAGGCAACTGACTGATGGGATCCATTCTTACATCACACTTGAAAAGAATTGAGAATAGCTCCGGAATAATTAGAAGAGTCAGGTAAGATCCTGGGAAAAGACCTATGGGTTAGGGACCACTAAGAGAAAAACACAGTTGGAAAGGATTGTTGAAAAGATAGATGATGCACCGGAACAATTGAAATATTTGAATGAGGTGACAACCTCGAATTAATTGAATGCAAACAGAATCTTCTGAGATGTCTTCAGCACTCCGGAAGGATAAACTGGGGAGAGGCGAACGAGCAAGGAAAACACTTGAGCTGAGGGAAAGAACATAATCACTACCAAAAAACTAGAATTGAATCCACCGGAAAAGGAAAAGATATGAAGAACGACAAACGAGACGAGAATTCACCGGTTGAAATAATTGAGGGAAGACTGAAGAGACTCCACACGAATGGAATTGATGGTCGAAAGAGACTCAAACTCCGGGAAGAAGAGGGTGGGAGGGCGGGAAAAACAAAGGCAACTTGGAAGGGGGAACAGACGAATATCTTGAAGAGAAAACATCGGTTTATAGAAAGCAAAGCCTTCACACGAGTAGGATGGATACTCGATTACGGACTCCGGATTCAAGAAGAAGGGAGGGCGGGTGGGAAAAGAAAACAACTGAGGATGAAAAAAACAACTTCGATCGAAAAGAGCTAAGGATTGATCTCCCAAAAACAAAGAGGTTCGAATCAGCTTGATGAGGGATGCGCCGGACAAAAGAGGATGGACAACGAACGAAAACTAACCGCGTGAACCTAAAGAAAAATTGGAAGGGAAGAGGAGTAATTCAAATCACCTACGTCAAGATTCCTCACCAGAGCGACGAAGGGGCATAGGAGTAAAAAGAATTCCTACTCTCCGGTAAAACTAGACTCGAAAATCAGTTTTCTTCTAGACTCAACATCGGCCAAACTACACGATCAATCAAGGGGGGCTCCTAAGGTCAGTCGAGGCTCTGATACCAAGTTGTCACGCCCAATATGCGACCCTATCCAAAAGGAACTCGAAGGTCCCACCAAGGATAGACCCGCATATTGAAACGCTTTTGCAAGGTGGATATCATTACATCAACATTACATAATAGATGGGGATACATACAAGAGGCAAACAATGCCACATAAATACAACGATGCATCATACATAAGACCAACATCCGGCTATGGATGAAACACAAACAGAAGCTCAAACGACATCCACCCTGCTAGCCCAAGCTGCCGACCTGGAACCTATCCCATGATCGAAGAAGAAGCAGAAGAAGAACTCCAAAACAAGCAAACATCGCTCTCACGTCAAGATCATCGCAAAACCTCTACCTGCAACTGTTGTTGTAGTAATCTGTGAGCCACGAGGACGCAGCAATCCCATTACCATGGGTATTAAGACTAGCAAAGCTTAATGGGAAAGGAAGGGGTAAAGTGGTGAGGTTGCAGCAGCGACTAAGCATGATATGGTGGCTAACATACGCAAAAGAGAGCGAGAAGAGAGAAAACGGAACGGTCGTGAAGCTAGCAATGATCAAGAGATGATCCTGAACACCTACTTACGTCAAACATAACCCAGAAACCGTGTTCAATTCCCGGACTCCGCCGAGAAGAGACCATCACGGCTACACACGCGGTTGATGCATTTTAACTCGGATCTGGTGTCAAGTTATCTACAACCGGACATTAACAAATTCCCATCTGCCACATAACCGCGGGCACGGCTCTCGAAAGTTTATACCCTGCAGGGGTGTCCCAACTTAGCCCATGATAAGATCTCGCAATCAACGAAGGATATTCCTTCTCGCAGGAAGATCCGACCAGTCTCGGAATCCTGGTTTACAAGACATTTCGACAATGGTAAAACAGGACCAGCAAGACCGCTCGATGCACCGACATCCCGATAGGAGCTGCACATATCTCGTTCTCAGGGCAACACCAGATAAGCTAAGCTTACAGGTACCGACGTAACCCACGTTGCCAAGGGATGGTCCCGCATGGTGCTCTAGTTTGGACCAACACTTAGACAAGCACTAGCCCGGGGGGGCTATAATAAAGATGACCCTTGGGTTAATTACTCCCAAGGGAAAAGTAGGTGGTGGTGAGGCAAATGGTAAAACCAAGGTTGGGCCTTGCTGGAGGAGTTTTATTCAAAGTGAACTGTCAGGAGGGTCCCATGAATCACCCGACCGCGTTAGGAACGCAAAATCCGGGAACATAATACCAGTATGACGGAAACTAGGGCGGCAAGAGTGGAACAAAACACCAGGCATAAGCCCGAGCCTTCCACCCTTTACCAAATATACAGATGCATTAATAATATAAGAGATATTGTGATATCCCAACATAACCCTGTCCACCATGGAGCAATCTTCAACTTCACATGCAACTAACAACGCTATAAGAGGGGTTGAGCAATGCGGTAACATAGCCAAACAACGGTTTGCTAGGAAGGGTGTCAAAGGTTAGAGGTTCATTGCAATTTGGGAGGCTTGAAGAGCAAATGATAGGTAACTCAGCATAGCGAGAGAACGAAGCAACTAGCATAGCAATGATAGTAGTGAGATCCAAGGTGACGGTCATCTTGCCTAAAATCCCGCTAGGAAGAAGAACGAGTCCATGAAGAAGATGAAGCCACGAAGACGAACCAAGCGTAGACGAACGAATCCTCACGATCGCAACGAAACGGGAACTATCGAGAAGAAGCACACAACATGGTAAACACACCACACATAGACAAGACATGATGCACAAACAAGCATGATGCATGACAACGCTACATGAAGCTACTCATGGCAAGATATGATGCAAACAAGAACAACACATCAAGGCAAGTTTAAATGAGGCCGGAAACAACATATAACAATTCCGGTAAGTCCTCATATGCAAATTTCGAAATAGGTCCAGAACTAAATAAACCTTATGTTCAAGTTGTTAAACATCAAGTTAAGATGCACCAAGATGATCTACACGAAATTCTAGTCAAGTTACATATAAAGTTCATTTAATTCGGAGCTACGGCCTAGAAGATATGAGCAAAACAAGATAAACATGACATTGATGCAAAATGCATACAAACATCAAGAAAACACCTCAAAACAAGGATGCAACATGATAATATGAAACAACATGCAAAATCAAGCAAGTTTCATATAGAGCACACTCAAAACGGAGCAACGGTTCAACACATACACTATACAAGTCATAACAACAATCTGTCCATAACAACAACTAGGCATCATGCAAGCATCAAAACAACATGCTACGGTACCACAATATGAAAACAAAAGGCATGGGCATGAAGTACGGGTAAAGTATGACAAAACATGAACACTGAGCTATCTCCAGAAATCACTAGAACATGCTCAAAAGGACATGGGAAGATTGCAAATAATAACAGTTTCAGACTTAGCAGTAAATAACATCAGGTTGCAATGTCTAGAGCTATCAAACAAAATGTTACAAGAACTTATCATGGCAAACAAAGGCATGGCATGAATCTACTAATTGCATAGATCAAAAGTCCCTTACTGACCATGAGCCAAAAAGGCACAGAAAATATGATGGCACCCATGTAAACATGGCAAGTTATATGACAGATTCAAACATGGCAGGAACAACAATAAGTAGGCATGTTGGTGAGCTTGAAGCACTCACCACAGAGCAATACATGGCATGGCAAGGCAACCAACAGTAAGAAGGCATGTTTATGAAGCTAAGCATGGCAAGATCAAGTTCATAGGGTGCATGGATCACTAGAAAAGCACATGGCCAAAACTGAACTTCATGTTAACAGGTTGACAGCAACATTATTTAGCAAGTTGAGAGCAAGATTACAACAAGCTACAACAAGCTATGAATGCAACCAGGGGCATGAATGGATGGAGCATGACATGTATTACAAAACATCCTTAGTGAAACATCAAAGATTATGCACGAAATGACTTGTAGGAGCAGGTTTACATAGCAACAAAATATAACAGAATCTGTCAGGAAAACAGCAACAGCAAGTGCCCTACTTATCAAGCTCGATGCACTCAGTACACAAGTCACAAAAATACATGGATGGCACCACTGGAAAGATGGCATGGCATAGATCAAAACACATGTAGATATCAACCTCATAGGATGCACACATCAAACATGGCAAAAATGACAAATGAGCATGTTATAACAGTTTCAGCAGATTAACATCAACATGCACTCTTCCAACAGCATTTCGGGCGTCAAGATGAACTCAAATGATAATTATGCAATGGAATGAAATGAAGTACTCGTTGAGACGAACAATTTGACATATTATACGCACGAAACGGAGATATGGATGGAGAGGTATGATGCGATGAACAAGGCATGATAATGTCAAAATATTTCGGGACTTATTTTTAGAAAAAAACACGGGCGCAGGATAACTAAATGTCGCACTGAGCGGGATTTAGGCGGGTTCTCACCAGAGGGCCAAAAGGGCCGGACGGTGGAGGAAGGTGGGCCGGAGGGCTGCTGGAGCTGGGCCGGCCTAGGTCGACAGAGAGGCCGGCCCTTGCGGGCGCTGCCGAGCGGGACGAGCTCCCAGCTCGGTCCCGAGCCATGGTGGCGGCGCCGGCGATGGAGGACGATGGGACGGTGGTCCGGCGAAGGGGAGGAAGGCGAGGGAGGCCAGATCCGGCCGGATCCAGACCCGGGGATCCCGTTCCCGGCGTCAGCGCGAGGTAGAGGGGTCGGGAGCTCACCGGGGACGCGAGCATGAGGCCGGCGGCGATGGGCATCCATGGGTGGCAGCGCTGCAAGGAAACAGAGGGAGAGAGAGAAGGTGAGCGAACGAGGAGGACAAAGGACGGGTAGGAGAGGGGCGGCGAGGCCTGGCCCGGGGGCATCACGGCGGGGCTCCGGTCGCCGGAGTTGGTCGCCGCGACGGCCAAGGCGGCGCGAGCGATCGGGCAAGACGTGTGCGGGCGGCGAGGTTTGCGGGCTCCCTCGAGGCGTCGGCGGCGGGCGCGGCGGCGCGACGCCGGCGAGGGAGGCGTGGAGGCGGGCGAGGCGGGACGGGCCAGCGGCGCGCGAGGGCGCGGGAGGCGCGTCCGGCCGTGGGGCCCGGCAGCAGCGGGCCTGGCGGGCCACGGTGGACACGCTGCGGCCGGGCGATTGACCTTGGCGGCGGCGGGATTCGTCCGGCGGCGGTCGGACGTGTCCGGTAGCGACATGGACGATTTCGTCTAGGGTTTGCCCGTGAATTTCGGGGAGAGGCTATATTTATAGGTAGAGGGAGCTAGGAGTGTCCAAATGAGGAGCGGTGTTCGGCCACGCGATCGTGATTGAATGACCGAGAGCATGGAGGGGAGTTAGGTGGGTTTTGGGCCACTTTGGAAGGGGTGTTGGGCTGCACACAAAAGAGGCTTTTACGGTTACCTGGTTAACCGTTGGAGTATCAAACGACCTCCAAATGGCACAAGACTTGACAGGCGGTCTACCAGTGGTATACCAAGGCCGCTTGGCAAACCTCGGGCCATTCCGAGAAAGTTTAACATCCGCTCACAACGAGAGACAAAAGGGGGACGCCGGGAAACATAGGAGTGCCGGATTGCAAAATGGACAACGGGGAAAATGCTCGGATGCATGAGACGAACATGTGTGCAAAATGAGATGCACATGATGACATGATAAAATGCAACACGCAAGCAAATGACATGGCAATGATGGCGAATAACTGGCAGACACCTGGCGCAACGAATCTGGGGCGTTACAGTTTTCGACCCTAAAAAACATCCGTTTTCTAATCTCTACCTATAGTTTTACTAGTTCATATACACGTATCATTATATTGAAAACACATAAAATTCCCTTTTCATATTTACATCCTTATTTTTGTTGTTATTTTCCCACCCAGCGCTGATTTTTTTACCACTGGTTTTCCCTTAAACCAACTCAATTGTCCCATGTCTTATTTGCTTACAAAAACAACACGATTTTTTTGGCAAATCAATAAGTTCTTAAAAAATGTTTATCATTTCGGGATTACAACAGTTTGGACTCCACCGAAATATGCAAAATAAGGTTGGACTTTTTGACCATGGTCCTGGGCAGAAAATGGGTTGTAAGAAATTACTTAAGAATTAGCAAATGGGCTGCAAATTATAAAAAATAGCAAATGTGCTGCAACTTATAAAAAATAGAAAATGTGCTTTATGTTGTCTGCCACAGATTTGGAGGATGACTTGTGGGCCTACTAAGTTCATGTGTACACAAGGTTTCTTAAAAAAGAAACTTAGTCAACAATCGACTCTACCAGCGTCAGACTGTTAGATGTCAATCTAACGGCAATCGTGCACTACTAGGGAAAAGCCTAGCAGCAGCGCGGGTTTTGGGCCTATCAGTAGCGCGGGCACAAGCGCTACTGATAAGGTGCTACAGATAATGCTTAGCAATAACGCGGCTTGACCCACGCTACTGCTAAATTGACTTACTAGCAGCGGTTCTTTAGAACATCGCTACTGTTAATTAGTAGTAGCGCCTCTCCTAACCCGCGCTACTACTACTATTTAGTATTTTATTTCTTTTCTATTTCATGTTGTATTCATACACCTTTACACAAGTTTTCATACAACAGGAATTTAGAGATTGTTTTTACATCATAATGAGTTATTACATCATGGGGTGAAAGAACCGTGGACTAGTTTCAAGTGGATGTTCATCCACTTGAAACTAATCCGCGGTTCTTTCACCCAATGATATAATAATGTCACACCCTAGCTAGTTCATGCATTAGAGTGTTGCATCATGTCTATTTTTTTCAACAGAAACTTGAAATGGGATTGCCAGAACCCCCAGCCCCCTCTGAAACAACTAGGGTTTACTAAAAATATTTTCGATGAACCTGAAATGCCCTTCTAAAATGTCCATCATTTTTGTCTTGGTCCAGAAGCTTTGCCAAAAGTGATGCACATTTTCCTAGGTCATCCTAAGGTCATTGAATTAAATCATAGCTATTTGAATTTGGGCATTTTAAATAATTAAAATATTTCAAATGTCCAAATATCTCCAAACTAAAATGTTTCATGTTGGAAATAATCCAACAATGGACTAGGATTAGTTTGGTGAATTTTAGAACCTTTCTGGTATTTTAAATAACTCAACAAAGTTGCAGAAAAATAGAAAAGAAAAAGCGAAGCGAAAAACTTACTCGGCGCCGCTTAGCCGGCCCACTGGCCGCCCAGCCCGCCACCGCGCCAAGCCAGCTGCTTGGCTTGCAGGCAGCAGCCAAGGTGCTCGGCGGCGGCACCGCAGCTCGCCACGCAGCTGCTCGCCGCCCTGCTTCGCCCTCTCGCCGCCCCATCGCCTTGGATGAGCTCCACGTCGCGCCCCGGACCCCCCAGACACCCCCTCTCCTCTCCAGCTCGCCTCCCTCGCTCCCCCACGCCATGGCCGACGCCACCGCCGCCGCACCACCGTCGTAGCCGCGTCCTCCGTCGACCCCACGCCGCGCCATCGTGTCCAGGAGCTCCGCCGCCGTCCGCTACTTCGAGCTAGCCGAGCCCCGAGCGCTCGCGTGCCCCGAAGCCGCCGCACCGAGCTCGCCCGAAGCGCCACCGCCGGAGATCCCCTTCGCCGTCACCGCCGTTACAGCTCGTCCCCGACCCCGCTGACGGCCTCTACGTGAGCTCTGTGAGCTCAGCTACCTTCCCAACCCTCTCCCTCTCGCTCCCGTGCACCACAACGACCGCACGAAGCTCACGTGCACCCGCCGTCGCAGACCTCGTCGCCGACGTGCTCCCGGCCACACTCCGGTTACCCCACCGTGTCCAACGCGTTCACTACGTCGCGTTGGAGCTAACCGAGCACTTCCCGCACCTCACCGCACACTCCACCTCGAGCTCACTCTCACCCGAGCTCCGGTGGCCGCCAAACTCGCCGCCGGCGCCAACTCCGGCCACCCCGAGCCCAACCACCACCACCAATAGATGCGGCTCGTCCTCAGCTTCACTCCGGTGGTCGCCGCGCCCCGTTTGGTGGCAGCAGCCAAAACCACTTCGCCGCCGCGTCGCTTCGCCGGCGGCTAAACGCCGGTGGGTTTGACCCCGGGTTTGACCACGGGTGGGCCCAGGTTGACCCCCCTGGGTCTATGACATGTGGGCCCAGCCCTGCTAATTAAACTAGTTTAGTTTTAATTAGATTCTAATTAACCTAACCTCACTGACACACGGGACCCACTGGTCAGTTTGACCTGACCAGCCCGTTGACCCCCTGACGTCATCATGACGCAGATCTCGATAATATTTAAGTTACTGGAATTATTTTTACACAGGAAATTCCAGAAATTGTTTCAAACTTCAAAAATTCATATAAAATCAACCATAGCTCCAAATGAGACAAATTATATATGAAAAATGATCAGAAAAATCCAATCTATCCATCTGTACTGGTTTCATGCATGTTTACAGAAGCTAACCCACTGTTTATCACAGAACAAGTTTAAGCACTTTAAATGATCATATATGAGTTTGAATTTTGAATCTTTGGTTCAAATTGGTTCAAACCCATCTGATCTTAGTTGCATTAGCCCAAAGCACTCATTTTGCCATGTCTCATTGCATGCATCATGTTGTTGCATATTGTTTGGTAATGCTTGTGTATCGATGTTCTGCGGCGGAGTTACGCCTCGAGGAGTACCGTGATAACCCGACGAAGAGCAATACCGTGTAACGACCCGTCGAGCAAGCAACCAACCATTTGATCATATCGATAAAATCCCATGTTCTTGCTCCTGCTCTCCTTTATCGCATTAAGACAACGCGATTCAAACTGTTGTGTCTGCGGTAGTTGAACCCATTTCCTCTGCATGACTGTCATTGCCACAAGAACTAGATGAAACCCACTAGCATGTGTAGGAGTTGATTGAGCCATGTGATTGTGTTGCTCCTACCTTGCTATGCCTGCTATGCTTAGAGTCGTGTCGGTCTGGTTCATCGGGGTGATGGCTGGAGTGAAATGATTGAGTCGGTACGAGAGTAAGGTGTTGAACACGATTTGGTAAAGGTATCGATGAAAGGCCATGTAGGAGTACATGGTGGGTTGTTTCATTGAGGCCGTCATTAAGCTAATCGAGATCTGTATGTGTGATTTAAGATTCAGCTACTACCATGCATTGGGCCCGAAACCAATGGACCCTCTCGACTTCTTACTCACCATAGTCTTCGGTCCAGGAGTTGCAAGTAGTTTCTGGTGTTTGTAGCCTACTGGAGGCCGTGGACAGCGCTGACCATAGGGGTGGGCTGTGATGCGGTAGGTACGTGGCCGGGTGTACCGGATGCCCGTTTGGTATCTCGGGAACCTTGTTCACATCGTTTGGGGCTGTGAGCGAGACTTCGGCCGGAACTCCTCATAGATGGAACCCAAATAGGCGATAAACCTGGACTAGAGGCTTAGGTGTCTAGGTAGGTCGTGGCCGACACCCACGTTGGGCTTCCGCTTGAAGGTTGCCGAGTACATGTCGTGTAAACGGCGATAAGTGGTGAGAGCGTGTATGAAGAAGTACACCCCTGCAGGTTAACATCATCTATTGAATAGCGCGTCATGTAAAGGACTACTTGGTTGCCTATACGGTTCATAGACAAGTAAATGGATACTACTAAAAGCCTCAAGATAAGCGTGAGTGCCGAGGATGGCTTCTCCGTAGGGAAGACGGGGTTGGATCCTCGGTGGTGTATTGAAGTGATGAGTAGTGGACTCGAAAGTCATAAAACCATTTCAAGTTGGTGTCTCGAGGATAGCTTAGCCATGAGTCAAAGCTGGCTTGCTGCAATAACCCCACCAACCCTTCTTGATAATATGCATGTATGTAGGGTCGATGTAAGTCTTCTTGAGTACCTTTGTACTCATGTTGCTTTAATTTACATTTTTAGAAGATGCCTCAAACCCTCCGACGGGTTCTTTGTAGACGTTGACATCGATGAGTAGACTAAGGCCTGTGGTGATCCTGCAAGAGAAGGACCATGTAGTATAGCGGGCTTACCCAAGCCTCTTTTATTTTACTAGTTGTGCGTACTCGGACAAAACACTTCCGCTGTGGCTTGTATGCTTGTATGACTTGTATGTGGGTCGTGTGACCCGCACTTGTGTGTATGATATGAATGGCTCTCGAGCCTTTAAATAAAGTACTTGTGTCGAGAGTCATGTTGTGATGCCTTGTTGTATTTGCACATATCGAGCATATTGTGTGTATGATTGAAATGCTTGGTATGTGTGGGATCGACTATCTAGTTGTTTATCTTTAGTAGCCTCTCTTACCGGAAATGTCTCCTAGTGTCTCCACCGAGCCTTGGTAGCTTGCTCTGCTCCGGAACACTTAGGCTGGCGGCATGTGTCCTTCTTCGTTCTCGTGTACGTCCCTTCGGGAAATGTCACGCATTAAGTACCGGAGTCCTGTTAGCCCGCTACTGCCCGGTTTACGGAGTCTGTTAGCCCATGCTACAGCCGGAACTTACTTGCTGTTGACCGACACGCTCGATCTGGGTCATGGATGCTGTCCCGTAAGTCTGTGCCACTTTGGGTTTACGACTAGTCATGTCGGCCGGGCTCCTTTTCATATGGATGCTAGCGACACTATCATATCGTGTGCCAAAAGGCTAAACGGTCCTGGGCCAAGGTAAGGCGACACCGTTGGGATACCGTGCGTGAGGCCGCAAAGTGATATGATGTGTTACTGAGCTAGATCGATGTGACATTGAGTCGGGTCTGACAGCGTTGGCATCAGAGCCGGACTGCCTGTAGGTTCTCCAAGCCAAACTGGTCGATGTTGAGTCTAGAAATGCTTTAGTTATATGTAGGGGAATTGATTGTGGGATGGTACGTAAGGCTCTTTTTACTCCTTTATCTCATGATATTCTGATCTGAGTCAGTCCATTCTTCCACCGGGGGTTAAGGATTAGGATCTCTTCTCTCTGTTAGGCTCACGTGTTACTAATCAGTAGTACCTTGTAAGTTTGATGGTTACAAGCCTGGTTCAGTTTTACTATCCTGTTATGTTACCATTTGGACCCAGAATCTTGATATGAAATTGTTGAGTGGTTATGCAATTCCTTGTAAAATGTCTCAATCCTTTGAGCATTTACAGTCGTTATGCTGTCCAAATTCCGCTAGAAATACTAATGCCTTTGCATTGTGGTTATGCTTCCAGATGGCCACTCGTGATCAAAATCAAGTGGTTAAATCGACCAGATGCATTGGTGTGACCGGTCATACAACCATGCTAGTTAGGGTTATGATCAAGCGGGATACCGTTGGTACCCGAATACAGCTTGAAGAGCAAGATGTCGAGATTTTAATCAAAGTCAGTATCTTTGCACCGTCAGGGTGTTCCCCTCTTATCCTGGTTGCACCGAGGCCCTTCACAGCTCCTATGGGCTTGGTGTTACTATTGATATGGCGGTTCAAGATGCTGCATATTCAATGATGACCATTATACGAGCCAGGACTGGGCTGCTCCGCAACACCGATTTCCGGTATATGCCGAGTTCACTTCCTGGAGCGTTTGGTTATCTTCGAGCCATCTATGCTGATTCCAGTCAGGAGGACTCCCTAACCCGTACTACCGCTGAGCTGCTCGAGGACAAGGACAGAGAGAGTCGGGCCTTGAGGATGGAGCTCTTCAATGCCCGTGGCTTGATCACCGGGCTACCTTGACTCGCTTTTGCACCGGCTGTTCAAGCTGGTTATATGGATATGAGAGATTTGTATCCTGTCGGGGCTGATCTGCGGACATGATGGATGGCGTGATGTGGGGGCATCACCCCACCTCGTGGTCCTCGCTTGCCACCGTTCAGAGGTCCAAGACCTCACCCTTGCCCTTACGGTCCACAGTGCTCCTCAGACCGCTTGTTCCCTGCACGATCACGCTGAACTCCTGTGTTACGGAGGAGACTTCTATGAGAACTACTACGGAGACGCCCGAGTTAGTAGTAGTCCCTCTAGTATTGTAATAGTTGTATTTCCACCGTCTGCGTGACTCGTGGAATATGACTTAGTGTGTACTAATCCGGAGGTGTAACAAAAATAATGTATAGGAGCTTGGTGTGCCTCCGATGAGATGTAATCTTCCTTTCACCGTAGTAGTACTTTGTTTGGTCTTGTACTAAACCTTGTATGGTGTGTATGACGATGGAATAAAAAGCAGTTTCAGATCTACCATGTCATACGGATGATCATCTCGCATTCGAGTTATCCATTACACTCTACACTTCTATGTCGGAATCTTGCCATCTGGACTAAATCCTTGTCTTGTCTTTCCTAGGATGGTTAACACCCATAACAACCCTGCTCCCCGAGAGCAGGCAAGGCGATGGAGTTGGAGAAGCAAACCTGCCTCACCCTCCTTCTCGGCGAAGTTATGCTAGAGGCGAGAGAAACAAACGGAGACCAACCGCTTGTCGGAGCGTATCGAATGAACACAGCCCATCATCCGAGAAACAACTTGGTGTCGCTCGGTGACTTCATCAAGTTACACCTCCTACCTTCCACCACTCGGCCGAGCCTCTCGACGCCGATGATCGGCCCAAAGCATTACTCACAAGCTGCGTTCGCACTAGTAGCCGAGGCTGATAAGGTCACCTTTGCTGCATATCATCTCAAGGCCCCGCCATCTCGTGGGAGAACTATATGGCTATGCGCCCAGTTGGCCATGTCACTACTTGGGCAGAATTCAGCGAGGCTTTCCGTGAACATCACATTCCGGAGGGTCTCATGGATCGCAAACGTGAGGAGTTCTGCAGTTTCACTCAAGGTCGTCTCTCCGTGGACGCCTATAGTAGAGAGTTCGGTAACCTCGCACGCTATGCAACTGAAGAGGTCTCCACTGACGCCAAGAAACAGGCAAGGTTCCGCAAGGGACTTAGCCCTGAACTTCGCCGAGATCTCCGCCTGCATGAGTGCACCTCTTTCCAGAAGCTCGTTAACAAAGCCATCAGCGCTGAAACTGGTCAGACTGATTTCGAAGCAACACGCAAGCATGGCCGTGACATGGGTTCCTCATCCGGTGCTGGACCACAGAAGCGCCGTGTGTGGGTGCCTAATACTGCCCTACCACCCAGATTCACACCGAGGCCATCCTTCCAGCGCCGCCCGCTTCAGAAGATGCACCAGCTAGGCCCTATGGTGGACCAACCAACAACGCTCCTCTACGCGCCAGCCCCGTGACGTGCTTCAAATGTGGTGAATCAGGCCACTACATGCGCGATTGTCCTCAGACCAACCCCAACCAGCCTGCAAAAGCTGTTGGCCGTGGCAAGCCAGCAGGGAAGGTGTTCCATGCCAAGCCGCCACCACCGCGACGTGGCCATGTTAATTGTGTCTCGGTGAAGAGGCCCACGAAGATCCCAACGTCGTGCTCGCACGCTTCTTGTTAATTGCCACCCGGCATCCGCTCTTTTCGATCATCGAGCATCTCATTCATTCATATCCGAAAACTATGCTCGCTTGCATAACACCGCATTTCGTGACATGCCTTCCACCATGGAAATTTCTACCCCGGGTTCTAGATGGCAAACCTCTAGAGTAAGTCATGGTAATGAAATTCAGGTCGACAGACTTGTTTTCCTTGCATCGTTGATAGCTCTCAAATCTTCGGATATAAATATCATCTTGGGTATGGGTGGATGTCAGCCCATCATGCCAAGATTGATTGTTTCTCTAGGACTGTTCAACTTACGCACCCCTCGGGAAAGATAGTCAATGTCTTGACCCGAATATCCAAGCGTCAACTATATTCTCTTAATGCCAGTCCATTGCCAGACCTCGAAGACGTTCCGGTAGTCCGTGATTTTTCGGATGTCTTTCGGAAGAATTGCTGTGTGTTCCACCGATGAGATGTTGAATTCGTGATAGATCTCATTCGTGAATCTGTCCCAATTTCTAGAAGACCCTATAAGATGGCACCCTAGAACTAGCCGAACTTAAGAAACAACTCGATGAGGCCTTGCAAAAGGGTTTCATCCGTCCTAGTTCATCTCCTTGGGCTTGCCCCGTTCTCTTCGTCAAGAAGAAGGATGGTACGGATCGGATGGTTGTAGATTATCGACCCGTCAACCTGGTCACAATCAAGAACAAGTATCCGCTCCCCAGGATCAACGATCTGTATGATCAGCTCGCAGGATCCTCAGTCTTCTCTAAGATGGATTTGAGGTTAGGCTACCATCAAATCAAAATCCGAAACGGGGACATTCCCAAAACGGCCTTTGTTACTCGTTACGGCCAATACGAGTACACCGTCATGTCCTTCGGTCTAACCAACGCCCCAGCCACTTTCTCCCGGTTAATGAACTCAATCTTCATGGAATATTTGGATAAATTCGTCGTGGTTTACCTCGATGACATACTCATCTATTCCAAGAACGAGGAAGAACATGCCGAACATCTACGGCTAGTGTTGATGAAACTTCGAGAGCATCGCCTTTATGCCAAGTTTTCCAAATGCGAATTTTGGCTGCCAGAAGTGACCTATTTAGGACATGTAATCTCTGGTAAAGGTATTGCTGTCAACCCCGAGCGAGTTCAAGCCGTCCTTAATTGGACTCCACCTGAATCGGTCAAGCAAGTTCGGAGTTTCCTTGGCTTAGCGAGCTATTGTCGCCGCTTCGTCGAAAACTTCTCCAAAGTTGCTAAACCCCTAACTGAACTCCTTAAGAAAGATAAAAAGTTCGAGTGGACTCCACAATGTGAGCACAGTTTCCAGGAACTGAAAAGACGTTTAACTTCTGCTCCCGTGTTGGTACCACCAGATTTCTCTAAGGACTTTGTTATCTATTGCGACGCCTCGCGACAAGGACTAGGCTGTATTCTCATGCAAGATCGACACGTAATTGCTTATGGTTCACGGCAATTACACCCACATGAGGAAAACTACCCTACTCATGATTTAGAGCTTGCAGCTGTAGTCTATGCACTCAAAACCTGGCGACATTATCTTCTTGGTAATCGTTATAAATCTACACCGATCACCAAAGTCTGAAATATATATTCACCCAACCAGATTTGAATCTCAGGCAAAGACGTTGGGTCGAGTTGATCTCAGATTTTGATTTAGGGATAACTTATACCCCAGGAAAAGCCAACGTCATGGCTGATGCACTAAGTCGTAAATCTTATTGCAACAACTTGATGTTGCAACAAAGTCAACCACTTCTCCACGAGGAATTTCGGAAGCTTAACCTTCACATTGTTCCTCGAGGGTTCCTTTCCACCTTGGTGGCGAAACCTTCCCTTACGGATCAGATCATCAAAGCCCAAAGGGTAGATCCGGGAATTTCTCGCATCAAAAGAAACATCAAGAAAGGAGTCGCGGATTGTTTCTCCATTGATGATCAAGGAGTCGATACTTGAACCCGCCTAGTGGTTCCTAAGGTGCGAAACCTGCGGCGATTGATCCTTAAGGAAGCTCATGAATCTCCTCTCACCATTCATCCGGTGGCACTAAAATGTATCAGACCACGCCAGAGGTTCGGTGGACTAGGATGAAGAGAGACATTGCTCAATATGTTGCTAAGACGCGGCGTGCGTAAAAGCGTGTAAGCATCAACGGCCTCTTGGCACCCTTCAACCCTTAGCTATTCTCGAATGGAAATGGGATAAAATCAGTATGGATTTCATCTTTGGTTTCCCAGACCAAGAGGGGAATAATGCTATCTTTGTCGTTATCGACCGCCTTTCCAAAGTGGCCCATTTCTTACCGGTTCGTGAGAGTATAACCGCTAGTCAGCTAGCAGACTTGTACCTCTCCCGAATAGTATCTCTTCATGGTGTTCCGTTGGAAATAAACTCGGATCGAGGAAGTCTCTTCACCTCTCGATTTTGGGAAAGTTTCCAAAATGCTATGGGAACCCATCTTTCCTTTAGCACTGCTTTTCACCCTCAATCAAGTGGTCAAGTAGAACGTGTCAACCAAATCCTAGAAGACATGCTTGAGCTTCATATCTCATTCGAATAGATTGGGAGAAATGCCTTCCATTTGCCGAGTTTGCTTATAACAACAGCTATCAATCTAGCTTGGGCAAAGCACCTTTTGAAGTTCTCTATGGACGAAGGTGTCGAACACCTCTTAACTGGTCAGAAACCGGGGAAAGACAATTCTTTGGCCCGGATATGATCCAGGAAGCGGAAGAGCAAGTTCGCATCGTTCGTGAAAAGTTGAAAACAGCCCAATCTCGTCAAAAGAGTCAATATGACCGAAAACATAAGGCTATGACTTACGAGGTTGACGAGAAGGCTTACCTTGGTTACTCCTCGAGGGAAACCATCGTTTGTATCAAAGGCAAATTGGCTCCTCGCTACATTGGACCCTTTCGCATTCTTGCCAAACGAGGAGAAGTTGCCTACCAATTGGAACTACCTCCGCATCTCTCCAAAGTCCACGACGTCTTCCACGTTTCTCAACTCAGGCGTTGCTTCTCGGATCCTATCCGTGGAGTGGACCACGAAACGCTTGATCTTCAAGATAATCTCACATATCGAGAATATCCCGTTCAGATTCTCGATCAAGCCGAGCGTACCACTCGACGGCATAATATCAAGTTTCTCAAGGTTCAATGGTCGCACCATTCGAGAAGGAAGCTACTTGGGAAAGGGAGGATCGTCTCGACTTGAGTACCCCCCTCTTTCGGAGGAACCTAAATCTCGGGACGAGATTCTTTTGAGTGGGGTGAGTTGTCACACCTAGCTAGTTCATGCATTAGAGTGTTGCATCATGTCTATTTTTTCAATGTAAACTTGAAATGGGATTGCGAACCCCCACCCCCTCTCAAACAACTAGGGTTTACTAAAAATATTTTCGATGAACCTGAAATGCCCTTCTAAAATGTCCATCATTTTTGTCTTGGTCCAGAAGCTTTGCCAAAAGTGATGCACATTTTCCTAGGTCATCCTAAGGTCATTGAATTAAATCATAGCTATTTGAATTTGGGCATTTTAAATAATTAAAATATTTCAAATGTCCAAATATCTCCAAACTAAAATGTTTCATGTTGGAAATAATCCAACAATGGACTAGGATTAGTTTGGTGAATTTTAGAACCTTTCTGGTATTTTAAATAACTCAACAAAGTTGCAGAAAAATAGAAAAAGAAAAACAGAAAGCAGAAAAACTTACCTGGCGCCGCTAGCCGGCCCACCTGGCCGGCCCAGCCCGGCCACCGCGCCAGCGAGCTGCTTGGCTTGCTGTGCAGGCAGCCAAGGTGCTCGGCGGCGGCACCGCAGCTCGCCACGCAGCTGCTCGCCGCCGCGCCGCCTCTCCGCCGCCCCATCGCTTTGGATGAGCTCCACGTCGCGCCCGGACCCCAGACACCCCTCTCCTCTCCAGCTCGCCTCCCTCGCTTCCCCACGCCATGGCCGACGCCACCGCCGCCAAGACCACCGTCGAGCCGCGTCCTCCGTCGACCCCACGCCGCGCCACTGTGTCCAGGAGCTCCGCCGCCGTCCGCTACTTCGAGCTAGCCGAGCCCCGAGTGCTCGCGTGCCCCGAAGCCGCCGCACCAAGATCGCCCGAAGCGCCACCGCCGGAGATCCCCTTCGCCGTCACCGCCGTTACAGCTCGTCCCCGACCCCGCTGACGGCCTCTACGTGAGCTCTGTGAGCTCAGCTACCTTCCCAACCCTCTCCCTCTCGCTCCCGTGCACCACAACGACCGCACGAAGCTCACGTGCACCCGCCGTCGCAGACCTCGTCGCCGACGTGCTCCCGGCCACACTCCGGTTACCCCACCGTGTCCAACGCGTTCACTACGTCGCGTTGGAGCTAACCGAGCACTTCCCGCACCTCACCGCACACTCCACCTCGAGCTCACTCTCACCCGAGCTCCGGTGGCCATAAACTTCGTCGCCGGGCGCCAACTCCGGCCACCCCGAGCCCAACCACCACCATCAATAGATGCGGCTCGTCCTCAGCTTCACTCCGGTGGTCGCCGCGCCCCGTTTGGTGGCCGAAACGGCCAAAACCACTTTCGCCGCCGCGTCGGGCTCGCCGGCGGCTAAACGCCGGTGGGTTTGACCCCGGGTTTGACCACGGGTGGGCCCGAGTTGACCCTTCGGTCTATGACATGTGGGCCCAGCCACGCTAATTAAACTAGTTTAGTTTTAATTAGATTCTAATTAACCTAACCTCAGCGACACACGGGACCCACTGGTCGGTTTGACTGACCAGCCCGTTGACCCCTCGACGTCATCATGACAGTCTTCGATAATATTTAAATTATGGAATTATTTTTACAGAAATTCCGTAAATTGTTTCAAACTTCAAAAATTCATATAAAATCAACCATAGCTCCAAATGAGACAAATTATATATGAAAATGATCAGAAAAATCCAATCTATCCATCTGTACTGGTTTCATGCATGTTTACAGAAGCTAACCCACTGTTTATCACAGAACAAGTTTAAGCACTTTAAATGATCATATATGAGTTTGAATTTTGAATCTTTGGTTCAAATTGGTTCAAACCCATCTGATCTTAGTTGCATTAGCCCAAAGCACTCATTTTGCCATGTCTCATTGCATGCATCATGTTGTTGCATATTGTTTGGTAATGCTTGTGTATCGATGTTCTGCGGCGAGTTACGCCTCGAGGAGTACCGTGATAACCCCGACGAAGAGCAATACCCGTGCAACGACCCGTCAGGCAAGCAACCAACCATTTGATCATATCGATAAAATCCCATGTTCTTGCTCCTGCTCTCCTTTACTGCATTAAGACAACGCGATTCAAACTGCTGTGTGCTGCGGTAGTTGAACCCATTTCCTCTACATGACCTGTCATTGCCACAGTAACTAGATGAAACCCACTAGCATGTGTAGGAGTTGATTGAGCCATGTGATTGTGTTGCTCCTACCTTGCTATGCCTGCTATGCTTAGAGTCGTGTCAGGTCTGGTTCATCGGGGTGATGGCTGGAGTGAAATGATTGAGTCGGTACGAGAGTAAGGTGTTGAACACGATTTGGTAAAGGTATCGATGAAAGGCCATGTAGGAGTACATGGTGGGTTGTTTCATTGAGGCCGTCATTAAGCACTGAGATCTGTATGTGTGATTTAAGATTCAGCTACTACCATGCATTGGGCCCGAAACCAATGGACCCTCTCGACTTCTTACTCACCATAGTCTTCGTCCAGAGTTGCAAGTAGTTTTCGTGTTTGTAGCCTCATCGGAGGCCGTGGACAGCGCTGACCATAGGGGTGGGCTGTGATGCGGTAGGTATGCGTGGCGGGTGTACCGGATGCCCGTTTGGTATCTCGGGAACCTTGTTCACATCGTTTGGGGCTGTGAGCGAGACTTCGCCGAACTCCTCATAGATGGAACCCAAATAGGCGATAAACTGGACTAGAGGCTTAGGTGTCTAGGTAGGTCGTGGCCGACACCCACGTTGGGCTTCCGCTTGAAGGTTGCCGAGTACATGTCGTAAACGGCGATAAGTGGTGAGCGTGCATGAAGAAGTACACCCCGCAGGTTAACATCATCTATTGAATAGCGCGTCATGTAAAGGACTACTTGGTTGCCTATACGGTTCATAGACAAGTAAATGGATACTACTAAAAGCCTCAAGATAAGCGTGAGTGCCGAGGATGGCTTCTCCGTAGGAAGACGGGGTTGGATCCTTGGTGGTGTATTGAAGTGATGAGTAGTGGACTCGAGTGCGCAAAACCATTTCAAGTTGGTGTCTCGTAGGATAGCTTAGCCATGAGTCAAAGCTGGCTTTCTGCAATAACCCCACCAACCCTTCTTGATAATATGCATGTATGTAGGGTCGATGTAAGTCTTCTGAGTACCTTTGTACTCATGTTGCTTTAATTTACATTTTTAGAAGATGCCTCAAACCCCTCCGACGGGTTCTTTGTAGACGTTGACATCGATGAGTAGACTAAGGCCTGTGGTGATCCTGCAAGAGAAGGACCATGTAGTATAGCGGGCTTACCCAAGCCTCTTTTATTTTACTAGTTATGCGTACTCGGACAAAACACTTCGCTGTGGCTTGTATGCTTGTATGACTTGTATGTGGGTCGTGTGACCCGTACTTGTGTGTATGATATGAATGGCTCTCTCGAGCCTTTAAATAAAGTACTTGTGTCGAGAGTCATGTTGTGATGCCTTGTTGTATTTGCACATATCGAGCATATTGTGTGTATGATTGAAATGCTTGGTATGTGTGGGATCGACTATCTAGTTGTTTATCTTTAGTAGCCTCTCTTACCGGAAATGTCTCCTAGTGTCTCCTTTGAGCCTTGGTAGCTTGCTCTGCTCCGGAACACTTAGGCTGGCCGGCATGTGTCCTTCTTCGTTCTCGGTTCATCCCTTCGGGAAATGTCACGCATTAAGTACGGAGTCTGTTAGCCCGCCACAGCCCGGTTTATCGAGTCTGTTAGCCCAGTGCTACAGCCGGAACTTACTTGCTGTTGACCGACACGCTCGATCTTTGGGTCATGGATGCCTGTCCCTGTAAGTCCGTGCCACTTTGGGTTTACGACTAGTCATGTCAGCCCGGGCTCCTTTTCATATGGATGCTAGCGACACTATCATATACGTGTGCCAAAAGGCGCAAACGGTCCTGGGCCAAGGTAAGGCGACACCCGTTGGGATACCGTGCGTGAGGCCACAAAGTGATATGATGTGTTACAGGCTAGATCGATGTGACATTGAGTCGGGGTCCTGACAAATAATATCATCATCATCATCATATCATTAACAACTTAGCATCATAATACATCATTGTCATATAACACCTCCTCAATATCATCGTTTTCATCATTGACATCACATAACACCTCCTCAAGATCATCATTATCAACTCTAACACATTACCACATAATAAACATATTGTACCTCATAGGACCTATTACATTCGATTAAGACCTACTACATTTTCTAAGGTCAAATAACAAAAAACAAGATAGCCCCTGACTCTCCATTATGGAGAATGGAGATTAGCCTGTCTCCCATTCTTGCCTTTTGCTGAATGTTACTTCCAAGAACCTCCTTGCGAATGTCCATACATTTCTTCCATTCTCTCGATGATCATGTGTTCACGGTTTTAGAAATCCGATATGCAGGTGAGCTCCCTAGATTTACTCGGCAAGTATGTTCAGAATCGAGAGGCGGCCATGCAGACATCGATGAGGCACACAATCCATCGGGAGTTTCTATTGAAAAACATAATAATAACTTTGTAGTTAGCAATGATGTACTAGTTTTAGAAGTATGCAAAAATGCACGAATGTCATAATAGTAAAAAATCTTACCAGGTATCTCCAGAGAAGTTATCGTTGTTCAACACATGCACTAGTGGCACGTATTCACCATAATTTGGAGGAGTTCGATAATAGGCATTGTAATTCTCAAGAAGAGTACAAAATGCGATCGATGATTTTTCTCCTTATATGTTAATTGGGTGCCTTGATTGTAGTGGGTTTTATCTACCATCTTCCGCACGAGTCTTTGAAGAATCAAAATAAGCTGTCAATGGAAATAAGCTATCAACTATTTTGAAATAAAGAATATAAATTAGTTAATAACTATGTTTGAGAAACTCACATAGCGGTACAATCGGCAGCGTATCAACAAGGACCCAAATGTCCATATTGTCTTCCTCATTGTCGGGATCACCAAGATCCATGGTGATAATCATACCCTCATCAAAACCATACAGTTTGCAAAGTGCTTCCCAATTTTGGCAACCAAAATGGGTTACGCTCTGAGCATTGTACAGATTTACTTCAAAATCCATATCATGATGGGTCCTTAGGTGTATTTTCTTTGTTTCAAAATTTTCATGGTCTTCAAACCCATCCTCTCCAAGACATAGCGCCTTGCATGGCATGGGATAAGCTAGTCGAATTGTAAAATATGAAAATTAGACGTTGAAATAGTTGAAGTCATGCTTAATGGAGAAAAAACTATTGTCGCTGCTATGCATCGTATGAACATCGCAGGTCTCCTCGAGCTTAATCTGAAGCGGCGATAAATCCACCGAACGAACCTGTCGCACATACCTCGATCGTCGTGGCACCAGCTACACTCCCGGGAGACCGCTGCCGTCCGAGTACGACATTTCCTACAATCATAATTCAAAGATTAAACTTGTACATATTCTAGCACAAGTCATGTCAGAATTCACGACAAAATCCGCATGACCTTTGCTAAAAAGGACATATCGGCGCCTGAAATTTGCGGAACGAAATTAATCAACACTCCGACAAAACATAGGCCACTCGGAGATGTAAACTGAACATGAACAGCCACTTGGGCAACCACATATCCTATTTGAGCAACAACACAAAATATACAAGGATATTTTGCTGGTCTCACCTCGATGTCGGAGGGCGTACGTCGGTGACTGGGATGACGGCGGGGTTGTCGGAGGGGGTCGGTGACGGGGACGATGGAGGTCACCTGAAACCATATAAGTTATCACTAGCAACAAAACATGTTCAACTAGTTTTATTAATTCAACTAGTTCTTACTAAATATAAACTTACTATAAATAGAAAAAAACTAGTTCTTTCTAAAAATAAAGTAGTTCAACTAGTTATATTAATTATCTTACTAAAAATAGATTAGTTCTGTTAACTCAACTAGTTTATTAATTTACTTACTAAACTAGTTCAACTACAACTAAAGTAGTTCAACTACCACTACTACTACTAAAAATCTAGTACTAACTAAGCTAAATTAATTAACATCTACTACTACTAAATTAACATCTAGTACTAGCTAACCCTAAATTAACATCTACTACTAAATATAGTACTAACTAGTGGCAGGGAGTGGGGGGCAACGGAGAGGTAGCTAGGGGCGGCGAGGTCGAGGGTGGTGGGAGGAGGCTGCCGGAGGAGGGAGGAGGGCGGCTTGAGCGGATGGAGGAGGGCGGCAAGGAGGAGGGAGGGCGGGCGCAGCGGAGGGGAGGATGTGCGAGGAGGATGGAGGAGGGACGGAAGGAGGAGTACCTCGGGCGACGACGAGCAGTGGCGGGCGGCAAGCGTGCGGTGACGGACGACGACGGTTGACGCGGGCGAGAGTGAGAGTGTGAGTGTGAAGGGACGGTCCTCCGTGGGGATAAGGTAGGGATAGTTGTAGCGCGTTGGACAAAAAGCGCTACAGCTAACGAAATAGCAGATGGCGCTCTACAAGATAGTGCGCCATCGCTATAGCTAGCGGGGGCCAAGGTCATGGCAACTATAGCGATAGCGATGTATGCAGAACGCGCCATCGCTACTTCCAAGTCGAGAGCGTTTGGCAGACACGCGCTGCTGCTAAGTAGCAGTAGCATGGTATTTTGAAGCGCACTGCAGGTAAGATTCTGTGTATAGGCTTTTCCCTAGTAGTGGTGCTTCTTCAGTCTCTGATATTCCTGCCCCAGCCGCCCAAACTAGCGCCGTCGGAACCGCCTGCTCCCGCCTCCCATGGCCGGCAGTGCTGCCGGGCAGGCCTCATGACCCCATCATACTCGCATCCCTGGCCTGTCTATCCCTCTACTCACCCACACCTCCAGTTATTTTCCAGCGACGGCAGCCGAACCAGTTAACCCTCGTACTGTCCACCGCATGGGCAGCCACTGCCGTGTCTTCGTCGGCTCCATGTCGTTCCCTTCATAGGCCTCTCCGTCATCCACCGCCCTGGTGCTGTCGGTGCGGCGTGGTCAACGATGTCCATCCAACGGCCGTAGTGCTTCTTCAACCTCTGGTCTTCTTGCCCCAGCCGCCCAAAGCAGCGCCGGTAGTGCCGCATGCTCCTGCCTCTCGTGGCCAGTTGTGCTGCCGCGGAGGCCTCACCGTCCCCATACTACTACCACCGCTGGCCAGGCCATCCCTCCACTCACCCACTCCCCCTATTATTCTGCGGCGACGGCAGCCTCACACTGCAGCCGAACCAGTGAACCCTCGTACTCCTCTCCACGTGGGCATCCATTGCCGCGACTTCCCCGGCTCCACGTCGTCCCCTTCCTAGGCCTTGCCGTCGTCCACCGCCCTGGTGCTCTCGGCGCGGCGTGGTCAATGTGGTCAATGACCGACTTCCATCGGAAGAGTACTGTACGTGGAGAGGCTGACAGCTGGGTCCACGGTAGCCGCAAGGAAGTGCCTGCTTATTACACGCAAAATGATTATTCCTCCACCTGACAGCAGGGACCCACCGGATGGGCCACTAGTATTTCGCGGAAAAAATGTTTCCCCCCTGACTGTTGTGACCCACCGGATGGGCCACCGTATTTCGTGAAAAAAACGTTTGCCCCTGACTGTTGGGACCCACAGGACGGACCATCGTATTTCGCAAAAAAAACGTTCCCCTCGCTGTCAGCTCGGACCCACCGGAAGTGCGTCCTTATTACGCACAGAAAAATGAATACCCCCCCTAGCCGGGACCCACCATGGTGGGAGGCTGACTTGTGGGCCTTCTAAGTTGACGTGGACAGAGGGCTTTGTCAACTTAGTCAATATGAACGATTCGAGCTCCAGTGACCGTACGATGTCCATCCAACAACCGTCGTGCTTCTTCAATCTCTGCTCTTCCTGCTCCAGCCGCTCAAGCAAGCGCCAGCGGGACTGCCTGCTCCCTCCTCCCCGCGGTCGGCTATGCTGCCGCGCAGTCCTCACCGCCCCACCATACTCCCATCGCTGGCCTAGCCATCCCTCTACTCACCCACACGGCCACACCTGCTGTTATTCTCCGGCAAGGGTAGACGAACCAGTAAACCCTCGTACAGTCGTACTCCCCTCCGCGTGGGAAACAACTGCCGAGTCTTCCCTGCCTCCATGTCATTCCCTTCCTAGGCCTCGCCGTCATCCACCACCCTGGTGCTCTCGGCGCGGTGTGGTCAACATGGTCAAGGAACGGCTTCCATCGGACGTGGACTGTACGTGGAGAGGCTGACAGCTGGGTCCACGGCCGCAGCAAGGAAATGCCTCCTTATTACGCGAAAAATAATTATTCCTCCGCCTAACATCTGGGACCCACCGGAAGGGCCTCTGTATTTCACAAAAAAAAACGTGCCCCCAGTTGACATGTCGGACCCACCAACTATCTTCGCACGCAAGGAAGTGCCTCCTTATTACGCATAAAAAAATTAATACTCCCCCTGCCAGCTGGAACCCAGCATAGTGGGAGGCTGACTTGTGGGCCTACCAAGTTGACGGGGACGGAGGGCATTGTCAACTTAGTCAATATGAACGATTCTAGCTCCTGTTACCGTACGATGTTCATCCAACGGCCATAGTGCTTCTTCAACCTCTGGTCTTCTTGCTCCAGCCACCCAAACTAGCGCCGGTCGTGCCGCGTGATCCTGCCTCCCGTGGACGGCTGTGATGCCGCAGAGGCCTCACCGCCCCCTACTACTCTCAGCGCTGTCCAGGCCATCCCTCTACTCACCCACACCCCCTGTTATTCTTCGGTGATAGCAGCCTCACACCGCAGCTGAACCAGTGAACCCTCGTACTCCTCTTCGTGTGGGCATCCACTGCTGCGTCTTCCTCGGCTCCGAGTCGTCCCCTTCCTAGGCCTCGCCGTCGTCCACCGCCATGGTGCTCTCGGCGCGGCGTGGTCAACGTGGTCAAGGAACGACTTCCATCGGACGTGGACTATACATGGAGAGGCAGACAGTTGGGTCCACGGCCGCAGCAAGGAAGTGCCTCCTTATTACGCGCAAAATAATGATTCCTCCACCTGACGGCAGGGACCCATCGAACGGGCCACCGTATTTCGTGAAAAAAACGTTTCCCCCTGACTACTGGGACCCAACAGCTACATCTTCGCATGCAAGGAAGTGCGTCCGGAAAAAAAAAACCGATTCGCCCCCCCTGACTGCTGGGACCCACCAGCTACATCTTCGCACGCAAGGAAGTGCGTCCGGGCAAAAAAAACGATTTGCCCCCCTGACTGCTGGGACCCACCAGCTACATCTTCGCATGCAAAGGAAGTGCGTTAGGGCAAAAAAACGATTCGCCCCTCCGACTGCTGGGACCCACCAGCTACATTTTCGCACGCAAGGAAGTGCCTGACAGTCGGGACCCACCTGGTCGAAGCGTATGTAGCGTTGTTATTCTGGTCGCGAACGTGTACATACATATATACTAGTGGATGTAGAGGCGCGCACGTGTCGTAGTAGAGGCGCGCATGTAGCATGTACACGTACGTACAGCGGCCAGGGTGCAAGAAAGAAAATACGGCCACGTATGTGTACATACGGGTGGGGTATCGAATGCCTACTCGCGCATACGTACGGCGAGGGCTCGTGTACATGACTGGGTCGGAATGGATAAATAGCCTTGTCGTCGTGTTCATGGTGAGACAACCGGCTGGGTCGGAATGGAATGCGTGGTCGTGTTCATCGGGAGGGCTTGGACGGAACAGGCGATGGAAACGAGGCTTGGCGTACCGCACAACGGAGGAAATGGCCTTGTGTTCGACCGGCCTCGTTCGAAACGGGATCCTGTTCATCGGGAGGGGTCTGGCGAACCGCAAAACGGAGGAAATGGACCACCTATAGTCGAAACGGGGGTCCTATTGATCGGGAGGGGTGTGGCGTACCGCAAAACGGACGAATCGGACCTCCTACGGTTGAAACGGTGGTCCTGTTGATCGGGAGGGGTGTGGCGTACCACAAAACGGACGAAACGGACCTCCTACGGTCGAAACGAGGGTCCTGTTCATCGGGAGGGGTGTGGCGTACCGCGAAACGGGACTCCACGGGATACTATTCATCTCCACCATCGATCTCCTCCAGCCTCCACGGGCTACCGTCGACCTCCTCTAGCCTCCACGGGCTCCTGTTCATCCAGCCTCCAGCGCGCGCTACTCCACCGGCTACTGTTTCAACCACCCCTCCACGGGCACCCCTCCACCGTCTACTGTTCATCCAGCCCTCCACACCACGGGGTCCTGTTCAACCACCCCTCCACGGCCACCCCTCCACCGTCTACTGTTCATTCAGCCCTCCACACCACGGGCTCCTATTCATCCAGAGGCAACGCCACCGCTCACTGTTCATCCACCCCCCCCCCCCCCGCAATGCTCACTATTCATCTCAGAGGCAGCATCGATGGGCTTCAGTTAGCAGCAGTAGCGAAGGAATCGTTCCATCGGGTTCAGTTAACAGCCATCGATCAATCGCTCGAGTTCAGTAACACATAGGCTGCAGTGCAATCGCTCGGGTTCAGTTAGAGCCCAACGCCTCGCTCGGGCTCAGTTAGAGCCAACACCTCGCACACACGCGCGTACGTGTACGAGAGAAACGTGCATCGCTCGGCACCCGACCTCCCACCGTAACCGGCAACTCCCCAAAATTTTCCTCCCCCTCGCTTCTACCACGGTTTTTTCCGTCATGGACGGCCCAAAGAATGTCATGCGATTCGTCTCCGCCCGCCAGGATGAAAAGCCCATTTTCTGTCATGATTTTTTGTCATAGAAGTAGGAGCCCACCACATCTATGATGATACCGGGTTTGTCACAATTATCGTCATAGAAGTGTCATATGTATGACAGAAAAAAAATTCGTTCGGCCCAACGGATGTGTCTTTTTTTTGTAGTGCTATAGCTCCTCGCTGGGTTCCACACTCTTACTTATCTAAAGAGGCTACAATTGATCCCCTATACTTGTGGGTTATCAAGACCTTTTTCTGGCGCCGTTGCCGGGGAGTCATAGCGCGGTGTGAATATTCTCGTGTGTGCTTGTTTGCTTTATCACTAAGTAATTTTTATTTGTTGTTCTAAGTTGTTCTCTATCTTTAGTTATGGATATGGAACACGAAATACCAAAAAAATAGTTGTACCTACTACACCAATGGTTGAAGAACCACTCAAAATCTATCACACTCCTGAAGCTTTTTACTTGGATCGTCTATGATCCCTTTGTGCTCGTGCTGAAACCCCAACTAGCTTAGTTGAGGGAAAATCTTTAGATGAGCATGCTTGTTATGTGCGACACCATATATCTGAAAAAGAGAAACTTTTACAAGATCATATTCATCGTTTGCAATGCTATGCTTGGAATTTATGTGAAATTTATGATTTTACTTGTTGTTCTGAAAACCCTAAGAAACACCTTCCCTACCAATGTGTGTTTATTGATAATGGAATCGTATCTTTGTATGCTAAGGGTGTTTATAATTACTATGATGTTCAACAAATTGAAGAATTTGTTGCTTTTAAGGGTGCTTATGAAATTTCTTCTTTGATTGAAAAGTATGATGCTACTCTCTACAAATCTGAGAATTTTATCATATTTAAATATTGTTATGATAATATGCTTCTAATACCTATGTTAAACCATATATTGAGGACTCCTCCGCTGTCCAAGAAGAGACTAATATTTTGCAGGTGTGGGGACCCCGACTCATAAGTCGTGATCACCGAATGCACGTGTACAGTGATCCCAGAGATCAATGCTCACTGAACACACAGAAGCTGAATAACAAGAGGCTTACATCCATACATACCGTATTACACAAGTAGGACCATTATGGTCAAGTCTTGAGTATAACATCGCAGCGGAAATCTTCATCGATAACTTGGACCCATGCCATCTGCCTTAACCCTACAGGCATTCTGACTGGGAAGCGTCCTAGCTCGCATGCTCGTCACCGAAGTGTTCTTCATCATATCCGGTTCTTTCATGCCTGGTCAATGAAATAACCAGTGGCAAGCCAATGAGTACTTTGAATGTACTCGTAAGCAACCCATGATTTGGTTCAAGGTACAGCAATGCATGACATAGGTAAAGTTTGCATAAAGCTAGTTTTGAGTGCAAGGACATGTTCAACAACCTATAAAGCATGCATCAAAAGAATTCAAGTAACCATGAGATCTGGTCACAGCTATCAACATAAATAGAGTGGGCACCAACCCATTATCATAAACAAAATGGGCACCAACCCATTATCATGAACAGAGTGGGCACCAACCCATCTCAATCGTGTCAAGTCCGTTGACTTGACCCAAGTCATTTCCATCATCTCACTCACACGGTTGAAAACCCTGGACATAGTTTAAGCAGCACCGCCCAACCGTCCTTGACCGTGGACACGACTATTCGAATAGTTTTACACTCTGCAGAGGTTGCACACTTTACCCACTAGATCCGGGGAACTTCCGTGTCATCCACGACCCGCGGTACATCAAGTACCCGGGGTAAGCACCCGATCACCGCCTTTCCCTAGACGACACTAACATGGAGTCTACTCGATTGGTAGTAACCCCCGTGCCAAACATTTCTCATCATAAAGTTGTGGAGCCTCGCTCCCATATTCATCACATACCACAAGCACGGGGTACCAACGGTGTGTTCGGTGCCCTGTGAAAACAGTCATGGCCGCCCTACCTGGCACGACCCCGTCCCAAGAGAGAGCACCAACTCTCCCCCGTCACTAGTAATGCGGGCTCCAAGCTAGTATCGGTCTAGGTACTCAACAATGCCCTTTCCCATATAAGGGTAGAGTGGTCGCGCATGTAGGGTTGGGACAGTCATCAAATCTTAAATCTAATCCGTTTTCGAAAAACAACACACACTTGCCTCGGTACACCACTTCGTCATCAAGTGGTTACCTTTCTCATCATCTCCCTCGGGCATGAATGGCACCCGATGGGGTTTTCGAAAGTTGTTTTGAAAATATTTTGTCTCCATCACATGCATATTCCCGTCCCTTGCGTAGCAACCTACTTAGCATCCTATCTACTCCCATCGTCATAACCCTCATAAGAAGGTAGGGTCATGCACAATGCAAGTGTCAACGAGAAAGTAACGGAGGCAACCCACCAAAGTGGTTACCCATCCTTCATGATTCCGATGCAACAATAATAAGTGCTATATGACATGCATAAAAAGGGGTTTCATAGTCATGGTCAAAGGGCTGCTTGCCTATTTAACAAAGTCTTCGGGGTCTTCAAATATCTCTGGTCCAACTCCGAGCATTCCGTCTACTTCGTCAACTATCGTCGAAAGCAAGCATAATAAGCAACACAACAAGGCAGGAAATAAAAGTGCTCTAAAAATATGAGTTGGACTTTTCTGGGATACCTCTGGTCATATGAGGGATGACCAAAGTGGTTTCATTAGGATTGGATAAGTGGATATCTCTGAACATTTTGATATGATGGAATCAAGAGGTTTATGGATTTGCAAGAAGTGTATAGAAATATATTTTTGGAAAATGAGCAAAGGCACCCATTTAACAAAGGATGATTTTAGAAGCATCTAGGAATTGGTTTCACTGGATTTGGAGTTCAAATGAATTTCCTATGAATTTGCAAAGTTGGCTATATATAAAGAAATAGACCATTATTTGAGGTGATACAGAAAGTACTAGTAAAAATGTTCAAAAACCAAGCTTTGAACTTATAGACATCTAGGATTTTGAATCATGGGATTTGGATCAAAAATGGGCTCTCTGTGATTTTCTAAAGTTCATCACAGAAATGGAAAAATAGAGTTTTGATAAATATTTGCAAAGAAAATCTTTATGGAAAAATGTGCAAATTGCACCATGTGATAGAGCAGGAATTTATGAACTGTTAGAAATTTGAATCATCAAAATTGGAGGTAATATGAATATTCTATGGATTTTAGAAGTTCACAGGAAAAGAAAAAGGGAAAAAGGATTTAACCTTATCTGGCGCGCTGGGCGAGAGTTAACATTGGGCGGCCAGTGGCTCGGCTGCTTGTGCTGTTAGGGCCACGTCGGAGGCGTATTCGTGAAAATACGCCGTGTGAGGGAGACGGTAACGCTTGAAACCGTCTCCACTTAAACGGTGGGCTCCGCCCACGGGTCACCGACAGCGGGCCGGGGCTCAGTTGTCTCCTACCTCCCCTTCGAACAGAAAGCAGGCAGGGGAGGCGAGGCCGAGCGGCGGCGGCGGCGCTCACCCCGGGCGGCACGGGCCACCTCCGGCGGCGCCCGGCGCACCGGAGGACTCAGCGCGCCGCGGCGCACCCGTCCATGTGCAGCACGACCGCGGGGGAGCCAGGGAGGAGGAGGGCTTCGGGTGCGGCGGACCGGGGTTGACGACGGGTTCGGCAAGGCGAGGGAGGAATGGGGAGGAGTGGAGGGAGCACGGGAGGGCTCATGGCGACGGTGGTGGCGCTCTAGCGCGGTCCAGAGGGAAGGAGGAGGAGAGATGGGCGCGAATTTAGGAGGATTCCGGCGGCTCGGCTCCGGCCATAGTGGGTGCTGGAGGGCACGAGAGGGAGGGGGAGGCTGTCGAGGAGGTCTCTGGGGAAAGATAGGCGAATGGAGCCGGAGGAGGGGCTCGGGGCGTTGTTTAAGGTGGGGTGACGGTGCACCGTGGACGGCGCCCATGGCCACGGCCTAAGCGATGCCGGAGGCCGATTGGCACACTCGGCCATGTCCGGGTGTTCGTGGGCGTGGACTACTCCCTGTGAGGGGAAGAGAGGGAGCGAGAACGCAGCAAAGCGGGTCCCCGCTGTGGCCAGCGACCGGGCTGGCTCGGGCGGCGCCTGTCCGCACGCGAGGAGAGCCGGAGAGGGGAGAGAGGAGGGGGCGACAGGTGCCATGCATCTGGACGTCGAGGTGACCTCGGGGACACGAGGGGAGGCCCTAGGTGGCGGAGGCGGTTGGAATGGGGCGGCTACGGTCGGGGGGCAAGATCAGAAGGCCTCAGCCTTGAGCCTGCACGCCATGGCATAAAATATATGCCACAGGCGTGTCCACTTTTGTCTAGGAGCACTGGGGAGTGTAAACAAAGGGAGGTGGCCTTGGATGCCTTGTGGAACCAATGGAGTGAGGAGGAGGTGAGAAGAGAGAGGAAGGTGCTATCCAGAGGGGTAAATGGGGTGTTTCACCCTCAATCATTGAGCTGAGGCCGGGGAAGAGTTCTTGGAGATAGGAGAGGACTAGGAGGAGCTGTGGTAAAAAGTTGAGCTCCCCAAGAATAGTGGAAGGGGTCAAAATAGTGATTTTTGCAAAATGCCAGAAGGTGTTTGATGTTGGTTTGGGCAAGAATATGATTCCCATTTGTCATGAGGCTCCACAGGGTGAAATGACACATATAATTAAGGCCTTCCACCAATTTGGAGCTAAATTGAAGAAAGTTGACAATGCAACTTTGGTAAACCCTAGAAATGAACAGAAATGGGTTTTCCAAGATTTAGTCATGCAAATATGTTCTCCTTGATGCACCACTTGGTGTAGTGTCATCATTTGATCATGTGATCATGCTCACAAAAGTTGGAATCAAGGAGAGAAAGTTTCCAATGTAGAGTTGTTCAAATTTGGTTTTGGTCAGAAAGGGTTTTGGGGAACTTTGATCAAGTTAACTTGTTGTCCAACTTGTGCCATTTGGTCTAGATGAATTATTAGACCATTCTAGCATGTTCACAAGGTTTGGGAACATTTGGACATGTTTGGCAATGTAAAGTTGCTCAAACTTCAAAATGGATGAAGTGGTTTTGAGGGATTTGATGATGTTATCTTGCTCTCCAAGACATGAGACTTGTCAAGATCACCAAATATGTCATATGTGACATGATAGAATTTCCTTGGACTTTTTGGAGAATATTTCCTTTGTAAATATTTCAAAAGCTTGAAATATCCAGAAAGGGTTTTTGAGGGATTTGACCAATATTTTGAACATGACCATGTGTTAAAACTCTTATATATGGACAATATATGTCCTATGAGTTTCCCTAAATTTTGCCAAATATTTTTGAAGCAATAAAATAATTTTTCCCTATTAAAGACCATTTCTGGCCTTGATAAAAAGCTTTTAAATAAAATAGGAAAACAACTTTTAAAATTATATTTTTGTGGTTTCTGGGTATCCTATTTCTAATAGGAGTCAAATATATTTTTATAAAGATTTTTAATGCCCTAAATTAAGTACTTGCAGTGCAAACCTCAATTCAGGGGTTTTTGAAAAACTAATTTTTGAAAATACTTTTTGGCCAAATTATTTTTGTAAGAAAATATTTTTATGTCCTATACACATGGCATGATCATTGGGAAAGGTTTTTGGAGCAAGGAGATGAAGTATAGAAGTTGGAGGATTTATTTGATTTTTAGAGCACTAGCAAACAACAGACAAACATTCAATCAAAGCAAAGACAAAACACTCAAAAGTTTTTGTCAAACCACATTTTAGCATGATTAAGAGCTTAAGTGATGTACCATGAAAATCGGGGTGTGACAGCAGGAGTCTATGGAAGAAGAAATTGATGAAACTGTGAGCTCATTGGATGAAAAAGATGAGGAGAAGAGCGAAGAACAAAAGGAGGAAGAACGGATTAGCTACTCGTGCCCACCTTCTAATGAGAGTAACTCTTCAACTCATACATTTTTTAATTCCCCTTCGTGCTTACCGGAGGATGATTGCTATGATGATTGCTATGATCCCATTAATTAGTTTGAAATACCCCTTTTTGATGATGCTTGTTATGCTTGTGGCCAAGATGCCAATATGAATGATGCTTATGGAGATGAACTTGCTATAGTTCCTTATGTTAAAAATGAAATTGTTGCTATTGCACCCACGCATGATAGTCCTATTATCTTTTTGAATTCTCCCGACTACACTATATCGGAGAACTTTGTGCTTATCAAGGATTATATTGATGGATTGCCTTTTACCATTGCAGATAATATTTTTGATAGATATAATATGCATGTGCTTGCTGCCCCTACTTGCAATTATTATGAGAGAGGAACTATATCTCCACCTCTCTATGTTTCCAATATGATAAAATTGCAAGAATCTGCTTATACTATGCATTGGCCTTTAGTTGGTGTGCATGAATTGTTCTTTTATGACATGCCGATGCATAGGAAGAGAGTTAGACTTTGTTGTTGCATGATATATGTTATTTCGTGCTCACTACTAAATCACAAATCATTGTTAATTAAAATTGGCTTTGATATACCTTGGGATCCAGGTCGATCCATTACTTGAGCACTATATGTCTAGCTTAATGGCTTTAGAGAAAGCGCTGCCAGGGAAACAACCCGGAAGTTTTAGAGAGTCATCTATTTCTGTTGAGTGCTTTTATATAGTTTAAAAACAAAAAATAAAGAGGGGAACGCAAAACTTTTCAAAAAGGAAAGTGGAAGTGAGAGAGACAAGCATTGTTGAAGTGGGAGAGCTCCTTGAACTTTGTTCATGCTCAGGGAAACTTTGTGAATCTTAATTACAGAAACTTTTCAACAAAAATAATTATACCCTTGTACAATTCCATTGTATTATAAAAATAATGTGCCAAGGTTTGCCTTTAGGATGTTTACAATGCTTGTTGGTTATTATGGTGTAGTACAGAAACTCTGGCTGTAATGCGTGATTTTACATTTTTTACTGGAACGCCAAATGGTTCTGATTCTTTTTGCACTGTCTTTCTGTACAAATATTTTATTTGTTATAATTTTGGTAGAATTGTTGGGGTACCAGAAGTATGGTGAATTTTCAGATTGCTACAGACTGTTCTGTTTTTGACAGATTCTGTTTTTGATGCATAGTTTGCTTGTTTTGATGAAACTATCAATTTCTATCAGTGGATTAAGCCATGAGAAAGTTATATTACAGTAGACAAAATGCAAAAAACAAAATATGAATTGGTTAGTAGTGATTTGCTTTATTATACTAACGGATCTTATCGAGTTTTCTGTTGAAGTTTTGTGTGGATGAAGTGTTTGATTGAGGAGGTCTCGATATGAGGAAAAGGAAGAGAGGCAAGATCTCAAGCTTGGGGATTCCCAAGGCACCCCAAGTAAATATTCAAGGAGACTCAAGCGTCTAAGCTTGGGGATGCCCCGGAAGGCATCCTCTCTTTCTTCAACAAGTATCGGTATGTTTTCGGATTCGTTTCGTTCACGCGATATGTGGAAATCTTGGAGCATCTTTTGCATTTAGTTTTCACTTTTCTTCTGTGCACCATGATGGTATGAGATAGTCCTTAATTTATTTATAGAATGCTCTTTGCATTTCACTTAAATCTTTTGAGTATGGCTTTATAGAATGCTTCATGTGCTTCACTTATATCATTTGAAGTTTGGATTGCCTGTTTCTCTTCACATAGAAAACAGCCATTTGTAGAATGCTCTTTTTCTTCACTTATATTTGTTAGAGCGTGGGCATATATTTTGTAGAAAGAATTAAACTCTCTTGCTTCACTTATATCTATTTAGAGAGATGACAGGAACTGGTCATTCACATGGTGAGTCATAAAATCCTACATAAACTTGTAGATCGCTGAATATGATATGTTTGATTACTTGCAATAGTTTTGCGATGTAAAGATGGTGATATTAGAGTCATGCTAGTGGGTGACTATGGATTAGTAGAAATACTTGTGTTGAGGTATGTGATTCCCATAGCATGCACGTATGGTGAACCGTCATGTAACAAAGTTGGAGCCTGAGGTATTTACTGATTGTCTTCCTTATGAGTGGCGGTCGGGGATGAGTAATGGTATTTTCCTACCAATCTATCCCCCTAGGAGCATGCGCGTAGTACTTTGTTTCAATGACTAATAGATTTTTGCATTAAGTATGTGAGTTCTTTATGACTAATGTTGAGTCCATGGATTATACGCACTCTCACCCTTCCATCATTGCTAGCCTCTTCGATACCGTGCATTGCCCTTTCTCACCTCGAGAGTTGGTGCAAACTTCGCCGGTGCATCCAAACCCCGTGATACGATACGCTCTATCACACATAAGCCTCCTTATATCTTCCTCAAAACAACCACCATACCTACCTATCATGGCATTTCCATAGCCATTCCGAGATATATTGCCATGCAACTTCCATCATCATCATATACATGACTTGAGCATTCATTGTCATATTGCTTTCCATGATCGTAAGATAGCTAGCATGATGTTTTCATGTCTTGTCCTTTTTTGATGTCATTGCTACGCTAGATCATTGCACATCCCAGTACACCACAGGAGGCATTCATATAGAGTCATATCTTTGTTCTAGACATGGAGTTGTAATATTGAGTTGTAAGTAAATAAAAGTGTGATGATCATCATTATTAGAGCATTGCCCCAGTGAGGAAAGGATGATGGAGACTATGATTCTCCCACAAGTCGGGATGAGACTCCGGACTTAATGAAAAAAAGGCAAAATAAGCCCAAATAAAAAAGGGGGGCCAAGGAAGCCCACCAAAAAAAGGAGAAAATAAAAAAATGAGAGAAAAAGAGAGAAGGGGAAATGCTACTATCCTTTTACCACACTTGTGCTTCAGAGTAGCACCATGTTCTTTATATAGAGTCTCTTGAGTTATCACTTTCATATACTAGTGGGAATTTTCATTATAGAACTTGGATTGTATATTCCGATGATGGGCTTCCTCAAATGCTCGAGGTCTTCATGAGCAAGCAAGTTGGATGCACACCCACTTAGTTTCAGTTTGAGATTTCATACACTTATACCTCTTAGTGCATCCGTTGCATGGCAATCCCTACTCCTCATATTGACATCAATTTATGGGCACCTCCATAGCCCGTTGATTAGCCGTGTCGATGTCAGACTTTCTCCTTTTTGTCTTCTCCACACAACCTCCACCATCATATTCTATTCCACCCATAGTGCTATGTCCATGGCTCACGCTCATGTATTGCCTGAAAGTTGAAAAGGTTTGAGAACGTCAAAAGTATGAAACAATTGCTTGGCTTGTCATCGGGGTTGTGCATGATTTGAATATTTTGTGTGATGAAGATGCAGCATAGCCAGACTACATGATTTTGTAGGGATAACTTTCTTTAGCCATGTTGTTTTGAAAAGACATGATTGCTTTATTAGTACGCTCGAATGTATTATTGTTCTTATGTCAAATGATAGACTATTGCCTTGAATCACTCGTGTCTTAATATTCATGCCACAATTAGATTACATGATGATCAAGATTATGCTAGGTAGCATTCCACATCAAAAATTATCTTTTTTATTATTTAACTACTCGAGGACGAGCAGGAATTAAGCTTGGGGATGCTGATACGTCTCCGTCGTATCTATAATTTTTGATTATTCCATACCAATATTCTACAACTTTCATATACTTTCGGCAACTTTTTGTATTATTTTTGGGACTAACATATTGATCTAGTGCCTAGTGTCAGTTCCTGTTTGTTGCATGTTTTATGTTTCGCAGAAACACCATATCAAACGGAGTCCAAATGGGATAAAAACGGATGGAGAATATTTTTGGAATATTTGTGATTTTTGGGAAGAACAATCAACGTGAGATGGTGCCCAAGGGGGCCATGAGGCAGGGGGCGCGGTCCTGACCCTCGTGGGCACCCCGTAAGGCGGTTACTGCTCTTCTTTGGCCACAAGAAAGCTAATTTTCGGAGAAAAATCTGGGTGAAGGTTTCAACCCAATCGAAATTACGGATCTCCGGATATAAAAGCAATGGTGAAAGGGCAGAATCTGAGAACGCAGAAACAGAGAGAGACAGAGAGACAGATCCAATCTCGGAGGGGCTCTTGCCCCTCCCACGCCATGGGAGCCAAGGACCAAAGGGGAAACCCTTCTCTCATCTAGGGAGAAGGTCAAGGAAGAAGAAGAAGAAGGGGGGCTCTCTCCCCCTTGTTTCCGGTGGCGCCGGAATGCTGCCGGGGGCCATCATCATCACCGCGATCTTCACCAACAACTTCACCGCCTTCATCACCAATTCTCCCCCCTCTATGCAACGGTGTAACCCCTCTCTTACCCACTGTAATCTCTACTTAAACATGGTGCCCAAGGCTATATATTATTTCGCAATGATGTATGGCTATCTTATGATGTTTGAGTAGATCCGTTTTGTCCTATGGGTTAATTGATGATCTTGAGTGGTTTGAGTTGCATGTTTTATTATTGGTGCTGTCCTATGGTGCTCTCTGTGTCGCGCAAGCGTGACGGATCCCCGCTATAGGTTTTGCAATATGTTCATGATTTTCTTATGGCGGGTGGCATGAGTGACAAGAACAGACCCGAGTAAGTAGGTTGTTTGCGTATGGGATAAAGGGGACTTGATGCTTTAATGCTATGGTTGGGTTTTACCTTAATGATCTTTAGTAGTTGAGCATGCTTCCCAGAGTTCCAAACATAAGTGCATATGATCCAAGAAGAGAAAGTATGTTAGCTTATGCCTCTCCCTCAAATAAAATTGCAATAGTGATTACCGGTCTAGTTATCGATTGCCTAGGGACAAATAACTTTCTCGTGACAAAAAGCTCTCTACTCAAAATAACTTAGTTGTGTCTTCATCTAAACAGCCCCTACTTTGTATTTACGTGCTCTTTATTATCTTACAAACCTATCCAACAACACCTACAAAGTACTTCTAGTTTCATACTTGTTCTAGGTAAAGCGAACGCTAAGCGTGCGTAGAGTTGTATCGGTGGTTGATAGAACTTGAGGGAATATTTGTTCTACCGTTAGCTCCTCGTTGGGTTCGACACTCTTACTTATTGAAAGAGGCTACAATTGATCCCCTATACTTGTGGGTTATCAGTAATGAATTTTATCCGGTTAATTTGAAATTTGCTTTGTTTGCACGAATTTCATCCTGTTAATTCATATAGTTGTCGAAAGGTATGCGGGGAGCATTGGATGGCATCCATCAGTGTCCTCACACAAATGCCGGTGTAAATTTGAGGGTCAGTGCTGGAGATGCCCTAACTATCATGCTATAATCGCTAATAGTGCTTCATTATTTTCCATGGAACAGCTATCCCTCGGTCAAAATCAGATCTGCCGTGTTTCGCACTCCTCCACGTAAGAGTGTAGACTCTTGCTTACATAAAAATGGAGCACGCGGATGGCACTGTAGCACGTCATATCAATCAAACTAGCTTGCCTAATGCGTGGGAAAGCACCGCCCTCGTCATTTTGTTCTGGATTTCTATCGATCGATCGCACAAAAATGTTGCGCTCTGCTAGTTCAAAAGGAAAAGGCGGCACACTTATGACTCATATGCGTCGCATTCGCATTGCACCCCGACAGTCCGGCTCGCACGCCTCTCACCAGAGGGGACACGCGTTGTCTTGCATTTTCACTGACATGTGGGACTACAATTGAATAAACCATCAAAGGCAGAAATATAATCGCTCGGTGGGCGTCAGCTAAGAAGGGAGAGACGTAGGAGGGAGAAGAGATCACCCGCCCGCAACACACAGACTCCAAGAAATATATGGTGATAATGTGAGGTGGGCCATGCGGGAGTCCGTACCGCTTCCAAGCCCGCTTCTGACCGCCCTGGCCCACCAGAACCCCCCACCCACCCCACCACCTCCCCGCGCGCGCTCCCCCCTCAGACGCCAGCTGCTCACATTCATAGCAACTAGTACCAGTAAAATTCTGGGCTATAAGGGCATGTACAATGGTTGATAAGATAGTCTTATCACAAGTCTTGCATGTAATTTAGAGATGACAGAAAAACATGTGTACAATGGATCATCTCTTAGCCTTATCTTCAATAACTAGTAATTCCTAAAAACTTGGTGAAACATATTGTGCTAAGAGATCATCTCTTGTCTTCTCTTAAATAAGAGAAGACAAGCCTTTTCTTATGATTTGTCTTTCGTCCACCTCATCATTTATCCTATGTGGCATCCCTACAATAGAACCATTGTACATGCCCTAAGCCCGCGTATGTGGAGGAGAGAGAGGCATTGACAAAGTCAAGGACTGGGATCTACAGGAGCCTGTCTCTACACGTGCTCCTAGGTATAAAAAACTAATTATAAAAAAGTAGGCATAAAAAACAACTGTGTGTAAAAAAGAAAGGTAAAAAACATTTGAGAGGAAATAGATAGAGAGAAAGTGAGAAAAGGTTGTAACCTTATAGCCAACCTTGTAGTCAACACTATGGTAGTATTACATGAGGAAGGAGGGAGCGGTGCACATGCCAAGTTCACTCGGCTGTCGTGTTTCACACTCCTTCGTCGTAACACTAGGGATAATAGCTTTCATCAAAAATAAACAATGAATACTCGTTGCTCATCCACTATGTCGGAAAGAATACTCTCATTCGCCGACATGTGGGACGTCGACCATCCTGGTCCACCTGCCATGCACAAAATTATCCTGGTCCACCCCCGGCGTAGCGCAGGCCCAACCTTTCCCACTGTAAGTTGGTCGGACGAACGAACCATCATTTTTCTGTGGGAAGAAGGAACCATCATGACTTTGTTAAATTCCGCTTCTTCAAGAAAACTTACTATACCCGCAGTACCGCAACCACATGCGAAGACTGGACGGCACTGTACCACGTCATATCACTGGAACCCACTAGGCCAAACTAGCCCGCCTAGGATTTGTACTCCCTCCGTTTCAAAGTTACTAGTACAAAGTTGATTCATCTATTTTAGAATGGAGGGAGTACGTATCTGTACTGCTATAATTTTGTGTTGTACGTATCTGTGCTTTTGCTACAATTTTTCTACCCTATGAACCAAATGAGGCCTGAATGTATCTGTGTCGACTATTGTCTGATTGATCGCTAAGCCTACAATTTTAGGAGCTTGGGCTATTGGCCGATCGATGACGGATCAGTATAAGCGTACCACAAGCTCATCAGCCCCAACGTTTCTCTTTGGTGAATGTTTTGCAAGTACTATAACTTGCACAGTAGCTAGCCTACTAACACGAAGAATCATAAAACAAGCCGTGCTGATATGATAAACAGTTCAGCCTTACATATAAGCATGCCATATATTACATCAAAAGATGGTGAGGATACATCTGTTTCCACAACTCGGAGATGGTTCGCACGATTCACTATCAAAAAAAAGTATCAAGTACCACCCACACAAGACAGTGCACTAGCCCTAAGATGGTTTGATAACACACATCATTCTGGTAATTAAACACAATGCGAACTACCATGAAGGATTAGCGCGTTTCTTGTCATTGATCTCTCGGGCAATGACCACAGCACGGACAGCAGCATGGAAATCAATCTCTAGGCCAATGTCCACCGCGACATCGGAATCGATCTCTGGGGAAATGTCCAGAGGATGGACAGCGGCATCGGAATTGATCTGCGGGGTGATGTCAATAGGACGGACCACGACATCGAAAATGATATCTGGGGCGTTTTCCACAGGAAGGGCTGCGACATCAGAATCATCAAGGACGTCCACCAGCACCTGCACCACCCTAACTTATTAGCAAGCACATTGAAAATAATCAAAAACCACAACTATGGTAAGCCATTATTTTTACCTTGTGCAGCTCACTGGGGAATCCCATCGCTCCGGGGGCCATCTCCTCGTCCTCGATGGGGGCCATCATCTTGCTAGGGGAATGCTGCTTCTCAACGGCGACTATCTCCTCAAACTTGGCCTTGATCCTCGCATAGGTGGCCATTGGAGTTTCTGGGGTTGGCATGGTGGGGCCTTTGCTGTTCTTCCAACTTTCTTTGAGGAGTTCGTCCGCCAACGTCGTCAACTCTTTGGTCAGTACTTGTTTCTTGGAGTTCTTTGTCTCCATGGGTTGCCCTGCCAACATAGTCAATTCATTGGTCGGTGCTCGCTTCCTGGAGATCGTTGTCTCCAGTGGGTTATCCGCCGACAACTCTTTGCCTAGTGCTCCAGGATCCATCAACAAACTGAACAATAAAAAGCAATCAAAAGGAAATCACAATCGCAATGAAAACGGGAAAATAATAGGCTGTAAGAATCGGTCGGTGCTTCACAAAAAGAAGATTCTTAGAATGCAAATATAGTAGCATCACTGATTTGCCCACCTTTTCTTCATCGGTACAGAAGAAAAATGGCAGAAGTGAGTAGCCTGGAGTGAGGTTTTCTTCGAGAAAGGGGAGAAAGGGCTTCAACGAGCGTTCCAATGAAATGATGGTAGCTTCGTCCAGTCCAACTTCGAGGCCACTTTACCACTACTGGTAAAGGTGTGGGTTTTGTAATATGATGGGTCATGACGGCCACACCGGGGTGACCGGTGAGTCTCGACTATAGCACCTCGTTGTGATTTGGTGGATGGCACGCGGGCCCGGATGCTTTGATGTCCTGCATGTTTATAGAGCGGCTAGTCATATAGGAGTACTCAATATTGTGCACTACGACCAAGGCGGAGAGGAAAACAAGAGAACTACGCATTTCTATATCTATACTACTATATAGTGTACCAATTTTACGTAGGACTAAGAACATCAATCATAATCGTTGATCTCCTAAATCCAACGAACAATATCAGTAGGATTCGCATGAACTGTACACTGCTGCTACCTCACCTGTGTTCTAGAACAATCATGTACCCTTTCTAGAAAAAAAAGCCCATAACTAGCTCCAATGGGTTGTGTTGCCACATGACCACCAGATGGTTTGATTGAGCCCAGTCGAGATGGTTTAGTAGGATAATGTGGATATTTCTCAAAAAAAAAACCAACACGTGGAAAAAGTGAAGCAACGTGCAGTTCTTTTTAAATGAACGTACAGTTTTATGGCATGAATACTACTTCCCGCTTTTACAACATTTAACTAATATCGGCATTTATACATGACTATAATTTCTTTTTCTTTGAATCTATTAGCACATATATTACTTATTTTCCATTTTACCAAAATCACTTTGTTATATTAAGACGTGCCTTGCATGTGTATACATATACTAGTATTTACGGTGTAGATTCACTAATTTTGCTCTAGTACTACTCATTAGGGTGTAGTCTAGTCACTTTTTGAAATCTCTAGAAAGGAAAATACTCCTTTCCGGTTTACAGGGCTATACTAGCAAGTACTCCCTCTGTTCGGTATTACTCGTCGAAGAAATGAATGTATCTAGATGTATTTTAGTTGTAGATGCATCCACTTTTATGACAACTAATTCCGAACGGAGGGAGTAGTACTACAATTGTGGGCTCAAATAGCAATTTGTTCTCATGCAAGAGCCTGACTATATGCGTGCTCCAAGCCCTTCTCGACCCACTTCTGGGTGTTTGGTAGGGTGTATGAAGGGTGCATGAGTCCACACTAGCTTAACACAAATACACTAGGAGAATGCATGAGAAGATCATGCATGAAGAGGGGTGCTGGGATGAGCATGCACGAAGAGGGAACAACTATGCTGAGATGAGAATGCAAGCAAACACACTGTGGCGAGCGTTCGCAACTGCCACGTTCGGGTTGCGCTTGGCTCTTCGCCTCTTCGAGAAGACGAACAATGATGTTACTACTACTTCTATAGTATCGAATCCACTGCTGCATGTCCATCCACCGCGTGCCGGAGGGATAGCTTGCTGCAGTACTCTATAAGGCTAGTTGCAATGAGAGTATCATAGGTAGTACTCCCTCCGTTCCTAAATATTTGTCTTTCTAGATATTTCAACAAGTGACTACTTAGGGAGCAAAATGAGTGAATCTACACTCTAAAATATGTATATATACATCCGTATGTGGTAGTCTTGAAATAAATAAAAATACAAATATTTAGGGACGGAGGGTGTATCATGCATGCCAACTAAGAAAATTTGATGAGGTGGCATAGAAGTAAATGAAGAAAGAGATGGTTGAGTATCATATCATGATACCATATCATATTAAATGTTGTGCTACTATGTGTCATGCATGCCAATAAATGAAGTCATCGATGATACTAACATATGATACTATGCACTACGGATGTGTAGTATCATACACTAGTATCATATGCATGATACTAGTATTCCATTACTACCAGCCTAAGCAAAAGCTTCTCCTCGTCTGCGAGCCACCACGTGCATGGGCGAGGGAGAAGGCGTGTAGTAGTAAAATCAAGCATCTCCTTGTTGTACGAATTGAAGCGACACATCATAGCACTGGCCCCACATAGTTGCCTCTAAACTTGGCTGAAAGACCCGCAGTGTACAATATATTTGCTGCAACCTCTAACATTTACCCCACCACAAATTAAAATATATATTCCTGTCTTGACCAGATGAGCGTGCAAACTACAATGACCAGGATGACAGGTAGGGCCAGAAGATTATTTTAATCAAAAAAAGCATGGAGCCGACCCCAACGATTTTAAGCTTACACGCACGGTACACGCTATCCTAGACTGCTCTACACATGAAACTGCCGCACGAGCGGCGGGGCTGTTCTTGGCTCTTCGCCTCTTCGGGAAGTCGAACAATGATGGAGTACTACTGCACTGGAGGAGTACTACAGTATGCTTCTTGACATCTGACACCGATTGAACTGCTGCATGTCCACCGCGTGCGGGAGGGAGAGTGTTTAGTGAACGAAAGCTTCTCCTAGTCCTGCCAGCCAGCACGGTCATGGGCGAGTGAGGGATGAAGCTTCATTGACTTACTACTCCTACGTTTGCTTGTATGACAGGTGGGCCCAACATGTGGGTGGCCCACCTGTCATGCAGCCAAAGGCAGGTGCAAGGCACCGGAGCTCAGTCCGCGAGGGAGAGGGCGTTGTAGTAATCAAACTTCTTGTCTTGTACGAGTTGATGCGACACATCAAAGCACTGCACTCGATATATTTCAATAATTTACGTTTACCGATGCATTAATTACAATGCATGCATGCATGTCGTGACTCTCCTTTTGATACTTGCATGTGTTGATTTAATGCACCTTGCCAAATTTTGACTATAAATTTCACTAACCAAATGTTCATGCATGTCACAAAAAATTACATAATTGAAAACTATTTTAAAATATGAAACAAACAATATAATTTTTGTTAACATGCACTAACATTTTGTCAGTTAAATCTTTGGTCAAAATTTAGCACCAATTACAAAGGGGCCCAATAAATATTGTACTCTCACATTTTGTTTTGGGGATACTCCCACATAGAAAATATAAATAATAATGCATGTTGGGGCAGCCCATGTTGCCCATAATTTTAGCCGTGGGCTTGTTCACAAATTTTACGAGGGGGTCGTCGTTCATTTAATGGAGGGTCTTGTACCAGACTTGAACGATACAGAGTGCGACCTGGCACACCGTAACACCACTTGGAATAAGAGGGTAGCTATCTCAAAAAACAATCAACAACTCAAAAAAACAGCGACCTGGCACGTACACAGTTTTAAACGAGTGTTTTGATGGAGTGAAAAACGAAAACTACCCCACTATGTATATATAGGCTGGAGACTCCATGTTTGCTTGCTAGGGTTGCTCTATTCACACACTTTCATCCTCTCAAGATCTAAACAAGATAGCGATGGTAACACTGTCTTTCTACCTTCAAAAAACACTGTCTTTCTATCCTCACCCGCTGGTTATAGATCCGGATGTATCCCCCCCCCCCGCCAGTGAAGGGGAGGAGGGGCAGCGTTTAGGCCGTCGTCGACAGTGCTACCTCTTGAGCACTGCGTTGGTTTTTCCATTAAAGTGGAAAGGGTGATGCAGCAAAGTAGCATAAGTATTTCCCTCAGTTTTTGGGAACCAAGGTATCAATCCAGTAGGAGGTTACAAACAAGTCGCCTTATACCTGCACAAACAAATAAGAACCTTGCAACCAACGCGATAAAGTGGTTGTCAATCGCTTCACGACCACTTGGAAAAGTGAGATCTGATAGAGATAATAAGATAAATATTTTTGGTATTTTTATGATATAGACTGAAAGTAAAGATTTCAAAGTAAAAATAGATTGGAAACTTATATGGTGGAAAATAGACCCGAGGGCCATAGGTTTCACTAGTGGCTTTTCTCAAGATAGCATAAGATTACGGTGCGTGAACAAATTACTGTCGAGCAATTGATAGAAAAGCGCGTAGTTATGAGAATATCTAGGCATGATCATCTATATAGGCATCAGTCTACGACAAGTAGACCGAAACAATTCTGCATCTACTACTATTACTCCACACATTGACCGCTATCCAACATGCATCTAGAGTATTAAGTTCATAAGAACGGAGTAACGCATTAAGCAAGATGACATGATGTAGTGGGATAAACTCAAGTAATATGATATAAACCCAATCTTTTTATCCTTGATGGCAACAATACAATACGTGCCTTGCTGCCCCTGCTGTCACTGGGAAAGGACACCGCAAGATTGAACCCAAACTAAGCACTTCTCCCATTGCAAGAAAGATCAATCTAGTAGGCCAAACCAAACTGATAATTCGAAGAGACTTGCAAAGATAACCAATCATACGTAAAAGAATTTAGAGGAGATTCAAATATTGTTCATAGATAATCTTGATCATAAACCCACAATTCATTGGATCTCGACAAACACACCACAAAAAGAATTACATCGAATAGATCTCCAAGAAGATCAAGGAGAACTTTGTATTGAGATCCAAAGAGAGAGAAGAAGCCATCTACCTAATAACTATGGACCCGAAGGTCTGTCGTAAACTACTCACACATCATCGGAGAGGCTATGGTGTTGATGTAGAAGCCCTCCGTGATCGATTCCCCCTCCGACGGAGCGCTGGAAAAGGCCCCAAGATGGGATCTGATGGGTACAGAAGGTTGCGGCGGTGGAAATAGGTTTTGTGGTGCTCCTGGATGTTTTCAGGGTATATGGGTATATATAGGAGGAAGAAGTTGGTCGGTGGAGCTGTGAAGGGCCCACGAGGGTGGGGGGGCGTGCCCAGGGGGCAGCCGCGCCCCCTGCCTTGTGGCCTCCTTGCTTCTTTCTTGACGTCCAAAAACAAGTCCTCTGGATCACGTTTGTTCCAAAAATAACTCTCCCGAATGTTTCATTCCGTTTGGACTCCGTTTGTTATTCCTTTTCTGTGAAACACTTAAATAGGCAAAAAAACAATTTGCACTAGGCCTTCGGTTAGTAGGTTAGTCCCAAATATAATATAGAAGTTCTTAGTAAAGCCCATTAAACAACCAAAACAGATAATATAATAGCATGGAACAATCAAAAATTATAGATACGTTGGAGACGTATCAGACAGCGAGGGAGGAGACCCACTACTGGCCGCACCATTATCTCTAGCCGAGCGCCAGTGCTGGAGGTCCTCCGGATCCTTCATCGTTGCCCTAGTGTGGGCAGATCCAGCCTTCCGCCGCCCACCTATCCACATTCGGACGACCTTCAGGTATATCTTCCTTCGAAACCGCCCTAGCTCTCACTTGTGCGCGTCGGTCCTAAACAAACGGTTTTTTACCCCTTCCCGGGATGGCATTTGGAACCGTCGCCAAGTGAGTGTGGGCGATAGGGGGGTCCATCCCACACGACCCAGAAATCGTTGGGGATAGGGAGCCTTGATGCATACAGTTGTCCCTATATAACCATTTCCTATATCTCGAATATCCCAAACGCTTCATCCTTGCTACTTGTTTGTGCTTGCATTGCTGTCGGTGTCAAAACCGGCGGATCTCGGGTAGGGGGTCCCAAACTGTGCGTCTAGGCGGATGGTAACAGGAGACAAGGGACACGATGTTTTTACCCAGGTTCGGGCCCTCTCGACGGAGGTAAAACCCTACTCCTGCTTGATTGATATTGGTGATATCGGTAGTACAAGAGTGGATCTACCACGAGATCAAGGAGGCTAAACCCTAGAAGCTAGCCTATGGTATGATTGTTATAATGGTTGTTGTCCTACGGACTAAAACCCTCCGGTTTATATAGACACGGAGAGGGCTAGGGTTACAGAGTCGGTTACAATGGTAGGAGATCTACATATCCGTATCGCCAAGCTTGCCTTCCACGCCAAGGAAAGTCCCATCCGGACACGGACGAAGTCTTCAATCTTGTATCTTCATAGTCTTGGAGTCCGGCCGACGATGATAGTCGGCTGTCCGGACACCCCTAGTCCAGACTCCTCAAGAGCTCTGAACCAGGCTTCAATGACGATGAGTCCGACGCGCATAATTTTCGGCATTGCAAGGCGGGTTCCTCCTCCGAATAATTCGTAGAAGATTGTGAACGCCAGGATAGTGTCCGGCTCTGCAAAATAAATTCCACATACCACTGTAGAGAGAATAATCTGTACACAAGTTCAATCTGCTGACGTTTTTTGTGGCATGATGTCATACCACCACCCAGCCTTTATTGGAATTGTTTTTTATTATACCACCTCACGCGTTTAGCGAGGCGGTTTCCTTGGCACGTCTTGTCGAAGCAGAGATCGTGTTCCCCTTATTCCAGGATTCTCATCAATACGGACATGGGTAACCCAACCGCGCCCGTCTCCACGACCCCTCTATCGGAGGCGAGTGTCAGGACCCCGACTCAATGCCACATCGATCTTGCATGTAACACCTCATATCACTTTGCGGCCTCACGCACGATATTCCCACGGGTGTCGCCTTACCTTTGCCCGGGACCGTTTGCGCCTTTTGGCACAAGTATATGATAGTGTCGCTAGCATCCATATGATAAGGAGCCCGGGCTGACATGGCTAGTCATAAAACCAAAGTGGCACAAACTTACAGGGACAGGCATCCACGACCCAGCATCGAACGTGTCGGTCTTCAGCGAGTGAATCCAGGCTGTAGCACTGGGCTAGCAGGACTCCGGTGAACCGGGCTATAGCGGGCTAACAGGACTCCGGTATTCATCGCGTGACATTTCCCCGAAGGGACAGACACAGGAATGAAGAAGGACACATGCCGGCCAGCCTAAGTGTTCCGGAGCAGTAGCAAGCTACCATGGCTTAGTGGAAGCACTAGGAGACATTTCCCGGTAAGAGAGGCTACTAAGGATAAACAACTAGATAGTCAGATCCCACACATACCAAGCATTTCAATAACATACACACAATATGCTTGATATGTGCAAATACAACATGGCATCACAACATGACTCTACGACTCAAGTATTTTATTCAATAGGCTCCGAGGAGCGAGATATTACAAGCACGGGTCTCACGACCCAATATTCAGAGCAAACAAGCCAAGCACAAGCGGAAGCTAAACATGTCTGAGTACAGACATCTACAAAAGAAAAAGGCTGAGATGCCTGACTATCTACCAGATCCTGCCGAGGACACAAGATCGTAGCTGAGGTAACAAGCTAAACATCGAAGTCCACGTGGAACTACTAGCGAGACTGAAGTCTCTCTGCAAAAACAAAAAATAGGCAAACATGAGTACAAATGTACCCAGCAAGACTTACATCAGAACTAACTACACATGCATCATTATCAACAAAGGGATGGTGGGGTTTAACTGCATCAAGCCAGCTTTGACTCAGTGGCTAACCTGAACTACGACTTCAAGTAACTCTTTAAGGTGGCGCACACGAGTCCACATATTCACCATATCAATACACCACTATGGATCCGCTCCCGTCTCCCTACGAGAACGCCATCCATAGCACTCACGCTTATCTTGCGCATTTTAGAGTATCCACTTTCACTTGTCTATGAACTATGCAAGGGGTCCAATTTTCCATATTCGAGGAATCCGGCTATTCGAATAGATAATGATAACCCTGCAGGGGTGTACTTCTTCACACACGCTCTCGCCACTTATCGCCATGTACACGTCATGTACCTCGGCAACCTTCAAGCGAAGCGGGCGCTGGAGTCGGCCACGACCGACTAACCACACAAGTCTCTCGTCGGGTTTATCGCCTATTCGGGTTCCATCCGCAAGGAGATCTGGCCGGGTGTCGCCACGGCCCCAAACGATGTGAGCAGGGTTCCCAAGCCCACCAACCGGTGCCACTTGGTACACAAGTACATGTGCCTAGTCTCGTCCCAAGCTCACCTGCACGGGTGCCACTTGGTAGACTACTAACACTACCTACAAACACCAGAAACTAGTTGCAACTCCTGGACAGAGATCTGGTTGATTAATAAGTCGAGAGAGCTTGGAGCGCCCGGAGCCCAATGTGTGGTAGTAACTGTTCATGGATCACAAACACAGAACTCAGTTCCTGAGGACGGCCACAATGAGACAACCCACCATGTACTCCTACATGGGCTCTCACCGCTACCTTTACCAAATCGTGTTCACACACTTAGCTCTCAACAGTAGGACATGTTCACACACCTCCGATTCATCCCCGATGAATCAGACCTGACTCAACTCTAAGCGGTAGCAGGCATGACAAACAAGCATGAATGAGTAGGCACACCAGGGCTCAAACAACTCCTACTCATGCTAGTGGGTTTCATCTATTTACTGTGGCAATGACAGGTCATGCAGAGGATAAGGGGTTCAACTACCGCAGCATGTAACAGTTGAATCGTTGTTGTCCTAATGCAGTAAAAGAGAGCAGAGCGAGAGAGTGGGTGTATATCGGAATGAACAAGGGGTTTTTGCTTGCCTGGCACTTCTGAAGATAGCATTGAGTCTTCATAAGTGTCAACGATCACAACGTCGGTACAACGTCTACCGAGGGGGAACAACACCGGCAAACCGAGAAGAAACACGATCAATGCAATGCACAATATGATCCATGCTATGACATGGCAATATGAGTGTGTTTTGGCTAATGCAACTTAGAACAGTTTAAATGAAGTTGGTTTGAACCAAGGGTTCAAATTCAAACTCCATATGTGCTTATTTAAATGCCAATTATATGATTCGTGCTAAACAGCAGCTATAAGTTGCTCTAACATGCATGAAAATGGTACAGATGGATAGACTGGATTTTTCTGATCATTTTTCATATATAATTTATTTCATTTGGAGTTACGGTTGAATTTATATGAATTTTACAAGTTTTAAACATTTTCGGAATTTCTGAATTAGATTTAATCCAGAATTCCATTATGCGTCAAGAATGTGTAAGCATGACGTCAGCAGGTCAAAGGGGCTGGTCCGGGTCAAACCTGACCAGTGGGTCCCACTGGTCAGTGGCACAACTAATTAACCAAGTTAATTAGCCTTAAGTTAATTCTAACTAAACTGTTTGGGAGGCCGGGGCCCACTAGTCAGCGTTTACTTAGCTAACTAACCTAGGTCAATTAGTGTTAACTAATACTAACTAAATATGTCAGGGGGGTGGCCCACGCGTCAGTGGTACACGGGGGAAGTCAAACCCTGGTCAGCGGGGTCAAACCCACCGGACTTGGTCCCCGGCTCGTCGCCGGCGACGACAGAGACGGTGGAGGGCTTCGGAAATCGCCCACAGGCGATGGTTTTGGGCGTGGGGAGGCTCTACGAAGAGCTGCTGCTCGCGCACAGCTGATGGAGCAAACGTCGGAAGCTGGGGTGGCCGGAGACGACGGCTACGAGCTCGGCAGCGGCGGCCGGCGTTCGGGCATGCGCGGGAACGCAGCTGCGGTGGCCTAGGCGATGCGAGGTTAGCACTTACAGAAACTACGCAAGGCGGCGAGCGTGTTAGGCACGACGGCCGGACCATTTGGTCGCTGGGATCACGTCGGCGGTGAGCGTAGGCGGCGGCGCGTACGGGTGTGAGTGGCATGGCGGATACGGAGTGCAAACGAGAAAACGGAGAGGATGGTTCGAGGGAGAAGCTCACGGCGGTTTCAGCGGTGCAAACGGCGAGCTCGAAGGAGGACCGGAACGAACGGGGCGGCAGAGTGGATCTTCGGTGACGGCGGTCGGGGAGGTGCTCGGTGAAGGCAGTGCAGAGCGTGCGAACGCTTGGGGCTGGGTCTTCTGGATGAATCAGACCACGGTGGAGCTCTGGGACACGATGGTGAGGCGAGGCGGTGACGGTGGCCGTGGCAGCAGCGAGCGGTGGCGACGAGCGTGCTTGGGTGTGCTGCGGGGAGAGAGCAGAGGAGGGGAGAGGAGGAGTGGATAGGCCAGAGGAGTTACGGAGGCGCCGAGGAGAAGCAACACGACGTCGCGCTGGCAAGGGAGGCAGGCAGGCGAGCTGGTGGCGTGGCGCTCTGCCCGCGCGCGCGCGTCGGCCACACGCTTGGCCGACTAGCGCCAGGAGGACGAAGGCGGTGGTGGGCTGGGCCGGTCTGTTGCGGTGCTGCGCCGCACAGGCAGGTGGGCTGCTGCCAGGTTAGTTCCTTTCTCTCTCTTCTCTTTCTATTTAGTTTTCTGTTTCTGTTATTTTGTTTTGGTTTAGTTTGGAAACTAAACCATTTTAAAACTTTCTGTAAATTTTTGTGTGAGCTCAGAGAGATAGTCCAAGGCCACATGCAAATTTACAAAAATATTTGAACATTATTTCTTATATAGCATAAATAATTCCAACCCAAATATGTTATTGATTTAAATCAAAGACCCAAAATAAATTATTTCTGTGACTCCAAAAATATTGGTTTGAATTTTACCTCATGCCAATATTTTCACAGAATAACAGGAACAATTTCTTGGACTCATTTGATGAGATTTAAATGTTGGTATTTTTTGGAGGTTTCCTGAGGCTTTTGAAAATTCCTCAATTCAAGTTTCATTTGAATTTAAACATCATGCTCGCATGGAAGCTAGCATAGGTCAGCCCAGAATTAGGGATGTGACAACTCACCCCCACTAAACAAGAATCTCATCCCGAGATTCAAGCGTAGGGTAAGATGAAGGGGGGACGCAAACTAACACAATCTTCACGATCCAGGTTGCACTTCATAAGAACATTGACTCGATCACCATCTTTGTCTCGAGGTCTTGCTCTGGGGACTCCAACCAACATGACAACGAGAGGAAAAGGAAAACTCTATAAGGATCGATCTTCTCGAAGATCGAACAACTAAGGATCAACTCACAGAATGAGACATAACAACATCTCTCGAGCTGAGAAGTTCAAACACACTTTGAGAGGAATGGAAGAACAGGTGACGGGGGTTCGATTTGGCAGGCAACAATTTCACACTTAAAAGGGTGGTGAACGGTTGTCAACGTAAGCAAGGATTTGAGTTGCCATGATACCATAACGAGATACCTTAGAGGAGGGTGACTCGTAGAATTATTCCTTAAGTGGCAAAAAGAATTACCTTTGATATAGAGATCATTGAGACTCTCTATACCAGCCTAGGGCAAATCTCGAGAGATCGTTTGGAGGAGTTCGGTAGAATGACATACTCGGACTAGAATAGACGATGTGGATTACCTTGTTGAAAACAACACAAGGGATGATTTTAGTAACTGGGGAGAAGCTCAACGGTAGAGAGTGGGTCCACTATTTGAAAAGTTATAGCATAACCGAGGAAACTGAGAGCAATCTCAGTTAGTGCTGGTGATAACACCTGGTGCTTGTGCGTGCTCTCAAGAACTTGAGCATTTCCATATTCATCAAGGTTTTACCAATTTCTGTGTCAGGGGTCCTGGCAACACAACATACTACCATGATGAATAGTGATGGATGATGCAGATGCAAAGGAAGATAACACCTTCTCAGATTTCACCTTAACAATGCCAAGGTCGCAAGATCTGGATAATCGACCGAGAGACATTTAGCACTCCGCTTCTAATGTTCTCCTTGATGTGCTAGCGTATCCCATTCATAGATATGGTTTGGTATCTAGAACATCAAGTAAAGGTCGGACTTCGGGAGCACAAAAATCCATAAGGGACAACTAAGGAGTAAATCCTGCGAAATCCCTATGGGGAGGTGGCCAACTTACTCAATCAAGATACTACAATAACAGGTCTTCCGGTTGGGTGTGTTGGCCACGACATCCACTTTACCAGATTACAGAGAGACCAATAATATAGTTCTTGGGAAATGTTCCAACCATCATATCTGCCTGAGATTCAGATCTGGTTGGTGTCAGGATAATCCAGAGTCGTCAAGTCTAGAAAGAAAATGAAAGTTTGCAACACAAATCGACGAGATGACGTTGCAAGATTCTCGGGAAATGAACTACGATGGCAAGCTCCAAAACATGAGTTGGTTATGCTACACACATGTGAACACGTTGTCCCAGACAAACATGATCACATGGTAGTCTTACAACAAAACACTACCGAGTTCAGGTGGGGAAACATCAACGAGGATAATGAAGTCTTGTGCATGAACTAGTATTCGCACAACAACTCCTTTTCCCTTGAACAAATCAATCAGTGGCTTGGTATGCTAGGAAACCCATATAGAATGGAGGCGGCCAACCTACCAACCCATACAGTACTTCGCACATGTGCATGACCAACTTGGGACGATTCCACAGGAAGCAACAACAAGCTTTCTCGAATTCACGGCGGCAACTTGCATCGATTGCACGTGAATTAAAGAAAGTCATTCCTTTCATCCAAACATATACCTCATTAATGGAACACGAAGGTAATGTTTACAAAAGTTTGCAACACTAGATGGATGTTCAACATGATCATGGAGAAGATAAAATGCTGCTGATGGGCTCAACAACAAGTCATCGGGATGACCATATAAATGGAATTCCATAACTATGTGAACAAGGTGATAGTATTGGTCAGACCCAAAAGATATAATGGTGTATGCTCGAGGAAAATCCACGAGTAAGACAACATTACGAACATCGTTGGTTCTGATTTGATTTGATGATAGCCGACACTCAAATCAAAGGTTTGGGGTAAGACAATAGATCCAACAATTGACCACGAGGATCAATCAATAAAGATATCATCTTTCTTCAACACACACACGCAAAGATATCCCTTTGGAATGAACTGAGTCGGACAAGCTTTCATCTTCCAACTCTCCAAGTTGTTGTTTAGCTTGACCAACTAGCTCAGGGGTATCCCACACACATTCTTGGAGAAGGGGTGTTTACAAAAAACCATCTTGATCACGAACACAACATAGCAGTCAAGTGCCAACCTGGTAATACTTCCGAGAAGATATTCGGAAAATCACAAACCACCGATATGTTACTAAGCTCGAGAACAACCTTGCTTTTCAGGGCAAGACGATATGATCAACAGGGCAAGGGTTTGACAAAATCCTAACTCATTGATCGAAGAGTGCACCAGAAATAAGGACTAGATAGCACGATCAACCTTAGGATGATGATTCAATAACCAACACGCTAAGGATGAAATTATTGTCCATTGACTACCAAGCAACGGGGTTGCTAGCAGTATTGATTTCACACATCACAATTCACTTGTCAGCATTCCGGTTGCAACAACAAGGGAGCCAAGAAATGAATAATGAGAGTGAGAGGTATCACTGTATCAAGAGTTCATAGGATGGTGTGCAATTCCCATGATATTCCTGATATAAAGATAGTAATACTTCAAGGTAGAACAGACCAAAAACTGGATTGCATCTTGATCTGCGGAACACAACTGCTTTGACCCAAACCTGGATATGGAAGAGGTACCGGAGTTTGTTTCTCCTAGTCATTCTGGAATAGAATGGCTGGATGGACCACAAGAGTAATAGGCATCGATGAACGAATGCACGCATACTCTTGACTATCAATTGATAGACAAGGTCAGAAGACAATTAAAGAGGGACAACCCAAAAGATCATATGATTTTCTAAGTTGTGGATGCATGGACTAGCATGTCGAACAAGTTCAACATATTTCTTCCAGATAACCCATGCAGAACGGTTGAACTGGCAGAGTCACAATATAGAATGGAGAACTCATTGAGAGCACTCTTGTTGTGATCTTTTGGTTTAGAAAGACTACTGCCATATTGGTTCATGGTATTGGAAGAACGATATACCACAGACCTCGAGGACTATCGCAAAGGTTACTAATAACCTAAAGGAACTAGCAAATACTACCAATAAGAAGTAGGTAGGGTGAATCTCGGGTTCAAAAACCCAGGAGTAGAATGCCTACTAACTAAGTGGCATCACGGGATGCTTTCGAGAATGATGGCCAGAATCATCACACTGGGAACACAAAACATGGCTAAATTACTAGGTGATCCCCCTAAGACACCTAGGGTCATAATAATAACTCCAACATATATGTCAAGGTAATAGAATACCTCAACTCAGCAATTAGTGTGATTAACCTGGCCCAAAGGAACATCAGGAACAGGAGGAAGGGATTTGCAAATGCATCAGACTGTTTAGAGACCTGGGATGACTTGGACAGCATAACGGCTGTAAATGCTCAAAAGAATTTGATACATGCTACAAAAATGGTGGCATAACCACTCAGAAGCACCATATCATGGTTTCGAGATCAACAATTAACATACGGAAGTAGTAGGAAGTTAACTCAGGCTTGAAACCAACAATCCTATAAGTCTACGGATTAGTAACACGTGATCCTGATAGAAAGAAGAGAAGGCCTAGTTCTTAACCCCGTAGAGAAGAAGAGGGTGACTCTGATCAGAAGGACATAAGGTAAAGGAGTAAAAAGAGCCTTACGTTCCATCCCACAATCAATTCCCCTACATATAACTAAAGCATTTCTAGACTCAACTTGACCAGTTTGGCTTGGTAATCCCACAGCAATCAAGCTCGATACCAAAGCTGTCGGGACCCGACTCAATGCCACATCGATCTAGCATGTAACACCTCATATCACTTTGCGGCCTCATGCACGGTATTCTACAGGTGTCGCCTTACCTTTGGCGGGACCGTTTAGCCTTTTGGCACATGTATATGATAGTGTCGCTAGCATCCATTTGATAAGGAGCCCAGTGACATGGCTAGTCGTAAACCCAAAGTGGCACAAACTTACGAGGACAGCATCCATGACCCAAAGATCGAAGCGTGTCGGTCATCGAAAGTGAATCCAGGCTGTAGCACTGGGCTAGCAGGACTCCAGTGAACCGGGCTGTAGCGGGCTAACAGGACTCCGGTATTCATCGCGTGACATTTCCCGAAGGGAGAGACACAGGAACAAAGAAGGACACATGCCGGCCAGCCTAAGTGTTCCGGAGCAGTAGCAAGCTACCAAGGCTCAGTGGAAGCACTAGGAGACATTTCCCGGTAAGAGAGGCTACTAAGGATAAACAACTAGATAGTCAGATCCCACACATACCAAGCATTTCAATAACATACACACAATATGCTCGATATGTGCAAATACAACATGGCATCACAACATGACTCTACGACTCAAGTATTTTATTCAATAGGCTCTGAGGAGCGAGATATTACAAGCACGGGTCTCACAACCCAATATTGAGAGCAAACAAGCCAAGCACAAGCGGAAGCTAAACATGTCTGAGTACAGACATCTACAAAAGAAAAAGGCTGAGAAGCCTGACTATCTACCAGATCCTGCCGAGGGCACAAGATCGTAGCAGAGGTAACAAGCTAAACGTCGAAGTCCACATGGAACTACTAGCGAGACTGAAGTCTCTCTGCAAAAACATAAAATAGGCAAACGTGAGTACAAATGTACCCAGCAAGACTTACATCAGAACTAACTACACATGCATCATTATCAACAAAGGGATGGTGGGGTTTAACTGCAGCAAGCCAGCTTTGACTCAGTGGCTAACCTGAACTACGACTGCAAGTAACTCTTTGAGGTGGCGCACACGAGTCCACATATTCACCATATCAATACACCACTATGGATCCGCTCCTGTCTCCCTATGAGGACGCCATCCATAGCACTCACGCTTATCTTGCGCATTTTAGAGTATCCACTTGCACTTGTCTATGAACTATGCAAGGGGTCCAAGTTTCCATATCCGAGGAATCCGGCTATTCGAATAGATAATGATAACCCTGCAGGGGTGTACTTCTTCACACACGCTCTCGCCACTTATCGCCATGTACACGTCATGTACCTCGGCAACCTTCAAGCGGAAGCCGGGCGCGGGAGTCGGCCACGACCTGACTAACCACACAAGTCTCTCGTCCAGGTTTATCGCCTATTCGGGTTCCATCCGCAAGGAGATCCGCCAGGTGTCGCCACGGCCCCAAACAATGTGAACAGGTTCCCAAGCCCACCAACCGGGTGCCACTTGGTACACCGTACATCAGGCCTAGTCTGTCCCAAGCCCACCAGTACTGGGTGCCACTAGGTAGACCACTAACACTACCTACAAACACCAGAAACTAGTTGCAACTCCTGGACAGAGATCAGGTTGATTGATAAGTCAAGAGAGCTTGGAGCGCCCGGAGCCCAATGTGTGGTAGTAACTGTTCATGGATCACAAACACAGAACTCAGTTCCTGAGGACGGCTACAATGAGACAACCCACCATGTACTCCTACATGGCCTCTCACCGCTACCTTTACCAAATCGTGTTCACACACTTAGCTCTCAAAAGTAGGACAGGTTCACACACCTCCGATTCATCCCCGATGAATCAGACCTGACTCAACTCCAAGCGGTAGCAGGCATGACAAACAAGCATGAATGAGTAGGCACATCAGGGCTCAAACAACTTCTACTCATGCTAGTGGGTTTCATCTATTTACTGTGGCAATGACAGGTCATGCAGAGGATAAGGGGTTCAACTACCGCAGCATGTAACAGTTGAATCATTGTTGTCCTAATGCAGTAAAAGAGAGCAGAGCGAGAGAGTGGGTGTGTATCGGAATGAACAAGGGGGTTTTGCTTGCCTGGCACTTCTGAAGATAGCATTGAGTCTTCATCAGTGTCAACGATCACAACGTCAGTACAACGTCTACCGAGGGGGAACAACACTGGCAAATAGAGAAGAAACACGATCAATGCAATGCACAATATGATGCATGCTATGGCATGGCAATATGAGTGTGTTTTGGCTAATGCAACTTAGAACGGTTTAAATGAAGTTGGTTTGAACCAAGGGTTCAAATTCAAACTCCATATGTGCTTATTTAAATGCCAATTATACGATTTGTGCTAAACAGCAGCTATAAGTTTCTCTAACATGCATGAAAATGGTACAGATGGATAGATTGGATTTTTCTGATCATTTTTCATATATAATTTATTTCATTTGGAGTTACGGTTGAATTTATATGAATTTTACAAGTTTTAAACATTTTCTGGAATTTCCTGAATTAGATTTAATCCAGAAATTCCATTACTGTGTCAGCAATGTATAAGCATGACGTCAGCAGGTCAAAGGGGCTGGTCTGGGTCAAACCTGACCAGTGGGTCCCACTGGTCAGTGGCACAACTAATTAACCAAGTTAATTAGCCTTAAGTTAATTCTAACTAAACTGTTTGTGAGGCCGGGGCCCACTAGTCAGTGTTTAGTTAGCTAACTAACCTAGGTTAATTAGTGTTAACTAATACTAACTAAATATGTCAGGGGGGTGGCCCACGCGTCAGTGATACACGGGAGAAGTCAAACCCTGGTCAGTGGTGTCAAACCCACCGGGCCTGGTCCACGGCTCGTCGCCGGCGACGACAGAGACGGCGGAGGGCTTCGGAAATCGCCCACAGGCGATGGTTTTGGGTGTGGGGAGGCTTTACGAAGAGCTGCTGCTCGTGCACAGCTGATGGAGCCGACGGCGGAAGCTGGGGTGGCCAGAGACAACGGCTACAAGCTCGGCAGCGGCGGCCGGCGTTCGGGCATGCGCGGGTACGCGGCTGCGGTGGCCTAGGCGATGCGAGGTTAGCACTTGCAGAAACTACGCAAGGCGGCGAGCGTGTTAGGCACGACGGCCGGACCATTTGGTCGCTGGGATCACGTCGGCGGTGAGCGTAGGCGGCGGCGCGTACGAGTGTGAGTGGCGTGGCGGATACGGAGTGCAAACAAGAAAACGGAGAGGATGGTTCGAGGGAGAAGCTCACGGCGGTTTCAGCGGTGCAGACGGCGATCTCGAAGGAGGACCGGAGTGAACGGGGCGGCAGAGTGGATCTCCGGCGACGGCGGTCGGGGAGGTGCTCGGTGAAGGCGGTCAGCGAGCGCGTAACGCCGGGCTGGGTCTTCTGGATGAATCAGACCACGTCGGAGCTCTGGGACACGATGGTGAGGCGAGGCGGTGACGGTGGCCGTGGCTGCAGCGAGCGGTGGCGACGAGCGTGCTCGGGTGTGCTGCGGGGAGAGAGCAGAGGAGGGGAGAGGAGGAGTGGATAGGCCAGAGGAGTCAGGGAGGCGCCGAGGAGAAGCAACACAACGTCGCGCTGGCAAGGGAGGCAGGCAGGCGAGCTGGTGGCGTGGGGCTCTGCCCGCGCGCGTGCGTCGGCCACACGCCTGGCCGACTGGCGCCAGGAGGACGAAGGCGGTGGTGGGCTGGGCCGGTCTGTTGCGGTGCTGCGCCGCACAGGCAAGTGGGCTGCTGCCAGGTTAGTTCCTTTCTTCTCTTCTCTTTCTATTTAGTTTTCTGTTTCTGTTATTTTGTTTTGGTTTAGTTTGGAAACTAAACCATTTTAAAACTTTCTGTAAATTTTTGTGTGAGCTCAGAGAGATAGTCCAAGGCCACATGCAAATTTACAAAAATATTTGAACATTATTTCTTATATAGCAGAAATAATGCCAACCCAAATATGTTATTGATTTAAATCAAAGACCCAAAATAAATTATTTCTCTGACTCCAAAAATATTGGTTTGAATTTTACCTCATGCCAATATTTTCACAGAATAACAGGAACAATTTCTTGGACTGATTTGATGAGATTTAAATGTTGGTAATTTTTGGTGGTTTTCTGATGCTTTTGAAAATTCCTCAATTCAAGTTTCATTTGAATTTAAACATGATGCTCACATGGAAGCTAGCATAGGTCAGCCCAGAATTAGGGATGTGACAGCGAGTCACGGAGACGTCTCTTGGTATTCTCCCTCTTTGTAATGGGACCAAGGCTCGTTTCTTTTCTTCAATCCTCCATCGAATCATCTCCTTGCTCCAAGTACCAACACCCAGAGCCCCAGATTCGAGCGCTTCGGACCTTCAACAATGTCCGGCTCCGACCTTCAGGGCCGGTGGATGCCGGAGGAGGACGTGCTAAAGTTGCGAGATGCCAAGTACCTGTCTTACGAGATTTCGCACAGGTTGCCCGCCGAAGGGCAGGCCATCCCCACCCCGAGCCCGGCGAGTACGTCGTTTTTGTATCCCACCTCCGTCGGGGTTTAGGCTTCCCGATGGATCCTTTTGTGAGAGGGCTCATGTTTTACTATGGGTTGGAATTCCACGACTTGGCTCCGGAGTCCATCCTCCATATTTCCGCATTTATTGTCGTCTCAAGCCTTCCTCGCGTCACCCCCACTTCGCCTGTGGTGAAGACCTTCAATGTGGAGCCAAGATGATCGAGGGGCATCAAGCGAGTACGGCGGGCGGCCAGAGCAGGAGGGCCGATGCCCGTGGCCCGAGGGATCCTTCCAAGAGGAGCTCGGCCAGGCAACAGGAGTGGTTCTATATTACGCTCGAAGGCAGTGGCGAAGCCGCCGCCCGTATTCCGCTCGGGACCTCCACGACGGTTGATGTCGTGGGTCAACCAAGGGCTCAACTAGGGGCCGTCAAAGGACGTGCCCCTACTGCAGGGCCGGATTCGAGACCTCCAAGCGAGGAAGATCGATCTGGTTGTGGTAATGCAGGTCATGCTGATTAGGCGTCTCCTGCCCTGCAAACGCCGTCCTCTCTGGCTATGGGAGTTTAATATGAAGGGACCACAGATTCTCGAACACTTCATGGGTACGACACCCGTGGAGATGTACAAATTGTTCTTCGGATCATGGGAGGTGTGTCCGGAATTGACCGAGGACGTCAGCCTAAGCAGCAATCGCCCGGATACACAAGTAACTAGCTCCGAGTCCAGACATACCGTTTGTTTGCCTTTCTATGATTCGCCGTTTGACCAATTTCCTTCTAAACAGGAGTGGATAGCGCAAGCAAAACTGATACGGTGTCCGGCCCCCCTCCCAGAGACCGCGCCGGATCCCGTGCTGGTCAGGATGATGGAGGTTGCGCCTTCAGAGGAAGGCGAAGGGGAAAATAGAGGAGCTGCCGCCTCGCCCAAGGAGGCTCTTGAAAGAGGGGGAATCGAGAATCCCTCCCTCCAAGGGGAGAAGAGGACCGCCTTCGAAGACCCGGGGGCCAAAGCCCCTAAGCGGGGGAAGAAATCTTCACGAGAGGGTCCTGCGTCCGGGGAGGCCCCGGCCGCACAGTCTCCCCTAAAGAATCAGCCCTCCAGCGAGCCGTAAGTAGAAAAAGGGAGTTTTATAGTAAGGGACATCCCTATTTGTGCTTCTGAGGATAACTCAAGTTTTTACCTTGTAGTTCAGATCTCCGTCCTTCGCAGATGAGCTCGTCTTCGGGGGACCTTCGTCCGGAGATGGTGGAGAGCGAGACGCCTCCGTCCGCGGCACCGTCGGATAGGGGGCCAAGCCTGAAGTGTCATCACCTAGGGTATCCCCGAGTCCGGCAAAGCCGGATAGTTTGGCACCAACTGGTGTGCGGCCGGGGGAGCTGAAGGATCTGCTTGAGAGGGCATCTATCTCAGAAGATCACCATGCATTGATGAGTATGGTGATTGGAAGGATTTCGTCCACCGAAGGCGGATTGCGTAATGCCGTCAGGAGTTTGCTGGCGGGGTTTGAGGTACGTAAAAATGACACACCTTTTGACAGTTTTACACATAAAGTGCGCCCTGTATAGATAGTAGCCCCTGAGACTCGGTAGGTTGTTGAAAGCGACAGCGTGCCGAGGATCAAAATCGCAGGTTTCAATTTTCGCCGTTCCTATGCAGGTGGCGGATCGTCCGGGGGCCAGCCGGACTGATGGAGTTGCTGAACTAAAGCGGCAACTCGACGTTGCGGATGCGGACATCGCGCTAGTCAACAGGCGACTTGATGAGTCGCAAGGTAAGTGTTTCTTTGCGGTCACTTAGTAAGGGAGCCAAAGCCCACTCCTTACAACATGTGTGTGAAATGCAGATGGTGCCGCTGCTGTGGAGAGCCTTCGGGCCGAACTTGCTCAAGCCAAGGAGCAAGCCAGAAGGAGTAATGCGGCGGCCTCGAGGGCGGCCGAGGAGTTAGAAGCCGAAAGGGTTGCACACTGCCAAAGCAGAGAAGAGATGGGCGAAATGGCTGTGAAATTAAAAGATGCTACCGACCGCAATGAGGTTCTTGAAAAGGAGCGCCTAGCGGAGCGAGATGACCTGGGGAAGGCCACCGCCAAAGCCAAGGATGCCCGTTCTGCAATGCGGGCTATAAAGGAGGAGCTGCGCCAAGCCGGAGACATTGTGGCTGGCAAGCCCTTTCTGCTGCGCTGAAGGTTTACGGATCCGAAGTATGCTCAACTTGGCCAGCTGTAGGGTCTGGAGGATCCTTATATGGACTTAGCGGCGAGTGCGGCGGATGCCATTGTGCACTTCCGAAGTCAGAATGATCACAAGACGGAAGAGCTGTTTTGGTCTCAATTCCATAGTTCGGAGCGTTCACTTCCGCTGACCGATCGGTTGGCCGAGTGGGCTGAGCTGAATAGGTTGTCAGGACTTGCCATGACGGATATCGTGACTCATGTCTGGCCAGATAGGCCCAAGCCGAAGAGCTATTTTGGCTTATTGCGGCAGTTTCTTGGGGCGATGCCGCATATCAAGGTGATGAAGCGGTCGGCCTGCATAGAGGGTGCACGGATGGCCCTCGCCCGTGTGAAGACACATTGGACGGAGATGGATGCCACCGCTGTTGCGACCCAGGGTTTGGACGAAAGCCGGTTACCCGTCGAGCACTATTTTGGGGAAGTTCTGCGTGGTGCTCGTGTAATAGAGTCGCAGTGCTCTGAAAATGTCACGTTCAAATGAACGTTTTATTTTGTAAAACAATGTTTATGATGTAGGCACTTTTTATACTTGTGCGTTCAAGTATTGAAGTATCTCCTGTGCGGCCGTTTATGTATACGTGTGTATAACCTGAAAGATGGCAGTCGTCGGCTTCAGCCCCCACGCACAAGGTGCGGGGGTGTTCGCAAAAATAGCGCATTCTCAAACTTAATCCGACGTCTCAGTCCTGTGAAGGAGGTGGTAGCGTAGCAAACGAGGCAACCGGACTATAATGCTTTATCACTTTCACTTAGCCATGGGAGTTCGAGGGTGGGGCTACGATATAGCACCTGGGGGCACCGCGCTCTCCGAATTCGGGGCGCGTATGTGCCTGACCGAGAAACGGTCCTTCGTCAAAGTGGAGGAATTCTAAACATTCCGGTGGTCGATCGAGTGGTTGACCAGTCTCTCGCTGTATCATGATAGTCTGTTTTCGGCTTTCTCTCGAGGTGCTCGCCCCAAATTAACGGGGCACAATCGCGATTGTTCCCCGGTGCCGCATTAGCCGATGATACGGGCGTAAGGCAGCAAAACATGATGGCCGGGCAAACCCAACATTTGACAAAAGACATGATTCGGAGCTGATGCATATAAGGCCTAACTTGAGACGCCGAACACTCCCTAAGGTGTTCGGTCTTTATAATAACGGGCATAACGATGCCCTAAGCCCATAGTGTCCAGGTACGGGCAAGGTCCTCTGATGCGGCCGATGCCAAAACGTCAGTCTCCTCTCTGGTTATCATGAGAAACCAGGGGATTATAGCAACAAGAGACAGTAAAAAAGGTTTACGCAGGGTCTTAATCTGAAAAGAATCCTTGCAACGGGTCCCTCTTGCGTCTGCCTGTGTCTCCGCGCAGCCGTATCCGGACGGTGTGCATGTTGTTCATCCGAAAAGAGAGGAACTTAGTTTGAAAGGAAATCGTGCAAAAAGTTAAAAATCAAAATATTAATGAATGAATAAAGCTGAGCCTATATTAGCTCATTATTGCTTATACGCACAGCCCCTTGTGAAGGGGTGTGCGGCTAGGGAGCCCCTAGCTTATTTATGCCGGACTCGTCTAGCCGTGTCCGGGGTCTTTGAACGACCTTTTAATGAAATGATGCCACCTGGACTGGGCATTTTCATTGTAAGAGACGCGTAATGTGGTATTGCGTTAAAGCGGACGAAAGCTTCACGTCCCAATAGTGCTTGATAGCTACTTTTAAATGGGGCGACATGAAAGATTAGCTTTGCGCGTCGGAAGTTTTCGGGTGACCCGAACACAACTTCTAGTAGTAAGGAGCCTGTGCACTTGGTGTAAGGGCCTGGCGTCACTCCTTTGAAGGAAGTGCGGCTATGTGGAATTTTAGTAGGGTCTATCCCCAACTTGTGGATTGTGTCCGAACATAGCAGGTTTAAATCGCTGCCGCCGTCCATCAGGACTTGTGTAAATTGTAGTCCGTCGATTATAGGATCCAATATTAGAGCAGTCCATCCTGCGTTTCGAATACTTCTGGAATAATCCAGGTGGTCAAAAGTGATTAGTTTTGACATCCAATCTCGAGGTTCCGCTGGGGTGGACCGTGCGACACCTACCTTAGCGGGTGCCGCATTCTTTTTCCGTACTATCACATGAAGTGAGTTTACTGTTTTGACTTCTTGTGGGAAAGTCTTTTGTTTTCTGGTGCTCTGCTGGTGGGGTTAGTCATCGTCCTCGCTTGGCGCGTCGAGCCCCTTGTGTTCGGCGTTGAGTCGGCCGGACTGTTTAAAAACCCAACAATCTCGGTGGATGTGGTTTGCAGGCCTTCCGGAGGTACTGTGGATTTGACATATCCGATCCAAAATTTTGTTTAAATTCGATAGCTCATCACTGTTGTCCTTAAGAGGCAGTGTTATACTGTTTGGCCGCGAGCTTTTGAATCCGGCGTTGACCGCCGTGTTCTTTGGGCTTTTTTCTTTATTCCGGCGCTGATCCTTTCTGTGCCGTGATTTTCCGTTTCCATCTCTGATCTCGGATGTACTCGGGTCGCTGGTGCTGCATCTTGCTAGCCAGTTGTCTTCCCCTGCGCAAAAGAGGGTCATGAGGCTTGTTAGCGCGGCCATTGTCCTCGGATTCTCTTGGCCGAGGTGTCTGGCGAGCCATTCGTCTCGGACATTGTGTTTAAAAGCTGCTAAGGCTTGGCGTCCGAGACAATCGACTATTTGGTTCTTTTGGTAAGGAACCTGTTCCAGAATTCTTGCTACCGACTCTCCGAGCTGTTGAGTTATATGACTTAGATAAATCGCATCCGGAGGGCGGACATAAGTCCCTTGAAAATTTGTCTAAACGCGTCCTCAAGCTCTTCCCAACTTCCAACAGTGTTTTCTGGGAGGCTTTTGAGCCAATGCCGAGCTGGCCCTTTGAGCTTGAGGGGTAGATATTTTATGGCATGGAGATCATCTCCTCTAGCCATGTGTATGTGTAGTATGTAATCCTCTATCCAGACTCTGTGGTGCATTATTCCGTCGTATGCCTCTATGTTTATGGCTTTGAACCCTGCTGGAAATTCATGATCCAGCACCTCATCGGTGAAACATAGTGGGTGTGGCGCCCTGTATTGGGTGTGTGCTGTCTTGAACACTTGGCGTGTTGTGTTGCTTCCTGGGGCCCTCTTTTTTGGCCCGTAAATGGACCTGGCCGGGCCATCTGTTTTCCCAGGATCATGAGTCGGCTTGTGTGCGGCGCCGCTTGTCACTTTTGGCCTGTCATCTGGCCGTCTATCCGGCCAGGTGGCCTCTTTGTTTTTTGACTGTGGGGGCTCTATGGCTTCCTCGTCAAATTCTGGCAGCAGCTTGCGCTTCGGGTAGCTCTTTGTTTGGTGGCCATTGCCATATTTGTCTGCGGTCTTGAGTACTTTGCTCCACCTCATTCTGAGTATGTCTTCCGCTGTTTTGAGCTTCCGTTTTCCTTCTTCAGACTTCTTGCAAAGCATGGCGATGAGTCTTTTGTGAAGGTTCTTATGCTCGGTGGTGTGTCGGTGTGAGGTCGTCTGGACTGTTGGTTTCACGGGCATGGATTGATTATCCGATTCGTCTGTTCGGACGGTTGCTTGGTTGCATGTTCGCCGCCCTTTGGTTTGCCCTGCTCTATTGCTGGGTCATTAGGAATGCTGTTTTTGTCGAGGCGGGACTTAGGGCGGCGTCTGCGTCGCCGTTTTGGTTATTTGTCGGCGGGATTATCCTTTGTCGCGCCCCGTTGTTCCTCGTTATCACTTCCTTTTGGGGTGTCCACCATATATACGTCATGGGTTGTGGTGGCCTTCCAGTGGTCGGTGAGCGCGGGTTCTTGATCGCCTCCGGCATCGTCGTCCATACCTTCGATGTCTTCGGAGTCGTAGTCTAGCATCTCGGTTAGATCATCGACAGTGGCTACAAAGTGGGTGGTGGGTGGGCTTTGAATTTCTTCGTCGTCCGCATCCCAACCATCCTGGCCGTAGTCCGGCCAGGGCTCTCCGGATAGCGAGAGATGTTTTAGCAAATTTAGGATGTCACCAAAGGGTGAGTGTCGAACGATGTCCGCGGCAGTGAACTCCATGATCGGCGCCCAATCAGATTCGATTGGCAGGGGCGCAGGAGGCTCGGAGTCCGGCAGGGAGTCCGACACCTCGGAGTCACGAGCTTTATAGGGGACAAGGTCAGCGTTCGGCTCCATCGCCGTGGAAGTTGCAGCTCCCGAGGCGGTGTCCAGCCACTTGTCCTCGATCTGCGCGATCGGCTCCGAACTATGGGTCGGAGCGGATTCGTGCTTGACCTCAGTCTTGTCCGCGGCGAGTTAGATCGTGCCCATCGTGACAGTGCGGCGCGCTCGGCTGTGGCTCGGATCCATCAAGATCAAGTCTCCACGGATGTCTGCCGTGAAGTTTAGGCTCCCAAATTTGACCTGATGGCCAGGGGCGTAGCTTTCGATCTGCTCCAAATGGCCAAGTGAATTGGCCCGCGGCGGTTGGCCACGAATCTAAGATCTGTCGGGCGTAAAAGTCTCATCCAGGACTGCGTTGTTGTTAATTGAAGAAGCCATCAAGCCAATCGGCGACGACACAGAGGAACTCTTAATGAAAGCACCAATGTCGGTGTCAAAACCGGTGGATCTCGGGTAGGGGGTCCCGAACTGTGCATCTAGGCGGATGGTAACAGGAGACAAGGGACACGATGTTTTTACCTGTGTTGGGCCCTCTCGATGGAGGTAAAACCCTACTCCTGCTTGATTGATATTGATGATATGGGTAGTACAAGAGTGGATCTACCACGAGATCAAGGAGGCTAAACCCTAGAAGCTAGCCTATGGTATGATTGTTGTAATGGTTGTTGTCCTACGGACTAAAACCCTCCGGTTTATATAGACACCAGAGAGGGCTAGGGTTACACAGAGTCGGTTACAATGGTAGGAGATCTACATATCCGTATCGCCAAGCTTTCCTTCCACGCCAAGGAAAGTCCCATCCGGACACGGGACGGAGTCTTCAATCTTGTATCTTCATAGTCTTGGAGTCTGGCTGACGATAATAGTCCGGCTGTCCGGACACCCCCTAGTCCAGGACTCCCTCAATTGCCATCACAGTCGGAGTTTTGTGGTTCTGCCTAAAACTAGGCAGATTCCAGGAGTTTTCCAGGAAGATTCTAGGCACGGGAGTTTTATGATTCCTAGCACATCACAAACAGTTCGTGATTATAAACCGTGTATGATGGGCAGACAATCACACACATATAGTTTTCCCGCACCGTATGTGATAGTGTCTGACATCACACACGCTTTGGAAACGGCAACTGTGTGCATGCTTGCACACGTTTCCTCTCTATGAACCGTCTTGGATTATGGTTTATATCACAAACGTTTGTGTTTTAGCAACCGTGTGTGCCTGAATGACCTGCACAACGTTACTTCGCCCTAATTTAACTGCTACTATTTAAAATTGTACCTAATTTAAACTTGAAAGTAGGCTATAGCTTTATTCATATCCATCAGGTTCAAACAACCAATGCATTATTCGATTCACATGTACATATGTTTAAGAATTACATAAGCACCAAATAAAGAATGATGTACCAAGGTTCTATAATTGTACTATTACATATGGTAAAGAAAGAGGCGGAAGACATTCCAGTTGCTGAACAAGGTGAAGCAGACTGGACATATTTTGCTCTCGTGGATGCAGAAGGCATGCAGGACTATAGTCCAATCCCTTTTGATGGTCGGCCGCCAGTTATGTAGTTTGAGAGGTAATCTAGAGGAAACTTCTTCAGGATCCACTACAAAAGAAAAAAGATTCAGATATTGTCATCTAACACAACTCATTACGGGCAGTAAAAAGAATGCTACATGGTTCTTACTTACCATCCTGCTGTTCACTGTTGTCTTGCATAAATTGTAAACAAATAGTTTGATTGACATCTTTTGACCCATTTTAATAACAATCTTTATCAGTTTCCTCACTTGATGCTTGTTCATGAATATCTCATTGCTCCATACGCTGAAAGGGTCGAAGTGTGGATCTTTGGCAATGATATATGTACCTAAAAGAACCATTTATATTAGAAGCTAAAAACAATTGAAAAATGATGTAGTAAAACACTCCATCCATCCCATTATATAAGATTTTATTACATGTATATCTAGACATCATCAGAACCTTAAGGTAACACCCTTCCTTGTTGCTATGTAGCCTGGGATTGCATATCTAGTCATTCAGTACAATGCATGTTGCTAAACAACAATTGAAATACGAAAAGGCATGTTAACTGCAATATCCTTAACAACAACCAAATATTGTAATTCATAGTGGTATTGTTGAAACTGTTATTGATGAAATTGAACTGCATGGCAAATAGTTGCACATATAGAGCATCACATTGTGAAGAACTGATATAAACAAGTCATAAGGACATCTCTAGGCGATCCTTAAAAAGTTAAAGTACTAAAACCCTTAGTGGATATATATATACTCCAGCAATTTTTGGCCTTTTCTAGTCGATCCCCTAAACTAAAGGTTGTAAACTTCAATTTGATCAAGTTCAAAGCAGGTTCAACCGAAAGTAGCGTGCAGTCAAACATAAACATAGATAGTTTTGCATAATCAAACATAAAACACAAATTTAAACTAAGATAAACTACTTTCGGTCGAAGTAGAGGTCGAGCCAATCCTTCCTTGTCATGTACAGTGTGCCGCGAGCCGGGTCCGGGCTAGTACCGTCATCGGGGTCGTTGAGGAAGGCACTCCTCCACTCGTAGATGTCGATCTCCTCGTCCTCAGGGCCCACCTCGACACCCTCCGCACCATCATAGCCGCCGCCTTCGACCTCTTCATCAGAGGAGAGCGCAATAAACTTGCCTCCCTCGTCGTCGCCATCCTCGCCGCCTTCGACCTCGTCATCGGAGGAGAGAGCGATAACCTCGCCGCCCTTCGCGCCGGCAAGGATCGCCCGCTCCGCCTCCATGAGCTCCAGGTGCTGCAGGCAGAGCTCTTGCATGTCGGTCTCGGCAGCGGCCTCGGCCTCGAGGCGCTCCCACGCCTCGCAGTCCTCCCATGCCATAGCCGAGCTCACCACCCCTGGCTCCGGCGGAACAAGGTGGACCAGACATGTGCCCAAGGGGAAATTGAGCCTAGCTGCCGCGCCATGGTAGCAGACCTACTAGCGGTCGTACTTCATGGCCGCGAGCTTGGCCGTGTGGAAGCTACCGAGCCACCGGTGGGTGTGGGTCTCTTGATCTGTAATCTCGGCGACCCACATCCCCCACCACCGCTATCGGATCCTGAGGTAGGACTTCGTCGGCTGTCGGGTTCGAGGGAGGACGGGGAAGTCCATGAACCGGCGTAGGGGCATGGATCGGGCCCGCAGAGGACGACGTGGACACCTCGGCGACCACCTCGCCGGCGTCGGGCGAAAAGGCTGCCATAAACCTCTTTTTGGCCGTTGGCTCCTCGAGCTCCCCGGGACACGGGCAGAGGTTGAGGATGGAGGGGCCGTTATGGCGTCGACCTACCAATGGTTTCGAGGGTTGTGTGTGTCTGTGTGAGAGGAGGTTTTGGGGTGTGTGTGGAGGGGGAGCAAGGTTGTGTTTGAGGAAATACTGCGGCAACTAAAAATTTTACTAGGCGAGAGTAACAAGGCGGGGCTACTAAAAATTTGGATCAAGGGCGAGCAGATATTTTTGAGATTGCGAGGGATGCATAGGAGGGAGTAAAATGCTGGGGCTACTGAAAATTTGAATCAAGGGACTGAAGCAGAGCGCGAGTAACAGACATCACACATAGTCCGCACATACTAATCGTGTGCTATGAAACATTAAAACCTTGCAGCCGGTAGATATTTTCGAGATTGCGAGGGATGCAGAGGCGGGAGTTTTTGGGGAGTGGGCTAGTGTGCTTGGCACGCCGGCTGTGGACTGTAGACGACACACCTTATCGCGTAAGCCATAGGCGTACTATACACCGACGGTGCTCCAAGATATTTTGTACTACATCTCATACGATTGGTGATAATAAACTGTGTGAGATCTACTTGATTTGAAATACAAAATGGGGTTACAGTGGCAATGGACGCTATTTGAATTGCTAGACCTTTTATCCGCAGTGAACATGCAACTATATGTGTGTCCTAAAATAATTGGAATTATTCAGGGTTCGTTTGGACATTTTATAAAATAAACTGGTTTTCTAGCCATTTCACATGCACAATTCAAAATTAAACTACATGCACATGCTCCGGTGCATACAAAATGGTTGAAAAATCAAATCTGTGTCCTTCAATGCATGCTTACGTCCCATGGAAGAAATGGGAATTAATTTTTCGGGGTTCGTTTGGCCTTTTTTATATATTAACTAGGTTTTCTAGGCATTTTATGTGCAGAATTCAAATTTGAACTACAAGCACATGCTCCAATGCACCAAAGTTGGTTGAAAAATCACATGTGTGTCCTTGGGTGAATTTCGAGGTCCCATGCAAGAGATGGGAATGAAATTCAATCACTAGGGCATTGTTGATTGCGGGAAAAATGTTGAGAAGCCTGGTTTTTAAATTCTAGTAAATCCAAAACTCGTCTGAAATTCATGAAACTTGGCATGCTCTCATGGGTGGCATCAAGATGATGTGGTAAAAAATTTATCCCATTTGGGGCAGGTTCGGGTATATGTTTCTCACAAACCACAGCTTCTCACAACAAGCATGATGGTTTCGATAGGGAACGTCCCACCTTTGGGGACGAAATGATATCTTGCCTCTTATTGCTTTCAAATTTTTTGTCGTGTCAACATAGACCAATAAGAGTGTTGTGTTAATTTTTGGGATTTTTGGGGTTTGTTTGGACATTTTTATGCATTAGCTGAGTTTGCAATGCATTTATGTGCACAATTAAAATTTGAACTATATGCACATGCTCTAGTGCATATAAATTGGTTGAAAAATCAAATATGTGTCCTTTTGTGCATCCCATGCAAGAAATGGGAATGAATTTCAAACACCAGGGCACCGTTGAGAAGCCTGGTTTTTAAATTCTAGTAAATCCAAAACTCGTCTAAAATTCATGAAACATGCATGCTATCATGGAGCAGCATCAACATGCCGTGGTAAAAAATTGTCCCATTTGGGGCAGGTTTGGGTATATGCTAGTCACAAACCAGAGCTTCTCACAACAAGCCTGATGGTTTCGGTAGGGAACGTACGTCCCACCTTTGGGGACGAAACGATATCCATTGCCTCTTATCGCTTTCAAAAAAATTCTCGTGTCAACATAGAACAACAAGAGTGTTGTGTCAATTTTTGGGATTTTTCGGGGTTCGTTTGGACATTCTTATGCATTAGGTGAGTTTTCTAGGCATTTTATGTGCATAATTCAAAATTGAACTACATGCACATGCTCCAGTGAATATAAATTGGTTGAAAAATCACATGTATGTCCTTGGGTGCATGCTTAGGTTCCATGCAAGAGACGGGAATGAATTTCAAACACCATGGCACTGTCGATTGCCAGCAAAACTTTGAGATACCTGGTTTTTAAATTCTGGTAAATCCAAAACTTGTCTGAAATTCATGAAACTTGGCATTCTATCATGGAGTGGCATCAACATGCCGTGGTGAAAATTTTGTCCCATTTGGGATATGTTTGGGTATAAGCTTCTCACAAACAAGAGCTTCTCACAACAAACATGATGGTTTCGATAGGGAATATACCACCTTTGGGACGGCACAATATCTGTTGCCTCTTATTGCTTTCAAAAAATTTCTAGTGTCAACATAGAACAACAGGAGTGTTGTGTTTAATCTTGGAATTTTTCGTGGTTCGTTTGGCCTTTTTTATACATTAACTGGGTTTTGTAGGCATTTTATGTGCATATTTTAAATTTGAACTACAAACACATCCTCCAATGCACCAATGTTGGTCGAAAAATCACATGTGTGTCCTAGGGTGAATTTCTAGGTCCCATGCACGAGATTGGAATGATATTTAAAAACCAAGGCAATGTTTATTGCCGGCAAAACGTTGAGATGCCAAGTTTTTAAAATCTAGTAAAACCATAACTCGTTTAAAAATCATGAAACTTGGCATGCTATCATGGAGCATCAACATGTCGTGGTAAAGAATTTGTCCCATTTGGGCAAGTTCAGTTGTAAGCTTCTCACAACACGCATGATGGTTTCGATTGGGAACGTCCCACCTTTGGGGATGAAACGATATCCATTGCCTCTTATTGCTTTCAAAAAATTTCTAGTGTCAACATAGAACAACAGGAGTGTTGTGTTTAATCTTGGAATTTTTCGTGGTTCGTTTGGCCTTTTTTATACATTAACTGGGTTTTGTAGGCATTTTATGTGCATATTTTAAATTTGAACTACAAAACATCCTCCAATGCACCAAAGTTGGTCGAAAAATCACATGTGTGTCCTAGGGTGAATTTCTAGGTCCCATGCACGAGATTGGAATGATATTTAAAAACCAGGGCAATGTTTATTGCCGGCAAAACATTGAGATGCCTAGTTTTTAAAATCTAGTAAATCCATAACTCGTCTAAAAATCATGAAACTTGGCATGCTATCATGGAGCATCAACATGTCGTGGTAAAAAATTTGTCCCATTTGGGCAAGTTCAGTTGTAAGCTTCTCACAACACGCATGATGGTTTCGATAGGGAACGTCCCACCTTTGGGGATGAAACGATATCCATTGCCTCTTATTGCTTTCAAAAAATTTCTAGTGTCAACATAGAACAACAGGAGTGTTGTGTTTAATCTTGGAATTTTTCGTGGTTCGTTTGGCCTTTTTTATACATTAACTGGGTTTTGTAGGCATTTTATGTGCATATTTTAAATTTGAACTACAAAAACATCCTCCAATGCACCAAAGTTGGTCGAAAAATCACATGTGTGTCCTAGGGTGAATTTCTAGGTCCCATGCACGAGATTGGAATGATATTTAAAAACCAGGGCAATGTTTATTGCCGGCAAAACATTGAGATGCCTAGTTTTTAAAATCTAGTAAATCCATAACTCATTTAAAAATCATGAAACTTGGCATGCTATCATGGAGCATCAACATGTCGTGGTAAAAAATTTGTCCCATTTGGGGCAAGTTCAGTTGTAAGCTTCTCACAACACGCATGATGGTTTCAATAGGGAACGTCCCACCTTTGGGGATGAAACGATATCCATTGCCTTTTATTGCTTTCAAAAAAATTCTAGTGTCAACATCAAACAACAGGAGTGTTGTGTCAATTTTTGTGATTTTTCGGTGTTCATTTGGACATTTTTATGCATTAACTTGATTTTCTAGGCATTTTATGTGCATAATTCAAATTTGAAGTAATCGAGCACATGCTCCAATGCACTAAAGGTGGTTGAAAAATAGAATCGGTGTCCTTGGGTGAATCTCTAGGTCCCATGCAATAGATGAGAATGAAATTCAAACATCAGGGCATTGTTGACTGCCGGCAAAATGTTGAGATGCCTGGTTTTAAATTCTAATAAATCCATAACTCGTCTGAAATTCATGAAATTTGGCATGCTATCACGGAGCAGCGTCAACATGTCATGGTAAAAAAATTCTCCCTTTCGGGGAAGGTTCGGGTATACGCTTGTCACAAACTAGAGCTTCTCACAACTAGCATGATGGTTTCGGTAGGGAACGTCCCACCTTTGGGTACGAAACGATATCCATTGCCTCTTATTGCTTTCATAAATTTTCTCATGTCAAGATAGAACAACAGGAGTGTTGTGTCAATTTTTGAGATTTTTTGCGGTTTGTTTGGATATTTTTATGCATTAACTAAGTTTTCAATGCATTTATGTGCATAATTCAAATTTGAACTACATGCACATGCTCCAATGCATATAAATTGGTTGAAAATCAAATATGTGTCCTTGGGCGCATGCTTAGGTCCCATGCAAGAAACGTGAATGAATTTCAAACACCAGGGCACCGTTGATTGCCGAAAACATTGAGATGCTTGGTTTTTAAATTCTAGTAAATCCAAAACTCGTCTGAAATTCAGGAAACTTGGCATGCTATCATGGAATGGCACCCAACATGCGGTGGCATTTTTCGTGTCAATTTTGAGAGAAGGCGCACTCGAATAATGACAGCCAACCAACGCATTTTGAAAAAATAGATGCCACTTTAATATCTCAAACATTTGTAGAATTCAAACCGTGTGCGTTCTTTTAACCATTCATGTGATGCCACGTGTCTTGGTATTAATGGCTGTAGGAGGTGCCGTACGAACAACTGCTTGTCCTTGACTGAACGGGAGGCATGCGAGCACAGTCCGGTGCGCAGGCCGACCGAGAGGCGTGCAAGTTGTCCTCCAATGCGTAGGCTCACCGGGAAGTGTGCGAGTTGTACCCTGCGCAGGCTCACTGGGAAGCGAGCCCTTTGACTTCCATGGTCGCCCACCTTCCTCTCGATTAATGGCGCCCGAGCCGCTGTTTAATACGGGCGGTCTTACTGTTCGCCTCCCATTCCCCTCCCTCCCGCAGTCGTAGACCTCCACCAATGCAATGCCGCAGAACGATCATCTGCCACTAGTCTTCAAGTTTGGTGTAGTCGACTCCGAGCCAGAGGAGATAGAATATAAGGAGGAATGGGGCCTCATGAACATGGCCCAGAACGAGCTGGTCATGGCGGTTGCAGCCCCCGATCCCGTCCCCGCTCCCATCCCCGCGCCCGCGCTAGCGACCATCCCCGTGGCATTGAAGGGTTGGTCCCCGGGCTTAGCGAGGTCTCCGTGGACCCGAGCGAGCTCGTGTACATGACAGTGCTAGCGCCCGTTCCCGTGCACGCCCCTCCACCCACCGTAGTGCCGGCCCCCGCATGTTAGGATGCACCCGTTGCGCATGTGCCCGTGCCCGGGCGCGCACCCCTCTCAGCGGCATGGGACACTGCCATCGACCGCTACCTCTCAGTGGTGCTAGTTTCCATCCTCCCGTGCCCTGCCCGTCGATTGCGCGATGACGTGATGCTTGATTTACAAGTGAATAACATTTTGTGCTTCCTTGAAGACCTCAACAACGACGTCCCGGAGGACGACAACGACAACAAAGGCGTGACACGCCGCCTCCGCCGCCATTGGAAATAGTTTTTTTGGCGTTTAATACTGTATGTTGAATTCTCGGTCATATGAATATAAATTTGCAGTGTGACTGAATGAAAGATATGGTTTGAACGAACTTGCGTGTTTCTCTCTTAATGTACAGACTTATCAAACGATTTTCTTTTGAAAAAAAGGTCAATGGCTTTTAAATATAAAACACTTATCGCAAAACGTTTTAGTTACAACACTCGGATGCAAACTGACAGCTTCCCCAGGAAGCCAAGGGAAAATGTGCCGAGAAGGCTTTCTGCATCCCTTCAACGCAAACGGTTGTTTTGGATGACCCGTGTGCAACCACGTACAAACAATTGGGTAAGATTTGCATATCCGTCATTTTGGGTATTTTGCCATTTGTCAAACTGGAAAGATTGACATTTCTTATCTAGTAACATTGCCATTTGTCAACCTTGTAACACTGCGATTTGTCAAGATATGCAGCTAAAAATCACTAGCACTATCTTATTTTTGCAACTAAAATCACTAGCACTGTTCGTATGGACACCACTAGTAGGCGTGAGTTGATGGACGCATATGCAAATGTACCATTGATTACATACAACAAGTCATCAACCCAGACAACGAGGATACATGTTGGATTATATATCATTTCCAACAAAACAATCTAGTAAAGTTTTTCTCACACAACAAATAACAAAGCGATGAAATGAACTTCAGCTCAACCACTCATCGTTGTTGGAAACACTTGCTTTGAACTAGAAGTGATTCTCTGGGAAGGGCCAGCTACTGTCAATCTCAGGACCAACGCAGGACTGATCATCCAGGCTGAAGCGGCCTATGTCAGGACCCATATTGCGACGGTAGGGAAGCATAGCAATGTCTGAGGTATAGATACAGTTGCTTCGCATAAATGGTAGTAATGTTGTGTCAACAGCAGCTGGATTACCTTCCACCATCATTGGATAGTTTTGTCGAAGGAAGAGCGAGTTTCCTCCAAGGCATTCAATATTGAACCAAGGAGAAGGTGTTGGCGCTAGCACACTAGTATCCATCCCGAATACCCTGCAACGGATGTTGGAATAGGTTTGGAGAGTGCGACCATGCGACACAACACATGCTTCCTTAGTAACATCAGCAGTGCCCTGTATACAGACAAGAAGAAGAGGTGATCTATCCGAATAAGTTACCAGGCGTCATTGAGTATATGGGTCCAACTTGTCCTCATGCTCGTGATCATCAGCATCGTCATATCCCCCTTGGTTATTAAAAATTAAAAGTATAGGTGGTGTAATGTTCACTGGACCTTGGAAACACAAGAAGGTTAATTAATTAGTAAAGGGAACTAGCTAACCGACATGCATGTGGATGAAACAATTATAATTACGGTGGAAAACACGTACCGAAAGCATGATGATTCCATGCAAAAATAGTGCCACGAGTGGTGGCAGCAAACACAAGACCCTCGTATTGAATTGCATCACAGTACTCATTTGTGTACAGAAATTCATTTTTGAGCAATATCCATCGAGGCGTGGAAGTAAGGAAGGCAACAAGCTTGTCGAAGATAGCAATAACTTCATAGTTCGATTAATCCCAATAGCGGCTGGTAACTCGACAAATTTCTATCTTCCGTAGAAGACAGTCGCCATGATCGTATTTGAACTCCTACTCAACCTCTATGCAGTCGTCTGAGATATTTGGAAGTGGAACCCGGTGACGAGTGTACACATTTACAAGTTCCAACTCGCGGTTGTGCCCAATGTAAACAACCAAAACTCCATATGCCTACCCAAGCCTTGCCCTCAAGCGATGGCATTTTAACATCATACGTATCATTATCAAGCGGCACCAACTTGCACAACGTGAGGCTTCCCACGTCCCCGCGCCAGTCAGCAGGTTCAAGGTGAAGAAGATAGGGGAGATCAAACCGCTCCTGGACCCTTGGGTTCCTTGTCATGATGTTATTAGTTGAGTCGAGAATGGTGTTGAACAAACCTGCCATGCTAGCCGAGGTGATGACATCGCACCGATCAATGAGTTCCTCCACCGCTTCATCATTCAGTTTGGGGCAAGACAAACGGGGTCGTTCCCGGCATGTTCCCTCCATGGAGAAGATGATCAAACAATGGCAGAAGGAAGGGTGAAGGCGAATGGAGGAGGGAGGAAGAGCGTGCGACAGCAGTTCCAAATCAAGAGGGAAAGGCGAAGAGGCGGTGGATGGTTGCCACGGTGCACGAAGAGGCGCCTGGGGAGCGAATGGTTGCCACAGAGGTCACACACTGATGACAAAGGTTGAGTGAGCCGCATGTGTATATCGCACACACCTTGATCTGGTTGACTGTTTCTTTTGCGTTTCCTAATCACAAAAAGTTCATCCGAGTGAACCGTATGCTGTATATCGCACACACCTTCATCTGGCTGACCGTTTCTTTTGTGTTGTCTAATCACAAACAGTTCATCTGAGTGAACCGTATGCTATGTATCGCACACGCCTTCATTTGGCTGCCCATTTCTTTTGTTCCTCCTCATCGCAAACAGTTAATTGAACTGAACCGTATGCCCTTCATCGCACACGCAACTAAAACCTGAACCGTGTTTGATGCATCCGTCATCGCAAACATTTTATACATTTTTGACGGTTTTCATACAGCACCATTTGCGATTATTGCATCACACACAGTTTCTCGAAGGGTCTCTGATCGTAGTATCGCGTTAGTAGCATCCTGCAGTAGTGTCTACTTTCCTAGCTCGCTATGTTGCTGCATGTGCATCATTTTCTACCTCTCGGCACCTCTCGATCGGATGGTCCAATGACACATATTTTTTTCTTCTATCGTTAGAGGTAAAGTTACTTCATGGAGTCGAATCTTGTACTTGGTTCAAATAAGAAATAAAGTGGGGGTGGGGGAATTTAGTATGTACATCTTAGTTGGCACAAACAGGAAGGATAGGGGGTGAAAGTAGTACAGACTGGTCATCCAACCGGTCTCTTGGTCGAAAAGGGAAATATAGGGGAAACGCTGTACACACTGGTATGACCAGGACTAGATTTGTTATCCACACATAAGATGGATGCATGCATCATTATGATGCAGAGGCCGGGGGCAAGCCTCCATTTCCAAAAAAACATAGGAGTAGGTGGCTAGAGTGAACAAAAATGGGACCAACCCAGATATGTTTCTCGGATGTTTGTTTCTTGGGGCAACAAACTCTGAATCACCACTTTATGCCCCGGTTTAGGTACATGGTGCTGGACTGCTGGTGCACCCACTGTCCTGTGCCCTTATACCAAATATTTAGTTGTTATTAATCTAATGGCCCTATTAAAATGAAGCCATGCCACTGTTATAAGCCATGATAAGTTTAGCCAAATCTTTTTGCGTGTAATTGTTTGAGACTCTGACTGTTTCCTCTGTAGCTATTTGTGCAAACAGGGATATCTATTTCACCTGGTTGTTCTTGCGACCTTTTGGTGCACTACACAAAACACTTCTTAAAAGAAGTGACTTTTGTGTTGTTTAACTGAATGTGAGAATGGAACAGTTGGTTCATTTTGGTGGAACTACACAAAGGGAAATTTGTGTTCCAATCCTCATCATCCATATTGGCACCATAACCTTCCTTTAGGTAAGAATGATATTTAATTCATGTGTTCATCTCTATTTTGCAACTTCCATGAGAAAATAATGCTATTGTTTACTGGTACACTTGTACTCCCTCACTGACAAAACCAATTCTAAAATAGAAGGCCAATCATGTACTTGGTTTCACCAACTGGTGAGGAGAAAGAGAAGTAGAGCAGGAAGAGGAAGAAGAAGAAGAATAAACCGTGCCAAGGTTATCTTGCTGAAGCCGTGGCCTCAGTCGAGGCCATTCAAGGGCTCCAGCAACGTCTACCTTACATGTGAGATGATCCTCCAGGGAGCCCTTCCACTTCTGCGTATTATCCATGATGAATTTGATGCTACTGTTAGAGTAATATGCTAATGTCCTTCTATCCTTTCTCACTAAGCTAATGAAGGTTTCACCTTGTTCCTACTTGTGCAAATAGGGATCATGTTGTGCTAATCATACATTTTAGTGGAACTACACAAGACAATACAATGAACTGTATCCTAGCCAGTGCTTTAACTCTACTAGAAGTTCTTGATAATCTTTCGATATAATCTCAGCACTGGTAAACAAGAGTGATTTCAACCATACATTTGAAGTGCACAAAAATATATACTATTGAGTGATTCCAGTGAGTGCTTTATCATCTCTTCTGCGACTACATGAATAAGCTATTTTGCTCAGGTTGGTACCGGCCTAAGGCTTCCATCCATATTAGTTTGCTGTCAGATCTATTTGTATCATGCTACTGCCATGAGAAACTCCTTTATCTTTGCACGTTAAAGTTTTGCAACCTATGATACATGGCGATGCTTTGAGTGTTGAGCTAATTGGCACTGATTAAATAAACTAATACCTCGCTTTAAGAAAGACTACTATGTTGCTAAATTTACCCGTTAAGATAATGAGGGTGCTGTCAGTGTCAAACCCGGCGGATCTCGGGTAGGGGGTCCCGAACTGTGCGTCTAAGGCTAATGGTAACAGGAGGCAGGGGACACGATGTTTTACCCAGGTTCGAGCCCTCTCGATGGAGGTACTACCCTACTTCCTGCTTGATTGATCTTGATGATATGAGTATTAGAAGAGTTGATCTACCACGAGATCATAAAGGCTAAACCCTAGAAGCTAGCCTATGCTTATGATTTTTGTGGTCCTACGGACTGAACCCTCCAGTTTGTATAGACACTGGAGGGCTAGGGTTACACAGAGTCGGTTACAGAGAAGGAAATCTACACATCTGAATATCCAAGCTTGCCTTCCACGCAAAGGAGAGTCGTATCCGGACACGGGACGAAGTCTTCAATCTTGTATCTTGATAATCCAACAGTCCGGCTAAAGTATATAGTCCGGCTGTCCGAGGACCCCTTAATCCAGGACTCCCTCAGTAGCCCCTGAAACAGGCTTTAATGACGATGAGTCCGACGCGCATATTGTCTTCGGCATTCCAAGGCGGGTTCCTTCTCCGAATATTTCGTAAGAGATTTAGAACACAAGGATCATGTCCGGCTCTACAAAACAAATTCCACATTCCACCGTAGAGAGTATAATATTCCAAAAATTAAATCTGCTGGCAGCTTTTTATGGCATGACATCATTTCATAGTTCGGTCATTATTTGAACCGTTTTTCACAACCAGCTACCGCACGTAATGCGAGGCGGTTTCCTTGACATGTCTTATCGAAGCAGAGATCGTGTCCCTTTATCACGGGATTCTCATCAATACGGGTATGGGTAACCCAACCATGCCATCAACCGCGGCGCTTGGGAAATAAGCGATTTTAATGGGCAAGTGGGGAGGCGCAGAGTTTCTAACGCCTTTATAAAGAGATAAGAATTCTCATCTTTCCCCCACGCCTACATCCTTCTTCGCTCATCCATTCTCGCACACTCGAGCTCCAGCGCCCCAGATCTCACCTTCTCCATACGGCCAAACATGTCCGGAGCGGGAGGCAAGTGGGTGGCCTCCTCCATCAAGGAGGAGGACATTACAAAGCTCTGGGTGGTCGGATATTTGGCCGCAGATATTGCGCACCGGCTCCCGGATGCAGGGCAGATCATTCCGACTCCAGGACCCCATGAGAGGGTCGTGTTCCCTGCCCACTTTGTCCGCGGCCTGGGATCCCCCTCCACCCGTTTGTCTGTGGGCTCTTGTTCTATTACGAGCTGGATTTTCATGATCTGGCTCCTAACTTCATCCTCAACATCTCGGCGTTTATCGTCGTGTGCGAGGCTTTTCTCCGTATCAGGCCCCACTTCGGCCTGTGGCTAAAGATCTTCAACGTGAATCCGAAGATAGTGGTCGGCCAGCAGGCGAAGTGTGGTGGCGCCATGGTGGGCAAGATGCTCAGCGTCACCTGGCTCGAAGGCTCCTTTGTGGATACCGTGAAGGGGTGGCAATCGGGGTGGTTCTACATCACCGAGCTGCGCGATGCCAACTGGGTGGCAGCCCCCGAATTCCGATCCGGCATTCTTGTGCGGCTTACTTCCTAGAAGAGGAAGCTTAGCCTGGGACGCATCTGTGGAGCTAACCGGACTCCAGAACTGCATCAAGAATATGATAACCAAGAATATCAAGCTTGTCAACGTGGTCCGGGTCATGCTATTTCGCCGAATTCTCCCGTGTCAAAGACGGGCGTTCAACCTGTGGGCGTTCGACGCGGCCCAACACCAGACACTGCAAGAGCTCTTTGACACGACGCACAAATACGTCTTGAAGGTGTTGTTCAAGTCTAGCGAAGTCCCTCCTCCTACTTCCGAGGACCGCGGACTCAGCGCCAAGCTCCACACCAATGCGGTAAGCATTCTACATTTTGCAAGATGTGCCTTTCCTCAGTATATTCTTGGAAGGAACTTAAGCCACCGTACTGATCTAACAGGAATACATGGCGACGGCGGAGCGGATCGACTGTTCGGCTCCGTTGCCTAAAGATCCAGCAACTGCTCTCCTGGCGGAGATGGTGGTTCCGACACCTTATGAGGTGCCGGAGAAGAAGGCCAAGAAGAAGGCCGTGGGGACCAGGAAAAGTCTCCGGCGCAACGTGGTGCCGGACTCATTGTCCAAAGACACCGAGGCGCACTCCTCCAATGAGAACGAGGAGGAGGAAGAGGAAAACCCTCTCCACCAAAACGAGGGGGAGAAGAAAAGGAAGGCAGCCCCTTCCGGGGAGGCCGAAGGGTCCAAGAGGGGAAGGACCCTCCCTTCAAAACACTCCACAACCGCCGCATACAGCGAGGAGGAGTGGCTACCCAGGGCCAAGCCCCTGGCGAAGTCGTAAGTATTCGGATGCCATAACACCCTTTGCATGTTTTTAGCTTTATGGCTCCTTGTTATCTCAAGGTTTGTTTGTGCAGTCCGCCCAAAGGCCATATTGACTTGCCCTCCTCGGACGGGTTCTTGAGCTCGTCGGACATGAATAGCTATTCGCTCCCGTTGGCTTCCACCCACCGAGGTGTTATCTCAGAGGATGTCGGGCCCATGGGAGGGAAGATCCCCATGGATTCGGATGAGAGGGGCCGCAGCAAGCTTGGCCCCTAGCCAGATACTGCACCAGAACCTCCAGTGGTTCCGGATTCATGCATGCATCCACCCACCTAGGGGTGCAAGCCGTCTGTGCCGATGACCTCTGTCAATCCATAGGCATCGGATAACCTGGTGGAAGCGCTTCCCTTGGTGAAGGACACCGTACTCTTATGAGTACGGTGATTGCGAAGGTTCAGTCTGCCAAGAGCGGATTGACCGAAGCCTGCGAGCCTTCTGACAGGCTTTGAGGTAAGTAATTTAAATTGTGAGAAAGTATCACGGTGTAGACAGTAGCCCCTGATGCTCTGTTTGGTGTTCGGCAAGAGAAGCCGAAGAGAGGATCAAATATTATTCCCAGGAGTCTAATCATATTATGTCTATGTGAATAAGCAGGCGTCGCTGCGGGCCGCCGCTGCCACCACTGCGGAGGTCTCTGGACTGCAGAACCTGGGGCGGGCCGAAGAAGAGCTCGGCCTCGCGAAGAGGCAGCTCGAGGAAAACAAAGGTAAGCAATGCCCCGTCTGAATGTTATAGAAAGGAAAAATCATGGGTGCTCATAGAAGCATGATAAATTTTGCTAGGGGCCACAACCGAGGTGGCGGCCCTTAAGAAGGCGCTGTCTGAGGCCGAAAATAAAGCCGCTGAGGAGCGTATTGAGCGCGAAAAACAAGAGGCGTGAGTTGGTGAGGTCCAGCAAGGGCTCCTGGACTTCGTCAAAAAATTCGAGTCCTTGGAGCGTGACTCCAAGATGCAAGGGTCGGAGCTTGCGAAGGCCCGTCGGAGCGCACTAGATGCTAAGGCCGAAGCCTAGAAGGCCCTCCAGGAAATTGAGGCGGCCAAGAAGATAGCTGCGGGTAAGGCTTTCATTATGCAAAGCAAGCACGTGGAGGAGACTTTCCTTTTACTTACACGAATTCGGAGCTCTCCAGGGGCATTCGCAGATCTATCGCGCATCATCTCTCATGCCCCAGAGTTTTACCGGGCTGAGGAGGGAAGCTCGACAGAGAAGCTGTTTTGGTCCCAGTATATTGGGGCCGAACACCCGATGTCCTTGAGCAACCAGCTAAAGCAATTGGTCGAACTACACAAAGCGGCCGAACTAGACATGAAGGACTTCATAGTCCAGCTGTGGCCTGGCGAGCCCCTACTCAGCAGCTACTTCAGCTTTATCAAGTGGATGGTGAATGCCTGTCCGTGGCTTGAAGTCGTTAAGCGGTCCGTCTGTATTGAGGGTGCATGCAGGGCTTTGGCCCGTGCGAAGGTGCACAGGGGGAAGATGGACCAGAAGCTGGTGATGGAGGGGCCGCCGAAGGGCAAGGAACATCGCCACCCCGAACAGTACTATGACAATGTCATTAAGGGTGCCCGCCTTGTGGCGGATGAATGTAGGAAGGATGTAATATTTGAATGAACGTAATCATGTCATCATGTATTATGAAAACCAGTTCATGTGCACTATGTAGCGATTGTTCATTAGAATTATTACCTTCTATGTGGCCGTTTTAAAAAATTCTTGAGAGTTGGCCAGTCGTCGGCTTCCGCCCCCATGTAACTAGTACTGGAGTGTTCGGGATAAGTATAAACACTCTTTATCCAAGTTTTTGGTCCTTTAAGGAGGTGTTTAGAGCCGCGAACGAGGCAATCGGACTATATGGCTTCATCGCCCTCACTTAGCCATAGAAGTCTACAATTTTAAATTTTGGCGAAGCCCTTAGTATCCGGAAAGCCGGACTTGGGGCACTATGCACGCCTAAATCGGACGAGGCCGATTCCTCGCCTGACGCGGAAAAAACTTTAAGGATTTGAGACCTCTCGAACAGCTACCAGCTCTCGCCTTATCATGACAGTCAGTTTTCGGCTTTCTCTACTAAGGTGCTCGTCCGGAAGAACCGGGACACAATCGCAGTAGTTCTCCCTGCGCTACCTTAGCCGATATAGCGGAACGTATGGTACCAAAACATAGGAGCCGGGCAAACCCAACTATTGACCGAAGACATGATTCGGAGCTGATGCATATAGTGCTATAAGTTCGGGGTGTCGCACTGTCGAAAGTGTTCGGACTTGACTTGCCAGGTTATGGGGTACTGAAGCCCCTAGCAATCAGGTCGTGCCAAATGCACGGGTATAATAAATAAGCAGTAAAGAAAAAGGGGCAAAGAAACTTAATAGCAAGCTGACGCTGTATACAATTTTCCCTTTAAAATGATACGTCAAAGCGTACATATACAAGTAGTGTGATAAGCAGAATAGGACTGTTTGACACATCCTAACTAGGAGCGGGCGGTATGCGGTTATGTAAAACAGGTATAACGATTATTATTAGAGACCACCTGAGGATTCCCTCGTATGCCAAAGCTTCTTGTCCTCCTGGTGTGTCAGTCCCGCTATGTGTCCGATAGCCGGTTTTTCGGAAGAGCCTCCTGAAGGTAGAGACCTGAAAGAAAAAAGGGGTGCACAAATGCGTGTGTCCTAGGGCGGTCGAGCCGCATTATGGACCGTGTCGTGACCGTGCCTCTGCCTATGCCCGTGGTATTTTAAGTGTGTAGTTATGTACGCGCGGCACGAATGTTGCTGCTTGGTTGGGACTAGGGCGGAGGCCGAATTGCTAGTCGAGCTTTGGTCGTGCCGGACGATCCTGTAGCGGAGTACTTCAGACTCGCTTGGCAGTATTCGGATTCTTTATCACCGAATTAGTTGTTTGCCTAAGAAGGCTGTTTTGTACTTCCGCCGCAAGGGCCGCAGTGTGCTCCTCCATAAGAAGCAAGCGCTCTGTGTTTCCATTAACTGTAATAACCCCGCGAGGTCCCGGCATTTTGAGCTTGAGATATGCATAATGCGGTACCGCATTGAATTTGCAAATGTGGTCCGTCCGAGCAGTGCATGATAGCCGCTGCGGAATGGGACGATGTCGAAGACCACTTCTAGAGTGATTGAGCCCATACAACAGGCCTCTACACCGGGTATGACACCCTTAAAGGTGGTTTTTGTGGGCTTGATCCTTGAGGGGTCAATGCCCATTTTGCGCACTGTGTCCTGATAGAGCAGGTTCAGGCTGCTGCAGCCGTCCATGAGGACTCATGTGAGATGGAATCCGTTGATAATGGGGTTAAGCACCAATGCGGCTGAACTGCCATGACGGATACTGGTGGGATGGTCCCTGCAATCGAAAGTGATCGGACAAGAGGACCATGGGTTGAATTTTGGGGCGACTCGCTCCATCGCGTAGACATACCTTAGCGCACGCTTCCTTTCCCGCTTGGGGATATGGGTTGCGTATATCATATTCACTGTTTTCACCTGGGAAGGGAATTTCTTCTATCCTCCCGTGTTCGGCGGTCGGGGCTCTTCGTCGTCGTTGCTACACAGCCCCTTTTCCTTGATTTCGGTGTTCAACTTGCCTGCCTGTTTAAACACCCAGTATTCCCTGTTGGTGTGGTTGGCTGGTTTATCGGGGGTGCCATGAATTTGACATGAGCAATCGAGTATGCGGTCCAAGCTAGACGAGCCCGGACTGTTTCTCTTGAATGGATTTTTCCGCTGTCAAGATTTGAAGCCTCTGAATCCGGCATTGACTGTCGTGTCTTCGGCGTTGTCGTCATTATTGCGACATTTGTGTCTATTCTGTTGCGTCTTGCCGTTGCTATCCCTGGCGTCTGAATCGCCTGAGTTTTTGGGTGTGACATTGCTGCGAGCCAGCAAGCTGTCCTCGCCCGCGCAGAAGCGGGTCATGAGTGTCGTGAGGGCTACCATGCACTTTGGCTTCTCTTGGCCGAGATGTCGGGCGAGCCATTCGTCTCGGATGTTATGCTTGAAGGCCCCTAAGGCTTCGGCATCCCGAGAGTCGACAATTTGTTTCTTTTTAGTTAGGAACCAAGTCCAGAATTTCCTTGCTGACTCTCTGGGCTGCCTGGTTATGTGACTTAAGTCATCAGCATCAGGTGGTCACACATAAGTGCCCTGGATGTTATCAAGGAATGCATCTTCCAGATCCTCCTAACTGCCAATGGAGCTTGCTAGCCAACTATTAAGCCAATGCCTAGCCGGTCCTTTGAGCTTGAGTGGCAGGTATTTTATGGCATGTAAGTCATCGCCGCGGGCCATATGGATGTGGAGAAGAAAGTCTTCGATCCATACCGTGGGGTCTGTTGTGCCATCGTATGATTCAATCTTTACGGGTTTAAACCCTTCTAGGAATTCGTGATCCATAACTTCATCAGTGAAGCATAGGGGGTATCCGGCGCCTCTATGTCGGGCTACATCCCGATGTAGTTCAAATGAGTCCGGTCTATTGTATTCGGCCCGGCCGGACTTTAGTTTATTGTATCTGGTGTGATGGTCATCATCACGTCATGTGGCGCGCCCCTGTGATCCATAGATCGATCTTGACTGTCCTGTTTTGTTTTCCAATACTTCTCGCAGGTCCTTCGTGTAGCCCCGGGCCTTGGTATTATCGTTTGATTGGCGGCGGGGTGCAGTCTGGAATTCGGGCTGGTACGCCGTTTTGTCGCGACCGCGGGGCGGCCGGTCAGACGGATCATGTGCTGGTAGTATGGGCTTTAAAGCCTCCTCCTCGAGTTGAGGTAGGAGCCTGCGCTTTGGGTAGCTTTTGCTAGGGCATTTGAGTCCGTATTCCTCGGCAGCCAGGACTTCGATCCATCTGTCAGTTAGCAGATCTTGATCAGCTTGAAGATGTTGCTGCTTTTTCTTCAGGATTTTTGCAGTGGCTATAAGCCGGCTTATGAAGCGCTCCTGCTCGATGGGATCCTCCGGCACGATGAATTCTTCGTTGCCAAGGATCACTTTGTCTATGGAGAGAGGCATGTAATTATCGTCCTCTGATTCTCCATCAATTGCCTGTTCTTTAGGGATACCTTGCCCATCCTCTTGCTCGGCCTCCTCGAAGCCTCGCTGGACAGGATTGTCTTCATCTTCGGCGCCATCCGGATTGTTACCTCCTGTGCCGGCATCACTATTTTTGCTATGGCGGGACTTGGAGCGGCGGCGATGATGCCGGTGTCTATATTGCTTCCCCAAGGGGTTATCTTCCGTTGCCTCATCACCATTGTTTTCTTTAGGGGTGTCCACCATATAAATATCATATGATGAGGTGGCGGTCCAGCGCCCTGTAGGCGGTTGTTCCTGTTCTTCTCCAGCATCGTCGTCCATACCGTCAATGTCTTCGGAGTCAAAGTCAAGCACGTCGGTTAAGTCATCGACAGTGGCTATAAAGTGGGTGGTGGGTGGGGTGCGAATTTCTTCGTTGTCCGCTCCCCACTCGAGCCGGACATAGATGAGTTCAGCACATCACCCAGGGGTGGGTGGTGAAAGATATCTGTAGCAGTGAACTCCATGACGGGTGCCCAATCTGATTCAATAGGCACGGACACGCGCGGTTCGGATCCTACAGCTGGAGACGAGTCCGGGGTTCCGATAACGCAACTCTCACAGGAGGTGGGATCAGTGTTCGGCTCCGACGCTGATGAGTGTGCGGCCTCTGTGGCGGGGTCCATCCACCCGTCCTCGGAGGGCACGATCTGCTCCGGATTGATTCCCGGCGCCAATGCGGGTGCGATCTCCCGAATACTGTCCGACGGCAGATCAAAGTCATGTCCGTCGTGACTGTTCGACGCACCTGTCATGGGCTCGAATCCATCAAAGATCAAGTCTCCATGGATGTCGATAGTATAGTTTAAGCTTCCGAACCGAACCTGATGGCCAGGGGCGTAGCTGTCAATCTGCTCCAGATGGCCAAGCGAGTTGGCCCGCAGTACGAAGCCGCCGAATACGAAGATCTGTCCGGGAAGGAAAAGCTCCCCCTGGACCGCATCGTTGAATATGATTGAGGGATCCATCAAGCCTTATTGCGACGACACAGTGGAAATCTCAATGAAATCACCAATGTCGGTGTCAAAACCGGCGGATCTCGGGTAGGGGGTCTCAAACTATGCGTCTAAGGCTAATGGTAATAGGAGGCAAGGAACACCATGTTTTACCCAGGTTCGGGCTCTCTCGATGGAGGTAATACCCTACTTCCTGCTTGATTGATCTTGATGATATGAGTATTACAAGAGTTGATCTACCACGAGATCGTAGAGGCTAAACCCTAGAAGCTAGCCTATTATTATGATTGTTGTTGTCATACGGACTAAACCCTTCGGTTTATATAGACACCGGAGGGACAAGGGTTACACAGAGTCAGTTATAGAGAAGGAAATCTACACATCCGAATATCGAAACTTGCCTTCCACGCAAAGGAGAGTCCCATCCGGACACGGGACGAAGTCTTCAATCTTGTATCTTCATAGTCTAACAGTCCGGCTAAAGTATATAGTCCGGCTGTCCGAGGACCCCTTAATCCAGGACTCCCTCAGGTGCTTCTATTTGTTAGTGTGTGTTTCATCAACTAGTCCCACTATTACAGTAATCTCACTCTGTCAATATATGTGCCAACATATATGCTCGATTTTGGTGGAACTGCACAAATACTTTGGGTGCTTCATTGCCTCAACAGCTTCCTTCCTTTCCTGTCAGTCACTAATCTGGGCTTGCTTCCTTCCTTTGTTGTCAGTCACTTGGCTTATCTTGGCTTCCAGTCAAAGGAAATAGTAATTGATATGCTAGCTCACACAGGTTGGTACTGGTCTTTATCCTGATTATGGTGCTTGTCATATGTATTGGTAATTGGGTATTGTGCTACTTTTTGCCGATTTCATAAAGGAGTAACTTGGAGCGTAAACTCACAGGCAAATCATTACATTGGGTGATTTCGGTAGAACTGCACAAAAAGATCAAATGGACAGGTACTTATGTTGCTTCTATGTACTCCAAAGTTCACTCAGACAAGTGCCTATATTCATTCAAGTATCAACCATCGTCAACCAGTTGTCAAACTCCAAGTATTAGAAGAGTGAACACCAAAAATATTGCTTGGTGCATAGCCCAGAAAAACACAGTCCAGTCTTTGGTCCCAACTTGTGCCTTTTGGTTATTGGCACATATGGTAGAGAATTGTATGGCATGGATCCTAAAGATTCCAGACAAGTTGGTTGACACGTATATTCATCTGGCACTTACACTACTAGAAAACGGCCCGCTAGTGGCGCACCTGTTTTTGCTACTAATGGCGCACTACAGGTGCGCCACTAGCACCACGCCATTATATTTTTTTTACTCATGGTGGTATACTAATGGCGCACCACATAGAAGTGCGCCAGAATTTTTTAAAAAAAATCAAATTTTTTTCGTTTTTTTTAATCTTAGGTCAATATGCTTAATCTCAAGTCAAATCGCACTCTGTGGTCAAACTTCCCGGAAGGTCACCCATCCTCACACTACTCCAGCCCGAGCACGCATAACTTCGCAGTTCTATCCAACACCAGCACCAACTCACTTCACAGGCACTTGTTGATATATCTATCATATCAATCATATTAAACCTTCTTCATGTCTAGGACTTTGTTCATGTTCATGAGTATGATGAAATTTTGAAAAAATATTTCAAACTTCACCGTCATATTACGTATCATATTTGAAAAAATCGATTTTTTTTCGAAACCAATTTTTTCTGTTACAAGTGGCGCACCTAGCAAACGGTGCGCCACTAGTAAGTTTGAATTTTTTTCCATTTTTCCCCTCTAGATCTTAAAAGCCCCGTAACTTTTTTCTGTTAGGTTTTTGGGGATTTTGAAAATGTTTAACGGGGTTCCCAACAAGTCGAAATGAAGTCGAAATTCATATTTGTAAATTTTCCAAACATGTAGACCACATATCACATGGGAAACTTATTTTCTTTTATTTTTTTGACATTTCCTTCATTTACTTTTATTTTTTTTAACTGAAAAGGCGGTCCACGGGCGTGCATTCGTGGAATTTTTGGGCCAAGTTAGTAATGGCGCACCGTGTGAGTGGTGCGCCATTACTAGTTCAACTAGTAATGGCGCACCACTAGTAATGGCGCACCACACACACGGTGCGTCATTACTAGTTTCGAAAAAAAATCGAAAAAAAATTTGAACTTTTTTTTTGAAAAAAATTACTAGTTTAACTAGTAATGGCGCACTATCCACTGGTGCACCATTACTAGTTTTGAAAAAAAATTAAAAAAATGAAAAAAATTACTAGTGGCGCACCGTGGATGTGGTACGCCATTACTAGTTTAACTAGTAATGGCAAACTAGTAATGGCGCACTATCCACTAGTGCGCCATTACTAGTTTTGAAACAAAATAAAAAAAATTGTTAGTAATGGCGCACTGTGGGTGTGGTGCGCCATTAGTATTTGTACACTAATGGCGCACCAACACAAGGTGCGCCTTTAGTATATACTAATGGCGCACCACATGTCTGTTGCGCCATTAGTGGCCATATCATCTATAGCCCTTTTCCTAGTAGTGTTAATCAGTTTGCATGCTAGGGATGCTCCATTTTAGTTGAACTGCACAAAAAATTTGGGTGGTTCATTTTCTCAACCGCCTTCTTTCTTGTCTGCAATGTAGAATTTTGGCGAGCTACAGGACCAAGATGAGCCAGTAAACTAGTTGGATGAAAGTAGTGGCGAAGTTGCTCAAACCTCCCTCGGCACAAGGCCACTATTTGAGGATAAACCTACAAGCAAACTTCAGATTGTCTGTGCTGCCTCTTATGTACTCGAAAGTTTACTCATACAAGAATTAATTTTAGCAAGAAGTACCTCTGACTGAACACCATTTACAAGTCTGTACCCTAGGTTATTAAAGTTCGTCCATGGATGATATTGGCTGTGATCTCAATCATTTGGTTGCATAAACATACTGAACATGTGTATATCTGAATCTTTTTGTGAATTATCTATGAATATTGTCGTGTGATCTATCAATTATTTGATGCATAGACATGCTGAACTTGTGTATATATGAATCTTTTGAGTTGTTGATTGTGAATGTTGGCTATGAATATGAACATGTCCTGTGAACCTGAGTTTGATACAAATATTTACCTGTTCTGTTGTACTTGCGTGTGAACTTGTTAGTATGTCTACTCTGGGATTTGTGACGTGTGGGTGTTAATTGCACACCTTCTTCCCGAGAAGAATTGCACCTACTTTGTTTGGGTAGCGGCGGCGCATCAGCTCTTTTTAATACTTTTGCTCTGTGTTCCTCCCTCCCCCGCTCAACCCCTGTCGTATTGTTTTTGGCCTTAAACAAGCATAGAATTGCATTGTTTTGGGGCTTGATGAAAAATCAAGTGCTGGTTTCTGTAGGTTGGCCCGCCCAGCAAATGGGTTGCTGGTCCACCACGGACTGGGAGGCTAAAAATACAAGTTGTATGGTGCAGAGGCAAGTAAAAAATGCCATCGAGAGCCATCCACTGAAGAAAAAAATTGCATCTGATGAGCTTTTTCAATCACGCCGCTGGCCCCCTCTTTAATCCAGTTCGCTCGGGGATCTAGCCGGTATCATTTTTTCAGAGGGCGAACAAGTATCAGCTAGGCCTAGGTATGCGTAGCCCACGACATACGGAGATAGTGATTTCAACTTATTTTTTGAGGTCCATACCGGCCTATGGGCCTCCCAGCGTAGGTTTTACTTTTTCTTAAAGATCAGCAGCCCAATTTATTTTCTTAACAAAGCGGGGATCTCTATTCTATTTATCTATATATAAGAATAATAATGTTGTGTCCAATTTATGTTTTCCCTTCTAACCACATTATATATATATTTATATTATTACTATTATCATAAATTTTATGGAGACTTATAAATACATTATAAAAACATCCCACGTGTAATTAACTTATAAAAGTAAATATTTAACAGAAGTTGGCAAGGAAAATCCTGGTTGTTTTTGACTTAGAGGTAGGAAAATCCTGGTGATTGCGTACAAAAGCTTGCGAAGATTTTATGGACCAATGTAATAATAACGTGCTCATTTTTATTTTTAGCAATAACTCGCTAATTTGTTAATTTTATATATAAAAAATGTGTCGCAATGGTTTATTTTTTGATATTAATTGCTTCTTCTAACCTAACATTATATATAGAATGAGCCCAGCTAATTCGTGTATTTCAAGAAAGTGCAAATGGGCTGGTATTTCTTAGAAAATATTAAATGGGCCGCATTGACGCGAAATTATTTGTTCACCCGGCCCAGCAAATGGACTGTACATTGTAGAAAACATGGGTTAAACATATGACATATTTTTGCAGGCTGGCATGTGGGCCAATAGGTCGAAGCCTACGCAGGGCGTTGTCAACTTGGTCAACAAATGATTATGACATCCATAGCCATTGGATTTATATCCAACGGCCGGCATGCACCTTCAATCTTTCGTCTTCTTCCTCCAGTGTCGTCAGGGCCGTCTGGTCCGGCCTCCGGCGGCTAGCGGCTCTACTTAGCACGGAGCGCTGCAAAGAGCTACCTGAAGGAAATATGCCCTAGAGGCAATAATAAAGTTTTTATTTATATTTCCTTATATCATGATAAATGTTTATTATTCATGCTAGAATTGTATTAACCAAAAAGTTAGAACATTTGTGAATACATAGACAAACAGTGTGTCACTAGTATGCCTCTACTTGACTAGCTCATTGAATCAAAGATGGTTAAGTTTTGTAGCCATTGACATGAGTTGTCATTTGATTAACGAGATCACATCATTAGAGAATGATGTGATTGACTTGACCCATTACATTAGCTTAGCACTTGATCATTTAGTTTATTTGTATTGCTTTCTTCATGACTTATACATGTTCCTATGACTATGAGATTATGCAACTCCCGAATACTGGAGGAACACTTTGTGTGCTACCAAACATCACAATGTAACTAGGTGATTATAAATGTGCTCTACAGATGTCTCCGATTGTACTTGTTGAGTTGGCATAGATCGAGATTAGGATTTTTCACTCTGATTGTCGGATAGGCATCTCTGTGCCCTGTCGGTAATGCACATCACTATAAGTCTTGCAAGCAATGTGACTAATGAGTTAGTTGCGGGATGATGCATTACGAAAGGAGTAAAGAGACTTGTCGGTAACGAGATTCAACTATGTATTAAGATACCGACGATCGAATCTCGGGCAAGTAACATACCGATGACAAAGGGAACAACGTATGTTGTTATGCAGTTTGGCCGACAAAGATCTTAGTAGAATATGTAGGAACCAATATGAGCATCCAGGTTCCGCTATTGGTTATTGACCGGAGATGAGTCTCGGTCATGTCTACATAGTTATCAAACCCGTAGGGTCCGCACGCTTAATGTTCTGTGATGATTTGTATTATGAGTTATGTGAATTGATGACCGAAGTTTGTTCGGAGTCCCGGATGAGATCGGGGACATGAGGAGGAGTCTCAAAATGGTCGAGACATAAATATCGATATATTGGAAGGCTATTCGGACATCGGAAAGGTTCCGAGTGATTCGGGTATTTTTCAGAGTAATGGAGAGTTACGGGAATTCGTAATTGGCCTTAATGGGCCATACGGGAAAGGAGAGAAAGGCCTCAAGGGTGGCCGCGCCCCTTCGCCATGGACTGGTCCGATTTGGACTAGGGAAAGGGGGCGTCCCCTTCCTTCCCTCTCCTTCTCCCTTCCCTTTTTCCTATTCCATGTGGGAGGTGGAATCCTACTAGGACTAGGGAGTCCTAGTAGGACTCCACACTTTGGGCGCGCCCTATGAGGGCTGACCTCCTCCTCCCTCCATCCTTTACATACGTGGCCAGGGGGCACCCCATAGACACGCAAGTTGATCATCGATCTCTTAGCCGTGTGCGGTGCCCCCCTCCACCATAAACCACCTCGGTCATATCGTTGTAGTGATTAGGGGAAGCCCTGCGTCGGTAGCTTCATCATCACCATCATCATGCCCTCATGCTGACGAAGCTCTCCCTCGACACTCTGCTGGATTGTGAGTTTGTGGGATGTCACCGAGCCGAACATGTGCAGATCACGGAGGTGCCGTATTTTGCATGCTAGGATTGGTCGATCGTGAGGACGTACGAGTACATCAACTGCGTTGTCATAATGCTTCCTCTTGCGGTCTATGAGGGTACGTGGACTACACTCTCCCCTCTTGTTGCTATGCATCACCATGATCTTGCGTGTGCGAAGGGAAATTTTTAAAATTACTACGTTCCCCAACACTACCCCATCGCCGGCCAGGCTATCCCTCCAACCCTCCACACCTCCTATTATTCTCCACGCTGCACCAAAACCAGTTATAACCCTTGTAATCCTCTCAATCTGTGACTCCACCGCCGCGTCTTCCCATCTCCGGGTCATTCCCGTCCGTGGCCTCGCCGTCGTCCCCCGCCTCGCTGCGATCAGTGTGGCGTAGTCAACAAACAAGCGTCATCGGAAGAGGAATGTATGTGGAGAGCCTCACAGCTGGGACCCATGAGGTCCATGGTCGCACGCAAGGAAAGTTCCTCCTTATTAAGCTGAAAAAACAATGTTTCCTCCCCTCACAGCTGGGACCCACCAGCTGTATCTTCGCATGGAAGGAAGTGCCTCCTTGTTATGCAAAAAAACTAGTCCTCTCGTTGACAGGTGGGACCCGTCAGATTTGGTAGCTGACTTGTGGGCCTACTAAGCGGATGTGTATGCACGGCTTTCTCAACTTAATCAACAACTGATTCTAGCAGCTGGACTGTTGGATGTTAATCCAACAGCCGTGCTCCTTCTTCAACCTCTGTCCTTGCTCCTATCTCGCGTGGGTGGGAGTGCTGCCGCGCACCCGAACCAGTCAAGTTTCCCACTCCTCTCCGTCTGTGACTCCACTGCCGCGTCTTCCCCATCTCTGGGTCGTTCCAGTCTGGGGCCTTCCCGTCATCCACCAGCCTTGGTGCACTCGGCACGGTATGGTCAATGTGTTCAACAAACAAGTCATCGAAAGATGACTGTACGTGAGAGGCTGACAATGGGGACGCACCACGCCCATGGATGCATGCATGCAACTGCATCCTTTTAACCTTGAAAAATAATGTTTTCTCCCCCTGACTGTTGGGACCCACCATCTACATCTTCGCACACAAGGAAGTGCGTCCATATTACGGGCAAAAAACATGATTCGGCCCCATGACTACTGGGACCCACTAGCTACATCATCGCACACAAGGAAGTGCGTGATAGTCGGGACCCACCTGTTCGAAGCATACGTAGCGTTGTCATTCTGGAAGCGAACATGTACGTACATACTGGTCGATGTAGAGGCGCGCACGTAGCATGTACACGTACGTACAGTGCATAGGGTGCAGGAAAGTAAGGGCCAGTTCTTTTGCTGGCTTTTTTGAGCTTCTAGAATAAGCTGCCCCCTACCTAGCTTATTCTGAAAGCCCAACCAAAAATAGTTTTTTAGAAGCCAAATAGTCAAGTCTTAGTTAGTAGGCTTCTCAAAAAATAAATTTGGTTGGACTTCTAGAAGAAGCTGGGTAGGGGCAGCTTATTCTAGAAGCCAGCAAAAGAACTGGCCATAAATACGGCCATGTACGTACATATGGGCGGGGTCTCGAACACCTACTCGCGCATACGTACGGCCAAACCTCGTGTACATGGCTGGGTCGGAATGGAGAAGTTGTGCCGTCATCGTGATCATGGGGAGGCAGCCGGCTGGGCTGGGCTGGAATGCGTCGTCGTGTTCATCGGGAGCCATCGGCTTGGATGGAACAGCCGATGGAAACGAGGCCTAGCGTACCACAGAACGGAGGAAACGGTCTTGTGTTCGACCCACCATGGTCGAAACGGGATCCTGTTCATCGGGAGGGGTCTGGCGTATCACAAAACGGAGGAAACGGACCCTCTACAGTCAAAATGAGGTTCTGTTGACCGGGAGGGGTGTGGCATACCGCAAAAAGAAGGAAACGGACTTGTGTTGGAGCGCTACGGTCAAAATGAGGGTCCTGTTCATCGGGAGGGGTGTGCCGTACCACAAAACAGGACTCCATGGGATATTGTTCATCTCCACCGTTGACTGCCTCCATGGGCTACTGTTCATCCACCGTCGACTGCCTCCACGAGCTCCTATTCATCTACTATCTACCTCCTCCAGCCTCCACCTGCGACTATTCAACCACGGGCTCATGTTCATCCATGGGCTCCTGTTCATCCAGCCTCCACCGCTCCTGCACCGGCTACTGTTCAACCAGCCCTCTCCATGGGGTCCTGTTCAACCACCCCTCCAAGGGCTACGGTTCATCCAGCCCTCCACCAGCTATTGTTCAACCAGCCCTCCACGGGGTCCTGTTCATCTAGCCCTCCACGGGGTCCTGTTCATCCAACCCTCCATGGGGTCCTATTCATCCACTGGCTCGATCGATCGGGGTCATGTTCATCCAGCGGCAATAGCCTCTACTACCACGGGTTCCTATTCATCCAACCCCCCACCAAGAACTGTTCATCCAAACCCCCAGCAACGCTCATTGTTCATCAAGAGGCAGTATGTTCGATCGGCTTCAGTTAGCAGCAGTAGCGAAGGAATCGCTCGATCGGGTTCAGTAAATAGCTATCGATGGATCGCTCGGGTTTAGTAACGCATAGCCTGCAGTGCAATCACTCGGGTTCAGTAGGCGAATGCCTCGCTCGGGTTCTATTAGAGCCCAACACCTCGCACCCATGTGCCTATATGTATGAGAGAAATGCGCATCGCTCGGCCCCCGACCACCCACCATAACCGGGAACTCCCCGATAGTTTCCTCACCCTCGCTTCTACCACGGTTTTTTCGTCATGGACGGCCCAAAGAATGTCATGCAGCTGCATCTCTGGCCCGGCCAGGATGAACAGCCCATTTCCTATCATGATTTTTGGTCATAGAAGTAGGAGCCCACGACATCTATGATCAATGTTAACAGAACTAGGTCTACAGTGCACGGAGAGTACGGTGCTATAGTACCCCATGAAACATGAACCATATGAAGCACGAATAGTGTTGGGCAGGGTGTATGAAGGGTGCATGGGATGGGAGAAAAATTTCCCTTCTCGACCCACTTTTGGGTGTTTGGCAGAGTGCATGAAGGGTGCATGAGTCCACACTAGTAGGTTAACAAAAATACATGAAGAGGAAACAACTATATTGAGATGAGAATGCAACCAAACACACCCACACGCTTTGTGTTACAGTGACTGATCTGCATCGTCTGAGTTTGGTCCAACGGTCATGTTGCGCCGAGACATGGACATGCCCATGCAGAGGGCGCCTAAACAGCACCAAAGTCCCTCTGCTTCTCGAGGCGCATGACATTGGTGATGCAGGGTGCAACCGCCCGCAGAGCCCGCTCCCGGTCGATGGGAGCCAGCTCATCAAAGACGGCGTCCAATGGCATGAATGGATTCAGGTAATGGATCCCTGAAAGGATTCGCCCGGCAACGGTGATGGGAGCCCGCAACCCCTCCTTGTCCAGCTCAACCCCCACCATCGCGCGGAGACGGCTCAGCTCCTTAGAGATATAGGTGAAGAAGGAGACCAGGTTAGGAAGCCGCAGCTTGTTGAAGTCGACCGGGTGGTCGAACGGGTTTAGCCCGACGGCCGGCATGGTCGCGCTGGCACGACGGTAGGCATCGCACAGCCGCAACACGTGTGTGGCAACTTGGTTCACCAAGTGGCTGAGGCGATCCTTGACCTTGTCTGTCGGCCCGCCGCGCTCCGGCCGGCCCCCGACGGCCTATCGATCTCCGCTTTACGCAGCAACGCCGCCGATGCCTCGAGCATCTTTGTGGTGGACGCCTGTTGCTTTTGAAGCTCCGTTAACTCCCGCACATAACAGAGGAGCATGGCACTTCTCTCCTCCTTGAGCTCACGGAGCTCCATGTCCTTGGCCCTGAGCTCCGCATCCTTGGCCTGGAGCTCCTATGTCAGGCGCCTCACCTCATACTCCATGATCTGCTGCGCCGCCATGGCACCAGGTAGAAGCAATGGGGAGAGGAAACAAAGGGGGAGAAACGGCTCAAAGGCAATGCAATCTACGCGAAGGCGGTGGGAGCCAGCCGAGGAGCGAGGAATCTTTTGGTGTTCACCATGGTAAAACACCAGTCGACGACTTCTCATCATGACTAATTGCTACCACGCCTCCTCCCGTCAATCAAAAAATTAAAAATCCTGCCGCACCCAAATACCAGAGCAACGCCGCATTGGATATTTAAATTTACCTGTCGGCAAGGAGATAAAAAAGGGGTGAAAAAACAAATGTGGCGGCGGCCTAGCTAATTGGTCGAACTAGCCCAACGAGCTAGCCACCGTGCTTCACTGATGTACTCGGCGGGAAAGGTGGTCTTTCATGATTTGACGACTCACTTACTTGCTTCGGCGCTACGACCGACGAGGACCTAGAAAACACACGGTAGGGCGTCCCACGTCAAGAAGAAGAATGTATGTGTGCACCACCCGGGAGGACCCCGAAACCGCGTGGTAGGGTGTGCCACGTCTCGGCACGGAGGAAAAATGTGTGTGTAAAAATATACTGTATCAGACGTAGAACCTATGGTTCGACCTCGGGACCCAACCAGTTGGTCGAAAACACCCTACTAGCCACATAGCTTCATCATGCAAACGTGGCACGAAGGATAGATGTGGTTAGCTCCATCTCGACCAGCCACAACGTCTCCTGTTCTAGGCGATTCTTCTATTTTCCGAGCTTTTTTTCAGTTGTAATAACACCACGGCAAGCTAGCGCCGCTCTTCGTGTGTGCCCATGCAAAGGTTAGACGATGGAGAGAAGAGAGATTGAGATCATAAAACTGGGACCCACTAGTAAGTGAGTCAACGGTCGTGCACGTGTTGACGAGGCACTCCCTCTACTCTACTCAACGTAATACTGTGTAAAATCAAGTTATGGGACAAAGCCAACAATCGTTGTTGCTTCAGGCTATCGACTTACGCTTTGTAGTCCAGGTTGCTAGTTCGAATCTCGTCTTTCAGATTTGGTAGTTTTAGGTCCAAATTTGATTAATGACAAGTGGGACCCCCATGTGTTGTTCCGATATTTCAGTGTAGGATGGTTTTTTTGAACAAACACTTTGCGCGGTTAGACAAGTAACGGCATGAGTTACACCTATTTCGCAAGTTTATGAACAAAAATGACAGCGGCATAGAATATCACTTCCAGCCCGCAGCTTAGATGTTATGGTGATATGAGTTTTTACACCGTTGGAAGTAAGATCCAATGGCTTGGGAGTAGTCTTTGTAATTATGCGCAATTTCCAAACTCTCCAAAGGGTTTTTTGCAAATAAAACATTCAGGCCTCGTGTGTGCCGCTGCATCATCGATCCAATGGCTCCCCATTGCTCACATTAGGTGCTCCCCATAGCTTAATTACCCGCTACGATGATATGAGCATCCATGTCATATGATTAGTGATCAGATGGCACATGCGTAGTACTTGTACTTTCTGCGCATTTCCCAAGCTCTCTCAGCCGTATATTGCAAAAACATTCAAACCTCCTACTGTGGGCCGTTAGATCTCAGTGAACTCGTATCACCATAGAATCTACGGTGCGGGAGCACCTCATATTCTCCCGTGCGACAAAACATAAGGTGCTATCGCAGCTTGGATGCTACGGTGATACGAGCTTCGAGGTTGTTTGATCTAAGATCCAATGGAATCTGAGCAGTCTTTGTGCTTGTAAGTAGTGGCCAAACTCTTTGGGGTCTTTTATGCAAAAAATCATTCGAACCACCGAGGAGGTGTTGGGTCACAAATCCAACGGCTCTGAAGAGCTTGTATCACCAAAGCATCTAAGGTGTGGTAGCACATGATATTCTTACATACATGAGAATATGATGTCCTCCTTCATCTTAGATGCTATGGTGATACAAGCTTCGAGGTCGTTGGATATGGGATCCAATGGCATCTGAGTAGTTTTTGTACAAATTATGTGCAATTCTCAAACTCATCAAGGTTTCCTGTAAAAATATTAAGACACATCATGTGAGCTGTTATATCTTAGATCTACAAGCTCCAAGTAACTCATATCGGAATATAGCATCTAAGGTATGGGGGCACATGATATTCTCCCGGGGAGGAGGGGTGGGGTGCACAACCAGTCGGTGGTTGGGAGGGTGGGGACAAATATAATCCAAATAACCCTAAACAGAGCTCCACAATTTTATCTAAGGTCGAGGGGTTGACCCCCGACAATCATAGCTCCGCCTAAACACAACATTTGCATGTACTGTAGTACTAGACTTAATATTCATGTTTCAGTTTCATGTTCATTTTAAATATTGAACTGAGGACCATGCATGTCTTACATCTTACTCCCTTCATTCCTAAATATTAGTCTTTTTAGAGATTTCAAATGGACTGGCACATACGAATGTATATAGACATATTTTAGAGTCTAGATTCACTCATTTTGCTCTGTATGTAGTCACTTGCTGAACTCTCGAAAAGACTAATATTTACGAATAGAAGGAGTATTTTTGAATTCTTGTCATACATGCATGGTTTGGAAAAATAGATGCACCATACTTATTGGATTGTTGTTGTGTTCGTGTGTGTGTGTGTGTGTGTGTGTGTGTGTGTGTGTGTGTGTGTGTGTGTGTGTGTGTGGTCATATGCTTGATACATACAAAGTTTTCTCACCTCCATATTGTTCATCTTTTAAATTTGAATGTGCATTGGAAAACTTACTAGGGATACCATGAAATGTGAAATCCACGTTGAGATCACTATATCACAAGCTCACTCTAATTCAACAACTCGTCATAAATCAATTACCACGTTGAGATTAGTATTTGCAAGGAAAATACGGGCATTGTTATACACATAGATTCGTTCGGCAATTTAAAAGGTTCCTTTTGTATTCTCGAATGGTAGGACCCAACGGCGTACTAGCCAGACCTTGGCTCATGTTGATCCTAAAAAATAAAAAAAATAAAAAACGGGCTTGTGTCCTTCGGTGGCGTACGTGGTACGCACATTAGGCAACCCCAACCAGTCGAGCCTCAGCGTTTCGGGTCGAAATATCTGGTGGCCAGAATTCCAGCCCTAGGAAATTCCCCGCATGTCCCCGGTCCATAATGACTACTGATGAACAACTGAGGGATGCTTTAGTAACTAGACAATGTTACCTACCGTGCGAGCACGGTTCAATTCCTCGTCACCTTCGTCAAGGTCACCCGTCAAGCTGCATTGCCTAGTATCTGCTACTACTACACGGGATGAGCCGAAATTGAGCCCATTTGTCCGTGCCTAGTACTTGAGTTAATATATCGAGGCAATGCTTTGATGCGGAGGGATTATCCTTTTACTCGCATATATAACTTGTGCGAAGTCTAACTAAGCAAAATGTTTCACCAAATACTTTCTTAAGAAATACAACAAGACAGATGTACGGCATGAAAATTTATTGCATGATGCAGGTTATGATATTGTTTCGAATCCTGGATCTTAAATTTCAGAAAATCCAAAAGTGAGCATAAATTCTTGAAACTGAGCATGGTCACGTGATATGGCACAAATATTACTTCGTAAGTTTTTTCTTCAATTTGAGACAAGCTACTTATGACAAGTTGCACAAATGAAGAGCCAAGGTATTTTGGAACAAAGACCTGTCATGTTAAGGTGAACGCTTTCACTATTGAAACCGTGGGCGTTTACGTGCCGCCATGAGTGCCGCTTCTCATCGGCAGGTGCCGTCCGAGCAAGTGAGTCGACGGGAGGCATGCGGCGAACCGCTGCACCGGTGACAGGGGCGCGGCGAGTAGACATTTGTCTTGAGCTCACCGGAGGCGAGCCCTTTGACCAGGCTCCGCCGCCCACCTTCTTTCCAACTGCTCCCACTTTTAATGTCACCGGCACCGCAGTTTAAAATCAACCACGCACTACTCGGTATCGCTCCAATGTTCTCTCTTCCACTCTGATTCTCTTGTCGTCTACCTCCAACTAGCCTAACCTAAATGTACACCATGCCGCAGCACGATGGTCTGCCCTTAGTCTTCCAGTTTCCTGAGGAAGACACCCAGCTGGAGCCTCAAGAACATAAGGCGCTTTGGGACGAGCTTGAACTGGCCTTGCGGGAAGACGCCGCGCCTGTCCCCACTCTTGTTCCGGCTCCCGTCGCCCCGACTACGCCAGCACCCATCCCCGTGGCATTGATGGGCTGGGAGCCGCACATTGTCACCGAGCTTGATCCCACGGGGTTCCACGAGGTCCCCGCCGACTTTCACGCGCCCGCACCTGCCGGCAAGATGTGCTGCTGGCGTGCACCGATGCACGCTGCGCCCGTGCGGTGCTCATGCACTGCCCGGTATAGCGCTGTGCACTGCGGCGCACGCCCATGCCGATGTCCGTGCACACGAATGTCTCCCCCGCGCCTTTGACAGCGCCTGTCCCCGTGCGGGTGCCAGTGCCCCCCTCGGTGGCATGGATGATCGCCGTTTACCGCTTCCTTGCACTAAGGCCAGTCTCCTCCTCCTGGCAGTTGACTCGCTCTGAAGTCCAGAACATTTTGGCCTTCCATGAAGCTAGGCAAACGTCCAGGAGTACACCAATAACGGCGCAAGACGCCACCGTCACCGTCAGTCAGTGGCCCGACGACACAAAGGGCACGGCAATGGAGCCGATTCCCACCGCAAGATGCCCCCGCCGCTGCCGCGTAATCTAAATTTGCCATGAAAAACGTTCGGATTGCCATGCTTAAAATCCAAACATTTATCATTTCCGTTTATTTTATATCGATCGTCGTATAATTTAAAGTTGGTGTCAGACTGAACGAAATCTATGGTTTGATCGATTGAATGTTCTGCTAGAGCCGTATCAATTAAATATAAAACATCATCAAGCCACATGTATTCCTTGTCATCCAACGACCTAGACTGCTTCAATGTCGAGCACTCAACACGTTTAGCGTGCAGTTAATTTCATGCCAAAAATAGTGTTAATCACATAATAACACGCAAATAATATCCTACTTAATATCCGCATGCACTTAATATACTTCCAAATTAACGTGCATTGCACATACACACTGACTAGTGCTGCTATTACATGTTATCCATTAAATAGGCTGGTGTGTAACTTGTGAATGCGTCTAGATATGGTCAGCGGCAACATCGCCCGCGAGTTCTTCGTGTTTGCCTGTGCGTCTAAACGCAGAAGGAGAGGAGAGAGAGAGCACACATGGAACGTACCAGTAAGTGAAGGCAAATAGTACTAAAAATAATATTACATGTTATCCATTAAATAGGCTGTGGTAATATAAAAACATTATGTGAACACAGGGGGGTACAACAAACATTGTTGTTCTATGTATGTTGCCTATCGTCGTGCGGCTTGAAGGCCCTGGTCGCATGTTCGATCCTCGTCCTTTATTATTTAATTTGTATATCGGTCCAAAAAAATTTCATAACATGTGGGCCCCTCGGTTTGTAGCTTATTTATAATTATTAAAGAGAACAACAGAGTTTTTTGCAATAATACCATGGTGCAACGTTGAAGGCAAGAAAGGACGTGTGAGAGAGCGATGACCGAGCCAGAGGGAAATCAACTATGGGAGTTGCGGCGGTTGCAACGGTGTTTGGAGTAGTTGTGGGTCGAATGCTACGAAAATATAATCTAAACCGGCCGGAATAAAAACTAGTAGAAAAGGGGGCAGTGGTCCAGGCCGGGCCAGCCCATTAGTCTCGTTTTAGTCCAGAACCGGGACCCATGGGGGCATTGGACCCGGTTCGTGAGCCCCGGGGGCCGGCCGGGCTACGCGGGCCATTGGTCCCGGTTCGTCTGGACCTTTTGGTCCTGGTTGGTGGGACGAACCGGGACCAATGGGCCTCGCTCCTGGCCCACCACCATTGGTCCCGGTTTGTGGCTTGAACCAGGACCAAAGGCTGCCCTTTAGTCCTGGTTCGTGCCACAAACCGGGACCAATGAGTTGCCTGTATATACCCCTCGCCCGCGAGCAGAGCACTCCCACCGCCTGCTTTTTCCCGGCCGCGAGGGAGAGCTTTGTGGTGCTCTAGCTCACCTCCTATGCACACGAGGTGTTCGATGGAATGCCCGAGCCACACTACTTAAGCTTTCTCCTCTCCAAGCTCGACCTCCAAGCTCCATTTTCCTCAATATTTGTCTAGGTTTAGTGGTCCGTCACGCCCCGTCCCGTCTTCACGCTAACGATCGCCGCGCCGATCTGTCGCCCGGCACCACCGTGGTGAGCCTCTTGTTCTTATCTTATTTCTGAAAGGAAAAAAAATTCTTACTTGTATGTTTGTATAGATACTTGTATAATTTTCTTACTTTTATTATTGCATCTTATATAGTGCGATGGTTTTGGTATCCTTCCCCGTCGGCCCTCGTCCTGTCTATGATTCTGATGTGGTATATATTATCTTTTCATAACTATTGGTTCATTTATTGTTTATGACAATTATGCCGACCAACGTGACATAGATTTTATTTATCTAGGAGGTCATTGAACCGGAAATTCCAACCGACCCTATTGTTGAGAGGTTAAATTTAGTTGAAGAAGAAAACAATTTCTTGAAGGAAAAATAAGAAAAATTGAGGAGGAGAAGATGATATTGGAGTTGCATGTTGCGGATGTCGTCGATAATCACAAGATCAAGATGGATGCAATGCGCTTGAAGATTAGAAAGATTAGAAAATATGCCATTCATACCGAGGCTTGGTATCATTGTGCTGTTGGATCAGTTGTTACATTGGTTGCGATTATGATCGCATTGGTTTTCGCATTGAAATGTTTTACATAGTTTCAATGTATGGTTTAATTAATTTAGATGCTCTGCAGAGCTTTATGTTGTTAGATGAGAACTTTGTATGTACATTGGTTTTAATGTGATGATGAACTTCTATTAATTTGGTCACTTATTTATCTATTCATGATGTTCTGTAATGATTTTTGACACACTTAATTATATATAATGCACGCCGATGAACCGGCAATGGATGTACGGTGAAAGACACACCTTCGAGTGCACTAAGGGCGTGCATTATTTTCTCGAAGTGGCTGAGGCAAACAAGCAGAATGGTTTTATGTGTTGACCATGCCCTATATGTGGGAATACGAAGTCTTACTCTGACCAGAAAATCCTTCACACCCACCTGCTTTACAAGGGTTTCATGCCACACTAAAATGTTTGGACGAGACACAGAGAGATAGGGGTTATGCTGGAAGATGACGAAGAAGAAGAGTACGATGACAACTATGTGCCCCCTGAATACGGTGATGCTACTGAAGATCAAGAGGAACCAGACGATGTGCACGATGATGCTGCAACGGGCAAAGCTGTTGAAGATCAAGAGGAACCAGACGATGTGCCCGATGATGATGATCTCCGTCGGGTCATTGTCGATGCAAGGACGCAATGCGAAAGTCAAAAGGAGAAGCTGAAGTTCGATCGCATGTTAGAGGATCACAAAAAAAGGGTTGTACCCCAATTGCGAAGATGGTAACACAAAGCTCGGTACCGTACTGGAATTGCTGCAGTGGAAGGCAGAGAATGTTGTCCCTGACAAAGGATTTTAGAAGCTACTGAAAATATTGAAGAAGAAGCTTCCAAAGGATAACGAATTGCCCGACAGTATATACGCAGCAAAGAAGGTCATATGCCCTCTAGGATTGGAGGTGCATAAGATACATGCATGCCCTAATGAATGCATCCTCTACCGCGGTGCGTACAAGGATCTGAACGCATGCCTGGTATGCGGTGCATTACGGTATAAGATCGACGAGATGACCTCGTGATGTTGCGGCGAGCCTCCGGGAAGAGGGTTCTGCGAAGGTGATGTGGTATGCTCCTACAATACCATGCTTGAAACGTCTGTTCAGAAACGGAGAGCATGCCAAGTTGATGCGATGGCACAGTGAGGACCGTAAGAAAGACGGGAAGTTGAGAGCACCCGCTGACGGGTCGCAGTGGAGAAAAATCGAGAGAAAGTAATGGGAGAGTTTGCAAGTGACCCAAGGAACGTATGGTTTGCTTTAAGCGCGGATGGCATTAATCCTTTCGGGGAGCAGCGCGGCAATCATAGCACCTGGCCCGTGACTCTATGTATGTATAACCTTCCTACTTGGATGTGCATGCAGCGGAAGTTCATTATGATGCCCATTTTCATCCAAGGCCCTAAGCAACCCGGCAACGACATTGATGTGTACCTAAGGCCATTAGTTGAAGAACTTTTACAGCTGTGGAATGGAAACATTGTATGTACGTGGGATGAGCACAAGCAGGAGGAATTTGACTTAAAGGCGTTGCTGTTCGTGACCATCAACGATTGGCCCGCTCTCAGTAACCTTTCAGGACAGACAAACAAGGGATACCATGCATGCACGCACTGTTTACTTGACACCAATAGTATATACCTGGGAAGCTGCAGGAAGAATGTGTACCTAGGCCATCGTCGATTTCTTTCGACCAACCATCAATGTCGAAAGAAAGGCAAGCATTTCAAAGGCGAGGCAGATCACCGGAAGAAGCGCGCCATGCGTACCTGTGATCACGTACTTGCTATGGTCAATGATTTACACATAATCTTTGGAAAGGGTTCCGGCGCACTAGCTGTTCCGTATGACGCTGAGGGACACACACCCATGTGGAAGAAGAAATCTATATTTTGGGACCTACCCTACTGGAAAGACCTAGAGGTCCGCTCTTCAATTGGCGTGATGCACGTGACGAAGAACCTTTGCGTGAACCTACTAGGCTTCTTGGGCGTGTATGGAAAGACAAATGATACAGCTGAGGCACGGGAGGACCTGCAGCATTTGCATGAAAAAGACGGCATGCCTCCAAAGCAGTATGAAGGTCCTGCCAGCTATGCTCTTACCCAAGAAGAGAAGGAAATCTTCTTTGAATTCCTGCTTAGTATGAAGGTCCCGACTAGCTTCTCGTCGAATATAAGGGAATAATAAATATGGCAGAGAAAAAGTTTCAGAACCTAAAGTCTCATGACTGCCACGTGATTATGACGCAACTGCGAAGATTCCATAATTGGTACATGGAAACCTACAGAGAGTCTGGGGGGACGAATAGTTTGTATCTGAACATTAAAGAGGAGCATGACCTCGTAGGAACTGATCTGTTGGTTGTTCCATTTGAGGAGTTCTTCACGTTCTTCAATCAAAAGGCCCTCGATAAATTAACGGTCTTTTGATACTATCTGTAAGTACTATTTCTGTCATTAAGTCTCTATATATAGCTCGGCTCTTTCATTGCATGTATTTATAATTAATTATCCTCAATATATTATGCAGATTGAAGATCGTCGAGTGCAAAAAACAAGAAATGTATGATATTGGGTTCATTAACACAAATATCATAGATGATATTCAGGTTAAAAAGCACGCCGAAGAGGCCGAGGCCAACTTGCTACAATTGTTGATCAAAAATCAAAACAAAGATACCATACTCTTTCCTTACAACTTCAAGTGAGTGTTACTGTCGTGTTCATATTCGGTTTCCCTTATTACTTGGGCGAGGTTATAGTAATGTAATTGATGAGTTATGCATGCGTGCGCAGCTTCCACTATGTTCTTCTGGAGAATAAGCTTGAGCGGGGACTAGTAACCGTCTTAGACTCAAGACGAAAAGAACCCGAAACCTATGCGGAGATGACTGAATTGCTCAACAAGTAAGTTCAATCGATCATTATCGCACCATATCGGCAACTTTTTGTTCATTTCCAGATATCTCAAGTAATAATAATTATTTTCTTTGTCTTGCAGGGTTTGGAAACAGTTCACCGCAGAAGCTCCGGGACTGCCGAAGGAGCTGCGATATACATAACCGAAAGTAAGTACTACTGGCTAGCTAGTTGCGCGCATCTCCCATTGATTCTATAGCTATACTTTCATCAATGCCATTTATAATGCTTCATTGTCAGTTTGATTGATCTCTATTTCTCGTAAAGTGCTTGTGGCAGGAACAAGGCAATGATTTCTGTGGATACTACGTGTGCGAGTTCATCTACAACGCGACTTTGAAAAATAAGCGGGGCTACTCTAAAAGACAATATGAAGTGCGTAAGCAATAATATTCACAATTTCATTTTATTACACCATCATTTCTATTGAGTTTCATTCATATATATGTATTAATTAACCCCCTTCTTCAAATTAGATGTGGCAGATGCGGAATGAACTCCTAGAACAAGATCGCATGAAAGCAATTCAAGAGGAATTGGCGGGATTCTTTCTTGACCACGTCATCAATAAAGCCGGAGAATACCATGTGGAAGTTGATTTTAATTGCTACGGGATTGTAATTAAGAGATCTTACATATTGTATATGTATGTAGCCAGTAGCGTCGGATAGATAATACGAAAACTTGTTGTTCAACCAATCTCTCAGAGAAGGAGAGGTCGATCGATCACTTCTCTCAGTATGCATGATGAACTTCTGTACTTAATGGTTCCCTTCATTTTCTTACTAGCTAGTGTGTTGAGGGCCTCTCTATGTATAGTACGTAGCGTCGACCAAGCACGGACATAAGAGAGGACACTTCTCTCTATTAATTAGCTAGCTAACACAATATATGAAACACCTAAATTAACCCCCCAAAACCCCCAACCCCTCCCCCTTTCAATAAAACAAAAAACCCAGCCACTGAAATGCTGACACGTGGATGCCTTTTGGTCCCAGTTTGTGCCACCAACCGGGACCAAAGGCCCCCCTGCCTGGGCTCAGCGCACCGGCCATGTGGAGGAACATCTGTCCCTGTTCGTGTTAGAACGGGAGTAAACGGGGGAGGTATTAGTAACGACCCATTAGTCCCGGTTCATGAACCGGGACTAAAGGCCCTTACGAACCGGGACAAATGCCCCCTTTTCTACTAGTGAAATGCCTACACAAATTAATCCAAGGTTGGAGTGCCCCTCGCAATGTAAATAGCTCCAGCTTTCCGAGGGATGGAGAGGTAGCTTCAACGCATGGAAGATACGATGTGAGAAAGCAAGGTCAATCGAGAGACATATAGATAGAGAGACAAAGTGAGTGTGGTCCGACATTCATTGAACAGATATATATGTTTTGGAGAGATATTGTCCGATTGAGCTTTTGGCAAGGGTGAGGGCTATAAGATAGAGCTTGAGAGATGATCCAGTCACAGACATGTAGATATATTTTGTGCGTGGGAGGAAGCAAGGTCAATCGATCACATAGGGTCGCCGTGCGATCGAAAGAGTGAGACGGGTTGGAGAGATTGACCAAGATAGACAATGTGCGTGAGAGAGTATACAATGTGAATAGTTCGAATTGGGCTCAAACATGGTGATATATCATTTTCTTTCCGAGAAAGAGCGAGGTCAATCGAGACATACAGAGAGAGAGAGAGAGAGAGAGAGAGCATGGCCCGCCATGAGGTCGAAAGAGTGGGGGTGGCTTGGATGGACTGACCTAGATAGACAATCTACGTGAGAGAGTATAGAGTGTGTCGATCGAGGCCCGAGCAGGGAGATATCATTTGTGTGTGAAACAAAATGAGGTTAAACGAGACTCAGATAAAGAGAGAGAGAGAGAGATTCAGCGAGCGTGGCCCGCCGTGCAGAAGAAAGAGTGAGATAGTCTCGAGGGAGTGACCTAGATAGACAAGGTGCGTGCGTGTGCATGAGAGGTTGGGGCTAGATAGGCAATGCATGTATTTAGCGCGAGAAGGTGAGAGGGAGAGGGAGAGAGAGAGAGAGCTCGGCATGGGGTGCAGTGGCGGGTGTGTGAGGAAATACATTTGGTAACAGAGTGGAAAAAAGAGTTGTGTAGCTGAGAGACTTAGAGATCAAAACATGGAGAGAAAGAGTGAACGTGTGTTGGAAACCGATAGCTTCCTAAGGTGGTTAGGAGAGGAAGATTGACCAATACATGAAGTATGCAGCGTGTGTGCGGGGGGGGGGGGGCTAAAACAACATTTGAATGTACATGGTACGAGACTTAATATCGATGTTTCAATTCTCTATACATTGTAAGATTTGAACTGAGGACCATGCATACGGGTAATTATTTCGAATTCGTGCCATACTAAGTTTCGAAAAGTTTACATTGACTCAATTTGTTGTGCTATTTTGTAGGTCATATGTTTGAATCCATCCAAAAGTTTTCTCACTACCATGGTGTTCATCATATACATATGAATTTGTATTAAAAAATTAGTGTGGATACAGTGAAATGCAAAATCCACGTTAGAATTGGAGATCGCTACGTGACACACTCTAACCCACATTAGCGTGGATATCGTTTCGATTTTTCTTCAAATAACTCCTCATTCATTAATTTATAGTACTCCCTCTATTCACTTTTATAAGACCTTGAGGACATTTCAGACAATGTGCAAAACAGTTCATTTTAAGTTGTCTGAAACGACTTACAAAGTGAACGGAGGGAGTATCACATTTCGAATGACTAATTATTGCAAGGCAAACACGGGCATGGTAATACATACAAATTCCTTTGCAAATGAAAGAATATTTGTTTGCATTCTCAAATGTAGGCGCACCAGGCAGACCAGGGTCGTGTCGGGGTGGTCGCGTGTGTTGGACGGACGCGTAGCACCCAGCCACCCACCCCCTCCCTCCCTCCACCACTCCCCCCACCCCCACCCAGATTGCTCAAATCCCTAATTCACCACCAACCCAAGCAAAGTTCGAATCGCCCCTCATCTACGCACTCGTCCACCGCACAGGGTGGTCCACCGACAACATCGACCGCGGCAACCGACGTGCCTCACAGACACCGACTTCCACCGCATCAGGTGTGCTTCACCGATGCCGTCTCCCAGCTCACCGGGGCTACTTCACCGAGCACATCATCGCACCTCCTCCCCAAGGCCGTTGGGGCTTCACCAACAGATCTCGCCCATCGCATCATAGCGCCTGCTGCTACTCAAGATCTGCATCCGGCTTGCTAGCTAACGCCAACAAGATCACCCTCAACGGCTCTGAAGTGACCCGCACTCTAGCTAGGCGAGCATGCCCAAACGCCGGCCCGAACTAGGTATCAACACATCACTCCCTTGTGCACTGTTCCGACAATGTTTGGATAACTTTTACTGCTCTCTTAGGTTACACGCCTATGCAACTCTGACTTTAACTCTTATTTCTTCTGGAGATATCATCTAAAACAAGCAAATTCATTTTTTAGCGAAGCATGACGGCGCTACGGGATCTGGTACACATTCTGCACACCCGTATAACCTTGTAAGTATCTGTCCTCCGGTACAACATCAAGGTCGATTCCTCTTATTTGATCAACCATTCACCGTGTCAAAATGCAGAGGGGGATGCAAGGAGCACAAGGCCTGCACATCCAAGCACGTGGTAACATGGACTTGTACATGGAACATCCCAAGCGCAATCAGAGCTGTAGTGATCATGTACAATGAGCTAGCGTAAGTCCCTGCATTTCATTTAATTCATACTGGATTCGTGTATGATTTGTGTGCAGTGGGGGATCCACGAATTCAAGTTCCAGGGGCGAAACTTTAACTTAAAAAATATGAAGGCACTTGCACTCTGGAAATCAACATAACTTGAGAAATGTGAAGCTACATGCACTTTGAAAACCAGCTAATGATCCAAAGTAGTTCAGATTATAAACACTAAATTATGCAAGCACCAAAAAACACAAAATGCAACATGGTGTACAAGGACTACAAACATGGTCTGTACCTGCTTGAATTAATCGTTCTCTGGTTGAAAATATTGAAGTGTAATTGCACCTATAATCAGTGTGCAAACTGCATATCAATATATCTGTCCTGCACAAGTATGCCAATAGTTTCAAACAACATATTAGAAAAGTATTTATGCTATGTTGTCATGATACGGGGACTTTCTGGTAGATGGCCTCAACGTTTCCTCAAGCTATGAAAATGCACTATAATTTTCTTATCATCAATGCCTCCAAATCTTTGTCTCTCTCAACATAGTAGATCATCATTAGACACTAAATCCTTCAATGAGCTTGCAAAATGCTTGCATTAGATCCCTCATTAGATATTATATGTTCATCACCAGGAGCATGTAAAATGTTTGCATCAAATCCTTCATTAGTAGTCTATTCATTAGACACTTCTGGCTCAACAACAACATGAGCTTGTATGTTTGCACCAGAAACTTGATTAGATACATCAGATTCAGTCAATTCAGTATTGATTGGGGGAGTTATAAAATAAGTAGAAATTGGTTTCATTTTCTCATAGATTCCTTACATACAAGCAGTTTTACAACACCGTCAGGTTTAACAATTGGCCAGAAATTGAAGAGTTGAATTAGACATAATCAACGATGTGATGTACCTGCTCGTTGTGCATGCTACTCTTGCAAGTTGCGACTGTCCATTAGCGCAAGCTTGATGCCATGCATGTGCTGCCGCCACTGCCTCCCATGCAGGCTACACCCAGAGTTGGATCTTCATCTTCTCGTCCTTCCGTTTGCTTGAAGCCCGGCGACCGCCCTCCAACGAGGGCGCGAGGAAGTGTTGTGTTGGTCTGTCTAGCAGCGGCTAGGTTAGGGGCGAACCAGACTGGAGGCTGGAGCGAATGAATTGGGATTTTTCCTACTGTCGATCGACATGGGAGGCGCTCGTTTGGGCCGCGAGCCTACTATAGGGCCTGTCTTGCACTTATGTTATTGGCCCATCCAAATTGAAACATTTTTCTTCATTTTTTACATTGCCTGCTCGTGCGTTGGGAAGAACAAAACTAGCCTGGGCCAACCTGGACGACTCAAACTAGGTGCACACTTTCCAACCACCCGAGGCGGCCGCCCATACCAGCCCTTATGTTGGTGTCGCCCCTTTTTGCGTGTATGATTGGGTAGTGAAAAATATTCCAGTTGCGCTTTTGATTTACCCACAGAATGGTTGAATTGCTCGTTTCTATGAACTGAGTTCGCCAATAATGTGTAGGATACTAGTCTTTTCATCCTATTGTAGATTGCTTAGATCTCGATATGCCAAAAGTAATCGCATGAAATATACAGTAAAAGCTAGTCTGACTACACGTCCTCATATAACCTATCAAGGATGCACCATCTTACCAGATTAACCATTCGACTTACCAATGAAGTGTGGGAAGAAAGAAGTATTGGGATTGCGCGCGTATCCAAGCAATTGATGCCATGGACTCCTTCGTACAACCTTGTAAGCGAAAAAGAAGTTGCAGTGTGCCTGTACAAAGAACTAGCGTAAGTTCGCCATTCGCTTCTCGAATTTTAGTTAGCCACTTATTGCAAAATTGTTTAATTACGTTGCTTGGCTTAATTTAGTTTGCTACTGATTACATAATGCCACAGCCCGTTAATCCTATTGTAAACTGCGCCTCTCTATGTGTTTGATACTTACTATTAAGAATTATATGTTTGCCTTAACTTAAATAGCTACTTCTTTGTTTAACTGCTTTGCTGCTGCAACAACGGGTTACAATGATGTTAATAACTACTTTTCAGCATCCAATTGAAACTCTTTAATTTCTTGTTTGTTTAACTGGTTTGTTGTTATAACTCCAAGTTGAGATGTTTTGCAAACTTCAACTTTTCTGAATCCAATCGGAACTTTAATGGCAAAACAGGTTAGCCCAAGATCAAAGAGCGAGGTCCCCATGGACATTGCATCATCCCACAGCAGTGGCACCGGCCCAATCGTGTATTATTAATTGCCAACTGATGATGCTCTAGAGGCTAACTAGTGGTAGAAAGAGTTTCTACTTCTGCACTTAGATATGAAGTTGACATGTTGAGGAAGCAAATAGCACAATCACAAGCAATACTCAACACAACCATTAAATAGTTGGTGGATTTCAAAACAAAGGAAGCTGAGACTGGCCACATTGTTAAGGTCCTGAAGGAAAAAGGAAATTAAATTCCCACTTGGTAAATCATAGGTGAAATGTTCTTTCCATCGTTGAATAACCTTTGTGTTGTTTGTTCATGTAATCAATCAAACCATTTTTTTTAGAGATCATGTAATAATTGTTTTTTGTTTGTTGTTTTTTGGTTTGTAATTTTATTTGAGCACAAGTATGTATTAATTGATAAGACTCGGAGACATTTCATTTGGATTGCTGTGGCAGACCTACAAATATGCCAATCGGGCTGAATGTGCATTCAGCAATAATAGTAGTATAGATGGACCATAAGTGGCACGCATCGGAAAGGGCCGAGATGCTGGCTAAAAAAAGGATGTTGTTGTAGCAAAAAAAGTACAGCAGCCTGGCTTATGTATGTTAGTTGATATTATTGATCCATATACTCTATAAATGTTTATATGTCTGTTAGTTTTGTACATTCTTGGTTGATTGACTCGGTACTTGAATCTTGATACATCGCTTGTGTACATATCTAAATGGGAGTACACATTATGTTGCGTGTGACATTTGAGTTGGACAGGAAGTGTTCCAAATATTCGAATTCACCTTAAACCGGATTCTAGATTTTGAATTTGAGTATCGGCATTTGTAAACCATAATCATATATGACAGTGGAATACATCTTTGTCGTCCTTTTGAAGATATATAAAAACACATAGAATGATTTATAAAGATTCATATAGGAATACAAAATGGATTCAAATTTAGTTGCCAGGGTAAACGTGGATGCTTATTGTCCCAAAAATCGAAAGAAGCGGCAAAATGTCCACTCCCACGTCGGCTGCCAAAGCCATGTGTTGGGAGATGGAAATTACTGTCTGCCCATTACACGGACAATCCATCGGCCCAATTTCCACTGCTCTAAATAGCGGTAGGTTAGTAACTTCAATTAGACGTGACACGACCGCCTCTGAGCCCATTCCGACACGGTGGGCGCCAAACATGGGCGGCAAAACACATTTGATTCAAGCTCGTCCGAAAGACCTCTATTTTCTCCCTCCATTCCCCATTCATACACGGTGGGCGGCAAAACAAACTCGACTCGGACGAAATCGATGTAGGCAAATATTTTCAATAGGGGCAGGTTTGTAACTTCACTCAGACATGACACAACCGCCCTACCTGTCAGCCCTGTTCATACACCATGGGTGCCAACCACCCTCTCCTCGCCCAAAATCAATTTGGGCAAATATTGGCGATAAGCGAGATTACCGTCCTATCCCCAACCGACGAGATGTCCAAATTTTAAACGGGGGCTACGTTTGTAACTTTCCCATATTTCAGACAGGCGCGTCCCAAAAACATGGTTCCCCATACCTCTCCCTCCATTTGCCCATTCATACACCATCCACGCTAGAACACCATCCCCACACCAGCCTCCGTCCGCCACCCCATCCATCGCCGCCGTCCTCCACCACATCCATCGCCACCGTCCTCCACCTTGCTGGAGCGCCTACCAAGACCGCGTCGTCCACTGCTAGAGATGGATGTTTCTCATCCACGGCGACGAGCCTTGCATCACGTCCTCTCGCTTCATCGGTGCCAGGGCCGCTCACACGACCTTCTCTTCCACCACAGCGGGACTTATCCCCCGATGCACCCGTCTACCATCGCACCCCCGATGCCTACATGGCGCCTCAAGAGAGGTGGTACTTCATATCTCCTCAACTTTTTGATCTCAACCAGAAAATAGATCTTAACTTGGTTAGTCTAGTTTCTTTTCAGCTCGTAGAATTTAGTTCTTAGTTCGAAGCAAATAATGGATGCTAAATATCATTTCTCTGGTTTGCAGCTTCAAATCTGCCATGGCACAGTCATAATACGGTTTAATTGATCATGCTTAGGGTTTAATTGATCATGTTGGTCCCGTGGTGGTTTCTTTAATAGAAATCAGAGGGGAAACCCTCTTTTGCTAAAAAAATATGCTTAGAGTTTCCCCCTTTTATGATCACTATACGATCAGAATACGTGCTTCGTGTCATAATAACACGGCTCCACCCATCAAGCTAAACAAGCTTAGTTATTCAAATACGAATCATATATTATTAAAACAGAGTCGTTTAATTGGTCAGCTAAATGTTCCGAAATTAGTTTCGAAAATGCATGTTCGCTGCTCGGGTGTGTATCTCTGTGGTGCCCACGGTGGGTCGGCCCACCTCAGGATTTTGGGTCGCCCCAGACCCGATTCCCTCGCTCACAGACGCTCGATCTCTACTCGCCTCTACCGCTTTGCCTTGCCGGCGACTTGCCGTCTCCTGACGACATGACTCTAGGAGGAGATGCCGGACTAACAGGAGGTTAGGAGCCGCTCTCCCAACAGCGTCACCGCTGCCCGGGCGCGCCGCCGTGCCTACCTTCACAGTCCGTTCAGGGCTTGGGCATGCAGCACCCACAAAGCCAACCTGATTTATCCTGAGATACGTCCTCAACACTTAGCAGCCACTCCTCATCACCCATTTTCTAATTGATTCATTACTCATTAGGCAGGACTGTCATTAGGGTTTGTTTTGTGCTCAGTGCTACCTACACTTAATGGTTCAGATGTATTTCGGAATCTTTAGTACCTATAAAGTTCACAGGGTTTTCAAAATTCCGCCCCTCGGAACAGACACTAGTCATTTTGGATTGTTGGTCGTAGTGACATTGACCGAGATTACTACTACAAGCCAGGTTTGTTGACAATTTTACTTGTCTTTCTTACTCATTCGATATAATATCCAATTATTCACGTCGATTAGTTGCAAACAATAAGTGCTAGAAAAACTTCTTCATTCAGATTTTGTATGGTCTCTTACTGCAGTTACAATTCTGCATACTTTTCCTAGTAAGCTCACAAGTAAATGATTGATTCGCTACATCTATGCTTGCCTTGTCATATTTGCTGTCAATATTCTTTTAGGGTGGACCACCCTGTTTCTAAATACTGGAACCGTAGACATGAGTGAATAGTATTTCTATATTTGATCTCTTCCATCATGTGTGGGCAACGAACACTGCATTGATAGAAATAAAGTGGCATTTCCAACTTTTACATAGGTTTCGATCTTTTACATGGAATACAATCTGCCTACTTGCTTTGTGTCGCACTACCAACACTCCACCCTTGAAGCTAAACATTATGCCACTCATAATTCTTTAGTTTATTTGTTCAAATATGAATTTCATATGATTCTAATGTTCCTACTTCAGTTTTGAAATGTGTGTCTGCATGTTATAGAGACATAAGGGGTTTGTATTTCTGTGTGTGGTCTGGTCAGCACGAGTGGTGGGTGAACTTAGCATATGCAGGGGTTTATAGGGAGACACTCTTCGAGTTGATTCCGCAATGCATTCCACAGATAATCTGACTAATTTTTATGTTTTCATGAATCTCATATTCTGAACAGCATCATAATGATTATGAGCTTGCGCGCATGAAAAGAATAAAGTAGAACAATGCCATGGCTGTCAAACTTGGCATTAAGGGACTGAAATCAAGTCTGGATGCAATGCAATGCAAACGCTCTCCACCTCTGATTCATGCTCGTAATATGATCCTAACAAAGGATTCTCGAGCTAGAGGGAGACCTAAGTCAATGTAGCTCCCTAGTGGAGGAGTCAGAGGAAGATTCCCTATCTTATTCACCCATCAAGGTGCTTGCTCTAACTTTCCAAGGTTACATTGGTCGCACATATCTTGCAACTGATGCTTTGCATTGCTTCTACATTGTTGAACTGCCATTAGCTCAGTTTACACAACGTGTATGTGAATACGCCCTGCCTATCCATTTTCAGTACATATTCCATCTGTCATCATACCATATTTATCCATTCAAATGTTGTTCTTGTGTATCAGACGTTCAAAAGGAAGAGGGCGATTGCTGATCGTGGAGGAGCACAAGCAAAGTATTTGGGAAAGGTAGTGGCACCTGATATGTAAAATAGCCCATTAGGTGTAGTTGCAATATCACCTGACCCACAAAACACCCCAACTCTAGCAGACTCTAGCCCTATTACACTGGTCATTTCTGATGCCCCAACTCAGCAGACCCAAATGCAAAGAAGCAAGATGATTATGCCAGTTGACATAGCACCAGCTCTATGACGAAAAACCCCATTCCAAAGAAAGAGTACACCAAATTCAGTTGCCAAATCCCTTTTTGAACCAGAGAGAGCCCCAATTGCAGCAAATAGGACCCCTGTTCCATTTCTTCCCGGTTTAAAAGACGAAGCTTATATTGTTATCAGGAACTTTGTGCGCATCTTCCCTTCATGGAAAGATTATACCGCAGACATAGAACAATTTCCAGTCTTCCTCCGCAACTTACGCGTAAGTAATGTACTATTGTTATTCATGGTCATTACTGCATATGTTTCTGCTGACAGAAGACACAAGATTTCATTCTTTTAAATAGGCGACGAGCAAACTAGATTGTGAAGACGAGCAAGGGTTGGTTGCGCTTTTCAAGAACTCGTTGATGAAGTATCATTCCTACCTGAGGCAAGCGCACTTCAATGGCAAGCCTCTGAACGAAATTTCTATAAAGTCTCTGGTGCTACATTTATCCGATGGTGACTGGAATAATCTTGTTACACATTGGTCTCGGCTACAGCGTAAGGTACTGTCTATGATATCACATCACAATTTGAACTACATTTATGCATTTCCCTTAATGTCTCACTTGTACGAAAACTGTTAGCAAAAGAACATTCGTTCTCAAGGGACCACAGAATCTCGAACTATATCAAGACATCGCATTACTCTTGTGAGTACCTCTTGCCTCGTATGACCATACTTACTTTCATAGTTGTTTGATTATGTAGCATCACTGCACATGTTAGCCTCATAATTGTCCATTTGGTGGACATTATAAGATCCATATGGACTCTTACATAAATTTAGAATCAACCCAATGCTTTTGAAGAGGTTTAGCTCTGCAATCCTCTTGTAAGGACTGAACATGGTCTATCACTGTACTTACATTAATAGCTACTCCCTCCGTCCCATAATATAAGAACGTTTTGTACAGTGCACCAGTGTTCAAAACACTCTTGTATTATGGGAAGAGGGATTGGTTCATTGTGTAGCATTCTGCATCTTATCTCCCTCGCCCACCATTTACGAAAAAAGATCAAATCTATATTTAATCTTACCAACAAGTAGAATACACAGATAGTGCCAATGCAGAAATGTAGCCCATTGCTCTTGTCAGTACATTTTGTCCTGTAATGCTTGTACTTCCAGGGATTGTCAGTTGATTATGTAGCATCAATCTGCATCTTATCTTCATTATCCTCTATCCCTTCCAGTATTATCATATCTATAATTACTCTCTACAACATGTAGAGTACAGGCAATGCTTATGAAGAAGATTCTGTGCTGAAACTCTTGAGTTATCCTTCCCTTTACATGGACAAGGGCATTATAAAGTCAGTGTTAACTGTTAATGTAAGTCAGTCCTTCTAAAGCCCTTATCCTCAACTGCTGTTTAATTTGCTCATACTACCTATCGTTTACTGCTATTTAGTTTGTTGTTTCTGCCAAAATGCATGTTCGCAAGAACCGTAAGTTCTAAGTTTTACTTGTAAAAACAAATTCCTTATTTATACCATGCACATTACTTAATACTCCCTATATGTATGCTTGTTTTTGTGGATCTATAATCCAATGTGTGGTGAAGCAGCCCACGTTTGCACCTTGTCATCTCCTGTTTTATCTTACTTATGTGGCTGATGATATGAACACTACTGGAAAAAGGCCTATAGATAGGATTGACTTTAATGGCGCACTGTGTGTGCAGTGCGCCACTACTATATACTAATGGCGCACCTGTTCCAAATACGCCATTAGAGTGGAAGAATCTAATGGCGCACGGCCGACATAGTGCGCCATTAGTATGAATTTCTTTTTTTTTCCATTTTCCCATACAAACTAATGGCGCATGCAGGAACCAATGCGCCATTACTATATATAACTTCTAATGGCGCACGGGCTAGGATGTGCGCCATTACTGTATCCCCCTCCATCTCGATCTCGATCCCCCTCCATCTCGATCTCGATCCCCCTCCATCTCGATCGCACCCGCACCCTCCCCCGCTAGCTCTACCCATCGCAACCCTCCCCGCTCCACCGCCGAAGCACCGGCCCGGCCCCCCGCGCGCAACCCGCACATTTTGAACATGTTTTTAATTTTTTTTACTATTTTTATAAAAATATTACACTGTTATAATTTAAACAAGTTTGATAAACACAAATAAATATAAAAAACAGTATTTAAAATGCATAAAAATATTATCATATGATTTAAACAAGTTTGAACATATTTAAACACAAATAATATCTCGATCCCCTCCATCTCGATCTCGATCCCTCCATCTCGATCGACCAAGACCTCCCCGCTTAGCTCTACCCATCGCAACCCTCCCTCCACCACCAAGCACGGCCCGGCCCCTCACAAGAACCCGCACATTTTGAACATGTTTTTAATTTTTTTACTATTTTTATAAAAATATTACACTGTTATAATTTAAACAAGTTTGATAAACACAAATAAATATAAAAACAGTATTTAAAATGCATAAAAATATTATGTTATGATTTAAACAAGTTTGAACATATTTAAACACAAATAATATCTCGATCCCCTCCATCTCGATCTCGATCCTCCATCTCGATCTCGATCCTCCATCTCGATCGACCAAGACCTCCCGCTAGCTCTACCCATCGCAACCTCCCGCTCCACCGCCAAGCACCTGCCCGGCCCCACAAGAACCCGCACATTTTGAACATGTTTTAATTTTTTTACTATTTTTATAAAAATATTACACTGTTATAATTTAAACAAGTTTGATAAACACAAATAAATATAAAAACAGTATTTAAAATGCATAAAAACATTATGTTATGATTTAAACAAGTTTGAACATATTTAAACACAAATAAATATAAAAACACCATTTAAAATGCATACAAAATATTGGGGATCCTGGGAGTCGAACCCAGACCTCCCGGTGGGAGAACTGGCTCCGACCGGTCGAGCTAGTAGAGGGACTTGATGTGGATCAGTTCTGTGGAATATAACTTGTTGTCTCGGCGAAATATCTAATGGCGCACCGTCCGAGGTGCGCCATTAGTGTGGATGTACTTATGGCGCACCGGTGGTTGGTGCGCCATTAGTATTGTGCCTCCATCCATCCATACCCTCCCCGCGGCCCACCTCTCCCTCGCCTCGATCCCTCTCTCTCCCTCGCCCTCGCCCTCGATCCGCCGCCTCGCCGCCCGACGCCGCCCCAGCTTGCTGCCCGCCGCCTCGACGCCCACGCCGCAGCGCCTTGCTGCCCGCCGCCTCGCCGAGGTGCTGCCCTCTCCTCTCCTCGCCCCTTCCCTTAGGGCTGCTCTGCCCGCCTCTCTCGGTCGTCCCCATGGGTGGCTGACGGCGGCGGCGTTGGATGCCCTCTCTCCGCCTCCGTTCCCCTCCCCTCTCTCCACCTCGACTGTTTTTTCCTCCCCGAGCTGCTGCAAGGAGGACAGGACGAGCGGCAGCGGCCAGCAGCAGCACCCTCTCTTCTCCGCTGGTGATTCCTCCCTGTGCATCAGAACCCTAGCTGCTCGATCTGTTTGGACAAGAGATTCGCTGATTGTGTGCATGCTGATCTCAAGTGCTGCTCGTGTGTGATTTGTGTGTGTGCGACATTAGTTCAGAGGACAACATTAGTTCAGTTTTGTGCATGCCTTCTTCTTTTGTTTCAATTTCCATGTTTCAACATTAGTTCAGAGGACAGCAAGAGGAAGATGCTGATTTAAGCTCTTTGTGTCACATGTGCTTATTTCCATGTTTCTACTATAACTATGCTCGGCTAGAACAATAAGTATGCAGTGCTGGACTATCTCAGAAACGTAAAGTAGCCAAATGGCCTAAATCAAAATATGCACCGCTCAGTTCTTAACCACCTTAATGAGAATCAGATCAGCAGAGAATCGGAAACTAGAGCACCAGCGTCGTCGAAAGAGATTCACCCATGGAGCTGCTCAAGTCATATTTCCATGCCCGTCAAGATACCATTCTAACTTCTTTTGTAACCAAGTGTTCTAGTGGCCGACTAGTACCATTTATAATCTCAAAGAATCATATGACCGAACCCTTTCTTTGGATGTGTTACTCCTGCTATATTGCAAACTTGGAATAATTGTTATGATAGGTCCCACGTCAATCATGGTGTATGCTTTCTTAGGGAAATCATGGTGAATGTTGATCATGATTTTGTAAGTAATATTTTGAGAGGTGAATGCTGATCATGATTTTGTTAAGGTGTTAGTGGACTTGCTATGCTTAGGGTGGCACTTTACGATGCTTGAGGCACAAAGGCCCACACCACACCATACCATACTGCCTTGATGCCTTCTAGTACCGCCAGAGTGCTAGTCCAACATAGTAAAATGCACAATATCACAAGGAAATTAGAAGTTACAGATTATCTTTATCGTAAATGTAAAAATACTATTACAAGGAATTTGCATAATACAGTTCAATGATGACTCATGTTGAAGATTGTGCACCCTGTTGACATATTGTTAGCTTTACAAGGAATTTGCATAATACTATTACAAAGAATTTACAAGGAATTTGTTAGCTTTTAGATGTTGTGGTGGTTCACTTGGTGGTATATTGTTTTGAATTACACTTGTTAGCTTTTTATAAGCAAAAACATGCCAATGTATTTTCCATGCTATGATGGAGGCCTTTTTTGCCTTGTCCACCCGAGAGGCCCTTGAGTTTGCCTAATGTCGATTAACTTCCGCTCCAAGCAAATTCGGGCATTTCCATATGTCCTATTTTCAGCAAAGGTCATGCTGAAATTTTCCGTGAATTTTAGCATGACTTTGTTAAAAATAGGACATATGGGGTACTTGCGACTAATGCATGTTTTATGATCTGTTGTAAGGGTACTAATTGGTCTCTTCGCTGCTTATCGAGATGGCGGAAGCAGCCACCGCCGATCTGCGATAATCATGAAGACGAGGTGGATGATTCCAGTTCTTCACTATCATACTTGAGGCTACAGCTGGATCCATGACGCTGGTATATAAAATGAGAGAGATCTCCCTTCACCCATCTCATTATGATATCTGTTGTTTGCTACATCACTCATTTTCCCAAACCGCAGAGGCTGCCCGACAGGTTTATGAACATGCCGATGGGTGAAGATCCGCCAATAATGTGAAGCTGCGACAGGCGGCAGCGGGTTTCGCAGCGAAAGGATGTGCAATTGCATCAAGAAGGGCCACATGTACTTGTCTCGTGGGTGGGAGAACTTCTACCGTGCCTCACGACCTGCAGCTGGGGTACTTCCTTGTCTTGAGTACGACGACGACGCCAACATGCTCATCGTGAAGGTGTACAACAAGACTATGTGTCGCATGCGATACGCCGATGATGATGCGGTGACGCTCGCCTCTTCTTATTCCTCTACATTTGGCTTTGTCTCACATCGATTGTTAACGGTCATTGTTGCATTTTGGACAGGTAGGAGCAGCAAGAATGACATCAAGCAGCTACACCAAAGCGGCGACTATGGCAGTAGCGAAGCTGCAGCGATTCTCGTCAGAGCGACAAGAAGAAAGCGATTCTCGCACCAAAGATAGACAACAAGAAGGATGATCCGGACTGGAGTGCGGAGAAGAGGAGCAGAGTGAGGATGGGCATCAGCCGAGGATGACCTAGCGCTGGTGGTGGGTGACCAAGGGCAAGAGATGGTGGTGGTGACCATGGGCAAGAGATGGAGGTGGTGAGGATGACCTAGCGATGGTCGTGCTCAAGGTGGCCTCGCGATGGTGGTGGTGCTCGACAATGACCACGCACCGGTGGTGGCGCCGCGATCCCACACCGGGCAACATGACCACGCCTAATTGTGGTAGAAGACTACATCCCACTACCTCCACCGCCTCCACAGCCTCGCCGCCTAGGCGATCAGGAGATGAAGGAGAAGAAGGAGAAGAAGCGCCTACTTTGTCGTGTATGTCGATCTCCTATAGGTTAGCTATCCAAAATGATATATATATACTTAGTTACCTATGTTATCTCTAATATGCTTAGTTTCCTATAGGTTAGCTTCATTTTACCTAAGTTGGCTCTAATATACTAACTTAGAGCTTATATGCTTAGTTTCCTATAGGTTAGCTCCAAAATAACTTATGTTAGCACAAAATGATCAAGTTTACATAATAAGCTTATAGTCTTTTTCTTAATCTTCTTCTTTTCCAAAATGACATAGGTTAGCTTCATTTTACCTAAGTTGGCTCTAATATACTAGCTTAGACTATGCTTAGTTTCCTATAGGTTAGCTCCAAAATAACTTATGTTAGCACAAAATGATCAAGTTTACATAATAAGCTTATAGTCTTTTTCTTAATCTTCTTCTTTTCCAAAACTCTTCTTATTCTTCTTCTAGTCTTCTTCTTTTCTTCTTCTAACTTCTTGTTTATCATCTTGCGATTTGATTTAATTGACGGAAGCTTGCGTGGATGGGGTGCTTCTTTTCCATTTCTGTTTTTATTTTGTATGAATGTGAAACTTTTGTGAATTGATGGATAACGGTGTTGGATGAACAATGTGAAACTTTTGTAACGATTTTAACTATGTGTTGGCTATGTACGTATGTATATATGATGAAACTTGTGTGTTGGATATGATTGCTATATGTATGCTTGTTGTACATATATGATTGCTATATGGATGCTTGTTGTACATATATATGTGTTGAATATCTCATATGTGAAATAGTGACATGAGATTAAGAAGAAAAGAATTAAAAAGTTGTTACTAATGGCGACTATAGTATGTCATACTGTAAGTATAGCAGATACTAGTGGCGATTGTGAGCAAGATTAATGGCGATCGTCGGGTGCGCCATTAGAATACCAGATTCTAATGGCGACAGTGGTGCGCCATTAGAAAGAAATTCTAATGGCGTGATGCCAGTGGCGCACCAGCCATGCGCCATTAGAAGGCAAAACTGGTGCGCCACTAGCATGCCTTTTCCTAGTAGTGGAACAACATGCCATGCACATTAACCAAAATAGATACAATGATTTTCTTTTCCCTTCATCTATGCTTGTTATGTTGACATGGTAATCCAGTAGTGTGGTGAAGCTCCCCGCATTATGAACAATGCCAAATTATGATATTGATATTTTGAACTTACTCTTTATTTTCTAATTTGAAATTCGATGGAATTGACAGCACAGTTATCATCTTTGTTTGTACACGTGCAAAACCTGTCATCTCTCTGCTTTGGTTCAGGGTGATATGCCTGATGGCATGCACAAGTCTGCTAAAGGTTGTGAGACAAACCCAACACAAATTGCAGCAAAGAAGGCAAAACATCTTGAAGATAGCGAGACAACCCCAAAGTCTTGTCTTGATGCAGAGTTCAAGTTACTTGAGACTAGCAGTCAGACAAGCTCACATAATTTGTTGTCTGAATCAGTTCGAATTCTTCAGTCCCAAGTTATAGAAGAAAGGCATTCTGCAACTCAACTTCGACTTGAAGTCCTATCTCTAAGAAAGATTGCGGAGAACAACAATGAGAACCTCATCGCTAAATAGCTATACCTGGAAGCTATGACCGACATGCTAGGTCGGTCTCACAGCGTTGCTCAGCAGCTTGCGCAGTAGTTCCCCCGCAAGGCTAACCTTTCATGAACTGTCTTGGAAGTGGTCTCGGTTCAGTATTATTTTGTTACGCTGCAATGGTGCCCAATTTTTGTAATCTGCTTCTTCGCGCTTTATGATCACCGGTATAACTTCGATGCCCAGAGATGTAATATACCTTAAATCCTTTATTGTATAGTGTAGGTTTATTCTTAGTTACTATGCCGTAATTTCTTTATTGTATAGAGTAAGTTTGTTCTTAATTCCTACTAGTTACTGCCATCATTCACTATCTAGAAAAAAATCAGATGTAGTCGACCGGGCCGAAACATTCGACTCTAACGGGCCTGGTTTTTAGCGGGCCACAATTGGGCCGGCCTGCGTCTTTCTTGGGCCCAAATGATTGGGGCCTTCACACATTGTGCCAGGCCCACAACTTACACCGGCCTATATTTTAGTTGGGCCTTTTATCGACCCAGCGCTTAGTTTGGCCCAGGTAGCATTGGGCCATTAACATGCTGAATATTGTACTGGCCTGTTACGGCCCAGATGAAACCACGGGCCTTTAGCAGGCCGAAATGCATGTTGGGCCTCAATTTTCACTAGTCGTCGACGGGCCTTTAGTAGGCTGAAATGTAGACTGGGCCTTTTTGGGCCCAGTTAGCTCAAGGGCCGTTACCAGGCCGAAACATATCTCGGTCCTTAGTTGGCCCACTGATATCGTGCGCCTTTAAGAGGCCGAAAGCTTAGTACAGGCATCAACGGGCTGAATTACGCGACAGGCCTTTAACAGGCCCAAAGTCACATTGGGCTTAACTGTTGCCACCTTTAGCACGGGCCGTTAGTGGGCCCAATGTCCCGTCGGACCATATATGGCCCATGGGCAACACTCGCCATTCCCAGGACGAAAGTCACACCGGGCTGAAATGGGCCCATGTCTACATCGGGCCTCTAACAGGCCGAAAGTCACTGCGCTGTAGTTGGGCCCAAATATTTGGTGAACAATTAACGGGCCAGATCTTGCTTTGGGCCGTAAATGGGCCCAAATATTGGGTGAACAATTAACGGGCCAGATCTGGCTTCGGGCCGTAAATGGGCCTTTATTAAGAAGGCCGTTATTGGGCTGGCCCCGCTAGTACCTGATTAAGTACTACGGGCCTTTGACTGGGCCGGCCTTTTTAACCTATATGGGCCTTTGTTGGGCCCAGCCACGTGTCGACGTATCATAGGTATGTGTCCTCCATTGGACGGGCGACATCTGGCTCACTGACGAGCTGACAGGTGTTCCCTCCGGCCAATCAGGATTTTACACGTGGAAATTTCCCATTGGTCCGGGCTGTTAACGGGTTATCGGATCCAAAACCCGATCCGATAGCTTAACGGCGTTCCATTACGGTGGATGCTACGTGTCGGTCACCCTTGACGAAAGCACTTCTGTGATGCGTGATTTACGTCATCGAAGTGGACACTTCCGTGATGATAATTTTGGTAATGTCATGGAACACTTCTACGACAGCATAGGTATGACTATCTTGATTCTGTCATAAAATCATCATGGATGTACATGCATGACAAAAAACGCGACCTACTATGACAAACACGTATCATCATGGAAGTGTATTTTTTTGTCGTGTATCATAGCGGTGCTTAGGCGAGGCCTTGCGTCGGTAGCTTCATCAACACTGTCATCATGTTGTCATGCTGACAGAACTCTCCCTCGAATCTCTACTGGATCGTGAGTTTGTGGGACGTCACCGAGCTATGAGGCTACTGGATCACGGAGGTGCCGTACGTTCAGTACTAGGATTGGTCGATCGTGAAGACATACGACTACATCAACTGCGTTGTCATAACGCTTCCGCTTACAGTCTACGAGGGTATATGGATGACACTCTCCCCTCACGTTGCTATGCATCACCATGATCTTGCGTGTGCGTAGGAAAATTTTGAAATTACTACGTTCCTCAATAGAATCCCTTCACGGGCACTTGCAAAAGTGAGATCTGATAGAGATAATAAGATAAATATTTTTTGTTTTTTATGATATAGATTGAAAAGTAAAGATTGCAAAGTAAAAATAGATTGGAAACTTATATGATGGAAAATAGACCCGGGGGCCATAGGTTTCACTACTGGCTTCTCTCAAGATAGCATAAGTATTATGGTGGGTGAACAAATTACTATCGAGCAATTGATAGAAAAGTGCATAATTATGAGAATATCTAGGCATGATCATGTATATAGGCATCACGTCCGTGACAAGTAGACCGACTCCTGCCTGCATCTACTACTATTACTCCACACATCGACCGCTATCCAGCATGCATCTAGAGTATGAAGTTCATAAGAACAGAGTAACGTATTAGGCAAGATGACATGATGTAGAGGGATAAACTCAAGCAATATGATATAAACCCCATCTTTTTATCCTCGATGGAAACAATACAATATGTGCCTTGCTGCCCTGCTGTCACTGGGAAAGGACACTGCAAGATTGAACCCAAAGCTAAGCACTTATCCCATTTCAAGAAAGATCAATCTAATAGGCCAAACCAAACTGATAATTCGAAGAGACTTGCAAAGATATCAAATCATACATAAAATAATTCAAAGGATATTCAAATATTGTTCATAGATAATCTTGATCATAAACCCACAATTCATCGGATCTCGACAAACACACCACAAAAAGAATTACATCGAATAGTTTCCAACAAGACCGAGGAGAACTTTGTATTGAGATCCAAAGAGAGAGAAGAAGCCATCTAGCTAATAACTATGGACCCGAAGGTCTGTGGTAAACTACTCACACATCATCGGAGAGGCTATGGTGTTGCTGTAGAAGCCCTCCGTCATCGATTCACCCTCCAGCGGAGCGTTGAAAAAGGTACCAAGATGGGATCTCACAGGTACAGAAGGTTGCGGCGGTGGTAATAGCGTTTCGTGATGCTCCCGGATGTTTTCAGGGTATATGAGTATATATAAGCGAAAGAAGTGGGTCAGGTGAGCCATGAGGGGCCCACGAGGGTGGGGGCACACCTACCCCCCTGGGGCACCTCCCTACCTCATGGCTTCCTCGGTTCTTGCTTGACGTCCACTCCAAGTTTCCTGGATTGCGTTTGTTCCAAAAATCACCCACGCGAAGGTTTCATTCCGTTTGGATTCCGTTTGATATTCCTTTTCTGTGAAACACTAAAATAGATAAAAAAAACTGCAATTTGCACTGGGCCTTTGGTTAGTAGGTTAATCCCAAAAATAATATAAAAGTGTATAATAAAGCCCCTTAAACATCCAAAACCGATAATATAATAGCATGGAACAATCAAAAATTATAGATACGTTGGAGACGTACCACGAGGTCGAGCGAGCAAACGGCCTCATCTTATCCGGCATCAAGCCCTGACTGGTCAAGCCTCTGGAGAGCTCGATCGGTTGCTGGATCGACGAGCTGCCAGCCGTCCTCTGGAGCCTCCGCACCACTCTGAACAAGTCAATCGGCTTCATTCCATTATTTCTCGTGTACGGGGCCGAGGCCATCATCCCAACTGACATTGAGTTCGACTCACCTCGTATCACCATGTACACGAAAGCGGAGGCAATAGAAGCACGAAAAGACGGCGTCAATTTGCTGGAAGAAGGCCGGTTGTTGGCACTCAGCTGGTCCGCCATCTACCAGCAGAGCCTGTGCCGCTACCACAGTCGGAAGGTCAAGCCAAGATCCTTCCAAGAGGGAGACCTTGTGCTCCGGTTGATCCAGCAAACAACAGGACAACACAAGCTCTCGGCCCCTTGGGAAGGCCCCTTCATCCTCAGCAAAGCTTTGGGCAACGACTCCTACTACCTCATCGACGCACAGAAGCCCAGAGCACGCAAGAGAGACGACTCCGGCAAGGAATCGGAGCGCCAATGGAATGCAAATCTCCTCCGAAGATTTTAAAGTTAATTCAGTATGTACCACGCTACCTTTTGTTTTAAGCGCTAAGACATCAGGTCCCTCGAGAAGCACTCGGGGGCTACCCTTTATATCTATATGATAAGTTCTATGCCTATGAATGTGTTATTTCATTATTTTGCCTGGCACCGAGTTCGACCAGTCGGCCCGGGGGCTTGTCGCCTTGTACTATGTCGGTGCTACCTGCAGTCGGACAAGTGGTGTGCCGGCATCTAAGCCCTCTCTTGCCATGAGCCGTAGCTCGCAGAGCGACTGTCCGGCTGGCAAGAGTTAAATGCAAGAAATGGTGCCCACATGAAAAATGGCTCCTCGCCTCACCGACCGGCTGCTGAGCAGTCGACCGGCCGGCTTCCTACTTAACTTGCTACGTTCTAAACGGACAAAGTACTTGTCTTCCCAAAACGGCTAAGTACTTGACCAAGACACGGATCGCAGAGCGGCCGTCTGGCTAGCAAGGTGGTATCCAAGGGAAGGCAACAAATGAAAAAAAGCCAAACGAACGGAAAAGCTAGATAAGTCGGAACTCAGCAAAGCACAACTCGTGCAAGAATTAATTTACATAGCAAAAGGCCCTCGGCCAGCATTTAACAAAGTTTGAATACACCCCCAGTAGGTGGAAGTGCACAAATTTAACAAGTTTGTTCGAGAGACTACAAAAGCAGGAAAAGACAAGATAAAATTGGCATCCTAGTCCAGAGGAGCACTAGGCGGGTCTGGCAGGTTTGTGGAGTCAGCGGTGCCGGCTGGTGGAGTGGCCATCTGGCGAGTCTGAGCTTGGTCAGCGTCGGTGACAGTCGGGGCGGTCATGCATGGCGCATTGCTCGAGGCTCGATCAAGCTGAGGCTGGCCGTTCGCTCCGTCATCCGGTGCATCGTCTTCACCATCCTCGCCTCCCTCATCCTCACAATCATTGCTGCAGGCGATCTCCTCTGCCGAGTCCTCGCCCTGTTCCGGGTTCAGCCTGACTCAGTTGGGCGGCACCTTGGCAGTCTCCTCGTCCAGCTCGGGGAGGAAGACACCGGTATTGGTGTACTCAGTGATCACCGCCATGTGTTGATAGAGCGCAGGCCCCACCGCCACCAACTCTTCGCTGGCTTCCTGCCGGAACGTGGCCAGCTGGGCTAGTTTTAGCCCAGGATACCACGCCTTGACAAACTCCAAGGCCCGCCGTGCACCTGCCCGGGCTGCGAAGCCCTTCCACGCCTCGAAGCGGCCGACAGCCACCTCCAGCCAGACGGCGGTCCGACTGGGGTTGCGCGGAGCTTGAATGTCTGGCCAGAGGGTGGAAACCACCTGGGCTCCGATGCGCTGCAGACGGCGGAGTGCCTGATGAGCCAGCTGGAGACGAGCTTGAACAGCGAGAAGCTGCTCGCCCAAGGTCCGAGGGGCGTTGGGCGTGATTTCTGCACGAGCCTGCATTTGCTCGTTGTGGCGAGCCTCAATGGTTTGGGTGGCGGCAACGGCGTGACCAAGGAAGTACTCTGCGCAAGAAGGAAAAAGAACTAAGAAGCCGAAAACCGGCTCATATAATAGTCGACATATGAAAGAAAGGAAAGGATAACTCACCATCAAGCATGTCGTCAATCTCGTCGTAGCCGTCGGATAGAGCTTTCTCCCTCTCGACCCACTTTGAGCACTCGGTCTCAAATTCAGCCTGGAGGGCATCCTCCGCCTCCTTAAGCTTCTGGAGCTCCGACTTGTGCTGGTCCGCCAACTTCTCGACCGAGCGGTCGCGCTCCTGCGCCACCTTGCTGCACTCCTCCTCCTTGGCGCGCAGCACGGTTTGGGCTTCGCCCAGGTGCTGCTGCAAGGTGGCGTTGGCTCCTGCAGAAGACAAGAAAGAGACGAAAGTCAGCAAATCAACAAAGTGGAAAAGTGGTTGCCGGAAGATCCGGCCCGTCTGCTCAGAAGTCGGCCCGAAGCTCGGGGGCTACACATAGCGGGTGCACTGGCGCGCCCCCGCAAGATAGGAAAGACAGAGGCTTACTCCGGCTATCGGATAGGTCAGCGGTTCGCTTGGCCAGCTCCTGGACCTGGGAGTTGTAGGCGGCCGGGCGGATGTTATGGTAATCCTGCAACGAAGACAACAGGAGAAAAGAAAAGGTCAGCTCTCAAAACTTACCTTTAAGTTCGAGCCGCTTTGCTCAAAGAGCCGCCCGAACTCGAGGGTTACACCAGTGGGCGCCTGGCGTGCCTACGTAAGATTACAAGAATCAAAAACAAGGCACAAGAAACATACCCGGACAGTTGCTCGCGTCGCCAAGAATGCCTTCGTATACCGCTGGAGGGCGGCGCCTTGGGCCTGGAACTGGGCCTGAACGTTGTGTGCGGCCATGTTCAGGACACCCGTCCCGCCTCCAGGCATCCACTCTAGTGGGGCAGCACTGGTGGCCTCCGTTTCAGGGGCCAACGAGCTTGCTGTCCCAATCTCCTGCAGCCGTGGCGCTTAGACCGCCTTCGCCGCACACCGGCGCACCAGAGTATGGACCACCGGGGTCATCCCCACCACTAGCTCACCATGGACCGGCGGCGCACGTCAGGCCGATAGCCATGGGCCTCGACAGACGGCACTTGCGGGGACACCTCCGCCCCCAAGATGATGGCGTCTCCCCCTCCCCTCTCCATGACCGGCAGTTCATCGCTGACTCCTCCAGTCGGCGCCGGATATCTGGCGCCGGTGGCGCGGCGCATAGAGGGATGATGAGTTGTGGAGCCCGGCCGCGTGTGGCCTCTTCCGCCTGCGCCTTGGAGGCTGCGTCCGCCTGGGCCTTGGTTGCGGCATTCCCCTAGGCTTTGGTAGCGGCATTGGCTTGGGCCTTGGCCGCCGCATCCGTGCCCACCTGCGCCGCCTTGGTCGCTGCTACCTTCTGCCGTTCCGCCTCCTCCCATTCCTCGCGTGCCTCCCGCGCATTCCTCTCCGTCGCCTCCTGGAGGTTGGTGACTGGATCCACACGGCGAGAGTTGGCGGAGCCCTCCACCACCCCGATCACGGAAGCAGAGGTGGACATCTCAAGAGAGAGCGGGGCCCTGTTCACGCAAGATAAGAGGAAACTTAGAAAGAGTTTGAAAGAAATACGAAAGGAGAACGCAAGAATAATCAAGTACTTACGCGGACACCGTCAGGGGCAACTTCAGGGTTCTCAGGAACTGGGCCGCCTGGTCGCGGCGGCCGTGTTTTTAGGTTTCTTCGGCCGGCTACCGAATTGCAGCGAGCCGGCTCGGCGCTTCGGCGCGTCGCCTGGTGTAGCCGGCATGGCTGAAGAGCTCGCACCCGCCTTGTCGGCGCCGTGTGGGCGGCATGGCTTGGCCTCCTCCTTGTTGTCATCCAGCTAATCCTCGACACCGCCTCCCCCTGAGCCTCCTCCTCAGCCATCGCCACATGTGGTGTCATCCTCCTCCATGGCGGCCGCCCCCAAGTCAGGGTCGTCCACATCGCTTCTCGTCCGGTCCGGCATGAACACGTAACCTGGCTCTAGAGCGTCAGCGACCGACTGGGTCGAGAAGACTTGTTCCATTGCCGACTAATCAAATGGCAAGGCAACAACTCGAACAAGCAAAGAAGTAAAAAAGGGGATAACAAGACTCACCGCAGGTGGCGGGTGTGCACGATCGTACGGCAACTTGCGGAACTGCCAGTCCTTCTCCGACAGCTTGAGGTTGGAGAAGTAATTGACCAGTCGGACCACCTCCACGTCCGGCATGTCCCGCGTGCACATCCAGCATGGGTCCTGGTGCCCGCTGATGCTGCTGATGATGTGCGGCCGGGCTTGAAGGGGAAGCACTCGGCGTGCAACATAGGCGGCCAAAAGATCTGAGCCCTTGAGGCCCTCCGACTCCGTCATCACCTGAAGTTGGGCGAGGGCGGCGTGGGAGGCAGCCAATAGAGTGGTCGGCTTGTACCGCCAACTAGCGCGCGGCTCAGCAGGCGGGCCGGCCATGTAGGCCGGCAGGTTGATGTAGTCCATCATCGGGTGGAGATTCTTGATGTAGAAATAAGACTTCTGGCATAGTTTGGCCGTTTGCAGCAGAGTGATGGATGGGAGGCGGTTCTCGGCACCCAAACGCCGCACCGCCACGTAGGCTCTGCACTAAGCTGCCATGCCTTTGGCGGCGGTGCCAAGCTTGAGGTAGAAGCACTCTCCCCAGAGTTTGAGAGTGGGGAGAATGCCGAGATAGCCATCGCAGAGGGTGACAAAGGCGGCCAGCAGCACCACCGTGTTGGGCGTGAAGTGGTGCGGCTGGACTTGGTAGAAGTTGGGGAAGGAACACAGGAAGCCGCCTGCCGGAAGGCCGAAGCCGCGAAGGAAATGCAACCGAAAGACGACGCGCTCATCCTCCTCCAGCGCCGGAAAGATTTCTGCCTTAGGAGGAACGCGCACCTTCACATGCGCCACGCGGGGCATGCGCCGCGTCTAGTGGACGAAACGAGATGGTCCTTGTGCATGTTGGACCCGTCCGAGTACCCAGCGCGCGCGGGACATGGGCTCAGGCGCTCGTCGTAGGCATGGCACAGTGGCGAGCGGACGAAGGCTACGGTGAGCAAGAAGGCCGCAGCGAGAAAGAGGTGTTGCGGTGGCAGAGAAGAGAAAGAAAGGAATGGCGATGACAAAGGCGAAGGGAGAGGAGGGCGTGCATGTGTCTGCCGCCCCCTCCTCCCCCTACTTATAGCCCGAGGCGGCGAAGCCGAGGGTGCAAGAACGTGGGGGTCATGGGATTAACTGCGCCCACGACCCCACATTTACCGCGCAGTAACGGTGTGCATGTACTGCACCCCGGAATCTCAACCGTCCGCCTCGGCCGCTGCAGATCCGTGCGCGTGCCGAGGCCCGGTAGTGGCGGGGCCCAGCCTGCGGAGACTTCTCGTCGCCTGCGTGGGCTGGCAGGCCGGCACGGCTGGCTGATGCTGCATGGCGCATGGGCAGCGGGAGGCAAGCCTGGCGCCCGGCTGGCGTGCCACCTAGCTCCGGCCACGACGTTTCGAAACCGCCAGGCGGTTTGCCTGGACGCGTCCGACTCCTACCAGTCGGCGCTTCAGAAGACGTGTGAGGCAAAGCAAACAGACCACTCGGAGTAGGAAGCTGCTGAGGCTCCTCGCCTTTTTCAGCCGCGGCACCGCACCAGCTTCGGGGACTACTGTCGGAGTAAATGACCACGGGTAGCCTCATCTGCTCCCCCTAGTATTTCAAAACATCGGGGCCAGCTGCGCCCCTCAAGCCTCGAAGACAAAGAGCCGCCTCCTCAGGGCCGGCTGGTCTGAGCGGCCTGCTGCTGGAAGGCGGTGGAGCTCAAAGGGTGGCCCTGAGGTGGGCCGATTCCTAGCAGGCGGCCTCCAGGGAGGATGACTCCTGGCAAACGGCACTTCCCTCCCTTTAAGTTAGCACCCACATAATCACGATGAGATGGGGCGTGGCTACAGTGCATCCTGCCACCCCCAAATCCAGGGCGGAGCGTGGCCACAGTGCAGCATACTAGGCGGACATCCCTTGCCCGGGCACGGCACTGTTGCCACGCAGCCCATGACATCATCCATGGCAGAGGAAGCCATGCTCCCACGACGGGCTGTCGGTATGGCCCGCAGGTGGTGGGCCCTACCTATCCGTGAGATGCCAGAAGGCGGCTGGCCGTCACCAGCCGGCGCGGGCGAGGCCGACTCCTGAACAGGCGGCCCTCCCTCTTCCTTGGAGTCTGTGCACCATTAATCAGAAGAGATGGAGAGTGGCTACAGTGAACGCCCGCCAGGCGGTGGACTGTAGCCATGCTCTCTCTGACCAGGCACGCGTCATCAATGGCGCGGCCACAGTACTTAGCAGCCGGCAGGACCCGCAAGCGGCCGGCGCGGGTTGTCAGCCAAGTACGAGACAGCCGGCGGGACCCACCAGGCGGTGGGCGCCAGTAGCCCGTGGAGAAGTAGGCAAACAGAGACACTGACAGCCAGGTCCCATGGCCGGCCAGATTACCATTGTACCCCTGGGGGTAGACCTATATAAACCCCCCAGGGCACCCATGCAAAGGATTCAACTTCTTAGATATCACACTCACAGAGAGAGAGGAGTAGAGCTAGCTCTGCCCTTCTTCCTCCTCTAGCCAAACAACTCAAGTAGCAAGCTTGTAGCCCCTTGTTTAGACAGTGATCATGCGGAGACCCCGCAGAGTAGGACTAGGGGTGTTATCTCCTAGGAGGGCCTCGAACCTGGGTAAGATGCGTCAGCGTACATGTCTATGCCTTATCCCGTTTCCAGGCACCGGCGACGTATTACTCTCCCCCACCATGATAAGCCATCCTTTGGCATATGTCGCACAACAGCCCTAACAACGGGCACGATCTCTGTTTTGACAAGACATGCCAATGGAGCTTGTGCCTCGAAAGGCGAAGCGGAAGGCATGAAAACAGTTTGAAATATTAAGGGGCCATACATGACATTTCATTGAAAAAGTTGTCAGTGGAAAGACACTATTTTATCTGATACCCTGCCTTCGTGGCTAAGGGTTGTATTAACAATACAGAGCCGGGTGCAGTTCCTCCATGCAAAGAATTATTCTAAGATTCTCAAGAAAAGGAACCCGTCTTGTGATGCCAAAGACAATTTGTGTGCCGAACACATCATCATCGAAGACTGGTTTAGGGGCTACTGAGGGAGTCCTGGATTAGGGGGTCCTCGGACGTCCGGACTATTGGATATGGTCAGGACTAATGTGCCATGAAGATAAAAACAAAGGACTTTCCCCGTGTCCGGGTAGGACTCCCATATGCAATGAAGGCAAGCTTGGTGTCAGGATATGTTATTTCCTTCCTTTAAGAACCGACTCTGTACAACCCTAGGCCCCTCTAGTGTGTATGTAAACAGAGGGTTTAGTCCGTAGAGGCTATCAGAATTCTCATAGGCTAGATAGTTAGGGTTTAGCCCTTTCGATCTCGAGGTAGATCAACTCTTGTAACCCCTATACTCATCGAATACAATCAAGCAGGACGTAGGGTTTTACCTCCATTAAGAGGGCCCGAACCTGGGTAAACATTGTGTCCCACTTGTCCTTTGTTACCCTTGATCCTCAGACGCAAAGTTTGGGACCCCATACCCGAGATCGGCCGGTTTTGACACCGACAATAAGCGCCACACCTTTGAATTTCTTCAAGGCCTCATTCAATTTTTCATGAGATGCGTTATTCTACTTGCACCTATAGGTTCATACTTCTGGCAGTGAACATGTTACATGTGCTAAATTATAAACCAGTGCACATATAGTTACAATGCTTTTGTTTTGTCCTGAGAATATATTACTGTACTTCCTAGATATCACTGCCTACTATTTTACTTCTTGCATGCTATATTTATGCTAATGGTGTTGTTCTGATGCCACCTGTGGTTCCATGAGACTGCTTCATGTTCTCTATGCTTAATTACACATCAGCAAACTAGCATGTGGTTCCGCTGCTTTTTGTTCAGTTTAACCTACATTTTCTGATGCTAGCTATTACATCACTGCTCTGAGCCTCTGTTCATTACTTTTTTGTGCATTCTTGATCTTCCCAAGTTGCATGACTAAATTGATGCTTCTATTAATTATGGAGCTGCAAGCCCATCAAGCAAAACATTTGTTCTTTTGGGGCTGGCACCTCGAACAAGCATAAAAATAGAGTGAAGCACATATATTGTCGTGTAAGCACACACCCTTCATTCATTAGTTTAGATGAACCATTGATGATCAATTCGAACCAGTGCATGCGATTAAAATTAATTTTACCTAAATAGAGGGTGCACAATAAACTACTACAACTAGACTTGCAACCATGGGATGTTGACGATATCTTCAAAGAACATGGCAATAGCAGCGAGGCTTCACAGTAGCATATGTTAAGCTAGTGTGTCTTAGTATATGTGAAATGTAATGTGTGTGGGCTACTTTCTTGGCTTGTGCCGTCAACCTGTAATCCTATAGAATTACAAATAGTTCAGTTGTCTGCTTTGCTGTATAGCTTGACTCGACTGCTTGTTTGTTACTTGTTAGGCTATACCTGAGTTGGCCAATATGTTAGCAGTGCATATTGTACTATCATAAAGAAATGAATGCCTAGTTCATTAATTTGAGTCCTTAACTTTTCCTATGAACTTCATCACAAGGCTGTCTTCGTAGTTTATATGAGGCCACATTGTTAAGTGCTTTCTTAGATTATTTCAACTGCCTAGATGCCTTGGCAACTTAAAACTAGCAGCGGTACACTCCCTTTCAACTAGGGATATCAACTGGTCCCACTTCATCCCGATTAAAGTCCACTAGTGGTATGATAGTTCAAAAGATTTTTTGTTTTTTGAGGAAAATGAACTGGCGAGCTAGCAAAAACTAACTAGATGGGACTGGCGAATGTCGTTTATTTGCCACTTACATCCCTAGTTTCATCTTACCATTTTAATTTATTTTCGGCTGATGCTGCTTGGAACCATTTGAATATAGCTTGCCATGCTCGGCAATAATTCGTATGTCGTTTACCATGTAAGCTTACTGCCTGGATCATGCGATATCTATCTCTTACTTATGTCAAGCGGAAACCTTTCAGGATGCCGTTCACACTAGGACACAATGCACAACCCTAGATTCTATTTGTGGAAGCAGCGTGCCATCCATGTTACCAGATGGTAGCAGTTCAGAAGCGACACCGCCGGAGAGCAGTCTGAGCACAGATATTATAGTTCTTGAGGCTCTACTAGAGGTAGAAAGAGATGGTGTGGCTGCCATGAATGAGGTAATCTTGATCTTGAGACTGGATATTATGCAATTAGCTGCACGCATTATGCAAGCAACCCAAGAATTGGAGGAAGTGAGAATGTTGCATTTTAAGATGATGACCCACAAGTGTAGGGGATCAATCGTAGTCCTTTCGATAAGTAAGAGTGTCGAACCCAACAAGGAGCAGAAGGAAATGATAAGCAGTTTTCAGTAAGGTTTCCTCAGCAAGCACTGAAATTGTACGTGATAGATAGTTTTGTGATAAGATAAATGGTAACAAGTAACAAGTAAATAAAGTAAATAAAGTGCAGCAAGGTGGCCCAATCCTTTATGTAGCAAAGGATAAGCCTGGACAATTTCCAATAATGAGAAAGGAGCTCCCGAGGACACATGGGAATTATCGTCAAGCTAGTTTTCATCATGTTCATATGATTCACGTTCGGTACTTTGATAATTTGATATGTGGGTGGACCAGTGCTTGGGTACTGCCCTTACTTGGATAAGCATCCCACTTATGATTAACCCCTATTGCAAGCATCCGCAACTACAAAAGAAGTATTAAGGTAAACCTAACCACAGCATTAAACATATGGATCCAAATCAGCCCCTAACGAAGCAACGCATAAACTAGGGTTTAAGCTTCTGTCACTCTAGCAACCCATCATCTACTTATTACTTCCCTATGCCTTCCGCTAGGCCCAAATAATGGTGAAGTGTTATGTAGTCGATGTTCATATAACGCTACTAGAGGAAAAGACAACATACATCTCATCAAAATATCGAACGAATACCAAATTCACATGACAACTAATAGCAAGACTTCACCCATGTCCTCAGGAACAAACGTAACTACTCACAAAGCATATTCATGTTCATAACCAGAGGAGTAATAATAAGCATAAAGGATCTGAACATATGATCTTCCACCAAGTAAACCAATTAGCATCAACTATAAGGAGTAATCAACACTACTAGCAACCCACAGGTACCAATTTGTGGTTTTGATACAAGAGATGAACTAGGGTTTTGAGAGGAGATGGTGCTTGTGAAGATGTTGATGGAGATTGACCCCCTCCTGATGAGAGGATCGTTGGTGATGACGTTGGTGATGATTTCCCCCTCCCGGAGGGAAGTGTCCCCGGCAGAACAGCTCCGCCGGAGCCCTAGATTGATTCCGCCAAGGTTCCGACTCGTGGCGGTGGAGTTTCGTCCCGTAAGCTTGCCCATGATTTTTTCCAGGGTAAAAGCTCTAATATAGCAGAAGATGGACACTGGGGGACCCACCAGGGAGGACCAGGAGACAGGGGGGCACGCTCCCCACTCTCCTGGATGAGGTGTAGGCCCCCTGGTGTATTTCTTTCGCCCAAAAATTCTTATTAATTCCAAAAAAGATGTTTTGTGGAGTTTCAGGACTTTTGGATCTATGCAGAATAGGTTTCCAATATTTGCTCCTTTTCCAGCTAGAATTCCAGCTGCCGGCATTCCCCCTCTTCATGGTAAACCTTGTAAAATAAGAGAAAATAGCCATAAGTATTGATATATAATGTGTAATAACAGCCCATAATGCAATAAATATTGATATAAAAGCATGATGCAAAATGGACGTATCAACTCCCCCAAGCTTAGACCTCGCTTGTCCTCAAGCGGAAGCCGAAATCGAAAAATATGTCCACATGTTTAGAGATAGAGGTGTCGATAAAAATAAAATACGGACATGAGGGCATCATGATTATTCTTATAACAGCAACATATATAGATTTTATCATATGATTTCTTATGCTCAAGTAACAATCAATTCATAATGTCAAGTATGGCTCAAAAACTTCATTGGGAACTAAAAAACTATAATCTCAGTCATTGAAGCAATTGCAATTTATCGTAACATCAGAAAGAGTCAACAATAGAGCTTTTCAGCAAGCTCACATACTCAACTATCTCATAGTCTTCTACAATTGCTAACACTCACGCAGTACTTGTGGTTATGGAGCTTCATCCGGACACTGAGAAAGATAGGGGCTTATTGTGTTGCCTCCCAACGTATTCACCTTTAGGTGATGTCAACAATAATAGCCCATGCTAACTTACATCCAATTGGATATATAAATCATGATCTTTCAAACACGAGGAGCTTGCCAAAGGATAAAATGAAAAAGGGAAAGGTGTGGATCACCTTGACTCAAGCATAAAGTAAAAACATAAAGTAAAAGATAGGCCCTTCGCAGAGGGAAGCGGAGGTTGTCATGTGCGTTTAGGGTTGATGCACAAAATCTTAATGCAAAAGAACGTCACTTTATATTGCCCCTTGTATGTGGACCTTTATTATGCAGTCGGTCGCTTTTATTACTTCCACAACAAGATCGTACAAAGCTTATTTTCTCTGCACTAATAAGTCATACATATTTAGATAGCAATTTTTATTGCTTGCAACATGACAACTTACTTGAAGGATCTTACTCAATCCATAGGTAGGTATGGTGGACTCTCATGGCAAAACTGGGTTTAAGGATATTTGGAAGCACAAGTAGTATCTCTACTTGGTGCAAGGAATTTGGCTAGCATGAGGGGGAAAGGCAAGCTCAAATGTTTGGAAGGTCAATGACAATATACTTTAACTGAGATGTCGGAAAACATAAACCATTACGTTGTCTTCCCTGTCCAATGTCAATTCTTTTAGCATGTCATACTTAATGAGTGCTCCCAACTATAAAAGGTGTCCAAGATAATATATTTATATGTTAACCCCTCTTTCCTTATCACTTCCTATTAATTGCAACGATGACCAAAACTACGTTCATCAACTCTCAACAATTTTTATGCCTCATACTTTCTATATGTGAAGTTATCACTATCCATAAGATCAATATGATCTCTTTTATTCTTCCTACTTTCTCAAGATCATAGCAACATAGCAAAGCCCTTGACTCAACACTAATCTTTATTATAGATAGCTCACGGACTCGATTACAAAAAGAGATCACAAAGCAAAACTCAAACTACTTGATATCAAAACTTCAAACTACTAGATCAAGATACTACTAAAAGGATCAAACTAAATAATGCGGTAAATATAGGAGTGTGATGGTGATACGATACCGGGGCACCTCCCCCAAGCTTGTCAGTTGCCAAGGGGAGTGCCCATACCCATGTGATTATGTCCTCGGAGGTGGTGAAGTAGGAGTTGTTGATGATGTAGGCTTGTTCCTCAATTTACACTTGAGTATAATATTTTGCTCCTTTAGGTCCTCGATCTCCTGCTCAAGGCTTAATACTCTTTTGCATAATTCCTGTTTATTTTCCTTCAAGAGACGAAAAGGGATAAACTCGATCTTTGGCTTCTTTACTCTATCAGGGAGGCATGACTTTTTAAACTCCACATGCATGTCCCCAGGCTGAGGTAATGGGGCTTCGTCTTCGTCTGAACTCGTCTCCTCCTTTACTTTAGGCTCATAGTATTCCCCTTCTTCAGACATCCAGCCATCATGGTCCAAGTCCCCGTAGACCTTAGGGTCTGCGAGGTAATCAGCCACATAACTTTCCCCCTCCGAATCTTGGGACGACATATTGCTCTTAAATCTGAAACAGAAATAGCTTGAAACGAGAACAGAGGATATTAGCGTGATACGGTGGTCAAAACCTTCGGGAGTATATATAATGAATTTTTACCGACCAAAATACGTAACGTGCAAGAAAACAGAGTCCGGGAGGCTCATGAGGTGCCCACGAGACAGGGGGCGCGCCTAGTAGGGGGGCGCCCTCCACTCTTTTGGGGGCCTCGTGTCCCTTTCGGACTACTTCTTTCTTCCTAAAATTCTTAAATATTCCAAAACTGATAAAAATTGCCATTGGAGTTGTTTTGGAGTCGGTTTACTTACCGTACCACATACCTATTCCTTTTCGGAGTCTGGAACGTTCTGGAAAGTGTCCCTTATGTATTCCTCCGGGGTTACGGTTTCAATGATATTAGTTTCAACATTGATAGGATTACCTGAAATATAATGTTTAATACTATGACCGTTTACCACCCTTAGACTCGTGCCTTCGAAGTTGTTGATTTTTATGGCACTAGAACGATAGACCTCCTCAATAACATAAGGACCTTCCCATTTTGAGAGAAGTTTTCATGCAAAAAAATCTTTAACGAGAGTTGAATAATAATACATAGTCTCCTACGTTAAACTCACGCTTTTGTATCCTTTTATCATGCCAGCGTTTGACTTTTTTTTGAATAGCTTGGCATTCTCATATGCTTGGGTTCTCCATTCATCAAGTGAGCTAATATCAAACAACCTCTTCTCACCGGCAAGTTTGAAGTCATAATTGAGCTCTTTAGTAGCCCAATATGCCTTATGTTCAAGTTCAAGAGGTAAATGACACGCTTTTCCATAAACCATCTTATATGGAGACATACCCATAGGATTTTTGTATGCAGTTCTATGGGCCCATAATGCATCATCAAGTTTTTTGGACCAATTCTTTATAGACCTATTCACAGTCTTTTGAAAAATTAATTTGAGCTCTCTATTGCTCAACTCTACTTGACCACTAGACTACGGATGATAAGGAGATGCGATTCTATGATTGACATCATACTTAGCAAGCATCTTACGGAAAGCACCATGACTAAAATGTGAACCACCATTAGTCATAAGATATCTAGGGACTCCAAACCTCGGAAAAATAACTTCCTTAAGCACTTTAATAGAAGTGTTATGATCAGCACTACTAGTTGGAATAGCTTCTAACCACTTAGTAACGTAATCAACAGCAACTAAAATATGTGTATAACCATTAGAGGCAGGAAAAGGTCCCATATAATCAAAGCCCCAAACATCAAATGGTTCAGCAAACAAGAGAATAATTCATAGGCATTTCTTGACGTCTACAAATGTTACCTATTCTTTGACATTCATCACAAGATAAGACAAACTTACGAGCATCTTTGAAGAGAGTAGGCCAATAAAAACAAGATTGTAGTACCTTGTGTGCAGTTCTATCTCCAGCGTGGTGTCCTCCATAAGATTCAGAGTGACACTTACGTAGAATCTGTTCCTGTTCATGCTCAGGTACACAACGTCTAATAACACCATCTACTCCTTCTTCATAAAGGTGTGGGTCATCCCAGAAGTAATGTCTTAAATCATAAAAGAACTTTTTCTTTTGCTGGTATGTGAAACTAGGCGGTATAAATTTAGCAACAATGTAATTAGCATAATCAGCATACCAAGGAGCAGTACGAGAAGCATGAATGACCGCTAGTTGTTCATTGAAAACTATCATCAATAGGAAGTGGGTCATCAAGAACATTCTCTAACCTAGACAAGTTATCTGCAACGGGGTTCTCATCTCCCTTTCTATCAATAATGTGTAAATCAAATTCTTGGAGCAAGAGAACCCATCTAATGAGCCTAGGCTTAGCATCTTTCTTTTCCATAAGATATTTAATAGCAGCATGATCAGTGTGAATAGTAACTTTGGAATCAACAATATAAGGCCTAAACTTATCACATGCAAACACAACTGCTAAGAAATCTTTTTCAGTAGTAGCATAATTTCTTTGGGCAGTATCAAGAGTCTTAGTAGCATACTGGATAACATTCAATTTCTTATCAACTCTTTACCCTAGAACAGCACGTACAGCATAATCACTAGCATCACACATAATTTCAAAAGGTTAATTCCAATCAGGTGGCCGGACAATAGGTGTAGTGATCAAAGCTTTCTTAAGTATTTCAAATGCTTCTACACAATCATCATCAAAGAGAAAAGGAATATCTTTTTGCAATAAATTAGTCAGAGGCCTAGAGATTTTAGAAAAGTCCTTAATGAACCTCCTATAAAAACCGGCGTGACCAAGGAAACTTCTTATACCTTTTATGTCCTTGAGACATGGCTCTTTTCAATAGCATCAACTTTGGCTTTATCAACTTCAATACCTCTCTCGGAGATCTTGTGCCCCAAGACAATGCCTTCGTTAACCATAAAGTGACACGTTTCCCAATTCAGGACGAGACTAGTGTCTTCGCATCTCTGCAAAACTCGATCGAGGTTGCTGAAACAATCATCAAAAGAGGATCCATAAACGGAAAAGTCATCCATGAATACCTCACAAATCTTTTCACAAAAATCAGAGAATATAGCCATCATGCATCTTTGAAAGGTAGAAGGTGCATTACATAAACCAAAAGGCATACATCTATAAGCAAAAGTACCAAAAGGGCAAGTAAAAGTAGTTTTAGATTGATCCTTCGCTGACACAGGTATTTGAGAGAAGCCAGAATAACCATCTAGAAAGCAGAAATGTGTGTGTTTGGATAGTCTTTCTAACATTTGATCAATAAAAGGTAAAGGGTAATGATCTTTCTTAGTAGCTTTATTTAACTTACGGAAATCAGTTACCATCCTATAACCTGTAATAATTCTTTGCGGGATCAATTCATCTTTGTCATTAGGAACAACGGTAATACCTCCCTTTTTAGGAATGCAATGGACAGGGCTTACCCATTCACTATCAGCAACGGGATAAATAATACCTGCCTCAAGGAGCTTTAGTATATCCTTTCTTACCACTTCTTTCATCTCGGGGTTTAGTCATCGTTGAGGATCTCTAACTGGTTTGGCATCGTCCTCCATATTAATTTTGTGTTGGCATAACGTTGGACTAACCCCCTTAAGATCATCCAGAGTATATCCAATATCAGCTCGGTGCTTCTTCAGAGTTTTCAATAATCTTTCTTCTTCTTTCTCTGAAAGGTTAGCACTAATAATAACAGGATATATTTTCTTTTCATCAAGATAAGCATACTTATGATTATCAGGTAATGGTTTGAGTTCAAACACGGGATCACCCTTGGGTGGAGGGGGATCCCCAAGAATTTCAATGGGAAGGTTATGTTTCAGCATAGGTTCCTGTTTGAGGAACACTTCATCGATTTCCCTTCTTTCCTTCATAAACATATCGTTTTCATGGTCTAGCAAATATTGTTCTAATGGATCAGTAGGAGGAACAGCAATGGAAGCAAGACCAATAATCTCATCCTTACTAGGTGGTTCCCTATCACGAGGTTGTCGACGAAACTTAGCAAAATTAAACTCATGATACATACCATCTATACCAACTGTGACAATATCTTTTTTCACAATCAATCTTAGCACTAGCTATACTCAAGAAGGGTCTACCAAAAATAATGGGACAAAAATCATCTTGTGGGGAACGAAGAACAAGAAAATCAGCAGGGTATTTAACCTTCCCACACAAAACTTCAACATCTCTAACAATCCCAAAGGGTTTAATGGTATCCCTATTAGCAAGCTTAATAGTAACATCAATGTCTTCTAATTCAATGGGTGCAATGTCATGCATAATTTCTTGATATAAGGTATAAGGTATTGCACTAGCACTAGCTCCCATATCACATAGGCCATGATAACAATGATCTCCTATTTTAACAGAAATAACAAGCATGCCTACGACAAGTCTATGTATCTTAGTATCCGGTCTAGCAATATTAGTAGTCTCACCACAGAAATAAATAACATGCCCATCTAAATCCTCATCCAAGAGATCTTTAACCACAACAATACTAGGTTAAACATTAATTTGCTCAGGAGGTGTTTAAGTCCTAGTATTACTCTTACGAACAACAGTCGAAGCTTTAGCATGATCCTTTATCCTAACAGGAAAAGGAGGTTTCTCAACATAAGTAGTAGGAATAATAGGATCACTATAGGTGATTGTCTTTTCTTCGACTGTAATAGGTGCAACTACTTTCACTTCAACAGGAGGATTATATTTAAACCACTTCTCTTTAGGGAGATCAACGTGAGTAGCAAATGATTCACAGAAAGAAGCTACTATCTCAGAGTCAAGTCCATACTTAGCGCTAAATCCACGGAAAGCATCGGTATCCATAAAAGATTTAACACAATCGAACTTAGGTGTCATGCCTGACTCCTTACCATCGTCGGAACCCCAATCTTCAGAGTTGCGTTTAATTATTTCCAATAAGTCCCATTTGAAATCAATAGTCTTCAACATATAAGAGCCAGCACAGGAAGTATTGAGCAGGTTGCGATTATCAAGAGAAAGCCGAGCATAAAAATTCTGAATAATCATTTCCCGGGAGAGCTCATGATTGAGGCATGAATATAACATTGACTTAAGCCTCCCCCAAGCTTGAGCGATGCTTTATCCTTCGCGAGGCTAGAAATTATATATGTAATCACGATCACGATGAACAAGGTGCATAGGATAGAACTTCTGGTGAAATTCCAGCTTCAATCATTTATAATTCCAAGATCTTGTATCATCACATAGCCTATACCAGGTCAATGCATCTCCCTTCAAAGATAAAGGGAAGACCTTCCTTTTGACAACATCATCGGGAATACCTGCAAGCTTAAATAATCCACAAACTTCATCCACAAAGATAAGGTGTAAATCGGGATGCAATGTTCCATCGCCTGCAAATGGATTAGCTAGTAGTTTCTCTATCATTCCTGAAGGAATCTCAAAGTAAATATTTTCATAAAGTTCAGTAGGTTGAGGAGCAACTCTTTGCTCTTCAGGTCGGGGTGAAGATACCTCGAACAAGCCCCTCAAAGGATTAGTTTCCATAGTGACAAGTAACAGAAAATTTTAGCACACTATATAAATGTTTCCTTGCCAAGTTGCACTCACCAAAAGCGCTACACTCCCCGGCAACGGTGCCAGAAAAGAGTCTTGATGACCCACAAGTGTACGGGATCAATCGTAGTCCTTTCGATAAGTAAGAGTGTCGAACCCAACGAGGAGCAGAAGGAAATGATAAGCGGTTTTCAGTAAAGTTTTCTCTGCAAGCACTGAAATTATAGGTGATAGATAGTTTTGTGATAAGATAAATGGTAACGAGTAACAAGTAAGGTGGCACAATCCTTTATGTAGCAAAGTATAAGCCTGGACAATTTCTAATAATTATAAAGGAGCTCCCGAGGACACATGGGAATTATCGTCAAGCTAGTTTTCATCACGTTCATATGATTCGTGTTCGGTACTTTGATAATTTGATATGTGGGTGGACCCGTGCTTGGGTACTGCCCTTACTTGGACAAGCGTCCCACTTATGATTAACCCCTATTTCGAGCATCCGCAACTACAAAAGAAGTATTAAGGTAAACCTAACCACAGCATTAAACATATGGATCCAAATCAGCCCCTAATGAAGCAACGCATAAACTAGGGTTTAAGCTTCTATCACTCTAGCAACCCATCATCCACTTATTACTTCCCCATGCCTTCCTCTAGTCCCAAATAATGGTGAAGTGTCATGTAGTCGACTTTCACATAACACCACTAGAGGAAAAGACAACATACATCTCCTCAAAATATCGAATGAATACAAAATTCACATGACTACTAATAGCAAGACTTCACCCATGTCCTAAGGAACAGACGTAACTACTCACAAAGCATATTCATGTTCATAATCAGAGGAGTAATAATATGCGTAAAGGATCTGAACATATGATCTTCCACCAAGTAAACCAATTAGCATCAACTACAAGGAGTAATCAACACTACTAGCAACCCACAGGTACCAATTTGTCATTTTGATACAAGATTGGATACAAGAGATGTACTAGGGTTTTGAGAGGAGATGGTGCTGGTGAAGATGTCGATGGAGATTGACCCCCTCCCGATGAGAGGATTGTTGGTGATGACATTGGTAATGATTTCCCCCTCCCGGAGGGAAGTGTCCGCGGCAGAACAGCTCCGCCGGAGCCCTAGATTGATTCCGCCAAGGTTCCGCCTCGTGGCGGCGGAGTTTTGTCTCGTAAGCTTGCGCACGATTTTTTCCAGGGTAAAAGCTCTAATATAGCAAAAGATGGACACCGGGAGCCCACCAGAGGGTCCAGGAGACAGGGGGCACGCCTAGTAGGGGGGCGCCCCCCACTCTCCTGGATGAGGTGTGGGCCCCTGGTGTATTTCTCTCGCCCAAAAATTCTTATTAATTCCAGAAAGATGTTTCGTGGAGTTTCAGGACTTTTGGAGTTGTGCAGAATAGGTTTCCAATATTTGCTCCTTTTCCAGCCAGAATTCCAGCTTGCCAAGATTCCCCTCTTCATGGTAAACCTTGTAAAATAAGAGAAAATAGCCATAAGTATTGAGATATAATGTGTAATAACAGCCCATAATGCAACAAATATTGATATAAAAGCATGATGCAAAATGGACGTATCAAAAGACAGAGGAGGTCCTGCTGCTTTTGCTATTTGAAGCCCACGGTAATCCCAGTTCTTCTTAGATACCAGTTGGAATTGTCATTAGATTAGTATACTTGCATGTTGTGTCATGTCTCTGAATGGATTATGTTGTTAGACCCCCTATGTTGTCCATGTGTTGTAATAATCTGAATTTTTTAGGCGAGGTAATCCTCAGCACTTGTATGATTGACATAAGATGAACTATTTGTCGTGTGAGCATATTGTATTGGATGAAATAACTGTTTGACACAAAGTGTATCCAACCTACTGAATTCAAAGATCACAACATTTCTAAATCATATTCATATATAAAGGTGGAATAAATCTTTGCCGTGGTTTTGAAGAAATAAATAACAAAACGTAGAATGATGTATGGATAATCGTAATCGAATACAAATTGGATTTGAATTTAGTTGCCAGGGTAAACGTGAATGTTAATTCTCCCAAATTTTGAACGAAGCAACAAACACCCTCTATCATTTTCAGGCTGCCCGAAGCAAGTGTTTGCGAGATAGAAATTACAGTCTACCACTGACACTTCGCATCCTAATCGACCTGATTTCCACTGCTATCGATAGGGGTAGACTAGTAACTTCAATCAGACATGACACGACCGTCTCTGAGCCCATTCAGACACGATGGGCGCCAAACGTGGGCAGCAAAACACATTTGATTCAAGCTCGCACGAAAGACCTGTGTCTCTCCCTCCATTTCCCCATTCATACACGGTGGGCAGCAAAAGAAACTCTCCTCGTCCTCCATTTCCCCATTCATACACGGTGGGCAGCAAAAGAAACTCTCCTCGTCTGAAATCGATGTAGTCATATATTTTAAATAGAGGCAGATGTGTAACTTCCCTCAGACGTGACACAACCGCCTTACCTGTCAGCCCCATTCATACACTACTAGGAAAAAGGCTACTAGTAGCATGGGTTTTTTAGCTATTAGTAGCATTGGCGCCCGCGCTACTGCTACAGCGCTACATCTAAATTTTAGCAGTAGCGCGGTTTTTATCTAGCGCTACTGCTAAAATATTAGCAGTAGCGCGTGCTACCCATGCTACTACTATTCCTAACCCACGCTACTACTCTTCCTAAGTATTACTAGCATGCCAATCTACTCCACGCTACTGCTAAGTGATTAGAAATTAAAAAAATTGGATGCAATATTCATGGATGGAAATCAAGACACATGTAGGTCACAGAACCATCTTGGCACTTGCATTCTTAGCACTTGCAGCATTCATGGATACAACATTGAACACCTCAACTCGAAGAGATCACGAAATCCCATGTATACATGAGACGCACACAACCAACATCGAAAGGTGGGTACCTTCCCTAGCGTTCCACCACAACCTAACCAGACCACTTCTCTAGATGTATCTACCAAGGCGTCGAGGTAGTTCACCTCGGCAACCTCTAGACGGTGGCGTCGAGGTCATCCACCTCGACGACCTCCAGACGGCGGTATCAAGGTCCTCCACCTCGACGACCTCCGGCATCGCAATCACCTAGACAATACTCTGTGTGACGCAGTCGCCGGGCTTCACGGCGAAGTCTGTCTCCGAGTGGTTGAAGAGCATGATGCCCACCGTGTCGCGGTAGTCCGTGTCAAGCACCCCTGTGCCCATGCCGGGAAAATGACAACTTGTTAGTTCGCGTCTATTATGAATCTTCGAAACGGAAAGACACCTACTAAATGCATACCCTAGCTATATGCGTTCATGCTATCTTGTTGTTTTGGTGAATACAAGAAATTAATACTCTGTGTATTTGAGTTTTGATATTCCATGCCAACTTCAAGTATATATGCTACCATGTAATCTTTGAACATTGATCAAAATGAGATTTTGGGCTTTGTCAACCTTACCATGATCAGTACTAAAGGCTGCTCAACCTTTCCTTGTAGGGAGCATTTCTTTCACCTAGTATCTCGTTGTTAAGTGTGGGAAGAAACCTGCATCCCTTCAGATAGTCATCCATATCCTGAAGAAAAAAACAGTATACATTTTATTACAGTATTGCCCATTGAAAAAAATCTGTTGCCTACTGAAGAAAAAAGTTGCTGATAGATAGCTATCAATATGAACCCACATATTATTATAGTTTTGCCTGCTGAGCACATATTTTGCCTACTCGTAGCCCTTCTGAACACAGATGCTGAAAAAAAGCTAGACGAACACAGATGTCACAGTATTGCCTACTGAAGCAGTACAGATGCTGAGATTATATGCAGTATTTTTCCTACTCATCTTTCTCTGTGTTGCCTACAAAAAAATAACTCCTCTAATTTGGTTGCCTAGACTCTGAAAATCGAAAGCTGATGCAACATGGATGCACATGTGATTTACTATTCCCTTCATGGAACAATATCTGAAGATATCACTAGCCCTAAAAAGGACCAACAAAGATTGCTGATCCACTAGACATGAGTCGCTCAACGCATCTGGACTCGTATTGAAGACAAAATCTAAACATTTTTTGATAAAACAATCTAAACCTGCTGCAATTTATTCCCACAATTGCATCTAGCATATCTATAGTCTATAGATGCTAGTACTGGCGAGGAGACCGCCTGAAATGGATGAAATGGAACTATAGGACCATTTCCACAATCAACAGCTGCAAATCTGAAGCGGCTCGACTCAACACAAGGACCAAACGCCCGCCAAATCCTCTGACCATGCAACAAGCAACGCGCAAATCGGCCGACGAATCAACCAGATCGGAGCGGAGGCTACAAGGAAAGGCAAGATCCGGGTAGCCGGGGGGCTCTCGCTCACCTGCTTGAGCAAGGAAGGGAAGGTGATCCTGCCGCACTTGAGCGGCGGGCGCACGATGCAGACGGCGGCACGCCAGCGGCAGCAACACAGGCGCAGGCGACAATGTCGCGGCGCGGGGGCCAGTGCTCGGCGCCGGCATCGACACGGTGCACAATGTCCGTGAGCAGCTCCGGCAGTAGGCTGCACCACCTCTCCTCGTCGGCCTTCACCCGGCGCCCGTGCTCGGTGGCGTCCTCCAGAGCGACCTCGGGCGAGACCTTGGCCTCGTTCCCGCCGACGATGCCATCCGGGGCGCGCGAGCAGGACGTAAGCCAGGATGAGCTGCGCCGCCACGCCATGGTGGAACCTAGGGGGCAGGCGGATGGGCGGAAGGGGCTGTGAGCTCTCTCCTCGAGAGCTTCCGAGGCAAGAGATGGGGAGGGAGCGGATGGGCGGTCGGTGGGGTGGGAATGGAATGCGGGGTGGGAGTGGTGGGAGGTGGGAGATTGAAGTGACACACTTTAACAGTAGCGTGGGGTTATCTTACCTACGCTCTCACTATTACCTAGCAGTAGCGATTGTTTTCTTTTAGGGAATCGTTTGGGTTCGGCGCACCGGCAGAACGCACCGGCCGAACGCTCGGCCGGTCGCTTTCCCAGCTAAGCTTATGGGGCCACACACAGCTTTATCTTCCCACCCATCGTTTTTACTTTGAGAAAGCTTATCCATACTCTGCACTTCTCTTTCCTCATGCGTCGCATCTCTCCTCCCAAAATTCTAATCCGCCATGAAATCCATCCGTCCCTCTTTTTTCTTTGACTCCACGCCGGCGAGCTAGCCACTCCACTTAGCCAGGGCCGCCCCTTGAACCTTCCTCTTAGTCTATCTCCCCACGATTCATGGCCACGACGGCGGCGCTCTTCCGTCGGCCGAACTCGCCGCGGCCGAACCGTCGATGCGCCGTGTTTAAGCTCTACTACCGAACCGCGAAGTAAATTGTTGGAACCGCTACTTGATTTGCTACAAGAGAGGATTTAAGACCTTGCAGCCATGGTGGTGGAGGTATTTTTTTGTCGCAACCCGCGAGCTGATTTGTGGAACCGCCATCGGATTTGCCGGATCCGTGAAGTTTTTGTTGTGACCGCGACGGCGACACATGTCTTTTTGTTGTAACCGCTATACTATTTTCATGCCATCGTTGATTTGTTTTGCTACAACCCTTTCATTTTTTGCTACATTCATTCACCCATGGCGGTGTTTGTCCATGGCGGCAATGGCTTTCTTCTTCGATGGGATCGGCAAGCAATTTTTGATATAACCGACAAGCAACTTTGTTTCAACCAGCATCTTTTTTTGCTGGAACCTTTGGATTTTTTTTGCTGGAGCCTATGTTTTTTCAGAGATGCAAAGCTTTTGATACAACCAGAAAGAAATTTTGCTTCAACTAGTTTTTAATTTTGCTGAACCAAGAATTCCAAAGCTGCAAAGAACGAAGCTTTTTTAGAGCCGTGACAGTCATCAAGGGCGAATCGCGACGGCCATCGGGCGTAGGCGCGCCGCAAGGTTGTCGGGCTGCTCGAACGGCAATCGGTGGGAGGGGAGGGCGGCGACTGGTTAGCGAACCGGGCGGCGACCGAGGCTTGCGGCGAAGCGGCGACGGCGACGGCGAAAGCGGCGGCGGCGACAGCGGCGACGGCGCCAAGGCCGGCGAGGCATGCAGATTCGCGAGAAGCGCAGCGGTTAGTGCGAGCCGGCGGTGCTTCGTGGTCGCGCATCCATGGCGGCCCTGGCGCTTCTCTGTGTGTGTGTGTGTGTGTGTTGGAGAAGATGATAAGGTAAGAAAAAGGTAGAAGAGAAGCTGGGATCGGACGGCCTCGCGCGGCTAGAGCGGGTGGCTGGAGGTGGACCGGCCAAAACTTTTGGCCGGCGCACCGGCGCCCAGTGCTGGCCTTTCTTTTAGAATTCTTCGCATTCAAATCACGAAACAATACAAAATAGTTGACCCTTACAAGCACACTGAAACGCAAACACAAAGGACCATAAAAACCTAGAGTACACTAAGACAACCATAACATAAGAAGATCTCTGGAGCTCTGTGTCATCATCCCTGAATCTTGAGAGAAGACCCCTGCAGCAGAACGATCTGCAATCAGGCGCAAGCAAGTCATCATCTTCAACCACGGAACAATTGCCACCACGCTGCTTCCTCCTTTCTTGACACCAGCGCTGAGAGGGCAAGGACATCAATCCAACACACCTGCAACAGCCGTCGCCGTTTTTGGCCTTGAGTACCGCAAAAAATGTCCCTTCCGGAAGGAAGAGAACTCGAGTCATCCGACCGGTCTAGATCGCGGCGGGCCATTCGCCCGGCAAAGAAGAATCTCCTCCAAAGATCAAGACGGTGGAAGGAGAAGAACAATGAAGCAAATCATACCGACAAGGAAGAAGAAGGGTCTTCGTCTCCCTGCATCCATCGCCCATCTGAGGACCCAAACGTCCAGTGCCAATGGACCTCCAATCACCATAGCCCGCGACCTCGATGAGATCCGGGGATCCCCCACCCCGCTGGCTCATAGACGAAGGCCAAAGCCTCGACTGACCACGACGGATCCCGGAGAAACTTATTCCGACGCGACACCACCGCAACGGCCTTGGCAGCGTCACCCTCAACCCTAACCCTACCACACACACCTAGCGGACAGACCCGAGGTTCCCCCTCCCTCCTGCGGCCGGAGCGGCCGACGGAGAGAGAGGGAACCGGCGGCGCGCAGGAAACCCTCGTCGCCTCCTTGATCGACTCCTGCGATCCTACTTTCCCGTAGCGATTGTTTTATGACCCATGCTACTACTATGGTCTATTCGTGAGGCACGGTTGAGAATATTTACTAGTAGCGTGTTTTTTGGGTCACGCGCTACCGATAGTATTTAGTAGTAGCGTGGGTCAATAGAGCGCTACTAGTAAGCGATTGTCTATAAGATTTTTCCTAGTAGTGATACACCGTGGGCGCTAATCGTTGGCGGCAAAACACCCTCTCCTCGCCCGAAATCTCTACTGGCAATTATTGGGGAGATGCGAGATTATCGTCCTATCCCCAACTGACGAGATGTCCAAAATTTTAAACAGGGGATAAGTTCGTAACTATCCCAAATTTCAGACAAGCGCGTCCCAAAGTTTGAGATCCCCCTCCCCCTCCATTTCCCCATTCATACACTATCAGCGCCACAACAACATCCCCACTCCGGCCAGCCTCCTCCGTCCGCCACCCCATCCTCCACCTTGCCGGAGCCGCTACCCCTACCTGTGGGGACCCCGACTCATAATTCAAGATCACCGAATGCACGTGTACAGTGATCCCAGAGATCAGTGCTCACTGAACACACAGAAGCTGAATAACAAGAGTCTTACATCCATACATACCGTCTTACACAAATTATGACCATTATGGTCAAGTCTTACATTGATAAAGCCTTAAGGGATGAGCATCAAATGAAACACAAGCAGCGGAAATCTTCGTCGATAAGTAGAACCCATGCCATCTGCCTTAACCTTACAGGCATTCTGACCTGGAAACGTCCTAGTTCGCATGTTCCTCTCCAAAGAACTCTTCTTTGAACTCCTGTTCTTCCATGCCTGGCCAATTAAATAACCAGTGGCAAGCCAATGAGTACCTTGAATGTACTCGCAAGCAACCCATGATTGGAACAAGGCACAATAATGCAAAGATATAGCACTAAGTAGGTAGTTTGCAGAAAGCTAGTTTTGTGTGCAATGACATGTTCAACAACTTGTAAGACATGCATCAGGAGAATTCAACTAACCATGAGGACAGGTTACACATATCAACATAAATAGAGTGGGCATCAACCCAACTCAATCATGTCAAGTCCCTTGACTTGACCCAAGTAGTTCTCCCCACTTATCCAAACACACACACTAGTTTGTGAAGCTCTGGACGTAGTTTAAGCAGCACCGCCCAACTGTCCTTGACCGTGGACACGGCTATTCGAATAGGTTTACAATCTGCCGAGGTTGCACACTTTACCCACAAGGTCCAGGGAACTTCCGTGTCATCCACGACCCGCCATACCTCAAGTACCCGGGGTAAGCACCCGATCACTATATTTCCCTAGACGACACTAACAAGGAGTCCGCTCGTTGTTCCGTATCCTCACGATGTACATCATACGAGACTCACTCGAGATCGTAACATCCGAGAGGGTACACAACGGTGTATCCGGTGCCCTGTGAAAACAGTCATGGCCGCCCTACAGCACGACCCGCCCCGAGAGAGAGCACCAACTCTCCCCGTCACTAGTCATGCGGGCTCCAAGCTAGTATCGGCCTAGGTAATCAATAATGCCCTTCCCCATACATGGGTAGAGTGGTTGCGCATGTAAGGTTGGGACAATAAAAATCTTAAATCTAATCCGTTTTGAAAACAACACACACTTGCCTCGCACACCACTTCGTCATCAAGTGGTTACCCATCTCATCATCTCCTCGGACATAAGTGGCACCCGACGGGTTTTGAAAAGTCTTTGAAAATACTTTGTCTCCTTCATCATGCATATACCGTCCCTTTTGCATAGCATCTACTTTAGCATCCTATCTACTCCCACCGGCATAACCCTCATAAGAATGTAGGGTCATGCACAATGCAAGTATCAACGAGGAAGTAACGGTGGCAAACCACCCCATGTGGTCACCACAGTATCATGTCTCCAATGCAAGCAATAAAAGTGCTATATGACATGGATAAAAAGCGTTTCATAGACATGGTCAAAGGGCTGCTTGCCTAGCTCAACAAAGTCTTCTGGGTCTTCAAAGTCTTTTGGTCCAACTCCTTCGTCAGCAACGCAATCTATTTTCGCAAAATAATAACGAGAAAAATAAGGCAATAATAAAACAGAGAAACCAAATGCTCAGAAAAATGTCAACTCATTTTTGTTAAATACTAGGGTGAAAACTAAGAAGGAGAAAATTCCTAGTTTTGGATTTGGAGTAGCAGAATAGAAGGAATGGATTTTCAGAGGGGTTTAAATATATTCAAATTTGAATTTGAATATGAACAGTACATAAAAGTTGGTTGGTCATGAATGAAAGTTATATCATTAAATAGGTGGGATTTTTACAAGAATTTAGGAGTTGGAATTATTGCATTTGGATTATTATTTAATCCTGTGGAATTTTTGGAAAAGTGACAGAAAAAGAAAAGGAAAAAGGGCTATGTGCCCATTGGGCTGTAACAACAGCCTTGAGCAGAGAGGCCCAGCCAGAGTGGCGGCTCAATGAATGCTGCAGACGCTTGCCAAAGTTTAAACTTGTGACGGGCGGGGCCTAGGCATCAGCGAGACAGAAGGGGGCGATGGAGGGGAGAGGCTGACAGGCGAGGCCCGCCTATCATCCCTAACCCTGCAACAGAGGGCCGGCGAGCTCACCGGCATGGATGCAGGTCACGGCGAGGTCGGGCGAGGGTATGGCTGGACTCAGCGTCTAGTCGCCATTCGGGTGGAGGTGGTTGCGGTCGCCGGGGTAGCCTGGTTCGCCAGCAACGAGGTCACGCGGCGGAGGAGCTTCGGGCGACGACGGTTCTGGCCATTTCCGGCTGCAAAGGAAGCGGGGGAGAAAGGGAAAATGATCAGGGGTGCTTGGGGGTTCCTGATCGAGGTAGAGGAGGAGCGGGGGAGGCCTGTACCTCACGAACTCCGGCGAGCCGAAGCGGCGGAGCTCGAGCTCGATCTCGAGCTCGGGCGGCTCTGGAGAGGAATTGGAGGTGCAGGGGGATGATTTGGTGGTGCAGAGAGTGAGTGGTGAGGTGAGGAGAGCTCGGGGAGGCCCTTAATTAGGTGAACGGTGGGGTGCCGTGGACCCGTGTGATGGTGGGCTCCTGCTCATCGCCACAGGGCTCGGGAGGAGCTAGCGCCGTGTCTGGGGTGTTTGTGGGATTGGTCTAGGGCGAGGGGAGAGAAGAGAGGGAAATCAGGGGGGTCAGGGCACCGCGCGTGTGAGCGCGCTCACTGGTGTGCTCGGGCGGCCGGCGCGCGTGCGAGCTGGGGCGAGAGGAGGAAGAGGGAGGAGGGGGACAGAGGCGTGGCGTGATACAGATGTCGAGGCGCATAGTGCTGGAATTTAGCCTACTTGGGCAGCCCAATAACTATTTCAGAAATTCTTAATAAATCCTAGAGGCCCACCTAGCCCATTTGTGCAAGGTAAGGGATACTACTAAAGTTTAGTCCCACATTGCTAGTTTAGAGGGGGTGGACCTCTTTATAAGGGAGGATCCTTCCCCACTTGTATGAGCATGAGAACAAGAGGGACATCCACGCGCGCTCCTCCTCCGCCACCCGCCTTGTCACGCCAGGCCATGCCTCGTCACGACGCGCCACGGGTTGCGGGAATGAGCCGAGCCGATGTCTAAATTTTTCCCACGCACTACGGGTATATGAAAGGTCACTCGGAGCTGAAAAGTTTTTGTTGTAGTGGACATTGAATACGAACGCTGCACCCTTCGGCTACTGTCTGTTCGTTTCTTCTCCCTTGTTCCCTTCAGCTCCCGATGCTGCCCTCTCGCCTCCTTCTCTTGCGCCTAAAAAAGGGAGGTCGCTCCTCTCAGCAAGACGCACCAGAACTACTCCTTCCCTCGCCATCGGTTCCATCTCTGAGCTGTTGCTATCTTCCTCATCCCGGCTTGCGGCGTGCACCCCACGTCGGGATAGTAGGCCTCCGAGACCACACCTTTTGAGTCCTGTATGGGAGAAGGGTGATAAGGTTTTTGGGGAGCGCTCAGCGCGACTACTGGCTGCTTCATCACGGACGATCCGGTCGCCGACGACTACTTCCCCGATGACGACTTCTTCCCCGACATCCACGACCTCCTCGATGACATGGCAGGCGAGGACACCGAACCCAAGTCCAGCGCTTCTGCTGCTGCTGTGCCATACGTGTTTTTATCCTTTCTGTTAGAAGTCCCGCTACAGTTCTTGGCTCTAGTTTCTGCCCTATGTATGTTAGGTTCTATGTCGTATAAGCAACTTCATCTAGTGTATATTCTAGATGTGTTTACCTCAAGTTCATATATGCAGATGATGTTTACCTTCTCTTTGTCAGATTGCATGACTTGCTTTATATTTGCTATTTTAGTCATGCTTTATCTAGTATTTCCGTTAGCAAAATTATTTGATAAATTGCTCACATTTCCAACAATCCAAAAACTTTATAATAGGCAATTTACCCCAAGTGGTTTTGCTGCTTCCATGAGACCTCCTATGTTTGAGGGTATCCACTATAAGAGGTGGCACGTGAGAGCAGTCTTATGGTTTCAAACCATGAGTTGCTATGACGCCACTCTTGGCAAACTTGAAGGAGAGCAAGATGCCCAACAGGCACAAGCTTTTCAGAAAATGGATACCTTGTTTAAGGCTGCTCTCTTGAGTGTTCTTGGTGAGAACATAGTTGATGCTTATGCGTCAATTGACAATGGAAAAGATATGTGGGACGCACTCGAGGCCAAGTTTGGGGTCTCGGATGCCGGCACTGAGCTGTACATCATGGAGCAATTTATGATTACAGGATGACCAAGAGCGCTCCGTGGTTGAGCAGGCTCATGAGATCTGATCATTTGCTAGATAACTTGAGAACTTCAATTGCATGCTACGGACAAGTTTGTTGCGGGGTATCATCACTAGGCTTCCTCCTTCATGGAGGAACTTTGCTACCTTACTGAAGCATAAGAGACAGGAGTTTTCCGCTCAGATCTCATTGGTACTCTTGATGTGGAAGAAAAGGCGAGAGCAAAGGACACACGTGCTTGAGGTATTGAGGAGGATCTAGTGCCAACTGTATGTAAGAAAAACTTCCAGTCCCACAAGTTCAAGAACAAGGGCAAGCTTGATGGCAAAGAAAAGTTTGATGGGAAGAACAAGGTTGTATAACACACGAACTTCAAGAAGAAGAGTGACAAGAAGAAAGGTGCTTGTCATGTGTGTGGAGATCCTGATCATTGGGCTCCTAGTTGCCCCAATCGCTATGACAAGCATCATCCTGGGAAAGGCGGCAAGACTGCTAATGTTGTCATTGGAGACACTGACATGAAGGATGCTGGGTATGGTATATTTCCCACTATTCTTTCAATATGTCATTCTCCTGATTGGTTGATTGACACGGGTGCTAATGTGCATGTATGCGGTGATATTTCCATGTTTTCGTTTTATCATACCGCAGGGACTTCAACCGTGCTGCTGGGCAACGGTTCAAGTGCTTATGTTCGTGGTGTTGGCACAGTCGATCTGAAGTTTACTTCGGGAAGATCGTGCAGCTAAAGAACATGCATTATGTCACCTCCGTCAATAAAAATCTTGTTAGCGGATCTCTTCTGTGTAGAGATGGCTATAAGCTTGTCTTTGAGTCGACTAAATTTGTAATATCCAAGTATGGAACCTTTGTTGGTAAAGGCTATGAGTCGAGGCCTGTTTCGCTTATCCTTATCGACGCTTGCAATAAAGTTGTTAATCATATTTGCAACAATAGTGAATCAAATGTGTGGCATTCATGTCTTTGTCATGTTAACTTTGGTTGCATGTCGCGACTAGCTTAAGTTGAACTTAATCCCTAGTTTCACCACTTGTCAAGGGATCTAAGTGTCAAGTGTGTGTGCAAGCTAAGCAACCTCGTAAATCTCATGTGACTGCGGAGACGAGAAATCTTTCACCACTACAACTTATACATTCAGAACTATGTGAAATGAATGGTGTTTTGACAAAAGGTGGAAAGAAATATTTCATGACGTTAATTGACGACTCCACTAGATACTGTTGTGTGTATCTTCTGAAATCTAAGGATGAGGCTTTGAACTTTTTCAAGATCTATAAATCTCAAGTGGAAAACCAACTTGATCGAAAAATCAAGAGGCTTAGGTTCGACCATGGCGGAGAGTATTTATCAAATGAATTTGATGCTGTTTGTGCGGAACATGGTATAATCCATGAGAGGACGCATCCCTACTCACCTCAGTCAAATGGGGAGGCCGAAAGAAAGAACCGTACTCTAACTGATTTGGTTAACGCCATGTCCTAAACCGAGTTCCCACAAAGAACAAAGAGATAACTCCATTCAAGGAATGGGAGAAGAAAAGGTTAAAGCTCTCTTATCTACGAACCTGGGGTTGTTTGGCGAAAGTCAATGTGCCAATTCCAAAGAAGCGGAAGCTAGGACCAAAAACTGTGGATTGTGTTTTCCTGGGATATGCTTTTCATAGCATTGGCTATAGATTCTTGGTTGTAAAATCTGAGGTATCTGACATGCATGTCGGTACGATCATGGAGTCGAATGATGCGACTTTCTTTGAAGATATCTTTCCCATGAAGGATATGGCTACCTCATCTAATCAGGAGATGCCTAGTTCATTGAATCAGGAACCAGTTACAATTACTGAACCTGCTGTTTTGATGGAACACTTTGAAAGTCCTGTGGAGGAGAACAACAAAGTTCCTACTAGGAGCAAGAGACAAGAGGACAGCAAAGTCCTTTGGTGATGATTTTCTTGTGTATCTCATAGATGATACTCCCAGTTATATTTCAGAGGCCTATGCATCTGAAGATGCTGACTACTGGAAGGAAGCAGTTCGTAGCGAGATGGATTCCAACTTGGCGAATGAAACTTGGGAGATAACTGATCGTACTTATGGGTGCAAACCTATAGGATGCAAATGGGTATTCAAGAAGAAGCTTAGGCCTGATGGTACTATCGAAAAGTACAAGGCTCGGCTCGTGGCTAAGGGTTATACCCAAAAGGAAGGTGAAGACTTCTTTGATACTTACTCACACAGTGGCTCGACCGACCACTATTCGAGTTCTACTTTCACTAGCTACCTCACATGGTCTTCTCGCTCATCAAATGGATGTTAAGACTGCTTTCCTAAATGGAGAGTTGGATGAGGAAATTTATATGGAACAACCAGATGGGTTTGTAATAGATGGTCACGAAGGAAAGTGTGCAAGTTCTGTCAAGTCTTTGTATGGACTTAAGCAAGCACCCAAACAAGGGCATGAGAAGTTCGAAAGAACTTTAACAGCTCTGCAGCTTTGTTGTGAACGGTTTGACAAATGTGTACTATCACCATGGTGGGGGCGAGGGAGTTATGCTTTGCTTGTATGTTGATGACATACTGATTTTTCGGAACAAATCTAAATGTTATTAAGGAGGTCAAGGATTTCCTATCTCGCTGTTTTGAGATGAAGGATTTAGGAGTGGCTGATGTCATTCTGAACATCAAGTTGTTGAGAGATGATGATGGTGGGATTACATTGCTTCAATCTCACTATGTGGAAAAGATCTTGAGTTGCTTTGGCTATAGTGACTGCAAGACCTCTCCAACACCATATGATGCTAGCCTGCTGCTTCAAAAGAATCGAAGAATTGCTAGAGATCAATTAAAGTATTCTCAGATTATTGGCTCGCTTATGTACTTAGCCAGTGCTACAAGACATGACATCTCTTTTGCTGATAGCAAAATGAGTCGGTTTGTCTCAAAACCAGGAGATGTGCATTGGAAAGCTCTAGAGAGAGTTTTTCGTTATTTGAAAGGCACTGCGAAGTATGGAATTCACTACACCGAGCACCCAAAGGTGCTTGAAGGGTATAGTGACTCAAACTGGATCTCAGATGCTGATGAGATAAAGGCCACGAGCGGATATGTATTCACTCATGGAGGTGGCGCTGTTTCTTGGAAGTCTTGCAAGCAGACCATCTTAACAAGGTCAACAATGGAAGCAGAACTCACAACACTAGATACAGCTACGGTCGAAGCAGATTGGCTTCGTCGGCTCTTGAATGACTTGCCGGTAGTTGAGAAACCTGTACCGGGTATCCTTATGAACTGTGACAATCAAACTGTGATCACTAAAGTGAGCAGCTCAAAGGATAACATGAAGTCATCAAGACACGTTCAAAGAATGTTAAAGTCTGTCAGGAAAATGAGAAACTTCAGAGTTATTGCATTGGATTATATCCAAGCATCAAAAAATCTGGCAGACCCTTTTACTAAGGGTCTATCACGTAATGTGATAGATACTGCATCGAGGGAGATGGGAATGAGACCCACAATATGAGTTGTTCACAGTGGTAACCTATTCTTTGTGATCAGAGATCCCGTGAATTAGATGTGGAAGACAAGCTGTTGGTCAGCTGAGAGGAGAGTATCCTTACTATTCACAATACCACTCCATGAAGATGCAATACTCACCGAATCTGCATGGCAGGTTGATGTATATCTTAATGTGTTCTAAGTGGCTCATTTAAGCAGAGATGTTATCCTGCAGAACATCTTTTGAAGAACACACCTATATGAGTCTGATTGTCAAACGTTGCAATCTATGAGAGTAGGGTTCTCTCTAGTAAACTCATGAAAGGTCACGGAGTATGACGCATAAGCTCCACCCGCGGGGAAGACCCACGGTAGCCACGTATCAGTCAAGGCTTTATGTGAAGCTAGATTCACAGAAAACTTGTAGTTCAAGGCCCAGTCCATTGTTCAAGTTGCTTACTAGTGTAGCATAGAGTTCTAGGTGGAAGTTCAACTTAACAGTCTCCACTGCAGTACCGGTATATAAAACAGTGTTTTGGAACCAAAGGCAAATTTCTGTATGCCTCTGGGATTTGGTGGGGGATTGTTGGAATTTAGTCTATTTGGGCAGCCCAATAACTATTTCAGAAATTCTTAATAAATCCTAGAGGCCGACTTAGCCCATTTGTGCAAGGCAAGGGATACTACTAAAGTTTAGTCCCACATTGCTAGTTTAGAGGGGGTTGGACCTCTTTATAAGGGAGGATCCTTCCCCACTTGTATGAGCATGAGAACAAGAGGGACATCCACGCGCGCTCCTCCTCCGCCGCCCGCCTCGCCATGCCACGCCTCGTCACGACGCGCCGTGGGTTGCGGGAATGAGCCGATGTCTAAATTTTTGCCACGCACTACGGGTATACGAAACGTCACTCGGGAGCTGAAAAGTTTTTGTTGTAGTGGACATTGAATACGAACGCTGCACACTTCGGCTGCTGTCAGTTCGTTTCATCTCCCTCATTCCCTTCAGCTCCCGGCGCTGCCCTCTCGCCTCCTTCTCTTGCGCCTATAAAAGGGAGGTCGCCTCTCAAAGAAGACGCACTGAACTACTCCTTCCTCGCCATCGGTTCCATCTACGAGCTGTCTTTGTCTTCCTCACGCACCGCACGCCGAGACAAGAGCCTCGAGACCGCACCTTTTGAGTCTCAGACGGAGATGGGTGATAAGGTTTTTGGGGAGCACTCAGCGCGACTACTGGCTGCTTCATCACGGACGATTCGGTCGCCAACGAGTACTTCCCCGACGACGACTTCTTCCTCGACGTCCACGACCTCCTCGATGACATGGCAGGCGAGGACACCGACCCCAAGTCCAGCGCTTCTGCTGCTGCTGTGCCGTACGTGTTCTTATCCTTTCTGTTAGAAGGCCTGCTACAGTTCTTGACTCTAGTTTCTGCCCTACGTATGTTAGGTTCTATGTCGTACAAGCAACTTCATCTAGTGTCTGTTCTAGATGTGTTTACCTCAAGTTCATATATGCAGACGATGTTTACCTTCTCTCTGTCAGATTGCATGACTTGCTTTATATTTGCTATTTATTCATGCTTTATCTAGTATTTCCATTGGCAAAATTATTTGATAAATTTCTCACATTTCCCACACATCGTCGGGCGCGCTGGGGAGGCCCGAGGTGGCCGAAGGCGGTTGGAAGGGGGCGGCTATAGTGCGGGAGTGCACTGTAGCGCGCTCTAGAGTGCTCAAATGGCCGGCATGGCCATTTTCTATGCAATGTTGGCACGGCCAAAGGTGTCTGGTAGCACTAGGGGGGAGTAAAGAAGTAGGAGATGGCCTTGGATGCCCTGGGTGGCCAGTAGGAGAAGATAGAGGTAGAATAAGAGGGAGAAATGGGCTGTCCAGAGAGAGAAAGTGGGGTTTTACCCATCCAATAATTGAGCTGTGGGTTTGCCATTGTTACTGGAGGTGCAAGGGGACTAGGAGGGGTTGTGGTAAAAAGTGGAGCTCATGGAGATTAGTAGAAGAGCCCCAAACAGGGTTTTTAGTTAACATGCAGAAGGTGTTTGATATGGTTTTGGGGTACTTGCACTAATTTACTTCTTGTGGAACTTGGCAGGGGTGTTTGTCATGACAAAATGACTGGGAAAAAGGAAGATGAGCTCATTTGGAAGAGTTTTTTAATGAAACTTTGGCAAACCCTAGAAATTAGCAGAAATGGACTTCTGTAGATCTAGTTGAGCAAATCACTTCTCCTTGATGCACCACTTGGTTTAGTGGCCTAATTTGGTCATGTTAACATGCTCCCAAAAGTTGGGGTCAAGGAGAGAAAGTTGGTAGTACAAAGTTGTTCAAATTTAATTCTGGTCAGAGAGGGTTTTGGGGCATTTTGTTGAACCAAAATGACTTTAATTGACATGAGGCTTTGCAAGGTGATCACAATATGCATTTGTGACTTGCTGGATTTTCTTTGGATTTTTATGAAAATATTTCCTGTAGAAATATTTCAAATCCTTGAAATGGGCAGAAATGGTTTTGGGAGGTTTTGTCCAATATTTTGAACATGACCATGTGTTGAAACTCTTATATATGGGAAATATATGCCCACTGAGTTTCTCTGATTTTTGTCAAATATTTTTAAAACCATAAAATAATTTTTCCCTATTAAAGACCATTTCTGGCCTTAAGAAAAAGCTCTTAAATAAAATAGGAAAATAACTTTTAAAATTATATTTTTTTGGTTTATGGTAATCCTATATCTAATAGGTTTCAAATATACCTTTTGAAATATTTTCCATACCCCAAAATCATGTACTTGTAGTGCAAACCTCAATTCAGGGGTTTTTGGAAAACTATTTTTTGAAAAATACTATTTGGCCAAATTATTTTTGTAAGAAAATACTATATTGCACTATACACATGGCATGATCATTGGGCAGAAGTTTGGGTCAAAGAGATGAAGTATAGAAGGTGGAGTAGTTGACTTTAAAGAGCACTTGAAATCACAGAGAGTAAACCAACTCCAAATAAAAAGCCAAATAATGCAAAAGTTTTTGTTGGTCCAAATTTTACAAAATGCAGGGTGTGACAGACCGACCCCCCTTACAAGAATCTCGTCCCCGGGATTCCCAAACTAGGCTTTGAAGAGATACGGAAACTCGGATCTAAGGTAGTCTTCACGTTCCCAAGTTGCTTTTGCTTTGGTGTGGTTGCTCCACTGGACCTTGAAGTACTTGATGGTGCAGCTTCGAGTGTGTCGCTCAGGCTCGTCCAAAATACAAATGGGCCTCTCACAGTAGGTCAAATCAGGCTGAAGGTCAATGGCTTGGTGATTTACATCCTTGTAAAGATCAGGCTTGTCTGGAACTTGGAGACACATCCGGAGTTGTGACATGTGGAATACGTTGTGCACATCGGATAGTTCAGGTGGCAATTCCAACTGGTAAGCCACTGCTCCTCGTCGTGCGGTGATCTCGAAGGAGTCGATAAATCTTGGTGCGAGCTTTCCCTTAACGTGGAAATGCTTGGTTCCCTTAGAGGAGTTACTCGCAGGTATACATGGTCTCCGACTTGGAAGTCTACTTGTCGGCGACGAGTGTCAGCATAGCTCTTGTGCCTCGACTTGGCGGTCTTCAGTTGCTCTCTGACTAGCTGATCTTGCTCTTCTGCTTCACACAAGATATCGGGCCCAAATACTAGTCCTTCTCTGGTTTCTGACCAATTGAGGGGTGTGCGGCACTTCCGTCCGTATAACACCTCAAATGGTGCCATCTGAAGGCTTGACTGATAACTGTTGTTATAGGAGAACTCGGCAAAAGGGAGGCAGTCTTCCCACTTAGCTCCATATGCTAAGACACAAGCTCGGAGCATGTCTTCGAGTATCTGATTCACTCATTCTGTCTGACCTCCGGTCTGTGGGTGGAAAGCAGTGCTGAAGGACAACTTGGTTCCCATGGCCTCTTGGAACTTCTTCGAGAACCTTGAGGTAAACTGGGTCCCTCGATCTGACACAATCTCCTTAGGAACACCATGAAGACTTAAGATTCTGTTGATGTATAGAGTTGCTAGTTGGTTGCCATCATAGGTAGTCTTAACAGGAATGAAATGGGCTACTTTAGTCAAATGATCGACTATGACCCAGATGGAGTCATGTCCCTTGTTTGACCTAGGTAGTCCAGTGATGAAATCCATTCTGACTTTATCCCATTTGCACTCGGGAACCTTGAGTGGTTGGAGCAATCTAGTAGGTCGCTGATATTCAGCCTTGACTCTTTGGCATACATCACACTTTGCAACATAGGTGGCAATCTCCCTTTTCATCCCGTGCCACCAAAATATTTCCTTCAGGTCTTGATACATCTTGGTCCCTCGAGGATGGATGGAATACGGGGTGGCATGAGCTTCTTGCAAGATCAAGTTCTTGAGCTCAACCTTGTTGGGTACGCAAATGTGATTCCTAAACCACACAATTCCTTGCTCATCCTCTGAGAATCCTGGGGCCTTGCCTGCCTTGATCTTCCTCTTGATGCCTTCAATACTTTCGTGTCCCTTCTGAGCTTCCTTAACATCATCCATCAGGGTAGGCTTGACTTCAAGGTTGGCCAAGAATCCTGGTGCAACCAGTTCCAACCCGAAGCTTTCAAGTTCCTCATACAAGGCGGGTAGCTTTTCCTTGAGCATAGCATTTAAGGAACAAGCCTTTCTACTTAATGCATCTGCTACCACATTAGCCTTACCAGGGTGGTATTGAACACTGAGATCATAATCCTTGATCAACTCTAGCCATCTTCTCTGCCTCATGTTCAATTCCTTTTGAGTGAAAATATACTTCAGACTTTTGTGATCCGTGTATATCTCACACCGTTTCCCTAGGAGGTAATGTCGCCATGTTTTCAGGGTATGAACTACAGCTGCCAACTAGAGGTCATGAGTAGCGTAGTTCTCTTCGTGAGGACGTAGCTGTCGACAGATATGCTATGACTCTGCCTTCTTGCATGAGAACACCTCCAAGCCCGGCTCTCGACGCATCACAATATATCACAAATTCTTTGTGAATATCAGGTGTGGCCAGAACTGGGGTGGTGGTCAATCTCTTCTTCAGCTCCTGGAAGCTTTCTTCACACTTTGGTGTCCACTCAAACTTCTTGTCCTTCTTCAAGAGTTGAGTCATCACTACTAGGGAAAAGCCTATACACAGAATCTTATCAGCAGCGCGCTTCAAAATAACTCGCTGCTGCTAACTAGCAAGAGTAACGGATGCATTTAAACTCGCTGCTGAGACAAATATAGTAGTAGCGCGTCCACCCAAAGACGCGCTGCTGCTATAATTCCTGCGAGGCCGCCGCGAGACTAGTTATAGCAGCAACGCGTTATAGTGATGCTGCCATCGCCACGTAGCATAGTAGCGCATGCATTTCTCGATAAGCGCCACAGCTAAGTTTCCTACAAAAATTTAGTCCCACCTCGCCCGTGAAGAGAGTTTCTACCACCTTAAATATGTTACTTCTCAAACTTTGACAAGCACTTGATCTTCATTGAACTCTATGTGTAGAATTTAGGTTGCAATATGAGTCTTCACCTGTTCCTAAACCGTGAGGACTCATATTGACAAATCAGATTGTACACAAAAAGATCATTGATGATCAATGTGTTTTGATATATTGAACAAAGTCTATTTTACATGCAGACACATAGCAAAGAGCGCTTTATTGTGAAAGGCGCTGCTGTTAGATAGCTTAGCAAGAGCGTCTTTTCTCAAGAGCGCCATGCTAAGCTTCATTCACCTCCCCCATCTCCTCTCTTCCGATCCACTCACACACACAGCCACTCAATCCTCTCCGATCCGTCTGCGCGCAAGGCCTGCCGCCTCCTCCTCCGTCAAGGCGCGTGCCGCCACCTCCTCCTCCTTGCTGGACTCAGTGACAGGCCTCCTCCTCCGTCCTCCTCTCCACTCGCCACTGGCCGGCCCTCCTCGCTCCGCCTTCCTCCTCCGTCCTCCTGGTCGCGCCGGGCCGGCCCTCCTCGCCTCCGCCTTCCTCCTCCGTCCTCCTGGCGGCCGGGCTGGCCCCTCCTCCTCTGCCTTCCTCCTCCGTCCTCCTCAACTGGCCGCGCGCTGCCGCCCTCCTCGCCTCCGCCTTCCTCCTCCATCCTACTCTCTTCTCCCTCGTCGAGTCGCCCCTCCTTCTCCCTCCTGCTCATATGCAACATTTTGATTTAATTGATATAATTTAGTTGACTTAGTAGGCTAGTTGATTTAGTTGACTTAGAACATTTTGATTTAGATTATTTAGTAGGCTAATTCATTTAGTTAATTTAGTTGACTTAGAACATTTTTATTTAGTTGATTTAGTAGGCTAGTTGATTTAGTTGACTTAGAACATTTTGATTTAGTTGATTTAGTAGGCTAGTTGATTTAGTTGACTTAGAACATTTTGATTTAGTTGATTTAGTAGGCTAATTCATTTAGTTAATTTAGTTGACTTAGAACATTTTGATTTAGTTGATTTAGTAGGCTAGTTGATTTAGTTCACTTAGAACATTTTGATTTAGTTGATTTACTAGGCTAGTTGATTTAGTTGACTTAGAACATTTTGATATAGTTGATTTAGTTCACTTAGAACATTTTGATTTAGTTAAGCGTTAATCCTTTGCTCATATTGCTTTAGGAAGAATGGCGCCACCACCACCACCATTATGTCAATCTGTGTAAGTCAAGATGCGCCAAAGCCTTGCAACCGGCAAGTTGTTAAGCATCTACTTCCACCGAAGTTTTCATCATGCGGTAAGAAATTAGATGAAATGTAATAACTATTTTATTTTTAGTGTTGGCAATACTGCATTGTGTCATTTTGCTTATTTTACACAGATTGTCCCATGCAATGTGAGGTTGAAATTCAACAAGCTGACAGGAGACACTGTGACATTTGAGGCTCCTGGGGGGCCGTACACTATGGAGGTTGAGAAAGGATGCAATATGTCGCAGATTGGAGGAGATGGATGGGCCTGTTTCGTCGCTCGCATGCATCTTACTGGTGGTGAGTTGATCAGCTTCAACTTCCGAGCAGAAAGACCCAAGCTAGCTGTCATTTATCTCAACCTGGTGGAAGATGATGAAGATGACGAAGATGATGAAGATGATGAACATGATGAAGATAATGAGGACCCACTCGATGAAGATGATGAGGACCCACTTCATGAAGCCATCGTAGCTCAAAGAACAAGGCTGAGTGAGGAGGAGGTGTCCAACCTATGGGACATAATTCCGCCACGTCTCGACTTTGTCGGGTGCCATTCGTGACCCGCTTGACGTAATACCATGGTTGATCGACATGATATGGTATGTTATACTTACAAATGCAAATTAATAGTGTGAATTACTTAGTGTACAGTCCAATGATATGGTATGTTGTGTGGAATCTAGTCGATGATATGTTTTTCTTATTCAGAAATTGGCAAAGAGCATATCTGTGAGTTATGGTATCGAGCCTGATGAAGAAGGCTCAGCTGGACTATGCCTTACTGCAAGGGGCTCCGTCACAACCTGTACTTACCACGTGGACACGGACGGTCGCACACACTTAAACTCGGTTGGGTGGAAGAAATTCCTCGATGGCAAGAATCTTCGTGTTGGACAGGCCATCCTAATTACTATCAGGAACACCAACCGCCCAGGCTTGAGGATGATGATTGTCTTCGATATCATCTAGAACTACATATGTGTGTGTGGCTATATCATCTAGAACTACATATGTGTGTGTAGCTATATCATCTAGAACTACATATGATGATCGTCGTCGATATCATCTAGAACTACATATGATGATGGTCGCTGATATGACCTTGTACTGCTTGAGGATGCATGTTGGCTATGCATGAAATGTTATCTAGTACTTTTCGTTTCAAATTACTAAATCGTGGTTTGTAAAACCACGACGAGTAATTTGAACGGCGAGTACTACCGCATCTAGTAATGGTTTATGAATTTGATATCTACTAGCAGTACCTAGTATCTAGTATCTGAAAGGAGAACTGGAAGGGAATGGGGCAGGGGGAAAATGATGAAAGATATAGCAGTAGCGAGGGATGGTGAAATCGCTACAGGTAGTTAATAGTAGCGCATTCACAAAAAGCGCTGCTGATATCGTCAACAGTAGTAGCGCGGGTTAGGGCCGCACTACTACTATGAGTTAGCTGTAGCGCCTTATTAGTAGCGCGGCCACCCGCGCTGCTGCTAGCCTAAAAACCCGCGCTACTTCTAGCCTAAAAACCCGCACTACTACTAGCCTTTTCCCTAGTAGTGCATGGGTCGGGCAATGCTTGAGAATCCTTCAACGAACTTGCAGTAATATATCGCTCATCCGAGGAAGCTTCTCACTTCCTTCACATTGCTCGGGGTTTGCCATTCAGTCACGGCTTGAACCTTGGTGGGATCTACTGACAACCCTTCGGCATTCAATACATGACCCAAGAATCCAAGTTCATGCAGCCAAAATTCGCACTTGCTGAACTTGGCATACAGTTGGTGCTCTCGAAGCTTGTCTAGGACCATTCTCAAGTGTTGCTCGTGCTCTTCTTCCGTCTTCGAGAAGACAAGAATGTCATCAATGAAGACAACGACAAACTTGTCCAAATATTCCATGAAGACCTTATTCATGAGATACATGAAGTAAGCTGGGGCATTGGTCAATCCAAAGGACATGACCGTGCACTCATACATGCCATATCTGGTTACAAATGCCGTCTTCGGAATATCTTGGGGTCTGATTTTCAGCTGGTAATACCCAGATCTGAGGTCGATCTTGGAGAACACCTTGGCCCCATTGAGTTGATCAAACAGATCTTCAATCTTGGGAAGTGGATACTTGTTCTTGATTGTAACTTCATTGATCGGGAGTGGTAGTCAATGCACAAGCGGATGGTACCGTCCTTCTTTGCCACAAACAGAACATGTGATCCCCAAGGGGATGCACTAGGGCGGATAAATCCCTTCCTCAACTGCTCTTCCAGTTGCTTCTTCAATTCTACTAACTCTTCCGATCCCATTCTATACGGCTTCTTATAGATGGGTCCTGCTCCGGGTACGAGCTCGATGATGAACTCAATGTCTCGGTCAGGAGGCATTCCGGTAGCTCATCAGAAAGACATCGGGTATTCGTGATACTACGGCACTTGCTCCAATCCAACTTCAATGAGACGGTTGACTTGGTTGGCTTGAGTAGAGAAGGGTTGAGGCAAATTTAACTTCGACTCCTTGGTCATTGGTCACAAGTGATGATCCGGTTGGCACAATCTAACAAGCCTTGGTGCTTGATGAGCCAATCCATTCCTAAGATCACATCCAAGCCTTGCGATCTTAAGATGATAAGGTCTGCTAGGAAGTCTACCCCATTAATGACAATCCCGACTCCTTTACATCCTATCTTGGCTCTCATCTCTGCTCTGGGGGTTTGTACCACCATAGGGTTATTCAGGGGTGTAGTGGTCATGCCACTTTTTAATGCAAGCTTTTGGGTGACAAATGAATGTGTGGCTCCAGAATCAAACAAGACAGTTCTAGGTGCTGAGTTGACAAGGAAAGTACCCAGCACGACGTCCGGGTCTTCCTGGGCTTCTTCTGCAGTGACATGATTCACACGACCATTGCCGTTGTTGGGCGGGTTGCAGGGAGCTTGGTTCCTTGGTGGCATTCCACGGCCTTGTCCTGGGCTCTGCGCATTGGGGCACGGGGCGTCGGGCCTCTTGTTGGGGCAATTCTTGGAGTAGTGTCCTGGCTGACCAGATCCAAAGCAAGTGATTTGGTTGGGGTTGCTGCTATTGCCGGCATTGTTATTGGGGTTGTTGTAAGCTGGCCTAGGGTTGGCGTACTGCTGAGGTTGATAGTTGGTGCGGGGTGAAAGGGCTCTTGGCTGCTGATAGGTTGGCTTGACCGGGGCTGGCTGCCACGGGCGAGGCTTCTGCTTGCTGGAGCTACCCTTGCTAGTCATCTTGCACTTACGGGTATCATCCAAAGCACGTTGCTTGTCCTCAAGCATGAGTGCCTTGTTCACCAGATCAGGAAAGGTCGGGCAGTCACACACAACAAGCTTAGCATCAGAGAGTCCGGTTAAGGCCTTCCATGAAGCGCCCTTTGGCAAGATCGGTCCGACATCCACAGGAGCATACCTTGAGAGAACACTGAACTTCTGCATGTACTCCTTGACAGTGCTACTTCCTTGCTTCAAGGCTTGGAACTCACGCTTCTTGATGGCCATGATTCCGGAAGGAATGTGGGCCTTGCAGAATTCTGCCTTGAAGTCATTCCAAGTGATGTTTTGCTCAGCATGCATGGCCTTGAATCCATCCCACCAAGCTCTGGCAGTTCCCCCGAGACAGTGGGCATCATATGCCACCCTCTCACGGTCTTCAGTGCAGCCGACTAGTTCCAATAGGTCCTCAATGGTGCGGACCCAGTCGTGTGCATCCAGGGGTTCAGCAGTCTTGATGAAGGTGGGTGGTGCATGCTTCTTGAACTCGGCCAGCGTGGAACGTCCATTGCCGTTCCCCGCCAGCTGGCGGTTGAAGGCTTGAGAAATTATCTGGAGGGCTGCAGTGTTGGCTTGGCGTTCCTCTCGGAAGGCTTGGAGAAGCTGAGCCATGTCCATTTTTGGAGGTGGTGGTGGTGGTGGAGTCTGTCCTCGGGCTTGGTCCTGGCTGACTCCTGCTTCAACAAAACATCCGGCTTCTTGCTGCTGGGTAGAGGTACCAGTATGGGTTACAACATGCATCATGTTGGAGTGGTCAAGGTTTCATGATTGGGAAAGATGAGGGAAGGCAATATAGATGGGACGACTAGTAAGGGGGTTGGTATGACACTAGTTGTTTTCATGCAAGGGCCAAAAGGCCAAACACATTCATTAAAGTCCAAATCGGTGATGTAGTTGCTTACAAGTTCCCGAAGGAAAGCACGACGTCCATCAAACACATCGAAAGCAAACACAACACTACATGGTTTCATACGAACCATTACATGGACTCGACTTTGCATAGGGGTACATGACCTATCCTACCGTAGGAGTTACAAACTGGCATATCGGAGTTCGGCCGATGCCTAAGTGGTGGAATGCTCGGTCGTGTTGTCCGGCTCTTCTGGGTCTTCCTCCTCGTCATCAGTAGCATGACTTCCTTCATTGCTCGAAGGAGTGGGGGAGTGGAGGAGCTCAACACGGCGTTGCTTTGCTGGTGGAGTGAAGAGCTTGCGGTAATCATTTGCGCTCATGCGGTGTTGCTGTGGTGGTTCTCCATCCTTTGGGGGTCTTCCGCCCCTGTATGCGATTGCAGGCTGTCCAGGGGGAGCACCTTCTTTCTTGATCCTATCCGTCTTCACTTGTGCTTGGCGAAGAAGTTCCTTAGTCTCATGAAGTTCCTTTCGGAGCTCCATTGATTCCGAGGCCAAGTGTTGTGCCAAACTATTGGCACAAAGGCTGAAGTAGGTCTGGAATCGGAGTGGAAGTCCTTCTTCTAATGGTGGAGCTGGTGCACTGCTCTCATCCTCACCTTCCTCCCGATAAGGCAAGAAGCGGGTTGCCAACTCGTCTGCCATCTCTAGAAGAAGGTCTCGAAGGCGGGTGAGTGCCTTGAGGGTTGCCGTCTCGACGGCAAGAACCAGTGTTTCCATCTTGGGTCCCTCGAAGAACCAGCTTGTTGGAGAGTCATTAGCCTTTACGATCACTTCCACATGATACTCCGTCTCGGTGTCATTGATCCAATGCTCATGGTAGGTGAAAATGGGGGCTCGGTGAAACTGACACTTCTTGAGGCTATCCTCGAGAAGCACGGGAAATCCGGTGGTCAATAAGTCTTCGGGTACGGCAGCCATCTACAAAGGTTGAATGGGAGAGGTCAATAAGGGAAATATATCTTTGGGTTGGGTATGCTTTAGAAAATAAGAGAAGTTTAGATGGTCTCTAGCTAACTAACGTCCATGCTAACTAAGGCTTCCTACAGTTAGGATGGCTCTGATACCAGCTCTATGGGGACCCTGACTCATAAGTCGAGATCACCGAATGCACGTGTACAGTGATCCCAGAGATCAATGCTCACTGAACACACAGAAGCTGAATAACAAGAGTCTTACATCCATACATACCGTCTTACACAAATTATGACCATTATGGTCAAGTCTTACATTGATAAAGCCTTAAGGGCTGGACATCAAATGAAACACAAGCAGCGGAAATCTTCGTCGATAAGTAGAACCCATGCCATCTGCCTTAATCCTACAGGCATTCTGACTGGGAAACGTCCTAGTTCGCATGTGTCGGTGTCAAAACCGACGGATCTCGGGTAGGGGGTCCCGAACTGTGCGTCCAGGCGGATGGTAACAAGAGACGAGGGACATAATGCTTTTACCCAGGTTCGGGCCCTCTCGATGGAGGTAAAACCCTACGTCCTGCTTGATTAATATTGATGATATGGGTAGTACAAGAGTAGATCTACCACGAGATCAAGGAGGCTAAACCCTAGAAGCTAGCCTATGGTATGATTGTCGAGATGTATGTTGTCCTACGGACTAAAGCCCTCCGGTTTATATAGACACCGGAGAGGCTAGGGTTACACAGAGTCGGTTCCAATGGTAGGAGATCTACATATCCGTATTACCAAGCTTGCCTTCCACGCCAAGGAAAGTACCTTCCAGACACGAGCCGGAGTCTTCAATCTTGTATCTTCATAGTCTTGGAGTCCGGCGGATAATGATAGTCCGGCTATCCGGACACCCCCTAGTCCGGGACTCCCTTAGTAGCCCCTGAACCAGTCTTCAATGACGATAAGTCCGGCGTGCATAATGTTCGGCATTGCAAGGCGGGTTCCTCCCTTGAATAATCCAGAGAAGATAATGAACACCAGGATAGTGTCCGGCTCTGCAAAAACAATTTCCACATTCCACCGTAGAGAGAATAATACATATACACTGACTCAATCTGCTGACGTATTATGCGGCGTGACATCACACCGCTACCAAGCCCTTGTTTTAATCGTTTTTACTTATTCCACCTCAAGACGCTTAGCGAAGCGGTTTCCTTGGCACGCCTTGTCGGGCGTAGATCGTGTTCCCTTTATTCCGGATTCTCATCAATACGGACGTGGGTAACCCAACCGCGCCATTGATGGTGGCGCTTGGGAGATAAGCGAGTTTTACCGGGCTGGTGGGGACGATAGTTTAGTCCGCCTATATATATGGGATAAGGATTTACCTTCTCACCCACGCCTTCTTCCTCCTTTGCTTATCCATCCTCACAAGACTCAAGCTCCAACGCCCAAGCTTGCACATCTCGCCGACCTTCTCCGAATATGTCCGGAGGGAGGTAAATGGTTAGCCTCCACCGCCAAGGAGGAGGACATCACCAAGCTGCGCGACGCCGGATACCTTTCCAGCGATATCACAGATCGGCCGCCTCGACACGGGCAGCTCATCCCTACCCCGGCCTCATGAGAGGGTCGCCTTCCTACCCCACTTCCTCCGCTGGACTGGGCTTTCCGCCCATCCATTTGTCCGGGGCTCATGTTTTACTACGGCCTGGATTTCCACGATCCGGCGCCAACTTCATCCTCAACATCTCGGCGCTTATCGTCGTGTGTGAGGCCTTCTCTCGCATCCAGCCCCACTTTGGCTCAGGGCTCAAGACCTTCAACGCTGTCAAGGTTGTGAAGGGCACGCAAGCGGAATGCGGAGGCGCCATGTTGGGTAAATTGCCCAACGCCCTTGGCTAGAAGGGACCTTCGTGGATTCCGCCAAGGTGGCAATCGGGTGGTTCTACATCACCGAGCCGCAGAAGCCCACATGGGCGGTGGCCCCAGTTTAGATCTGGAATCCCGACGCAGCTCACCTCCCGAAAGAGAAGGGCTTGGTGGGGCGATCCGTGGAGGTGACGGACTCGAGCATGCATCAAGAAGATGGTGAGCAATAGGCTTCGGCTCGTCGACGCGTCCAAGTCATGCTCCTCCGCAGATTCTCCCATGCCAAGAACGGGCATTCAATTTGTGGAGTTCAATCCGAACAGCACCAGCGCTAAGCGGGCTCTTCGACACAACATACTGAAGGCGCCCGAGGGTGCTGTTCAAGGGCGCCGAAGCCCCCGCATCCGAGACGAAAGATCGCGGATTCAGCGCGCAGTGTCCAACTGACGCGGTAAGTGATTCAACCCCATTACGGGACACTTGTGATAATTAGATTGACTCTAGCGAGGTTTTAATCTGCTTCTTCCTTTGACAGGAATGGATGGAGAAGGCCAAGCTGCTCATCAGCCCGGCTCCCATGCCAGAAGACCCAGTGGACGCCCGCTTAGCAGGGCTGCTGGTTCCGGCACCGCACGTGGTGCCGGAGAAGAAGGCCAAGAAGGTGGCCGGGACTCAAAGAGTTCCGCAATCAGCGCCCGATGACGACAAGGACTCTCCCCAAGACGAGGAGGAGGAGTATTCTCTCCGGAGGAGGAGAGAAGAAGTGGAAGGCTTCCCCAATCGGGAGGCCAAGGGTCCAAGAGGGGAGAACTATCCCTCGACAGTTTCGCCAACATCAGCGTTGGCGATGATGATGGCCTCAAGGGCCGACGTCCGCAGGATCGTAAGTATCCGGATCATTTATATGCCGCACTTTTCATGTCACGTAGTATCCCTCTGACGCCGCATTCTGTCCGTAGTTCGGCCAGGGATGATCTCCCCGACTCGATGAGCGGGTCGTTGGATTCGTCGGACGTAAATTCTGTCCCGACCGCCTCTACCCACGCACCGACGAGGACGCCGAGGTGGGATCCCAAGAGGGGACCCATCAGGAGGAGGCTCCAGAGGCGCCGTCAGGCGACCTCCCGGACTTTGCGCCGGACTCTACATCGGAACCCGCAGTGGTTCCAGAGTCCGGCAAGCGGCCCCTTCAAAAGAAGGGCAGGACCGTGACGCCGGCGGCCTCCGTCCAACCGGAGGTGCCGGATAACCTATTGGAGGCGCTTAAAGGCGCTTCCATCGAGGAAGAACACCGCACTATCATGAGTGCGGTGATTGAGAAGGTTCAGCTCGCCAAGAGCGGGCTGACCGAAGCTTGCAGCAGCCTTCTAACAGGCTTTGAGGTAAGAAGTTAAAATTGTGTAATGTAATACCGCATAGACAGTAGCCCCTGATGCTTAGTTTGGTGTTCGGAAGGAAAAGCCGGACTAAGGATCTAACAAGATATACGCAGGGTTGCTAAAAATATGTCAATATGGGTTTGCAGGCTGCGCTGCTGACCTCTGCCGCATTAACGGCGGAGGTCGAAGTAATGAAGAAGGATCTCGAGCGGTCCGAGCAAGAGCTCGGCCATGCCAAGAGGCAGCTCGAGGAAAAAGAAGGTGAATAACACCACTTTAAATAATTACCTTACAGAAAAGGGTTTTGGTTGCAAATAAAATTAACAAGGACAATATGTGTATTGCAGGGGCCACTAAGAGGTGGCAACCCTGAAGGATGCCGTGTCCGCGGCCGAACGCAATGCGGCCACGGAACGGGCTGAGCGAGAAAAGCAAGAGGCGCTGGTGGCGGAAGTTCGGCAAGAGCTCCAGGCTCTCATGGAAAAGCATGAGGGTTTGGAGCGTGACTCTAAGACTCGAGAGTCCGAGCTCACTTCGGCTCTCGAAAGTGCCAAGTCCGCCAAGGCCGAGGCCCAGAAGGCCCTTCAGGAGGTTGAGGACATAAAGAAGATAGCTACGGGTAAGGCGTTTTTCATGCAAAGCAGGCATGTTAATGTGAATTACCGGATACTTACCCGAATTCGAGCTCTCGTAGGCGTTTGCAGATCTGCCACAGAGGCGCCCGATGCCGCCAAGATTCTATCGTGGCGAGGAGGGAGCTCGATGGAGAAGGTTTTCGGTCTCAAGATGCCGAGGCCGCCATCCGGTGCCAAGCGACCAGTGAAGCAGCTGGTCGAACTCCACAAGGTAGCTGAGGAGGCCATGAAGGGCCTCATAGTCCGGCTGTGGCCTGGAGAGGCCATGCCTGGAAGCTACTTTGGCCTAGTGCGGTGGCTGGTGAATGCATGCCCCAGGCTTGATGTACTCAAGCGCTCCGCCTGTATTGAAGGCGCTAGTCGGGCCCTTGCCCGCATAAAGGTGCAATGGGGCAAGCTGGATGCGGAGAAGCTTCTCACGGATCCGCCGCCGCCAGGCAAGGAGCATCGCACGCCGGAGCGGTATTATAAAGTTGTCCTGAAGGGAGCTCGCGATATTGCGATGAGTGCCCCGAGATGTAATCTTTGAGTGAACTCGCTGTATTTATCCTGCGCTAAAAACTTCGCTCATATGCGCCATGAGCAACGCTTATTTAATTGAAAATATTACCTTCAGGCGGCCGCTTATAAAATCCGAGAGATGGCAAGTCGTTGGCTTCAGCCCCAAGCCATGAAAGTTTGGGGTGTTCGGGATAAACATGAGCACTCTTGTTCCCATTGTTGGGTCCATCGAGGAGGCGCCGACACAACGAACGAGGCAACCAGACTTATAATGCTTGAACACTCTCACTTAGCCATAGAATTCTATAATTTTAAATTTCGGCGAAGCCCCGGTATTCGAAGATCAATCCGGGCGCTATCCACGCCTTCTTCGGACATTGTCCGAACTCGTCAAGCGTGTGAGTCTTTATGACCCCAAAAACCTCTCGAACAGCGACTCAGTCTCGCCTTATCATGCCGCCAGTTTTAGCTTTCCATCGAGGCGTTAACCCGGCTCAACCGGGGCGCAATCGCAGTGGTTCTCCCAGTGCTACCTTAGCCGACGGAACGGAATGTAAGGCACCAAAACATGGGAGCCGGGCAAACCCAACTATTGACCCAAGACATGATTCGGAGCCGATTCATATAATGCTATAAGTTCGGGTGCCGACTTGTGAAAGTGTTCGGACTTAATCACACCATAATTTGGGGAATGAAGCCCTGGCGATTCGGCCGCACCAAAATGTACGGGTGCAAGATGTCATATAATGAACATATAAAAGATAACGAATTGCAATAAAAGGTGCTGCATTATTTATGAAAGAAAGTCTGCTAGTAGAGCGGATCGATACAAATAGTGCGGTAGGCAAGGGATTTGGACTAAATAAACATGTCCCCTCCAGGATTGGCTGCGATCGGTGTATATAATCAAATTTAATGCTCGTAATTGAGACCACCAATGTTCGTCGCGGCCTTCTTTAGTCCCCCGACTGTTGCATCGTGAGTTCGGCAAGTTCGCCATCGGACAGGCTTCGTTATGAGTCCTCAGATACACAAAAGAAGAAAAGATAAAAAATAAAACAAGGGGGGCGCTTAGTGAGCCCCCGGTGTGGTCGAGCCGCACTCTTGGTCCCTTGTGATCGTGCCCTTTCCTCAAGGCCCATGGTATCTCCAAAGCGTAATGATGTACGCGAGTGTTATTCTTGCGATCATGCGCTGGCGAGGGTTGGGGCCGATTACTACGCTTTTGCTCGATCGCGCCAGTGGTCTTGGTTGGTATTGCTCCGGGCGCTTTTGCTGTATCCGCTTCGATCGCCGGACTTGAGAATTGCCTTAGAAGGCTGCTCAGATTTCCGCCGCGAGAGCCATTGTATGTTCCTCCGCTCGAGGAGCGCCGTATTTCCATTGACCGTGATGACTCCTCGAGGGCCCGCATCTTGAGCTTTAGGTATGCATATACGGCACGCGCTGAATTTTGCAAACGCGTTCGTCCGAAAGCGAGCATGATAGCCGTGTGGAACGGGACTATGTCAAGATTAACTCTTCGCTCGAAATTATCCGTGATCCAAGACCACTTCAGTGTGGTGAGCCTGCATAGTTGGCTTCCACTCAGGATGACACCTTTAAAGGTTGTCTTTGTAGGTTTAATCCTTGATGGGTCTATGCCCATTTTGCGACTGTATCCTCGATAAAGCAGGTTCAGTTGCTACCGCCGTCCATCGGGACTCTCGCAGTGGAACCCATCGATGATTGGGTCTAAAACCAGGCGCGAATCCGCCATGGCGTATGCTGGTCGGATGGTCTCTTCGATCGAAAGTGATCGGGCAAGATGACCATGGGTTGAACTTTGGGGCGACTGGCTCCATCGCATAGACGTCCCGTAGTGCGCGCTTCCTCTCCCTCTTGGGTATATGGGTCACGTATATCATATTCACCGTCCGCACTTGTGGGGGGAAACCCTTCTGTCCTCTATTGTTCGGCGGCCGGGTTTCTTCCTCGTCGTCGCTATTTAGCCCCTTGTCATTGTTTTCGGCAATTAACTTGCCGGCCTGCTTGAACACCCAACAGTCTCTATTGGTGTGATTAGCTGGCTTTTCAGAGGTGCCATGTATCTAGCATAAGCGGTCGAGTATTCGGTCCAGATTGGACGGACCCGGAGTGGTTCTTTTAAATGGCTTCTTCCACGACCGGTTTGAGCCTCGAATCCGCATTGACCGCCGATCCTCCTTATCGCCGCCGCACGCGGCGCTTGTTTTTGATTCGACGTGACCTGCCGTTGTTGTCCTTAGTATACGGACTGCTAGAATTTTTACGGCAATTGTTGCTGCGAGCTAGCCAGCTGTCCTCTCCCGCACAAAAGTGGGTCATTAACGATGTGAGGGCTGCCATGGATTTCGGCTTTTCCTGCCCCAGGTGCCGGGCTAGCCATTCGTCCCGGATATTGTGTTTGAAGGCTGCGAGGGCCTCTGCGTCCGGACAGTCGACGATTTGGTTTTTCTTCGTCAAGAACCGTGTCCGTAATTGTCCGCGGATTCGCTCGCTGCTGAATGATGTGGCTTAAGTCATCGGCGTTCGTGGTCGCATTATATGTGCCTTGGAAGTTATCAAGGAATGCGCCTCCGTGTCTTCCCAACATCCAATTGACTCTGCGGGCAAGCTGTTAAGCCAATGCCGAGCTGGTCCTTTAAGCTTGAGTGGGAGATACTTGATGGCATGGAGGTCATCACCGCGGGCCATATGAATATGGAGAAGATAGTCTTCTATCCAAACCGCGGGTCTGTTGTGCCATCGTGAGGATTTGATGTTTACGGGTTTAAACCTTCGGGATCCGATGATCCATTACTCGCTGAAGCATAGAGGGTGTGCGGCGCTCAGATTGAGCAATATCGCGACGCAGCTCGAGAGAGCGCTGTCCGCTGTGTTCGCCCGCCGGGTTATTGTATCCGCGCGACGGTATTCGCTGTGGGTCGAGGAGCCCACGTGATCCATAAATGGATCTGGATTGCCTTGCTTTGTCCACCAATATGTCTCGCAAGTCCGGTGCGCTCCCTCTGGCTTTGTACTTTTGGAGCGATGCCGGGTACGGTCTTGGCGGGGCTCGATGCCTCTCACGCACCACGGGTGGTCGGTCAGCCATGTCGTGCAATCGTGATGAAGGTATGTGCTTCCTCCTCTAATCGGGAGAGCAACTTGCGCCTTGGGTAGCTTTTGAGGGACGCTCGAAGTTTATACTCTTCGCCGCGAGGACCTCGGTCCATCGATCGCCAGCAGGTCCCGATCAGCTTGAAGTTGCTGCTGCTTTTTCTTTAGGCTGTTTCGTGGCGATAAGCCTGCGCTTGAAGCGCTCTTGTTCGACGGATCCTCGTGTACGCATTTAATTCGCCATCGTTGAGGCTTGTTTCGCCTTCGGAGGGAGGCATATAGTTATCATCCTCAACCCCTTCGTCTGCCGCCCTCTCGTGGGGGCTTGCTTCTGCATCCTCCTGCACTGAGTCATGCTGGAGGGGATTGTCTTCGGCGCTCTCCGGAGTACTATTGTCTCCTGTGCCGGAATCTCCATTCTTGCCGTGGCCGGATTTAGAGCGGCGCCGCTGACGCCGGCGTTTGGGCTGCTTCTTTAAAGATCTGCCTCCACTGCTTCTTGGCCATCCCCTTCTTTTGGGGTATCCACCATGTATACGTCATATGACGAGGTGGCCTTCCAAAGGCCCTCAGAGGCGCTGGTTCTCGTAAATCTCCGCATCGCCGTCCATAGTGTCGATGTCGCCGGAGTCGTAGTCTAGCATGTCGGTTAGATCCTCGGCGGTGGCTACAAAGTGGGTGGTGGGTGGGCTCAATTTCTTCGCCGTCCGAACTCCAACCTTCCCGCCATAGTCCGCCAGATTCTTCGATAGTAGAGATGCTTCATGAATTCAGGATATCGCCAAAGGCGAAGTGCCGAAGATGTCCGTGGCGGTGAATTCCATAACCGCGCCCAATTCAATTGATTGGCAGGGCGCGGAGGTTCGAGTCCGCGAGGAGTCCGCGCCGGAATTACGAAGTTTCGCAGGGACAAGATCAGATTCGCCCATCGCCGTGGATGTTGAAGTTTCGGCGGCGCTTCATCCACCGCCTCGATATGGGCGACCGCCCGCTAATGGTCAAGCGGATCCGCAGGCGCTACCAAGGCACCGTCCGCGGCAGAGCTAGATCGCGCCCATCGCCACAAAGCTGTGGCGCGCTTGGTTGTTGCTCGAGTCCGTCAAGATCAAGTCTCCGCGACATCGCCGTGAAGTTTGCTTTTCAAATCTGACCCGACGGCCAGGGCGAAGCTTTTGATCTGCTCTGATGGCCAAGAGAATTGCCCAAGAAGCAAAGCCGCCGAATACTTAAGATCTGTCCGGGAGAAAAGTCTCACCTAGGACAGCGTTGTTGGTTGAAGATGCCATCAAGCCTATCGGTGATTTACACAGAAACTCTCAATGAAAGCACCAATGTCGGTGTCAAACCGCGGATCTCGGTAGGGGGTCCCAATGTGCGCCTAGGCGGATGGTAACAAGAGACGAGGGACACAATGCTTTTACCCTGTGTTCGGCCCTCTCGATGGAGGTAAAACCCCACGCCCCGCTTGATTAATATTGATGATATGGGTAGTACAAGAGTAGATCTACCACGAGATCAAGGAGGCTAAACCCTAGAAGCTAGCCTATGGTATGATTGTCGAGATGTATGTTGTCCTACGGACTAAAGCCCTCCGGTTTATATAGACACCAGAGAGGCTAGGGTTACACAGAGTCGGTTACAATGGTAGGAGATCTACATATCCGTATTGCCAAGCTTGCCATCCACACCAAGGAAACTACCTTCCGGACACGAGTCGGAGTCTTCAATCTTGTATCTTCATAGTCTTGGAGTCCGGCGGATAATGATAGTCCGGCTATCCGGACACCCCCTAGTCCAGACTCCCTCAGCATGTTCGTATCCAAAGAACTCTTCTTCGAACTCCTGTTCTTCCATGCCTGGCCAATTAAATAACCAGTGGCAAGCCAATGAGTACTTTGAATGTACTCGCAAGCAACTCATGATTGGAACAAGGCACAATAATGCAAAGATATAGCACTAAGTAGGTAATTTGCAGAAAGGAAGTTTTGCGTGCAATGACATGTTCAACAACTTGTAAGACATGCATCAGGAGAATTCAAGTAACCATGAGGACAGGTTATAGATATCAACATAAATAGAGTGGGCATCAACCCAACTCAATCATGTCAAGTCCCTTGACTTGACCCAAGTAGTTCTCCCCAATTATCCAAACACAGACTGGTTTGTGAAGCTCTGGACGTAGTTTAAGCTGCACCGCCCAACTGTCCTTGACCGTCGACATGGCTATTCGAATAGTTTTACACTCTGCAGAGGTTGCACACTTTACCCACAAGATCTGGTGAACTTCCGTGTCATCCACGACCCACGATACCTCAAGTACCCTGGGTAAGCACTCGATCACTATCTTTCCCTAGACGACACTAACAAGGAGTCCACTCGTTGTTCCGTATCCTCACGATGTACATCATACGAGACTCACTCGAGATCGTAACATCCGAGAGGGGACACAACGGTGTATCCAGTGCCCTGTGAAAACAGTCATGGCCACCCTACCTGGCACGACCCCGCCCTGAGAGACAGCACCAACTCTCCCCCGTCACTAGTAATGCAGGCTCCAAGCTAGTATCGGCCTAGGTAATCAATAATGCCCTTCCCCATACAAGGGTAGAGTGGTTGCGCATGTAAGGTTGGGACAGTCGACAAATCTTAAATCTAATCCTTTTCGAAAACAACACACACTTGCCTCGGTACACCACTTTGTCATCAAGTGATTACCCATCTCATCATCTCCCTCGGGCATAAGTTGCACCCGACGGGGTTTTCGAAAAGTCTTTTGAAAATACTCCGTCTCCTTCATCATGCATATAGCCGTCCCTTTTTGTGTAGCATCTACTTTAGCATCCTATCTACTCCCACCAGCATAACCCTCATAAGAAGGTAGGGTCATGCACAATGCAAGTATCAACGAGGAAGTAACGGTGGCAAACCACCCCATGTGGTCACCACAATATCATGTCTCCGATGCAAGCAATAAAAGTGCTATATGACATGCATAAAAAGGGTTTCATAGACATGGTCACAGGGCTGCTTGCCTGGCTCAACAAAGTCTTCTGGGTCTTCAAAGTCTTCTGGTCCAACTCCTTCGTCAGCAACGCAATCTATTGTCGCAAAATAATAACGAGAAAAATAATTCAATAATAAAACAGAAAAACCAAAGTGCTCAGAAAAATGTCAACTCATTTTTGTTAAATACTAGGGTGAAAACTAAGAAGGAGAAAATTCTAGTTTTGGATCTGGAGTAGCAGAATAGAAGGAATGGATTTTCAGAGGGGTTTAAATATATTCAAATTTGAATTTGAATATGAACAGTACATAAAAGTTGGTTGGTCATGAATGAAAGTTGTACCATTAAATAGGTGGGATTTTTACCAGAATTTAGGAGTTGGAATTATTGAATTTGGATTATTATTTAATCCCGTGGAATTTTTGGAAAAGTGAAAGAAAAAGAAAAGGAAAAAGGGTGTGTGCCCATCGGGCTGTAACAGCCAAGCAGCCAAGAGAGCCCAGCAGAGTGGTGGCCCAGCAAGACTAGTGACTGCTGCCGCCAGTTTAAACCTGATGGGCGGGGCCTAGGCATCAGCGAGACAGAGGGGGCGATGGAGGGGAGAGGCTGACAGGCGGGGCCCGCCTATCATCCCTAACCCTGCGACATAGGGTCGGCGAGCTCACCGGCGTTGATGCAGGGCACGGCGAGGTCGGGCGAGGGTATGGCTGGACTCAGCGTCGAGTCGCCGTTCGGGTGGAGGTGGTTGTGGTCACCGGGGTAGCCTGGTTCACGGGCGACGAGGTCACACGGCGGAGGAGCTTCGGGCGTCGACGGTTCTGGCCGTTTCCGGCTGCAAAGGAAGCGGGGGAGAAAGGGAAAATGATCAGGGGTGCTTGGGGGTTCCAGATCGAGGCAGAGGAGGAGCGGGGGAGGCCTGTACCTCGCGAACTCCGGCGAGCCGAAGCGGCGGAGCTTGAGCTCTATCTCGAGCTCGGGCGGCTCTAGAGAGGAACTGGAGGTGCAGGAGGATGATTTGGTGGTGCAGAGAGCGAGTGGTGAGGTGAGGAGAGCTCGGGGAGGCCCTTAATTAGGTGAACGGCGGGGTGCCGTGGACCCGTGTGCTGGTGGGCTCCTGCTCGTCGCCACAGGGCTCGGGAGGAGCTGGCGTCGTGTCTGGGGTGTTTGTGGGGTTGGTCTTGGGCGAGGGAGAGAAGAGAGGGAAATCAGGGGGGGGGGCACAGCGTGTGAGCTGGCCACTGCAAGCGCCAAGGGCGGCAAGGCTGCAAGAAGCTGGGGCAAGAGGAGAAAAAGGGAGGAGGGGGACAGAGGCGTGGCGTGACGCAGACGTCGAGGCGCATCGTGCTGGAATTTAGTCTATTTGGGCAGCCCAATAACTATTTCAGAAATTCTTAATAAATCCTAGAGGCCCACTTAGCCCATTTGTGCAAGGCAAGGGATACTACTAAAGTTTAGTCCCACATTGCTAGTTTAGAGGGGGTTGGACCTCTTTATAAGGGAGGATCCTTCCCCACTTGTATGAGCATGAGAACAAGAGGGACATCCACACGCGTTCCTCCTCCGCCGCCCGCCTCGCCACACCACGCCTCGTCACGATGCGCCGCGGGTTGCGGGAATGAGCCGAGCCGATGTCTAAATTTTTGCCACGCACTACGCACTACTAGGAAAAGGCCTACTAATGGTGCACCGGTTTTGCCTACTAATGGTGCACTACCGGTGCGCCATTAGTATCACGCCACTAGTATTTTTTTACTAAGGGCGCACCTCTGGTGCACCATTAGTATAGCCCACGGTGCGCCACTAGTATCTGGTATACTAATGGCGCACCAAATAGAAGTGCGCCATTAGTAACATTTTTTTCAAAAAAAAATTCAAAATTTTTTCAATTTTTTTTTGTTTTTTTCTTAATCTCATGTCACTATGGCTTAATCTCGGGTCAATATGCTTAAACTCAGGTCAAATCGCACTCTATGGTCAAACTTCGGTTAATATGCTTAAACTCAGGTCAAATCACACTCCGTGGTCAAACTTCCCGAAAGGTCATGTCACTATGGCTTAATCTCAGGTCAATATGCTTAAACTCAGGTCAAATCGCACTCTATGGTCAAACTTCGGTCAATATGCTTAAACTCAGGTCAAATCGCACTCCGTGGTCAAACTTCCCGAAAGGTCACCCATCCTCACACTACTCCAGCCCAAGCACGCTTAACTTCAGAGTTCTATCCAACCCTAGCAACAGCTCACCAAGCCTGAGCACTTGTTGATATATCTAGCATATCAACTGTTATACCTTGTCGATGTCTAGGACTTTGTTCATGTTCATGACTATGATGAAATTTTGAAAATATTTCAAACTTCCCACCATATTACGATCATTTTTGAAAACAATTCAAAAAATTTCAAAACCAATTTTTTTCTATTACTAGTGGCGCACCACATCCATGGTGCGCCACTAGTAAGTTTGAAATTTTTTGAATTTTTTTGCCTCTAGATCTTGAAATCCTCGTAACTTTTTCGGTTAGGTTTTTGGGGATTTTGAAAATGTTTAGCGGGGTCCCCCCCGGTTAAATTCGGATGTAACTTTTCGAGTAGATGATTTTTCATATAAAAAACTTTTTAATCCGAGTTCGTATGCAAAAGTTATGGCCATTTTACAAATTTCCAGAGAGATTTTGCAAATAAAGTCAAAATTCATATTTGTAAATTTTCCCAACAACTAGACCACATATCCATGGGAAACTTATTTTCTTTTATTTTTTTGACATTTTTATCATTTTCTTTTATTTATTATAAAACTGAAAACGCGGTCCACAGGGGTGCATTAGGAACTTTTGGGGCTGTTAGTAATGGCGCACCGTGGGGTGGTGCGCTTATTATTAGTTAAACTAGTAATGGCGCACTACACCCACGGTGCGCCATTACTAGTTTTGAAAAGAAAACAAGAAAAAATTGAATTTTTTTGAAAATCTTAGTAATGAGCAAGACTAGTGGACAGGCGCCATTACTTAGTTAAATTAGTAATGGCGCACCGTCCCACAAAAGCGCCATTATTAACAATTTTTTTTCAACTACTAATGGCGCACGGTGGGTGTGGTGCGCCATTACTATGTCAACTAGTAATGGCGCACCACTCCCATGGTGCGCCATTAGTAGTTTTGAAAAAATTAAAAAAAATTACTAATGGCGCACCATGGGATGTGGTGCGCCATTAGTATTTAGTAATGGTGCACCACATGTACAGTGCGCCATTAGTGTCCATCCCATCTATAGCCCTTTTCCTAGTAGTGACGGGTATACAAAAGGTCACTCGGGAGCTGAAAAGTTTTTGCTGTAGTGGACATCGAATATTTAACGGTGCACCCTTCGGCTGCTGTCTATTCGCTTGCCTCCCCTCGCTCCTTCAGCTCGGCGCTGCCCTCTCGCCTCCTCTTCTTGCGCCTATAAAAGGGAGGTCGCCTTCTCGCAAGACGCACTGTAACTACTCCTTCCTCGCCATCGGTTCCATCTCCGAGCTGTTGTCGTTTTCCTCATCCCGCCTTGCGGTGTGCACCGCACGCCGGACAAGAGGGCCTCCGAGACCGCACCTTTTGAGTCCTGCACGGAGAAGGGTGATAAGGTTTTGGGGAGCGCCAGCGACCATCGGCTGCTTCATCATGGATTCGATCCAATGCCGACGACTACTTCCCCGACGATTTACCTTCTTCCCCGACGTCCACGACCTCCTCGACGATATGGCAGGCGAGGGCACCAACCCCAAGTCCAGCGCTTTTGCTGCTGCTGTGCCGTACCTATTCTTATCCTTTCTGTTAGAAGTCCTGCTACAGTTCTTGGCTCTAGTTTCTGCCCTACATATGTTAGGTTCTATGTCGTATAAGCAACTTCATCTAGTGTCTGTTCTAGATGTGTTTACCTCAAGTTCATATATGCAGACGATGTTTACCTTCTCTTTGTCAGATTGCATGACTTGCTTTATATTTGCTATTTTAGTCATGCTTTATCTAGTATTTCCGTTAGCAAAATTATTTGATAAATTGCTCACATATCCAACAATCCAAAAACCTTATAATAGGCAATTTACCCCAAGTGGTTTTGCTGCTTCCATAAGACCTCCTATGTTTGAGGGTATCCACTGTAAGAGGTGGCGCGTGAGAGTCTTATGGTTTCAAACCGTGAGTTGCTATGACGCCACTCTTGGCAAACCTGAAGGAGAGCAAGATGCCCAATGTGCACAAGCTTTTCGTAAAATGGATACCTTGTTTAAGGCTGCTTCTCTTGAGTGTTCTTGGTGAGAACATAGTTGATGCTTATGCGCCAATTGACAATGGAAAAGATATGTGGGACGACTCAAGGCCAAGTTTGGGGTCTCTTGATGCCGCACCGAGCTGTACATCATGGAGCAATTTATGATTACAAGATGACCGACGAAGCGCCCGTGGTTGAGCAGGCTCATGAGATACACCATTTGCTAGAGAACTTGAGCACTTCAATTGCATGCTACCGGACAAGTTTGTCACGGGTATCAACTCCTAAGCTTCCTCCTTCATGGAGGAACTTTGCTACCTTACGTACATAAGAGACAGGAGTTTTACGTTCCAGATCTCATTGGTACTCTTGATGTGGAAGAAAAGGCGAGAGAAAAGGACACACGTGTTGTCGGGGGTTGGGTGCGACATATGCCAAAGGATGGCTTATCATGGTGGGGGCGAGTAGAACGTGTCCGGTGCCTGGAAATGGGATGAGGCGAAGACATGCACGCCAAGCGGATCTTACCCAGCTTCGTGGCTCTCCAAGGAGATAACACCCCATCGCTGCTCAAGGGGTCTCCGCATGGTCACCGATGGAGTCCTCGGACTAGGGGTGTCCGGATAGCCGACTATCATCATCGGCCGGACTCCAAGACTATGAAGATACAAGATTGAAGACTTCGCCCGTGTCCGGATGGGACTTTCCTTGGCGTGGAAGGCAAGCTTGGCAATAAGGATATGTAGATCTCCTACCATTGTAACGACGACTGTAACCCTAGCCCTCTCCGTGTCTATATAAACCGGAGGGTTTTAGTCCGAGGACTAACAACCATTACAACAATCATACCATAAGCTAGCTTCTAGGGTTTAGCCTCCTTGATCTCGTGGTAGATCCACTCTTGTACTACCCATATCATCAATATTAATCAAGCAAAGAGTAGGGTTTTACCTCCATCGAGAGGGCCCAACTGGGTAAAAACATCGTGTCCCTTGTCTCCTCGTTACCATCCGCCTAGACGCACGATTCGGGACCCCTACCCGAGATCCGCCAGTTTTGACACCGACATTGGTGCTTTCATTGTGAGTTTCTCGTGTCGCCACCTATAGGCTTGATGGCTCCTTCAATCATCAACAATCACGCAGCCTGTGGTGAGACTTTTCTCCCTGACAGATCTTCGTGTTCGGGCGGCAGATCGAAGCTACGCCCGGCCGTCAGTCGATTTGAAGCCTAAACTTCACTACCGACATCCCCGGAGACTTGATCTTCGATGGATTCGAGCCACGCCGAGAGCGCCCAGACCGCCACGATGGGCATGATTTAGCTCGCCACGGACAAAGGCCCTCGAGGCCGACATGAGTCCGCCTCGACTTCTAGTTCGAGCCGATCGCAGCAGACGAGGACAGTGGTGGACACCGCCGGAGCCGCAATCTCTATGGCGATGGAGCGAAACATCGACCTCGTCCCTCATAAAGCTCGTGGACTCGAGGTGCCGACTCGCCGGACTTCAACCTCCTCGCTTCTTACCAATCGAATCCGATTGGGATCCGATCATGGAGTTCACCGCTGCGGACATCTTTCAGCACTCACCCTTTGGCGACATCCTGAATTTGCTAAAGCATCTCTCGTTATCAGGAGAGCCCTGGCCAGATTGCAGTCAGGACGGTCGGGATGCGGATGACGAAGAAATTCAAAACCCACCCACCACCCACTTTGTAGCCACTGTCGACGATCTAACCGACATGCTAGACTACGACTCTGAAGACATCGACGGTATGGACGACGACGCCGGAGACGACCAAGAACCAGCGCTTACCGAGCACTGGAAAGCCACCTCAACCCATGATGTATATATGGTGGACGCCCCAAAAGGAAGCAATAACGAGGAAGAACGGGACGCGGCGAAGGATAATTCCGCCGAAAAACAACCAAAACGGCGACGCAAGCGCCGCCCCAAGTCCTGCCTCGATAACAACAGCACTCATAATGACCCAGCCATAGAGCAGGGCAAACCAGCGGGCGATGAACATGCAACCAAGCAACCATCCGAACATGATGAATCGGATAATCAACCCATCCCCGATGAAAACAACAGTCCAGGCGATCTTACGCCGAACACACCACCAGAGCATAAAAACCTTCACAAAAGGCTTGTCTCCACTGCAAGAAGCTTGAAGAAGCAGAAACGGAAGCTCAAAACAGCGGAAGACATACTCAGAACAAGCTGGAGCAAAGTACTCAAGACCGCGGACAAATATGGCAACAGCCACCAAACAAAGAGCTACCCAAGCGCAAGCTGCCGCCTGACCAACGAGGAGGCCGAGAGCCCCACAGTCAAAAAGCAAAAGGACGCCGCCGGATAGATGACCAGATGACAGGCCAAGAGCGACAAGCGGCGCCGCACACAAGCTGGCACATGATCCTCGCAAGACAGATGGCTCGGTCAGGTCCATTTATGGGCCAAAAAAGAGGGCCCCAGGAAGCAACACAACACACCAGGTGTTCGAAGACAACGGCACACCCAAATACAGGGGCGCCGCCCACCCACTATGTTTCACCGATGAAGTGCTGGATCACGAATTTCCAGCGGGGTTCAAGCCCGTAAACATAGAGGCATACGACGGAACAACAGACCCAGGAGTCTGGATTGAGGATTACATCCTGCACATACATATGGCTAGAGGAGATGATCTCCACACCATAAAATATCTGCCCCTCAAGCTCAAAGGGCCAGCTCGACATTGGCTCAAAAGCCTCCCAGAAAATACCATTGGAAGTTGGGAAGAGCTCAAGGACGCGTTTAGAGCAAATTTTCAGGGGACTTATGTCCGCCCTCCGGACGCACACAATTTAAGTCACATAACCCAAAAGCCCGGAGCGTCAGCGCGCAAATTTTGGAACAGGTTCCTCACCAAAAAGAACCAAATAGTCGACTGTCCGGACGCCGAAGCCTTAGCAGCTTTTAAACATAACGTCCGAGACGAATGGCTCGCCAGACACCTCGCCAGGAAAAGCCAAGAACAATGGCGCGCTTAACAAGCCTCATGACCCGCTTTTATGCTGGGAAGACAAGCTAGCAAGATGCAGCACCAGCGACCCGAGTACATCCGAGATCGAGATGGAATCAGAAAATCACGGCGTAGAAAGGACCAGCGCCGAAATAAAGAAAAGGGCCCAAAGAACACGGCGGTCAACGCCGGATTCAAAAGCTCGCGGCCGAACAACAAAACACTGCCTCTTAAGGACAACAGTGATGAGCTATCCAACCTAAACAAAATTCTGGATCGGATATATCAAATCCACAGTACCCCTGGGAGCCTGCAAACCACACCCACCGAGATTGTTGGGTCTTCAAACAGTCAGGCCGACTCAACGCTGAACACAAGGGGCTCGACGCGCCAAGTGAGGATGACGACGAACCCCACCAGCAGAGCGCCGGAAAACAAAAGACTTTCCCAAAAGAAGTGAAAACAGTAAACTCACTTCATGTGATAATACGGAACAATAGTGCGGCACCCGCTAAAGCATGCGTGTCGCACGGTCCACCCCAGCGAACCCCGAGATTGATGTTAAAACCAATTACTTTCACCACCTGGACTATTCCGTATATTCAAACGCAGGATGGACTGCTCGATATTGGATCCTATAATCGACGGACTACAATTTACACAAGTCCTAATGGATGGCGGCAGCGATTTAAACCTGCTATATCCGGACACAATCCGCAAGTTGGGGATAGACCCTACTAAAATTTACCATAGCCGCACTTCCTTCAAAGGAGTGACGCCAGGCCCTTACACCAAGTGCACGGGCTCCTTACTACTAGAAGTTGTGTTCGGATCACCCGACAACTTCCGTCGCGAAAAGCTAATCTTCCATGTCGCCCCATTCAAAAGTAGCCATCAAGAACTATTGGGACGTGAAGCTTTCGCCCGATTTAACACAATACCGCACTACGCGTCTCTTACACTTAAAATGCCCGGTCCACGCGGCATCATCTCATTAAAAGGTCATTTAAGACTCCGGACATGGCTAGACGAGTCTGGCACAAATAAATGAGGGGCTTCCTAGCCGCATACCCCTTCACAAGGGGCTGCGCATACAAACAATAAAGAGCCACTAAAAGCTCAACTTTATTCATTCGTTCATACTTTGCTTTCAATAAATTTTTTGCATGATTTATTTTCAAGCTAAGTTCCTCTCTTTTTACAGATGAACAACGGTACACCCGGCCCGTGATACGGCACAACGGAGACACAGTGCAGACGCAAAGAGGACCCGTGGCAAGGATTCTTTTCAGATTAAGACCTTGCATAAACCTTTCTTCTGTCTCTTGTTGATTCATATCCCCAGTTTTTACCATAACCAACGAGGAGGTGGCGCTTTTGGCATCGTCCGCCTGTAAATTCTCGCCTGCACTCGACACTAGGGGCTTAGGGCATTGTTCTGCCATATCATAAAGACCGAATACCTTAGGGAGTGTTCGGCGCCTCGAGTTAGGCCTTATATGCATCAGCTCCAATCATGTCTTTGGTCAAATGTTGGGTTTGCCCGGCTCTTGTGTTTTGCTGCCTTATGTTCCGATCATCGGTTAACGCGCACTGTGGAGAACTATCATGCGATTGTGCCTTGCTCGCCGGGCGAGCACCTCAAGAGAGAAAGCCGAAAACCGATCATCATGATACAACGAGAGACCGGTCAACCACTCGATCGACTACCGGAATGTTTAGAATTCTCCGCTGACGAAGGACCGCTTTCGGTCAGCACATACGCGCCCCATATTCGAGAGCGCTGGTGCCCCTAGGGGCTATATCGTAGCCCCACCCTCGAACTCCTATGGCTAAGTGAAAGTGATAAAGTATTATAGTCCGGTTTCCTCGTTTGCTACGCTACCACCTCCTTCACAGGACCAAGACGTTGCATTAAGTGTGCAAATGTGCTATTTTTGCAAACACCCCCGCACCATGTGCGTGGGGGATGAAGCCGAAGACTGCCATCTTTCAGGATATACACAAGTATACATTAACGGTCAAGACAGAGATATTTCAATACTTGAACGCACAAGTATAAAAAGCACTTATATTATATATATCGCCTTACAAATCATAGAAATCATTTAAACATGACATTCTTTTGAGAATCTGCGACTCTATTGCACGAGCACCCCACGTAACTTCCCAAAATAGTGCTCGGCGGGTAACCGCTCGTCTCAACCCCGGTTGCAACATCGGTGGCATCCATTTCCGCCCACTGTCTTCACACGGCGTAGGGCCATCCGGCGCCCTCTATGCAAGCCGACCGCTTCATCGCTTTGATATGCGGCACCGCCCAAGGAATTGCTGCAATAAGACAAAATAACTTTTCGGCTTAGCCTATCCGCCGACATGAGCCACGATATCCGCTATGGCAAGTCCGACAATCTATTCAGCTCAGCCCACTCATCCAACCGATCGGTCGTGAAGCGAACGCCCGGATCGTGGAATTGAGACCAAAACAGCTCTTCCGTCTCGTGATCCTTTTGACTTCGAAGTGCACAACGGCATCCGCCGACTCGCCGCTAAATCCATATAAGGATCCTCCGGACCCCACAATGGCCAAGCCGAGCATACTGGATCTGCGGAACCTCCTGCGCAGCAGAAAAAAGGCTTGCCACCGCAATATCTCCGCCTAACGCAGCTCCTCCTTCATAGCCCTCATTGCGTAACGGCATCCTTGGCTTCGCGGTGGCATTCTTCAGTGCTTTCTTCGCCGGCGCTCTTTTTCAAGAACCTCATAGCGGTCGGTAACATCTTTCACTTCACGGCCATTTCGCCATCTCCTCCTCGCTTGGCAAAGTGAGAAGCCCTTTCGCTTTAGCTCTTTTGCCCGCCGAGGCAGCCGCGATCACCTCCCCGCCTGCTCCTTGGCTCGAGCAAGCTCGCCGCAGGTCCTCCACAAGAGCGGCACCATCTACATCAAGCACACATATTGTAAGGAGGAGCTTCGCCCCTTACTAGGTGACCACGGAGAAACAACCTACCTTGCGACTCGCAAGTCGCTTATTGACCAAATATGATGTCCAAGATCCGCAATGTCGAGTTGCCACCTTAGTTCATCAACTCCATCAGTCCGGCTGGCCACCGGACTATCCGCCACCTGTGTAGGAAAGGCGAGAATTAATACTTGAGATTATGATCCTCGGCACGCTGTCGCCTTCGAGAACATACCGAGTCTCAGGGGCTACTATCTATACAGGGCGCGCTTTATGTGCAAAACTGTCAAAAGGTATGTCATTTTACGCACTCAAACCCCGCCAAAGAAACTTCCGGCAAGCATCGGTAACCCGCCTTCAGCGGATGAAATTCTTCCAATCACCATACTCATCAATGTACGGTGATCTTCTGAGATAGACACCCTCTCAAGCAGATCCTTCAGCTCCCCCGGCCGTACACCAGTTGGTGCCAAACTCTTCGGCCCTCGCCGACTTGGGGATACCCTCCGTGATGACACTGGGGAGTCGTCCGCCCCACCGACGGCGGCAGAAGGAGGTGTCTCGCTCTCCATAATCTTCGGACGAAGGTCCCCCGAAGACGAGCTCATCTGAGAAGGACGGAGATCCGAACTACAAGGTAAAAACTTAGGTTATCCTCAGAAGCACAAATAGGGATTTCCCTTATTACAAAACTCCCCCTTTTCTACTTACGGCTCGCTGGAGGGATGATTCCTTAGGGGAGATAGTGCGGCCGCCCCCCCCCCCGGACGTAGGACCCTCTGGTGAAGATCTCTTCCCCCGCTTCGAGGCCTTGGCCTCCGGGTTTTCGGAAGCGGTCCTCTTCTCCCCTTGGAAGGAGGGATTCCCGATCCCCCCTTTCTCAAAAGCCTCCTTGGTAGAGGCGGTAGCTCCTCTGTTTTCCCCTTCGCCTTCCTCTGTAGGCGCAACCTCCAGCATCCTGACCAGCACGGGATCCGGCGCGGTCTCCGTGAGGGGGGCCAGACACCATATCAGTTTCGCTTGCGCTATCCACTCCTGTTCAGAGGACAATTGGTTAAAAGGCAAATCCTAGAAATGCAAACGAATGGTATGTCCGGACACAGAGCTACTTACTTGTGCATCCGGGCGATTGCAGCTTAGGCCGGCGTCCTCGGTCAATTCCGGACACACCTCTTGTGACCCGAAGAACAATTTGTACATCTCGACGGGTGTCGCACCCATGAAGTATTGGAGAATTCACGGTCCCTTCCGATTGAATTCCCATAGCCGGAGAGGACGACGTTTGCAAGGAAGAAGACGCCTAATCAGCATGACCGGCATCACCACGACCAGATCGATCTCCCTCTCTTGGAGGTCTCGAATCCGGCCTTGCACTAGGGGCACGTCCTTCGACGGCCCCCAGTTGAGCCCTTGGTTGACCCATGACATCAGCCGTCGTGGAGGTCCCGAGCGGAAGATGGGCGGCGGCTTCGCGTCTGCCCTCGGGAGCGTAATATAAAACCACTCCTCTGCACAAGCCGAGCTCCTATTGAAAGAGCCTCGGCCATGGAGCATCGGCCCTCCTGCTATAACCGCCTGCCAAGACTCGCTTACGCCCCTCGATCATCTTCGGCTCCACGTTAAAGGTTTTGAGCCACAAACCAAAGTGGGGGGTAGTGCGGAGGAAGGCCTCGCAGACGACAATGAATGACGAGATGTGGAGGATGGACTCCGGAGCCAAGTCATGGAATTCCAACCCATAATAAAACATGAGCCCTCTCACAAAAGGATCCATCGGGAAGCCTAAACCCCGACGGATGTGGGACACAAACATGACGCTTTCGCCGGGCTCGGGAGTGGGAATGACTTGCCCTTTGGCGGGCAGCCTATGCGAAATCTCGTTGGTCAAGTACTTGGCTTCTCTCAGCTTTTGCAGGTCCTCTTCCGTGACGGAGGAGGGCATCCACTGGCCGTGTAGGTCGGATCCGGACATCGTTGAAGGTCCGAGGCGCTCGAATCTGAGGCTCTGGGTGTTGGAACTCGGGGCGAGGGCAGATTCGATTGCGGATTGAAGAAAAGAAACGAGCCTTGGTCCCATTATAAAGAGGGAGAATATCAAGAGCCATCCTCGGACTGCTTGGAACTCGCCCGATAGAGGGCGCGGCAACGGGCGCGTTGGGTTACCCACGTCCGTATTGATGGGAATCCGGAATAAGGGGAACACGACGCTCGACAAGACGTGCAAGGAAACCGCTTTGCTAAATGCTACCGAGGTGGTATAGTAAAACGATTCAAGTAAAGGCTTGGCGGTGGGGTGACGCCACGCCACAAAATACGCCGTAGATTGAGCTTGTGTACATATTATTCTCTCTACGGTAGTATATGGAATTTATTTTGCAGAGCCGGACACTATCCTGGTGTTCACAATCTTCTATAAACTAATTCGGAGGAGGAACCTGCCTTGCAATGCAGAACAATACGCGCGTCGGACTCATCGTCATTGAAGCCTGGTTCAGGGGCTACTAAGGGAGTCCTGGACTAGGGGGTGTCCGGATAGCCGGACTATCATCATCGGCCGGACTCCAAGACTATGAAGATACAAGATTGAAGACTTCGTCCCGTGTCCGGATGGGACTTTCCTTGGCGTGGAAGGCAAGCTTGGCAATACGTAATATGTAGATCTCCTACCATTGTAACCGACACTGGTAACCCTAGCCCTCTCCGGTGTCTATATAAACCGGAGGGTTTTAGTCCAGAGGACTAAAAACCCTTCCAAAAATCATACCATAGGCTAGCTTCTAGGTTTAGCCTCCTTGATCTCGTGGTAGATCCACTCTTGTACTACCCCTATCATCAATATTAATCAAGCAGAGTAGGGTTTACCTCCATCGAGAGGGCCCAACTCGGGTAAAAACATCGTGTCCCTTGTCTCCTGTTACCATCCGCCTAGACGCACAGCTCGGGACCCCCTACCCGAGATCCGCCGGTTTGGACAATCGACAAATCACCAAGGCAAAGTGGATACACGCTTGTCCTAGAGCTGTTTCGGAGGTAGGAGAAGGCAAGGCTAGCTCTCCTCCTCGTGGTGGTCCGTCTAGTGCTAGATTATTCCAACCCTTTGCATGGGTGCCCGGGGTTTATATAGGCCTACCCTCGCTGTTACAATGGTAAACCGCCCGGTGCGGGTCCCACTGCCTGGTCTCTCAGCGCCGCCTTCTCCGCCGACTCGGGGCTCGCTGATTTCAGGGTCCCGCTGACCGGCTCTGCACGAGGGCTGGCCCGTGTCCGCAAGGGTGGGTCTTGTCGGCTGCAGACATCAGAGAGCGTGCTTCTAATGACGCTGCTTGGTCATGGGGTCATGGGGGCAACAGACGCCGCCGGGCGGCGATCATTGCTAGCCATTTCGCCGCCGGGTTAATGGCGCTGGGGCCTGTGGGAGGGGCCGCCGACTCGTGGCCGACTCCCAATGGTCCGACCTCGTGGCGCTCGCCGCCTTTCAGCACTTCGATGACCGTAGTAGGCTCATTGCCTCTTGCCGCACACAGTGAGTCGACGTGGCTGTGGCCTCGCCTCAAGGGCTGATGTCAGCTGGCAGGCAACAGCGATCACGGGCGGAGATCTCCGTGGGTATGGCGATCAGGGCCATGCCTGCCCTAATCATCGGGCAGCTTGAGTCGCGGGCCGACTCCCCATAGTCGGCCTCCTTGGAGTCGCCTGTGGACTCAACAGGTCTTGAGTCGCCTGGACCTCGGCTTGCCTTGGAGTCACCTTTGGGACTCGGCTCTTCTTGGAGTCGTCGCAGGGACTTGAGGGGCACAGTATGCCCTGATGCCTTAAAAGGTTCTGGGGCTCGGGTTAACCTACCCGTGGCCCATTACTCTGACAGTAGTCCCCGAAGCTGGTGAGGCTCCAAGGGCGACATGTCGCGGGCCTCATTAGTTTCATTCTTCCGGTGGTGGGACTTAGGCCTTGCCCGCCGTCTTCCTTCAAGCCCACTAGCTAGAGTCGGATTCTCAGAGGGCCGTCTTGCCTCTTGAGGAGTTTGAAAGCCACGCCGGGAACCAGGCGGCGTGGCTCGACACGCTCTCATGCTCGCCTGCCTCGGCCTGGCCATGCGCCCCACACGGGCAGGGGGCATCTCACCCACACACCGCTGACGGACAGGTAGCCGGGCTCGCACATCAAGGCTGGCGCGAATCAGCGAACAGACCCAAGGCCGGGCGATGACTTGGGTTCCTGTTGGGGCTTTTTCGTGTCTCTATGGCCTCGAACAACTATGGGGCACTCGGGGGCCCCTTCTGGTTCGGCAGGGGAGCGGGGACCGTGCGCAGAGCAGATCAAGGTCGAACGTGCGGGGGAGACGAATGATTTTTTGCCTAGCTTCGGGGCTCTCCGGAGAGATAAGACCCCTACTGCTGCCTTCTGTGTGTTATTTGATCTTGCTCGGGCGAGCGAGCGTATGGTGGAGCTGTGGGTATCGAATGGACCAAACCTCTTCTACGTGCGCATGGGCCTCCCTTTTATACTCTGAATGGGGGATCCACAGGTGGCAGCGTAGGAAGAGGGGGTAGAAAGGTAAAATCGTAGGTTGGTGCAACAATACAGGTCAAAGGTTCCCTACCTAACTCGACGGAGGGACAAGGGCATTAAATGCCCGTCCGGTCGCCCCCAACAAAGCAGGAGGAGGACTGCTATGAGCCTCCCAGGTTGCTACGGCAGGCGCCTCTGTCCACACCGTTTGCCACCTTGTCCGTGATGGTTGGGCAGAGTGCCTCGCCACATGCCCTTGGAATGGCCTGGTGGCAACGCGTAATTGGGTGCGCTGGAGTTGGGTGGTAGCCTTGCCGCAGCAAGTGCCTTTGGTGCGGTCCTTTTGTTGTGCCGGCAAGCTTGCCGGCCGCTGGGCCTTGCCGGGGCGCGCGGGGCGCCACGGCAAGTATTCTGGGTGATGCCCTCCGTTATCTTCCCGCAAGCTCCTCTTCGGGCCTTCGCTCTCTTGGTTAGTACTTTGTTCTTGAATGTCAAGAATAAGGATTCGCGGAGGGTTTTGGCGGGCGCCCTGCAAGCCTCGCCGCTGGTGCTGCGGCTGCCTGCGGACAAGTTCGGGTACTAATGCACCCCTACTTTAGTACATCGGACAGAGCCTGGTGGCCACGGGCCATACACGGTGCCGCGCGTTGTTGGGCCTGGCCCAAAAACAGTGCACGGGCACGTGGGCTCTGGTCCGCAGCAACGGGTTCAAGACCCACACTAGGCCCTCGCAACGGCATCGCTGCGGACAGGCGCTGTGGGAGACGCGGGTGGCGCAGTGGCGATCTTTAAGGCATCCACCCCGTGATCGCGGCTGCAGGCGCAGTCATTTCACCCGCCGCCCGCCCGCTTTTTGCCACGCTGCTCCCATGCATGAGGAGTCATGGGCGGCGAAGGTGGGAGACCGAGCCACCCGGCGAAGATGGCGGGTTGGCCCTCCTGGCCTCTGTCCTCCTGGCTTCGATTGGCTGCTGAGGGGGCGGCCGAGCCCCACTACTTGCCTCTTTAAAAGGGACGGAAGGGGAGCACAATAGTCCCACACTCTCTTCTTCCTTCGCTCTTTCAATTTCAGCTATTTTCCTCTCATCTGCCATGGATGGAGGGAATCCGGTCCTTCAACGGTGGCAGCGAGGGTTGCTCCAGTGCAGCGCCTCTCCCTATCTCAAGACTCGTGGTGGCGGAGCTGACCAAGGGGGAGAGGGAGGGGCGAGGCCGCGGCGGGTCGAGGACGTGGTCGGGCGCTCGGGGAGAGGCGGGCCGGGCGACAGACTTCCGTCTCATGCCGGGCGCCTTTCCTCGAGGCGTCCACACCGAGACGCATCACTCGAGTTCTTCATCATTCACGCTTCGCACCTCAAGCTGCATTCCCGCCGCCGGCCTGTCATGAGCTGCGAGGAACCGGATCCGCCCGAGATGATGGAGTGCGCGCATGAGGGGCTGCGGGATCAGCGCACTCAGCAGTTAGTCGTGGTGTCCAGCCGGTGCGTGATGTACTTGATCGAGGGTGGAAGACGCTCGGCCGATCCACAGCTTGACGGCGGGTTCACCCTCCATTTTAGGGTTAATGGAGGCGCCCCTTCGCCGCCAAGGTCTTTGAGGACTCCAAGACCAGGCCGAGATGCCGTGTGGACAGCTCCTCGAGATGCGAGGTCCCTCCTCGAGCGAGAGGACGAGGAGGGGAGCGACAGCGATGACCACGAGGATGGATGGTCCGACCAGGCGCCGATCGCCTCAAGCGCCACCGCGAATTCCCATCATCCAGGCCGCCTTCTGCCAACTCCCAGGGCCGCCTCCGGGTGGGCTGGCTAAGGGAGGCTATGGAAGAGGAAGAGGGGTGGCGGTGCGGCGCCCAGTCGGAGTACGAGGCGTGGGAGCCCTCGGCAGTGCCGACGCCCCACCACCCCTGCCTTCAAGCTCACGCCTCCGGCGCCTGGCTCTGCTAAGCTCCCGGCCTCCGAAGCCCGGGAGAGGTCTCTCGCCTGTAGCCTCCTAGGCGCCCTCTTGCCCTCCCCACAAGGCTCTGCCTGGGCCTCCTTGACCTACCTCCTAACAGCAGAAACAGGGAGGCGATTACGGGCATCTAATCCCTTTAATTTGTAAGCCTTCTGACTTTTAGTCAGATGAAAATCTGTAATCCTCTCTATCATGTTCTTCATCCTCTATGGACTTGTACTAAACTAGGATGTTTTTTAATGAAAAGAGGGGAACGCCAGTCGATTCTAAGTCCTCCTTATTTGATTTACGTGCCTTGTATGCTCCCATCCCATCGCTTCCAGTGACTTGTTGAGCTTAACACACTTGCTTGAGTCGCGGGACATTAGCAGCCTGTCGGGCGGTGTTAAGTTCCGACAAGCAACCTTGCGGACGCTTACGCAGCACTTGTGTCTGTTGGAGAGGACTCTGAAACAAACCATGAAGCGGAGCTGAGCCCACGACTGCCTCCGCAGCGTCTTGAGTTTTACAAGACACGCTCGCTCAAGGACGATCCCACTCTTAGCCCGCCTTCCATTAGAGGATGCATGACGAGGGATGAAGAACTTGTCTGACTCCACAGCCCCCCCCGGCATCATTAGATTATCGGGGAGGAATCTTGGCCTTCGCAGCTTCCGGCAACTCTGGCTCCGCCAAAGTCCAGGTGCCGGTGTGCCTTCTTTGCCTTTAGCCACCAGCGCGCGGCCACGGTTCGCTCGCTCGTTCGAAGGGGCTTTTTGAGACTGCGGCCCCTTCAAAGAAAGCTGGCTTGTTGCCGCGCGCCTCTTCCGCTCCTCCTTGTCACTGCGATTATAGCCATGAAAACAAGCTGAGACAAGATGTTTGTAAGTTCATTATCTATATTTTATTTTATGTGCGATTTTGCAAAAGCGATGCCATGCTTTTGCCCCTCAGTGCAGTTTATACTCTATGCTGTTAGGGAACTTGCCGGTGCTAACACACTTAGCTTAGCACTGGGATATCCGGAAGACCACGGGCAGTGTTGTTTCCGGCAAGAAACCTTCAAAGTAATAGTAATAAGACTTGCCAGATTGTCGAGCGGACTCGGAAACAAATCAAGGACGAACTCAGCCTTGAGTTAGTTCCTCCGCGCGACAAGTCTCTCCACATATAAGGTAGCCTTTACCAAGAGCTTGCTATGTTACGCCCTCTATTTAGCATATATCCTTCGTGCGCTTTACCCACGCTCTAGGGAACTTGCCCTTCTAACACACTTATTGAGCACGACATCAGCAGACTACCGGGCGTGTTGTTTCGACAAGCAACCTTCTCGGCCAGATTCAAGCAGCACTTGTATTGTTGAGCGCACTCGAAACAAAGCAAGGACGCGAACTTAACCACGAGTTGGCTCCTCTGCACAAGACAGGTATTATGCAGCATAAAGGACGAACGACGAGGAACATAACATAAAAAATGGAACTAAGAAGTCCTCTCGATAAAAACTCGGACGATTTAGCTTTTCCGTTTTCAACAATCCGCCGAGCCGTGCTCCTTCCCTGGTCTTTCCCCCTTGTATGTTCTCGTCCTTACGCTTCCGGGGAACCCACCCGGGCGAACACGCTTGCTAGCGCGGGGCATCAGCGTTCACTGGCGTGTGTTGCCCGGCGGAGAGAACTTGTCGGGCTAGTTGCGGCATGCTTTTATCGCCGAGTAGACTTCGAAGCGGATCGATGGCGCCAACCTAACCACGACTTCGACTCTTCCAGCGCTACCGGGTTCTTCGCCACAAGGTAATGGATTTTCGGGAGCACAACTCAAAAGTTTGAAGCTTGGAACTTTTCTTTGCCCCACGTCGGGCAAAGCTCGATGGCGGCTGACCTGACGCAGCGCATTGGCCCGGAGAAGTAGGCTTGCCGAGCGAAAAGCCAGAGCCATTCTTGCCGGGCTTGGTCTTTGGTTGTCCGCTGACCTTGCTGCGGGGGCTTTATGGCGCTCGACGGCGCAGCGCAGCGCTCGGGGAGATGTCAGCGCTTCTGCCGGAGTGGGCACTAGAGCTGTCGCCTTGCCGGACTTGGCCTTCTTCTTCCCTGGAGCTTCAGCATGGAAAGTGGCTCGCTCTGCTTCTGTTCTTTGCTTCTTAGTAGATCTTGTCGGTAGCGGATGAGTGCATCCTTCTTGTCGCCTTGGGCCGAAATGACACTCATCGGGCGAGGCATCTTGAGCACATTGTATGCGTGGTGAGGAGCGCCATGAACTTGGCAGTGCGGGTCGGCCAGTATCCCGTTATGGAGTAAGGGGATATCAGCTCGTCGAATGTGACCCTCTCGATCTGAAGTTCATTTCACTGCGAATATCACCGGCAATGTGATCTTCCCCTTAGGCTGGCTCCTTCTGGATTTATTCTTAGAAAGGTGCCGGTCTCTTCAAGCACGTCGTCGGGGATCTGGAGCTTCTTGAGTCTTTGCGAAATCGAGGTTCGAGCCGGCCCAGCCGTCAACCAACATCTTATGACCTTGAGGTTGCGGATTGTTAGTAAAACCAACAATAGCAACACCCGACCGCGATGATCGTCGAGGTGGTCCTCAATGTCGAAGATGATGGGCGTCTGGACCACTTGAGCTTCTTGGCGCCTCGGAGGATTCACCTTTGCGTTCACTTCGCACCCTTGCTTGAGTTGGCGGTGCGAGGTGTCGAGAGAAAAGCGCCGCCCGTCGATGCCTAACACCTCCGTTGCCTTCGAAACTCTGGTCTTGACTCATCTTCCTCCATCTCATCATCTTCATCTTCATCTTAAATCCTTATCGGCGGCGCGAGGAGGCTGTCTCCCTTGCGTTTGGTCTTCAGCCGGTTCCCTCCCGGGCGGGGAAGCTTCTTCTTCGGATCCTCACCGCCTCTGGGCTCTCTCCTTGTCATGGCCTCGTATTCAACTTTCGCAGCTCCGCCATCTGCTCCACTTTCTTGCAGGTTTGGAGATCATGGCCCTTGGTGCGGTGGATCTTGCAATACCGCTACTTGGGAGCTATCTTGCTTGTCGGGCTACCACAGCCTCGTCGGGTCGTCGGTCTTGGCCTTGTCGAGGCCGCCTCAGTTCTTGGAATGCTCAACAGCTAGTACATCCTTGCCTTTCTCTTCCTATTATTCGCCTCCGGTTCTTTCTTGCGAGCGGCATCCCCTCCTGTCAGATCATACTGGCAATCTCTCCAGGAGTTTTCCTCCCCTCCTCAGCCCGTGCACACTTGTCGCGAGCATAGAGCTGGCGACATCTCGATTTTACATCGCCATCTCCTCCCTCATCCTGCGGTTCACGCGTTCGATAAAGCAGCGCTAATAACCCGGCGGGGTGGGCGTCACGGGATGTTCGCTGCACTGGTTGAATCTTTGTATATACTTGCGGGGCTCTCCCTCCTACGGGCGAGCAAGTGGGTGGCTCTCTGGCCATGAGGCTTGTGGCCACCGTGAAAACAAGCGATAACGCGAGTCCGCCCATGAAGAGATGGAGCCGTCCGGCAAGTGCATGAGCCAAGATCGGCGTTGAAGCGATTACAGGTAGGGGAAGTAGTTGGCGATGATCTTCTCGTCGGCGCCCTCCGCAACACTGCAGCGATGGTGTGAATCTTTGAGAACTCCGGCAGTGTATCCTGCCGTCGTACTTCTCGAACTGTCGGCAGGATTCTTGGTTTTGGGCCCTTTGGACTTGCCGCAGCTCACGGGTGAGCAGAACCTGCGTCTGAACAAATCGCTGGTTTGGTGCACATATATCGTGATGGGCCAGTATGGCTGAAATCAGTTAATCGCGTTTCTCTCCGGCACTTTCGTCGAGTTGGCGTCTTCGTGTTGCCGTTCTTGGAGAATGTGGGCGCTGATCACGGCGAGTTTGTGGGTCGGCGACACGGTGGAGTCGGCGTCAAGGTTGGTCCGCGAGTGGCGATCTTAGCCTTTGGGGCTGGGAAGCGCGCGACGCACCCTACGAGGCGCCCGGCCTGCGCGGGCGTCTTCTTTGAGCCCTCGGCGTTCGATCATGGGGCTTATGCGCCGTTAAGCAGCCCCGATGAGGCTGTGTATGGCCATCCTCGGTCGTCGATCTTGTGTGGCGCGGAGAAATCTAAGCGGTAGCTGCTCGGGCAGTAACTTCCTCTTATCTTAGGTGGCGGCGGCGGCAAGCGGAGGCGGATGTGCCGGACTCCCAACCGGAATGGGAGGAGCAACACCTCGTCGAGGCGACCACCTCACTCGCGCCGACATGTCTGGCGCCTTGCTCTTTGACTCTCAGCGTCCCGCGACCCACCAACAGCCTTGCTCCAGCGAGCCGCAGTGCTAGGAGCACCGGGGCATTGTTGCCACCTCTGGGAGGGTGCAGGCGTCTGCCCGTCGCCCGGCGCTTGCGGGGCCTTGTTCTTGGATCTGGTAGCGACCACGAGACCCGTGGCACCGGCTCCTCCGCGTGATCACTTCACGCTGCCTCGGTGGTGGTGGTGGAATTGATGTGAAGCGGGCGGCCACTCAGAAAACTTCTTCTTGTGGCATGTTGGCGATGGCGCTGATGTAGCAGCGTGGGCCGGATGAGATGCTCACAATCTCGGCGCCCCCTACAGTGCGCCAAAGATGTCGGGGCTTTTCGTGTCTCTATGGCCTCGAACACCTATGGGGCACTTTCAGGGGCCCCTTAAGTTCGGCGGGGAGGCGGGGACCGTCTTGTGAGCGGTCGAGTCGGCGTCACGGGGAGCAAACGATTTTTTACCCACTTGGGCTCTCCGGAGAGATAAGACCCCGCTGCCTTACGTGTGTTATTTGATCTTGCTCGGGCGGCGGCGTATGAGTGGAGCTGTGGGTATCGAATGGACCGAACCCCTTCTACGTGCGCATGGGCCTCCCTTTATATCACTGAAGGGGGATCCGGTGGCGGCGTGGGAAGAGGGGGAGTGAAAGAGTAAAATCGCGTTGGTGCAACGATTGCTGCTTAGTGCCCTACCTAACTCGTGGCGGGGACAAGGGCATTAAATGCCCGTCCGTGCATGTGATCGCGGGAGGAGTGGTTAAGTGAGCCTCCGGTTGCCACAGCCGGTGCCTCTGTCGACTCCGTTTGCCACCTCGCTCCCGTGTAAGCTGCGTAGTGCCTGCATGCGTGCCCCTTGGAATGGCACAGTGGCGCGCATCGCGGGTCTTGCTGGAGTTGGGTGGTAGCCTTGCGCGGCAAGTGCCTTTAGTCTTGATCCTTTTGTTGTGCGGCAAACTTTAGCAAACCGGCCCGAACGCTGCCGGAAGCCTTGAGAAGCAGCGGCAAAATCGTCTGATGATGCCTCGGTTGGCCTTCGGCAAGCTCCTCTTGCCGGGCCTCCGTTCTCTTAGTTAGTACTTTGTTCTTGAATGCAGTAATAAGGGGCGGTGGAGGGCCTTGGTGCCCGGCAAGCCTCGCCCTTGAGTGCTCTTGTTGCCCGTGCACACAAGTTAAGGTACTAATGCACCCCTACTTTAGTACACCGCAGGTTCCCCGTTTTATTCTTGCATGCAATAACTTTGTAGAAATAAATGGGGGCATGGGGTATTAGCGGCGGATTAATCCACGCCACCCCAGCTTCTCGGCCTTTAGGCTTATAAATAAGCGAGGCGGAATGGCCCGCGCTCGTTCTTCCACTTCCCCGCTTCTCTGCCTCTTCTTCTTCACCTTCGCCCTTTCCACGCCGCACCGCAGCGATGAGCTCCTCCTCCGCCCGTGGCTCCTGCCGTTGCTCCGGCGTGTGGGGCAACTCTATAATTGAGCGATAGCGCCATCGAGCACCTCCATAAAAGGCCGCTCCCAGCGCGAACACTATCGAGCACGCGCCCATCGGAGAAATAAGGCGGCGCGGAGGAGGGTGGCGGGTCATCTTCGCTCGCACCTCATGCGGCAACATGGAGTCTGCGGCGGCTTCCTCGCTCTTTCTTGGAGTTCAACGGACTCCGGCCGCTCCACCTCTCGGACACGGTGGTGCTGCTGGCAAATCTTCCATACACAATGTGAGGTTTTCATTCTCCCCACCATCGAGCTGTGGGGAGGTTTTCAATCAAGCTCGACCGCGCCATGGCGTGCATCAATCGCAGCCTTCGCCGCCATGCAGCGTGGGCCGCCGTAACCCCTTCCCTCCATCGCGTTAATCAAGTCGGTGAAGATGTGGCGTGATCGTACTTCTATGTGAAGCGTCGCCATGGGCCAGCCCAGGTCGACCTGCTGCACTCAGGCTGGCGCCGCTGGGAAGCTTCAGCTTGGTCCCCATCAGGCAAAGACAACGACTCACGCGTGCAGCCGCCGTGTCAGCGGCTCGAGTCTTGATCACGATCGGAAGGCCTGGTGGAACCGACTTGCTAGATCTTTGTCGGATGACGATCGCGAGACCCGAGTCGGATGAGCACAGGACATGCAGCGAGAGGTGGCGAACATGGTGAATCACATCGCGGCTGCGAGCTCGCGGAAGATTGGCGATTCGGCGAAAGCCCGTGCATGCGTCTTCCCGCCCGGTGGTAATTTTATATCCTGCTCTTATGTTTTCTTTGTGGCGAATCGACTTGATCTTCTTGGTTTCTTTGAGTCAGAACCCCTTATCAGCCTACAGCGGCGCAGGACCGCCCGTGGTATGCTCAAGATCGGCGGACGGCGTCGACCCGACTTGGGGCGATGCCAAAGGCGGAGGCGGAGGCGGCTTCGGTGATCAGCGACCTTCGCTTGTGGCGAAAACGGCGCCGAAGGGAAATCGTCGCGCCCGCCAACGGCCGGCCGTCCGGGTGCGAGATTCCTCCCGGCCTTGGCGGTGTGCGCTGTGGCGTCGGGCAGCGCCCGAGTTAAGCTCGGCGGCGGCGAAAAAGTTCAAGGGAGGCCGCGCGACCAAGCGGGAGGCGATCGCGAGGCAACGCTTTTCGCAAGGAAGTGAAAAAGCCGCTAGTCTGCGTAAGTGTTGTGCCGCCGTCTTGTTTTCCTTGCGGATCTTTTAAGTCTTTTCATTCCGTCTTTTGCTTGAGGGCCCTCTCTCCTTGAGAGGTCGCCGTCCCCTCTGTCATGGGGTGGCCGGGCGTCCGCCAACACCAGCGGATTGACCCGCCGCCGACCTTGAGGCTGACAGGCGCAGGAGAAGAAGGCTGACCCGTCTGGAGAAAGCAGAAGCGAAAGCGGCCTCGCCCGAGAACTCAAGCTGGAGGAGGCGAAGCCGCTGCCACAACAAAACAGCAGGCGAGAGAGACCCGCGCCGCCCGATCAGCGTGCTTGTAAATCGCTGAACTCCGCAGCGATCCACTAGACAGGAGGTGCTCCTGGATGTGCGGCGAAATTGCGGTGAAAAGCGAAGCCATCGAGATTACACGGGCACATCGGCATCGCGAGCGTTATCCGGTTATGTTTTCCTTTTGAATTTGTCTTTTCTCGTTCTTCTCTATGGGGTCAAGCACACCAGCAGGTCATGATCCCGAGTTTCGGGCGGCTGCTGCCTTGACGGCGAGAACATCTGTGAGTTCCTCATTTTTGTCTTTGTCCGATTTTTTATCAGGAGTATCACAACCTCACGTCACCGCCTTCAACATAGCGTTGAGCAGGCAGAAGCGTCTGCCGACTTGTTGGAGGCGGAGTAAGTTCTTCCTTCTTTTTTAGGTAGAGGCGGCTATAATCCCAGATTCGGGCATTGCTGGCGATCGGGCGGATCTTCAGCGACCTTCCTTGGTGACGACCGCGTCTTTTCTCTTTGTTCTTGAGCCAATGCTGCTCTTGAGAGCGGTTGGGAAGTCAGCCGCAGCCCTCTGGCATAAGGAGAGTGCAGCAAGCCATCGCCGAGCCTTGACTTCTTGGGCTATTGTTGAGCGAGAAGAGATGTTAAAGCTCTCGGGGCGAAGCGGAGAAGAAAGAACCGCTCTCAGGCGAGTTCGAGATCGGCGCTCCTCTTGGGTGACAAGGGCGATCGCGACTTCGGCTTTCCGGATCGAAGACATTGTCGATGGTGAGTTTCCTTGCTCTTTCTTGAACCGCCCGGAAGTCAAGCCCGATTCTGATTCTTTCTTTTGCTTCATTCTGTTTTGGGCAGACTTCTTTGACCCTTTCGCGGTGATCCTCGAGCCATCGAGGCTGATCGCTGGCGGAGGAAAATGGCGAGAGATGCCATGCGCCCCCTGACCGTCGATGAGCAGCTCCACGAGAATCGAGACTTTCGCTGCGGCGGCCTGAGCTGCTGGCGTCGCTTCAATGCGTTGGGGCCAGGCGATCTCCGCTGTGGCGGGCATGCCGACCCTCGTACTCCTAGTCGGGGCTGGCGGCTGGTGGAAGTCGCCTGGCAAGCCGTCTTAAGGCTTGGAAGGTTCTCGGCCCGTGGGCCTGGCAGAACGCAAATTCATCAAGGCTTAGTATCGAGGCTGGACTGGGCCGGCTGGCAGCGTTCGGTCGATGGCGAGCAGAAGCCCAGCGGCGTGGAAGGAGCCTCGTCGGCGTGTGGTGGCGATCCCGACTACACCAACACCAGCGTCTTCGTTCTGAGCAGACGCGAGCAACGTGAAGAGGTGCCACGAGTGGTTCGAATGAACCCGAACTCTGACGAGACTGGCGGAGTGATCGGCTCCAACACGAGGAGGAAAAGGCCGAGAAGAAGACAAAACAGAGCGCCCGAAGGCAGACGACCAGCCTCGGCTCGATCGCGCCTCCGGCAATGAGCCGCGTCCGTGGGTACGATTTGCCCTGAGCCGATCAGCCCGACCTGCCCAGCCGCGCTCGGCGCCGACATCGCCGTCTCCGCCGACCCTCGAACCCGTCTGCCCTTCTTAGGCTTCCGTCACATCTTTACTGTACTTTGAGTCTTTGAAGAACTTGTGAATTTGCACAATTCCACCCAGGAGTGTATCTTGAACAGCGAGAGGCCTATGTTATGTAAATATCTATCCGACTTCTATCTTTCCTTGTTAATTGCTCTTTTGGCTTTTTCCTTTTCCGCCTTTCCATAGTCGCCGCTTTGCCAGACGAACAACCGCCCTGCGGACTGTCGCTAGGTCAAATACTTGGCTACTTTAGGGAAGGCAAGAACTTGGCCTTTTTAGAGTCTTTTAACAAGTTGGATAGAAGGCGGAAAGCCGACTATTCAAGAGTCGGCTCTGCGAAGAGAGGCTGGAAGCCGGCTTGGGCTATGCATATGCTTTGAGTCCTTAGCCTTTTTTGGCGTGTGCGCTCCTTCTTGCTTAGTCTCTACTATGCAAGCCGACTAACATATCTTTATGGCTTGAAGCGAGGCAACAAAGCGCGACACACTACTAGTCATTGAGAAGCATTTCATAGCATAAGGCGGCGAGTCCCGGGCGACTATGAATCCGAACCCGGTGCCAAGCGGCATAACAAAAGTAGCATACTCGGAGGCATAATTCTTATCATCTGAGATAACAAAAGGCAGTCCCAGGCTGCGTCTCCCGGGGGCCCAAAATCTCGGTGCTAATACAAAGGATAGCGTGGTATCTGCATCATTGTAAAATCTTGAGAAGGTTTGCGTTCCATAGTCATTCAGCGCTTTGCGGTCGTCCCTCTTGCGCTCGGGGCTTACAGGCGTCGATTAGGTAGTAAGTCGTTGCCCAGCACTTTCTTTGTGATGAAGGGCCTTCCCAAGGCGCCCGATAACTAATGTTGGCCGGCTGTTCATTGAATCGGATGGAGCACAGGTCACCCTCTTCCGATGATCTCGCACGACCTTCCGGTTGTAGTATCGGCGCGGACTCTGCTGGTGAATCTCCGGACCCGGCTAAGTGCCCAGCAAGCCCTCTTCGGCGAATCAATGCGTCTTGGCGATGCCTTACCACTTCTTCCTCGGTGTACATGGTGACTTCGTGGAGGTCGAATTCTATGTCCGTCGGGATGATGGCTTGACGTGAAGCGAGGAAGAAAGGCGTGAAGCCGATTGACTTGTTTGGAGTGATGCGCGAGACTCGAGGACGGTGGCGGCTCCTCAAGCCAACGGCCGGCGAGCGCTCGAGTGGTTACGACTAATCGAGGCTTGATGCGTCTGAGATGAGCCATTGCTCGCTCCACTGGCGTTTATTGCGGATGGGCAGCGGGCGCTAAGTCGGTCGGATGCCACAGCCAGCGAAATGGGCAAAACACCTTTAGCAAAATTTGTGCCATTATCCGGTGATGATCTTTGTGCGTGTCTGCGTACGCACCATGATGCCGATGATGAAAGTCGCGCTGCGGTTGGACAGGTTCAACTTCTTGATGGGCTTTGCTTCTATCCATTGGTGAACTTGTCCACGGGACAACAGAGATGAGTTGACACCTCGGGCCGTCTTGAATAATCCCACCATGTCCGGGCCTAAAGCTGAGGCTGCAAGCGATGGGGATTGTTTTCGGTATGAGCGGCTGACGGCGGAGGGAACTACTGCACCTTGCATTTTGGACTAACTCTTTAGCCTCTTCTAGGCGATCGGCGGAAAAACCATGCCAAAAGCTTTGGCGGCAAGTGCTCTTGAAGCTGCATGGTGGCGCACTCACCACGATGGATGTCTCAAGAATTGCTTGGCCTTGCTACGGCTCCACATGTGTGAACACAGTAACACTGCGCTGACCAGCTCTCTGTGATTATGGTGTGAGGCTGCCTATCGGCGTTGCACTTGCCCGAGCCAAGATTTCATCGATTGGCAACTCTCATTTACTAAAACTTGAGGATGGGCTTGCGCCCATGGGGTCTACTATTTCTTCAACCGCCACTGCTTCGACTTGGACAAAGGCGGCTGAAATTTGGGAGGCGGTAATTTGATCTGCAACCGCTTCTTGGATTAACAATTCCTCGGGCCGGTGGCGCGGTCCCGACCATTGGCATGATCCTTGGGCGGGTTAGAAGTCGAAGTCGGCTTCATTGTGATTTTCTTGGGGCCGTCTGCTGGGCTCTTGAGTCGGATCCGACTTCTTGAGGCGGCACAAAGATGATCTGATTAGTGAAGAAACGATAAGCGGCTTAAGGGCGTTGAAAAGCGCGGATGGTATTGCAGCGGTGGAAGCCCACTTCGTGCCAAGCGTCGGCTTAGTCATTGTCATTTCTTACGTGAAGAATTCGCACCTCGAAGTATCATGAGTTCTGCACCGAGAGCGGTAGCTTCGCCATATTTGCATCTTTAGGCGTCGATCCATTGGTGGCTAGCCTTTGGACCACCGTCAGTCGCCATAGCAGGATCCGTAATCTGCAAACTCTTTAACAAGCGAACCGTGAATGGCGCCCATTATTGGCTCGTTGGAGCCGTCGAAATGCATCGCCAATGGGTGGGTCGGCGTCGCATCTTGGCCCGGTGGTCTGTAGATCTCGGCCCGGTCGGCGAAGTCGGCTAGTGCTTGCGACTAGATGGTCGGGGCTGGTGGTAGATGGTGTAAGGGCCAAATCTATGGCCCATTTGGCTACGGCGAAGCATCTCGGCTCCGATGATCTCGGCAGTGAGGTCCGACCGCAGAAATGATTGGATGCTCTTCAAAATAAGGCTTCACTTCTTGGCGGCAAAATGCACCGTAGCACATCTTACGGTAGTGGGGTAGTTACGCGGAGGTTGGCGATACCTCGCTTCGAATAATCCCCATCGGTCTCTGGATGGGGCGCCTTGCCTTCCTCTTTCTTTCGACTACAATGGTTGTCTTGACTACTTTCGGTAGTGGCGACAATGTATGGGAGCATGGGCTCTTTAGAATCGGAACCGCCCGACCGCGGAGGTAGTCAACATCTTCTTCATTTGGAGAAATGCTTCATCTGCCTTAATGGTTCCACTCAAAAGGTGGTCTTCTTCATTTAGTTCATAAAGGGAGGCTTTCTGCAGTGACCGGATGAATCGGTGATGGGCGTAAACAGCAGTGAACTTACGCACATCTAATAGTGGTGGGTACCTCCATCCTCTCGATGGCCTTGATCTTCAGGTTGCACTCTATGCAGCGTTCGAGACCGGGAAGCCAAGGGTTGGCGGTGGTACTCAAAGCACTTCTCGGGGTTGAGCTTGATCTGGAATCGGTAGCGGGTTCTCAAAGGTCTCCTTGAGGTCTTCGGCGGTGTCACGCTTCTCTGTCTTCACCACAACATCATCCCGTGAACATGGGCATTTACGCGAGTTGCTTGAGGAGGCATTTACGCATACAGCAGCTGAAAGGTGGTGCGGCATTCCTCAAGCCAAGCGTCATGGTCGGTGGCAGAAGGCTCCAGCAGGCGTGATGAAGGCGTCTTCGGTCTGTCTGCGGGTTCAACGATCGGTGATATCTGAATATGCATCTAAAACTCAACAGCTCGCATCAGAAATTTGGGAGTTTATCACACAGATCGATTCTTGGCAAAGCAAAGGGGTCTGAGGGCAAGCTTTGTTGAGGCTTGTGTAATCAACTTCTTTGCTTGTTTTCTTGACCCAAGACCGGGTTTGCCAACGGTCTGGAAAAATACTTCCATAATGAACCGGCCACCAGCGGGCTATCTCTTCTCAACTCTTCTCTTCTCTTACGACAGGCAGCGCAAAGGGCTGCTTCTTGAACTTCACATCAGGTCGGACGTGTAATTTGTGCTTGGTGAATTCATATTAATTTTGGCATGTCTTTAGGGGACCATGCAAAGATGTCTCAATTCTCATGGAGGAAATCGAAAGCTCCTTCCTATTCTTGTCAAGGTTTGTGCCCATGACAGTACCTCTGGGTGCTCAGGGTCAAGGGTATCTTCTTAGTCTCTTTCGCCGGCTTAGGCAGAACCTCGGCTTGACTCCTTGGGGTCGAGGCGACATCTCGCTGCTGGCCATTGCCCGCGACCGATCAAGGCCGCTTCTCGCTGCGATCACCGAGGGACTCGGCGGCCGTACCTTTCAGCTCGCATAGCGGGCGACTTCACTGTGCGCTAGCGATGTTCGAAATTCCTTGGAACTCGGCATCTTCATCTTGAGGTAGGCGTGGTGGGGAGGCGCCCATGAACTTGGCCAAGAAGGCGAAATGGCATAATGCGCCTTAGGCTTTCAAGGTCCACCACTTCAAACGGAGGCTGGCTCTCGGCGGAAATGATCTTTGTCTCGAGAAGAGCGTCTGTCGAGATCTGCCATTTGGTGAGCAGGAAGGCGGGGGCGATGCCGTGGAACCGATCCGGCGCTCTATAAACATCTTTGCTTGATTCCTAACTTCTAGATAGTGTCCTTATGCAGGATGTTGATGCTCTGCCTCATTTATCGGCACTCTCGAAGCGGGCGGCCCACCTATCGATGGCCAAGGTGGCACTCAGGACCAGGCATAGGGAGGCTGGATTCGGCATCACCTCTAGGTGATCGCTCTACTCAGCCCGATAGGCTTCTGGGACCAATGCATCAGTGCAGGAGCTGTTGCAGGTAGGAGAAGGCAAGGCTAGCTCTCTCCTCCTGGTGTAGATGCATAGTGCTAGATTATTGAACCCTTTGCATGGGTGCCACAGGGGGGTTTATATAGGCCTACCCCTCGACAATGGTAAAAACCTTTGAGTGCGGGTCCCGGTATCTGTCTCTCGGTGCCGTCTTCTCCACGCCGACTCCGGGCCTGCCGACTTGTGGGTCCTTGTTGGCCTGAAATGCAATCGCCCGTCCGCCGTAATTAGGTCTTGTCAATGCTGATCTATTAACCCGTGCTTCTAATAGCCAGGCTTGGTCATGGGGTCATGGCAGCAATCCGCGCGCTTTGGCGGGCGATCAATGCCATTTCGATAAACGGGTTAATGGCGTGGGGGCCGTGGGAGGGCGGCCCGGCTCTGTTAGCCGACTCCCAATGGGTCCGACTCGTGAAGCGCTCTCGCCGTCTTTGACACCGTGGTAGTAGGCCCCGCGTCTTGAGCACTTCTGGTCGGCTGATGATGAGGCCCCTTAAAGTGATGTCAAGTGGCGAGAAAGCGATCTCGCCCGGGCGGAGATCTCCGTGGGTATGGCGCACTGTGGCCATGCCTGCCCTTAATCATCGGGGCGGTTGGAGTCGCGGGCCGACTCCCCATAGTCGGCCTCCTTGGAGTCGCCTGTGGGACTCAGCGTGTCTTGGAGTCGCCTCTGGGACTCGGCTCGTCTTGGAGTCACCTTTGGGACTCGGCTCTTCTTGGAGTCGTCGCAGGGACTTGAGGGGCACGATGCATACGATGCCTTAAAAGGTTGCAGGGCTCGGGTTAACCTACCGTGGCCCATTACTCACAACGATGATCCCCCAATTTGGTGAGGCTCCAAGGGCGACATGTCGCGGGCCTCATTAGTTTCATTCTTCCGGTGGTGGGACTTAGGCCTTGCCCGCCGTCTTCCTTCAAGCCCACTAGCTAGTCCCGGATTCTCGGAGGCCGTCTTGCCTCTTGAGGGAGTTTGAAAGCCAGAACCCGGCGGCGTGCTGACTCGCTTCCCGATGCCCGTCTCGGCCCGTCATGCATTACGCGTGGCGAGGCGATCTGCCCCTACTTGCAGCCTTTGACAGGGGCCAGGAGCCGTGAGCCCGGCGCCCGCGCCTCGGGCAACAGACCAGTTGCGGCAGGCCGGCGGAGTTGGGTTCTGTTGGGGCTTTTCGTGTCTATGGCCTCGAACAACTATGGGGCACTTTCAGGGGGGCCCCTGCAGTTCGGCGAGGCGGGACCCGTCGCGGAGCGAGATCAAGGTCGAGCGTGCGGGGAGGCGAATGATTTTTGCCTAGCCGGGGCTCTCCGGAAGATAAGCCCTCTTGCTGCCATACATGTGTTGTTTATCTTGCTCGAGCGGCGGCGTATGGTGGAAAGGCTGTGGGTATCGAATGGACCAAACCTCTTCTCGTCATGGGCCTCCTTTTATACTCTGAATGGGATCCACAATGGCGAGGCGTAGGAAGAGAGATGAAAAAGTAAAATCGTGAGTTGGTGCAGCGAGTACTGTGATTGCCCCTACCTAACTCTACGGCGGGACAAGGGCATTAAATGCCCGTCCGTTGCAACAGTCTTGGAGGAGGTAATGAGTTAAGTGAGCCTCGGTTGCCACATTGAGCGCCTCTGTCAGCTCCGTTTGCCACCTGCTACTCGTATGGAGTGCCTCGCCACATGCCCTTGGAATGGCCTGGTGGCAGCAGCGTAATTAGGTGTATTTGGAGTTGGGTGGTAGCCTTGCAGCAGATGCCTTTAGTGCGGTCCTTTTTGTTTGTCTTAGGCAAGCTTCCGTGCTGAACCTTCTTAGGGGCCTTGTGGTATACGGCAAATGTCTAATGATGCCTCGGTTGGCCTTCGGCAAGCTCCTCTTCTTGGGAACCGTTCTTTAGTTAGTACTTTGTTCTTGAATGTCGATAATAAGGGGCGGTGGAGGGCCTTGGCGGGCGCCCGCAAGCCTCGCCCCAGTGCTGCGGCTGCCGTGCACAAGTTCCAGTACTAATGCCCCCTACTTTAGTACACCGGCAGAGCTCGAGGCTGGGCCATACAAATTGCCGGCGTTGTTGGGCCTGGCCCAAAAACAGTGCTGCGAACGCGTGTGGCACAGGTCCGCCTGAACGGGCTCCGCACCCACGCAGCTCCTAGCAACGCAGCCGATTGCGGCGTCGTGGGAAGGCGTGGGTGGCGCGTCACGATCTTTAAAACATCACCCCGTGATCGTGCTGCGCGAGTCATTTCACCGTCGCTCGGCTCCGCTTTACCGCGCTCCCATGCATGAGAGTCATAGGCGTGAAGGTGGGAACCGAGCCGTCCGCGACGAAGATGGCGGGTTAGCCCGCTCCTCTGTCCTCTGGCTTTACGATTGGTGGCCGAGGCGGCCGAGCCCCCGCCATCCTTTAAAAAGGGCGGAAGGGCACAATAGTCCCCTTCCTCTTCTTCCTTCGTCTTCAATTTCCGTTACTCTTCCTCTCATCGCCATGGATGGAGAATCCACAGTCCTTCACGGTGGCGGGTTGCCTCGAGCAGTAGCCTCTCTATCCCTTTTTGTGGTGGCGGGCCCGGCCCAAGGGGAGAGGAGAAGCGGCACATAGACGAGGTCGAGGGCGTGGTGGGCGCTCGGGGAGAGGCGGCGAGGCGTGCCTCCCGTCTCCTGGCGGCTCCTTTCCTCGGCGGTCCACGGGGCGATCTGAGGTTCATCAAACTCATGCGGCACCTCGTCGCCGCCTCAGGCTGCGGCCCGTTCGCGGCAGCGATGGAACGGATCCGCCGAGATGATGGAGTTGCGCATGAGGGCTGCGGGATCGGCCTTTTCGAGTTAGTCGTGTCCCCAGCCGGCGCGTGATGTGCTCCGGCCAGGGTGGAAGGCGTTCGCCGCATCCGGCTTGGCGGCGGTTCACCCTCCATTTAAGTTAATGGGGCGTCCTTCTCGCCGTCAAGGTCTTGAGGACTCCGGCACGGGCGAGATCTTTGTGGACAGCTCCTCCGATAGAAAGTCCCTCCTCGGCGAGTAGCGAGGAGGGCGGCAACGATGGCTGACGAGATGGCGGGTCCGACTAGGCGTCGGGCCTGCCTCATGCGCCCGGCGGCCCCATCATCCGGGTGTGACCTGAACTCCCAGGGGCCGTCTCCTTGGTGGGCTGGCGTGGGGAGGCTGCGGAAGAAGGAAGAGGGGTGGCGGCAGGCCGTCAAGTGGTCTGAGGCGAGGAGCCCTCGGCAATCTTGACGTCCCACCACCGTCTTCAAGCTCGCCTCCGGCGCCTCCGTCTGCCAAGCTCTGGCGGCCCGAAGTTCTCTTGGTAATCTTACGCCGTAGCTCTCTAAGCGCCCCTTTTGCCCTCCCAAGAGTTCTCCGGGGCCTCCTTGACCTACCTCTGAACAAAAGCAGAGAGGGCGATTACGAGGCGTCTAATCCTTTAATTTGTAAGCCTTGGGCTTTTAGCTATGTTAAAAATCTGTAATCCTCTCTATCATGTTCTTCATCCTCTATGGACTTATACTAAACTAGGATGTTTTTTAATGAAAAGAGGAGCTGGCGGACTAAGTCCTTTACTTGATTTACGTGCCTTGTATGCTCCCATCCCTCGCTTCGGTGACTTGGGGCGAACACACTTCTAGTCGCGGGACATTAGCAGCCTCTGGCGGTGTTACTTCCGACAGCTTAACCTTGCGGAGCCAGTTACAGCGCACTTGTGTGATGAGAAGGACTGGAAACAAACCAAGAAGCGGAGTAGCCACTTCGGCTCCTCGCGTCTGGGTTTACAAGACACGCTCGTTCAGGCCACTTCCCGGTCCATAAGAGGATGCATGACGAGGATGAAGAACTTCCGACTCCCGGCCCCGGCATCATTAGATTATCGGGAGGAATCTTGTAGCCGCGGCTTAAGCAACTCTGGCTCGCCAAAGTCCAGTCGGTGTGCCTTCTTTGCCTTAGCCACCCAAGCGCGCGGCAAGGGCCCTGGCTCGTTGAAGGGCTTTGGCACTTACGCCAGCCCCGACAAGGCTGGCTTGCAAAAGCGGTCGCCCTGCTCCTCCTTGTGCATGATTATAGCCATGAAAACAGCTTTGAGCGTCTGTAATAAGTTCATTATCTATATTTTATTTTATATGCGATTTTGCAAAAGCGATGCCATGCTTTGCCCTCATATGTTTATACTCTATGCTGCTAGGAACTTGCGGTGCTAACACACTTGCTAGGTCTGGGACATCGGCAGCTATTTGGCGGTGTTGTTTAGACGAAACCTTCTCGGGCGATTCACGCACCAGATTGTCGGCGGACTCGGAAACAAATCAGGGCCTTAACTCAGCCTTAGTTAGTTCCTCCAGCACAAGTCTCTCCTCGAAGAAGGCGCCTTCGGCTGGAGCTTGCTATATTCGCCCTCTATTTCGTTATATCTTTATGCGCTTTTACCCGCTTCTAGGAACTTAAAACGCTAACACACTTATTAGTCACGGGACCAATATTTTGGCGGTGTTGTTCGACAAAGCAACCTTCTCGGGCCAGATTCACGGTGCACTTGTATTGTTAGCGAACTCGGAAACAAAGCAAGGGCGCAACTTAACCACGATTAGCTCCTCTGCGCCTGAGTGTGCGTACAAAGACGAGCATACGAGGAACATAACATAAAAATGGAACTAAGAAGTCTCTGACAAAAGCTTCCGAATGACTTAGCTTTTCCGTCTTCAACAATCCTAGGCGTGCTCTTCCTAGTCTTTTCCCCTTGTATGTTCCGTCCTTACGCTTCCGGGGAACCCACGCCGAACAAACTGGCGGCGGGGCATCGTGACCAGTGTTGCCTCGGCGGGGAGAACTTCGTCGGGCTGGTTGCGGCATACTTTTATCGTCGATAGGACTTCGAAAGCGGATCGATGGCGCCTAACCACTTCGACCCTTCCGCTCGGTTCTTCATACAAGTCAGGATTTTCGGGAGCACAACTCAAAGTTTGAAGCTGCAACTTTTCTTTGCCCCAGCAGTACAAAGCTCGATGGTATCCTCGTGGCAGCGTAACGCTCGGAAGCGGGCTTGCGGGCGAAAACGGAAACCATTCTTGGGCTTGGTCTTTGGTTGTCGCCTTCGCTTTTTACTTGGGTGGGGCTCTGGCGCGTCCTCGGCGGCAGCCTTGGCGCTCGGGGAGATGCGCTTGCGATGGGCACTAGAGCTGTCGCCCGGACTTGGCCTTCTTCTTCCCGGGAGCTTCGATGGCGAGTGGCTCGCGCTGCTGCTTTGCTTCTTGAGTAGATCTTGTCGGTAGCGAGATGAGTGCATCCTTCTTATGCGCCTTGAATGAAATGACCTCATCGGGCGAGCATCTTGAGCACATTGTATGCGTGGTGAGAGAGCGCCATGAACTTGGCGAGTGCGGGTCGGCGAGTATCCCGTTGTAAGGTAAGGGGACTCGTCGAATGTGACCCTCTCGATCTGAAGTTCAATTCATTTGCCAGATATCCGGCATGATGTGATCTTCCCCTTGGGCTGGCTCCTTCACAGATTTATTCTTAGAAAGGTGCGGTCTCTTCAACTAAATCGTCGGGGATGCAGGAGCTTCTTGAGTCTGCGGAAAATCAGGTTCAAGCCGGCCCAGCCGTCAACCAACATCTTATTGACCTTGAGGTTGCGGTTGAGTGAAACCAACGATAGCAACACCCGACCGCGATGATCGTCGAGGTGGTCCTCAATGTCGAAGATGATGGGCGTCTGGACCACTTGAGCTTCTTGGCGCCTCGGAGGATTCACCTTTGCGTTCACTTCGCACCCTTGCTTGAGTTGGCGGTGCGAGGTGTCGAGAGAAAAGCGCCGCCCGTCGATGCCTAACACCTCCGTTGCCTTCGAAACTCTGGTCTTGACTCATCTTCCTCCATCTCATCATCTTCATCTTCATCTTAAATCCTTATCGGCGGCGCGAGGAGGCTGTCTCCCTTGCGTTTGGTCTTCAGCCGGTTCCCTCCCGGGCGGGGAAGCTTCTTCTTCGGATCCTCACCGCCTCTGGGCTCTCTCCTTGTCATGGCCTCGTATTCAACTTTCGCAGCTCCGCCATCTGCTCCACTTTCTTGCAGGTTTGGAGATCATGGCCCTTGGTGCGGTGGATCTTGCAATACCGCTACTTGGGAGCTATCTTGCTTGTCGGGCTACCACAGCCTCGTCGGGTCGTCGGTCTTGGCCTTGTCGAGGCCGCCTCAGTTCTTGGAATGCTCAACAGCTAGTACATCCTTGCCTTTCTCTTCCTATTATTCGCCTCCGGTTCTTTCTTGCGAGCGGCATCCCCTCCTGTCAGATCATACTGGCAATCTCTCCAGGAGTTTTCCTCCCCTCCTCAGCCCGTGCACACTTGTCGCGAGCATAGAGCTGGCGACATCTCGATTTTACATCGCCATCTCCTCCCTCATCCTGCGGTTCACGCGTTCGATAAAGCAGCGCTAATAACCCGGCGGGGTGGGCGTCACGGGATGTTCGCTGCACTGGTTGAATCTTTGTATATACTTGCGGGGCTCTCCCTCCTACGGGCGAGCAAGTGGGTGGCTCTCTGGCCATGAGGCTTGTGGCCACCGTGAAAACAAGCGATAACGCGAGTCCGCCCATGAAGAGATGGAGCCGTCCGGCAAGTGCATGAGCCAAGATCGGCGTTGAAGCGATTACAGGTAGGGGAAGTAGTTGGCGATGATCTTCTCGTCGGCGCCCTCCGCAACACTGCAGCGATGGTGTGAATCTTTGAGAACTCCGGCAGTGTATCCTGCCGTCGTACTTCTCGAACTGTCGGCAGGATTCTTGGTTTTGGGCCCTTTGGACTTGCCGCAGCTCACGGGTGAGCAGAACCTGCGTCTGAACAAATCGCTGGTTTGGTGCACATATATCGTGATGGGCCAGTATGGCTGAAATCAGTTAATCGCGTTTCTCTCCGGCACTTTCGTCGAGTTGGCGTCTTCGTGTTGCCGTTCTTGGAGAATGTGGGCGCTGATCACGGCGAGTTTGTGGGTCGGCGACACGGTGGAGTCGGCGTCAAGGTTGGTCCGCGAGTGGCGATCTTAGCCTTTGGGGCTGGGAAGCGCGCGACGCACCCTACGAGGCGCCCGGCCTGCGCGGGCGTCTTCTTTGAGCCCTCGGCGTTCGATCATGGGGCTTATGCGCCGTTAAGCAGCCCCGATGAGGCTGTGTATGGCCATCCTCGGTCGTCGATCTTGTGTGGCGCGGAGAAATCTAAGCGGTAGCTGCTCGGGCAGTAACTTCCTCTTATCTTAGGTGGCGGCGGCGGCAAGCGGAGGCGGATGTGCCGGACTCCCAACCGGAATGGGAGGAGCAACACCTCGTCGAGGCGACCACCTCACTCGCGCCGACATGTCTGGCGCCTTGCTCTTTGACTCTCAGCGTCCCGCGACCCACCAACAGCCTTGCTCCAGCGAGCCGCAGTGCTAGGAGCACCGGGGCATTGTTGCCACCTCTGGGAGGGTGCAGGCGTCTGCCCGTCGCCCGGCGCTTGCGGGGCCTTGTTCTTGGATCTGGTAGCGACCACGAGACCCGTGGCACCGGCTCCTCCGCGTGATCACTTCACGCTGCCTCGGTGGTGGTGGTGGAATTGATGTGAAGCGGGCGGCCACTCAGAAAACTTCTTCTTGTGGCATGTTGGCGATGGCGCTGATGTAGCAGCGTGGGCCGGATGAGATGCTCACAATCTCGGCGCCCCCTACAGTGCGCCAAAGATGTCGGGGCTTTTCGTGTCTCTATGGCCTCGAACACCTATGGGGCACTTTCAGGGGCCCCTTAAGTTCGGCGGGGAGGCGGGGACCGTCTTGTGAGCGGTCGAGTCGGCGTCACGGGGAGCAAACGATTTTTTACCCACTTGGGCTCTCCGGAGAGATAAGACCCCGCTGCCTTACGTGTGTTATTTGATCTTGCTCGGGCGGCGGCGTATGAGTGGAGCTGTGGGTATCGAATGGACCGAACCCCTTCTACGTGCGCATGGGCCTCCCTTTATATCACTGAAGGGGGATCCGGTGGCGGCGTGGGAAGAGGGGGAGTGAAAGAGTAAAATCGCGTTGGTGCAACGATTGCTGCTTAGTGCCCTACCTAACTCGTGGCGGGGACAAGGGCATTAAATGCCCGTCCGTGCATGTGATCGCGGGAGGAGTGGTTAAGTGAGCCTCCGGTTGCCACAGCCGGTGCCTCTGTCGACTCCGTTTGCCACCTCGCTCCCGTGTAAGCTGCGTAGTGCCTGCATGCGTGCCCCTTGGAATGGCACAGTGGCGCGCATCGCGGGTCTTGCTGGAGTTGGGTGGTAGCCTTGCGCGGCAAGTGCCTTTAGTCTTGATCCTTTTGTTGTGCGGCAAACTTTAGCAAACCGGCCCGAACGCTGCCGGAAGCCTTGAGAAGCAGCGGCAAAATCGTCTGATGATGCCTCGGTTGGCCTTCGGCAAGCTCCTCTTGCCGGGCCTCCGTTCTCTTAGTTAGTACTTTGTTCTTGAATGCAGTAATAAGGGGCGGTGGAGGGCCTTGGTGCCCGGCAAGCCTCGCCCTTGAGTGCTCTTGTTGCCCGTGCACACAAGTTAAGGTACTAATGCACCCCTACTTTAGTACACCGCAGGTTCCCCGTTTTATTCTTGCATGCAATAACTTTGTAGAAATAAATGGGGGCATGGGGTATTAGCGGCGGATTAATCCACGCCACCCCAGCTTCTCGGCCTTTAGGCTTATAAATAAGCGAGGCGGAATGGCCCGCGCTCGTTCTTCCACTTCCCCGCTTCTCTGCCTCTTCTTCTTCACCTTCGCCCTTTCCACGCCGCACCGCAGCGATGAGCTCCTCCTCCGCCCGTGGCTCCTGCCGTTGCTCCGGCGTGTGGGGCAACTCTATAATTGAGCGATAGCGCCATCGAGCACCTCCATAAAAGGCCGCTCCCAGCGCGAACACTATCGAGCACGCGCCCATCGGAGAAATAAGGCGGCGCGGAGGAGGGTGGCGGGTCATCTTCGCTCGCACCTCATGCGGCAACATGGAGTCTGCGGCGGCTTCCTCGCTCTTTCTTGGAGTTCAACGGACTCCGGCCGCTCCACCTCTCGGACACGGTGGTGCTGCTGGCAAATCTTCCATACACAATGTGAGGTTTTCATTCTCCCCACCATCGAGCTGTGGGGAGGTTTTCAATCAAGCTCGACCGCGCCATGGCGTGCATCAATCGCAGCCTTCGCCGCCATGCAGCGTGGGCCGCCGTAACCCCTTCCCTCCATCGCGTTAATCAAGTCGGTGAAGATGTGGCGTGATCGTACTTCTATGTGAAGCGTCGCCATGGGCCAGCCCAGGTCGACCTGCTGCACTCAGGCTGGCGCCGCTGGGAAGCTTCAGCTTGGTCCCCATCAGGCAAAGACAACGACTCACGCGTGCAGCCGCCGTGTCAGCGGCTCGAGTCTTGATCACGATCGGAAGGCCTGGTGGAACCGACTTGCTAGATCTTTGTCGGATGACGATCGCGAGACCCGAGTCGGATGAGCACAGGACATGCAGCGAGAGGTGGCGAACATGGTGAATCACATCGCGGCTGCGAGCTCGCGGAAGATTGGCGATTCGGCGAAAGCCCGTGCATGCGTCTTCCCGCCCGGTGGTAATTTTATATCCTGCTCTTATGTTTTCTTTGTGGCGAATCGACTTGATCTTCTTGGTTTCTTTGAGTCAGAACCCCTTATCAGCCTACAGCGGCGCAGGACCGCCCGTGGTATGCTCAAGATCGGCGGACGGCGTCGACCCGACTTGGGGCGATGCCAAAGGCGGAGGCGGAGGCGGCTTCGGTGATCAGCGACCTTCGCTTGTGGCGAAAACGGCGCCGAAGGGAAATCGTCGCGCCCGCCAACGGCCGGCCGTCCGGGTGCGAGATTCCTCCCGGCCTTGGCGGTGTGCGCTGTGGCGTCGGGCAGCGCCCGAGTTAAGCTCGGCGGCGGCGAAAAAGTTCAAGGGAGGCCGCGCGACCAAGCGGGAGGCGATCGCGAGGCAACGCTTTTCGCAAGGAAGTGAAAAAGCCGCTAGTCTGCGTAAGTGTTGTGCCGCCGTCTTGTTTTCCTTGCGGATCTTTTAAGTCTTTTCATTCCGTCTTTTGCTTGAGGGCCCTCTCTCCTTGAGAGGTCGCCGTCCCCTCTGTCATGGGGTGGCCGGGCGTCCGCCAACACCAGCGGATTGACCCGCCGCCGACCTTGAGGCTGACAGGCGCAGGAGAAGAAGGCTGACCCGTCTGGAGAAAGCAGAAGCGAAAGCGGCCTCGCCCGAGAACTCAAGCTGGAGGAGGCGAAGCCGCTGCCACAACAAAACAGCAGGCGAGAGAGACCCGCGCCGCCCGATCAGCGTGCTTGTAAATCGCTGAACTCCGCAGCGATCCACTAGACAGGAGGTGCTCCTGGATGTGCGGCGAAATTGCGGTGAAAAGCGAAGCCATCGAGATTACACGGGCACATCGGCATCGCGAGCGTTATCCGGTTATGTTTTCCTTTTGAATTTGTCTTTTCTCGTTCTTCTCTATGGGGTCAAGCACACCAGCAGGTCATGATCCCGAGTTTCGGGCGGCTGCTGCCTTGACGGCGAGAACATCTGTGAGTTCCTCATTTTTGTCTTTGTCCGATTTTTTATCAGGAGTATCACAACCTCACGTCACCGCCTTCAACATAGCGTTGAGCAGGCAGAAGCGTCTGCCGACTTGTTGGAGGCGGAGTAAGTTCTTCCTTCTTTTTTAGGTAGAGGCGGCTATAATCCCAGATTCGGGCATTGCTGGCGATCGGGCGGATCTTCAGCGACCTTCCTTGGTGACGACCGCGTCTTTTCTCTTTGTTCTTGAGCCAATGCTGCTCTTGAGAGCGGTTGGGAAGTCAGCCGCAGCCCTCTGGCATAAGGAGAGTGCAGCAAGCCATCGCCGAGCCTTGACTTCTTGGGCTATTGTTGAGCGAGAAGAGATGTTAAAGCTCTCGGGGCGAAGCGGAGAAGAAAGAAGCCTTGGATGCCCTGGGTGACCAGTAGGAGAAGAGAGAGGTAGAAGAAGAGGGAGAAATGGGCTGTCCAGAGAGAGAAAGTGGGGTTTTACCCATCCAATAATTGAGCTGTGGGTTTTCCATTGTTACTAGAGGTGAAAGGGGACTAGGAGGGGTTGTGGTAAAAAGTGGAGCTCATGGAGATTAGTGGAAGAGCCCCAAACGGGGTTTTTAGTTAACATACAGATAGTGTTTGATATGGTTTTGGGTTACTTGCACTAATTTACTTCTTGTGTCACTTGACAGGGGTGTTTGTCATGAAAAAATGATAGGGAAATGGAAGATGAGCTCATTTGGAAGAGTTTGCTAATGAAACTTTGGCAAACCCTAGAAATTAGCGGAAATGTACTTGTGTAGATCTAGTTGAGCAAATCACTTCTCCTTGATGCACCACTTGGTTTAGTGGACTAATTTGGTCATGTTAACATGCTCACAAAAGTTGGGGTCAAGGAGAGAAAGTTGGTAGTACAAAGGTGTTCAAATTTGATTCTGGTCAGAGAGGGTTTAGGGGCATTTTGGTGAACCAAAATTACTTTAATTGACATGAGGCTTTGCAAGGTGATCACAATATGCATTTGTGACTTGATGGATTTTCCTTGGATTTTTATGAAAATATTTCCTGTAGAAATATTTCAAATCCTTGAAATGGGCAGAAATGGTTTTGGCAGGTTTTGTCAATTATTTTGAACATGACCATGTGTTGAAACTCTTATATATGGGAAATATATGCCCACTGAGTTTCCTTGATTTTTGTCAAATATTTTTAAAACCATAAAATAATTTTTCCCTATTAAAGACCATTTCTGGCCTTAAGAAAAAGCTTTTAAATAAAAAAGGAAAATAACTTTTAAAATTATATTTTTGTGGTTTGTGGGAATCCTATATCTAATAAGTTTCAAATATACCTTTTGAAATATTTTCCATACCCCAAATCAAGTACTTGTAGTGCAAACCTCAATTCAGGGGTTTCTGGAAAACTAATTTTTGAAAATACTATTTGGACAAATTATTTTTGTAAGGAAATACTATATTGCACTATACACATGGCATGATCATTGGGCAGAAGTTTGGGGCAAAGAGATGAAGTTTGGGGCAAAGAGATGGAGTAGTTGACTTTAAAGAGCACTTGAAAATCACAAAGAGAAAACCAACTCCGGAATAAAAAGCCAAATAATGCAAAAGTTTTTGTTGGTCCAAATTTTTATGCTTTATTAATGCAAATAAAATGTTACAAAATGCATGGTGTGACACTAACCCATCGTCCACTGCAAGAGCTGGACGTCTCTCGTCCACGATGCCGGACCAGGATCCTTTCGTCGCGTCCTCTCCCTTCATCGGTGTCGTCGTCCACCTTGCCGCTGCCACTCCTATGACCGCCTCGTCCACGACAACATGACTTATCCCCCGACCCGGTCGCCTGCCGTCTAAAGTCTTATTCTGCACCACCAACAGCCATCGCACCCACAGCACCCTCAACGTATCAGCAGGGTCCTACACGGCATCGCAAGAGAGGTGGTACTCTTTCATATCTGCTTAAGTTAATCTCACCCAGAAAATAGATCGTAACTTGTTTACTGTACATTTCTTGTCTATACCAAATCATAGTGGCTAGTTGAAAGAAAACATTGGTCGCGAAGTAGCCTTTGTCTGGTTTGCACCTTCAGACCAGCCATGGCACGGACACTGTACTCGTAAAGCTTATGATTTCCCCCTTTATATTCACTACCATCATCGTAGGTTCTTCGTTTCGTGCTAGCATTGCTCCTCAAGACCTCAACCCATCAAGCGAAACAACATGCACTGATAATTCCAAAGCTTAGTTGTTGAAATACAAATCTGATATGATGCTCATATTACTAAAATAGAGACGTTTAATTGGTCAGCTAATGTTCATATATTCCTTTCGAAAAGTATGTGCGCCACACATTGTCGGAGCTACAGTTAATATGTTGGGCGGGCCAAATGGCTTAGGCTACAGGGGATCCCAAATTTTGGTACAAAATTACCTTCACTCCTTTGTATATTGGACTAGTGTTGGGTGGGCCATGGCATTGTTTTGTTCTTATGTAGCTCCGCCACTAGCGCCACATATAGAGAGACAGCAGGGATTTGCATTTCTCTGTGCGCTCTGGTTCATCATGGGTGGGCAACACACATTGTATTATCTAACTAGCAAGATGCTTGTGCGTTGCACGGAACATCAAGATGCATTTGTATGAATAGTTTATCTTGTGGGAGAAAAGGATGAACGAGGGAAGACCTTATCTGCAAATGTGGAGAGGAGTGTGGGTAAATTGTCATAGTTTGCTTCCAATCCATTAGATATAGATCGAACGATCTATATTGCAGGATGGCAGGCACACCATCATCACCAACTCTGCTTTTTATAAGAGTATAGAAATAGAGATAAGAGTATAAGAGTAGAGAAAAAAGCAGACAAATTTGCTTGCTCTTTGTTATCATGTTCCTCTTCTGTTCTTCTTAATAAGTATAATACTTCCTCCGTTCCTAAACTAACTTGGGTGCATGCATGTGTTGTGGTGGCGTGCGTTTGTACTAGGTGTTGTTCATCGTTGCTTTATTTATAAAGCGGGGCAAAAGCCTTTTTTGGTAAAATATAAGCCTTTTTAGATATTCCAATAAGAACTACATACGGATGTATATAGACATATTCTAGAGTGTACATTAACTCATTTTGCTCTGTATATAGTCCGCGTTCGAATCTCTAAGAGATTTATATTTAAGAATGGAGGGAGTAGTATAGTATGTTCCTTGTCGGGAAGTGAAGCAGGGACATTTGTTGTCGACAAGTCTATTGGGTTGCTTCAGATGGATGCTTTCAATGATTCTAGATGGTCTGCCATAATATCCGGGAAATGCTGGAAGCTATGGCGTCTTTGATAGTCTAGACTGATAGTAACAATAGTGTGCCTTCAGTTGAATAGATCTGCTCCTTTTGGGGTTGAAGCCTTTCCGAACCCTTTCTTGTCGTACCGGCAATACAAGCCCATATGGTCCAGCTAGTTCCACTTTCCTGATTTTACTCTTGATGCTTAGGGTTTTCCCCTTTTATCTACCCTACTATCATCTGCGTAGGTGCTTTCTGTCATACTAGCAGTACTCCACCCTTCAAGCTAAACAACACAACACTCATAATTCCAAAGCTTAGTCATTCAAATATGATTGTGATATGATGCTAATATAAGTTAACTAACACATTTAATTGGTTAGCTAAAGGTCCCACTTGAGTTTCCAAATGCATGTCGCTACATATAGATAGACAGCAGAATTGCATTTCTTTGTCACTTGTTAACTGTACTTTCCTGTCCATACCAAATCTTAGTTGTTATTTCAAAGGAAACATCGGTTGCTAACTACCCTTTGCACGGTTTGCAGCTTCAGATCTGCCATCCCACTGCCATGGTCAACACTATACTCATCATGCTTACGGTTTCCCCATTTCATGATGACCATGATCATCCTACGTGGTTCGTGTTGTAATAGCTCTGCTCCACCCATCGAGCTAAACAAGCTTAGTTGTATAAATTCGAATATGATATTATGGTGATATTAGCAAAACTGAGACATGTTTAATTGGTCAACTAAATGTTCCTACTTTAGTTTTGAAATTCATGTGAGCCACATATGGAGAGACCTGAAGGAAAAGTATTTCTCTGTGCGCTCTGGTTCATCATGGGTGGGCAACACACATTGCATAGAAAGACTTGTAATATCTTCAATCTTCTTGCTCTTTTACTCTTCTTTAACATGATCCTCTTCTCTTCTTTAATAAGTATGTTCCTTGTTGGCAAGAATAGCAGAGCCATTTGTGGTCGACATGTCAGGTCGAGTTGTTCTCCCTTAGTATTGTCGGATATCGGGTTCAGGCAAAACCCTTAAGGTTCGAACTCTAGGGTGCGCACGAAGATCTTCTCCCTACAGAAACACGCCCACAACCTAGCCGCGAATCTAAGCTAACACGATGAACAACACAAGGGAAGCAAGGTTTATACAGGTTTGGGCCACCGTTGTGGTATAATACCCTACTCCTATGTGTGGTGTGGTGGATTGCCTCTTGGGATGATGATGAATAGTACAGAGGAAGAACAGCCTCGCGAGGGGTGCTCTTGTGGTGGTGTGCTTGGAGAGGAACTAATCCGTCTCTGCTGGCTCTAGATGATATGATCCTTTCTACTTTGGTGGCTATCTCTATTTATAGGGCCCCTGGTCCTCTTCCCAAATATTGAGCGGGAAGGGAGCCAACAACGACCATTTTGAAGGGGGCAACTAGTACAAGCTATCCTGAGTAAAGGTGGTCTTCGACTGCCAAAGGCTCTGGCGATGACGCTGTCCTGGGCTCCACGGTCACCTCCGTCCTGCCGTCCTGTTGGTCTTGGTATTGTTGCACCGATATGGAAACCTTTGCCTGATACCTCGGTACTCCACGCCTGCGCTTGCACCCTTTGCACCAAAGAGGAAACAAGGACACTGCGCAGGCTGGCGCCCACCTGGTGCCTGCTTGGTCTTGGTCGTCACGGCTTGCGTCATGAGCACCTCGCGAGGTACCCCTTGCCTTGATCTCTCCGCCTCCTCGCGAGCCTGCCAAGTGAGGCCGCCCCTGAGGAGGCCTCGCGTCGTCCGCCCCGCGAGCCTTGGCCCGTCGCGAGGGTCTTGAGCGTTTGTTGATGAAGACGGGCCGTACTGGGCCACTGGTGAGCCACACTACACTCTGTAGGTAGGCAAGTCTAGGGACCCCCGTTCTCAGAACGCCGACAGTAGCCCCCAGGCCCAAGGCGTGCTCGGACTTGGCTTAGCAGTGAAGCTAAAGGGCAAGTGCGGAGAGCCACGGCCCCCAACAGCCTGCGGCCTTGGTCGCCGCATGGCGGTTGATTGGACGTGGGCATCTCCGCTTCCCCACGCTGCCTCGGCAACCGCTTGATTTGACGAGTCCCTGTTGCATGCAAAAAGAGTCATCATTACCTGTGATCGTGGAGGCCGGTGGTTGGCCTCCCTTGGGCTATAAACGGGGAGGGGCGGAAGCCCCCGTTGTTCGTCTCTTCTTGCTCCGCCTGCTTCTTCTTCATCCTCCTCGCTCTGATTGCTTGTAGCGTCCCATGGCGCCCGTGAAGAGGTTCTCGATCGCAGAAAAGGGGAAGGCTCGCCAGGAAGGGCCTGGCTCTCCTCCGCCGAAGCGTGGCCATGGTCGTCCCTGCAAGTACTCCGCAACTCCCGTCGCGGTTCCTTGTGGTCGTGGTGGTGGCCCTTCACTCGGCGGTGGCCGCCCATATCGGGGCAGCCCAGTCGATGGAGGAAGACGTGTCGTGGCTGCGCGGCCTCCTCGGCCGCACTTCCATTCGGTGAAGGTGCTGCCGGAGTTTGTTGTGTGGTTGGACAACCCGGCCGGCAACTGGCTCCAGCTTCCTCGCTTCTTCGCCAGTGAACTGCTGGCCGCTGGCCCTGGCGGGCTCTGGCCGCAGGCGGACGGCTGCTGCAGCAGGGCCTCGTGGGTCGTGTGGTGCGGATCTCCATCGCCGGGAACGTGGACCTGGCCCGGGGCTAGCAGACGTTTGCCCGCGCGCATGGCCTGGTCCGGCGATGCACCCTCCACTTCAAGTACGATGGCGATGTGACCCTCTACGTGAGGGTGTTCGGAGAAGATGGCAGCCGTGCTGGGTGCTGCCCTAAAGATGGTGACAATGACGAGGTGCTTGGCCTTGGCGATGGCCGCGACGAGGGCGAAGGCGGACCCGCTCCTGGCGGCGTCCGCAACTCGCAGAGCTTCAGTGGCTCCTCCTCCGGCGACAGCTCCTCCAGCGGTGGCCGCGATCAGCCACCACGTTGCCGCGCCCTCTTTGAGGGCGGTAGCGGGTCGTCCCGTTGCCGCGCCCCGGTGAAGCATGAGGCGGAGACTGATTGAGCTCGGGAGGACGGTGCGGATCCCTCCTCGCGAGCTGTCGCAGGGCGCGCGTTGTTTTTATTTTGTTTTTGTCCTTTTCCTGCAGTGAGAGAGAGAAGTATGGAGCCCCGTGGGGGCGTGCAATAGACTACGATCCCTAATTATCATGCTATATTTATCGTCCCTGTGCTGTGTTATGGTGTCACGGTTATGTGCTTGCATGTAGCGACGACTTCGCTCGGAATGTTTGCAGTAGTTTTCGCCTCGCGAGGTACCTGCTCGAGGCCTCACCGAGCGTCTTAAGATCTGCAAAGATCAGTTGGGAGAATAGATTCCAAACCATGGTCACGAGGGTTGCCAGCGTAGGCCTGTCGCTTTGTGTCGCGATGCCCGTGGGGCACGGACCGGCAGGGGTGCTCCCGCTGTGAACTTGAACGAGGGAGCCTCATGAAAACCAGGCGAAAAAGGGCTCACGAGGGCGCCCGCGCAGCCCCCTCGTGAGGCTTGCGCGAGAGGGAGAGAGAGCGAGCCAGACAAAATCCAAAAATAGAGAACAGGGGTAGAGGACGGCAAACAACACCAGAAGCAACTTCAATAAAGGTTCGAACAGGGGAGAACAAGCCAACTGCAGAAAGAAAATGAAAAGCCGCATCCGGCACCTAGTCTAGTCTTCGACGTCTTCTCACCAGCGGGGAGCTAAGTGCTAACACTGGGTGTGGGCGGGAGCCCCTGAGGCCCAAGGGCGGCACTCCGGAGACTCTGGGGCGTGTACAGCCCCAACTCATTATTACGTGAGAGTGTCACGGGAGGCGAGCTTCACAGGCACTCGGCCTTCTTCACAGGCACTGGGCCGTCTTCACAGGCACTAGGCCTTTCTTCACAGGCACTGGGCCTTTCTTCAAGGCTAGAATTTCCATAGGTGCTGAATGTTCGAAGCGTTTGGGATGGGCACCCCCTCCTGAGTCACCAGGCACGTGGCGTCGGGCCTGGAAACATGAACAACCTTGAACGGGCCCTCCCACATGCGTGAGAGCTTGTGCAGGCCTTCCCTGGAGAGCACCCGCCTGAGCACGAGGTCACCTACTGTCGGTGTACTAAAGTAGGGGGTACCTTAGTACCCCGAACTTGTGCACGGGCAGTCACAACACCCCCGTGGCAAGGCTTGCCGCACGCCCGGCAAGGCTCTCCACCACTCATTACTGCCATTCAAGAACAAAGTACTAGCCAAGAACACGAAGGCCCCGGCAAGAGGAGCTTGCCGGGAAGGCCAGCCAGGGCAACATCGGAAGACTTGCCGCTTGGCGCCGCAAGCGCCCGGCAAGGCTCGGCGGCCGCAAACTTGCCGCACAAGAAGAACAGGGCAGCGCGGCAAGGCACTTGTCGCGCAAGGCTGCCACCTGCACTCCAAGACCCAGCGACGGTCGCCGCTAGGCCATCCCAAGGGCACGTGGCGAGGCGCTACACAGCCATGCAGAGCGAGGTGGCGAACGGAGTCGGACAGAGGCGCCATCGTGGCAACCGGTGGCTCACTTAACGGTCACCCTCCTCGTGATGTTGGGGCACCGGACGGGCATTTAATGCCCTTGTCCCCGCCGCCGTAATTAGGAAGGGGCATCACAGCACTGTTGTACCAACCTGTGCTTTTACGCTTCAACCCCTCTTCCTATGCTGCCACTGTGGGTACCCTTCGACTATAAAAGGGAGGCCCATGTGCACGAGAAGGGTTGGTCCATTCGACACCCACAAGACCACCATATGCTCGCACGCCGAGCTAGATCCAATAACAACACAAAGCAGCAGAGGGTGTTATCTCCGGAGAGCCCCGGTTGGGTAAAGATTGCCTGTCTCCCCACGTGCGCCCGACCTCGATCCGCTCTGCACACCCCGCCTCCCTTGCCGAACCAGAAGGGCCCCCAGGTGCCCTATAGGTGCTCGAGGCAGAAGAAAGCGCCCGACATCTTTGGCGCCAGCAGGGCGCGCCGAGGTCGTGGAGCATCCGATCCGGTCTCCACGCACGCTGCATCAACATCATCGTCAACATGCCACCGAAGAAGAAGCCTCGGAGGTGGCGGCGCCGTTTACGCGGTTTCGCCACCGCCCGAGCAAACGGGTGGCGGACGGACGCCGGGCGGAGGAGCGGGCGCCACGGTGGGTCTCGTGGTCGCCACTAGATCCAAAAACAAGGCCCGCAAGCGCCGGGCGATCGAAAGCAGACGCCGCACCCCTCCCAGGAGGTGCAAGGTCAATAGCGCCCCGGTGCTCCTAGCACCGTACTCGCGTTGGAACAAGGCCAACATGGTGGGTCACGGGACGCCCGAGGTCAGCATGCACGCCCGATGTCGGGCGCGAAGCGAGATACGGTCGCCCAGACGGGGTGTGGTGCCTCCCAATCCAGTTGGGAGTCCAAGCACCTCCCGCTCTTCGCGCCGTTCATCACCAGCGCCACCCAAGACAGCAGAGGAAGCACTTGCCCGGGCCCAGCTACTTCTAGACTTCCCTCCGGCGCCGCACAAGATCGACGACTAGAGGATGGCCATACACAGGCTCATCGGCTTTGCCAACGGCGACAAGCCCCGCGATCGAGCGCCGAGGGCCAGCAGACGCCCGGCGCAGCCGGTGCCGACAGACCATCGGGTGCCGCCTGCACTCCCAACCTCGAAGGTCGAGATCGCCAGCTCGCGGACCAACCTTGACACCGACTCCACGCGCACATCGGACCCGCGAACTCGCCGCGATCAACGCCACGCCCTTCAAGAACGGCAACACGAAGACGCTCGATTCGCATCGAAGCGCCGGAGAGAAGCGCGACGTCAATCTGACCAGCGCTGGCCTGGCCGTCGACACACACGTGGCGGAGAACCAGCGACTTGTCAGACGCTGCAGGTTGCTTCCTGCTCACCCGCGAAGTTGCGGTAAGTCCAAAGGCCTAAGACCAAGAATTTCAAGCCGACGTGTTCGAGAAGTATGACGGCAGGATACACCCGCCGGAGTTCTCAAAGATCTACACCATCGCGTGCAAAGCTACAGAGGGCGCGACGAGAAGATCCTCGCCAACTACTTCCCGCTGGTACTCAAGCCCAACGCCGATCTTGGCTCATGCACTTGCCGGACGGCTCCATCTCCTCATGGGCGGACTCCTGTGCCATCAGTTTGTCGGTGCCTTCACGGGTGGCCACAAGCCTCATGGCCAGAAAGTGACCTCCACTTGCTCATCCGTATGAGGGGAGCCCTCGCAAGTATATACAAAGATTCAGCCAGTGCAATGCAACATCCCAGGCGTCCACCCGCCGCGTTATTAGCGCTTTCATCGAACGGCGAATCGCAGGATGAGGGAGGAGATGGCGATGTGCAAGATCGAGATGTCAACGAGCTTTATGCTCGGGCCGACAAGTGTGCACGGGCTGAGGAGGGAGGAAAATCCCGAGAGATTGCCGAGCGTATGATCGACGGCGAGGATGCCGCCCGGCAAGGAAGAACCGGAGGCGGAATAATAGGAAGAGGAAAGCTAAGGATGTGCTAGCTGTTGAGCATTCCGCAACGGAGGCGGCTCGACAAGGCCAAGACCGACGATTCTCGGGTGAGGCTCAGCGAGCCCCGACAAGCAGGACGGCTCCGGCAAGCGTTATTGCAAGATCCACCGCACCAAAGGCCATGACCTCCAAACCTGCAAAAAAGTAGAGCAGATGGCGGAGCTGCAAAAAGCAGAGTATGAGCGACGCGATAAGGAGAGAGCCCAGGGAGGTGGCGGAGGATCTGGCAAGAAGCTTCCGCCTGGGGACTTCGCGGCAAGGCTAAGCCGCGGCAAGGAGACAGGCCTCCCCGCGGCCGCGACAAGGACGAAGGTGAAGATGAAGATGAAGAGATGGAGGAAGATGAGACCGATGATCAGGAGTTTCGTAGCGACGTAAGTGTTGTGCATCGATGGCGGCGCCTCCTCGCACACCTCGCACAGCCAACTCAAACAATGGGTGCGAAGTGAATGCAGCGGAGCCGTCTGGCCGAGGCACGCAGCCCTGAAGTGGTCCGCACGCCCATCGCCTTCGACGTTGAGGACCACCCTGATCGTGTCACTGCGGTCGGGTGCTTGCCGATGCTGGTTTCACCAACAATCCGCAACCTCAAGGTCACGAAGATGCTGGTAGACGGTGGGGCCGGCCTGAACTTGATTTCCTCCGTAGTGCTCAAGAAGCTCCAGATCCCCAACAGCGAGCTCGAAGAAACTGGTGCCTTTCAAGGAATAAATCCGGGAAGGAGCAAGCCTAAGGGGAAGATCACATTGCCAGTGACGTTCGGCAGCGAACTGAACTTCAGGACTAAGAGGGTCACGTTCGATGTGGCTGATATCCCCTTGCCCTACAACGGGATACTCGGCCGACCCGCACTCGCCAAGTTCATGGCGGCCTCTCACTATGCATACAATGTGCTCAAGATGCCCGGTCCGATGAGTGTTATCTCTGTCCAAGGCGACAAGAGGGATGTGCTCATCTGCACCGACAAGATCTACCGGGAAGCAGCAGCTGCAGTAGAGCGCGAGCCACTCGCCACTGAAGCCCCCTGGGGGAAGAAGAAAGCCAAGGCCGGCAAGGATAGCTCTGATGCCCACTCCGGCAAGCGCACCTCCCCGGGGTGCTGCGCTGCCGTTGAGGACGCACCATCGAGCTCCACCGGCAAGTCCAAGAAGGCAAAGATAACCTCGCCGGAGACCAAGAAGGTGGCCGCCAAGGAAGACGGCACTGGTTGTACTTTCACCATAAGTGCCGCACTTGATCCTAAATAGGAAAGCGCGCTCGTTGCTTTCCTGCGGGCGAATGTCGATGTGTTTGCATGGCAACCATCTGACATCCCCGGTGTTCCCAGGGAAGTAATCGGGCACCGCCTTGGCGTCTGCCCTCACGCGCGGCCCGTCAAGCAAAAAGTCAGAAAGCAAGCGATAGAGCGTCAAGAGTTCATAGCAGAGGAGATCAGGAAGTTGGAAGCGGCAGGCCTGGTCCGAGGAGTGCTGCATCCAACGTGGTTAGCTAACCCAGTAGTCGTATGCAAGGCGAACGGGAAGTGGAGGCTTTGCATTGACTTCACTGATGTTAATAAAGCCTGTCCCAAAGATCCATTCCCTTTGCCACGCATCGACCAGATAGTAGACTCCACGGCAGGATGTGATCTGCTCTCATTTCTTGATGCCTACTCTGGATATCATCAGATCTTCATGGCTGAAGAGGACGAAGAGAAGACCGCATTCATTACTCCATGTGGCACGTACTGTTTTGTACGGATGCCTTTCGGACTAAAGAATGTTGGTTCGACATTTGCGAGAGTGGTCAGTCATGCTTTTGAGCCACAACTGCACAGAAATGTAGAAGCTTACATGGATGACATAGTGGTCAAGAGCAGGGACAAAGAAACTTTGATCCAAGATTTGGACGAGACTTTCGCAAATATGCGCAAGATCAACCTCAAGTTGAATCCTGAGAAGTGCGTGTTCGGAGTTCCTTCCGACAAACTTCTTGGATTCTTTGTGTCACAGAGGGGGATTGAAGCCAATCCTGACAAGATCAGGGCCATCGAGCAAATCGGCGCCAAAGCGGGTCAAAGACGACGAAAGCTTGCTGCGTTGTTGCCCTCGGCGAGTTCATTTCCAAGTCCGCTGATGCGCCTGCCGTTTTCAAAATCTTGAAAAAGGCAGGCCCAATGAAATGGACTCTGGAAGCAGAGGCTGCACTGCAGGACTTGAAGAAATATTTGTCCTCCACTCCAACACTCGTCGCGCCTAAGCCACAAGAGAAGTTGCTACTATATCTAGCGGCGACTAATCAAGTGGTTAGTGCTGCGTTGGTGGCGGAGAGAGAGGCAGATGACGAGCCAGCGGCCGCGGCAAGCAAATCCAGGGACAAGCAGGGGCTTCCCCGGCAGGCTCTGGCCCGACAAGCCCCGATCCGGCAAGTTCTGGTTCCGGCAAGGATGCGCCTGCGCAGCTACAAGAAGAAAAGCAGAAGATGGTGCAGCGTCCAGTTTACTTTGTCAGTTCCCTTCTATAGGGGGCTAGATCAAGGTACTCTGGTGTGCAGAAGTTGCTTTATGGCCTCCTCATGGCCTCGAGGAAGCTGCGCCATTACTTTCAAGCACATGAGATCACAGTGGTCACTCGCTTTCCGCTGAAGAGGATACTGCAGAATCCGGTTTATAGGAAGGATTGTCGAGTGGGCTTTGGAATTATCAAGCTTCGCCTCGGGTTTGAAAGTACTTCAACCATTGAGCCGAGCATTGGCAGAATTTATAGCAGAATGGACGCCAACACCGGCGAAGAAACTCGAGAGGAGCCTCCTCGTCAAGGAAGCGGCATAAAGAATGGATCATGTACTTTGATGGTGCCTTCGCTGCAAAGCGCCGGGCGCTGGCGTACTACTTGTCGCACCCACCGGAGAGCACCTCAAGTACATGGTCAGATGCACTTTCCCAAGGAGCAAGCAACCAACAATACCGCAGAATCACGAGGGCTTGCTTGCCGGACTCAGGATCGCGGCAGAACTTGGGGTCAGGAAGCTCATTGTAAGGGGTGACTCACAGCTTGTCGTCCGCCAAATTAACAAAGATTATCAGAGTCCGTTGATGGCAGCGTACGTTGATGAAGTGAGGAAGCTAGAAGAGCATTTTGACGGCCTGCAAACGGAACACGTTCCGAGAGCTCAGAATGACATTGCAGATAGCCTGTCAAAGTGCGCCGCACTCAAATTGCCTGTGGAACCAGGGATTTTTGTGCTCAAACTAACTCAGCCGTCCGTGACACCATCAACTGGACAAAGCAAGAAAAGAAAGTTGGTTACCGACGACCATTTCCAGCAGAGCTTCCGAAGCCGCCGCCAAGAAGGTCCCTGAATCAACACAGAAAGTGCTTGAGGAGCGATCTGCTCCGACAAGCCCTGTGGCCTGTTTCGTTGAGGCGGCGCCCCGACAAGCTGTGTCAAGACGCTTGCCGGGGAGCATCACGCTTCGGCGGATCCCAGATCCTTGCCGGAAGCGTATGTTCCGTAGCAGCATTTCGCGCCTTAGTCCTTGTCGCCGAGCCTCAGGCTCCGACATGGGCATGATAGATCGCCCATTTCCTTTAAGCAGGGAACTTCCCGAGGAACAAGAAGAAGCAGAGAGAGTAGCCCGGCAATCAAGTATGTACCAGTTTGTCGATGACACATTGTATAGAAGAAGATTCAACGGAGTGAAATTAAAGTGCATTTCCCGGGAAGATGGACGGCAGCTGTTGGCGGAGATACATGGAGGCATATGTGGTCACCACATTGGCGCAAGAGCACTTGCCGGCAAGGCTTTCCGGCAAGGCTTCTTACCGCCGACACCCTCCGTGATGCAATCGCACAAGTAACCAAGTGTGAAGCGTGCAGTTCCACTCCAAACAGATTCACCAACCAGCTCAAGTTGTCCAAACAATCCCTTTATCCTGGCCATTTTCGGTCTGGGGGCTCGACATCCTCGGCCCTTTTCCCGAAGTTGTCGGGGCTTTGAGTACTTGTACGCTGTAATCGACAAGTTCACAAAGTGGCACGAAGTGGAACCAGTGAGGAAGGTGGCGGCCGATGCCAGATCAAGTTCTTTAGGTCAATTGTTTGCCGTTTCGGAATCCCCAACAGGATCATCACCGACAATGGCACACAATTCACGAGCCACACCTTCATGCAGTACGCCCAAGATCTTGGCACCAAGATTTTCTTTGCTTCTGTTGCTCACCCGAGGAGCAACGGTCAAGCAGAGAGGGCGAACGCTGAAGTGCTACGCGGGCTCAAGACCAGAACTTTCGATAGGCTGCACAAGTGCGGAAAAAATTGGATCGAGCAGCTGCCGGTGGTTCTTTGGTCGATCAGGACGACGCCAAATCGAGCCACCAACCAGACACCCTTTGCTCTCATCTACGGAGCAGAGGCAGTTCTCCCCACGGAACTCGTATACGGGTCACCACGAGTGCTCGCTTATGATGAGCTTGAGCAAGAGCAGCTGCGACGAGATGACGCGCTGCTCCTCGAGGAGGATCGTCTTCAGGCTGCTGTGCGAGCTGCTCGTTACCAGCAAGCTTTGCGCCGCTATCACAGCCGCAAAGTTAACGCCAGAAGCTTCGAGGAAGGCGACCTTGTTCTTCGGCGAGTTCAATCCGCCAAGAATTCAAACAAGTTGACGCCAAAGTGGGAAGGCCCTTACCGGGTGAAACGAGTCACTAGGCCCGGCGCTGTCCGCCTTGAGACCGAAGAGGGCGTTCCAGTGAGCAACTCCTGGAACATAGAACATCTTCGCAAGTTTTACCCATAAGGCGCGGTTGCCGGACCATTCCGGCAACCACTTTCTTTTGTACAAGCATTGCCGCTGTCGCATGTAACCCTTTGTACAAAGTCGGCGCAGCCAGCGCACAAATAAAGTCCGCATGCCGCACATCTTGTCAAATTTAATGCATTATCTTCATTTTGCATTCAGATCTAACACTCATGCAGCACACCGCCCCGGTAAGCAATAGCAAACCTTAAGGTTCCATACGATTATTTTCTCTTCTTTCTTCTCATAAGCAGAAGATTCCTCCACCCACAAGTTCACCAGGGGGAAGGGAAGGTAGAAGTATGGAACAGGCGACGTTCAAAGGAATCTAGCCTTGCCGGGACACAGAAGACAGAAAAGCTAAGTAGCCAAAGATTGAACCTAGTCAATTTTAAAAATTCTCAAGTTATTTCCCTTGGACGTTCGTGCCCTGTATGGAAAACCTGTGCGCGGAGGAATCGACTCGCGACCAAGTTGCACCCTCGCGTTATTTCTAAGCCCGCTCAACAGTACGAGTGGACTGCAACTGGTCCCGACAAGATTTCTTGCCGGAAGCAGCATCACCACAGACTGCTGATGTTCCGCACTCAGCAAGTGTGCTTTCGCGCCGGCAAGGTCCCTCAACGCGTAGGGTAAAAAGCATACAAGGGATGCAACAGAATAAAGGGAGTAGCGCGACAAGCAGTATCCATAATTAAGTTATATTACAAGAATGTCTTATTATGGCGCTAATTGAAATTGTTCCCATAATTAAAATGGCAGCAGCAAGAAAAGGGGAGAAGAGTAGCGGAAATCGAAGACGAAGGGAGAAGAGGAAGTGCGAGACTATTGTGCTCCCCTTACGCCCCTTTTAAAGGGCGAGGTGGGGGCTCAACCGCCCCGGTCAGCCAATCAGAGAGCGAGGGGGGCAGAGGAGCGGGGCCGACGCGCCATCTCCCCCCGTGACGGCTCGGTCTCCCACCTTCGCCGCCCACGATCCCCCACGCATGTGGGCCGCGTGGCTAAAAAGCAGAAGCCGGAGCGACGGGTGAAGCGACCTCGCCCTGCACCATGATCACGGGGGTGGATGCCTTGAAGATCGCAAACACTACCCACGTCCCCCACAACACCGCAATCGACGCGTGCGTTGCACGGGGGACCGCGTGGTGGTAGCGGAGCCCGTTCTGTGCGGACCTGTGCCACGCATGCCGTGCAGATCGACTTGGGCTGGCCCAACAACGACAAAGACCGTGTATGGCCCAGGCAGGGGCTCTGTCCGGTGTACTAAAGTAGGGGTACCTTAGTACCCCGAACTTGTGCACGGGCGATCCAAGCACCCTGTGGCAAGGCTTGCCGGACGCCCGGCAAGGCTCTCCACCACTCATTACTGCCATTCAAGAACAAAGTACTAGCCAAGAACACGAAGGCCCCGGCAAGAGGAGCTTGCCAGGAAGGCCGGCCAGGGCAACATCGGAAGACTTGTCGCGGCGCCCCGCGCGCCCCGGTAAGGCCTGGCGGCCGGCAAACTTGCCGGCACAGCAAGAACAGGGCCGTGGCAAGGCACTTGCCGCGGCAAGGCTGCCACCCAGACTCCAGTGCACCCAGCGACGTGTCGTCGCTAGGCCATCCCAAGGGCACGTGGCGAGGCGCTACACAGCCATGCAGAGCGAGGTGGCGAACGGAGCTGACAGAGGCGCCATCGTGGCAACCGGTGGCTCACTTAACGGTAACCCCTCCTGCACTGTTGGGGCGACCGGACGGGCATTTAATGCCCTTGTCCCCTGCCGTTAGAATTAGGTAGGGGCACTGTTGTGCACTGTTGTACCAACCTGCGCTTTACGTTTCTACCCCTCTTCCCACGCTGCCACTGTGGGTACCCCCTTCGACTATAAAGGGAGGCCCATGCATGCACGTAGAAGGGGTTCGATCCATCGACACCCACAACACCACCATATGCTCGCACGCCGAGCTAGATCCAATAACAACACAAAGCAGCGTAGGGGTGTTATCTCTCCGGAGAGCCCCGGCTGGGTAAAGATTGCCCGTCTCCCGCGGCGCCCGACCTCGATACGCTCTGCGCTGCCCCCGCCTCCTTGCCGAACTGAAGGGGCCCGGTGCCCCATAGGTGCTCGAGGCCGCAGAAGAAAGCGCCCCGACACCTACCTCAATAGTCCTGTGGCGGATGTTGCGGCAATGATACCACCGCAGCGCCTGCTGGTATCTTGCCGCCCGTAGTGCAGCTTCTCGACGATGCTCCTCCCCCAACACAAGGTCCATCCCCCGCATGGCGTCCTGCTGCGCTTCATCAAATGCTAGGACCCGCGCGGAGCGACACATGACCTCGTGAGGGAATACTACCTCTGCTCCATAGACGAGGAAGAATGAGGTCTCGCCAGTTGACTTGGTAGCAGTAGTTCAGATGGACCACAGCACGGACTGGAGCTCGTCGTACCAGCCCCTACCGCAGGCCTCCAGTTTCTTCTTGAAGGTCCTGCTTTTGAGGCCTTTCAGGACCTCTGCGTTGGCGCGCTCGGCCTGGCCGTTACTCCGGGGTTGTGCCACCGAAGCGTAGCATATCTGCGTTCCAAGGTTAGCACAATATGTACTAAGGAGATTGCTGGTGAACTGCAAACCGTTGTCGGTGATGATGCGATTAGGGACCCCGAATCGGCTCATGTGGCCCTTCATGAACTTGACCGCAGAACCAGCTGAGATGGTGCGGACGGCTTCCACCTCCGCCCACTTGGTGAACTTGTCGATGGCGACGTAGAGGTAGCGGTAGCCCCCAGGCGCTCGAGGAAACGGGACCAAGATATCCAGCCCCCAGACCGCAAATAATCACGAGAATGGGACGGTCTGCAGGCCCTGAGCTGGCTGATGGATCTGCTTGGCATGGAATTGGCAGGCTTCGCAAGCCTTCACCAGCTCAATTGCGTCGTTGAGTGTCGAAGGCTAGTAGAACCCGCTGCGAAACGCCTTGCCGACGAGGGTCCGTGATGACAAGTGGTGTCCATAATCTCCATCATGTATGTCAGCCAGCAACTCCTTCCCCCGTTCCCTGGAGTTGCAAAACAGGGAAACATCATTTGGATGCTTCCGGTAGAACTCTCCGTCTTGGACGCAGTAGGCCGTGGCCTGCCGGGCTACACGTTCCGCGTCCTCCTCCTACTCTGGTAGAGTCCCTTGCATCACGTAGTCCTTGAAGTTCGTGGTCCAGCACCCCTCTTGAGGCTCTAGCGCTAGGAGCAAGCGCGCTCCCGAGGTCGGGCCACAGGCCAGGGCTCCCGTCGCTGGTGGCTGAGGGAGTTCCTCTCGAGGTTGCACTGTGCTTGATAGTGACGGTGCCGCTGATGGCTTGAAGAGCCGCTCCTCGAAAACACCGGGCTCCTGGGGCAGCCGCCTGGATGCCCTCCTGGAGATGTCATCAGCCTCTTGGTTGGTGCCACGGGTCACATGCTGCAACTCTAGCCCCCAAAACTGCTTTTCCATCCTGCACACCTCCGCAAGATATGCCTCCATGTGCTCGTCCTTCGGCTCGTATACCTTGTTGAATAAGTTGACAAGGAGCTGTGAATCACCCTTGATAATGAGGCGCTTCACCCCCAGTGCTGCAGCAGCTTTCAAGCCTGCTATGAGGCCCTCGTATTGTGCTATGTTGTTGGAGAACTTCTCGCCGTGCTGGAAACAGAGCTGCACGGCGTAATAGAGCTTGTCCTGAATGGGGGATATAAGCACTGCGCCAGCGACCGCACCATGTCACGAGAATGCTCCATCGAAGTACATGACCCAGCCATCTGGTGCCTCACTTCCTGGGCAAAGTGACCGATCTTCGCTTGCTTCGAGCCCTGGAGCCTCTATCCATTCTGCCACAAAATCCGCAAGTGTGGCTCCCTTGACGACCCTGGTCGTGCTGAATTCCAACTGAAACGCTTGCAGCTCAATGTTCCACTTGGCGAACCTTCCAGCGGAGTTGGGACTCCTGAGTACCCTCTCCAATGGGTAGGCCGAGACGACCTTGATGGGGTGACCTTGAAAGTAATGCCGCAGCTTACGTGTGGCCACCAGCAGTGCAAGGAAGAGCTTCTGAGGCATGGGGTATCGTGCCCTTGCATCCCGCAGTACCGTGCTGACGAAATACACCGGATACTCGACGAGGGTGGGTGTGCGGATGAGATCCGTGCCCTCCAGAGGATTAGGCGCCTCCTGAGACGACGGAGCCCCCAGCACCTGGTTGCCCTATGAGGCCTCCTCAGCCCTAGGGGCGTTTTCCTATCGAGGCTGGTCTCCATCTGCTGAGGCCGTGGTCTTCACGAGACCTTCTTGGTCTTGTGTTGCCGCGGTCAGGGCCTTGGCCGGTCGTGACGCAGCCCTGACCTGGCGCTCTTCCCAAACCGCCACCAGAGCTGCAGTAGCAGAGTAGGTTGTGGCGACGAGGTAGAGCACCAGGGGCTCGAGGGGGCGCGGTGCCACCGTCACAGGAGGGCTGGTCAGGTACTTCTTGAGGTCTTCAAACGCTTTGTCGGCCTCCTGTGTCCATTCGAATGGACCCTTCTTCTTCATCAGCTTGAAAAAGGCAAGGCGCGCTCCCCCAGATTGGAGATGAAGCGTCCCAACGCAGTTACGCGTCCGGAGAGCTTCTGCATTTCCCTGAGGGTTTGCGGTGGACTCATGTCTTCGATTGCCTTGACCTTCTCTGAGTTGGCCTCGATCCCTTTGTGGGACACGAGGAAGCCCAGAAGCTTGCCCGAAGGAACGCCAAACACGCACTTCTCTAGGTTGATCCGTAGGTCCACTTCACGGAGGCTCGCGAAGGTCTCTTCCAGGTCTTGGATCAAGGTCTTCGCCTCCCGAGACTTCACCACAATCACTACAAAAAAATACACTTCCGTGATGATACGTGTTTGTCACGGTAGGTCTCTTTTTGTCATGCATGTACATCCATGACAATTTTATGACAGAATCAAGATAGTCATACCTATGCTGTCGTAGAAGTGTTCCATGACATTACCAAAATTATCATCACGGAAGTGTCCACTTCCATGATGATAAATCGCGCGTCATAGAAGTGCTTTCGTCAAGGGTGACCGACACGTGGCATCCACCGTAACGGAACACCGTTAAGCTATCGGGCCGGGGTTTTGGATCCGATAACCCGTTAATAGCCCCGACCTATGGGGATTTTCCACGTGTAAAATCATCATTGGCTGGAGGAAACACGTGTCGGATCACCGTTAGGACAAATGTCATCCGCTCATTGGACTGAAGCCGCCTATGATACGGCGACACATGGCACGGCCCAACAGAGTCCCATTCCTGTGAAAAGGCTGGCCCGTTTGACTTGGTCAAAAGGTGGCGGGCCGGCCCATGGAAAGCCTGTTAATGGCCTGTTCGCATATAACCCATTTACAGCCCGCTAACCCAGGGCCCGTTACGCCCTATCCGAATTAGGCCCAGTAGCGTCATCTGGGCTGTCCAATATGATTTCAGCCTATTTTAACTTCCGGCCCATGTGTGGCCCATGACTTCTTTCGGCGCATATGAGACCCTTTGTAACTCTTGGCCCATTAAAGGCCCGTGGTGAAACTGGCCCGTAATGAACTGTGTATCACTTTATACCCATTAACTGCCCGTTATTCTATTGGGATGTTTCCAGCCAAGTTATCTTTCGGCCTTCTCAGGGCCCATTGATTCTTGGGCTCATTTGCAGCATTCGGTTACATACGGCCCATTACTGTCATTTTCTGCTTGTGGGCCAAATTCAGCCCGTCGTTACAGTCGGCCCGTTTGCGGACCATTAATACGTTGGGCTGGTTTCATGTCAAAAACCCCGTTGGGCTGTTTTCATAGAGTTATCAAATATGGTCTATTAACGGCCCGTTATGGTCCACGAATAGTACGGCCCATGATTGGTGAATGATGATACGCCCCATAGAAGGCCCATGGATCTACGACCCGTATGAGGCCCATGGATCTACGGCTCGTAGAAGGCCCATGGGTCGTACGGCCCGTAGAAGGCCCATGGACCCTACGGCCCATAGAAGGCCCATGGACCGTAAGACCCGTATAGAAGGCCTATGGATCCTACGGCCCGTAAAGAAGGCCAATGGATCGTATGGCCGAAAGAAGGCCCATGGATCATACGGCCTGCAGGAGGCCCATGGTTACAACAGTCCGTGTGTTGCCATGATTATTTTGGCCTAGTTACCAAAAATAGGCTATTGTGGCCACTAGAAAAACACAGAAAAAGAACTGCAGTGACTACAAGCAAACAACTAAACAAGACAATAAGGAAATAAATAAGCAAGAAATTAACGCTAGCCTATTACCGCTATTACACATACTACATCCACTGGGCATCAAAGTTCGCCACCAGTACAAATATAGGGAACTAAGCAGCATATTACATACACTGGCCGTCAAAATTGGCCACCAGTGCAAATAAACGCAGTAGCAAAACAAGAGCATAACTCAAACAACTTCAGAAGAGCTCAAGAAACGTTATCCTGGGTATCCACCATGCTGGCAATAAGCTTAGCAAGCTAATTAGCTTTGTCCTGTTTGGCGCTAAAATCCTCCAACGCTTGCTGTTGCACCAGAAAGTATGCATCTCAATGCTCCAGGGACTTCCGCAGTCACTCCGCTTCTTATCGCAGCACAGCTGATTGATGGCTTTCAGCTTGTAGTTAAGACTCAAGAAACCGAACTGATTCAGACAATGAGTTTGAATAGCTTGTGCAAGCGGTAGTGGCCAGTAACTCGAACACTAAACCAAGACAGGACTTTGGGGTTGTCTTGCTGTCTTGTCTCGCTGTCTTCAAGATAGTCTTCCTTAGCTATTTTATCATCTTTGTTGGAGACCAACAAGGATGTCTCACTATCCTGAACCTTATCTACGTTACTTCCTTTACCACTGCTTAATAAGGCACTCTTCCCCAATATTCTGTCAGCATTCTAAAAGAAGAAACAAGCAGCCACATAACGAGTTTTGCATGTACTAGTATATGAAACTCATTTCGGTGAACCAGTTCATTAGTAAGGTGGAAAGGATTAAACTACCAAGTCTTCTATTGCCAAGTACTAGTACATAATAAAAGCATCAAACAAACATATATCTATGTCCTATGGTTACTGCATTTTCTTGCCAAATCAAAATAGAGACACGATTCAAATCATATCAGTTCAAGACAAAGCAGAAATGAAAGAATACAAAGCGTGAGAAACTACACAACACAACAAGATTTCAGATGGGTACCACAGGTCTACATGTACAACAACACTATTAGCTCTGTTGTGATGCTAGTAATGTGCATGATATGAAAGTCAACTGTATACACAATTGAAATTGAAATCAAAAGAGCTATTGATAAGAGCAAACCTGTTAAAGAAACATGCGTGAACATATCTACTGTGCCATTGGAGTTTCGATTGGATCCTTCAATTTAAAAATAAGTTTGTATAAATACAGTGATATAAGAGCAAAGCAATCATAGCTAAAAAAGGCGCGCCTAAGCGAGCGCTTAAGCTCGCCTAGGCTCTAGGCGTTCGCAAAACGCATTGCGCATAACTACGCTTAATCTGTGCATAATTGCACATAAGCATGCGCTTTGGTCAGTAAAGCGCAAGGCAGTGGCAAAACGCACAATTAACGCCTAGCGCTCTTTTGAACTATGATAGCAATGGAATCTTAAATTAGAACAATTGTTCTTCAGGTTTAGGCACTTGTTCTACATGAACAGAGTACAGTAAGATGCAAGAATATAATACTTAAAAATGGAAAATGAGCTCATAGACCAAACCACATTCTTGGTTCGGGACCAGTATAGAACAAGGCGTTCCCAGTCATCGTCCAGTAAATGTGTCTCAGGAGAACGTAAGGGAATTTGATGAGTTTCTTTGCCGGTGAAGTACGTTTTTTCTTCAGGTAATTCTGATACTGCCACCAAGCATTCTTGAAGATAGCATAGGTATTAGCACAGGATACCTATGGGAATGACTGCATAGGTATTAGCACAGGTTACCTTTGGGAGTTTCCAAATCGGTCCTTCTCTATAGAGAAAAATGGGAAAATTTGATGTATTATAAACATCATGGAGGTAGGATGTATGGGACGAAGCAAAGTAATTGCCATGAATAACATTACTTACATAAAACTCCTAGACAAACACCTGCAACTGGCATTTTCCTTCATCTTCAGTATAATATTTCCAAGATGGGAAGATACACACATACGATTTAACAACATCAAATGCGATAGATGCTAAACTATGACTAGCTGGTTGTGCTTCCTCCATAGGAATAGGCGTACTAACTGGTGGAGTTGGGGTTCGCCGTGATAGTACTGGCCCTTTGGGCACTAGATCTGCCTTAATAACTGCTCTTGTTTGGGAGCTCTGTGATGGAGATGGTGTTGTGTCAACAGGAACTTGGTTACTATCGGCTGGGGTTGGGGTTAGATTGGGTGAAGCTGGTTCTCTGTCCATCGCAGTAGGGGTACAATCTGCGAGAGTTTGGGTTATGTGTGGTAGGGCTGGTTCTTGTGCATGTACAACCGGGGTGCTATCTCCACCAACAGGTAGCACTGTTTTATTTGAAGACCGTGTTTTTAGTCCGCTAGATACTGGCATCACCCGCTCCAATTCAAATGGCTGATAAACAGGAAACATAGTTGAATGTACAGGCATTGTATGAGAGACAGATGCAATAGATAGTGTGGAAAAAAGAGGGCATGAAATAGTTGACATGTATATTGTTTAATTAAAACGGATAACATGACATAATTTCACATATATGATGTCTATCTAAACTGGATAGCATAGCATAACATAATTCAAAGATATGATGAATAACTAAACAGGATCGCATGACATAATTCACCTACATGTTATCTAAGTAATCAGGATCGCATCATTTAATTCACATATGTGATTTATATGCTAAACAGAGGGCATTCGATATGATGTCTGACTAAGAACATGGTGTTGAATATTGTGTATATGATGTCTAAACTATGCAATGCAAGACTCCGTATGCATGATATGAGCAGTATAACCCTGCCAAGTTAGAGCATACACCTCAGTGGGGGAATAGGACTGGTCATCTATCTCTGAATCCATCTCTGAGGAGCTATCGGGACCCAACAAGAGATCTGCTTTGACAGGTGGCACAGTCTTCTCTGAAGGCCTTGTTTTCACTCCAGATTTTTCCATCTCCCACCCAAATGGCTGATTCACAGGAAGAGTACTTTAATGTACAAACATTGTCGACAAATGGAAATGTAATGAAGGATGGGCAAGATATCATTCAAATATATGATGCCTGGTTAAACAGGATGGCATTGCACATTTCACATATATTATGGCTGGCTAAAAGACGTGAGACTGCATAATTCCCATATATGATATAGAAACTAAACAAGTGGCATTACAGAAACATGTCTAAACTAAGCAGATGACATATATGATGTCAAAAGTAGGCACTGCAAGGCAACATATGCATCATATGACTAACATCATCATGCCAAGGTAGAATAAACACCTTGGGGGGTAAATAGGAGTGGTCAGCGGCGTCTAAATCCGCCTCAGAACAGATATCTTCCTCGGGATTACAATCTGGAGAGGGGTGGGGAGGGTTTGCCATTGAACCCACCATGGAGCGATGTCTGCATGACATTGTATTGCCGCGCAAAACTCTTCTCTTTTTCTCTACATGTTCAGCATGACTGTGTACAATATCTGACATGCATACAAAAAAATATGGTGAGATTATGTAAGGAGAGCATGCAGAAATTTAGAGTTATGGTAACAACCAGTGGATGGATCCAAAAATAATGATAGCAGGCTGATGATTGCTTTAAATTAATAAAAAGACAGATTATGGTTGGTTTACTATTTGTTTCCCACCCAAGATGAACAACATAGGCATACCCTAGGTGAACCAGATATTAGACATACATACTATTCATTGATGCCTCGATATGTGCCCCACAACTATAGAACTCAAGTTTGAACATTAATTTGGACTTGACTTGGGAGTCCAAGAGGTGAACAGGACGACAAAGTAGCAGGTAAGTTTAAGCAATGCATAACATAAGCAGAAACAAAAGAGTGCGACCTCTCTTGTGCACCCGTGTACTCCTCAGGTTCATCTGCTGAGTCGATGATGGTGATGCCCTTGCGGTGGGTGCCGGCGGCAGGGAAGGAGATCTGAGGCGGCGAAAGATGGTCGGGAGTCATGATGTATGGTTTGGTGGATGCTTCTATCGATGGTGCAGCTCAGGTGAGGTGGACGACGTCGCGGCAGGAGCAGGACAAACCACACAAAGTTCCCTTCGACACGTACCTGTAACTGAAGTAATTCTATAAGGGCTCATTTGGCTTGCATGATTCTTAAAACGCAGGGATAGGAAAAACACCGGAATAGGATAGGAAAATGCACATGGTAAACATAGCATTTGTAAACACATGATTTTTGTCAACTTGGGTGTTTGGTTTACAGGAATTGGAAGAGCAGAGAAATTCAAAGAAACATGGCCAAAATAAAGTGAAACCATATGAAAGCGTGTACAGTTAGAATGTTATTCTGGCACTAATGCACTTGGTCTTGTTTTCATGCATAGGATTTTGAAAAGAGGTCCAGGTGGATGTTTTGCTTCATTCCTTTCAACAAAATGCACGAATAATTGAGTAGTAGAGTGCCATTGGAAAATTACCTATTGCTATGTTTTTCCGTTGAACCAAAATAGCCCTAATGGATCGACGTGAATGTATAGTAATAAGTGATGGAACAAGTGTACAACCACTTTGCCGTAGCCGTGTCGACCTCAGCATCATTGGTCTGGTCGCTGAAGTAGTTGAGGCAGAGGTGGCTGTCGGAGGTGTGGAGGAAGATCTGAGGAATCTGTAGACGGCATCCACGACACTGCTCTGTTGTGATGGATCGTTCTGTTGTTGGAGCAGCTCTGGTGAGCCGTAAGACGCCAAGGCAGCAGCAGCACAAGACAGACATCGTCAATCTCAAGTGGGATTCTAATAGCATCTCCAATAGATTTTGTAAAATGGATGTAAAATTAACATCACCAAAAACCACCTGACTACAACAGATGAGGTAAAAATTGTTGACTCTGAACTTAACTGTCGAAACTGAAATTTACTGTGGAATCTGAATGCTACTGTCGAAAATGAATGCAATGGTAGCAGAGAGGCACTTGACATGTAGTTTAGGGAGGGCCAACAATTCATCTTCAACCTGCACCCCCCTGAGCCGCCAGCCACCACCAGCCGAACCGCTGGCCCCAGTGCCGCCTCGCCGCCCCGAAACAACTCGCCACCGCTGCCCCGGCCAGCCCTCTAGGCCCCCTGCCCCCACCCTGAACCCTAAGATAGATAGTGGGGTACCTCTTCGGCGAGCCCCCGTCCCCACTGCGGGTGGTTCTTCCTTAACTCCGGCGAGCCCCCCAACCCCTGAAAATTGACTAACACAAAAGTCAATTCAGTAGACTGAAGTGTGGCTTAAAGGGAGCAGAGCAGCAGCTCGAGCGAGGGGAAGAGCAGCAGCAGCTGGGCGAGCGAGCGATCAAGCGAGAGCCGGAGCAGCAACAGCAGATCCGGTTGGTATGGCCGCCGCCGCCGAAGGGGCCTCGCACTGGGGGAGAGCCGTCGTGGTGATGTCGGCCGCGGCGCCGGCTTCAAGGTAGCCGCTCCATAGGGGTGCGGGATGGAGCACGATCGGCTCCGAGAGGTCGAGTTAAGGAGAAGGTGCGATGCCATGAGTGTGCAACCTCTTTGGTGGTGCTGAGTAGGCCTCGGCTTCGTCCGAGGAGTCGGTGAGGATGCTGCGGTTCCGGTGGAGCAGGTTAAGGCGGCGCTGTGGGGATGGAGCAGCCGCGATAGACGAGGCAATCATCAGAGGAGCTCCTTGGAGGTGGAGGACGGGGCGGCTGAACCGGCAGGACGGCGAGATGGACGCGGATCCTCATTCGGGGAGGTGAATGGGGGACGTCGAGCTATTGCGGTGGACGACATCGTCGGGGAAGACGCTCCGGCTGGGCAGCGGTGACGTGGCGGACGGAGGAGGGTGGGGTTTCGCGGCCTGGGATTTCGAATGGCAAAAAGGGGGCGGCGGGAGGGGGTGAAGCATGACTTAGGGACGCGCTTGTCCAAAATGTAGGGTGTGTTACAAAAGTACCCCCCACTGATTTGAACTAGCGGCCCTTTCGGCTCATGGTTAGAAGGGAGATTTCGCGTGTCGGGATTTTGCAGCTGGAGGGAGTTTTCGCGCGCGTTCTAATTTTGGGATAGCAAGGCGCGGGTTGTGAAGGCGCCAGTTTTGAGAGCACGATATCTAAATTTTCGGGATATAACAAGATGCGGGTTGAATTTTAGGGACAAGCCTAACATGTAGTAATATTGTACTTGTACGTACCAAATCAATTCGCACTTCCCACAACCAAAAAGAAAACAAAAAAAATAAAACTATTCACACCACACAAAGAGAGAGTCTTGCCCCGTTTTACTATACAAATGCTATTCAAAGCTACTCCCTCCTTCCATCTATATAGGGCCTAATGCGTTTTTCGATGCTAACTTTGACCAAATAATAGAGCAATGATATATGACATGCAACTTACAAAAAGCACACCGTTAAATTAAATGCATGAAAGGTTCTTTCAATGATATAATTTTCACATTGTGCATGTCATGTACTATTAATCTTGTCAATAGTCAAAGGCGGTCTTAAAAATCTCATTACACCCTATATAGATGGAAGGAGGGAGTATGAATCCATGTTATGTCTGATTAAATTTTTTCGCTTGCTGTATAATGCATGTAACCTACTCATACCAACATTTTAGTGCATTCCAAATGTCTATACTACCGCTGCAATTCGAACTAAATTTTAATTCGTTTCTCTATTTCAATAAGAATCTACAATCATGATTGTTGCCAACTTCAACCATCATTCGTGTATTACCTTAATAACACACCACATGATTACTATAGAGATAGATATGAACTATGTGTACTACATGAACTCGAATTATATTTTTTGAATACACTTGATGTTGATTCCAAATAATAGTAAATTTGATGTACTAATTATATTCATAATCTAAACCATGTTCCATACGTACACCGTGTTTATCACACAAAGTATAGTGCCCCGCCCTTACATTATGACAAGTATTTAGACCTGAGTTGCAAAAGCCACACATTAGCCCAAATTATAATCAATGTTCTACATTATGATATTTTCTTCAAGTATCCGTATCCACTTTTTTATAATGAATTATGATCTTTGTTCGTCTTTTACACCTTCACGATCCTCTTCTATTTGTAGCTAGCTAGCGCTAACTTTCTATCGTGCATGCACACGCACACCCCCCTCTCACACCCTAGCGTCCCCTCCATCACGCACGTTCATTATTTCTCTTTAGGTCGTCCACCAGTGGTGTGTGTAGGCCCCCGGCTCCTTCTTTCTGGCACACATCGGTTGATATACCTCTCTAGCCAAGTGTGCCTACAACAAACACATATATACTTCCCCTCTTCTCTTCTCATCGTCCATGCCCCCATATGTCCAATACAATTCCACGCAGGTGCACACTCCCGCCCCTCTTTTCATTTATCACATGCTCGCACACTCCTCCCCCCTCGACATGGTAGGCCCCTTGCACCACCTTCTAGCCACACCCTCTCCCCCTGTCTGCCTCTCCGGACCTTATTTGCTTCTTACACATGCAGGCGTGTATATGAACTGATCTCCCTACATATAGCCAGGTCGACTATAATTCGTTTTCACCAAGCACCGATACACTTACCTCGCTAGTTATGTCTCTCCTTTTCTCGGACACACGATGGTTGATCTTCCTATGTAGTTACGCATGCTTACCACAACCATATCTTCTCCCCTTATCATCCTTAAATACCTCCCGACCCATCTCTCACACGCATGTGCATAGACAGACAGACATCCCCCGCCCTCTCTTATTGATATTGCACTCATACCCTCCGTTTGTCTAGCAGGCCTCTCCCACCATTTGTGAGACGCCACTCCACCACCAACCCTCCGACGCTCTACCTTTGTCTTTTTCCCAACCTTATTCCTCTACTACACATCTCCCTCAATACATAGCCAGGTCTTTCTCCTTCCCCACACATATACTAGTCGACCGGTCTATACCCCCCCCCCCACACACACACACTGATAGTCGAACGTTGTAGGTAAGTATCCATGCCACGGAGAAGAACTGCACCTCTGCCCTCTCAAATTCCAGTAGGGCAGCCGCCCTGTATCTTTGACGTGGGCAAACACAAATTCGATGGCACTCTTTATTGATCGCGCAGCCACACACTTCATCCCTATTTTCAATATCGATTTCTCACGTCCATGACTCCATTTCACACACATTGCATATGTTATGTTTTTCTGATTGAGATATCATCAACACATTGCCTCTGTTTCGCACAAACCATCTCTCTCACACCCACCCATGTATGTACCTGCACCTAAAGAAGAAGTGCACGCAGGACGCACGTACTCACGTCTCGTTCCCGGCCACACCTGCGCGGGTACACGGTGGAGTTCGTTTCTGTTCAAAAAGGTAGCCCACGTCATAATTTGACGCGTGTAGTGGTTGTTTACTCGAAGGAGGGTCGGGTACCACGGCTAGAATATAAAATGATTGCCGTCGGGAAAATGGAAAAATGGGTTTGTCTCTCGTCACACCATCTCACACAAGGCCACCGTGGCCTCTCTCTCAGCGTTGGTCAGTGATCCGGCCGCAACCCGTCCGCCGGCAGAACGGGAGCATGTGCATGGTCTCTCCATTCGATGACGTTGAGGCAGCTCGTCCTGATCTGCGTTACCCGCCGTTCTCTTTAACCAAGCTCTGGCGCGGTAGGGCCTTTGCCACTTGCTCGCTACCGCAGTATGGGAAGATCCCGGCCGCCGGAGCCCTCCTAGTAACATCCCGACGAACCTCAGGTACAACTTCCTCCAACCTTGCTCCACTGCCCATCTTCCCACGTTGCTGCATGTGGATCTTCATTAGTTGTTTGCTTAAACCGTATCTCGGCCGGCGTACTTTCCATTTTGCAATCTCGTCCTCAAACCATTTTTGATAAACCACCATGTGATATCTCCCTTTTTACATGGAACATGCTTCTTTTTTGTCGGTGTATGTGTCTTCAACTCGTGTTATTGGGCAGTAATTGTTTCCTTTCGACCTCCTTTTGCAAACATGGCTATCCATTTTCACCTCGTTGCTATTGCGACCTTTTGGTGAACTGCACAAATCACTTTTCTGAAGAGTGTTTTGTGCAGTTCCGCCAAAATGTCACACGGGCAACATTTTTACATTTCTGTGGGACTGCGGAAAGGGAGAATGGTTTTGCCATCCTTCTCATCCAACTCCGTGCCTAATCTTCTCCAACAAGAAGTTAGTCCTAAAGAGAGATCGTAGAGGTGATCGCCTTCTATTTATGTTTGTTATGTTTCATCATCTAGTTCCACTATTATTGTAATAACACTGACTGGATATCTTTGCAAACAGGGTTGGTCCACTCGATTTTAGTGGAGCTGCACAAAATGATCGGATTGTGGTTTCCTTCATACACCTCTTTTTTGGCTACAGAGCAGGGTGAAACTAGCTGCCAAGCAATGAACACTATGCCAAGGAAATGGAGCCATGCCTACGAACATCATCGATCAATTATATTTTTTTTCTTTATTTGTACACCTTCTCACAACTTTGTCTTTAGTTGTGATGTGAATATTGGTGCTGATCTGCGAACCATTGAGATGCATTTGCCATGGTAGTTTCATTTGTATTTGATGGAATGTTGTAACAAGATAATCTCGAGGCAAGACACATGAATCCTAAGTTGAAACCTTTTTTTCCTGCGGGAACCAAAGTTGAAATCTTCATAGCATCACAGTACAATTTCATCAAAATTATGCGTACATATAAACAAAACCTGAAGGATTGATAGCAATGCCAGAAACAATTCAACTTTGTTTCGCTGACATGTTGGACATCCTTCATGCGGCTCCACCTGCCATGCAACAATATTGAGTGCACAACACAACTTCAGGGAAAGATTCACCCTGGTCGTTGCACTGCAGTAGTAATGACTAGTGAGCAGTCAAATCACAGAGCCCCACCTTCACCACGGTAAGTTGCTTGGACGAAGCAACCATCATTTCTCTGTTCCTTGAATCCACTGGTACTCCCATATTCCCAAAGTAATAAGTTGCTCAGGCGAATCAACCATCACTATATCCGCTTACGTGTGATGACCACATGAGCTATCCATTCAGATTGCATGTTAAAAAAGGTCGATAACTAATGCGGCAAACTTTCAAAAAAAACTAATGCGGCACCTCAGACCAACGCGGCCAGATCGCATTTTGCAGGAGAAATTACACACCATGTTTCGTTGACATGTGGTCCCGTTCCAACATATCAGTCAGACGATGGTGAGTAGTAGGAGTATTTCTGAACAGACGTGTAGGCCGGGGCGCCTCTTCATGAACTGTGGCAAACTGGCAACCGTCCACTGACTCTTCGCCTTTCCCTCTTGATTTGGAACTGTTGTCGAACGCTCTTCCTCTCCCTCCTCCATTTTCCTTTAGCCCTTCAGCCTTTCTTCTACCATTGTTCGATCGTCTTCTCCATGGAGGGAACAGGCCGGAAACGACCCCATTATTATTGCCCCGATCTGAAAGATGACGTGGTGGATGAACTCACTAATCGGTGCGACGTCATCACCTTGGCTAGCATGGCAGGTTCGTTCAAGCCCATTCTCGACTCAACTAATAACATCATTACAAGGAACCCAAGAGTCGAGGAGCGGTTTGATCTCCCCTATCTTCTTCGCCGTGACCCTGATAACTGGCGCCAGCACGACGGAGGCCTTGCCCTGTGCAAGTTGATGCTGCTTGATAATGATACGTATGATGTTAAGATGCCATCGCTTGAGGGCAAGGCTTGGGCAGGCACAAATGGAGATTGGGTTGTTTACATTGGCTCCAACTGCGAGTGGGAACTTGTGAATGTGTACACTCATGACCGGGTTTCACTTCCAAAAATTTCAGCAGACTGCCCAGAGGTTGAGCACATCCGTATTGTACGCACGTTTAAGTACGATCATGGTGACTGTCTTCTACGGAAGATAGCAACTTGTCGAGTTCCCAACCGCTCTTGGAATTACAACAACTATGAAGTTGTTGCTATCTTCCACAAGCTTGTTGCCGTCCTTGGTGGTTTGACTCGATGGATATTGCTCAAAAATTAGTTTCTGTACACGGATGTGTACTGTGATGCAATTCAATATGAGGGTCTTGTGTTTGCTTCCACCGCTCATGGCACTGTTTTTGCATGGGATCCTCGTAGTTTCGGTACGTTTGTCTTCCACCGTAATTATAACTGTTTCATCCACATGCATGCGGGTTAGCAAGTTTCCCTTTACTAATTAACCTTCTTCTTATGTTTCCAAGGTCCTGCTAACATTCCACCACCTATACTTGAAAATTTTTATAACCAAGGGGGAGATGACGATGGTGATGATCACGAGCATGAGGACGAGAAGAACGTATATACTTAGTGGCGCCTGGCAACTAATTCCGATGGATCACCTCTTCTCGTGTGTATACAGCCCACTGATGATGTTACTACTGAGGGAGCACGTGTTGTCTCCCATGGTCGCACTCTCCGGACCTATTCCAACACCCGTTGCATGGTATTCAGGATGGATACTAGTGTGCTAGCGCCAGCACCTTCTCCCTGGTACAGAATTGATAGTCTTGGAGAAAACTCGCTCTTCCTTAGACAAAACTATCCGATGATGGTGAAAGGCGATCCAACTGCTGTTGACACAACCTTACTAGTACCATTTACGAGAAGCAACTGTGTCTATACCTCGGACATTAGGGTGGTTCCCTACTTTGGTACTGATATAGTAGGCCGCTTCAGCCTGGATGATCAGTCCTGCGTTGGTCTCGAGATCGACAATAGATGGCCCGTCCCAGAGAGTCACTTGTGGTTCAAAGCAAGCGTTTCCAACGCCGAGGAATGGTTGAGTTGAAGTTCATTTCATTGCTTGTTATTTGTTGTGTGGTGAAAACTTTAGTATTTATAATGTATCCTCGTTGTCGATGTGGGTTGATGACCTGTTGTATGTAATAAAATGATATGCCTGTGATAAACTTACTAAATTTATGAATGGCTTTCGAGTTGCTTCTGTGAGTGAGTGGTGTGATGAGGCAAAAAAATATTTTCCGAATACATAATTTTGCCTGCATTGCAACAGGTTATCGGATGAGGCCAATCAATAATAGTAGTACACTATTTGTACTAGCTTCACATGCTTCGTGTGTCGTGCGGGTGTTTTTACTGTATCCATATTGTACGTAACCAGCACCTCGAATCCTCGATACTAGTACTATATAGTAAGTAGTAGGAGTAGTAGGGTGGCATGGGCTAGAACAAGTTTTCACGTCCAGGAGTACGGCACACGCCACCAGCACGACTTCCATCTGACACCATATTTCTTGGAGTTCGTGCTAGAGCAATCTCTTCAACCTCATCATTTCTCTAACTCAGCTATTGCGTGGCGGGCGAGGTGGGGGTTTACCGGTAGTCGGTTTCCTCAACTGCGGTCCCACTTGTAAGGCCAACTCCAATGCTCTATGAATATACGGATGTACTCTTCTTCCCAATACAAAAACTTGCATCCATTCTACTCACTCCGTTGCACAATACATGCCTTCTATTTGTCAAAATATATATGTACCTAGACATGTTTTAGTATATAGGTACATCCATTTTTGGACCAATGGAAGTCAAGTATTTTGGAACGGAGGAAGTACACAATAAAATTTTTAAGTTAGCACAACTAGTCTAATTCGAGAGCACAACCAAAGATTTGGTCGGGTTCTTCCTCCTTTTGCCGACACGTGGGACATCCAGCATCCAGGTCGTGTCATGAAAGAAAATAGAGTTGTAGTTGAAGCCACGAGATGTGCATCTTGGGTTAAACTTTAAATAGAATCTTACTACTCTTGAGTAACTCCAAAAGCGGCCACCGAAGATCTTTATTGGATTTGTTTTTCATCACCAGCACGTCGAGGTGAAAGATGTGCAGGTTCAGTGGGTCCTCTTGCGTTTTCACTGACATGTCGGGCCGCATGTGAGCAAACTGACGATGGGCTCCGCGCGTCCGCTGGCTGGCTGAGAAGAGAGATAGAGGAGGGCTGAGCATGGACTGCATGAAATTTGTTCTGCGTAACCAGCACCTTGATATTCGCGTGTGGTTGTTTCTAGAATAAAAAAAGGAGGTACCCCTACTTATGTTACTCCACTACGCCTAGCCTAAGGTTAGTAGGTGACCTTGCGCTTGGCTCTTCGCCTCTTCCGAAAGTCGATGGTTCTATAGTAGTGCTTCTGGCAATCTGACACCAAATGAACTGCTGCATGTCCACCGTTTGTAAGCAAAAGTTTCTCCTCGTGTTGTGAGACACCGCGCACGCGTTGGCGAGGGAGAAGGCATAATCAAGCTTCTCGTCGTTCTGCGAGTTGACGGGACACATCAAAGTTATTTACTAGTAGAACATACTCTCTCCAAAAAAGGGCTGACCATGTCATTCCTACCATCCCATGCTCCGTCGTTGAGTACGTGCACTATTCATGTGCAATCGAGGAGAAAAAATATTGTGTAGGTGAATTCGAAGTGCATGACTCACTTACGAAAAAGTGTTCCCCCCCGCTCCCCACCCCGCACAACTCACTTACGCACTGCTTATCTGATTATCTCCATTTTCTTGCATGACACGTGCACCTTGATGCTAGATGTCTCGCGTGTTGGGAAAAGGATGAACAAAGCTCACGTAAAAGAAAAGATTTGAAGAGTATAGATTCCCGACGACCGAGGAGGAGCAAGGAACCTCGCGGTGGAGCGTATGCAAGGAACCTTGCGCGTTTTCCCCTATTTGTTGCCGCCTGCCCACCTATAAACAGATAAAAGAGCATGAACCTTTTGCTAACCACTAGAAATGGTACATCAGGATGCTCAGTTGAAGATGTTTTACACTCCCTCCATTCCCAAATATAAGTCTTTTTAGATATTTCAATAAGGGACTACATACGGAACAAAATGAGTGAATCTACACTCTAAAATATGTCTACATACATCCATATGTTGTAGTCTATTTGAAATTGCTAGAAAGACTTATATTTAGGAACGGAGGGAGTAGTTTATGTTAAATTATTGATAACCACGCAACAAGCCACGCATGTACAGGACGCATGCAGCCACGCATGTACACAAGCCAACGCACTAACTCCATCCGATCCAACTCATGCACATAAGCGCACATCATGGAGCACACAACGCACGTACACAAGACGTGCATGCGCACATGCTCGGCCGCAGAATGCACGTGAATAACACATGCATGCGCACACACTTGGCTGCATGGAGGCGTGCGCCATCCGCGACGACGTCTGGTTCGTCGTGCTACGGCGAAGCTCGCACATAACGGCGCATACGCATCTCTTGCAGCACCTCTTTGCCGTCGTTGCTCAATTACTAGTGGAACACGAAGACGACCGCAACCTCGGCCTTAGAGCTAGCATCGATGGAAAAACACGCACGCTGCACGCACACGAGCACATACGGAGTGCCCACGACGTGGTGGTGGTGCGTCCCCAGTCGCCTCTACTCCTTCTGCGCGTGTTGTCTATCAAGGCGACTGCATCCTAATGATGATGTGGGTGAGATCTTCTCGGACTCAGATGATGAGAAGGAAAATTATGAGACACAAGGTGACGTACACCGTCAAGGTCCACGGTCAAGGGGGTGCTAGTAAGTGCTTAGATGTGCTTAGAGCAAGTGCAATAGAGCTGAGTCAGCGGGCTATAAGGAATAAACTATAGTATATTTTTGCTTAGTTGGAGGAAAGAGAAGAGGAGAGAGAAGGTAAGCGGGCTCTTCGTGAAGAGCCAGCTCTAGCACGTGCTCCTAGGCACTTTGTGAGAATGAAAGGTGGGCCACAGAATAAAACAGTAGTGGTACACTCTTTTGATCTACTATTGTACATGTTGACTATAATATGGGCTGTAGATGACATGGCACTGGCTTATAGCGAGCAACTGGCTATACTATTAATGCTCTTTAGATGAGGTGCTACGTGCTACGTCTCGAGCTAGCGTTGGTTTTCCCCGAAGAGGAGGGGGTGATGCAGCACAGTAGCGTAAGTATTTCCCTCAGTTTTTGGGAACCAAGGTATCAATCCAGTAGGAGGTCACGCGAAGTCCTCGTACACGCACAACACGATAGCAACTCGCAACCAACGCTTAGGGGTTGTCAATCCCTTCACGGTCACTTACTAGAGTGAGATCTGATAGATAATATTTTTGGTATTTTTGGTATAAAGATGCAAAGTAAAAAGGTAAAGGCAAAACAAGTAAATAAAGTGATGGAGATTGATATGATGAGAATAGACCCGGGGGCCATAGGTTTCACTAGTGGCTTCTCTCAAGAGCATAAGTATTCTATGGTGGGTGAACAAATTACTGTTGAGCAATTGATAGAATTGAGCATAGTTATGAGAATATCTAGGCAATGATCATGTATATAGGCATCACGTCCGTGACAAGTACATCGAAACGATTCTGCATCTACTACTATTACTCCACTCATCGACCGCTATCCAGCATGCATCTAGAGTATTAAGTTAAAAACAGAGTAACGCCTTAAGCAAGATGACATGATGTAGAGGAATAAATTCATGCAATATGATAAATACCCCATCTTGTTATCCTTGATGGCAACAATACAATACGTGCCTTGCAACTCTTTCTGTCACTGAGTAAGGACACCGCAAGATTGAACCCAAAGCCATGCACTTCTCCCATTGCAAGAACTACCAATCTAGTTGGCCAAACCAAACGGATAATTCAACGAGACTTGCAAAGATAACTCAATCATCCATAAAAGAATTCAGAGAAGAATCAAATATTTTCCATAGATAACTTGGATCATAAACCCACAATTCATCGGTCTCAACAAACACACCGCAAAAAGAAGATTACATCGAATAGATCTCCACAGAGAGGGGGAGAACATTGTATTGAGATGAAAAAAGAGAGAAGAAGCCATCTAGCTACTAGCTATGGACCCGAAGGTCTGAAGTAAACTACTCACACTTCATCAGAGGGGCTATGGTGTTGATGTAGAAGCCCTCCGTGGTGGATGCCCCCTCCGGCGGAGCTCCAGAATAGGCCCCAAGATGGGATCTCGTGGATACAGAAGGTTGCGGTGGTGGAATTAGGCCTTTGCTCCTTCTCTGGTCTAATGGGGGTACGTAGGTATATATAGGAGGAAGGAGTACGTCGTTGGAGCTCTGAGGGGCCCACGAGGTAGGGGGGCGCGCCGAGGGGGGAGGGGCGCGCCCTCCACCCTCGTGACCGCCTCGTGGCTTTCTTGACGGAGGGTCCAAGTCTCTTGGATCTTATCTGATGTGAAAATCACGTTCCCGAAGGTTTCATTCCGTTTGGACACCGTTTGATATTCTGTTTCCTCGAAATACTGAAATAGGCAAAAAACATCAATTCTGGGCTGGGCCTCCGGTTAATAGGTTAGTCCCAAAAATAATATAAAAGTGGAAAATAAAGCCTAATATAGTCCAAAACAGTAGATAAAGTAGCATGGAGCAATCAAAAATTATAGATACGTTGGAGACATATCAGGCATCCCCAAGCTTAATTCCTGCTCGTCCTCGAGTAGGTAAATGATAGAAAGAGAATTTTTGATGCGGAGTGATACTTTGGCATAATTTCAATGTAAATCTTCTTAATTATGGTATGAATATTCATATCCAAAAGATTCAAGACAAAAGTTCATATTGACATAAAAAATAATAATACTTCGAGCATACTAATCAAAGTAATTATGTCTTCTCAAAATAACATGGCCAAAGAAAGTTATCCCTTCAAAATCATATAGTCTGGTTATGCTCCATCTTCCCCACACAAAGTATTTAAATCATGCACAAGCCCGATGACAAGCCAAGCAATTGTTTCATACTTTAACATTTTCAAAACTTTTTCAATCTTCACGCAATACATGAGCATGAGCCATGGATATAGCACTATATGTGGAATAGAGTGGTGGTTGTGGAGAAGACAAAAAAAAAGGGAAGATAGTCTCACATCAACTAGGCGTATGAACGGGCTATGGAGATGGCCATCAATAGATATCAATGCGAGTGAGTAGGGATTGCCATGCAACAGATGTACTAGAGCTATAAGTATATGAAAGCTCAACAAAAGAAACTAAGTGGATGTGCATCCAACTCGCTTGCTCACGAAGACCTAGGGCGTTTTGAGGAAGCCCATCATTGGAATATACAAGCAAAGTTCTATAATGAAAAATTCCCACTAGTATATGAATGTGACAACATAGGAGACTCTCTATCATGAAGATCATGGTGCTACTTTGAAGCACAAGTGTGGTAAAAGGATAGTAGCATTGTCCCTTCTCTCTTTTTCTCTCATTTTTTTATATTTTTTTTATTTGGGCCTTTTCTCTTTTTTTTATGGCCTCTTTTTTCTCTTTTTTTTTCGTTCGGAGTCTCATCGCGACTTGTGGGAGAATCATAGCCTCCATCATCCTTTCCTCACTTGGGACAATGCTCTAATAATGATGATCATCACACTTTTATTTTTCTTACAACTCAACAATTACAACTCGATACTTAGAACATAATATGACTCTATATGAATGCCTCCGGCGGTGTACCGGGATATGCAATGATTCATGAGTGACATGTATGAAAGAATTATGAAAGGTGGCTTTGCCACAAATACGATGTCAACTACATGATCATGCTAAGCAATATGACAATGATGGAGCGTGTCATAATAAACGGAATGGTGGAAAGTTGCATGGCAATATATCTCGGAATGGCTATGGAAATGCCATAATAGGTAGGTATGGTGGCTGTTTTGAGGAAGGTTTATGGTGGGTGTATGATACCGACAAAAAGGTGCGCGGTATTAGAGAGGCTAGCAATGGTGGAAGGATGGGAAAAAGTGCGTATAATCCATGGACTCAACATTAGTCATAAAGAACTCATATACTTACTGCAAAAATCTAGAAGTTATCAAAGCAAAGTATTACGCGCATGCTCCTAGGGGGATAGATTGGTAGGAAAAGACCATCGCTCGTCCCCGACCGCCACTCATAAGGAAGACAATCGATAAATAAATCATGCTCCGAGCTCATCACATAACGGTTCACCATACGTGCATGCTACGGGAATCACAAACTTCAACACAAGTATTCTTTGAATTAACAACTACTCAACTAGCATTACTCTAATATCACCATCTTCATATCTCAAAACAATTATCAAGCATCAAACTTATCTTGGTATTCAACGCACTCAAAAGAAAGTTTCACATATCTTGAACACCAAGTATATTAACATTTAGAAAATTACCATGCTATTAATGACTCTCAAAATAATCTAAGTGAAGCATGAGAGATCAAGTTTCTTTAAAACAAATCCACCACCGTGCTCTAAAAGATCTAAGTGAAGCACTAGAGCAAAAATTATCAAGCTCAAAAGATATAAGTGAAGCACTATGAGCAAAACTATCAAGCTCAAAAGATATAAGTGAAGCACATAGAGTATTCTAACAAATTTCAAATCATATATGGCTCTCACAAAAGGTGTGTACAGCAAGGATGATTGTGGTAGACTAACAAGCAAAGACTCAAATAATACAAGACGCTCCAAGCAAAACACATATCATGTGGTGAATAAAAATATAGCTCCAAGTAAATTACCGATGGAAGTGGATTTAAAGAGGGATGCCTTAGGGGCATCCCCAAGCTTTGACTTTTTGGTGTCCTTGGATTATGTTGGGGGTGCCATGGGCATCCCCAAGCTTAGGCTCTTGCCACTCCTTGTTCCATAATCCATCATAAGAATTCACCCAAAACTTGAAAACTTCACAACACAAAACTCAATAGAAATCTCGTGAGCTCCGTTAGAGAAAGAAAACAAAAGACTACTTTAAGGTACTGTACTGAACTCATTCTTTATTTGTATTGGTGTTAAACCTACTGTATTCCAACTTCTCTATGGATCATAAACTATTTTACTAGCCATAGATTCATCAAAATAAGAAAACAACACACGCAAAACAGAATCTGTCAAAAACAGAACAGTAATCTATAACTAACGCAAACTTCTGGAACTCTAAAAATTCTACCAAAATAGGAAGTCCTGGAAAATTTGTTTATTGATCAGCAGCAAAAAGAATCAACGCAAAAGCGCTCTCCAGTAATTTATCATAACTGAATTCGTGCGCGCAAAGTTTCTGTTTTTCAGCAGAATCAAATCAACTATTATCGTAGGTTATCCTATAGGTATTACTTGGCACAAACACTAATTAAAACATAAAACCACATCCAAACAGAAGGTATATATATGGATTATTTATTGCTAAACAGAAGCAAAAACAAAAAACACAAAATAAAATTGGGTTTCCTCCCAACAAGCGCTATCGTTTAACGCCCCTAGCTAGGCATAAAAGCAAGGATAGATCTAGGTATTGCCATCTTTGGTAGGCAATTCTTCAATGAGGCATCTACCTCCCTTAGAATTTTCTTTCTTTCTAGAAATTATCAAACCTTTAGGCATAAGATTGAAAAATTCATTCGTAGCAAATGGTTCCTTAATGATAGTAAAAAGATCGGGATGAATACTTATAGATTTAAGATCCGCATTTTCCTTACTAGATGATTCACCCTTATATTTAGGAACATACATAAGCTTGGCAATTTTAGTAGGAGGACTAGGAGTATTTTTTACGGAGGAAAAAGCAGTACCCAAATTGGTAATGATGCCCTCAAGTTTATCGATACGAGTAGAATCTAGATTTATTTTTTCATTAACCAGGGGTTCCTTCTCCTTAATATTTTTCAAAGTCATTCCTACTCAGATCCATATTGAGTAATTTGATTATGAATCTTTTTATCTAGTTTTTCAATAGATTTAATGGTAGCAACTTTGTTTTCAATAATTTCAAGCCTTTGCATAACATGCTCCAAAGTTAACATAGTTCCATTAACCAAAAGAGGAGGTGAGCCAAATAAATCTATTAAAGCATTATAGGAATCAACAGTATGGCTACCCAAGAAATTCCCTCCGGTAATGGTATCAAGGATATATCTATACCAAGGATTAGCGCCTACATAAAAATTGTGAAGAAGAACTGTAGTAGATTGCTTCCTGGTAGATCTATTTTGAGCATTGCAAATTCTATACCAATCATCTTTTAGATTTTCTCCCTCCCTTTGTTTAAAATTTAGCACTTCATTCTCGGGAGATAACGGAGAAGATATAAGACTAGTATGATACACAAGCAAACTAACACACGAGCAAACAAAAGGACGAGAAAAAGGCAACGGAAAGAGAGGAGGAGATTGGGAAAGAGAGGGCGAATAAAACGGCAAGGGTGAAGTGGGGGAGAGGAAAACGATAGGCAAATGGCAAATAATGTAATGCGAGAGATGGAGATTGTGATGGGTACTTGCTATGTTGACTTTTGCGTAAGCCTCCCCGGCAACGGCGCTAGAAATCCTTCTTGCTACGTCTCGAGCTAGCGTTGGTTTTCCCCGAAGAGGAGGGGGTGATGCAGCACAGTAGCATAAGTATTTCCCTCAGTTTTTGAGAACCAAGGTATCAATCCAGTAGGAGGTCACACGCAAGTCCCTCGTACCTGCACAACATGATAGCAACTCGCAACCAATGCTTAGCGGTTGTCAATCCCTTCACGGTCACTTACGAGAGTGAGATCTGATAGACATAATATTTTTGGTATTTTTGGTATAAAGATGCAAAGTAAAAAGGTAAAGGCAAAACAAGTAAATAAAGTGATGGAGATTGATATGATGAGAATAGACCCGGGGGCCATAGGTTTCACTAGTGGCTTCTCTCAAGAGCATAAGTATTCTACGGTGGGTGAACAAATTACTGTTGAGCAAGTGATAGAATTGAGCATTGTTATGAGTATATCTAGGCAATGATCATGTATATAGGCATCACGTCCGTGACAAGTAGATCGAAATGATTCTGCATCTACTACTATTACTCCACTCATCGACCGCTATCCAGCATGCATCTAGAGTATTAAGTTAAAAATAGAGTAACGCCTTAAGAAAGATGACATGATGTAGAGGAATAAATTCATGCAATATGATAAATACCCCATCTTGTTATCCTCGATGGCAACAATACAATCGTGCCTTGCAACTCTTTTCACATCGAGTAAGGACACCGCAAGATTGAACCCAAAGCCATGCACTTCTCCCATTGCAAGAACTACCAATCTAGTTGGCCAAACCAAACGGATAATTCGAAGAGACTTGCAAAGATAACTCAATCATACATAAAAGAATTCAGAGAAGAATCAAATATTTTCCATAGATAAGTTGGATCATAAACCCACAATTCATCGGTCTCAACAAACACACCGCAAAAAGAATGTTACATCAAATAGATCTCCACAAGAGAGGGGGAGAACATTGTATTGAGATCCAAAAAGAGAGAAGAAGCCATCTAGCTACTAGCTATGGACCCGAAGGTCTGAAGTAAACTACTCACACTTTATCGGAGGGGCTATGGTGTTGATGTAGAAGCCCTCCGTGGTGGATGCCCCCTCCGGCGGAGCTCCGGAATAGGCCCCAAGATGGGATCTCATGGATACAGAAGGTTGCGGCGGTGGAATTAGGTTTTTTGCTCCTTCTCTGGTCTAATGGGGGTACGTAGGTATATATAGGAGGAAGGAGTATGTCGGTGGAGCTCCGAGGGGCCCACGAGGTAGGGGGGCGCGCCCAGGGGGGAGGGGCGCGCCCTCCACGCTCGTGACCGCCTCGTGGCTTTCTTGACGGAGGGTCCAAGTCTCCTGGATCTTATCTGATGAGAAAATCACGTTCCCGAAGGTTTCATTCCGTTTGGACCTCGTTTGATATTCTGTTTCCTCGAAATACTGAAATAGGCAAAAAATAGCAATTCTGGGCTGGGCCTCCGGTTAATAGGTTAGTCCCAAAAATAATATAAAAGTGGAAAATAAAGCCCAATATAGTCCAAAACAGTAGATAAAGTAGCATGGAGCAATCAAAAATTATAGATACATTGGAGACGTATCACTAAGTGCATTAAATGGCTTAGTAAATCAAGTCTTCAATGCATATGTGCTTAGTTTATTGGTGCCACATCATATTTTATGCCTACGTGGCAGGCTTAGCAGCTATACATGGTGGAGCATTGGGAGAGGCCAAGGCTGGTCATAGTGGGGAGTAACTTGTACTGTAACATATTACTATGTTACGCTAAACATCTCTATAAACCAGAAAGGAGGGAGTAGTAACATAGACTAGTGTCATATGCAGAGTATGGGAGCACATGATATTTCCCCGTCCGGACCGATCCCAAGTTGGCTTCTCACATTCTTGGCCCAACAAACCCCCCCTCCCACACGCGATTCCTGCCCGGCGCCAGCTGAGCCCGCCGCTCCACATTGATGGCAAGTCAGGGTGACGCGACCTCTCACTCCTTTCGCCATTGAAGCGGCGCACCGACCGAGGGCACCGCCCGCTGCATGCCCGGCATTTCAGACTACAGAGTGGATAGTAACTTTAGAGCAAGTACTACAATTAGATGATATAAGTAGGCTATAAGGATTTAAATATAGTATTTGTGCTTAGTTGAAGGAGAGAGAAGAGGAGAGAGAAGAGAAGCGGATTGTAAACGTGTAGCCGGTTGTACTCCAACATACTTTGTGAGACCAAAGGTGGGGCCATTATTAATGTTATTGTATTCATACTAAAGGGACTAACGGACGCCTTAATTACTCCATTTTTTGAGACAAACCTGGTGGGGCTATTATTTACTTTTTTGAGCTATTATTGACTTGGACGTGGGGTTTAGGGGCCAATGGCCTACTATTATACTCGCACGATCGACCTGCTCTACCCTAGCCACCGCTATATCATATGGTTTCGCACCGTTCCAGATCTTAGCGCCGCCATGCAATTCTTCTCCAGCCCTCCTTCCGGCATGCACCGCGAGAAGCGATAGCAGTCCTCCGAACCCCAACTTTCGTGATCCTGTATGGGAGAGGGGCGATCAGGTTTTTGGGGAGCACATTCTTGTGACTGCTGCCAGCGACGACTTCCTCAACGATAGCCTTCTTCCCCGACCTCGGTAACCTCTTCATCAATGACATGAGTGACAACATCAACCACATCGGTTCTGCTCCAGCTGTACAGTATGTGATTCTATCCTCCTGGTTTAGTCCGCATCATTACTTTGATGTTTGCAACTGTCGTCATGATCTATTTACTGATGATTCGGATTAATTCTCATACTAAATTGCTCATATATTCAGCAATCCAATCCAAAAACCTGATTACAGGCAATTTACTCCGAGTGGTTTTGCTGCGCTTTTGAAGCCGCCTACTTTTAAGGGGATGCAATATAAAAGGTGGCGCACAAGAGCAGTTTATTGGTTTCAGGTCATATACTGCTATGACGCCACTAAGGGTAAGCCTGAGGGCGATCTTAATCCTACACAGCAGGAAGCTTTTCAGAACAAGGATACCCTCTTCAAAGTCGCCCTGCTGAGTGTTCTTGATGATTCCGTTGTGGATTCATATATGTCGTTTGACAGCGACAAAGATTTGTGGGCTGTGCTCGAGGCCACATTTGGGCTCTCGGGCACTGGTAACGAGTTGTACGTCATGGAGCAATTCTGTGACTATAAGATGACTGATGAGCGCTCTGTTGTTCAGCAGACTCATGAGATAAGGAACTTGAGTACTTTAAGTGTGTGCTGCCGGACAAATTTGTTGCTGGGACCATCATTGCCAAGCTTCCACCTTTGTGGAACGATTTTGCTACTTCTCTAAAAAACAACAGACATGAGTTTTCTGTTTTGGATCTCATTAGCACTCCTGATTTTGAGGAGAAGGTGAGAGCAAAAGACACACGTGCTCGGGTCGCTGAGGGAGTTTCTAGTGCCCACATGGTACACGAGAAGAACTTCCAGCCCAACCAGCCCCAAAACAACAAGAACAAATCTCAGGGGAAAGGCAAGTTTGATGCAAAGAACAAGCCGTCACATTCTACCAACTTCAAGAGGAATTCTCATAACAGGAAGGGACACAAACCTCAATTTTGGTAGCACCGCACAAAATTTATATGGCTGCATCTACCTGCTATCAGCTAACCTCATGGTGCTCCAGGTATTCCTACATTCGTAACTAGGTACAATGACCACCGCAAGATGAAATTAGCTTATTCGTACATTGACTTGCTGAATGCAGTGCGGAACGATACTGTCATGTGTGGAGGAGCAAACAATCAGTGCAGCCGAAGGTGGAAATCAACCAAGGACTTATGAAATTATATGTAATCTTCCTCAGGTAGGTCAGTATCCCCTTCGTCCAGATGATCGTGTTTTCTCATGCCGAGCTATTGATATGTGCTACTGTTTTGCAACACCGTTTAAGTGTAGCTACTGTTTTCCAATCTTTTCAGATTCAGGACAATGAATATGATATCAGGGGAACTGCACAATATGGACCCATGTTGTGTCATATCTATTGCCTCATGTGTTTGCTGCAAATGTGCCAGCATCAATTGCAAGATGAGGCAGCTAGCTAGCTGTGGAGTTGCCAACATGCTCAAAGTGCTCGCAACATTCAGAAGAAACAAGCATGCCCAGAAATTAATGCGCTTGAGGAGGCCCTTTGCTCGAGAAGCATCGACCGATTTTCTTTATTTCCACACCTTCTCATAGCTTTGTATATTGGTTATAGTATGGTGAATCATTGAGATGCATAGACATGCTGAACTTTTGTTCTTCTGAATGTTAGTTTAATGTGAGTGTCGCATCGAGACCGCATCCTCTAATTTGGTGGATGCACAGAGAAAATAAATCTCCTTAATTTACTCCATAACCACCCTATTAAATAGGCCTAGTAACAAACAAGGCGCATGTAGTGGCCGGCGGGCACATGCATCCTGCATGCATGGCCAGTCAGCCAAGCCCATGCACCAGCTCCGATGCAGCAACGCAAAAGAAGAGAGCGGTTCTTGGGAAAAAGCGAGTAGTTAGTGTAGAGGGCCTTATAAACACAAACAACTTGCTCTCCCGCTTCCGTCTCCCCACCCAATTCCCCCCGCTCCCCAATCTTCCCCACTCATCCAGAAAACCCCGCTCACCTTCTTCCTCAATCGTACAGAAAATGCCTGCTCCTCTTCTTCCACTCCTACAGAAATCCCCAGCCCTCCTTCTTCCCCACTCGCACTGTCACTAGGCTCGTCTCTGGGTACTCTGCTCAAACCCGTGAGCTCGGCGCGATGACCACAAGGAAAATGGAGTCGGCTGGCTCCAGCGCCAAGAAGATGAGGCTCCTGCCAGCGGTGACGCCGGTTGTAGATCCCGCACTCGGTAGCGTGGGGAGAAGCGGCGAGCCCCCCCCCCACCCGGATCTGAGGAACCGGTAGAATCCATGGTGGACCGCATCAGTGATCTCCCTGGTGTCATCCTTGTGGAGATCATCTCGCTTCTCCCCACCAAGGATTGCTGCCACACACAAGTCCTCTCAACTTTGGTGGCGCCCTCTATGGCGCACCACACCCCTCAATCTTGACTGTCGTCAGATATCTTGTCCTTCCTGAATTTGATCTCCTTAGAGCCATCGTCTCTTCTCACCAGCAGGGCCCCGTTCAATGCCTCTGCATCCCGACAAGCTAACTGTTGTCCATACCCGACAAGGTGGACGCTTGGCTGACATCCCCTGAATTCGAAAAACTCCAGTAGTTTGAATTCTACCATTACCATGAACATACCAAGAATTCGTGCCCACACCACCGTTGTCCATCTCGTGGTTTTCCTCCTCTCTCCACGCCGCCACCTTCGCCCGGTGCCATCTACCAGACAATCTGGTACAAATGCTTCGACTCCCACTGCTAAAAAAACTTTCACTTGTGGTGGTTTATCTATCGGAGGCCTCACTGCACAGCATCATCCACTCCAGTTGCCCTACCCTGGAGCGCTTGCTGATTGTTTTGGGAATAGAAATCGGTATCAGTTTTCTCCAAATAAAGTCGCCTCACCTTAAAAGCATTGGAATTTATTTTAAAGGATGGCAGCTCATCATCGAAGATGCCCCTTCACTTGAAAGGTTGCTCCTTCATAATTGTTATACAACTTCAGAAATAACTGTCGTCTCTGCGCCCAAACTGGAGACCTTGGGTGTAATTCGTGACCCGTTTAATAATCACAAGGAGTTGGTGTTTGGCTCCTCACTTTTTCAGGTACCGTATATTATCATCTACACATTTGTAATCATATGCTGCATATTTCATTTGTGCGCATAAGTTTTATATCATCTTGGAGTACACTTTGGGTACTAATATTATGTTATATGCTCAATGAAGAGTTCGTCCATTGATAGCCTATCAATGCTGCTGGATTCTGTCAAGATCATATATATCAGAATGTATAGTTTTGGTGTGGAAATAATTATTGGCTTGCTGCGATGCTTTCGGTCTCTGGAGAATTTATACATAGAGGTGATGATTTCATGCATATTGGAAGCCCGTATATATTATACTAGAATTAACTGTTCAGCTGTCGTTCTTTTGACATACTCTTTTTTCAGACCTTTACTGTTTTCAATCTTCATGTCTACTTAGGCAGAACCACATGGAGAAAAACATATAACAAATCATTGGCGTAATAAGCACAAGGATTTTCTCAGTTCTCATGACATTCGTTTGAGGACAATAACGATGGGACGATATGCATGCAACCAGGCAAACAGAAGCTTTGTCACATTCTTCCTGTTGAATGCGAGGTTACTATTGTCCATGAGGCTTAATTTTTACAGCAAGAGATTTCTCACGGACGAACATGTTGAACAGCAAAAAAAGAAGTTTCAGGTGGACAAATGGGCTTCTAAACGTGCTCGGCTTCTATTTACAATAAGTTGTAGACATCCTGAAATAAATTTTTTTGCACAGGATGTTGATTTTGTGGATGAGACTGATCCATTTGTTTGTGACTGCAAAAAAGAGTGGTTGGTTTAGATGTTACTGTCATGTTCAATCTGGGTTTTGTCCAAAAATTTGATGAACAATTAATCCTTGGGCTTTTTGTACCATTTGTATGCTTGACTTGCATGTTGTTGCCATCGTACTCCCCTCCACCTGCCACTACACAACCGCATCTTCCATGGCTGCTGTTCGTTCTCCACCTTGGTTAGCTCGCCGTGCCTGCCGCCGTCTGGCGTTGTCAACATGGTGAACAACCAAGAGGAATCAGAGATGATTTGACGTGGAGAGGTCGATGAGGACCCACCAGGTCATTGCATTTATAGCGGGTGCCTTGTTATTACAAGCCAAAAAAATACTTCCTCCTAATTGTTTAACAACTAGGTTCCACGGCATTATCAATGTAGTCAATAAACCAGAAAATTACACAATGAGCGGATAACACCAGGGACCCAGCAGCTCGCCTTGTTGTTTTTCAGTTTCAGAGACGGAGCTCAACTGCGCGTTGTACGGGGCTGTGGCTTGTCTAGCCCACGCTTACGCTTTTATTAAGCACATGACGAGCCCAGTTGATATATTTTTTCTTTCTGAAATTGGCTAGCCCAGTTCTTTTTTTTTTTGGAGAATACCAAAACCGAGGCCTACTTGCTTTTCTCAGCCTTGCTGGGTTGCAAATCTTTCAAGACGAGGAGGGATGTAAGTAGTAAGAAATGGGCTTCCCCAGAAAATGGGCTATAAGTTGTAAGAAATGGGCTGTAAATTTTTAAACCAAAGCCAACCGGCAAATACATTCCCCCGGCTGTCAGCTCGGACCCACCGGAAATGCCTCCTTATTACGCACAAACAAATGAATACTCCCCCTGCTAGCTGGGACTCACCTTGGTGGGAGGCTGACTTGTGGGCCTACTAAGTTTACGGGGACGGAGGTCATTGTCAACTTAGTCAATATGAACGATTCTAGCTCCGGTAACCATACGATGTCCATCCAACAGCCGTAGTGCTTCTTCAACCTCTGGTCTTCGTGCTCCAGCCGCCCAAAGCAGCGCCGGTCGTGCCGTATGCTCCTGCCTCCCGTGGCCTACTGTGATGCCGCGGAGGCCTCACCGCCCCCTACTAATACCACCACTGGCCAGGCCATCCCTCTACTCACCCACACCCCTGTTATTCTGCGCCGACGGCAGCCTCACACCACAGCCAAACCAGTGAACCCTCGTACTCCTCTTCACGTGGGCATCCACTGCTGCGTCTTCCCCGGCTCCGCGTCGTCCCCTTCCTAGGCCTCGCCGTCGTCCACCACCGTGGTGCTCTCGGCGCGGCGTGGTCAATGTGGTCAATGACCAACTTCCATCGAAAGAGTATTGTGCGTGGAGAGGCTGACAGCTGGGTCCACGGCGGCCGCAAGGAAGTGCCTCCTTATTACGCGCAAAATAATTATTCCTCCACATGACAGCAGGGACCCATCGGACGGGCCACCGTATTTCGAAAAAAAAACGTTTACCCCCTGACTGCTGGGACCCACCAGCTACACCTTTGTGGCGCCCCGGCTCAGAGCAACCGGTTTACCTTGCATTGCCAGCCCAAAGACCTTGTCTTCTGGCAACACACAACAACTTGGTACAGAAAAACAACTGCTTTATTCATGCTAGCGGAGCATAGTTTATATTACAACAGTTAGCGAGGCCAAGCGGCACACACGATGCGGCTGAACAATATGTACATTATTTAGTGAACATAAAGGGGCCTCGATCATGACAACTACTCGGCAGTGGAATAACGTTGTAGCGGGACTCCATAACACAGGGACACCAATGTGGACACGGTCTAGACTCGGACAACACTCCTTCCCAACGTGACTTTCCTGAAATCTGGCATGACACGCTATGTCAGTACATTGAATGTACTTGTAAGCTCACAATAAGCATAAACATAATCACAAACAATATCATGGTATTTAACCAGTTAATCAACAATGCAACTAGATATCCAACATGCTGTGACTAAGCTCAACTCGTACTCGTTCCACAGACTTGCTTACCGGACGTGATCATTTCCAGACCACAACATGATAATCTCTATAACACATTTGTGATCCTTACGGCAATCACCACCCGACCAACTCATGGCCCGTGACCCTTCCGGCGATCACCACCCGACCAACTCATGGTCCACCTCAACACGATGGCCTCACTGCCATCCTTAGTACAAACTTAGTGTGCAAATTTTATTAAGTGTTGGCCCATGGTGTACCCTACTTTCGAGCGTGTCCGTAACCGTGGACTCTGCTATCGATAGATTAAAACACTCTGCAAAGGTTAGTACACTATACACACACTACAGAACCCGTGGCCTCGCACTCCCATTCGGGTGGACCAACGACATTCCGACGAAACCATTTCATTGTCATGACACTCTCCCGGCCATTCCGACTCAGTCCCCATCGGGCAAGTCCTAGGTGGCCCCGTGTCTACCTCCAGACACCTCGACCACTGTCATGGCCAGGATCCACTCTGGGACCCGGTACCAAAATTTAACTTAACAACGGGCTCACAAGGTTATGCTTGCCTACCGGGCCAGGGTACAGCACTCCCATAACCTTCCCTAAATGGAGGCACCGACCAGAGGCACGACAATGAAACGCATTAAGTCCATCCCATACCGGAAAATGTGGTTGCACTGGGAAAGACCCGTTTCAGCGGCTGAGGGAGTCCTGGATTTGGGGGTATCCGGATAGCTGGACTATATACTTTGGTCGGACTGATGGACCGTGAAGATACAAGACACAAGACTTCGGCCCATGTCCAGATGGGACTCTCCTTTGTGTGGAAGACAAGTTTGGGTGATCCGGATGTTAGATCTCCTTCTTTCTAACCGACTCTGTGTAAACCCTAGCCCCCTCCGGTGTCTATATAAACCGAAGGGTTTGGTCCGTATAGGGACGATCATAACAATCATAATCATCATAGGCTAGCTTCTAGGGTTTAGCCTCTACGATCTCGTGGTAGATCAACTCTTTTAATACTCATATCATCAAGATCAATCAAGCAGGAAGTAGGGTTTTACCTCCATCGAGAGGGCCTGAACCTGGGTAAACATCGTGTCCCTTGCCTCCTGTTACCATTAGCCTTAGACGCACAGATCGGGATCTCCTACCGAGATCCGCCGGTTTTGACACCGACGTTGGTGCTTTCATTGAGAGTTCCTCTGTGTCGTTGCTGCGAGGCTCGATGGCTCCTTCAATCATCAGCAACAACATGGTCCAGGGTGAGACTTTTCTCCCCGAACAGATCTTCGTGTTCGGCAGCTATGCACTGTGGGCCAATTCGCTTGGCAGTCTAGAGCAGATCGACAGCTACGCCCCTGGCCATCAGGTTAGGTTCGGAAACTTGAACTACCCGACCGATATCCACGGAGACTTGATCTTCGATGGATTCGGGCCTACACCAGGAGCACCGAACAGTCACGATGAGCACGGTTTAGACCTGCAGTCGGACAATGCTCGGGATATCGCACCTACAGGAGCCCCGGACCTCAATTCGGGGCAGATTGCATCGTCCGAGGACGGGTGGATGGACCCCACCCCAGAGGCTGCATACTCCTCGACGGCAGAGCCGAACACAGACTTCACCCCCAAGGAAGTCTGTGTCTCCGGACCCCTGGACTCGTGTCCGGTTGTAGGCTCCAGACCGCGCGCCCCTGAGCCCGCCGATTCTGGCTGGGCTCCGGTGATGGAATTCACCGCTACGGATATCTTACCGCACTCTCCCTTCAGTGACGTGCTAAACTCATTAATGTCTCTCTCTTTGTCAAGAGACTCTTGGCCGAACTATGTCCGGCTCGAGTGGGAAGCAGGCGACGAGGGAATTCGTTGCCCACCCACCACCCACTTCATTGCCACGGTCGACGATTTGACTGACGTGCTTGACTTTGACTCTGAAGACATCAACGGTGTGGACGATGATGCAGGAGATGAACAGGAACCACTGCCCACGGGGCGCTGGACAACCACCTCCTCATATGATATATATATGGTGGACACTTCGAAAGAAACCAATGGCGATGAGGCAATGGATGATAACCCCTCAAGGAAGAAAGCACAGCATGGACGTCATCGGCGCCGCTCCAAGCTCCACCACAGCAATACCGGCACAGGAGACGAAAACAATCCGGATGGTGCCGAAGATGAATACAACCCCGATCAGCCTGCCTTCAAGCAGGCCGAACAGGAAGACGGGCAGGTCAGCCCAGACGAACAAGCGATGGACGGTACCCGGAGGAGGACAACTACATGCCCCCCTTCGAAGATGAGATTAGCCTCGGCGATGACGAATTCGGCGTGTCTGAGGACCCCGCAGAGTAGGAGCGCTTCAAGCGGCGGCTTATGGCCACTGTGAGGAGCCTGAAAAAGAAGCAGCAGCAGCTCCAAGCTGATCAAGATCTGCTCATAGACAGATGGACTGAGGTCCTGGCGACCGAGGAATATGGACTCGAGCGCCACACCAAGGGTTATCCAAAGCACAAGTGGCTACCTCAACTCAAGGAGGAGCCTATCCTGCCAGCATAGGACGAGGCTGACCGGCCACCTCGTGGCCGGGATAAAACGCATCAGCCCGAATACCAGCCTGCACCCCCACGCCAATACACCGGCCTGGGGCAATAGGTAGGACCTGCGAGACATATTGGACAACAAGGCAGGACAGCCAAGATCGATTTACGGATCGCGGGGGCGCGCCCCAACACATGACGATGATTGTCATGTCGGATACACTATCAACAAGTCCGGCCGGGCCGAACACAACCACATAGCCTGGCATAGAGGCGCCGCACACCCCCTCTGCTTCACTGACGAAGTGATGGATCATGAATTCCTAGAAGGGTTTAAACCCGTAAACATCGAATCATATGATGGCACAATGGACCCCGCAGTATCGATCGAAGATTTCCTTCTCCACATTCACATGGCCCACGGTGACGATCTACACGCCATCAAATATCTTCCCATTAAGCTCAAAGGACCGACTGGGCACTGGCTAAATAGCCTGCCGGTAAATTCCATCGGCAGTTGGGAAAACCTGGAGGACGCTTTCCTTGACAACTTCCAGGGCACATATGTGCGACCACCAGATGCTGATGACTTGAGCCACATTACCCAATAGCCCGGAGAGTCAGCCAGAAAATTCTGGACTCGGTTCCTAACTAAAATGAACCAAATTGTCGACTGTCCAGACGCCGAAGCCCTGGCGGCCTTTAAGCATAATATCCACGATGAGTGGCTCGCCCGACACCTCGGCCAAGAAAAACCAAAATCCATGGCGGCCCTCACGACACTCATGACCCGCTTTTGCGCGGGCGAGGACAGCCGGTTGGCTCGCAGTAGCACCACGCCAATAAACTCTGGCACTTCAGATATCCGCGACAATAACGGCAAGCCATAGCGCAACAGATATAAGCGTCAGAACAATGGCGACAACACTTAAGACACGGCAGTCAACGCCGAATTTAGTGGCTCAAAATCCGGTCAGCAGAAAAAGCCGTTCAAAACAAACAATCAGGGACCGTCCAGTCTGGACCACATACTTGATCGCTCGTGCCAAATTCACGGCACCCCGGATAAGCCAGCAAACCACACTAACAGAGACTGCTAGGTGTTCAAATAGGCTGGTAAAATAAATGCTGAGAACAAGGACAAGGGGATGCACAACAACAATGACGAGGAGTCCCAGCGTCCGAACATGGGGGGACAGAAGAAATTTCCTCCCCAGGTGAAAACGGTCAACATGATCTACGCCACCCACATTCCCAAACGGGAACGAAAGCGAGCACTGCGGGACGTCTACATGATGGAGCCAGTCGCCCCAAAGTTCAACCCATAGTCAGCATGTCCAATCACCTTTGATCATAGGGGTCACCCTACCAGCATCCATCACGGCGGTTCAGCCGCATTGGTCCTAGACCGAATCATTGACGGATTTCACCTCACGCGAGTCCTTATGGACGGCGACAACATCCTGAACCTGCTTTATCAGGACATAGTGCGCAAAATGGGCATCGACCCTTCAAGGATCAAGCTAACCAAAACCACCCTCAAAGGTGAAATTCCAAGAGTAGAGGCCCGCTGCACGGGCTCCATAACACTGGAAGTGGTCTTTGGATCTCCGGATAACTTCCAAAGCAAGGAGTTAATCTTTGATATTGTCCCTTTCCGGAGTGGTTATCATGCACTGCTTGGACGAACCGCATTCGCTCGATTAAATGAGGTACCACACTATGCATACCTCAAGCTCAAGATGCCAGGACCTCGCGACGTCATAACAGTCAACGGAAACACAGACCGCTCTCTCCGTACAGAAGAGCATACTGCAGCCCTCGCGGCAGAAGAACAAAGAAGCCTTCTCCGGCAAACCACCAATCCGGTGACAACAACCCCGAACACCATCAAGCGAATCTGGAGTACCCCGCAACAGGATCGTCAGGCACGCCAAGAGCGCGACTAGCAGTTTGCTAGGGGCTACTTATGGCGCCCCATAATACGACAAGATAAGTCCGAACACTTTCAACAGTGCAGCACCCCGAACTTATAGCACTATATGCATCAGCTCCGAATCATGTCTTGGGTCAATAGTTGGGTTTGCCCAGCTACCTTGTTTTGGTACCTTAAGTTCCGTTATATCGGCTAAGGTAGCGCAGGGACAACTACTGCAATTGTGTCCCGGTTTTTCTGGACGAGCACTTCAGTAGAGAAAGCCGAAAACTAACAGTCATGATGTGGCGAGAGCTGGTCGCTGATCGAGAGGTCTTAAAATCCTTAAAGATTTTTTCCGCTTCAAGCGATGTCACGCGCAAGATGCGACCCTATCCTAAAGGAACTCGAAGGTCCCACCAAGGATAGAAGCGCATCTTGGGCGTGACAAGTTGGTATCGGAGCCTCGACCGACCATAGGAGCCCCCTTGATTGATCGCGTAGTTTGGCCGTTGCTGAGTCTAGAAGAAAACTAATTTCGGAATCTAGTTATATCGGAGAGTAGGAATTCTTTTTACTCCTCAGCCCGTTCATCGCTCTGGTGAGGAATCTTGACGTAGGTGTTTTGAATTACTCCTCTTCCCATTCAAATTTTTCTTTAGGTTCACGCAGTTGGTTTTCCGATCGTTGGTTCTCAGCTCTTTTCATCCGATGTTTTTTCTCGTCAACTCGATTTGACCTCCTTGTTCTTGCAAGATCAATCCTCAGTTGTTTTCTTTTCCCACCCGCCCCCCTTTTTCTTATCGAAGCCGGAGTCTGTAATGGAGTACCCATCCTACTCGTGCGAAGCCTTTGCATTCTCTCCTCAATCATTTCAGCCGGTGTTTTTCTCTTCAAGTTATTCGTCGGTTCCACCTTCCAAGTTGCCTTGTTTTCCCGCCCTCCCACCCTTTTCTTCCCGGAGCTGAGTCTGTTTTGATCATCTATTTCATTCGTGCAGAGTATCTTCAATCTTTCCTCAATTGTTTCAACCGGTGAATTCTTTTTTGTTTGACATTCTTCATCCCTTTTTCTTTTCCGGTGGACTCAATTCAGGTTTTATTTTTTTCTGGGTTGATCACATTCTTTTCCTTGGATCAAGTGTTCTCCTTGCTCGTTTGCCTCTCGCCATTCAATCATTCCGGAGTTCGGAAGACATCTCAGGAGATTCGTTTGTGTTCCAATTAATTCGAGGTTGTCACCTCATTCAAATATTTCAATTGTTCCAGTGCATCATCTATCTGTTCAACATCCCTTTCCAACGGTATTTTCTTTTAGTGGGCCCTAACCCACAGGTCTTTTCCCAGGATCATACCTGACTCTTCTAATTTCCCCGGACTTATTCTCAATTTTTCCCAAGTGTGATGTAAAAATGGATTCCATCAGTCACATGCCTTCTCCAAGATCGCTTTCAAATTCTTTTCATCTTGGGTTCAACCTCTTCGCTTCCCGCTTCCCATTCTACCGGAGTATCTCAGTAATTTTGGTGGTGTTTCTCGTCATCATTTGAAGACCAAAGAAGAGTTATTCCTCTAAATCTTGTCTGTTCTCTCGAAGTTTCGTGGTTCTAGCTTATGTTATCCTCTTGAATTATTCCATTGGTCAGATATTCTTTTCCTTACCCATCCGGAGTATGTCATGAGTTGTTTTCCCATTTCTTTTCACTGGAGGCCATCGTTCCAGAAGAATTCTTTGTCCTCACATTTCAGCTACTGTTATCCAATTATCCCGATGCTTCGTTCAAGTGTTCTTTAATCAGCTCATGATTTCTTTGTTCTTTTGCATCTAAATCCCCTCTAGCATATTGGTTCTTCTAATTCTTCCCAGTGATTCATTCTCTTTCATAAATCGTTTTCGAATTCTTATGGTGGTTCCTTCAGATTCTTTTTCCTTGATTATCATATTAATTCATTCGTTCTTTCCAATCCTACCGGTGGTTCATGAAGAGTTTCTCAAGTTTTGTGCTATACCCCCCTTAATCCTTTTCAAGAAGAATAAGTAGTATGCAAAATCCATTGCTTGTCATCAATTTAATTTTATGAAGGATAAGCATACAATAAATCTTATTCTTATTTCCTCAAAGTGATTAATCCCTTCCTTCGGAGTTTGTTCGTGAGGAATAAATTCTAGTTCCAAGTGTTTTCATCTTTTCTTTTCCGGAGTTCAAATTTTCCTCAGCCATTTCGTCGGAACCTCCATCTAAATCATCGCAAGGCTCATCTTATTCTTTCTTCCTTCATTCTATCTCATCTTCCTTTTGTCACCGGAGTTCTTCATGGTGGTTCTTCATGACTTAATTCATTCTTTAAGAGTTCATCAAGATCTTGTTGGTGGAGTTCAAGTATCTTTCTTCTCAAGTCTTGAAGTGTAATTAATTCTCCGTATTCTTTTGAAGTGGAGGTTTGCATTTCTTCATTCTTCTTAGCTATCCATTCATTTCCGTTTGTGGCCGATTATCACTTTATGATCTTGAGATGTTACCTATAAGACCACAACAAGCTTATCCTTTTCATTGTTGATTTTCTCAACAACCCGTTAAAACCTTCCTTCTAAAGATGCTTTCAATTTCATTCGTGGCACAAGCTGTCATTTTCTTCTCTGTTCTTTTCATTCAACTCTTTCAATTCTTTCAGGAGGTTTTGTGTCACGTCTTCATCAAGTATCATTCCATCCTCTCAAGTTCATGTTCTATTCTTCCATGTTTCAGTCGGAGTGATGCCTAAATCCTTTCAGTCTTATTCATTTCTTATCTCGTGCTAACCGGATTGGTTTCATAGTCTATCTGATTCCATGAGCTTTCGATTCTCGTCATTCTCGTTGTTCATCTCTTCTTCTCGAGTGCTCTCAATTCTTTGCTTCTTCTCTTGAGTTCTTGTTTCACCTCATCCCTTTTCCCTTCCGTCTCGGTCCTAAGATCTCGGGACGAGATCTCTTGTTAGTGGAGGAGTGTTGTAACGCCCCGGATTTGATGCGCCAGGTGTCTGTCAGTTATTCGCCGTCACTGCCATGTCATTTGCTTGTGTGTTGCATTTTGCCATGTCATCATGTGCATCTCATTTTGCATACGTGTTTGTTTCATGCATCCGAGCATTTTCCCCATTGTCCATTTTGCAATCTGACACTCCTATGTCCTCCGGTGTCCCCCTTTTGTCTCCTGTTGTGAGTGGGTGTTAAACTTTTTTGGAATGGCCCGAGGTTTGCCAAGCGGCCTTGGTACACCACCGGTAGACAGCCTGTCAAGTTTCGTGCCATTTGGAGGTCGTTTGATACTCCAACTATTAACCGGGTAACCGTAAAGCCTCTTTGTTGCAGCCCAACACCCCTCCAAAGTGGTCCAATAACCCATCCAAACCCCCTCCATGCTCTCGGTCGTTTGATCACGATCGCGTGGCCGAAAACCGCTCTTCATTTGGACACTCCTAGCCCCCTCTACCAGTAAATGAGTCCCTCCCCTCAAAATTTGCGGATCAAACCCTAGTCTACTTCCTCTCCCCGCCGCCGGACAAAAACTCCGCCGACGAACATGTCCGCCGCCACCATCCGCCCTCTCCCGCGCCGCCACATGGCGTCCTTCACCGCCGTGTGCCGCCGAAGCCCGCCGTGTTCGAGGCAGCCCACCGGGCCCGCCGCCGCCCGCGCCGCCGCCCGCATGCGCCGCCCGTGCCACGCCTCGCGCGCGCCTGCCGCCCGGTCGCCGGTGCGCCTCGCCGCTCGGCACCTCGCCGTCGCCTCTGCTGCCGCCCTACGCGGTGCCGCCCCTCGCCACCGTGGGGCGCTCCGCGAGCCTGCCCCTCCCGTGCCGCCTGCCCGCCTCCCGCCCGCGCCTCGCTCCGCCGGGCTTCGCCACCCGCCTCCGCCGCTGTCTAGCTCGCCGGCGTGCCTCTCCGGCCTGGATCCGGCGAGATCCGACCGAGAGCGCCCCAGAGCCGTCTTCCCCGACCCCAGCTCCGCCTGCCCCGGCCGGCCCCTTCTTCCCCGAGCTCCTCCGGTGGCTACTCCAGCGAGATCCGCTGCGTTGTCTTTTTCCCCGCGAGGTTGAAATATTTCCAAGTCCTAATTATTTTTAGCATAATTCTTCGCATCATAACTCCGCATCCATGGCTCCGTTTAGCATATCAAAATGTTCGCTGTGAGATGCTCTTCATTTCATACCATTGTGCCTTGTCCATTTGAGTTCATCTTGATGCCGAAATGATCGTTGCAAAAGTGCTATATGATGTTTGCTGCTGTCTGTGAACAGAACTTGATGTTTTGTCATTTTTGTTGCATTTTGTGTGTGCATCCTATGAGCATGAATCCTACATGTGTTTTGAACTACATCATGCAATATTTACAGAGGTGCAATCCATGTAATTTTGTGAGTCTTGTACTGAGTGCATCAAGCTTGTTAAGTAGGGTACTTGCTGTTGCTGTTTTGCTAGGTTGAATCTGTTATTTTGTGATGCTATATAAACTTGATGCTACAAGTCATTCTATGCATAATCTGGAGATGTTCACTAGGGATGTTTTTTTATACATGTCATGCTCTATCCATCCATGCCCCAGGTTGCATTTATGGATTGTTGTAGCTTGTTGTAATATTGCTCCAAACTTGGTAAATAATGTTGTTGTCAGCCTGTTAGCATTAAGTTCAGTTTTGCCATGTGTTTTTCTAGTGATCCATGTGTCCTATGAACTTTCTCTTGCCATTTTTCGCTTCATAAATATGCTTTCTTACTGTTGGTCTCCTTTCCATGCCATGTATTGATCTGTGGTGAGTGGTTCAAGCTCACGAACATGCCTACTTATCGTTATTCCTGCCATGTCTGAATCTGTCATATCATTTGCCATGTTTACATGGGTGCCATCATATTTTCTGTGCCCTTTTGGCTCATGGTCAATAAGGGAATTTTGTTATATGAGATTAGTAGATTCATGCCATGCCTTTGTTTGCCATGATACGTTCCTGTAACATGTTGTTTGATAGCTCTAAACATTGCAACCTGATGTTATTTCTGCTAAGTCTGAAACTGTTATAATTTGCAATCTTGCCATGTCCTTTTGAGCATGTTCTAGAGTTTTCTGGAGATAGCTCAGTGTTTATGTTTTGTTGTGCTTTACCTGTACATCATTTTCATGCCTTTTTTCATATTGTGGTACCGTAGCATGTTGTTTTGATGCTTGCTAGATGCCTAGTTGCTGTTTTGGACAGCTTGTCCTTTAAACTTGTAGAGTGTATGTGTTGAACCGTTGCTCCGTTTTGAGTGTGCTCTATATGAAACTTGCATAGAATTGCATGTAGTTTCATATTATCATGTTGCATCCTTGTTTTGAGGTGTTTGCTTGATGTTTGGATGCATTTTGCATCAATGCCATGCTTAACTTGTTTTGCTCATATCTTCTAGGCCGTAGCTCCGAACTAAATGAACTTTATATGTAACTTGACTAAGATTTTGTGTAGATCATCTTGGGGCATATTAACTTGTTGTTTAACAACTTGAACATAAGGTTTATTCAGATCTGGACCAATTTCGAAATTTGCATATGAGGACTTACCAGATTAGTTATATGTTGTTTCCGGCCTCATTTAAACTAGCTTTGATGTGTTGCTGTTGTATGCATCATCTCTTGCCATGAGTAGCTTCATGTAGCCTTGTCATGCATCATACTTGGTTGTGCATCATGTCATGGTTATGTGTGGTGTGTTTACCTTGTTGTGTGCTTCTTCTCGATAGTTTCCGTTTAATTGCGATCGTGAGGATTCATTCGTCTACGCTTGGTTCGGCTTCATCCGTTCGTCTTCTTCATGGACTCGTTCTTCTTCCTTGCGGGATTTCAGGCAAGATGACCGCTACCCTGGATCTCACTACTATCAATGCTATGCTAGTTTCTTCGTTCTATCGCTATGCTGCGCTACCTATCTCTTGTTGATCAGCCTCCCAAATTGGCATGTCAGCCTCTAACCTTTTCACCTTTCCTAGCAAACTGTTGTTTGGCTATGTTACCGCTTTGCTCAACCCCTCTTATAGCGTTGTTAGTTGCAGGTGAAGTTGAAGATTGCCCCATGGTAGACAGGATTATGGTTGGGATATCACAATATCTCTTATATTATTAATGCATCTATATACTTGGTAAACGGTGGAAGGCTCGGCCTTATGCCTAGTGTTTTGTTCCACTCTTGCCGCCCTAGTTTCCGTCATATCGGTATTATGTTCCCGAATTTTGCGTCCCTAACGCGGTTGGGTGATTTATGGGACCCCCTTGACAGTTCGCTTTGAATAAAACTCCTCCAGCAAGGCCCAACCTTGGTTTTACCATTTGCCTCACCACCACCTACTTTTCCCTTGGGAGTCGCTCTCTCGAGGGTCATCTTTATTTTAGCCCCCCGGGCCAATGCTTGTCTAAGTGTTGGTTCGAACCAGAGCCCTTTGCAGCGCCCCCTCAGGGAAAGTTGAGGTATGGTTTTAGTTGTATGGATTTCTTATCCGGTGTTGCCCTGAGAACGAGATATGTGCTGCTCCTATCGGGATTGTCGGTGCATCAGGCGGTCTTGCTGGTCTTGTTTTACCATTGTCGAAATGTCTTGTAAACCGGGATTCGGAGACTGATCGGGTCTTCCTGGGAGAAGGAGCATCCTTCGTTGATCGCGAGAGCTTATCATGGGCTAAGTTGGGACACCCCTGCAGGGTATAAACTTTCGAGAGCCGTGCCCGCGGTTATGTGGTAGATGGGAATTTGTTAATGTACGGTTGTAGATAACTTGACACCAGATCTGAATTAAAACGCATCAACTGTGTGTGTAGCCGTGATGGTCTCTTTTCTGCGGAGTCCGGGAAGTGAACACGGTCTTTGGGTTATGTTTGACGTAAGTAGGAGTTCAGGATCACCTCTTGATCATTGCTAGCTTCACGACCGTTCCATTTGTTCTCTTCTCGCTCTTATTTGCATATGTTAGCCACCATACTTGCTTAGTCACTGCTGCAACCTCACCACTTGTCCATTCCTTACCCATTAAGCTTTGCTAGTCTTGATACCCATGGTAATGGGATTGCTGAGTCGTCGTGGCTCACAGATTACTACAACAATAGTTGCAGGTACAGGTTATGCGATGATCATGACGCGAGAGCGATGTTTGCTTGTTTTGGAGTTCTTCTTCTACTTCTTCTTCGATCAGGGGATAGGTTCCAGGTCGGCAGCCGGGCTAGCAGGGTGGATGTCGTTTGAGCTTCTGTTTGTGTTTCATCCGTAGTCGGATGTTGGTCTTATTTATGATGTACTGTTGTATTCATGTGGCATTGTATGCCTTTTGTCTGTATCCCTATCTATTATGTAATGTTGATGTAATGATATCCACCTTGCAAAAGTGTCTTCAAGATGTGCTTCTATCCTTGGTGGGACCTTCGAGTTCCTTTAGGATAGGGTCGCATCTTGGGCGTGACAAGCGAGGAGTCGGCCTCGTCCGATTTAGGCATGTATAGCGCCCCAATTCGGCTTTCCGAATTCTAGGGGCTTCGCCGCAATTTAAAATTGTAGACTTCTATGGCTAAGTGAGAGCTATAAAGCCGCATAGTCCGGTTGCCTTGTTCGCTGCGCCAAACACCTCCCTTACGGACCAAAAATTTGGATAAAATAGTGTTTTGGGTTTTCCATGACACCCCAGTACTAGTTGCGTGGGTGCAGAAGCCGACGACTGGCCTACTTTCAGAATTTTATAAACAGCCGCACAGAAGGAAATATTTTAAATCAACAAAGCGCTATATAGCGCAAACAAATTCTTTTTCATATTACAAAAATGAAAAGAGTACATTCACTCAAAGATGGTGTCCTTGGTACATTCATCGGCCACGAGACTAGCACATTTCATCACGCCATCATAATATTTCTCGGGGTAGCGATGCGCCTTGCCCTCCGGCGGTCCATCCTTCACCAGCTTCTCCGCATCCAGCTTGCCCCAATGCACCTTCGCACGGGCAAAGGCCCGACGGGCACCCTCAATGCAAACGGATCGCTTGATCATTCCAAGCCGCGGACAGGCATTTACCATCCACTTTATCAGGCCAAAGTAGCTGGCGGGCAGGGGCTCACCAGGCCACATCGGGACTATGAAATCTTTCATAGCCACTTCGGCCTCCCTATGGAGTTCAACCAATTGCTTCAGTTGGTCACTCAGAGGCACTGGGTGTTCGGCTCCAGCATACTGGGACCAGAACAGCTTCTCCGTTGAGCTCCCCTCTTCGGCACGATAGAACTCCACGGCATCCGATATGCTACGTGGCAGATCCGCGAATGCCCCTGGAGAGCTCCGAATTCGGGTAAGTAAAAGAAATGTCTCCTCCACATGCTTGCTTTGCATAACGACAACGCTTTCTTCAGGGCCTCCACTTCGGTCGTGGCCCCTATTACTAAATCATGACACTATTTTGTTAGCATCACCATTTTTTATTACTCCATGTGATATGTGAACGGGGTATCACTTACCTTTGTTCTCTTCGAGCTACCTCTTCGTGAGGCTGAGCTCCCCTTTGCCCTGCTCCAGGTCCCATTTGAGTCTAGCGACCTCTGCTGTACGGGCAGCAGCGGCAAGCAACATCGCCTCCTTATTCACATAGACACGTACTGTTAGACTCCTGTGGTTTAGAGTTGACCCTCCGTTCGGCTTTTCTTTCCGAACACCAAACAGAGTATCAGGGCCTACTGTCTACTGGGTGATAATTTCCCACACTTTTAATTACTTACCTCAAAGCCTATCAGGAGGCTGGTACAGGCTTTGGTCAACCCGCTTTTCGCGGACCGAACCTTCTGAATCACCGCACTCATAAGAGTACAGTGCTCTTCATCCATGGAAGCGCCGCGAAGCGCTTCCAGCAGACTATCCGACGCCTCTGGCACAATGGAAGTCATCGGCACAATCGGCTCGACCTTCTTAGCGAGTTGCTGCCTACCCGAATCCGGAACCTTCGAAGGTTCCGGTACAGTGTCCGGCTTGGAGCCCAACTTGCGGCTCTCATCGGCACAATCTGTGGGGATCTTACGCCCCGTGTGCCCGGTGTCTGGAATTTCGCCTTGGGGCGTCTCCAGAGTCGCCTCCCCCTGCTCTGGGAGCCTTTGGGACAACACCTCCGTGTCGTCCGCAGGCCGAGGGGAAGTGACTGTTGGAAGCGAATTCATCGCCGAATCGCTCAAAGACCCATCCGAAGAGGATAACTCGGGATGGACCCTGGCCGGACTACATATACGTGTTCGGCGTTATAACAAACTATGAAACGAAATCACACTAAAGTACAACAAAGTGCAGATACTTGTGATCTTACTAGGGGCTTCCCCCTGGGCAGCAACTCCTCCTCGCTTTATGCGGCCATGGTGGAGTAATCCAGAAGGGACGCCTTTCCCTTCTTGGGCGTCCTAGCCTCCCCCTCAGGAGCGGCTTTCCTTTTCTTCTCCTTCCCAGTGCGGGGAGGCGGAATTTCCTCGTGTTTTCCCCCGCCTCCGCGGCAGGAATCTGCCTCGTTGTCCTCGGACAACGAGCCTATGATGGCCTTGCACTAGGAACCCTTCTTGGTCCCCTGGGCCGCCCTCTTAGGCCCTTCGGCCTCCCCAGATGGGGCGGCCCTTTCCTTTTCCTCTCCCATTCGTGGGCGGAGTGTGCCTCATCATCTTCGGACGAGGCGTCCGATACGACCTTACGACGGAGACCCTTCCTGGTCCCCGGGGCCTTCTTTTCCGCCTTCTTTTCTGGTGCCTTGTAGGGCGCCGGGACTAGCATCTCCGTCAGGAGAGCGTTTGCTAGACCTTCTGGCACTGGAGCCGGACAGTCAATCCGCTCCGCCATCACCACATACTCCTGATTAAATACACACGATGACTTAAAATCCTCCCATGAGTATGCTAAGAAAGCTACACCTGATGATGGTCAGAAAACTCACCGGACGGGGGAGCCGCGTGGCGTGAAGTCCGTGGTCCTCGGATGTGGGAGGAGGAATTTCGGAGGCCTTGAACAACACCTTCCATGCGTCCTTGTGTGTCCTGCCGTAGAGCTCTTGAAGTGTCTGGTGTTCGGCCGGGACGAACTCCCACAGATTAAATGCCCGTCTTTGGTACGGAAGTATTCGGCGGACGAGCATGACCTGGACCACGTTGACAAGCTTGATTTTCTTGTCCATCATATTCTTGATGCAGTTCTGAAGTTCGGTCAGCTCCGCAGGTTCGCCCCAGGCAAGGCCCTTCTTTTCCCAGGAGGTGAGCCACATGGGAATTCCGGATCGGAATTCGGGGGCCGCCGCCCAGTTGGCGTTGCATGGATCGGTGATGTAGAACCACCCCGATTGCCACACTTTCATGGTCTCCGCAAAGGAGCCGTCGAGCCAGTAACATTGGGCATCCTGCCCACCATGGCGCCTCAAGACTTCGCTTGCTGGCCACTCACGATCTTCGCCTTCACGTAGAAAATTGTGAGCCACAAGTCAAGTAGGGCTTGATGCGGAGGAAGGTTTCGCATACCCACGATAAACGCCGAGATGTTGAGGACGAAGTTTGGGGCTAGATCGTGGAAGTCCAGCCCATAGTAAAACATAAGCCCGCGGATGAAGGGATGAAGTGGAAATCCCAGTCCACGGACGAAGTGGGCAAGGAACATGACCCTCTCGTGGGGACCCGGAGTCGGAATGATCTGCCCTATGTCCGGCAGTCGGTGCGTGATATCTGCGGCCAAGTATCCGGCCACCCGGAGATTTGTAATATGCTCCTCCTTCACGGTGGAGGCCACCCACTTGCCTCCTGCTCCGGACATGTTTGTCTGTGCGGAGAAGGTGTGAACTAGGGTGCCGGAGCTCGAGGGTGCGAGAATGGATAAGCGGAGGAGGAAGAAGGCATGGAAAAAAATGGGGAATCCTTATCCCTTATAGAGGCGAAGAAAATGGTGCGCCTCCCCACTTGCCCGTTGAAGATCGCTTATTTCCCAAGCGCCACGATTGATGGCGGGGTTGGTTACCCATACCCGTATTGATGGGAATCCCGTGAGAAGGGGACATGATCTCTCCTGCGACAAGACGTGCTGAGGAAACCGCCTCGCAATATGTGCTGTGGCTGGTTGTGGGAAAACGGTTCGAATAATGACTCGGCCATAGTGTCATGTCGCGTTGTCTGAAGTTGTCAGCAGATTACATTTGTGGAATATCGTTCTCTCTACGGTGGTATGTGAAGATCATCTTGCAGATCCGGAGACGATTTATGTGTTCGGTAATTACTTTGGAGTATTCGGAGATGGAACCCGCCTTGCAATGCCGAAGACAATCTACACGCCGGGTTCATCGTCATGGAAGCCTGGTTCAGGGGCTACTGAAGGAGTCCTGGATTAGGGGGTATCCGGATAGCCAGATTATATACTTTGGTCGAGCTGATGGACCGTGAAGATACAAGACTCAAGACTTCGGCCCGTGTCCGGATGGGACTCTCTTTTGCGTGGAAGACAAGCTTGGCGATCCGGATGTTAGATCTCCTTCTTTGTAACCGACTCTATATAAACCCTAGCCCCCTCCGGTGTCTATATAAACCGGAGGGTTTGGTCCATATAGAGACGATCATAACAATCATAATCATCATAGGCTAGCTTCTAGGGTTTAGCCTCTACGATCTCGTGGTAGATCAACTCTTGTAATACTCATATCATCAAGATCAATCAAGCAGGAAGTAGGATTTTACCTCCATCGAGAGGGCCCAAACCTAGGTAAACATTGTGTCCCTTGCCTCATGTTACCATTAGCCTTAGACACACAGATCGGTACCCCCTACCCAAGATCCGCCTGTTTTTACACCGACAGCGGCACCATGACCCGGTCTTCAACATATTCAAGTTGAGTTATTAACCTGGTTCCACTTAATGTGAAAATGACCGGTGTCATAATGCCATACTATGCATCACTTAACACATGCATCACATGCAAATAACTGAATCAACCACGCTCCCACGGAGCCATCACCAACTCATGCTACTACTCTGGTTAAGATCACACCTCACATAAACTAGAATCATTTCTAGCAATCTCATCCTTTATCATCATGCAAAGATAATAATTAAACTAATTATTAAACTCTATGACCATATCCTTTATTCATTACTTGCATCTAAGTTCTAGTTAGCTTACCAACAAGATTTACTTCAAACATTCTATAATTCAAGTATTTTAACATGACAAGCATCTAACAGAATATACTCATTATATAACTAATTTTAAATGCATCAATATTCATAAGTTCAAGTAGGAAAATCACAAATATTGAAGTGGCACTATGAAAATGTTGTTGTGGCTTGCCTTAGTGCTGATGAGGTTCACAAAGGTCCTGGTGATCCTCAAGACAAGCTGGCTCTTCTGAAAATAATCAAAATCATAAAAAAACATCAAGAAACCTTCGGAAAATTACCAGAAAATCTAGACAACAAGGGAAAATCCCATCTTTTGGTTGCTCTTAGATTTTTGGACACAGAACACAATGCAAAAAGAATAAATGCATTTGGACTTATAGATAAAAAGTTATGGCCATTTGAAGTTTCCTGGATTTTAAATGAATTTGAAATAAATAAACAGGGGGTGACGTCGAAAGTGTAATCACCCGGGGCACCACCACTCATACCGCTTCGTGCGCGTAATGAGTGGTTGACTAGCGGGCCCCGTTAGTCAGGCCAGAGGGAGAGGAGAGGGAAATAGAGGGAGGCGGCGCTTCGCCGGAGCACACGCTGGCGATGAGGCTTCTTGGAGTCAAACGAGAGGGATGGATCGACGGAGGAGATGTTTGCGCACCTGCCCATACCTGTAGCATAGCTAGCGATGACCGGACGGCGTCGGAATCGACCTCTCAAGCGGAGGCAGAGGGCGGAGGTTGCTGGAGATGAAGACGACGGCGGCTTGGGGCGGCTCCAGGGGCTCCAGCGGGGTGGGTTGGCTTCACGGAGGAGAGGCGGAGGCCCTGGCGGGGTTGCCTTGGCTTGGGAGGGACCGGAGCTGCGGGAACAATCCGCAGGGGATTACCGGCGAGCTCAGCTTCGGGACAGCATCCCGTGGCCTGCCCGGCCGGGCTGCGGCTTCTACTGGCTCGAGGAGGAAGTGGGAGTGGCTTTCCTTTTCTTCTCCTTCCGAGTGCGGGGAGGCGGAATTTCCTCGTGTTTTCCCCCGCCTCCGCGGGAGGAATCTGCCTCGTTGTCCTCGGACAACGAGCCTATGATGGCCTTGCACTAGGGACCCTTCTTGGTCCCCTGGGCCGCCCTCTTAGGCCCTTCGGCCTCCCCAGATGGGGCGGCCCTTTCCTTTTCCTCTCCCATTCATGGGAGGAGTGTGCCTCATCATCTTCGGACGAGGCGTCCGATACGACCTTATGCCGGAGACCCTTCCTGGTCCCCGGGGCCTTCTTTTCCGCCTTCTTTTCCGGTGCCTTGTAGGGCGGGACTAGCATCTCCGTCAGAGAGCGTTTGCTAGACCTTTCCGCTGGGGAGACGGTCAATCTGCTCCGCCATCACCACATACTCCTGATTAAATACACACGATGACTTAAAATCCTCCCACGAGTATGCTAAGAAAGCTACACCTGATGATGGTCAGAAAACTCACCGGACGGGGGAGCCGCGTGGCGTGAAGTCCGCGGTCCTCGGATGTGGGAGGAGGAATTTCGGAGGCCTTGAACAACACCTTCCATGCGTCCTTGTGTGTCCTGCCGTAGAGCTCTTGAAGTGTCTGGTGTTCGGCCGGGACGAACTCCCACAGATTAAATGCCCGTCTTTGGTACGGAAGTATTCGGCGGACGAGCATGACCTGGACCACGTTGACAAGCTTGATTTTCTTGTCCATCATATTCTTGATGCAGTTCTGAAGTTCGGTCAGCTCCGCAGGTTCGCCCCAGGCAAGGCCCTTCTTTTCCCAGGAGGTGAGCCACATGGGAATTCCGGATCGGAATTCGGGGGCCGCCGCCCAGTTGGCGTTGCATGGATCGGTGATGTAGAACCACCCCGATTGCCACACTTTCATGGTCTCCGCAAAGGAGCCGTCGAGCCAGGTAACATTGGGCATCCTGCCCACCATGGCGCCTCCGCACTCCGCTTGCTGGCCACTCACGATCTTCGGCTTCACGCAGAAGATTCGTAGCCACAAGCCGAAGTAGGGCTTGATGCGGAGGAAGGCCTCGTACACGACGATAAACGCCGAGATGTTGAGGACGAAGTTTGGGGCTAGATCGTGGAAGTCCAGCCCATAGTAAAACATAAGCCCGCGGATGAAGGGATGAAGTGGAAATCCCAGTCCACGGACGAAGTGGGCAAGGAACATGACCCTCTCGTGGGGACCCGGAGTCGGAATGATCTGCCCTATGTCCGGCAGTCGGTGCGCGATATCTGCGGCCAAGTATCCGGCCACCCGGAGATTGTAATATGCTCCTCCTTCACGGTGGAGGCCACCCACTTGCCTCCTGCTCCGGACATGTTTGTCTGTGCGGAGAAGGTGTGAACTAGGGTGCTGGAGCTCGAGGGTGCGAGAATGGATAAACGGAGGAGGAAGATGGCGTGGGAAAAAATGGGGAATCCTTATCCCTTATAGAGGCGACGAAAATGGTGCGCCTCCCCACTTGCCCGTTGAAGATCGCTTATTTCCCAAGCGCCACGATTGATGGCGGGGTTGGTTACCCATACCCGTATTGATGGGAATCCCGTGAGAAGGGGACATGATCTCTCCTGCGACAAGACGTGCTGAGGAAACCACCTCGCAATATGTGCTGTGGCTGGTTGTGGGAAAACGGTTCGAATAATGACTCGGCCATAGTGTCATGTCGCGTTGTCTGAAGTTGTCAGCAGATTACATTTGTGGAATATCGTTCTCTCTATGGTGGTATGTGAAGATCATCTTGCAGATCCGGAGACGATTTAAGTGTTCGGTAATTACTTTGGAGTATTCGGAGATGGAACCCGCCTTGCAATGCCGAAGACAATCTACACGCCGGGTTCATCGTCATGGAAGCCTGGTTCAGGGGCTACTGAAGGAGTCCTGGATTAGGGGGTATCCGGATAGCCAGACTATATACTTTGGCCGAGCTGATGGACCGTGAAGATACAAGACTCAAGACTTCGGCCCGTGTCCGGATGGGACTCTCCTTTGCGTGGAAGACAAGCTTGGCGATCCGGATGTTAGATCTCCTTCTTTGTAACCGACTCTATATAAACCCTAGCCCCCTCCGGTGTCTATATAAACCGGAGGGTTTGGTCCATATAGAGACGATCATAACAATCACAATCATCATAGGCTAGCTTCTAGGGTTTAGCCTCTACGATCTCGTGGTAGATCAACTCTTGTAATACTCATATCATCAAGATCAATCAAGCAGGAAGTAGGGTTTTACCTCCATCGAGAGGGCCCAAACCTAGGTAAACATTGTGTCCCTTGCCTCATGTTACCATTAGCCTTAGACACACAGATCGGTACCGCCTACCCAAGATCCGCCGGTTTTTACACCGACAGCGGCACCATGACCCGGTCATCAACATATTCAAGTTGAGTTATTAACCTGGTTCCACTTAATGTGAAAATGACCGGTGTCATAATGCCATACTATGCATCACTTAACACATGCATCACATGCAAATAACTGAATCAACCACGCTCCCACGGAGCCATCACCAACTCATGCTACTACTCTGGTTAAGATCACACCTCACTTAAACTAGAATCATTTCTAGCAATCTCATCCTTTATCATCATGCAAAGATAATAATTAAACTACTTATTAAACTCTATGACCATATCCTTTATTCATTACTTGCATCTAAGTTCTAGTTAGCTTACCAACAAGATTTACTTCAAACATTCTATAATTCAAGTATTTTAACATGACAAGCATCTAACAGAATATACTCATTATATAACTAATTTTAAATGCATCAATATTCATAAGTTCAATTAGGAAAATCACAAATATTGAAGTGGCACTATGAAAATGTTGTTGTGGCTTGCCTTAGTGCTGATGAGGTTCACAAAGGTCCTGGTGATCCTCAAGACAAGCTGGCTCTTCTGAAAATAATCAAAACCATAAAAAAAACATCAAGAAACCTTCGGAAAATTACCAGAAAATCTAGACAACAAGGGAAAATCCCATCTTTTCGTTGCTCTTAGATTTTTGGACACAGAACACAATGCAAAAAGAATAAATGCATTTGGACTTATAGATAAAAAGTTATGGCCATTTGAAGTTTCCTGGATTTTAAATGAATTTGAAATAAATAAATAGGGGGTGACGTCGAAAGTGTAATCACCCGGGGCACCACCACTCATACCGCTTCGTGAGCGTAATGAGTGGTTGACTAGCGGGCCCCGTTAGTCAGGCCAGAGGGAGAGGAGAGGGAAACAGAGGGAGGCGGCGCTTCGCCGGAGCACACGCTGGCGATGAGGCTTCTTGGAGTCAAACGAGAGGGATGGATCGACGGAGGAGATGTTTGCGCACCTGCCCGTACCCGTAGCATAGCTAGCGGTGACCGGATGGCGTCGGAATCGACCTCTCCAGCGGAGGCAGAGGGCGGAGGTTGCTGGAGATGAAGACGACGGCGGCTTGGGGCGGCTCCAGGGGCTCCAGCGGGGTGGGTTGGCTTCGCGGAGGAGAGGCGGAGGCCCTGGCGGGGTCGCCTTGGCTTGGGAGGGACCGGAGCTGCGGGAACAATCCGCAGGGGATTACCGGCGAGCTCAACTTCGGGACGGCAGCCCGTGGCCTGCCCGGCTAGGCTGCGGCTTCTACTGGCTCGAGGAGGAAGTGGGAGTGGCTGTGGGTGCTCCAAGAGGCTATGGGTGGCTGCTTTTATAGTCGGGCAGCGAGGAGGGCTCGGGCTCCGCCGGAGGACACCTGTCCACGGCGCCCGGCGACGAACAGCACCAAAGAGAGATGGAGAAGACGATGGAGGTCATGCAGGAACTGTGCGCGGGCGTGGACGAGCATAGGAGCGAGGAGAAACCGACGAACACAGTGCGCCGCGCACTGTGCCGTTGGCCGGACCGTGCCCGTGCTCACTGCGGCGAGCTCCGGTGTCGGCGAGCGGCATGGGGGAGCTATGGAGGTGGAGATGAGGATGGTGGCGAGGTGTGGCATGCTCTGGCCGGCTGGGCAGCGAGCACGTGCTCAACAGAGCGCTGGTGCGTAGAGCGCGCGTATTGCATGCCAGCACGCTCGGATGAACGTGGTCACCGCGTGAACCGTGACATCAGGCCACCGTACGGACTAACAAAGTTGTCTGGCGTGTAGTACTTATTAAATTGAGTTGTTACCACGGTTTGGTTAGGTTTCAGGTGCAGTAGAAATAAATTTGTACTACTAACAAGTTACTGGACACTAACTTTGGAGAGTTATTGTGGTCAAACCACTGGGAGTCAAGGGCTGAGCATTGGGGTTTTACTTACACTTACTAAGGTAAATAGGCACAGGAAAAACCAGCTACAATGGAGCTAGTAAAAAGGTAGTTGACGTAGAAACTACCATTTCTGTCCAGAAATGACTTTATTTTCTATAGCCAAAATATTCCAAAGAGTGGTGAAATATTTTTGCTCAGAAAGGAGCCCTAGGGTCCAAAGAATAATTGGGATTTTTCTCAGCATTATTGGGGCAAGAAAAATTAGGGTTGCTTTGGAGCTCAAAGGTTTAGCTAAGGTTTTGGCGGTCAAAATGAATATTCTTCATTTAAGAAAAATATTCCAACCAATATTTTTGGGTTGGGCCAGGGGTGAAATGATGGTTGTGAGGAGGAGAGGGAACACTAGGTGAAAATCAAGGGGTACCCAAGTGGTTAAGTCCAAATGAAATGATTCAAAACCCCAAATTCAAAACCAACTCAACTGAAAATCAAGCAAAGAAGAGAGGGCAGAAACCAGGCTGTCACAAACCTCCCCCACATAGAATGAATCTCATCCTCGAGATTCGGTTGCTTGGGAAAACCATTCTGGATAACTTGCCCTTAGAAATTCTTCTGATTCCCAGGTTGATTCTGACTCGGTATGATGCATCCATAGGACCTTGTAAAACTTTCGAGATTTACTGCGAGTGACCCTTTCCATTTGATCCTAAATTTTCACTGGCCTCTCTTCATAGGTCAAGTCCTTTGCTAGCTCTATCTCTGTCAAATCGGTCTTTTTCTCGGGCGGTGATATGCACCGTCGAAATTGTGAAACGCATAACACGTTGTGCATGTTTGACAGCTCAGGGGGAAACTCCAACTGATATGCCACAGCACCTACTTGTGTAATAACGGGAAATGGACCAATAAACCTGGGTGCCAATTTTCCACGGGTTTGAAACCTCTTGATTCCTTTCATAGGCGTGACTCGAAGGTAGACATGTTCTCCGGGTTCAAAGCTTATCTATCGGTGCTTTGCATCGTAATAACTTTTCTGTCGCGATTTGGTCAATTGCAATCTGTCTCGGATCTCCTTGACTTGCTTTTCGGCTTCCAGCATGAGATCTGTTCTGAAATATGGCTATCTCCGGTTTGAGACCAATTTAATGGAGTGCAGCACTTACGGCCATACAAAGCTTCATATGGTGACATCTTTAAACTGGTCTGGAATCCATTGTTATACGAGAACTCGACGTACGCCAAGCAATCTTCCCATTGTGGTCCTTGGGCCAAAACACAGGCTCGGAGCATATCTTCGAGTATCTGATTTACCCTTTCTGTCTGCCCATCCATCTTAGGATGATAAGCGGTACTATATTTCAATTCTGTTTCGTGGGCCTGGTGGAGGTGCGACCAAAAAGTGGAGGTGAAAAGCGAACCTCGGTCAGAAGTGATGGTTCGGGGAACCACATGCAGACTGACTATTCTGGATACATACAGTCGTGCAAGCTCATCTGCTTGGTATGAGGTTTTGATTGGGAGGAAGTGGGCCACCTTGGTTAATGTATCAACTATAACCCAGATCGCATTATTGCCCCGTCGGGTCTTGGGTAGTCCTATCATGAAATCCATACAGACATCATCCCATTTTCATTGTGACACTGGCAGCGGTTGGAGAAGTCCGGCTGGTTTCTGATGTTCTGCCTTTACTTTGTTGCATATGTCGCAACAGGCCACGAAATAAGCAATGTCTTTCTTTATTCCATCCCACCAGAATATTTGTTGAAGGTCTTCATACATTTTCGTACCTCCAGGGTGGATTGAATATGAGGATTCGTGGGCTTCTGACAAAATCTTCCGCTTTAGATCCGCTTAATTAGTTCACACAAATCCATCCCCTGAATCGGAGGGTACCGCAACGATCCTTCGAGAAATCAGAAAAGCTGATACGTTTCGGCAGATCGGCATCGCCTGACTGGGCTTTGCGGATTTCTTCCTCAAGAGTAGGGGTAACCTTCAGAATATTGGCAAGGCCAGCCTCAACTATGACCAGGTTGAGCTGAGAAATCTCTTCTTTAAGTTCGGAAGGCAAAGATTCCAACATGACATTTAAACTGGTGGGCTTTCGACCGAGTGCATCGGCAACCACGTTGGCCTTACCCGAATGGTAATTTATTCCAAGGTCATAATTCTTGACCAACTCAAACCATCTTTGTTGACAGAGATTTAAATCCGGCCGGGTAAATATATACTTGAGGCTTTTGTGATCGGTAAAAATTTGGCACCTTTTTCCGACGAGGTAGTGTCTCCAAATTTTTAAAGCATGAACTACCGCGGCCATTTCCAAATCATGAGTGGGGTAATTTCCTTCGTGGGGTCATAGATGCCGTGAGGCATAAGCTACTACCTTGCCATCTTGCATAAGTACGCATCCTAGTCCTTGCCGGGAACCGTCGTAGTATACGTCAAAATTGCGGTAGATATCTGGAAGTGTTAATACTGGCGCAGTTGTCAAGCATTTCTTCAACTAGGTGAAACTTTTCTCACAGTCCGTAGTCCATTCAAACTTCTTATCCTTTCTGAGCAGCTCCGTCATGGGCTTAGCAATCTTGGAGAACCCTTCAATGAAACGGCGGTAGTATCCGGCTAATCCAAGAAAAATCCGGATCTCAAATACGGTGGAGGGTGGCAACCAGTCGAGCACGTCTTTTACTTTGCTTGGGTCCACGGCTATACCTTCAGCGGATAGCACATGCCTGAGGAACCCAACTTGCTTGAGCCAAAACTCGCATTTACTGAATTTGGCGTATAACTGGTGCTCACGGAGTCGTTGCAACACTGCTGTGAGGTGTTCCTTATGCTCTTCTTCACTTCTTGAGTAAATAAGTATATCATCGATGAAGACGACCACAAACTTATCGAGGAAATCCATGAATACTTTATTCATCATGTGCATGAAGAAGGCGGGGGCATTGGTGAGGCCGAAGGACATGACTGTCTATTCATAGAGACCATAGCGAGTGGTGAATGTGGTCTTCGGAATATCCTCCTTTTTAATTTTGAGCTGTAATATCCAGTCCGCAAATCAATCTTTGAGGACACCCACTACTGGAATCTGGCACTTTGCCATCTGCCATGGCAGATGGCAAAGGCATGATCGGCGGATGGCAAAGGCTTTGCCATCTGCCAGCAGATGGCAAACAGTTTGTCTGAAACCCTGCCGGTAAAGGCTTCGTTGCCGTCTGCTGGCTGATGGCAAAGAGCCTATGCCTTTGCCATCAGCTGGCAGATGGCAAAGCCTCTTAACGGGGTTAGCCCCGTTAGATGGCTAACGGCATACTTTGCCATCTGCTAGCAGGTGGAAAAGGCTGCAGGCTCTTTGCCGTCTGCCAGCAGATGGCAAAGAGCTTTGCCATCTGCTGGCAGATGGCAAAGAGCCCAAATAGGCCAGCCCAAATTTTACATGTAGATGACACGTGGCCTCTTTGCCATCTCCCAGCTGATGGCAAAGCTCTTTGCCATCTGCCAACAGATGGCAAAGTGACTATATTGCCCCATTTAATTTTGTTTTTTCTTATATCAATTCATTTTCACAGAAAATCAAACACAAATATATTTATATGACCAATATAGCATATTCAACACATATTACCAATAGTCATGAACACATATATATCCAACACATGTTACCAATAGTAGCAAGTTTCATCCATACATATACATAGTTTCATCCATAGGTAGCAAGTTTCACAAGGTCAAAACAAAAACTAAATACAAGCACTCCATCAACCCAAGCTTACGTGATCTTAAGCAAATCTGTAAATGAGAAAGAAGAAAGTTAGAAGAAGAAGTCTAGAAGAAGAAGATTATTATGATGCAACTAAAATGTGAAGATTATTATGATGCAACTTATATCTATAAAATATGTCATTTTGGAGCTAAGTATGGTTATTATGTCATTTTTGAGCTAGCTAAGCATACTAACTCATTTTGGTGTAAAACATGCTAAGGTCATTCTAGAGCTAAGTGAGGTTATTATGTTGTTTTGGAGCTAGCTAAGCATGTGAAGTCATTTAGGAGCTAAAATATGTCATTTCTTAAGCATATTATGTCATTTTAGAGTTTGACCAAGTTTATAGGAAAAAATATGAACATTTACAATAACAAATTTATATGATGTGAAAGTATATTCAATAATGAATCTAATTGTATTGATTTTTTATTGTGTATGTTAACATATTTGTCTAGAAACTTTATCATAGTTTACATAGTTTGACTTTGACCAAAGCTAATATGCGAAGTATATAAAAACAAAGGGAATATTATGTTGGGAATAAATTATATTTCTTTAGTAAGTCAGAGATTCAAAATTGGAAGTATCTACATGAAAGTGCTTATGTGAGCTCGAGCTGCAGTGAGCCCGGAATCTGCACCACTAGGTTATATCGTGATCCGTGCAACATGTAGGTCCTGATAAAGTCGTACTGTGCTATTGCAGTATTTTTTAACAGATTGTGACCCACACATCACATAGCGTCCAGGTAACTCCGCCAGTTACCGTTTAAATGGATCAGAAGCCCATGGATGGAATGAGCCATCTACGGTTAGATTCTGAGCTAACGGAGCTTATGAGCCAATAAGTGTTAGCTACCGGTTGGACCTACCAATCTTCACCAGTACTGCATTTACTAGTTCAACTAACTCAGAAAGCAAAAGCACCATGCAGCTTTGTGTGGCTCCTGCACGGTTGGGCTACATGGATTTTGAAATTAGAAGCTACTAAAAATAGCCACCCCAATTAAACTCAGCAACACCATAATGCCAAAAAAACTAACAAACCAAAAGTACGCAACACAATTTTATTAAGCTCGAAGGAAGACATCAGCAAAGCTGGGAACCACTCATACATCTCTGAATGTGCACTGACAACAATGATATAGTTTCCCTCAACTTCAATGAATTTGTAGAGCTCTTGCCTTAACCGTAAAAATATGGGCACCATATTGAGAGCTAAACTCCACAACACATTAGCCTCTGGAAGATATCAAGTACAAGCAAAAGTAACAAAAACATTCAAGTTCGCCGCAAGAAAATTGATAACATTAAATGGAAGTTCACCTAGATGGCTAGATCCATGTTAACTTTTGAATTGTTGATATCAAATGTAAAAGGTCCAAGAATATACACAACTGGGCACTGGCACGCCAAACATTGTCATTAGCAAAAAGACCGAAAAGATGAACATCCTATGGAGAAACATTGATGCAATCCTCCAAAAATTGGTTAACACCAAATTTCAATGGATGCATGCTTGACATGGAGACACCTTCGTTCGAATATGTTGGCAAACAAAAAACAACATTGTATAGTGGGAAAAATTGATCAAAGCTAAGCGCGTAGGATGCAGATGCTCGAGGATAAGTGATTGAGAAAAAATAATCCTCACCGAGGATCTTGCATACATAACTGGATTACCTATATTATTAAAGGCGATAGAAATATTTTTCTATGACAACAAATTCAAACCTAACCTGAGAGGACAGAGCACACACCAGTGAAAACCAAGATTAAGAACACAAATAATAAAATAAAATAAAATAAAGCAAAGCACGAGTAGTTTGTTGATGGCCTGCTTGGCTTGGCCCATCTATTCACGCAAAAAATTATTAACATAGACAAATTAAATATGTCCCAGAAAGTAATTGCTTTACTTAAGACTCAAAAAAATGTTATAGTTCAGTAGATCTTAAGCACCCAGGTTTCTGACGACCACTTCCTATACATTTTGTGCTCCAAGTTCACAATGACATGGCCCAACTAAAGCTCCCGCTTGTTCTTGTTCTATTTCTTATCCGCAAACCATCTCATATCTCCCAAATCTCGACTAACATATACAAACATATGCAGAACAAATAATCACCACATCACACAGTAAGAAAACACATACCTTAGTACTAGTCGATGAAGATGTTAGATCTTTGCACGAGTGCCTATGTACCTTGTAGAGTGGACATTGTCAGACTTGAAGTGCTTGCACCGCGCTTGCATCAGCCCACATAGCGAGGGGCCATCTTGCGCCAAGGCTTCATGGGCCTTTGCTCTGCCTTGTTGCAAGCACTGACACAAGCCCGCCTCGCAGCCGACCAAGATGCAGAATCTTTGCATTAGTGCTGCGTTGAGGTGTGCAGTTCATCTAGTAAATTAAAGACATAGTATAAATTCAGCAATATGCGGGAAAAACATCAGTTCATGTACTTGCAATGATGATTGTGAATTTGAAACATCAGTTCAGCCACTTCACACTCACAAAATTCTAGTACTAAACATAAATTTAAAAATACGTCTACAATTCATTTCCCTAAATGAACTAAGCCTCAGTTCGAAGCTTCAAATGCATGAATTTTGGGAAAGCATGGACTATTTCATGGATAAAGCACACAAGAATTGGCACGAGGAAAGTGACTAAACATTTTTGTAGTGGTAAAGTCATGCCTAAATATTTTTTACGTTTTCCTCTCTGAAATTTCCATCTCCTTCACCTTTCATCAACATTGCAGGCGCGACAGAACGCAGAGGCCGGTGACCATGGCAGCGACACGATCGAGTGTTCTCAACTATTGGTTTTCCTTGTAAAAATTTCAATCAATAAAATTCAGATTTTTCTAACACCAATTTCAGACAGGCAAGTAACTAACTACATGAAGAGCTTCAAATTAACAGTACCGCGCAGCCGCACACGATCTCTCACATGCATTTTGTTCGGTTCACATTTAGTCTGTTGTTTCCATATCTAATGCCAAAACCTTTTTCCCAATAGTACAGATTGTAGAAATCATATGCCTCACCAAGAGTGTCAAAACTCGTGCCTATCTTCGGTACAATGACAATCTCGCCAGGCTCCTCTGCAAAACACCGAATTGCTCTCTCCAGTGGTGAATTCCTACCAGGGCCTGGGGCTCTGCCTAGTGCGGCAGCCCCAACACGCACTCTGCAATGCCATGAAAACATATCCACAGAATCAAATCCCCTTTTTATAGTTTGACAATTAAAATGGGTGTATGTGTCGCAGCAGATTACAACGAGTTCAAGACTATGGATTTGTCATTGCATATGTAGGCAGGTTCTAAGTAGTTTATGGACAAAATCATTAACTGAATGCATCTTTTTTTCCATGTGTCTCTGCCTAGCGCGACAAGGATATGTACATGCAGTCAACTATGGCCATACAGTCAAATCTGAGTCTAATCTTCTTTTCCACTGAATGTATCTCTACAATCTAGATTTAATCATAATTGCAAGGCACTGACGAAGAGCATATTCAGGTTCTAAGTAGTTTGTAGAAAAAATCATTTACTGACAGGGGCTATGTACATACAGTGAACTATCACCATACAGTCAAATCTAATTCTAGTATTATTTTTCCTGAATGTATGTCTATATTCTAGATTTAATCATATAGGCAAGGCACTGAGCCACTGACTAAGAGCATACCTTTGCGTCCACCCAGGTGTTTTCGGACCCACCTGCTCAATCGACTGCTCTGAAGCTTGGCCCTTGTCTGCACTTCCTGCTTCTCGACCAACGCCCTCTGTGTAGACCTGCCCGTCTGCACTTGATGCTGTCCTGGCCGGCAACTCGCACACCGGCGGCGTCGTCACCAGTTAATGAAGAGGCTCCATCCCAGCTAGGGCTGGAATTCGAGCCGAGTCGAGCCAGCTCGGCTCGACTCGCTAGAGCTTGTTTCGTTAACGAGCTAGCTCGACTCGACTCGTTACTATAACGAGCTCAAACCCAAGATTGGCTTGACTCGTATAACTCGCGAGCTGGCTCGTTTAGCTTGTTAAGCTCGTTTAAGATATAAACATTAAGCCCTCAAATATGATAAAAATGATTATGTATATATTAAACATATATATCACTAAACAATTGTAATTTTCTTGCAACGCGTGAGTCTTCTAGGAGGCTAGGCCTTCAACTGCTCGCCTTGATTTGCCAGCTTTGGGACGAGGCTGTTTAGTGGCTGATCTTTCTTTGTATTGGGAGTGGCTGATCTATGTATCGAGCCTAACGAGTTACACGAGTACTCGTGAGATTGGCTCGTTTAACTTGGTCTATAAACGATCTTAAACTAAAGCTCGGCTCGACTCGTTATTCTTCGAGTTCGAGTCGATTGAGCCGAGTCACGAGCTACTTGTTTAGCTCGCGAGCTTCGAGCTTTTTTTCCAGCCCTAATCCCGGCGAACGTCCTCTAGCAGAGTTCTACTTCTTGCACAATTAGCCAGCAGGAAAAAAAAATCAGATCTTTGTACAAACCCTAGCACTAAATGGCCACTAATGGGCATCAAGGACAGAGCAGATCCGTACCTATTAATCAGCTGCGTCAGAAGACTCCATGTCGCCCGAGCTCCAAGTCGCGCCTGTCGCCGGTCGCCGGATGTATGGCCGCCGCTTGGTTGAGCCCAATAATGGAGGATCCACAAACGGGAGGTAGGAGATAGCCCCGTAACCGCCCCGCGCACTGCAGTTACTGCGCGCGTTGCCGGCGTTTGCCGGAAAGCATCCGTCCTGATCCATGGATCAGGACGGCAGTAACATCCCGAGCTTCCCGCCAATTTGACTTGTTCCTTGTCGATCTTCCTGCCAAGGCCCGACGCGAGATCCAGGGCTCCCGACTTGGACATGGCAGTGGCGGCGTCGCCTGTAGCAGGGAGCGATGGGGCCGGCGATAGGGTGGCGGGGACGGTGGCGACGGGCGAGGGAGGGCGGCGACGGGCGGGGAGGGCTGGCGACGGGCCGGGGAGCGACGGCGACGGGCGGGGAGTGACGCGGCGGCGAAGCGGGGAGCGACAGGACGGCGACAGGTGGGGCAAAGCGAGCCTAGAGCGCCATCGACGGGGACAGTGTGCATGAGATGCGAAGTTTTTTTACCTCGATGGGTGGGGAGAGAGGAGGGGATAACCCCACAGTTCTTTTTACCTGGAAAAAAATAACCCCATCTCAAAGAATCTTTGCCGTCTGCTGGCAGATGGCAAAGAGGTGGGGCTGGTACGCCGTTACACTTTTGACGGCCACAGGATTTGCCAACCTCTTTGCCATCTGCTGGCAAATGGCAAAGATTATTTGCCATCCACTAGCAGATGGCAAAGAATTGGCTGATGGCAATCATGTTCTTTGCCGTCTGTCAGTTCTTTGCCATCTGTTTTTTATAAGCAGATGGCAAAGACGTTCTTTGCCATCAGCTGGCAGATGGCAAAGAGTCGGCTGATGGCAAATTCCCTGTTTCCAGTAGTGACCATGGCTCCACTTAGCTGATCAAACAAATCATCAATTCTTGGCAAAGGGTATTTGTTTTTGGTCGTGACATCATTTAACTGTTGGTAGTCCACACACATACGGAGGCTGCCATCTTTCTTGTCCACAAAAATAGCAGGTGATCCCCATGGTGAGGAACTGGGGCGGATATACCCTTTTAGGAGCATTTCATCAAGTTTTTTCTTTAGCTCCACTAATTCGGATGACGGCATTCAATAATATTTCTTGTGTATTGGTGTGGTTCCGGGCACAAGTTCTATTGCAAACTCAAGATCTCGATCAGGTGGCATGCCTGGCAATTCGTCTGGAAATACATCAGAAAACTCGCTGACCACCGGAATTAATTCCATTTCAGCTACTATTGTAAAGACCATTTCCTTGGAGGGTATGCTCCTAGGAGCAATAAACTTTGTAGTTTGTCCATATTGGCCGGTCAAGTTGACTTCTCGGGTCGCACAATTTATGCAAACTTGGTACTGAGTCAGCCAATTCATACCCAAAATAGAATCCAACTTATCAGACTCAATAAGTATCAAAGAGGTTGGAAACGGATTCTGTTGATACTGACTTCCAGATTGCGGTAGACTAGATTGCTTCTGATAAGAGATCCCGGAGTTTGTACCAGGATATTCTTGCCCAAAAGCGAACAAGGAAATTTGTTTTGGGCAACAAAACTCCTAGAAATAAAAGAGTGGGAAGCCCCAGAGTCAAGTAAAATTACTGCAGGTATGTTATTAACAGGGAACATACCAATGACGACTTCGGGATTCTCTTGGGCTTTGTCGGTGCAAATGTGATGAACGTATCTCGTGACGTCGTGCTGACTTGGACCTGCCTCCAAATAATGGACTTGTGGCTTGAACGTAACATTGGTCCGTTTGTTCTTGGGACACTGTTTGGCATAATGTCCGATTTGTCCACAACTGTAACAAGAATTGTTGCGCAGGTGATTTCTAGAACTGGGTTGAGTACGTCACTCTTGACTTGGGTGGTGGCCAAGTTAACATTTTGTTGCCAATTAGGTTGGTATGCTACCTGAGTTGGCTGCCAGGTACGAACCTTCTGCACTGGTTGCATTTCCTTTTTAGGCTCAAACTTGCGCTTGTGATCGTTATGGGAAGACTTATTATCTGATACAATCTTGTGTTCCCTTTCAGCAATGAAAGCCTTGTTCACCAGGGTTTGCAAATCTAGGAAATCGAACACTCTAAGAGCACAGCGAAGTTGCGGGTTTAATCCACCAAGAAACCTGTCCATCTTCCTTTCTTCATTGGCCACGTCATATTGAGAGTAGCGTGACACGTGATTGAATTTTTGCAAATATTCTCCCACTGTCTGACTTCCTTGGAGGAGCGCGAGAAATTCACGTTGCTTAGTCTTCATAATTCCCGTAGGGATGTGATATTTCCGGAATTGCTCCTTGAATATTGATCAGGTAATGGCTTCATTAGTAGTCCCTATGGCTTTTTCATTTTCCCACCATATAGCAGCAGCGCCTTCCAGATAATGTGTTACAAGTGGAACCTTATCGTCTTCATCAGTTCGAGCAACCTCAAGCTTCTTTTCCAAAGTTCTCAACCAATCATCTACATCCAAGGGATCAATGGCCTGACTGAAACTCGGAGGCTTAGTCCTTTGAAAATCAGATAACTTGGAGTGAGGGACGAGCTGATTTCCATTCTGTCCAACCATTGATTGAATACTTCTGAATATTTCCATAAGATCATTATTCTTCGTTCCTCGAACATACGCATAATTTGCTCGGTGGAGGGCGAATTTGGCGGTGGAGGCGGTGGTGGAACATACGGCTCGGGTGATTGTCCTGCCTGTCGTGCGGGAACGAGAACAGAGAACCTCATGAACGTTACTCTCGCAGCCTTCGCGCCATCCTAATATGATTTTTCCAAGTCAACGCAACCGAGATGAGAAGCATTCAACATAAACTAAGGAGAAAGCCAGTAACAAAAATCCAAGTGAAACCGAAAAGGCGAAGAAATTACGGCGAATAAAATGAAGTCCAACATAATTATACATAGACTCATACATGAAGGATAACAACATGCCAGGTCCAACTACCCTCATACATGAAACAAAACATCATGACTCGTACGACTACATCCATACTCCATCTCGACGACTGTGAATGCTCGAAATCTCTACTGCTCTGCTGGTGCTGCGGGTCCTCTCTCAAGGACTCAATCCAGAATCGAGCAGGTTAACGGAGACCTCCAGGTTAAAAGTGAAACGACGACGCTGCCTCGAGGGCTCTCCCTCTGGGGCAGGTGATGTCTTCTTCTTCTTGGGAGCTGCTTTAGGAAGGTTTCCACTCTTGCTGTCTGGGTCCTCGATTGACGCGGCTTTGAAGGCGCACTAGAGAGAGCACACAGCATCCTTCTCTTCACAGGCATCTTAAGGACATTCTAGCCATGATGAGTCTGCCACTTCCTGGCATCTTAAGGACGTTCTAGCCATGATGAGTTACTCCCATAAACTTGGCCAGAGCGGGATATCCGAAGATGCCTTTGTATGGCAGGCGAATGTGGGCGACGTCAAAGTCGATGAGTTCGGTATGGTAGTTCTTGCGCTGCCCAAAGGTGACAGGGAGGCGGACCTGCCCTATCGGGACAGTGGAACCATCAGTGACTCCCGAGAAAGGCTTGGTTGGTTGAAGCTGATCGTATGGCACTTGGAGATTGTTGAACATCTCGACGGACAGGACGTTGTGCCCTACCCCACCGTCGATGAGGGTCCTAGTAACTCGCACATTGCTGATGACTGGAGAACAGAGCATCGGGAGGACACCGGCTGTTGGCACGCACTTGAGCTGATCCGTTGAGCTGAATGTGATGGCGCACGTAGACCACCTGAGAGGGCGCGTGGCCTCAAGCTTGGGGAGGACTGCATTCACTTCACGAGCAAACTACTTGAAGATGCGCTCAAAGGCTGGGGCATGAGCACCGCCCAAGATGCAAGCGATTGCATGCGGCTCCTGGAAGCCCCCAGCCCCCTCGTCCTGATGATGGTCATCATTCCTTCTTGGTGGTGGTGGCAGAGGAGGAAGCCCTGCATTGACTTGCGGGCGATCCTCACGAGGCTGATCCCTCCAAGCCCCCTCGCGAGGCTGGTCCTGCCAGCGGTCCTTGCGAGGCCGGTCACGCCACCCTCGGCGAGGGCCTCGGTCGTCCCATCGTCCTCCACCTCTTCCTCCGCCTCGGCCGTAGCCCCGATCATTTTGCTCGGGGCGTCGACCGACACGGCCTTCTCGCACGGCCCTGAGCTCTTGAAATTCGTTGGTGTTGTGGGTATGGAGGTCGTGGTACACATAGTACCGGCTGCCCTTGGACGATTCCGGCTGGTCCCTACCGCGCTTCATGTCCGTCTCTGCTGCAAGCACAGCTACTCCCTTGCACTTCACATCCTTGGCCTTGTCTTTCTTCTCTTCGGTGTATGCTGCTGGGAGCTAGAGAAGGGAGAGGCGTCCCTCCTTAGCCCTTGCGCACTTGGTTGCTAGGCTGAACAACTCTAGAGACGTGCACAGATCTTCGTGGATTTCTAGCTCCTCCTTAATCTTGATGACGCGGACGCCATCAGAGAACGCCGAGATGATGGCCTCCTCGGTCACCTTGGGAATCTTGAGGCGAGCGTTGTTGAAGCACTGGATGTACTTCTACAGGGTCTCTCCGGGCTGCTGCTTGACGCGACGCACATCACCCACGGCCGGCGGCCGGTCGCGAGTGCTCTGAAAGTTGGCGATGAAGCGAGTGCGCATCTCGTCCCAGGAGGAGATCGTGCCAGAGGGCAGGTTCAGGAGCCAGGTGCGGGCATTGTCCTTGAGTGCCATGGGAAACCAGTTAGCCATGACCTTTTCGTCCCTGTTGATGGCTTCAATGCCCAGCTCGTAGAGCTGTAGGAACTCTGCGGGGTCGGCAGTGCCGTTGTAGCGAGGAGGCAGGTCAGGTTTGAACTTGCCCGTCCAAGATATACTACGTAGCTCGGTGGTGAAGTCGCGGCAGCCTGTAGTGGCCACTGGAGCTCTCTGCTGATGTGGGGCTTGCTCCTGGAGATTCCCTCGCGCCGCTGCGTGGAGCAGCGCGGGGTCTTGACGTGCTGGCGCAGGGATGTAGTCATGGCATGCCGGTCCCGGGAGCACGTGCGCACCTTCTTGGGGACGAGGGATTTCTTGGCAGCTCCTTTCTTGTCGCGCGAGAGGGACGGCATAGGGGAGCCCACTACGGCACTAACGAGCTCGGTGATGCGAGCGAGCCACTCCTCGTAGAGGTCGTCGACGGGACGGTAGTGCAGAAGCTCACGCACCAGGAGCAATGCAGCGTGCGCATCCGTGGGGGTGCGACGGGCGTGGGAGGACGAACCAGCTGGAGTCAGCGACGGGGTGGCGGTGCGGCCTTCCCGCCGCACCGAAGGATGCAGCGACGAGGCCTGCTGCTCGTTCCCCGTCAGGCTGATGGCAGTGTTGGCGGCAGGCGACGGGGAATGATGGGGACACCCGCCGACGGGAGCCGTCTGGGCGACGCGGGCGGCGAGAGCAGCCCGACGCTCGGCACGAGCCCGGCGAGCGTCTGCCATGGACACGATGGGAGATCGAACGCGGAACAGGGGAAGAAAGATTCCGGCGCACCCCTACTTGGCGCGCCAAATGTCAGATGTTGGGTGCCGGTAGACCCTTAAGGTTCGAACTCTAGGGTGCGCGCGAAGATCTTCCCCCTACCACTCCATGTCCGATTGCCATGTGAGAATCAAAGCTAAAACGATGAAAAACACGAGGGACACAAGATTTATACTGGTTTGGGCCACCGCTGTGGTGTAATACCGTACTCTATGTGTCTGTGGTCGATTGCCTTAGGGGCCGATGATGAACAGTACAAGGGACGAACGGCCTCGCGAGAGGTGTTCTTGAGCTGGTGCGATGAACTGCTTGGATGAGTCCAATCGCCTACCAATCTAATGAGAGCTCGATCCTCCCCTTCTACTGTGGTGGCTAGCCCTATATATAGAGGCCCTGGTTCTCTTCCCAAATATTGAGCGAGAAGGCGCCAACAACGACCATTTTGAAGGGGAACATCTAGTACAAGTTATCCTGACTAAAGTTGGTCTTCGGTTGCCAAAGACATTGGTGATGACGCCGTCTTGGGCTCCACGGTGAACTCCATCCTGCTACTCTACTGGTCTTGGTCTCGTTGCACTAAAATGGCAACCTTTGCCTGATGCCTCGGTACTCCATGCCTGTGCTTGGCCCAATCCCACCAAATAGGAACCAAGGACACTGCACGGGTAGGTGCCCGCCTGGCGCCCGCCTGGTCTCAATTGTCACGGCTTGCATCATGAGCACCTCATGAGGTAGCCCTACCTTGATCTCTGCGTCTCCTCGCGAGCCTGCCTGGCAAGGCCGCTCCCGAGGAAGCCTCGTGTCGTCCGCCCCGCGAGGCTTGGCCGCTCACGAGGGTCTTGAGTTTTGCGCTGATGAAGATGGGTTGTACTGGGCCACCACTCGAGCCACGCCGGAGGCCGCAGGCAGGAAAGTCTTGGGAACCCCATTCCCAGAACACCGACAAAAGGGGAACGGGAAGCATGCAGGCAGCAAGAAGGGAATAACCATATACAGTTTCGTGGCCACCTAGCTAGGCGGATATTGGGGGAGCATGGGGAAGCGGAGAAGCCCACGTCCAATCAACTGCCACATGGCGCCCAAGGCCGCAGGCTGTTGGGGCCTGCGGTGCTCCGCACTTGCCCTTTCACTTTGCTTCTAAGCCAAGCCCAAGCGTGCCTTAGGCCCGGGGGCTACTGTCGGTGTTCTGGGAACGGGGGTCCCCAGACTTGCCTACCTACGGCCTGCGGCATGGCTCAAGTGGTGGCCCAGTATGGCCTAGCTTCATCAACTCAAGCTCAAGACCCTCGTGAGGGGCCAAGCCTCGCGGGGCGGGCGACGCAAGGCTTCCTCAAGAACGGCCTCACTAGGCAGGCTCGCGAGGAGGCGGAGAGATCAAGGCAGGGGTACCTCGCGAGGTGCTTGTGACGCAAGCCATGACAATCGAGACCAGGCGGGCGCCGGCCTGTGCAGTGTCCTTGTTTCCTCTTTGGTGCAAAGGGGCAAGCGCAGGCGTGGAGTATGGAGGCATCAAGCAAAGGTTACCATTTCGGTGCAACGAGACCAAGAACAGCAGAGCGACAGGACGGAGTTCACCATGGAGCCCAAGACGGCGTCATCACCAGGGCCTTTGGCAGTCGAAGACCAACTTTAGTCAGGATAACTTGTACTAGATGTTCCCCTTCAAAATGGCCGTTGTTGGCGCCCTTCCCGCTCGATATTTGGGAAGAGGACCAGGGCCTCTATAAATAGGAATAGCCATGACAATAGAAGGCATCTTATCTGGATCTCACTTAGAGCCAACAGAGACGGAGCAAATCCTCTCCAAGCACACCACCACAAAAACATCCCTCCCGAGGTTTTTCTTCCTCTGTACTGTTCATCATCAGCCCCAGAGGCAATCCACCACAGCACACACTGGAGTAGGGTATTACACCACAAGCGGTGGCCCGAACCAGTATTAACCTTGTGTCCCTTGTGTTGTTCATTAAGTAGCTTAGGTTCATAGCGAGGCGTTTGGATGTGTATCAGTAGGGGGAAGATCTTCACGCGCACCCCAGAGTTTGAACCTTAAGGGTTTTGCCGGAACCCGATATCCGACATTGTTGTAGAAGGTAGATATAAATTTTTAGTAATACAAAATTTTAGTAATATAAAATTTTAGGTATAGAACCTTTTGAATTATAGAAATGTATTGGAATGCTACCTGACAAATTTTTAGGTATCAAATTTAGTAATAGGAATTTCAGCAATCAAACTCTAAGTTATATTGTGAAATTAGGTCATTTTTCTATGGTTCAAGAAGTAGACAGTAAGTTATTGTATATTTACTTGATAGCTTATAGGGATTCACTAAGTCCTAACATGAGGATAATTATGTTTTTCTTTATATTTCATTTTTGCAGAAATCAAGGAGCCTGCATCATCCCCACCGTCGTCCCCGTCACCGACCCCCTTCGACCTCGAGGTGAGACCAGCCAAATCCCCATGTTGATGATGATGCAGATGTTTTGATAGGTGTAGTAGAGTAGTAGATGAGTAGTTGTGACAATTTCCATGGAATAGAAAATTTTCAATGTAGGTCTTTCAAATATGATGGAGATTTAGACATGCCATATGTAGTGTTGTGTACTACTAGTGCTTGCCCAAGTGGCCTATGTTTGCAGGGCAGACCTTAGAGTGGCCTATGTTTTGTCGGAGTGCTGATTAATTTCCATTCCGGCAAATTTCAGGCGGTCGATATATGTCCTTTTTAGCAAAGGTCATGCTAGATTTTTCCGTGAATTTTGGCATGACTTGTGCTAGAACATGTAGGAAATATTGAGTTGCCCAGATTTTCTAGAAATATAATTAAATGACATTTTGGGTTGACTTTAAGTCTGTCGGGACACCACCATATATGAGAGAAGAACAATGCCGACTGTTGTCGTGGGGGTTGTTCTTCCTCTTCTTTCTCGTGATAGACCTTTTGGTAATGCACGGGAAGGAAGAGAAGGACGACCATCACCGACGATCGCAAAAGTCGGAGAGGAATCAGTCATGGTGAGTCTCCACCATAAATGAGAGGACGAAGAATCCCGACTGTTGTCGTGGGGGTCATTTCTCCTTCATTCCCGTGTGCTAGAAATTTTGGTGTAATGCATTCGGGGACGAAGGGAGGAGCGACCATCACTGACGGTCGAATATATACACCACGTGAGCTCAGACTTTTCAAGAAAAGACTCGACACACCGATAGTCAACCCATGATGAATAATAATGATCTAATATAGTTTTTTTAGTACATTTATTTAATTTTAGAAGTTTAATCTTTGAATTATGAACATAGGAAATGTCTGACGATGACGATAGGTTCCCAGAGTGCGACTGGTGCGGCGACGACCGGGTCTGTGCGACAGGCCTCACCTGGTAGACGGTCGGCGCTTCAATATTAAGCTCGACGAGACATTCGCTGTTAAAACGGTACACAACGACAAGTCTTTTTTTCATAATTAGCCATGACTCTGCTTCTTCAATGTGTAATTTTTTGACCCACAAGTATAGGGGATCAATCATAGTCCTTTCGATAAGTAAGAGTGTCGAACCCAACGAGGAGCAGAAGGAAATGACAAGTGGTTTTCAGCAAGGTAATGTCTGCAAGCGCTGAAATTGTAAGTAGCATATAATTTGGTAGCATGTTAATTTGTAATGAGCATGTAATGGTAACGGCAAATAATATGCAGCAAGATAGCCCAATCCTATTGTGGCAAAGGACAGGCCAAAACGGTTTCTTAGAATAAGCAAAGTGTTCTTGAGGGCACACGGGAATTTCATCTAGTCACTTTCACCATGTTGGCTTGATTTGTGTTCACTCTTTGATAATTTGATATGTGGGTGGATCGGTGCTTAGGTGTTGTTCTTACTTGAACAAACCTCCTACTTATTATTAACTCCCTTGCAAGCATCCGCAGCTACGAGAAAAGTATTAACATAGAATCTAACCATCGCATTAAACTTTTGGATCCAAGTCGGTCCCATACGAAGTAGCACATAAACTAGGGCTTAAGCTTTTGTCACTCTAGCAACCCATCATCTAATAAGTACTCCACAATGCATTCCCTTAGGCCCAAATATGGTGAAGTGTCAGGTAGTCGACGTTCACATGACACCACTAAGGGAATCACACCATACATATTATCAAAATATCGAACACATATCAAGTTCACATGATTACATGCAACATGATTTATCCCGTGACATCAAGAATAAAAGTAACTACTCACAAGTGATAAAAATGTTCATGATCAGAGGGGTATTAAATAGCATAATGGATCTGAACATATAATCTTTCACCAAATAATCCATATAGTGATCAAATCAACATTACTAATCACCCACAGGTTCCAATCCGAGGTTGCGTTACAAAGGTTGAACACAAGAGATGAATAGGTTTTGAGAGGAGATGGTGCTGGTGAAGATGTTGATGAAGATTGGCCTCCCGAAGATGACGGGGTTGTTGGTGATGATGATGACGATGATTTCCCCCTCCGGGAGGGAAGTTCCCCCGACGGAATCGCTTCGCCAGAGGGAAAAAGTGCTCCTACCCAAGTTCCGCCTCGAGACGGTGGCGCTCTGTCCCAAAAGTCCTCTCCTTACTTTTTTCTAGGTCAAAATGACTTATATACCAGAAGATGGGCACCGGAGGTAGGCCGAGGAGGGCACAACCTACCAGGGAGCGCATGGGCTCCCTGGCGCGCCCAGGTGGGTTGTGCCCACCTGGTGGGCCCCCTATGGTAGTTATTCACTCCAATAATTCTTATTTATTCCATAAAAATTCCTCGTGAAGTTTCAACTTATTTGGAGTTGTGCAGAATAGGTAGCCTGACGTAGCTTTTTCAGGTCAAGATTTCCAACTGCCGGAATTCTCCCTCGTTGTGTGAACCTTGCATATTATCAGAGAAAAGGCATTAGAATTACTCAAAAAAGCATTATTATGGATAAAAACATTATAAATAACAGTAGATAAACATGATGCAAAATGGACGTATCATAATTTCTGTCTTTTACAATTCGACTAGATTATCCCATGCCATGCGAGACGCTATGTCTTGCAAAGATCTCAATTTCAAGATCATGAAAATATGGAGACAAAGATAACTCATCTCAGACCCATCATGGTTATGATTTTTTGTAAAGCTATACAATTCGGAGAGAGTATCCATTTTGGTTGCTCGAATTGGGAAGCACTATGCAAGGCGTGTGATTTTCAGAGGGTATGCATTTCACCTTCGATCTTGGTGATCTCAAGATGACATCGACAAAGAGAATATGGAAATTTGGGTCGTTGTTGATACACTTCCACTTCTACCTCTATGTGAGTTTCTCAAACATATTTATTAAGTAATTTATATTGTTTATTTCAAAATAGTTGACAGCTTATTTTCATTCTTCAAAAAATGTATGAAAGATGGTAGATAGAACCTACTACACTGATGGCGCTGAATTAACTTATGAGGAGAAAGATCATCTTATCTCATTTATAATTGATGTTGAGAATTACAATATCAATAATGAAACTCCTGCACATTATGGCAATACGTACCACTAGTGCACATGTCAAATTCTAGAGTGGCATAAGCCTTTGGGAAAACTTTGTTTTGCCACTCTAGCTTTTGCCCACTTTGCTTATGCCACTATAGAATTCGACATCTCACTTTTGCCACTCCTAGCTTTTGACAATACATCACATATGACATTGCATGGCAAAAGCAATAATTTTTCATTTCAGTTTTGTCACTCTTAGATTTTGACAACGTATCACAATTGCCACTCTGAAAATTTTGCTTTTGCCACATAATGGCATTTGTGATAATTGTCAAAAGCTAAGAGTGCCAAAAGTGAGATGTCAAATCCTAGAGTAGCATAAGCAAAGTGGCCAAAAGCTAGAGTGGCAAAAACAAAGTTTTCACAAAGAACACTTCATGCTGGCAAGGGGGGCCTTCAATAGGGACCTTGAGAGGTAGCCTTGCCATCACAGCTTGACGTTGAACGAGTCCGGAGTCATACCCGTTGTCGTCCGAGGACGTGGTGATGTCGTAGTTTGGTTGAGCCGAACGCATGGTGTTATGTGTTCAATATAAGCCCCCACGGTCGCCCATGGTATCTTGAGCGTGAAGTTGTGTTGACGAGGCATGTTGAGCGCAATGGTGGCAGGCGGGCCGTGGGGAGCGTATCCCTATTTGCGGCGTACGCAGGCGGGCTCCCATGACGGGGATCGGGCTCAAGCCCATTTGGTTGTATCTTTGGCCTTTACGGCGGGCTGATACATCGGCCCGTTGGTGATTGCTTGGTCTTCGGCTGCCAGGGCCGCATTGTGTTCCTCGGTCCGGAGTGAGCGCTCCGTGTTGCAGTTGATTGTTATGACGCCTGTGGGACCAGGCATCTTCGGCTGAACGTATGCATAATGCGGGATGGCGTTGAATTTGGCGAACCCCATTCAGCCGAGGAGGGCATGGTAGCTGCTGCCGAATGGGGAGATATCAAAGATCAAGTCTTCACTTTGGAAGTTGTCCGATGAGCCGAATACCACTTCTAGGGTCACTGTGCCTGAGCAGCGGACCTCTAGGGCTAGAATAACCCCCTTGAAGGTGGTGTTACTGGGTTTGATCCTTGACGGATCGATCCCCATTTTCCTCACTGTGTCTACGTAAATCAGATTGAGGCTACTGCCTCCGTCCATCAGGACTCTCGTGAGGTGGTACCCATCGACAATGGGGTCAAGTACCAGGGTTGTTGATCCTCCATGACGGATACTGGTCGGATGGTCCCTGCGGTCAAAGATGATCGGGCAAGCTGACCACGGGTTAAACTTCGGTGCTACGGGCTCGACGGCGTACACATCTGGTAGTGCATGATTCCTCTTGTTCCTTGGTATATGGGTGGTGTAGATCATGTTCACCGTCTTGACTTAAGAAGGGAAGGGTTTTTGGCCTCCACTGTTCGGCCTGCGGGGCTCCTCATCATCGTCACTTCGTGGGCTTTTGCCAGAGTCTTCGGCTGTAAACTTGCCAGCCTGTTTTATCACCCAACAATTACGGTTGTTGTGGTTGGCGGGTATTTCGGTGGTGCCATGGAGCTGGCAGGGCCTGTCCAGGATTGGGTCCAACTTGGTTGGCCCATCCTGGATGCCTTTAGAAGGCTTTTTTCGGGACCCGGACTTTGGATTATGGAATCCGGCATTTACTGCCGTCTCGTCAGCTTCATCGTCGTTGTCGTGACGTTTGTTCTTGTTCCGTCGAGGCTTCCCGTTTCCTTCCCAGACTTCCGAGGTGTCGGGGGCTTCTGGGTTAGTGCTTGGACGAGCCAACCAACTATCCTCTCTGGCACAGAAGCGGGTCGTGAGGGAGGTAAGAGCTAACATCATTCTCGGCTTGTCCTGGCCGATCTGACGTGCTAGCCATTCATCTCGAATACTATGTTTGAAGGCAGCTATGGCTTTGATGTCTGGACAGCCAACGATCTGGTTTTTCTTGGTCAAAAACCAGTTCCAAAATTGTTGGGCTAACTAACCGGGCTGCTGGATAACGTGGCTCAGGTCATCGGCATCCGGGGGCCAGACATAAGTGCCCTGAAAGTTAGCTCGAAAGGCCTCCTCGAGCTCCTCCCAGCATCCTACGGAGTCTTCGGGAAGGCTATTTAACCAGTGTCTGGCCGGACCCTTGAGTTTTAACGGTAGGTACTTAATGGCATGGATGTCGTCTCCTCGTGCCATATCAATGTGTAACATAAAATCTTCGATCCATATTGTCAGATATGTTGTCCAAATATAGTGTTGGATATCGGGTTCCGGCAAAACCCTTAAGGTTCAAACTCTGGGGTGCGCGCGAAGATCTTCCCCCTACCGATGCACGTCCGAACGCCTCACTGAGAATCTAAGCTAAGCGATGAGTAACACGAGGGACACAAGATTTATACTGCTTCGGGCCACTATTGTGGTGTAGTACCCTACTCCAATGTGTGGTGTGGTGGATTGTCTCGGGCTGATGATGAACAAGACAAGGGAGAACAGCCTCATGAGAGGTGTTCTTAGGCTGGTGCGATGAACTACTTGGGAGAGTTCGACCGCCTCTCGATCTGATGGGGACTCTATGAGATGCCCTCTACTGTGGTGGCCAGCTCTATATATAGAGGCCCTAGTCCTCTTCCCAAATATTGAGCGGGAAGGGTGCCAACAACGGCCATTTTGAAGGGGAACATCTAGTACAAGTTATCCTGACTAAAGTTGGTCTTCGGCTGCCAAAGGCACTGGCGATGACGCCGTCTTGGGCTCCACGGTGACCTCCATCCTGCCGCTCTGCTGGTCTCGGTCTCGTTGCACCGAAATGGTAACCTTTGCCTGTTGCCTCGGTACTCTGCGCTTGTGCTTGCCCCCTTTGCACCAAAGAGGAAACAAGGACACTGCGCAGGCCGGCGCCCACCTGGTCTCGATCGTCATGGCTTGCGTCACGAGCACCTTGCGAGGTACCCCTGCCTTGATCTATCCACCTCCTCGCAAGCTTGCCTGGTGAGGCCGCTCCTAAGGAAGCCTTGCATCATCCGCCCCGCGAGGCCTAGCCCCTCGTGAGGGTCTTGAGCTTGAGCTGATGAAGATGGGCCGTACTGGGCCACCACTTGAGCCACGCCGCAGGCAGGAAAGTCTGGGGACCCCCGTTCCCAGAACGCCGACAGTAGCCCTCGGGCCCAAGGCGCGCTCGGACTTGGCTTAGCAGGGAAGTGAAAGGGCAAGTGTGGAGCGTCGCGGGCCCCAACAGGCTGCGGCCTTGGTCGCCGCGTGGCGGTTGATTGGACGTGGGCATCCCCGCTTCCCCATGTTGCCTTGGCGGCTGCCCGTCTGACAAAAGGCTGGTCCGGGTTCGGCTTACCTTCATTGCTCTCGTTCTCCTTGCTTCAGATCCCCTTCTTGCCATTGTCTTCCTGCTTTTGAAATCTCTAGATCCGCCGCAATCTTTCACCTCCGGCGAGCAATGGCGCCCCGCAAGACCGCGGCCGGGCTCCACCGGCCTGGTACTTGCCGGCTCTCGATCCCCCAAACATGACAGAGAAAAAACCTCGCCCTCACGTGCCTGATGACGGCGGCGCAAGGCAGCGAGATGGGGAAGACTGCGCTCCGGCCTGGCTCCGTCCAGCCAGAGGACAAGGTGAGCACCTTCTATCCCTTCTTCATAAGCGTCGTCATTGCTGGTCTGGTGCCTCCTTTCTCTGAGTTCTTTGCCGTCCTCCACCAGTATAATCTACATGCTCTGCATCTCCACCCCAATTCTATTCTCCTCCTGTCGATCTTTGCCTACTACTGCAAGGCACACGTCGGGGTGACGCCCTCCGTGGCCTCGCTGCGCCTCTTCTTCTCCCTCCGAGTCACTGGAGCCAACTTCTCGGCGTGCGCAGGCTTTGTTGCGTTCTCCAAAACCAACGCCATCTCGATGGCCGGGAAGAGGGCCGACGGCTTCTGGAGCAAGTGGGTCATGATGGATGCTGGATGCACCAACTCCCGGCTGGCGCTGCCCATGGGGCAGCCCCAGACCGTCGAGGCTTTATGAAGAGGGTCTGGAGAAGCCGCTAGCCGGAGCCACGGAAGGCCTCGCCAAGCTACTCCCTTTCCTGGTCAAGGCGCTTGAGGAGGTCGTGATCGGCATCCGCCCCATGGCCGAGGTCGAAGCTCGCGTCCTTTCCTCTGCAGCGCTGATGCGGATCCTCACCCACGTCTACCTCTGCAACCCCGACGCTAACCTCGACGACCTGCTGGAACTTGTGGATGCCGAGCACTCCGCCACTGCTGCTGAGGCCGTGAAGGGCCGAGCGGAGGCCTTGCTTGCAAAGTTCCGTGCATGCAACACTGCACCCAAGCGAGGTGCTGCTAGCTCCGCGGCCTCAGGGGGTGGAGCTGAAAAGCGCAACTCTACCACGAACGATGGCACTGCCCAAGGGTGATCTTCTCACGGCTTCTTTCCTGCAACATGTACCTTGCCTCATGGAGGCGTTTAAACTGGTGTTTGGTATCGTGAGAAGAATTTATGGTCTGTAATATTTGCTCCCGAATTTGCTTCTGAATTTTCGAGATTTTGCGGTTTCCTTCCTATTTGCTTTGTGTTCTACATCGGTAGGGCTCGACCCCGCGCATACCTCAGCCGCCGTTAGCCCCGACCGGATCACCAGGACAGAACTAAGGAGTGAGGGGCTACGTGGCAAGTTAGGCTCCTGAGTCGCGATGCTCAGGAGTCCCCCTTGACGTGCAAACACCAAATAGGGTGGCGGTGTAGGGGTGGATCTGTCGTTCTATGTCGGCAGGGCCCGACCCCGTGCATACCTCAACCGCCGTTAGCCTTTCGGAACTAAGGAGTGAGGGGCTACGTCACCAGTTAGGCTCCTGAGTCACGATGCTCAGGAGCCTCCCTTGACGCTCAAACGGTCTTCATACCTTGGCTCCGCTCGGGGAGGGGGGCGCGACGACCAGGTCAGAGGGACCTGTGAAAGCACAAGTGCTCCCTAGGTGGTTTTGGTAATTAATGTCAACATATCTCTTGTTGGACTAACACTTTTATCTAGTATGTTTCAGATAAGTTCAACAATGGAGTGGCATGGACTAAAGGATGTGGGAACTCCTTCAAGATGCTAAGGAGAAAGGATTGGCTCAAGCTTCAAGCTCAAGACTCTTCATTTTACATTTTAGTGATCCAAGATCACATTGAGTCTATAGGAAAAGCCAATACTGTCAAGAAGGGATGAGGTGTTGCTTAATGAGTTTCTTGCTCCACGCTGCTTAGTGATATGCTCCAAAACCCTCAACTACTTTCCCACTTCCACACATATGTCCAAAACCTTAAGTCAAACTCGCCCTACCGATTCTTTTCTATCCGCGCCACCGAAGTTTGGATGTCATAGCCACTGCCACAAACCCTAGGCAAATCGGTCTCACCGATAGGGATCTCGGTCTCACCGAGATGGGATTGTAATCTCTCTGTGTATGTCCATTACCAAAATTGGTCTCACCGATTTTGAGCAATCGGTACTACTGAGATTACAATGCAAACTTCCTGGTTAACTCATTACCAAAATCGGTCCTACCGAGTTTGTGTAATCGGTCCAACCGAGTTTGCCTGACCAACTCTCTGGAAAGCTTATTACCAAAATCGGTCTTACCAAGTTTGTGTAATCGGTCTTACCGAGATTACGTTATGCCCTAACCCTAACCATATTGGTCTTACCAAGTTGCATATCAGTCCCACCGAAAATCCTAACGGTCACTTGATTTGCTAAATCGGTTCGACCGAGTTTGTTGATTCGGTCCCACCGAGTTTGGTAAATTGTGTGCAACGGTTAGATTTTGTGTGGAGGCTATATATACCCCTCCACCTCCTCTTCATTCGTGGAGAGAGCCATCGAATCTAACCTACACTTCCAAAGCATACATTTTCTGAGAGAGAACTACCTACTCATGTGTTGAGGCCAAGATATTCCATTCCTACCATATGAATCTTTATCTCTAGCCTTCCCCAAGTTGCTTTCCACTCAAATCCACTAGATCCAAATCCTATGAGAGAGAGTTGAGTGTTGGGGAGACTATCATTTGAAGCACAAGAGCAAGGAGTTCATCATCAACGCACAGTTTGGCTAGGTGTCACTTGGGAGCCTCCGACAAGATTGTGGAGTTGAACCAAGGAGTTTGTAAGGGCAAGGAGATCGCCTACTTCGTGAAGATCTACCGCTAGTGAGGCAAGTCCTTCGTGGGTGATGGCCATGGTGGGATAAACAAGGTTGCTTCTTCGTGGACCCTTCGTGGGTGGAGCCCTCCGTGGACTCGCACAACCGTTACCCTTCGTGGGTTGAAGTCTCCATCAACGTGGATGTACGATAGCACCACCAATCGGAACCACGCCAAAACGTCCGTGTTCCAATTGCCTTTGAATCCTCCAAACCCTTCCCTTTACATTCTTGCAAGTTGCATGCCTTACTTTCCGCTGCTCATATACTCTTTGCATGCTTGCTTGCTATGTATTGTGAATGTTAAAATTGTGCCTAAACTCCACTTAAACTTAAGGAAACTTAAAAACTGCAACTTTGGTACTTAGTGTCTAATCACCCCCCTCTAGACACCTCTTCTCAAGGTCCTACAACCTGGCTGGGTGCCCTGTGCTCGGTCATGACCTGGGCATAGCCCCTGTGTCCAACCACCTCGCGCGGCGCTCCCGAGGGGAGGCGCTATGATGAGGCTGCATGCTGAGCACTGGGCTCCCTGAGGTTGATACAGCCGTGGGCTGCCCTCACTTGTTTATCACCGGTGCGGAGCATAGCGCTTCCATATGTGTACGGGCATAGCCGCTCGTCGATAGTGTTGTCAGCCAGCGCAGAGCATGGTGCTTCTACTGGTACGTGGGAGGGGGGCCCCTCCTAGAGGAGCCCCCGGGCTGTGTACAGCCCTGCTCTGACATGTGGCGAGCACGGTAGGGCTAGACGAGGTGTATCTGGGCACTTGTGAGCCAGCGCAGGACTCACGAGGCCCTACCTCAATGCGGGTTGCGCCTGATCTTGAGCCTTGGGCGGCTGAGTGTTCCTGCAAGGTGGTTTGATGCAAACGCTCTACGGCCTCAGGTCCCGGCCGTCGAGCTAGCTCAGCCGCCGCTAGTATGCCAGGTTGCAATGTCGTGGTCAAGGCCAAGGGATGAGGGCTGGAGAGCCAGTAAGAGCTCCTGAGTCGCGATGCTCTTTTAACTTGCAAGCATTTTTGCATGAAGGAGAAGAAGGGGCCGCGATGGGCGAGAGATGATAATCATATGCAGGTTAACCGCAAAGAGCAAATCAGCTTAGATGTAGGAAAGACACATGCCACTGGGTCTGGCCCGAGCGGCTTGGGGATGATGCAGCCTGAGGGGCGCCCCCAACAAGGTAAGATAAAGGCATAAGCAAAACGGATACTTTCATGGGGATGCACTCCACGCAACACGGGAATGATGCAGCCCTGAGGGCACTCCCAGCTGAAATGAAACTCGAAAGATGTCACCTGATATCATTGCAGAGCGAGTGTTGGAGTAGCTGATGACATGTGGTGAAGAAGCCAATCCTCATGAGCCTTCGGGGCCCTGAGCGTCGGGAGGCTCTTGAGGTCCGGGCGGCTCCTCAAGGTCCATCTCCATCTCCTCCAGGAACACACGGTGCCTGGCCACTTGAGCCTCCAGAATGCTCTTCATCAGGCACTGGTGAGCAGCAGCCATGTTCGGCAGGCCGAAAGTCATGCGAACGTAGCTGTGAGGTGGACCTTCGGAACGTCCCACGCGCGAAGGCCAGAAACGCTCCTGAGACGTGACTCGATTGAGTCCTGGGTAGTCGATGTAGACACGTAGCCCGCCATCCTCGCCTGGATGGGGAGCTGCGCCGGGTAGGCGGCGGTTGCCACGCATGACTCTTGATTCCTGCAGCTGCTGAGTAACCTTGGTGTTGAACTCCTGAGGGTTGGGCCCTCGTTGCCTTATGCCTTCCTAAGGGAAACATGTCGTGAAGCACGCCTCCAAGTGGTGCCCGAGCGCCTCCCTCATGATCTTGGCAAAGTCAGTGGCCCTCCAGGAGAGAGCCCCCGAGCCTTGTCCGAGGAGGGCGTTGGGCGCGCCTTCCTATGCGACGGAGGGAGGCGCCCCTTGGAAGGCACGAATCCTGGTGCGATGCCACCGGAGGTGTCTGCCTCCTGAGGCCTTGAGCTCGGTGATGTCTTATTCTTCTTGGGAGCTGCCTCGGGAAGGTTCCCACTCTTGCTGTCTGGGTCCTCGATTGACGCGGCTTGGAAGGCACGCTCGAGAGAGCACACCACATCCTTGTCTTCAAAGGGGACTGTGATGACTCCGCCGCTTTCCTGCATCTTGAGGACATTGTAGCCATGGTGAGTCACTGCCATGAACTTGGCCAGGGTTGGATACCCAAGGATGGCATCGTACGGCAGGCGAATGTGGGTAACGTCAAAGTCGATGAGCTCGATATGGTAGTTTTTGCGCTGTCCAAAGGTGACAGGGAGGCGGACCTGCCCTATCGGAGTGGTGAAACCATCAGTGACTCCTGGGAAAGGCTTGGTTGGCTGAAGCTGATCATATGGCACTTGGAGATTGTTGCACGTCTCGACGGACAGAACGTTGAGTCCTACGCCACCATCGATGAGGGTCCTAGTGACTTGCACGTTGTTGATGACTGGGGAATAGAGCATTGGGAGGACACCGGCTGTTGCCGCACACTTGAGCTGGTCCGCTGAGCTGAACATGGTGGCGCACGTGGACCACCTGAGAGGGTGCGTGGCCTCGAGCTTGGGGAGGACTACGTTCACCTCACGAGCAAACTGCTTGAAGATGCGCTGAGAGGCTGGGGCCTGGGCACCGCCCAAGATGCAAGCGATAGCGCGTGGCTCCTGGAAGCCCCCAGCCCCCTCGTCCTGATGATGGTCTTCATTCCTTCTAGGTGGCGGTGGCAGAGGAGGAAGGCATGCATTGCCTTGCGGGCGATCTTCACGAGGCTGATCCCCAAGCCCCCTCGCGAGGCTGGTCCTATCACCGGTCCTCGCGAGGTCGGTCACGCCACCCTTGGTGAGGGCCACGGTCGTCCCATTGTCCTCCACCTCTTCCTCCTCCTCGGTCATAGCCCCGATTGCTGCGCTCGGGGCGTCGATCGACATGTCCTTCTTGCACGGCCCTGAGCTCTTGGCATTCATTGGTGTTATGGGTGTGGAGGTCGTGGTACACGAAAATCGACCGCCCTGGATGACTCCGCTGGTCACCGCCATGCTTCATGTCCGCTCTGCTGCGAGCATAGATGCTACTTTGCGCTTCATGTCCTTGGCCTTGGCTTTCTTCTCTTCTGGGTCAGCAGCGGGGAGCTCGAGAAGGGAGAGGCGTCCCTCCTCAGCCCTTGCGCACTTGGTCGTCAGGTTGAGCAGCTCTAGAGACATGCACAGATCCTTCTTCGTGGATCACCAACTCCTCCTTCATCTTGACGTCGCGGACGCCGTCGGAGAACGCTGAGATGATGGCCTCCTCGGTCACCCTGGGAATCTTGAGGCGAGCGCTGTTGAAGCGCTGGATGTACTCTCGCAGGTTTCCTGTGCTGCCGCTTGATGCGGCAAGAGTCGCCCACGACCGGAGGACGGTCGCGAGTTACCTGGAAGTTGGCGATGAAGCGGGTGCACGTCTCGTCCCAGGAGGAGATCGTGTCGGGAGGCAGGTTCAGGAGCCCGGTGCAGGCATCGTCTTTGAGCGCCATGGGAAACCAATTCGCCATGACCTTTTCGTCCCCGTTGGACGCTTCGATGCCTAGCTCGTAGAGTTGCAGGAACTCCGTGGGGTCGGCAGTGCCGTCGTAGCGAGAAGGCAGATCCGTCTTGAACTTGCCCGGCCAGGCGACACTGCGTAGAACGGTGGTGAAGGCGCGGCATCCTGCGGTAGCCATCGGAGCTCTTTACTGACGCAGGGCTTGCTCCTGGGGGTCCCCGCGCGCTGCCGCCAGGGGCAGCGTGGGGTCTTGACGCGGTGGGGCAGGGATGCGGTCATGGCGTGCCGGTGCAGGAAGCACGCACGCACCTTCTTCGAGACGAGGGATTTCTTAGCAGCTCCGTTCTTGTCACGCGGGCGCCGGACGCGGTGGGTCTCGTCCAGGGGCCGCGCGCCTTGGAGCCAGGGCGCCTTCTTGTGGAGCAGGTGGCGGAGGCACCTCCTGAGCTGCATCGCCCGTGCAGGACGGAGGGCGAGGAAGCGAGAGGGACGGTGCAGGGGAGCCCCCAGCAGCGCTGTCAGGACCCCGACTCAATGCCACATCGATCTAGCATGTAACACCTCATATCACTTTGCGGCCTCACGCACGGTATCCCCACGGGTGTGGCCTTACCTTTGCCCGGGACCGTTTGCGCCTTTTGGCACACGTATATGATAGTGTCGCTAGCATCCATATGATAAGGAGCCCGGCTGACATGGCTAGTCGTAAACCCAAAGTGGCGCAAACTTTCAGGACAGCATCCATGACCCAAAGATCGAACGTGTCGGTCATCACGAAAGTGAATCTGTGCTATAGCACGGGCTAACAGACTCGTGAACCGGGCTGTAGCGGCTAACAGACTCCGGTATTCATCGCTGACATTTCCCGAAGCGATGTATACAGAACGAAGAAGGACACATGCCGCCAGCCTAAGTGTTCGGAGCAAGAGCACGCTACCATGGCTCAAAGGAAGCACTAGGAGACATTTCCGTAAAAGAGGCTACTAAGGATAAACAACTAGATAGTCGATCACACACATAGCAATACACATTACACGACGATATCATGCAAGTATGTGATGTACAACATGGCATCACAACATAACTCAACAACTCATATAGATAAAGGCTCGTAAGAGCCATCATAGCATTTATTGCAAACAGGGTCACAGGACCCATCATACAGAGCGCATAAGCAACAAGCGGAAGCATTACATGTCCGGGTACGTATATCTACAAATGAAAAAGGTGAAGAGCCTAACTAACTACAACATCCGATCAAGATCATAGCTGAGGTACAAGCTACTTGTCAAGTCCACAAGACACTAGTAAGACCAAGTCTCCGCCGCAAAAGCATAAATAAAGCAACATGAGTACAAAGGTACTCAAGAAGACTTACATCAGATCCTATCATACATGCATTTGTATCAAGAGGGTAATGTGGGGTTTAGTTGCAAGCAAGACAGCTTTGACTCTATGGCTATCCTGTTTCTACGACTACCGAACTTCTTTGAGGTGATATGGCGCTGCAGTCCACTAATCACCACACAATACACTACTATGGATTCATCCCCGCCTCCCACGAGAAGGCCATCCATAGCACTCACACTTGTCTTGAGCATTTTATAGTATCCACTTCAAGTTGTCTATGTACCATGTATGCATCCAAGAAGTCCATATCCATGACCCGCTATTCAATAGATCATGTTAACCCTGCAGGGTGTACTTCTTCACACACGCCTCGCCACTTACCACCTTGTACACGCTCGTGTATCTCGGCAACCTTCAAGCGAAGCTTTGGCGAGGAGTCGGCCACGACCGACTAACCACACAAGACTCTAGTCCGTGTTTATCGCCTATTCGGGTTCCATCCGCAAGGAGATCCGCCGGGTGTCGCCACGGCCCCAAACGATGTGAGCAGGGTTCCCAAGCCCACCATCCGGTGCCACTTGGTACACCGTACATCAGGTTTAGTCTGTCCCAAGCCCACGGCCGGGTGCCACTTGGTAGACTACTAACACTACGCACAAACACCGTAAACTAGTTGCGACTCGGACAGAGACCAAGTTGGTTAATAAGTCGAGAGGGGTCGAGTTACTGGAACCCAATGTGTGGTAGTATCGAGTCATTGGACAACATACATAGAACTCGGTGCTTAAGGACGGTTCCAGTGAGACAACCCACCATGTACTCCTACATGGCCTCTCACCGCTACCTTTACCAAATCGTGTTCACACACTTAACTCTCAGCACCAGAACAACTCATAACACTCCAATTCATTCCCAATGAATCAGACCTGACACAACTCTAAGCAATAGCAGGCATGGCATGGTAGGTACACAACATGGCTCAATCAACTCCTACACATGCTAGTGGGTTTCAACTATTTATTGTGGCAATGACAGGTCATGCAGAGGAATGGGTTCAACTACCGCAGCACAAAGTAGCAGATGAATCGTTGTTGTCCTAATGCAATAACTGAGAGCAGGAGCGAGAGAGTAGGATTGTATCGAAATGAACAAGGGGGTTTGCTTGCCTGGTAGATCAACAAGGAAGGCACTGCTTCACAGACAGGTACTCTGGAGCGGTCTCCGGAGCAGGACCTATCGAGAAGGAACGGTGCCAACAATCAAAACACAAGGATATGCAACAATATGATGCATGAACATGGCATGTAGATGTGATGCTGTTTGAGCTAATGCAACTAGTATTCAAATTGAATGAAGTCCATTTGAATCAAGGGTTCAAATGCAACTCCAAATTAAGCTCTTATAAATGCCATTTACATGTTTTCACTTATACAGTAGGTATAAGTTGGTTTTTCATGCATGAAACTAGTACAGATGGAAAGATTGCATTTTTCTGTAATTTTTCATATATAAATTATTTCAATCTGAGTTACGGTTGAATTTCTATGATTTTTTTGAAGTTTTGCTAATTTTCTGGAATTCCTGATTTAATTTAAATCCAGAAAATAAATAATTGCGCCAAGATCAGCACATGCTTTGCGCCAAGAAGTCAACGATCTCGATCGGTAAAACCCGACGTGGGGGTCCACACGTCAATGACACGGGTTAAACAGGGGGTTAGTTTTATCTTAATTAGAGGATTAGTGGCATTGGGCCCACTGGTCAGTGTCAGCAGGGGTAATTAGTCCTAAACTAATCTAGTCAGGGGCGGGGCCCACGTGTGTTAACCCCAGGGAGGTCAAACCCCGGGTCGAACAGGTCAAACTTGCCAGCGACTCGACGCCGGCGAGGCCAGACTCGGCGCAGGGCCTCGGATTTCGCCCTCCGGCGACCATTTGGACGGCAGAGACCACTGGCGAGGAGCCAGCACTCGTCCGCGTCATCTGGAGCAAGTGGGAGAGGCGGGGACGGCCGGAGCTCGCCGGAGCGGGGCTCGGGGCGGCGACCAGAGTTCGGCCGAGGACGGGCGCAGCGCTGCGATGCATGGGGGCGGCAGCTGAGAGCACCGGGGCGTAGCCCGGGCTCGTCCGCATCCTGCAGCGGCGACGGGAGGGCGTAGGGTGGCCGGAGCTCGCCGGAGCAGAGCTCGCGGCGGCGGCCGGCGTTCGGGCGCGAGCGGAGATGCGGCTGCAGTGTGCGGGGGCGAGAACGGAGAGGGGAAGGAGGAGCAGCAACTCACAGTGGTTGCAGCGGGCTCGGGGACGGCCGGACGGCGACGTGCGGGCGTTGGAGATCTACGGCGGCCGGCAATGAAGAAGACGACGGTGGCGATGATGGAGGCCGTCCGGAGGTGCGTGGCTCGACGAGGAGGGAGAGGGGGTCTCGGAGGATCTGTGGAGCGCGTCGGGAAGGCGAGGCCGTGGCTGTGGGCGCGACAATAGTGGCCGGTGGCGGCGGTGGCGTTCGGCCGTGCGCGTGAGAGAGAGAGACAGAGGAGGGGACGAGGGCAAGGGAGAGTGCGAGAGAGGTCGGGGGAGGCGACGCTGCAGGGAGTCACGGAGCAAGCAGGAAGGCAGGAGGTGGCCGGGCGCGTGGCCGCGTGCGGTGAGCGCGTGCTCGGTGTCCTCCTGGCGCGGGAGACAACGACGGGCAATGCGATTGGCTGGGCGGTCTCATAGGTCATTGGCTGCACAAAGGCCCTTCAAGATGCAAATGCCCGCCGCACAGGAGGTAAGTGCAGGTGGGTTTCTTCCCTTTTTTCTATTTTTGTTTTCTGTAATTTGTTTTGATTTAGTTTTAAACACTAAATCATTTTATTTACTTATGCCAATTTTTATAGAAGCTAGTTATATTATTCCAGAGCTCCTTAATAAATGGCATAGTTTTTGGACATATATTATATATATAACATATATATATCCAAGGCAAAATAATTACTGGATTAATCCAAATGCCCAAAATAAATAGTTATGAGCTCCTAAAAATATTGGTTTGATTTTTATCTCTGTCCAATATTTTCAGAGAGCAACATGAGCATTTTTTTGGACCTTTTTGGAGCACTTTTTGTTTGGGCCATTTTAGAGATGATTCTGAGTATTGGGAGTGGCTGATCTATGTATCGAGCCTAACGAGTTACAAGAGTACTCGTGAGATTGGCTCGTTTAACTTGGTCTATAAACGATCTTAAACTAAAGCTCGGCTCGACTCGTTATTCTTCGAGTTCGAGTCGATTGAGCCGAGTCACGAGCTACTTGTTTAGCTCGCGAGCTTCGAGCTTTTTTCCAGCCCTAATCCCGGCGAACATCCTCTAGCAGAGTTCTACTTCTTGCACAATTAGCCAGCAGGAAAAAAAATCAGATCTTTGTACAAACCCTAGCACTAAGTGGCCACTAATGGGCATCAAGGACAGAGCAGATCCGTACCTATTAATCAGCTGCGTCAGAAGACTCCATGTCGCCCGAGCTCCAAGTCGCGCCTGTCTCCGGTCGCCGGATGTATGGCCGCCGCTTGGTTGAGCCCAATAATGGAGGATCCACAAACGGGAGGTAGGAGATAGCTCAGAATCGCCCACAAGACCGCGATTATCACAAGGCGTTGCGGCGTTGTCGGAAAGCATCCTTCCTGATCCATGGATCAGGACGGCAGTAACATCCCAGCTTCCCGCCAATTTGACTTGTTCCTTGTCGATCTTCCTGCCAAGGCCCGACGCGAGATCCAGGGCTCCCGACTTGGACATGGAAGTGGCGGCGCGCTCAGAAAGGGGGAGCGATGGGGGCGGCTGTGGTGGCGGGGACGGTGGCGACGGGCGAGGGAGGGCCGGCGACGGGCGGGAGGGCTGGCAACGGGCGGGGAGCGACGGCGACGGGTGGGGAGGACGAGCGGGCGATGAGGGGGGAGCGACGGACCGGGCGACAGGTGGGGCAAAGCGAGCCTAGAGCGCCATCGACGGGGACAGTGTGCATGAGATGCGAAGTTTTTTTTACCTCGATTGGTGGGGAGAGAGGAGGGGATAACCCCACAGTTCTTTTTACCTGGAAAAAAATAACCCCATCTCAAAGAATCTTTGCCGTCTGCTGCAGATGGCAAAGAGGTGGGGCTGGTATGCCGTTACACTTTTGACGGCCACAGGATTTGCCAACCTCTTTGCCATCTGCTGGCAAATGGCAAAGATTATTTGCCATCCACTAGCAGATGGCAAAGAATTGGCTGATGGCAATCATGTTCTTTGCCGTCTGTCAGTTCTTTGCCATCTGTTTTTTATAAGCAGATGGCAAAGACGTTCTTTGCCATCAGCTGGCAGATGGCAAAGAGCCGGCTGATGGCAAATTCCCTGTTTCTAGTAGTGACCATGGCTCCACTTAGCTGATCAAACAAATCATCAATTCTTGGCAAAGGGTATTTGTTTTTGATCGTGACATCATTCAACTGTTGGTAGTCCACACACATACGGAGGCTGCCATCTTTCTTGTCCACAAAAATAGCAGGTGATCCCCATGGTGAGGAACTAGGGCGGATATACCCTTTTTGGAGCATTTCATCAAGTTTTTTCTTTAGCTCCACTAATTCGGATGACGGCATTCAATAATATTTCTTGTGTATTGGTGTGGTTCCGGGCACAAGTTCTATTGCAAATTCAAGATCTCGATCAGGTGGCATGCCTGGCAATTCGTCTGGAAATACATCAGAAAACTCGCTGACCACCGGAATTAATTCCATTTCAGCTACTGTTGTAAAGACCATTTCCTTGGAGGGTATGCTCCTAGGAGCAATAAACTTTGTAGTTTGTCCATATTGGCCGGTCAAGTTGACTTCTCGGGTCGCACAATTTATGCAAACTTGGTACTGAGTCAGCCAATTCATACCCAAAATAGAATCCAACTTATCAGACTCAATAAGTATCAAAGAGGTTGGAAACGGATTCTGTTGATACTGACTTCCAGATTGCGGTAGACTAGATTGCTTCTGATAAGAGATCCTGATGTTTGTACCAGGATATTCTAGCCCAAAAGCGAACAAGGAAATTTGTTTTGGGCAACAAAACTCCTAGAAATAAAAGAGTGGGAAGCCCCAGAGTCAAGTAAAATTACTGCAGGTATGTTATTAACAGGGAACATACCAATGACGACTTCGGGATTCTCTTGGGCTTCGTCGGTGCAAATGTGATGAACGTATCTCGTGACGTCGTGCTGACTTGGACCTGCCTCCAAATAATGGACTTGTGGCTTGAACGTAACATTGGTCCGTTTGTTCTTGGGACACTGTTTGGCATAATGTCCGGTTTGTCCACAACTGTAACAAGAATTGTTGCGCAGGCGATTTCTAGAACTGGGTTGAGTACGTCACTCTTGACTTGGGTGGTGTCCAAGTTAACATTTTGTTGCCAATTAGGCTGGTATGCTACCTGAGTTGGCTGCCAGGTACGAACCTTCTGCACTGGTTGCATTCCCTTTTTAGGCTCAAACTTGCGCTTATGATCGTTATGGGAAGACTTATTATCTGATACAATCTTGTGTTCCCTTTCAGCAATGAAAGCCTTGTTCACCAGGGTTTGCAAATCTAGGAAATCGAACACTCTAAGAGCACAGCGAAGTTGCGGGTTTAATCCACCAAGAAACCTGTCCATCTTCCTTTCTTCATTGGCCACGTCATATTGAGAGTAGCATGACACGTGATTGAATTTCTGCAAATATTCTCCCACTGTCTGACTTCCTTGGAGGAGCGCGAGAAATTCACGTTGCTTAGTCTTCATAATTCCCGTAGGGATGTGATATTTCCGGAATTGCTCCTTCAATATTGATCAGGTAATGGCTTCATTAGCAGTCCCTATGGCTTTTCATTTTCCCACCATATAGCAGCAGCGCCTTCCAGATAATGTGTTACAAGTGGAACCTTATCGTCTTCATCAGTTCGAGCAACCTCAAGCTTCTTTTCCAAAGTTCTCAACCAATCATCTACATCCAAGGGATCAATGGCCTGACTGAAACTGGGAGGCTTAGTCCTTTGAAAATCAGATAACTTGGAGTGAGGGACGAGCTGATTTCCATTCTGTACAACCATTGATTGAATACTTCTGAATATTTCCATAAGATCATTATTCGTCGTTCCTCGAACATACGCATAATTTGCTCGGTGGAGGGCGAATTTGGCGGTGGAGGCGGTGGTGGAACATACGGCTCGGGTGATTGTCCTGCCTGTCGTGCGGAACGCCGAACAGGAGAACCCTCGCGAACGTTGCTACTGCAGCCTTCCCGCGTCATCCTAATATGATTTTTCCCAAGTCAACGCAACCGGGATGAGAAGCATTCAACAAAAACTAAGGAGAAAGCCAGTAACAAAAATCCAAGTGAAACCGAAAAGGCGAAGAAATTACGGCGAATAAAATTAAGTCCAACATAATTATACATAGACTCATACATGAAGGATAACAACATGCCAGGTCCAACTACCCTCATACATGAAACGAAACATCATGACTCGTACGACTACATCCATACTCCATCTCGACCACTGTGAATGCTCGAAATCTCTACTGCTCTGCTGGTGCTGCGGGGTCCTCTACTAAAGCAGACTCGAATCCAGAACTGACAGGGTTAACGGAGACCTCCAGGTTAAAAGTGAAACGACAACGCTGCCTCGAGGGCTCTCCCTCTGGGGCAGGTGATGTCTTCTTCTTCTTGGGAGCTGCTTTAGGAAGGTTTCCACTCTTGCTGTCTGGGTCCTCGATTGACGCGGCTTCAAAGGCGCACTAGAGAGAGCACACAGCATCCTTCTCTTCACAGGCATCTTAAGGACATTCTAGCCATGATGAGTCTGCCACTTCCTGGCATCTTAAGGACGTTCTAGCCATGATGAGTTACTCCCATAAACTTGGCCAGAGCGGGATATCCGAAGATGCCATTGTATGGCAGGCGAATGTGGGCGACGTCAAAGTCGATGAGTTCGGTACGGTAGTTCTTGCGCTGCCCAAAGGTGACAGGGAGGCGGACCTGCCCTATCGGGACAGTGGAACCATAAGTGACTCCGGAGAAAGGCTTGGTTGGTTGAAGCTGATCGTATGGCACTTGGAGATTGTTGAACATCTCGCCAGACAGGACGTTGTGCCCTACCCCACCGTCGATGAGGGTCCTGGTAACTTGCACATTGTTGATGACTGGAGAACAGAGCATCGGGAGGACACCGGCTGTTGGCACGCACTTGAGCTGATCGGTTGAGCTGAATGTGATGGCGCACGTAGACCACCTGAGAGGGCGCGTGGCCTCAAGCTTGGGGAGGACTGCATTCACTTCACGAGCAAACTACTTGAAGATGCGCTCAAAGGCTGGGGCATGAGCACCGCCCAAGATGCAAGCGATTGCATGCGGCTCCTGGAAGTCCCCAGCCCCCTCGTCCTGATGATGGTCATCATTCCTTCTTGGTGGTGGTGGCAGAGGAGGAAGCCCTGCATTGACTTGCGGGCGATCCTCACGAGGCTGATCCCTCCAAGCCCCCTCGCGAGGCTGGTCCTGCCAGCGGTCCTCGCGAGGCCAGTCACGCCACCCTCAGCGAGGGCCTCGGTCGTCCCATCGTCCTCCACCTCTTCCTCCGCCTCGGCCGTAGCCCCGATCATTTTGCTCGGGGCGTCGACCGACACGGCCTTCTCGCACGGCCCTGAGCTCTTGAAATTCGTTGGTGTTGTGGATATGGAGGTCGTGGTACACACAGTACCGGCTGCCCTTGGACGATTCCGGCTGGTCCCTGCCGCGCTTCATGTCCGGCTCTGCTGCAAGCACAGCTACTCCCTTGCACTTCACATCCTTGGCCTTGTCTTTCTTCTCTTCGGGGTCTGCTGCTGGGAGCTCGAGAAGGGAGAGGCGTCCCTCCTTAGCCCTTGCGCACTTGGTTGCTAGGCTGAACAACTCTAGAGACGTGCACAGATCTTTGTGGATTTCTAGCTCCTCCTTCATCTTGACGACGCGGACGCCATCGGAGAACGCCGAGATGATGGCCTCCTCGGTCACCTTGGGAATCTTGAGGCGAGCGTTGTTGAAGCACTGGATGTACTTCTCTGTGGTCTCTCCGGCTGCGCTGACGCGACGACATCACCCACGGCACGGCGGCGGTCGCGAGTGCCTCGAAGTTGGCGATGAAGCGAAAAGCATCTCGTCCCAGGAGGAGATCGTGCCAGGGGGCAGGTTCAGGAGCCAGGTGCGGGCATCGTCCTTGAGTGCCATGGGAAACCAGTTAGCCATGACCTTTTCGTCTCTGTTGATGGCTTCAATGCCCAGCTCGTAGAGCTGTAGGAACTCTGCGGGGTCGGCAGTGCCGTTGTAGCGAGGAGGCAGGTCAGGTTTGAACTTGCCCGTCCAAGATACACTACGTAGCTCGGTGGTGAAGGCGCGGCAGCCTGCAGTGGCCACTGGAGCTCTCTGCTGATGTGGGGCTTGCTCCTGTAGATTCCCTCGCGCCGCTGCGTGGAGCAGCGTGGGGTCTTGACGTGCTGGCGCAGGGATGTAGTCATGGCATGCCGGTGCCGGGAGCACGTGCGCACCTTCTTGGGGACGAGGGATTTCTTGGCAGCTCCTTTCTTGTCGCGCGAGAGGGACGGCATAGGGGAGTCCACTGCGGCACTAACGAGCTCGGTGATGCGAGCGAGCCACTCCTCGTAGAGGTCGTCGACGGGACGGTAGTGCAGAAGCTCACGCACCAGGAGCAATGCAGCGTGCGCATCCGTGGGGGTGTGACGGGCGTGGGAGGACGAACCAGCTGGAGTCAGCGACGGGGTGGCGGTGCGGCCTTCCCGCCGCACCGAAGGATGCAGCGACAAGGCCTGCTGCTCGTTCCCCGTCAGGCTGATGGCAGTGTTGGCGGCAGGCGACGGGGAATGATGGGGACACCCGCCGACGGAGCTGCTCGGGCGACGCTGGCGGCGAGCAGCCCGACGCCGCAGACGAGCCCGCGAAGGCCTCGCCATGGACACGACGGGAGATCGAACGCGGAACAGGGGAAGAAAGATTCCGGCGCACCCCTACTTGGCGCGCCAAATGTCAGATGTTGGGTTCCGGCAGACCCTTAAGGTTCGAACTCTAGGGTGCGCGCGAAGATCTTCCCCCTACCACTCCATGTCCGATTGCTATGTGAGAATCTAAGCTAAAACGATGAAAAACACGAGGGACACAAGATTTATACTGGTTTGGGCCACCGTTGTGGTGTAATACCGTACTCTATGTGTCTGTGGTCGATTGCCTTAGGGGCCGATGATGAACAGTACAAGGGACGAACGGCCTCGCGAGAGGTGTTCTTGAGCTGGTGCGATGAACATCTTGGATGAGTCCAATCGCCTACCAATCTAATGAGAGCTCGATCCTCCCCTTCTACTGTGGTGGCTAGCCCTATATATAGAGGCCCTGGTTCTCTTCCCAAATATTGAGCGAGAAGGGCGCCAACAACGGCCATTTTGAAGGGGAACATCTAGTACAAGTTATCCTGACTAAAGTTGGTCTTCGGCTGCCAAAGACATTGGTGATGACGCCGTCTTGGGCTCCACGGTGAACTCCATCCTGCCACTCTACTGGTCTTGGTCTCGTTGCACTAAAATGGCAAACTTTGCCTGATGCCTCGGTACTCCATGCCTGTGCTTGGCCCAATCCCACCAAATAGGAACCAAGGACACTGCACGGGTCGGTGCCCGCCTGGCGCCCGCCTGGTCTCAATTGTCACGGCTTGCATCATGAGCACCTCATGAGGTAGCCCTACCTTGATCTCTGCGTCTCCTCGCGAGCCTGCCTGGCAAGGCCGCTCCCGAGGAAGCCTCGTGTCGCTCGCCTCATGAGGCTTGCCGCCACGAGGGTCTTGAGTTTTGCGCTGATGAAGATGGGTTGTACTGGGCCACCACTCGAGCCACGCCGCAGGCCGCAGGCAGGAAAGTCTTGGGAACCCCATTCCCAGAACGCCGACAAAACGGGAACGGGAAGCACGCAGGCAGCAAGAAGGGAATAACTGTGTACAGTTTCGTGGCCGCCTAGCTAGGCGGATATTGGGGGAGCATGGGGAAGCGGAGAAGCCCACGTCCAATCAACTGCCACATGGCGCCCAAGGCCGCAGGCTGTTGGGGCCCGCGGTGCTCCGCACTTGCCCTTTCACTTTGCTGCTAAGCAGGGCCCGAGCGTGCCTTAGGCCCGGGAGCTACTGTCGGTGTTCTGGGAACGGGGGTCCCCAGACTTGCCTACCTACGGCCTGCGGCATGGCTCAAGTGGTGGCCCAGTATGGCCCAGCTTCATCAACTCAAGCTCAAGACCCTCGCGAGGGGCCAAGCCTCGCGGGGCGGGCGACGCAAGGCTTCCTCAAGAACGGCCTCACCAGGCAGGCTCGCGAGGAGGCGGAGAGATCAAGGCAGGGGTACCTCGCGAGGTGCTTGTGAAGCAAGCCATGACAATCGAGACCAGGCGGGCGCCGGCCTGTGCAGTGTCCTTGTTTCCTCTTTGGTGCAAAGGGGCAAGCACAGGCGTGGAGTATGGAGGCATCAAGCAAAGGTTACCATTTCGGTGCAACGAGACCAAGACCAGCAGAGCGACAGGACGGAGTTCACCGTGGAGCCCAAGACGGCGTCATCACCAGGGCCTTTGGCAGTCGAAGACCAACTTTAGTCAGGATAACTTGTACTAGATGTTCCCCTTCAAAATGGCCGTTGTTGGCGCCCTTCCCGCTCGATATTTGGGAAGAGGACCAGGGCCTCTATAAATAGGAATAGCCATGACAATAGAAGGCATCTTATCTGGATCTCACTTAGAGCCAACAGAGACGGAGCAATTCCTCTCCAAGCACACCACCACAAGAACATCCCTCCCGAGGGTTTTCTTCCTCTGTACTGTTCATCATCAGCCCCAGAGGCAATCCACCACAGCACACACTGGAGTAGGGTATTACACCACAAGCGGTGGCCCGAACCAGTATTAACCTTGTGTCCCTTGTGTTGTTCATTAAGTAGCTTAGGTTCATAGCGAGGCGTTGGGACGTGTATCAGTAGGGGGAAGATCTTCACACGCACCCCAGAGTTTGAACCTTAAGGGTTTTGCCGGAACCCGATATCCGACATTGTTGTAGAAGGTAGATATAAATTTTTAGTAATACAAAATTTTAGTAATATAAAATTTTAGGTATAGAACCTTTTGAATTATAGAAATGTATTGGAATGCTACCTGACAAATTTTTAGGTATCAAATTTAGTAATAGGAATTTCAGCAATCAAACTCTAAGTTATATTGTGAAATTAGGTCATTTTTCTATGGTTCAAGAAGTAGACAGTAAGTTATTGTATATTTACTTGATAGCTTATAGGGTTTCACTAAGTCCTAACATTAGGATAATAATGTTTTTCTTTATATTTCATTTTTGCAGAAATCAAGGAGCCTGCATCATCCCCACCGTCGTCCCCGTCACCGACCCCCTTCGACCTCGAGGTGAGACCAGCCAAATCCCCATGTTGATGATGATGCAGATGTTTTGATAGATGTAGTAGAGTAGTAGATGAGTAGTTGTGACAATTTCCATGGAATAGAAAATTTTCAATGTAGGTCTTTCAAATATGATGGAGATTTAGACATGCCATATGTAGTGTTGTGTACTACTAGTGCTTGCCCAAGTGGCCTATGTTTGCAGGGCAGACCTTAGAGTGGCCTATGTTTTGTCGGAGTGCTGATTAATTTCCATTCCGGCAAATTTCAGGCGGTCGATATATGTCCTTTTTAGCAAAGGTCATGCTAGATTTTTCCGTGAATTTTGGCATGACTTGTGCTAGAACATGTAGGAAATATTGAGTTGCCCAGATTTTCTAGAAATATAATTAAATGACATTTTGGGTTGACTTTAAGTCTGTCGGGACACCACCATATATGAGAGAAGAACAATGCCGACTGTTGTCGTGGGGGTTGTTCTTCCTCTTCTTTCTCGTGATAGACCTTTTGGTAATGCACGGGAAGGAAGAGAAGGACGACAATCACCGACGATCGCAAAAGTCGGAGAGGAATCAGTCATGGAGAGTCTCCACCATATATGAGAGGACGAAGAATCCCGACTGTTGTCGTGGGGGTCATTTCTCCTTCATTCCCGTGTGCTAGAAATTTTGGTGTAATGCATTCGGGGATGAAGGGAGGAGCGACCATCACTGACGGTCGAATATATACACCACGTGAGCTGAGACTTTTCAAGAAACGACTCGACAGACCGATAGTCAACCCATGATGAATAATAATGATCTAATATAGTTTTTGTAGTACATTTATTTAATTTTAGAAGTTTAATCTTTGAATTATGAACATAGGAAATGTCTGACGATGACGATAGGTTCCCAGAGTGCGATCGGTGCGGCGATTTACCGAGGTCTCGTGCGACAGGCCTCACTGGTAGACGGTCGGCGCTCAATATTAAGCTCGACGAGACATTCGCTGTTAAACGGTACACAACGACAAGTCTTTTTTTCATAATTAGGCATGACTCTGCTTCTTCAATGTGTAATTTTTTGACCCACAAGTATAGGGGATCAATCATAGTCCTTTCGATAAGTAAGAGTGTCGAACCCAACGAGGAGCAGAAGGAAATGACAAGTGGTTTTCAGCAAGGTAATGTCTGCAAGCGCTGAAATTGTAAGTAGCATATAATTTGGTAGCATGTTAATTTGTAATGAGCATGTAATGGTAACGGCAAATAATATGCAGCAAGATAGCCCAATCCTATTGTGGCAAAGGACAGGCCAAAACGGTTTCTTATAATAAGCAAAGTGTTCTTGAGGGCACACGGGAATTTCATCTAGTCACTTTCACCATGTTGGCTTGATTTGTGTTCACTCTTTGATAATTTGATATGTGGGTGGATCGGTGCTTAGGTGTTGTTCTTACTTGAACAAACCTCCTACTTATTATTAACCCCCTTGCAAGCATCCGCAGCTACGAGAAAAGTATTAACATAGAATCTAACCATCGCATTAAACTTTTGGATCCAAGTCGGTCCCTTACGAAGTAGCACATAAACTAGGGCTTAAGCTTTTGTCACTCTAGCAACCCATCATCTAATAAGTACTCCACAATGCATTCCCTTAGGCCCAAATATGGTGAAGTGTCAGGTAGTCGACGTTCACATGACACCACTAAGGGAATCACACCATACATATTATCAAAATACCGAACACATATCAAGTTCACATGATTACATGCAACATGATTTATCCCGTGACATCAAGAATAAAAGTAACTCCTCACAAGTCATAAAAATGTTCATGATCAGAGGGGTATTAAATAGCATAATGGATCTGAACATATAATCTTTCACCAAATAATCCATATAGTGATCAAATCAACATTACTAATCACCCACAGGTTCCAATCCGAGGTTGCGTTACAAAGGTTGAACACAAGAGATGAACTAGGTTTTGAGAGGAGATGGTGCTGGTGAAGATGTTGATGAATATTGGCCTCCCGAAGATGACGGGGTTGTTGGTGATGATGATGACGATGATTTCCCCCTCCGGGAGGGAAGTTCCCCCGACGGAATCGCTTCGCCGGAGGGAAAAAGTGCTCCTACCCAAGTTCCGCCTCGAGACGGTGGCGCTCTGTCCCAAAAGTCCTCTCCTTACTTTTTCTAGGTCAAAATGACTTATATACCAGAAGATGGGCACCGGAGGTAGGCCGAGGAGGGCACAACCCACCAGGGAGCGCATGGGCTCCCTGGCGCGCCCAGGTGGGTTGTGCCCACCTGGTGGGCCCCCTATGGTAGTTATTCACTCCAATAATTCTTATTTATTCCATAAAAATTCCTCGTGAAGTTTCAACTTATTTGGAGTTGTGCAGAATAGGTAGCCTGACGTAGCTTTTTCAGGTCAAGATTTCCAACTGCCGGAATTCTCCCTCGTTGTGTGAACCTTGCATATTATCAGAGAAAAGGCATTAGAATTACTCAAAAAAGCATTATTATGGATAAAAACATTATAAATAACAGTAGATAAACATGATGCAAAATGGACGTATCATAATTTCTGTCTTTTACAATTCGACTAGATTATCCCATGCCATGCGAGACGCTATGTCTTGGAGCATCTGAATTTCGAAGATCATGAAAATATGGAGACAAAGATAACTCATCTCAGGACCCATCATGGTTATGATTTTGCTGTAAAGCTATACAATTCGGAGAGAGTATCCATTTTGGTTGCTCGAATTGGGAAGCACTATGCAAGGCGTGTGATTTTCAGGAGGGTATGCATTTCACCTTCGATCTTGGTGATCCTGAAGATGACATCGACAAAGAGAATATGGAAATTTGGGTCGTTGTTGATACACTTCCACTTCTACCTCTATGTGAGTTTCTCAAACATATTTATTAAGTAATTTATATTGTTTATTTCAAAATAGTTGACAGCTTATTTTCATTCTTCAAAAAATGTATGAAAGATGGTAGATGGAACCTACTACACTGATGGCGCTGAATTAACTTATGAGGAGAAAGATCATCTTATCTCATTTATAATTGATGTTGAGAATTACAATATCAATAATGAAACTCCTGCACATTATGGCAATACGTGCCACTAGTGCACATGTCAAATTCTAGAGTGGCATAAGCACTGGGAAAACTTTGTTTTTGCCACTCTAGCTTTTGCCCACTTTGCTTATGCCACTATAGAATTCGACATCTCACTTTTGCCACTCCTAGCTTTTGACAATACATCACATATGACATTGCATGGCAAAAGCAATAATTTTTCATTTCAGTTTTGTCACTCTTAGATTTTGACAACGTATCACAATTGCCACTCTGAAAATTTTGCTTTTGCCACATAATGGCATTTGTGATAATTGTCAAAAGCTAAGAGTGCCAAAAGTGAGATGTCAAATCCTAGAGTAGCATAAGCAAAGTGGCCAAAAGCTAGAGTGGCAAAAACAAAGTTTTCACAAAGAACACTTCATCTTGGCAAGGGGGCCTCCAATAGGGACCTTGAGATGTAGCCTTGCCGTCATAGCTTGAAGTTGAGCGAGTCCGGAGTCATACTCGTTGTCGTCCGAGGATGTGGTGATGCAGTAGTTCAGTTGAGCCGAACACATGGTGTTATGTGTTTAATATAAGCCCCCACGACCGCCCATGGTATCTTGAGTGTGAAGTTGTGCTGACGAGGCATGTTGAGCGCAATGGTGGCAGGCGGGCCGTGGGGAGCGATCCCTATTTGCGGCGGCGACGCAGCGGCTCCCATGACGGGATCGGGCTCAAGCCCATTTGGTTGTATCTTTGGCCTTTACGGCGGGCTGATACATCGCCCGCTGGTGATTGCTTGGTCTTGGCTGCCGGGCCGCGCAGTGTTCCTCGGTCCGGAGTGAGCGCCCATGTTGCGCTTGATTGTTATGACGCCTGTGGGACCAGGCATCTTCGGCTAAACGTATGCATAATGCGGGATGGCGTTGAATTTGGCGAACCCCATTCAGCCGAGGAGGGCATGGTAGCTGCTGCCGAATGGGGCGATATCAAAGATCAAGTCTTCACTTTGGAAGTTGTCCGATGAGCCGAATACCACTTCTAGGGTCACTGTGCCTGAGTAGCGGACCTCTACGGCTGGAATAACCCCCTTGAAGGTGGTGTTACTGGGTTTGATCCTTGACGTGTCGATCCCCATTTTCCTCACTGTGTCTACGTAAATCAGATTGAGGCTACTGCCTCCGTCCATCAGGACTCTCGTGAGGTGGTACCCATCGACAATGGGGTCAAGTACCAGGGTTGTTGATCCTCCATGACAGATACTGGTCGGATGGTCCCTGCGGTCAAAGATGATCGGGCAAGCTGACCACGGGTTAAACTTCGGTGCTACGGGCTCGACGGCGTACACATCTCGTAGTGCATGATTCCTCTTGTTCCTTGGTATATGGGTGGTGTAGATCATGTTCACCGTCTTGACTTAAGAAGGGAAGGGTTTTTGGCCTCCACTGTTCGGCCTGCGGGGCTCCTCATCATCGTCACTTCGTGGGCTTTTGCCAGAGTCTTCGGCTGTAAACTTGCCAGCCTGTTTTATCACCCAACAATTACGGTTGTTGTGGTTGGCGGGTATTTCGGTGGTGCCATGGATCTGGCAGGGCCTGTCCAGGATTGGGTCCAACTTGGTTGGCCCATCCTGGTTGCCTTTAGAAGGCTTTTTTCGGGACCCGGACTTTGGATTATGGAATCCGGCATTTACTACCGTCTCGTCAGCTTCGTCGTCGCTGTCGTGACGTTTGTTCTTGTTCCGTCGAGGCTTCCCGTTTCCTTCCCAAACTTCCGAGGTGTCGGGGGCTTCTGGGTTAGTGCTTGGACGAGCCAACCAACTATCCTCTCCGGCACAGAAGCGGGTCATGAGGGAGGTAAGAGCTAACATCATTCTCGGCTTGTCCTGGCCGATCTGACATGCTAGCCATTCATCTCGAATACTATGTTTGAAGGCGGCTATGGCTTTGATGTCTGGACAGCCAACGATCTGGTTTTTCTTGGTCAAAAACCAGTTCCAAAATTGTTGGGCTAACTCACCGGGCTGCTGGATAACGTGGCTCAGGTCATCGGCATCCGGGGGCAATACATAAGTGCCCTGAAAGTTAGCTCGAAAGGCCTCCTCGAGCTCCTCCCAGCATCCTACGGAGTCTTCGGGAAGGCTATTTAACCAGTGTCTGGCCGGACCCTTGAGTTTTAACGGTAGGTACTTAATGGCATGGATGTCGTCTCCTCGTGCCATATGAATGTGTAACATAAAATCTTCGATCCATATTGTCAGATATGTTGTCCAAATATAGTGTTGGATATCGGGTTCCGGCAAAACCCTTAAGGTTCAAACTCTGGGGTGCGCGCGAAGATCTTCCCCCTACCGATGCACGTCCGAACGCCTCACTGAGAATCTAAGCTAAGCGATGAGTAACACGAGGGACACAAGATTTATACTGCTTCGGGCCACTATTGTGGTGTAGTACCCTACTCCAATGTGTGGTGTGGTGGATTGTCTCAGGGGCTGATGATGAATAGTACAAGGGGAGAACAGCCTCGCGAGAGGTGTTCTTAGGCTGGTGCGATGAACTACTTGGGAGAGTTCGACCGCCTCTCGATCTGATGGGGACTCTATGAGATGCCCTCTACTGTGGTGGCTAGCTCAATATATAGAGGCCCTAGTCCTCTTCCCAAATATTGAGCGGGAAGGGCGCCAACAACGGCCATTTTGAAGGGGAACATCTAGTACAAGTTATCCTGACTAAAGTTGGTCTTCGGCTGCCAAAGGCACTGGCGATGACGCCGTCTTGGGCTCCACGGTGACCTCCATCCTGCCGCTCTGCTGGTCTTGGTCTCACAGCACGAAATGGTAACCTTTGCTGTTGCCTCGGTACTCACAAGATGTGCTTGCCCCCTTTGCACCAAAGAGGAAACAAGGATACTGCGCAGGCCGGCGCCCACCTGGTCTCGATCGTCATGGCTTGCGTCACGAGCACCTTGCGAGGTACCCCTGCCTTGATCTCTCCACCTCCTCGCAAGCTTGCCTGGTGAGGCCGCTCCTGAGGAAGCCTTGCATCATCCGCCCCGCGAGGCCTAGCACCTCGTGAGGGTCTTGAGCTTGAGCTGATGAAGATGGGCCGTACTGGGCCACCACTTGAGCCACGCCGCAGGCAGGAAAGTCTGGGGACCCCTGCCCTGTAACGCCGACAGTAGCCCCCGGGCCCAAGGCGCGCTCGGACTTGGCTTAGCAGGGAAGTGAAAGGGCAAGTGTGGAGCGTCGCGGGCCCCAACAGCCTGCGGCCTTGGTCGCCGCGTGGCGGTTGATTGGACGTGGGCGTCCCCGCTTCCCCATGTTGCCTTGGCGGCTGCCCGTCTGACAAAAGGCTGGTCCGGGTTAGGCTTACCTTCATTGCTCTCATTCTCCTTGCTTCAGATCCCCTTCTTGCCATTGTCTTCCTGCTTTTGAAATCTCTAGATCCGCCGCAATCTTTCACCTCCAGCGAGCAATGGCACCCCGCAAGACCGCGGCCGGGCTCCACCGGCCTGGTACTTGCCGGCTCTCGATCCCCCAAACATGACAGAGAAAACTCGCCTCACGCTACCGACTGGCGGCGCAAGGCAGCGAGATGGGGAAGACTGCGCTCCGGCCTGGCTCCGCCCAGCCAGAGGACAAGGTGAGCACCTTCTATCCCTTCTTAATAAGCGTCGTCATTGCTGGTCTGGTGCCTCCTTTCTCTGAGTTCTTTGCCGTCCTCCGCCAGTATAATCTGCATGCTCTGCATCTCCATCCCAATTCTATTCTCCTCCTGTCGATCTTTGCCTACTACTGCAAGGCACACGTCGGGGTGACGCCCTCCGTGGCCTCGCTGCGCCTCTTCTTCTCCCTCCGGGTCACTGGAGCCAACTTCTCGGCGTGCGCAGGCTTTGTTGCGTTCTCCAAAACCAATGCCATCTCGAAGGCCGGGAAGAGGGCCGACGGCTTCTGGAGCAAGTGGGTCATGATGGATGCTGGATGCACCAACTCCCGGCTGGCGCTGCCCACGGGGCAGCCCCAGACCGTCGAGGCATGGTCTCGCAAGGCGCTGAAGACGCTTTATGAAGAGGGTCTGGAGAAGCCGCTAGCCGGAGCCACGGAAGGCCTCGCCAAGCTGCTCCCTTTCCTGGTCGAGGCGCTTGAGGAGGTCGTGATCGGCATCCGCCCCATGGCCGAGGTCGAAGCTCGCGTCCTTTCCTCTGCAGCGCTAATGCGGATCCTCAGCCACGTCTACCTCTGCAACCCCGACGCTAACCTCGACGACCTGCTGGAACTTGTGGATGCCGAGCACTCCGCCACTGCTGCTGAGGCCGTGAAGGGCCGAGCGGAGGCCTTGCTTGCAAAGTTCCGTGCATGCAACACTGCACCCAAGCGAGGTGCTGCTGGCTCCGCGGCCTCAGGGGGTGGAGCTGAAAAGCGCAACTCTACCACGAACGATGGCACTGCCCAAGGGTGATCTTCTCACGGCTTCTTTCCTGCAACATGTACCTTGCCTCATGGAGGCGTTTAAACTGGAGTTTGGTATCGTGAGAAGAATTTATGGTCTGTAATATTTGCTCCTGAATTTGCTTCTGAATTTTCGAGATTTTGCGGTTTCCTTCCTATTTCCTTTGTGTTCTACATCGGCAGGGCCCGACCCCGCGCATACCTCAGCCGCCGTTAGCCCCGACCGGATCACCAGGACAGAACTAAGGAGTGAGGGGCTACGTGGCAAGTTAGGCTCCTGAGTCGCGATGCTCAGGAGTCCCCCTTGACGTGCAAACACCAAATAGGGAGGGGGTGTAGGGGTGGATCTATCGTTCTATGTCGGCAGGGCCCGACCCCGTGCATACCTCAACCGCCGTTAGCCTTTCGGAACTAAGGAGTGAGGGGCTACGTCACCAGTTAGGCTCCTGAGTCACGATGCTCAGGAGTCTCCCTTGACGCTCAAACGGTCTTCATACCTTGGCTCCGCTCGGGGAGGGGGGCGCGACGACCAGGTCAGAGGGACCTGTGAAAGCACAAGTGCTCCCTAGGTGGTTTTGGTAATTAATGTCAACATATCTCTTGTTGGACTAACACTTTTATCTTGTATGTTTCAGATAAGTTCAACAATGGAGTGGCATGGACTAAAGGATGTGGGAACTCCTTCAAGATGCTAAGGAAAAAGGATTGGCTCAAGCTTCAAGCTCAAGACTCTTCATTTTACATTTTAGTGATCCAAGATCACATTGAGTCTATAGGAAAAGCCAATACTGTCAAGAAGGGATGAGGTGTTGCTTAATGAGTTTCTTGCTCCACAGTGCTTAGTGATATGCTCCAAAACCCTCAACTACTTTCCCACTTCCACACATATGTCCAAAACCTTAAGTCAAACTCGGCCCTACCGATTCTTTCTATCCGGCGCCACCGAGTTTGGATGTCATAGCCACTGCCACAAACCCTAGGCAAATTGGTCTCACCGATAGGGATCTCGGTCTCACCGAGATGGGATTGTAATCTCTCTGTGTATGTCCATTACCAAAATTGGTCTCACCGAGTTTGAGCAATCGGTACTACCGAGATTACAATGCAAACTTCCTGGTTAACTCATTACCAAAATCGGTCCTACTGAGTTTGTGTAATCGGTCCAATCGAGTTTGCCTGACCAACTCTCTGGAAAGCTTATTACCAAAATCGGTCTCACCGAGTTTGTGTAATCGGTCTTACCGAGATTACGTTATGCCCTAACCCTAACCATATTGGTCTTACCGAGTTGCATATCAGTCCCACCGAAAATCATAACAGTCACTAGATTTGCTAAATCGGTCCGACCGAGTTTGTTGATTCGGTCCCACCGAGTTTGGTAAATTGTGTGTAACGGTTAGATTTTGTGTGGAGGCTATATATACCCCTCCACCTCCTCTTCATTCGTGGAGAGAGCCATCAGAACGAACCTACACTTCCAGCATACATTTTTTGAGAGAGAACTACCTACTCATGTGTTGAGGCCAAGATATTACATTCCTACCATATGAATCTTGATCTCTAGCCTTCCCCAAGTTGCTTTCCACTCAAACATTCTTTCCACCAGATCCAAATCCTATGAGAGAGAGGTGAGTGTTGGGGTGACTATCATTTGAAGTAAAAGAGCAAGGAGTTCATCATCAACGCACCATTTGTTACTTCTTGGAGAGTGGTGTCTCCTAGATTGGCTTGGTGTCGCTTGGGACCCTCCGACAAGATTGTGGAGTTGAACCAAGGAGTTTGTAAGGGCTAGGAGATCGCCTACTTCGTGAAGATCTACTGCTAGTGAGGCAAGTCCTTCATGGGCGACGGCCATGGTGGGATAGACAAGGTTGCTTCTTCATGGACCCTTCGTGGGTGGAGCCCTCCGTGGACTCCCGCAACCGTTACCCTTCGTGGGTTGAAGTCTCCATCAACGTGGATGTACGATAACACCACCTATCGGAACCACGCCAAAAACATCTGTGTCTCCAATTGCGTTTGAATCCTCCAAACCCTTCCCTTTACATTCTTGCAAGTTGCATGCTTTACTTTCCGCTGCTCATATACTCTTTGCATGCTTGCTTGCTATGTATTGTGAATGTTAAAATTGTGCCTAAACTCCACTTAAACCTTAGGATACTTAAAAACTACAATTTTGGTACTTAGTGTCTAATCACCCCCTCTAGACACCTCTTCTCAAGGTCCTACAAGTGGTATCAGAGCTTTGGTCTCCATTGCCTTGGTTTAATCACCATTGGAGGAAGATGGATGAGTCTACTTTGGGGATTCTTAGACATAGAGTGCCTATTCTTGATGGAGAGTATTTTCATGAGTGGGAAAATGAGATGCTTGTAATTTTCAATCAATATCATTTGAACAAGTACATTGCTAGCCCTTGTGGACCTGATGTTGATCCTATGCATCCTACCCATGATGAGTCAATTGACATGATTAGGAATCTTAGAACTGCCGAACTTATCATTAGAGGATTGCCTAGAAACTTGATTGGATGTTTTCCTACTCTTAAGTGTGCCTACACTATATGGAAATTTCTTGAGGAACGCTTTCCAAATTATTCCTTGAAAAATCTAGATGAAATTCTCCATAAGTCTATTGCTTTGAGTAAGATGAATACTAGTGATCCTATGTTTGGTGGTCGTCTATTTGAGCTTACAAACCTTATGCGTGCCAAATGAGATGTTGGAATTATAAGTGATATTATTTCCGAAGCTGTAAAAATTCATAAGCAAGATCATTGTCAAACTCACTCTAACGAATCACCCTCTCTAGGATTTGATCCACCACATGACGATGTTGAACATGGATACTATGATGAGGATGATGATAGTGACTTCGATCTTGATGATGCAATGAGACATTTTGGTCTTATGGAAAATCTTCGGGGATATATGTCAGGAGGAAAGGAATGGGTTCTTGATAGTGGATGTACCGATCACATGACCGGAGATAAAGACATGTTTCGTGAGCTTGCTGAAAATGATAGTCCTCGAAAGTATGTCACTTTCGGTGACAACTCAAAGGGTAAGGTGGTTGGCCTCGGTAAGGTGGCCATATCACATGATAGCCCCATACAAAATGTCATGCTCGTTGAATCTCTTGGATACAACTTACTTTCAGTATATAGACTTGCTGATTTCGGTTTCAATGTCCTATTTACTGAAGTAGATTGCCAAGTGTTTCGTCGAGACAATCATAAAATGGTCTTTACCGGTGTGCGCAGACGTGATCTATACATTGTTGATTTCACTAAAAAGGCTCAACCTAAAACTTGCTTCATTGCTAAATCCTCAAATGGTTGGTTATGGCATAGACGACTAGGTCATGTTGGTATGCGAAACCTTGACAAGCTTATTAAAGGGAATCATATCCTTGGTGTTAACAATGTCATATTTGATAAGGATAGACTTTGCAGTGCTTTTCAAGCAGGTAAACAGGTTGGAGGAAGGCATCCCGTGAAGAACATCATGACCACAAGGAGGCCACTCGAGCTACTTCACATGGATCTCTTTGGTCCCAACTCCTACAAGAGTCTCGGTGGAAGTTCTTTTGGTCTAGTTATAGTTGATGATTTTTCAAGATTTACGTGGGTGTTCTTTCTCGATGATAAGTTGCAGGTCCAAAAGATCTTCGAAAACTTCGCTAGGAAGGCCCAAAATCAATTTGAAGTGAAGATCAAGAAGGTTCGCAGCGACAACGGAACGGAGTTCAAGAACGCAAATGTGGACACCTTTCTTGACGAAGAAGGGATTTCACACGATTTCTCGGCTACATACACACCTCAACAAAACTGAGTTGTTGAGAGGAAGAACCGGACGCTCATCGAAATGGCGAGAACGATGCTTGATGAGTACAAGACAGCGAAGCACTTTTGGGCAGAAGCGGTTGAGACAGCTTGTCATGCAACAAATCACTTGTATCTTCACAAGCTACTCGGCAAGACGGCATACGAGCTCCTCACCGGTAACAAACCCCAAGTTGGATACTTTCGAGTATTCGGCTCAAAGTGCTACATTCTTGATAAGCATCGTCGTTCTAAATTTGCTCCTAAGTCTCATGAAGGTTTCCTACTAGGTTATGGCGCAAACTCTCACACTTACCATGTCTACAACAATTTCACCCGAAAGGTTGAAGAGACGGTAGATGTGAAGTTTGATGAATCTAACGGCTCGCAAGTAGAGCAATTGCCAATTGATGTAGGAGACAAATATCCTTCGGAAGCAATCCAAGACTTGTCTATTGGCAAGGTCCGTCCAACAGAGGTGAAGGAGAGTACCTCGTCCGTCCAAGTGGAAGCTTCTACTTCACGACAAGGTGATACGGAAGCATCCACAAGTGGGAAACACCAAGGTGAAGAAAACAAGTGCATCAAGATGAACGTCAACAACCTCCTTCTCCATCACGACAAGAGAACGACAACGCCAACAATGAAGAAGGCCAAGAAGAATAACAAGATGAAGAAGAAGTTCAACCAAGAACCAAGTAAAAGCTTTCACGAGTTCGAGCAAGAATTGCTAAAGATCATCCCGTCGAGCAAATCTACAATGATATTCAAACCGGGAGAATCACTCGCTCTAAAACTCGTTTAGCTAACTTCTGTGAAAACTATTCTTTCATCTCTAGCATTGAACCTATGAAGGTTGAAGAAGCATTGGAAAATCCGAATTGGATAAATGATATGCATGAAGGGCTACACAACTTTGAAAGGAACCAAGTTTGGACATTGGTTGAGAAGCCCGACAACAACCACAACATCATCGGTACCAAATGGGTGTTTTGCAACAAGCAAGATGAAGATGGACAAGTAGTTCGCAACAAAGCACATCTCGTCGCCCAAGGCTACACACAAGTCGAAGGTATGGACTATGGTGAGACTTACGCTCCCGTTGCTAGACTTGAGTCCACTCGCATCTTACTTGCCTATGCTAATCATCATGATATCACCTTGTACCAAATGGACATTAAAAGTGCTTTTCTAAATGGTGAAATAGAGGAGGAAGTTTATGTTAAGCAACCTCCCGGCTTTGTCAATCCTAAGAAACCCAATCATGTTTACAAACTTCACAAAGCTCTTTATGGTCTTAAACAAGCTCCTAGAGCGTGGTATAAATGCTTGACCAAGTTCCTTATTAAAAAGGGTTTGAAATTGGGAAAACTGATTCTACTCTTTTTACTAAAAGGGTTAATGGAGAACAATTTGTGTGCCAAATCTATGTTGATGATATTATATTTGGTTCAACTAACCCTCATTTTAGTGAAAAGTTTGGGAAGCTAATGTCGGAGAAGTTTGAGATGTCTATGATGAGTGAACTCAAATTCTTTCTTGGGTTGCAAATCAAGCAAACTAAGGAAGGTACCTTTGTTTCTCAAACAAAGTACACCAAGGACTTATTCAAGAAGTTCAATATGCAAGAATGCAAAGGTATTTCTACACCCATGCCTACTAGTGGACATCTTGACTTGACCAAAGATAGTGAACCGTTTGATCAAAAGGTTTATCGCTCTATGATTGGTTCATTGTTATATCTATGCGCTTCACGTCCCGATATCATGCTAAGCGTGTGCATGTGTGCACAATATCAAGCTGCTCCTAAGGAATGTCATCTTAAGTCCGTGAAAAGGATAGTGAGATACTTAATCCATACACCAATTTTTGGCATTTGGTATCCTAAGAGGGCCTCTTTCGATCTTGTTGGCTATTCCGACGCGGACTATGCCAGAGACAAGGTTGATAGAAAGTCCACTCCGGGTACTTGTCAATTTCTTGGTAGATCTCTTGTGTCTTGGTCCTCCAAGAAACAAAACTCGATATCCTTATCCACCGCCGAAGCGTAATACATTGCCGCTGGTTCATGTTATGCTCAATTACTTTGGATGACCCAAACTCTTAAAGATTATGGGATATATGTGAGACATTTTCCATTGCTTTGTGACAATGAAAGTGCTATCAAAATTGGTCATAATCCCATACAACATTCTCTAACTAAGCATATTGAAGTTCGTCATCATTTCATTCGAGATCATGCTGCTAAGGGTGACATTGATCTTAAGCATGTTCTCACCGAAAAGCAATTAGCGGACATATTCACTAAACCTCTTGATGAGAAAGTGTTTTGCAGGTTAAGAGGAGAATTGAACATCATTGATGCTTCAAACTTGGAGTAGAAACTCCATTGCATACATGCAAGACATAAGCTTATGACTAATCCTTGATATTCCTCTTATGATGAAAATCTTGTGTCTTGGATATATTTGCAACTTGCATGTTATCTAACCCTTGTAGGTACTTGGTGGAATCAAATTCCATGAGGTTGTAACCTACTCATATCTTGAGCAATTTCTACATCACCAAGTCTCTACACTATGGTGGTTGAAGACAAAGAAGCACGGAACCACTCAAACATATCCTTTGACAAATTCTATGTTGAGTTTCATGATTGTCAATTCTGGATACACAAGTGCTCTTCCTTGCAAGAACTAGCCCATGTGGGAAGATGAACTCAAATTCCAAGTGGTGCTCCCAACTCTTGATGAACTACATCAACCTTGAGCAACCCACACAAGTTCAACTACATGGACAACACCACCAACCAAGGTACGTTATTCCATCTTAGAGAAGCTTTACTCCAAGTTATGAGCTAAAGCAACTCGACAAGATGTGAATACATCAAGATGCTTAAACGAAAAATGGCAACCCCATTTTGAGCTTAAACGATGAGTATGACCTATGATCAAGTGATCTCACTTGACTCCTAAGTCAATATACTCTAACATAGGTGACTTTGTTGCCGACCATCTCTAGATGAAGTTCTCTTGTGTTCTTTTCTGTGTTTCTGCATTTGTCTCATGCCTATTTGTTTCCCATTTCTATCAATCAACAAAAAACTTCATCTAGATTTCTTTTTTTGTTTGCTCTGCATTTTTCTACATCCAATTCATTGCATATCATTCAGTAAATTCCTTGCACATCTTTGTGAGATCTTACTAGTCTAGAGAGCTGAGGTGACAAGTGTTTTCTTTGCGACGAACTCGGTTTCACCAATTTGTAGTTTTCGGTCCAACCGAATCCTTTCGGTACAACCGAAGAATACCACTCGGTGCCACCAATTTCATAACAGGAAAAACAGTTTGCCACTTACTCTGTGTTTCTTCTGGTCCAGCTCCACTCAATGAATCTTGTCCTCTACAAGCATCACAATTTTATCATTGCTTTGTGTTGTGCCTCAAGGACCAAACCCATTCGACAGATTCCAGAAAACCCTTCTTGGAAATTGATGTCACAGGGGGAGAGAGAGATCACATCAAAGCTTATCATTTAGAAAAAGATCACATCAGAAAAACAGTATATCACCTCCTCAGGGGGAGAGAGAGATCCTCAGGGGGAGAGAGATCCTCAGGGGGAGAGAGAGAGATCTCCAGGGGGAGAGAATACTCAAGTAAAAAGTATTTCTCAAGGATCCCAGATGCTTGGTGTTCAAGAGGAGAGATGCCACATGTCTTCTTGAGGGGAGAGACATGTTCATATGATCTTTTGTGCTTATTTGCATTAACTTGCATTAGCTCTGTTCATCATTTATATCTTTTAGCTCTGATTTTCTATTCCCTATCTTCTCCCAGTATCCCATGCTAGACTCAGGGGGAGCAAGACATCTAAGGGAAATAAATCATTCAAATTCATTGCATATCTTTACTCTTCGGGACATGCCTAATCCAATGTGGTACTTAGTACTCACTCTCTACATGTCATCCCAGTCTTGGTATTCTTGTGGTTTCTTCTGTTTGCTCTAGCTAGTAGATGTATCGGTGTTATCTAACCTTGTTTATGCAGGTTCATTCCATCCTAAGCCAACTCAAGACTACAAGGTAAGTATATGCATCACAATCAAGTGTATGAGGAACTCTTGCTGATGTACATACTGTTTGCAAGAAGGACTCATGAGCATGAAGGTATTTTCTTTAATATTCTTTGCTCTGATGCATATGGCCAAGATACATGTAACACATTGCCTGCTCTATCATAGTTATGCTCTCACATGCTTCTATATTCCATATTCACATGACTGCATACATGTAGGGGGAGCCTATGCTTGTTACATGTCTTTCCAAAGCTTTACTTGCTATTCTCTATATCTTTATCTAAAGCTTTGATGTATGTTGTCATCAATTACCAAAAAGGGGGAGATTGAAAGCACAGGTGCTCCCTAGGTGGTTTTGGTAATTAATGTCAACATATCTCTTGTTGGACTAACACTTTTATCTAGTATGTTTCAGATAAGTTCAACAATGGAGTGGCATGGACTAAAGGATGTGGGAACTCCTTCAAGATGCTAAGGAAAAAGGATTGGCTCAAGCTTCAAGTTCAAGACTCTTCATTTTACATTTTAGTGATCCAAGATCACATTGAGTCTATAGGAAAAGCGAATACTATCAAGAAGGGATGAGGTGTTGCTTAATGAGTTTCTTGCTCCACAGTGCTTAGTGATATGCTCCAAAACCCTCAACTACTTTCCCACTTCCACACATATGTCCAAAACCTTAAGTCAAACTCGGCCCTACCGATTCTTTCTATCCGGCGCCACCGAGTTTGGATGTCATAGCCACTGCCACAAACCCTAGGCAAATCGGTCTCACCAATAGGGATCTCGGTCTCACCGAGATGTGATTGTAATCTCTCTGTGTATGTCCATTACCAAAATCGGTCTCACCGAGTTTGAGCAATCGGTACTACCGAGATTACAATGCAAACTTCCTGGTTAACTCATTACCAAAATCGGTCCTACCGAGTTTGTGTAATCGGTCCAACCGAGTTTGCCTGACCAACTCTCAGGAAAGCTTATTACCAAAATCGGTCTTACCAAGTTTGTGTAATCGGTCTTACCGAGATTACGTTATGCCCTAACCCTAACCATATTGGTCTTACCGAGTTGCATATCAGTCCCACCGAAAATCCTAACGGTCACTAGATTTGCTAAATCGGTTCGACCGAGTTTGTTGATTCGGTCCCACCGAGTTTGGTAAATTGTGTGTAACGTTTAGATTTTGTGTGGAGGCTATATATACCCCTCCACCTCCTCTTCATTCGTGGAGAGAGCCATCAGAACGAACCTACACTTCCAGCATACATTTTCTGAGAGAGAACTACCTACTCATGTGTTGAGGCCAAGATATTCCATTCCTACCATATGAATCTTTATCTCTAGCCTTCCCCAAGTTGCTTTCCACTCAAATCCACCAGATCCAAATCCTATGAGAGAGAGTTGAGTGTTGGGGAGACTATCATTTGAAGCACAAGAGCAAGGAGTTCATCATCAACGCACCGTTTGGCTAGGTGTCACTTGGGAGCCTCCGACAAGATTGTGGAGTTGAACCAAGGAGTTTGTAAGGGCAAGGAGATCGCCTACTTCGTGAAGATCTACCGCTAGTGAGGCAAGTCCTTCGTGGGTGATGGCCATGGTGGGATAAACAAGGTTGCTTCTTCGTGGACCCTTCGTGGGTGGAGCCCTCCGTGGACTCGCACAACCGTTACCCTTCGTGGGTTGAAGTCTCCATCAACGTGGATGTACGATAGCACCACCAATCGGAACCACGCCAAAAACGTCCGTGTCTCCAATTGCCTTTGAATCCTCCAAACCCTTCCCTTTACATTCTTGCAAGTTGCATGCTTTACTTTCCGCTGCTCATATACTCTTTGCATGCTTGCTTGCTATGTATTGTGAATGTTAAAATTGTGCCTAAACTCCACTTAAACTTAAGGAAACTTAAAAACTGCAACTTTGGTACTTAGTGTCTAATCACCCCCCTCTAGACACCTCTTCTCAAGGTCCTACAACCTGGCTGGGTGCCCTGTGCTCGGTCATGACCTGGGCATAGCCCCTGTGTCCAACCACCTCACGCGGCGCTCCCGAGGGGAGGCGTTGCGATGAGGCCAGACAGTGAGCACTGGGCTCCCTGAGGTTGATACAGCCGTGGGCTGCCCTCAGTTGTTTATCACCGGTGCGGAGCATAGCGCTTCCATATGTGTACGGGCATAGCCGCTCGTCGACAGTGTTGTCAGCCAGCGCAGAGCATGGTGCTTCTACTGGTACGTGGGAGGGGGGCCCCTCCTAGAGGAGCCCCCGGGCTGTGTACAGCCCTGCCCTGACATGTGGCCAGCACGGTAGGGCTAGACGAGGTGTATCTGGGCACTTGTGAGCCAGCGCGGGACTCACGAGGCCCTACCTCAATGCGGGTTGCGCCTGATCTTGAGCCTTGGGCGGCTGTGTGTTCCTGCAAGGTGGTTTGATGCAAACGCTCTACGGCCTCAGGTCCCGGCCCTCGAGCTAGCTCAGCCGCCGCTAGTATGCCAGGTTGCAATGCCGTGGTCAAGGCCAAGGGATGAGGGCTGGAGAGCCAGTAAGAGCTCCTGAGTCGCGATGCTCAGGCGCCCCCCTTTTAACTTGCAAGCATTTTTGCATGAAGGAGAAGAAGGGGCCGCGATGGGCGAGAGATGATAATCATAAGCAGGTTAACCGCAAAGAGCAAATCAGCTTAGATGCAGGAAAGACACATGCCACTGGGTCTGGCCCGAGCTGCTTGGGGATGATGCAGCCCGAGGGGCGCCCCCAACAAGGTAAGATAAAGGCATAAGCAAAACGGATACTTGCTGCGGGGACAGACCCACGCGACCTGGGAATGATGCAGCCCTGAGGGCACTCCCAGCTGAAATGAAACTCGAAAGATGTCACCTGATATCATTGCAGAGCGAGTGTTGGAGTAGCTGATGACATGTGGTGAAGAAGCCAATCCTCATGAGCCTTCGGGGCCCTGAGCGTCGGGAGGCTCTTGAGGTCCGGGCGGCTCCTCAAGGTCCATCTCCATCTCACGGTGCCTGGCAACCTGAGCCTCCAGAATGCTCCTCATCAGGCACTGGTGAGCAGCAGCCATGTTCGGCAGGCCGAAAGTCATGCGAACGTAGCTGTGAGGTGGACCTTCGGAACGTCCCACGTGCGAAGGCCAGAAACGCTCCTGAGACGTGACTCGATTGAGTCCTGGGTAGTCGATGTAGACACGTAGCCCGCCATCCTCGCCTGGATGGGGAGCTGCGCCGGGTAGGCGGCGGTTGCCACGCATGACTCTTGATTCCTGCAGCTGCTGAGTAACCTTGGTGTTGAACTCCTGAGGGTTGGGCCCTCGTTGCCTTATGCCTTCCTAAGGGAAACATGCCGTGAAGCACGCCTCCAAGTGGTGCCCGAGCGCCTCCCTCATGATCTTGGCAAAGTCAATGGCCCTCCAGGAGAGAGCCCCCGAGCCTTGTCCGAGGAGGGCGTTGGGCGCGCCTTCCTATGCGACGGAGGGAGGCGCCCCTTGGAAGGCACGAATCCTGGTGCGATGCCACCGGAGGTGTCTGCCTCCTGAGGCCTTGAGCTGGGTGATGTCTTCTTCTTCTTGGGAGCTGCCTCGGGAAGGTTCCCACTCTTGCTGTCTGGGTCCTCGATTGACGCGGCTTGGAAGGCACGCTCGAGAGAGCACACCACATCCTTCTCTTCAAAGGGGATTGTGATGACTCCGCCGCTTTCCTGCATCTTGAGGACATTGTAGCCATGGTGAGTCACTGCCATGAACTTGGCTAGGGTTGGATACCCAAGGATGGCATCGTACGGCAGGCGAATGTGGGTAACGTCAAAGTCGATGAGCTCGATACGGTAGTTTTTGCGCTGTCCAAAGGTGACAGGGAGGCGGACCTGCCCTATCGGAGTGGTGAAACCATCAGTGACTCCTGGGAAAGGCTTGGTTAGCTGAAGCTGATCATATGGCACTTGGAGATTGTTGCACGTCTCGACGGACAGAACGTTGAGTCCTGCGTCGCCATCGATGAGGGTCCTAGTGACTTGCACGTTGTTGATGACTGGGCAATAGAGCATTGGGAGGACACCGGCTGTTGCCGCACACTTGAGCTGGTCCGCTGAGCTGAACATGGTGGCGCACGTGGACCACCTGAGAGGGCGCGTGGCCTCGAGCTTGGGGAGGACTACGTTCACCTCACGAGCAAACTGCTTGAAGATGCGCTGAGAGGCTGGGGCCTGGGCACCGCCCAAGATGCAAGCGATAGCGCGTGGCTCCTGGAATCCCCCAGCCCCCTCGTCCTGATGATGGTCTTCATTCCTTCTAGGTGGCGGTGGCAGAGGAGGAAGGCATGCGTTGCCTTGCGGGTGATCTTCACGAGGCTGATCCCCAAGCCCCCTCGCGAGGCAGGTCCTATCACCGGTCCTCGCGAGGTCGGTCACGCCACCCTTGGTGAGGGCCACGGTCGTCCCATTGTCCTCCACCTCTTCCTCCTCCTCGGTCATAGCCCCGATTGCTGCGCTCGGGGCGTCGATCGACACGTCCTTCTTGCACGGCCCTGAGCTCTTGGCATTCATTGGTGTTATGGGTGTGGAGGTCGTGGTACACGTAGTACCGCTGTCCTTTGATGACTCCGGCTGGTCACTGCCATGCTTCATGTCTGGCTCTGCTGCGAGCATAGATGCTACTTTGCGCTTCATGTCCTTGGCCTTGGCTTTCTTCTCTTCTGGGTCAGCAGCTGGGAGCTCGAGAAGGGAGAGGCGTCCCTCCTCAGCCCTTGCGCACTTGGTCGCTAGGTTGAGCAGCTCTAGAGACATGCACAGATCCTTCTTCGTGGATCGCCAGCTCCTCCTTCATCTTGACGTCGCGGACGCCGTCGGAGAACGCTGAGATGATGGCCTCCTCGGTCACCCTGGGAATCTTGAGGCGAGCGCTGTTGAAGCGCTGGATGTACTTCTGCAGGGTTTCCCCAGGCTGCTGCTTGATGCGGCGCAGGTCGCCCACGACCGGAGGACGGTCGCGAGTTACCTGGAAGTTGGCGATGAAGCGGGTGCACGTCTCGTCCCAGGAGGAGATCGTGTCGGGAGGGAGGTTCAGGAGCCCGGTGCAGGCACCGTCTTTGAGCGCCATGGGAAACCAATTCTCCATGACCTTTTCGTCCCCGTTGGACGCTTCGATGCCTAGCTCGTAGAGTTGCAGGAACTCCGTGGGGTCGGCAGTGCCATCGTAGCGAGAAGGCAGATCCGTCTTGAACTTGCCCCGCCAGGCGACACTGCGTAGCACGGTGGTGAAGGCGCGGCAGCCTGCGGTTGCCATCAGAGCTCTTTACTGACCCAGGGCTTGCTCCTGGGGGTCCCCGCGTACTGCCGCCTGGGGCAGCGTGGGGTCTTGACGCGGTGGGGCAGGGATGCGGTCATGGCGTGCCGATGCAGGAAGCACGCACGCACCTTCTTCGGGACGAGGGATTTCTTAGCAGCTCCGTTCTTGTCACGCGGGCGCCGGACGCGGTGGGTCTCGTCCAAGGGCCGCGCCTTGGAGAGAAGCGGCTTCTTGTGGAGCAGGTGGCGGAGGCACCTCCTGAGCTGCATCGCCCGTGCAGGACGGAGGGCGAGGAAGCGAGAGGGACGGTGCAGGCGAGCCCCCTGTGGCGCTGTCAGGACCCCGACTCAATGCCACATCGATCTAGCATGTAACACCTTATATCACTTTGCGGCCTCACGACGGTATCCCCACGGTGTGGCCTTACCTTTGCCGGGACCGTTTAGCCTTTTGGCACACGATATGATAGTGTCACTAGCATCCATATGATAAGGAGCCCGGCTGACATGGCTAGTCGTAAACCCAAAGTGGCACAAACTTTCGTGGACAGCATCCATGACCCAAAGATCGAACGTGTCGGTCATCGGTGAGTGAATCCAGGCTGTAGCACCGGGCTAACAGACTCGTGAACCGGCTGTAGCGGGCTAACAGGACTCCGGTATTCATCGCTTGACATTTCCCCGAAGGGACAGACTCAGGAACGAAGAAGGACACATGCCGGCCAGCCTAAGTGTTCCGGAGCAGTAGCACGCTACCATGGCTCAGTTGAAGCACTAGGAGACATTTCCCGGTAAGAGAGGCTACTAAGGATAAACAACTAGATAGTCAGATCACACACATAGCAATACACATTACACGTACGCATATCATGCAAGTATGTGATGTACAACATGGCATCACAACATAACTCAACAACTCATATAGATAAAGGCTCAAAAGTGCCATCATAGCATTTATTGCAAACAGGGGTCACAGGACCCATCATACAGAGCATACAAGCAACAAGCGGAAGCATTACATGTCTGGGTACAGACATCTACAAATGAAAAAGGCTGAAGAGCCTAACTAACTACAACATCCGATCAAGATCATAGCTGAGGTACAAGCTACTTGTCGAAGTCCACAAGACACTAGTAAGACTGAAGTCTCCGCTGCAAAAACATAAATAAAGCAACATGAGTACAAAGGTACTCAGCAAGACTTACATCAGATCCTATCATACATGCATTTGTATCAAAAGGGTAATGTGGGGTTTAGTTGCAGCAAGACAGCTTTGACTCTATGGCTATCCTGTTCTACGACTACCAGAACTTCTTTGAGGTGATATGGCGCACACGAGTCCACTAATCACCACACAATACACTACTATGGCGCACACGAGTCCACTAATCACCACACAATACACTTCTTTGAGGTGAAGGCCATCCATAGCACTCACACTTGTCTTGAGCATTTTATAGTATCCACTTCAAGTTGTCTATGTACCATGTAAGCATCCAAGAAGTCCATATCCATGGACCCGCTATTGAATAGATCATGTTAACCTGCAGGGTGTACTTCTTCACACACGCCTCGCCACTTACCACCATGTACACGTCGTGTATCTCGGCAACCTTCAAGCGGAAGCTTTGGCGAGGAGTCGGCCACGACCTGACTAACCACACAAGACTCTAGTCCAGGTTTATCGCCTATTCGGGTTCCATCCGCAAGGAGATCCGGCCGGGGTGTCGCTCACGGCCCCAAACGATGTAAGCAGGGTTCCCAAGCCCACCATCCGGGTGCCACTTGGTACACCGTGCCACTTTGCCTAGTCTGTCCCAAGCCCACCTGGCGGGTGCCACTTGGTAGACTACTAACACTACCTACAAACACCGAAACTAGTTGCAACTCACCGGACAGAGACCAAGTTGGTTAATAAGTCGAGAGGGGTCGATTCTATCGAACCCAATGTGTGGTAGTATCGAGTCATTGGACAACATACATAGAACTTCGGTGCTTAGGGCGTTCCAATGAGACAACCCACCATGTACTCCTACATGGCCTCTCACCGCTACCTTTACCAAATCGTGTTCACACACTTAACTCTCAGCACCAGAACAACTCATAACACTCCAATTCATTCCCAATGAATCAGACCTGACACAACTCTAAGCAATAGCAGGCATGGCATGGTAGGTACACAACATGGCTCAATCAACTCCTACACATGCTAGTGGGTTTCAACTATTTATTGTGGCAATGACAGGTCATGCAGAGGAATGGGTTCAACTACCGCAGCACAAAGTAGCAGATGAATCGTTGTTGTCCTAATGCAATAACTGAGAGCAGGAGCGAGATAGTAGGATTGTATCGAAATGAACAAGGGGGTTTGCTTGCCTGGTAGATCAACAAGGAAGGCACTGCTTCACAGACAGGTACTCTAGAGCGGTCTCCGGAGCAGGACCTATCGAGAAGGAACGGTGCCAACAATCAAAACACAAGCATATGCAACAATATGATGCATGAACATGGCATGTAGATGTGATGCTGTTTGAGCTAATGCCACTAGTATTCAAATTGAATGAAGTCCATTTGAATCAAGGGTTCAAATGCAACTCCAAATTAAGCTCTTATAAATGCCATTTACATGTTTTCACTTATACAGTAGGTATAAGTTGGTTTTTCATGCATGAAACTAGTACATATGGAAAGATTGCATTTTTCTGATAATTTTTCATATATAAATTATTTCAATCTGAGTTACGGTTGAATTTCTATGATTTTTTTGAAGTTTTGCTAATTTTCTGGAATTCCTGATTTAATTTAAATCCAGAAAATAAATAATTGCGTCAGCACTGCGTCATGCTTGCGTCAGCAAGTCAACAGTGCTGACTGGTCAAACCTGACGTGTGGGGTCCACACGTCAATGACACGGGTTAAACAGGGGGTTAGTGTTATCTTAATTAGAGGATTAGTGGCATTGGGCCCACTGGTCAGTGTTAGCAGGGGTAATTAGTCCTAAACTAATCTAGTCAGGGGCGGGGCCCACGTGTGTTAACCCCAGGGAGGTCAAACCCCGGGTCGAATAGGTCAAACTTGCCGGCGACTCGATGCCGGCGAGGCCAGACGCGGCGCAGGGCCTCGGATTTCGCCCTCCGGCGACCATTTGGACGGCGAGACCACCGGCGAGAGCCAGACTCGTCGCGTCATCCGGAGCAAGTGGGAGGCGGGGGCGGCGGAGCTCGCCGGAGCGGGCTCGGGCGGCGGCCGGAGTTCGGCCGAGGCAGGCGCAGGCTGCGATGCATGGGGCGGCAATGAGAGCACCGGGCGTAGCTGGCTCGTCCGCATCTGCGGCGGTGTGACGGAGGGCGAGGTGGCGGGCTTCGCCGGCGAGAGCTGGCGGCGGCCGGTGTTCGGGCGCAAGCGGAGATGCGGCTGCGGTGTGCGGGGGCGAGAACGGAGAGGGGAAGGAGGAGCAGTAGCTTACAGCGGTTGCAGCGGGCGTCGAAGCGGGCTCGGGGACGGCCGGACGGCGACGTGCGGGCGTTGGAGATCTACGGCGGTCGGCAATGAAGAAGACGACGGTGGCGATGATGGAGGCTGTCCGGAGGTGCGTGGCTCGACGAGGAGGGAGAGGGGGTCTCGGAGGATCTGTGGAGCGCGTCGGGAAGGCGAGGCCGTGGCTGTGGGCGCGGCAATAGTGGCCGGTGGCGGCATTGGCGTTCGGCCGTGCGCGTGAGAGAGAGAGACAAAGGAGGGGACGAGGGCAAGGGAGAGTGCGAGAGAGGTCGGGGGAGGCGACGCTGCAGGGAGTCGCGGAGCAAGCAGGAAGGCAGGAGGTGGCCGGGCGCGTGGCCGCGTGCGGTGAACGCGTGCTCGGTGTCCTCCTGGCGCGGGAGACGACGACTGGCAGTGCCAGTTGGCTGGGCCGGCCTGTTAGGTCGCTGGGCTGCACAGTGCCCGGCTGCACAGGGAGGTAAGTGCAGGTGGGTTTCTTCCCTTTTTTTCTATTTTTGTTTTCTGTAATTTGTTTTGATTTAGTTTTAAACACTAAATCATTTTATTTACTTATGCCAATTTTTATAGAAGCTAGTTATATTATTCCAGAGCTCCTTAATAAATGGCATAGTTTTTGGACATATATTATATATATAACATATATATATCCAAGGCAAAATAATTACTGGATTAATCCAAATGCCCAAAATAAATACTTATGAGCTCCTAAAAATATTGGTTTGATTTTTATCTCTGTCCAATATTTTCAGAGAGCAACATGAGCATTTTTTTGGACCTTTTTGGAGCACTTTTTGTTTGGGCCATTTTAGAGATGATTCTAAGGGTTTCACAATTCCCCATTTCAAATTTAAATGGAATTTAAACATGATGCACACATGACTAGCTAGCCTTGAGCGTGCCAGAACTAGGGATGTGACAACTCGGCCCCACTTGAAAGAATCTCGTCCCGAGATTCAGGGGTCGACGGAAAGAAGGTGGGGTACTCCAGTCGAAGACGATCTTCTCGCTCCCAAGTAGCTTCTCTCTCAGAATGATGAGACCACTGAACCTTGAGAAACTTGATGTTATGACATCGAGTGACACGCTCTGCTTGATCAAGAATGCGAACCGGGTACTCTCGGTATGTGAGATTATCTTGGAGATCAAGCGTTTCGTGGTCCACTCCGCGGATAGGATCCGAGAAGCAACCCCTGAGTTGAGAGACGTGGAAGACATCATGAACTCGAGAAAGATGTGGGGGTAGTTCCAACTGGTAGGCAACCTCTCCTCGTTTAGCGAGAATGCGAAAAGGACCAATGTAACGAGGAGCCAACTTGCCCTTGATACCGAAACGATGGGTACCCTTTAGAGGAGTAACCCGAAGGTAAGCTTTGTCGCCAACTTCATAAGTCATATCCTTATGATGACGATCATACTAGCTCTTTTGATGAGACTGGGCTATTTTCAAATTCTCACGAATGATGCGAACTTGCTCTTCTGCCTCCTGGATCATGTACAGTCCAAAGAATTGTCTTTCACCGGTTTCTGACCAGTTCAACGGTGTTCGACATCTTCGTCCATAGAGAATCTCAAAAGGAGCTTTCTTGAGACTGGATTGATAGCTATTGTTATAAGCAAACTCGGCAAAAGGAAGGCATTTCTCCCAATCCATACCGAATGAGATAACGCAAGCTCTAAGCATGTCTTCGAGAATTTGATTGACCCGTTCCACTTGACCACTTGATTGAGGGTGGAAAGCGGTACTGAAGGAAAGATGGGTTCCCATGGCAGTTTGGAAACTCTCCCAGAAATGAGAAGTGAAAAGACTGCCATGGTCTGAATTGATCTCTAGTGGAACACCATGAAGTGACACTATTAGAGAAATGTATAAGTCAGCAAGCTGGCTGGCAGTGATATTCTCTCGAACAGGTAGGAAGTGCGCCACTTTGGAAAGACGATCAATGACTACGAAGATAGCATTATTCCCTTTCTTGGTCCTGGGAAAGCCGGTGCTGAAGTCCATACCAACTTTAGCCCATTTCCACTCAGGAATAGATAAAGGCTGAAGGGTGCCAGCAGGCCTTTGATGCTCTGCCTTAACGCGACGACAAACGCCACATTTAGCAATGAACTCAGCGATTTCTCTCTTCATCCTAGTCCACCAGAACCTCTGGCATAGGTCCTGATACATCTTAGTACTACCGGGATGAATCGCGAGAGGATATTCATGCGCCTCCTTAAGAATCAATTGTCGAAATGCTGCTTCTTGGGGACCACCAGGCGATTCCCAAAGAAAACAACACCTCGATCATCTATAGAGAAACTACCAGCAACACCCTTGGAAATATTTCTCTTGATCCGGGTAATCCCCGTATCATGCTTCTGGGCTTCTATGATATGATCTACAAAAGTAGGTTTCGCCACCAAGGTAGAAAGGAATCCGTCAGGAGCAATGTGAAGGTTAAGCTTACAGAATTCCTCATGGAGAAGTGGTTGGCCCTGCTGCAACATGAGATTGTTGCAATAGGATTTACGGCTTAGAGCATCAGCCATGACATTAGCGTTGCTTGGAGTGTAGGTAATCTCTAAGTCGTAATCTGAGATCAACTCCAACCAACGTCTTTGCCTAAGGTTCAAATCCAGTTGGGTGAAGATATACTTGAGACTCTGGTGATCGATGTAGATCTTGCAACGTTTACCAAGAAGGTAATGTCGCCAGGTCTTGAGTGCATAGACTACGGCTGCAAGCTCTAGATCATGTGTAGGATAATTCTCCTCATGTGGATGCAACTGACGAGATGCATAGGCAATCACATGACGATCCTGCATAAGAATGCAACCTTTTCCCTATCGTGAGGCGTCGCAGTAGATGACAAAGTCTTTAGTGAAATCCGGTGGCACAAGTATGGGAGCAGAAGTCAGGCGTCTTTTCAGTTCCTGAAAATTGTATTCACACTGTGGGGACCACTCAAACTTTTTATCTTTCTTGAGAAGTTCTGTGAGGCGTTTGGCTACTTTGGAGAAGTTTTCAACAAAGCGGCGACAATATTTGGCTAGACCAAGGAAACTCCTAACTTGTTTAACGGTTTCAGGTGGAGTCCAATCGAGAACGGCCTTGACTCTCTCGGGATTGACGGCAATGCCCTTACCAGAGATCACATGGCCTAGATAGGTCACTGCTGGCAACCAAAATCCACACTTGGAGAACTTGGCATAAAGGCGGTGCTCTCTGAGTTTTTCTAATACAAGTCTAAGATGTTCGGCATGCTCTTCCTTGTTCTTCGAGTAAATAAGAATATCATCAAGATAAACCACGACAAATTTATCTAAATACTCCATGAAGATCGAGTTCATCAAGCGGGATAATGTGGCTGGAGCATTGGTTAGACCAAAGGACATGATAGTGTACTCGTACTGGCCATAACGACCGACTGACAAAGGCTGTCTTGGGGATGTCCCCGTTTCTGATCTTGATTTGGTGGTAGCCTAACCTCAAATCCATCTTGGAGAAGACTGAGGATCCAGCGAGCTGGTCATACAGGTCGTTGATCCTCGGGAGCGGATATTTGTTCTTTATCGTGACCAAATTAACGGGACAATAATCTACAACCATCCAGTCCGTACCATCCTTCTTCTTGACGAAGAGGACAGGGCAAGCCCAAGGAGAAGAGCTAGGACGGATGAAACCCTTTTGCAAGGACTCATCAAGTTGTTTCTTAAGCTTGGCTAGTTCTAAGGGTGCCATCTTGTAAGGTCTCCTAGAGATTGGAGCGGTTCCTGGGATAAGATCTATGACGAACTCTACATCTCTGTCAGGTGGAACACCTGGCAGTTCCTCTGGAAAGACATCCGGAAAGTCACGGACTATCGGGATATCCTCAAGGTCTGGAAGAGGGCTGGCATTAAGGGAATAGAGCTGACGCCTTGCAACTCTAGTGGAGACAGTTAATATTTTGCCAGATGGGTGTGTAAGCTGAACGGACCTGGTGTAACAATCAATCTTGGCATAATGAGCTGTCATCCAGTCCATACCCAAGATGATGTTAATATCTGTAGACTTGAGGGCTATAAGTGATGCGAGGAATACAAGTCTATCTACAAGGATTTCGTTACCATGGCTTACACTAGAAGTTTGCCATTTGGATCCAGGAGTTTGAAGGACTAATGGAGAGGGCATATCACAAAATGACATGTTGTGCAAATTAGCATAGCTTTCAGAAATAAAGGAGTGAGATGCTCCAGTATCGAACAAAACCGATGCGGGATGACAATTGACAAGGAGTGTACCAAGAACGACATCCGGATCATCATGAGCGTTTCTAGCTGAGACGTGATGCACGCGTCCACGTTCAGTGGGAGCTGACTTGACACTGATCATCTTGCATGGTGGCTTAACACAGCCAACAGGCTTCTCGAGCTGGGGTGGAGCATAACTAGTCCGAGAGTAGTCACGTGCATAATGTCCTGGCTTCCCGCATGTGAAGCAAGTCCCGGAAGTTGGACGTGGACCCGCACTGACAAGCGGTCTACCAATAGGCCTGGGTGGAGCATATGACTGAGCTGGGGGAGGCACCATATAAGATGGTCTCGGTGCATATCTGGATGGAAGAACGGAGTTTGGAACCCAAATCCGGCGCTTCTGAGAAGTAGAACCGAAGGAAGATCCCAAATCACGGGTGTGCTTACGAGACTCCTCGTAAGTGAGCTGAGCTGTCTCTGCATTAATGGCCTTGTTCACCAGAGCTTGGAATGTGTTGCAATGGTGCAAGTGGAGATCATGACGCAACTTGGGGTTGAGACCCTTCCGGAACCTAGCCTGCTTCTTGGCGTCCATAGACACCTCTTCTGAAGCATAGCGAGCGAGGTTCTCAAACTCTCTACTGTAAGCATCAACAGCTATCTTACCCTGGGTGAAACTACAGAACTCTTATCTCTTGCGATCGATGAGGGCTTCGGGAATGTGATGCTTGCGAAAAGCCTCAGTGAAATCTCTCCAGGTAGGAATCTGATCAGCTGGAAGCATAGCCTCATAGTTCTGCCACCAAAGACTAGCAGGACCTTCCAGGTGGTATGTGACATAGGTGACCTTGTCATCTTCAGCTACGTTCGTAGAATGGAGCTTGTGTGTGATGCTATGGAGCCAGTCATCTGCATCGAGTGGCTCGATGGAATGATGAAAGGTAGGTGGGTGCAAGCGAATGAAGTCATGAATGGTTACAGACCCTTCGAACTGATGTGCGGTGTTCTCTTCGATATGTGCCAACAAGCGATTAGACTCACGCTTGTTCCTCTCCATCTCTAACATGAATTCTGTCAACGAAGGTTGATCTGGAGGATCCTCATCCCTACCATCTCCGTGGTTCTGGCTACGAGCAACAGAACTTCGCTTAACTGATGACATCCTGAGAAACGAATCGAAGGACGGAATCAGAATCAACTATAGGCTATAGAATGTAAGACAAGGAAATTAATAACTCTCGGACTCCTAGGTCAATTCCGGCAGCATAACGGCAGTAAAATGCTCAGAATGAGACATTCTGCTAAAATGGGGTAGTAACATACTCAACATCATTACTCAAGGTTTTGAGATCATACTAAGCAGACTACACCGGAAGTACTTGAAAACTGGGCATGACTCTGATCAACCAATCCTATGGGACTACGGAGTAGTAACACGTGATCCTGATAGACGGAAGAGAAAGCCTAGTTCCTTATCCACGCAGGAAAGATAGGATGACTCAGATCAGAAGGCCATGAGGTATAAGGAGTAAAAAGAGCCTTACGTTCCTTCCCACAATCAATTCCCTTACATAACTATAGAATTTCTAGACCCAACTTCGACCAGTTTGGCTTGGTAATCCTACAAGCAGTCAGGCTCTGATACCAAAGCTGTCAGGACCCTGACTCAATGCCACATCGATCTAGCATGTAACATCTCATATCACTTTGCGGCCTCACGCACGGTATCCCCACGGTGTCGCCTTACCTTTGCGGGACCGTTTTGCCTTTTGGCACACGATATGATAGTGTCGCTAGCATCCATATGATAAGGAGCCCGGCTGACATGTCTAGTCGTAAACCCAAAGTGGCACAAACTTACACGGACAGCATCCATGACCCAAAGATCGAGCGTGTCGGTCATCGTGAGTGAATCAGGCTATAGCACTGGGCTAATAGGACTCGGTGAACCGGGCTGTAGCGGCTAACGGGACTCCGGTATTCATCGCGTGACATTTCACGAAGGGACGGAACACAGAACGAAGAAGGACACATGCCGCCAGCCTAAGTGTTCGGTAGCGAGCACGCTACCATGGCTCGAGAGAAGCACTAGGAGACATTTCGGTAAGAGAGGCTACTAAGGATAAACAACTAGATAGTCAGATCCCACACATAGCAATACACATTACACGTACGCATAACATGCAAGTATGTGATGTACAACATAGCATCACAACATAACTCAACAACTCATATAGATAAAGGCTTAGAAGAGCCATCATAGCATTTATTGCAAACAGGGGTCACAGTACCCATCATACAGAGCATACAAGCAACAAGCGGAAGCATTACATGTCTGGGTACAGACATCTACAAATGACAAAGGCTGAAGAGCCTAACTAACTACAACATCCGATCAAGATCGTAGCTGAGGTACAAGCTACTTGTCGAAGTCCACACGACACAAGTAAGACCGAAGTCTCTGCTGCAAAAACATAAATAAAGCAACATGAGTACAAAGGTACTCAGCAAGACTTACATCAGATCCTATCATACATGCATTTGTATCAAGAGGGTAATGTGGGGTTTAGTTGCAACAAGCCAGCTTTGACTTTGTGGCTATCCTGTTCTACGACTACCAGAACTTCTTTGAGGTGATATGGCGCACACGAGTCCACTAATCACCACACAATACACTACTATGGATTCATCCCCGTCTCCCTACGAGAAGGCCATCCATAGCACTCACACTTGTCTTGAGCATTTTATAGTATCCACTTCAAGTTGTCTATGTACCATGTAGGCATCCAAGAAGTCCATATCCGCGGACCCGGCTATTCAATAGATCATGTTAACCTGCAGGGTGTACTTCTTCACACACTCTCGCCACTTACCACCATGTACACGTCATGTATCTCGGCAACCTTCAAGCGGAAGCCTGGCGAGGGAGTCGGCCACGACCTGACTAACCACACAAGACTCTAGTCCAGGTTTATCGCCTATTCGGGTTCCATCCGCAAGGAGATCTGGCCGGGGTGTCGCTCATGGCCCCAAACGATGTGAGCAGGGTTCCCAAGCCCACCATCCGGGTGGCACTTGGTACACTGTGCCTAGTCTGTCCCAAGCCCACATGGCCGGGTGCCACTTGGTAGACTACTAACACTACCTACAAACACCAGAAACTAGTTGCGGCTCCTGGACAAAGACCAAGTTGGTTAATAAGTCGAGAGGGGTCGAGTTACCGGAACCCGATGTGTGGTAGTATCGAGTCATTGGACAACATACATAGAACTCAGTGCTTAAGGACGGTTCCAGTGAGACAACCCACCATGTACTCCTACATGGCCTCTCACCGCTACCTTTACCAAATCGTGTTCACACACTTAATTCTCAGCACCAGAACAACTCATAACACTCCAATTCATTCCCAATGAATCAGACCTGACACAACTCTAAGCAATAGCAGGCATGGCATGGTAGGAACACAACATGGCTCAATCAACTCCTACACATGCTAGTGGGTTTCAACTATTTACTGTGGCAATGACAGGTCATGCAGAGGAATGGGTTCAACTACCTCAACACAAAGTAGCAGATGAATTGTTGTTGTCCTAATGCAATAACTGAGAGCAGGAGCGAGAGAGTAGGATTGTATCGAAATGAACAAGGGGGTTTGCTTGCCTGGTAGATCAACAAGGAAGGCACTGCTTCACAGTCAGGTACTCTGGAGCGGTCTCCGGAGCAGGACCTATCGAGAAGGAACGGTGCCAACAATCAAAACACAAGCATATGCAACAATATGGTGCATGAACATGGCATGTAGATGTGATGCTGTTTGAGCTAATGCAACTAGTATTCAAATTGAATGAAGTCCATTTGAATCAAGGGTTCAAATGCCACTCCAAATTAAGCTCTTATAAATGCCATTTACATGTTTTCACTTATACAGTAGGTATAAGTTGGTTTTTCATCCATGAAACTAGTACAGATGGAAATATTGCATTTTTCTGATAATTTTTCATATATAAATTATTTCAATCTGGGTTACGGTTGAATTTCTATGATTTTTTGAAGTTTTGCTAATTTTCTGGAATTCCTGATTTAATTTAAATCCAGAAAATAAATAATTGCGTCAGCAGTGCGTCATGCTTGCGTCAGCAAGTCAACAACGTTGTCCGGTCAAACCTGACGTGTGGGGTCCACACGTTAGTGACACGGGTTAAACAGGAGGTTAGTTTTATCTTAATTAGATGATTAGTGGCACTGGGCCCACTGGTCAGTGTCAGCAGGGGTAATTAGTCCTAAACTAATCTAGTCAGGGGCAGGGCCCACGTGTGTTAACCCCAGGGAGGTCAAACCCCGGGTCGAACAGGTCAAACCTGCCGGCGACTCGACGCCGGCGAGGCCAGACGCGGCGGAGGGCCTCGGATTTCGCCCTCCGGCGACCATTTGGACGGCGGAGACCACTGGTGTCGGTGTCAAAACCAGTGGATCTCGGGTAGGGGGTCCCGAACTGTGCGTCTAGGCGGATGGTAACAGGAGACAAGGGACACGATGTTTTACCCAGGTTCGGGCCCTCTCGATGGAGGTAAAACCCTACGTCCTGCTTGATTAATATTGATGATATGGGTAGTACAAGAGTAGATCTACCACGAGATCAAGGAGGCTAAACCCTAGAAGCTAGCCTATGGTATGATTGTTGTAATGTATGTTGTGTCCTACGGACTAAGCCCTCCGGTTTATATAGACACCGGAGGAGGCTAGGGTTACACAGAGTCGGTTACAATAATAGGAGATCTACATATCCGCATTACCAAGCTTGCCTTCCACGCCAAGGAAAGTCCCATCCGGGCACGGGACGGAGTCTTCAATCTTGTATCTTCGTAGTCTTGGAGTCCGGTGGACGATGATAGTCTGGCTATCCGGACACCCCCTAGTCCAGGACTCCCTCAACTGGCGAGGAGCCAGCGCTCGTCCGCATCATCTGGAGCAACTGGGAGAGGCGGGGACGGCCGAAGCTCGCCGGAGCGGAGCTCGGGGCGGCGGCCGGAGTTCGGCCGAGGACGGGCGCAGCGCTGCGATGCATGGGGGCGGCGGCTGAGAGCACCGGGGCGTAGCCCGGGCTTGTCCGCATCCAGCGGAGGCGGCGGAGGGCGAGGTGGCGGGCTCGCCGGAGCAGAGCGCGGCGGCGGCGGTGTTCGGGCGCGGCGCGATCTGGCTGCGGTGTCGGGGCGAAGCGGAGAGGAAGGAGGAGCAGCAGCTCACAGCGGTTGCAGCGGGCGTCGAAGCGGGCTCGGGGATGGCCGGACGGCGACGTGCGGGCGGTGGAGATCTACGGCTGCCGGCGATGAAGAAGACGACGGTGGCGACGATGGAGGCCGTCCGGAGGTGCATGGCTCGACGACCAGGGAGCGGGGGTCTCGGAGGAGCTGTGGAGCGCGTCGGGAAGGCGAGGCCGTGGCTGTGGGCGCGGCAACAGTGGCCGGTGGCGGCGGTGGCCTTCGGCCGTGCGCGTGAGAGAGAGACAGAGGAGGGGACAAGGGCGAGGGAGAGTGCGAGAGAGGTCGGGGGCTACATGGCGGCCTTCTGAGTCGTGAACAAGCAGGAGGCAGGAGGTGGCCGGGCGCGTGGCCGCGTGCGGTGAGCGCGTGCTCGGCGTCCTCCTAGCGCGGTGGAGACGACGACTGGAAGTGCCAGTTGGCTGGGCCGGCCTGTTAGGTCGCTGGGCTGCAGTGCCGGCTGCCTGAGGAGGAGGTAAGTGCAGGTGGGTTTCTTCCCTTTTTTTCTATTTTTGTTTTCTGTAATTTGTTTTGATTTAGTTTTAAACACTAAATCATTTTATTTACTTATGCGAATTTTTATAGAAGCTTGTTATATTATTCCAGAGCTCCTTAATAAATGGCATAGTTTTTGGACATATATTATATATATAACATATATATATCCAAGGCAAAATAATTACTGGATTAATCCAAATGCCCAAAATAAATACTTATGAGCTCCTAAAAATATTGGTTTGATTTTTATCGCTGTCCAATATTTTCAGAGAGCAACATGAGCATTTTCTTGGATCTTTTTGGAGCACTTTTTGTTTGGGCCATTTTAGAGATGATTCTGAGGGTTTCACAATTCCCCATTTCAAATTTAAATGGAATTTAAACATGATGCACACATGACTAGCTAGCCTTGAGCATACCAGAACTAGGGATGTGACAGGCGCTGACGAGCTTGGTGATGTGAACGAGCCACTCCTTGTAGAGGTCATCGATGTGACGGTAGTGGAGGAACTCACGTGCCAGGAGCAACGCGGCATGTGCGTCCATGGGAGCGCAACAGGCGTGCGATGACGAACCAGCTGGAGTCAGCGACGGGGTGGCGGTGTGGCTTTCCCGCCGCATCGAGGGATGCAGCAACGACGCCTACTGCTCCTTCCCCGCCGGGCCGATTGCGGCGTGGGTGGCAGGCGACAGGGAACGATAGGGAGTCCCACCGACGGGAGCCGTCTGGGCGACATGGGCGGCCAGAGCAGCCCGACGCTCGGCACGAGCTCGGCGGGTGTCAGCAATGGATGCGATGAACGATCGGACGCGGAACAGCGGAAGAAAGATTCCTGCGCACCCCTACCTAGCGCGCCAAATGTCGGATATCGGGTTCTGGCAAAACCTGTTGACACACGAACAAGTTACGTGTACCCTCGATGCCAGGGGTGATGCACCGCAGCTCACGTCGAAGGAGACCCGCCGGAAGCGCGATTCGCAAGACAGTCCGCGGGCGCTTTTGCGAACCGAAACCCCACACCCGGGAGGGACCCCGTCAGGGAGTGCGGCGGCTATGGGCTGCCCTAGGTCGATTCGCTCGCCCCTAGAGCCTCGTGGATCGCTGCCCTCCAACGTGAAGAACGAACGAAGAACGAGAAAGAAAGATACAAGGGTAGGGGATAAAGATAGATGAACACGAAAAAGTAGTAGATGTGTTTGTTCGATTGTGTGTTGTTTTCAATCGGCCGTCACCCCCAACATATATAAGAGGCGGCTGGACTTCCCGTACAAGCAAAGGATTTATCTAAGCTTTCCTTACAAGAAAATTACATCAATTCACGTCCAAAACCCTAGTCAAATCCGGACTGGTTTTATCCGAACTTTCCAAAACTGTTCGGTTTAAACTGGCTGCACCTTGCGGGTCTTTTTTGTGGCTGTAAACAACTTCGGACGAAAACGAGCCCAAAAGCAATCTTCACTGTTTCGACGAGGCGAACAACTTTCATGTTGAACATTTTTTGATCCGAGGTCATATTCATGGCCAAATTGCTCGCGCAAAACAGCTAAATACTCACGTAGCTCATCGGACATACCCACACATGTATGCGGTTCCGGCGTCATATTTTGCCTATTGGAGGGTCGCGCTGTGCGGGCTCTAACTTTTGCATAAGAATTCGGATTTGAACGATTTGTATATCAAAATCGATCGTTTCGACGAGACGAGCAACTCTCATGTTGAACGTTTTTTGATTAGAGGCCATCTTGAGAGAGTTTTTGGCTGTTTTCCGAAGTCTGCAGCAGAAAAATATGGAATCCAGAGGGTTGCCTTCAGAGTGTCCGGCCATCTATTGTAGCAGCATCTTGTAGCGGCCACAACTTTTGCATACGAATTCGGATTGGGACGATCCTTATATCAAAATCGACCGCTTCAACGAGACGAACAACTTCATGTTGAACATTTTTCCATCCGAGATCATCTGAACAACCCTTTGAGCCCATCTTCAATTTCTCGTCCGTTTGACTATCACAGCCTCCAATCCGGCAAGTTTTCTATCCGAGTAAGATTTCCACACCGACAATGTTTCTATCCGGCAAGCTTTCACACCGGCAAGGTTTCACTCCGGCAAGGTTTGTACTCCGGCAAGGGCTTCACTCCGGGAAGGTTTGTACTCCGGCAAGGGTTTCACTCCGGCAAGGTTTGTACTCCGGCAAGGGTTTCACTCCGGCAAGGTTTCACTCCGGCAAGGGTTCACTCCGGCAGGGCTTGTACTCCGGCAGGGCTTGTACTCCGGCAAGGTTTTGTTTCCCACTCAGGGCCGGCCCGCGAAGTGTTACCTCTAACTTTTGCATACGAACCCAGATTCTTAACCATGCCAAAATCTGGTGTCAACATATGCCCCCCTGTTTTTCGGAAAGCTTGTGTGCCGAAAAATAACTTGTACTGTGTTTGTTCTAAGGGCGATGTCAACACCCCATCGGCCATTTATTTTTCTTAGGGCGATAACTATGTATCGGCCATTGCCTGTTAGGCTTCTTGCCACACACTCGGGTGATATTTCTTCAAGTACTTGCCATTGAGGCTCGAGGTAACAACGCCCTTATATGGATTCCACCAAATATGAATTTCAGGAACTACTCTTGCGATCCTAAAAGGACCTTCCCAACTTGGAGACCACTTCCCAAATTTTCTATCTTTTGAACCAATCGGTAGAATCACTTTCCATCTGAGATCACCAACTTGAAAATTCTTCAACTTGACTTTCTTATTGTAGCTCTTGCCACCCTCAACTTGTCTCTCTCTATGGCCTTCAAAGCAGTCAAACGTTTATCGGCAACTTCGTCAATGTTATCCATCATTAAGTTATAAAAGTCTACAGCCGATAAATCATTTTGCTTGGCTATTCTCAAAGCATTCAAATTCACCTCCACCGGTAAAACAGCCTCTTGACCATATACTAGCTCATATGGAGTTACCTTCGTAGCACCATGCCTTGAGATCCTATGTGCCCACAAAGCTTCGGACAACAACTCATGCCATCTCCTTGGATTATCTTCAACCTTCTTCTTGATGAGCTTGATTAAAATTTTATTGCTAGACTCAGCTTGTCCATTGGCTTGGGCACAATATGGAGATGAATTGAGCAATTTTATGTTATAAGATTCGGCAAATTCTCTAACTTGGTGTGACATGAAAGAGGAGCCTTGATCTGTAGTCAATGTTTGAGGAATGCGAATCTATGAATAATGTGCTCGGTTATGAATTTAATCACCTCCGTCGTGTCATGTTCTTGAGAGTCTTGCTTGAGACCATTTAGTGAAATAATCGGTTGCCACCAATACGAACCGATGCCCTTTGAGGAAGACGGATGAATTTGCCCAATAAAGTCTAAACCCCATCCTCCGAAAGGCCACGGCTTGATAATAGGATGTAACATAGCAGCAGGAGCCAACTGAATATCACCAAATTTTTGACAAGCTTCGCACCCTTTATAATATCTGAAGCAATCATTAATCATGGTCGGCCAATAAAACCCAGCATGTCGTAACAACCATTTCATCTTGGGAGCCGACTGGTGAGTACCACAAATGCCTTCATGTACCTCTCCCATAGCAACTCTTGCTTGGTCCTCATCCAAGCACTTTAAGATAACATCATCAACTATTCAGCGATAAAGATCACCATCCCTCATAGTATATTTAAAAGCCATACGCTGAACAGCCCTGTCCACCCTTTCACTCGGATTACGCAAGTAAGCAACAATGGGCTTCCTCGATGGAATTGTCACCTGCACTAGATTTTTGTTAATGACCGAATCGGTGGGTTACGGTTGGCCTCTTCTATCTTGGTAAGACAAGACATCGGACTTTGAGAAATATGAAACATGCCATGATCAACATGGTATCCGGATGCTTCTTGTGCCAACTCATTTGCTTTCCGGTTGTCATGTCTAGATATATGTGCAATGCTAAAATAATCCAAAGTAGAGATTATATCTAGACATTTATCAAGATAAACATTAAGTGATTCGTCCAAACATTGAAAGACTTTGGATATTTGCTGCACTACTAGTAACGAATCACCGTAAGCCTCAATATGTGTAACACCTATAGCAAGTAACATCTCTAGGCCGAATAACAATGCTTCATATTCGGCTTGATTGTTCGTGCAAACATATTCTAAGTGGCATGAGGCTTCAAAAACAGCACCATGAGGAGATATATAAACAATACCAACACCTTGGCCATTGCTACAAACTGAACCATCAAAGTATAATCTCCATGGTACTAATGAAACAAGGTTCATATCAACATCATGCTTGTCATTAATCCGATGTTCAACAATGAAATTAGCAACAATTTGGCCCTTCATGGATTTTAGAGATTCATAAGCCAAATCATATTCAATCAAAGCATAAGCCCACTTGCCAATTCTACCACTAAGAATTGGCCTATGCAACATGTATTTAATGACATCGGTCTGACAAGCTATTACGCAAGCACTCGGCATTAAATAATGTCTCAATTTTGTGCAAGCATAATATAAGCATAGACATAATTTCTCAATAAATGTATACCTTGTCTCGGCTTCCAATAAGCGTCTGCTCAAATATGTAATAGCATGCTCCTTTCCTTCGGTCTCTTGAGTTAGAACAGCACCAATAACTCCTTCTTCTGCTGCAATGTAAAGTCTGAAGGGTTCCCTATGCTTGGGTGCTTTCATCACCGGAGGAGTGCACAAATAATTCTTGATCATATCAAATGCTTCTTGCTGTTTTGCCCCCCAAGTGAAATCAGCATCATTCTTTAACCGAAGGATAGGAGTAAATGCATCAAATTTCCCTGACAAATTAGCTATGAACCTTCTCAAATAATTGATCTTGCCAAGGAACTTTTGCATATCTCTTTTGCATTTTGGAGCCGCCACTTTCTGTATGGCCTCTATCTTTTTGGGATCGATTTCGATGCCATCTTCATGAATAATGAAACCCAAAAATTTGCCAGCTGACACGCCGAATGCACACTTCAAAGGATTCATCTTCAGTCCATACTTTCTCATCCTTTCAAAAGCTAAACGCAAATCGGCCAAGTGAGATTCAAAAGCATCCGATTTGACAACAATATCATCAATATGAACTTCAAGTATGACACCGAGTAAATCATGAAAAATCAAATTCATAGCCCTCGATATGTGGCCCTGACATTTTTCAATCCGAATGTCATCACTGTCCACTCGAATAAACCAAGGAAACCAGGACATCGGAAAGCTGTTTTGTACATGTCCTCTTCGGCCATAAAAATTTGATTGTATCCAGCATTACCATCTAGAAAGCTAATAACCTTATGTCCAGAAGCATCATTAATAAGCATATCAGCTATTGGCATGGGATACTCATCTTTGGGTGTAGCCCTATTCAAATCTCTGAAGTCAATGCACACCCTCAACTTGCGGATCCTTTCTTCTCCTTTGGGACAATGTTAGAAATCCACTCGGCATACGCAAGGTCTAATAAAATTAGCTCTAAGCAAGCGACCGATCTCTTCCTTGATCCGGTCATATGTTTTTGGATTAAACTTTACGGCGATTGTTTATATGGTCTAAAACCAGCCTTTATAGGTAACCGATGCTCCACTAGCTCTCGGCTTAAACCTGGCATCTCATGATATTCCCATGCAAAGCAACAAACATATTCTTTCAACAGCTCGATCAACTTGGCTTTATGATCGCCTCTTAAATTTGCATTTACAAATGTCGGCCTAGGAGTCAAACCATCTCCTATATCTGTCTCTTCTAATGGATCGGCCGATGTAAAACCTTGTCCTAATTTATCCATATCATCTAACTCTTCTATGGACTCATATATATCGTTCTCATTGGACCGATATTCTACAAGTCGCTTTTGCAACCAATTTGAGTTAGGATCCATTTAAACATATCATACCTTGGAGCCGATTGCACTCAGTCGGCTTTAAAGAGACGGGCATGAAACAATTCTTGGTTGCGCTGAGAAAATCAAACTCTGACAAGTCACGTCCCGTCAAGCAAGTAACATTTGGGTGTTGCCAATCCACCGATGCCTCGGCCAAAGCAACACAGGCCGAGTTATCCGCATGAATGATTTCCACTTCATCATCAACCCACTGGATCAAAAACTGGTGCATGGTGGATGGCACGCACTGGTTTGCATGAACCCAATCACGGCCTAGTATGACGTTGTAGTTACCTTGCACCTCAGCGACAAAGAATGCGGTAGCCAAAGTTTTACTTCCCACCGTGAGCTCCACATACATCACACCTTTGGCTTCAGTTTTCTCTTTGCCTTCAAATCCATTGAGCACCATGTTGGTCTTTATCAACTCTTCATCATGCAGCCCCAATTTTTTGAAGACCGAATATGGCATAAGATTTACCACAGCACCACCATCAACAAGCATCCGAGTGGCGGTGACCCATTGATCGACCTCGAGATATAACGGTTTCAGATCGTTACTTGGTCTTTGGCTTCTCGAATATTGCATTTTAGGGCCAAAATCCAGCTGAGCCACCTCCCCTTCCTCACCTACAGCACGAAACTCAGCAGGTAAATAATACACCATATTAATATCCATACCTTCATGAATTGGTGTAGACTCGTAATCTAACATATCAGCCTCCTCGTCGAGTGTATCCACCAATTCTGAAATTTGTCCTAGTGAAGAGGAAGCAATAGGTAACATAGACGATGCAATGATAGGTGTAGAAGCCACTGCATCTTGTATTTGTTTGGGCCTCCACACTTGTTTTGTAGGTAACATAGGCCGAGTGTCATTGAACAACTTATCCCTTTGCTTCTCGGCCTCTTGTTCTGCCATCTCTTGACTCCTTAACCTCTGTAGTTTCCTCTTTTGTGTCTTTGTTAGCCATGGAGGACACCACTTTGGCTGAGTATATTTAGGATCTCTCGTTTTTACTTGGCTGGTGCTTGCTTCATGATCATTAGCCGAGTGCTTTGGCGCGATAGCAAGTATCAGCTCAGTCAGATTGCTATGCATAATCGGCTGTTGTATGGTGAATGTTTCGGTGCCCAAGATGAGTGAGTCGGCATCGGTTTTTTCCTTGCCTTTGCTTGACTCGACCGTTATAGCACTTGGCGACTTAACACGCCATTCTTGCTTGCCGACCCCTTTTTGATTATCTTGCATTGGCCGATTGACACTATTGTTCAAACGGCCTCGCGTGGGATAAGAAAGTCTCTCATGAATGGGCCTCCTTGGCTCTGCCCAACCCGGATGAAAAGCATAAGGGGCCATTGGGGGCTGCCACCATCCTCCATTGAAGTCTCCCATGTAGTATGGCACATAGGGGGGTGGCGGCACCCATGGTCCCGGCGCCCACGACCCATATGGCCTTGCATGATGCTGAAATTCTTCCCGAGGAGGTGATCTTGAGCGCTTCAGATTTGATGACCGGTTGGAGCTAGAACCGGCTGCATGACTAGCATACTTGGACATCAACATATCAAAAGTTGGCTTGATTTTCTTGCGCTGCACTTTAGCTTCATTCGTTTTCCACTTGCCAACTTCTGGACACCTGGGCTTGACAAATTTAACACGAGTATTTCCTTCCACTTGCGGTTGCCCCCCGAGTATAGGATTCTTGATGGTGATTTTGATTATCTCCTTGCCACCGGGTTGCTTGTCAAGCACAACCTGTCTCCCTAAGACCTTGTCGCCCTCCTTGTCTTTCCTGGGCTCACCAACAATGACATTAGCTTTATTAGCAGATTCGGCTACCTCCGGCCGAATGAGCAGCTTCTTCCCTTCTAAATCCATGGTGTTCATTGGATAGGGCTGCTTATCAACTTGCATCTCAGAAAAGTTCAATCGTCCATCATTAATGGCCGATTGTATCTGTCGTCGAAAAACATTGCAATCGTTAGTAGCATGAGAAAAAGAGTTATGATACTTGCAATAAGCACGCCGTTTCAGCTCTTCAAACGGCGGTAAAGTATGAGATATTCTAATAATCTTAGCCTGCAGCAAAGCATCAAATATTCTATCACACTTAGCAATGTTAAAAGTAAGCTTCATCTCTTCATCACGATTCTTATGAATCGGTTTCAGATCATTGCAAGTAAAGGGTTTGGCCTTAGATGGCCAAACAAATTCAGTAGCAAAAACATCACCCTCATCGTCCGAGTGATCACTGTCGTATTCCACCATATTCATCTTTGGACGATCGGTTTTGTATCTATGCACTTCTTTAAGATCTTTGCTTCGGCTTTCCTGAGCCAAAGCCCTTTGTAAGACTTGGTTGATATTTAAGAACTCGTAGCCTTCTAGCTTTTCTCTAATGGGAGTTCTCAAACCACTCAGCACTAGGTCTGCCAAGTCTCTCTCGGTTATCACCAAACTAAAACACCGGTTTTTCGTTTCTCTGAATCTTTTGACGTAATCGGAGACCGATTCATCATGCTTCCGTTTAACCGATGTTAGATGTGACAACTTGAGTTCATTGTCGCCGCTGTAAAAGTGATCATGAAATTTCTGCTCTAGCTGCGACCAAACTCGAATGGAACCATGTGGCAAAGAAGAAAACCATGAAAATGTGGTACCAGTTAATGATAAAGGAAATAAACGCACTTTCAACTCATTTAGTGAGCCTGCCTCACCTAGTTGTGCTAAGTATTGACTAACATGCTCCCATGTGGTTTTTGTGCCCTGTCCATTGAACTTAACAAAATCTGGAATTTTATATCATGGAGGGCACTGGATGGCATCAAAGTACTCGGGGTACGGCTTTTGGGAAATCCGATTCCGAGGTAACTCAACTCCAAAATTCTCTCGAAGCATCTTAGCCATCTCCTCTCTAAGATTAGCTAAACCATCATCCATAGTGGATGATGAAGCTTGTGGCAGTGGCATAGGAGGAGTAGGGTTACTAGCTGTAGGTAGGAATTGTGGCATGTATGTCGACCCATAATTTGGTAGTGGCCGAGTGGTTGTAGCTATAGGTAGGGTTTGGTTCGGCGTCACCACCGAACCTGGCATGCTCATAATAGGATTAATGGGTGCAGCCACAATCTGATTTGTTTGGGTAGGATAATAAGTCATCGGCACGGGAGGCACCGATGAGATAGGTAAAGCCCGATTAGGGTTTTGCACACTAGCAGCTACACCATCATAACCACTAGTCGATTGAGATGTATTCTTCTGAGCATTAGTATTTTCTATGAAAGTTTGATAGACTAGATTGTTACCATCAGCAATCGACTTTCAATCTCAGCCCACCTTTCGGGAGAAAAGCGTACTTACAGAGGGTTTAACACGCTTGTCTTGCAAAGGAGGGAACTTGATTTCTTCAATCGGAGTGATGTTGCCTTGGCGATCCTTCTTGAACTTTGCAAGGAACTCCTGCAAGTCCTTCTCCTCGCGCGCCTTCTTGTACTCCTCATAGACTTGGCGATGATCGGCCGATATCTCATCAAGACTGGGCTTAATGATGTTATCGGCGTCTACCTCAGATGGCTTGGGAAGATTAGACATGGTGGATGATGATGATTGATCTTCTGTCCCCAGCGGAGTCGCCAAAAAGTGTGTTGACACACAAACATGTCACGTGTACCCTCGACGCCGGGGGTGATGCACCGCAGCTCACGTCGAAGGAGACCCGCCGGAAGCGCGATCATAAGACAGTCCGTGGCGCTTTGCAGACCGAAACCCCACACCCGGGAGGGACCCGTCAGAGTGCGGTGACTATGGGCTGCCCTAGGTCGATCGCTCGCCCCTAGAGCCTCGTGGATCGCTGCCCTCCAACGTGAAGAGCGAGCGAAGAGCGAGAAAGAAAGATACAAGGGTAGGGGATAAAGATAGATGAACACGAAAAAGTAGTAGATGTGTTTGTTCGATTGTGTGTTGTTTTCAATCGGCCGTCACCCCCAACATATATAAGAGGCGGCTGGACTTCCCGTACAAGCAAAGGATTTATCTAAGCTTTCCTTACAAGAAAATTACATCAATTCACGTCCAAAACCCTAGTCAAATCCGGACTGGTTTTCTCCGAACTTTCCAAAACTGTTCGGTTTATACTGGCTGCACCTTGCGGGTCTTTTTTGTGGCGGTAAACGACTTCGGATGAAAACGAGCCCAAAAGCAATCTTGACCGTTTCGACGAGGCGAACAACTTTCATGTTGAACATTTTTTGATCCGAGGTCATATTCATGGCCAAATTGCTCACGCAAAACAGCTAAATACTCACGCAGCTCATCAGACATACCCACACATGTGTCTGGTTCTGGGCGTCATATTTTGCCTATTGGAGGGTCGCGCTGTGCGGGCTCTAACTTTTGCATAAAATTCGGATTTGAACGATTTTTATATCAAAATCGATCGTTTCGACGAGACAAACAACTCTCATGTTGAACGTTTTTTGATTAGAGGCCATCTTGAGAGAGTTTTTGGCTGTTTTCCGAAGTCTGCAGCAGAAAAATATGGAATCCAGAGGGTTGCCTTCGGAGTGTCCGGCCATCTATTGGAGCAGCATCTTGTAGCGGCCACAACTTTTGCATACGAATTTGGATTGGGACGATCTTTATATTAAAATCGACCGCTTCGACGAGACGAACAACTTTCATGTTGAACGTTTTTCCATCCGAGATCATCTGAATAACCCTTTGAGCCCATCTTCAATTTCTCGTCCGTTTGACTATCACAGCCTCCAATCCGGCAAGTTTTCTACCCGAGTAATATTTCCACACCGACAATGTTTCTATCCAGCAAGCTTTCACACCGGCAAGGTTTCACTCCGGCAAGGTTTGTACTCCGGCAAGGGTTTCACTCCGGCAAGGTTTGTACTCCGGCAAGGGTTTCACTCCGGCAAGGTTTCACTCCGGCAAGGGTTCACTCCGGCAGGGCTTGTACTCCGGCAAGGGTTCACTCCGGCAGGGCTTGTACTTCGGCAAGGTTTTCTTTCCCACTCAGGGCCGGCCCGTGAAGTGTTACCTCTAACTTTTGCATACGAACCCGGATTCTTAACCATGCTAAAATCTGGTGTCAACAAAACCCTTAAGGTTCGAACTCTGGGGTGCGCGCGAAGATCTTCCCCCTACCGATCCACGTCCAAATGCCTCGCTGAGGATCTAAGCTAAGCGATGAGCAACACGAGTGACACAAGATTTAATACTGGTTCGAGCCACCATTGTGTTGTAATACCCTACTCCAGTGTGTGGTTTGGTGGATTGCCTCAGGGGATGATGATGAATAGTACAAGGGAAGAACAGCCTCGCGAGAGGTGTTCTTCGGCTTGTGCGATGAACTACTTGGGAGAGTTCGATCGCCTCTCGATCTGATGGGGACTCTATGAGATGCCCTCTACTATGGTGGCTAGCTCCATATATATAGAAGCCCTGGTCCTCTTCCCAAATATTGAGAGGGAAGGGTGCCAACAACGGCCATTTTGAAGGGGAACATCTAGTACAAGTTAACCTGACTAAAGTTAGTCTTCGGCTGCCAAAGGCACTGGCGATGACGCCGTCTTGGGCTCCACGGTGACCTCCATCCTGCCGCTCTACTGGTCTTGGTCTCGTTGCACGGAAATGGTAACCTTTGCCTATTGCCTTGGTACTCCGTGCCTGTGCTTGCCCCCTTTGCACCAAAGAGGAAACAAGGACACTGTGCAGGCCGGCGCCCGCCTGGTCTCGATCGTCATGGCTTGCGTCACGAGCAGCTCGTGAGGTACCCCTGCCTTGATCTCTCCGCCTCCTCGCGAGCCTGCCTGGTGAGGCCACTCCTAAGAAAGCCTTGGATCGTCCGCCCCACGAGGCTTGGCCCCTCGCGAGGGTCTTGAGCTTGAGTTGATGAAGATGGGCCGTACTGGGCCACCACTTGAGCCACACCGCAGGCCGCAGGAAAGCAAGTATGGGGACCCCCATTCCCAGAACGCCGACACATAGGGCTCAATATTTTTAGGTTTGAAACCTTCCAAGAATTGGTGCTGCATCACTCTATCTGTGAAGCAAAGAGGATGAGTGGCACTCCTAATTCGGGCTACGTCGCGCCAGAGATCGTCTGTCATCCGGGCTCATTGTTGTTCCCGAGCTCTGTCATTTCTGTCTAACCAGGCTTGGTAACAATCCCGTCTAACGGGGGGTCATCTTTGGGTCCGTAAATGGACCTCGTCAGACCCGCCCAAACGTCCGAGTCATGTCGTAGGTCATACTCATAGGCTGGCCGTAATGGATCCTTGCCTTGACGGCGAGGTGGAGCAGGAGGCGCTTCAGCTTTATCAGCTATCCTATCCCACTACTAGGAAAATGCTTATAGGTAGACATTTAGCGGTAGCGTTGGTTAGATACCCCTCGCTATTGCTATATAGCAGTAGCGCCGGCCAGCACCAGCGCTACAAGCACATGTTAGCAGTAGCGCCTGATTTCACGGCCCGCGCTACTACTAATGGGCCACGCTCTCGGCCCCCCATTGCAGCTTTAGCTATAGCGATGGGCCCCCTCCCCCGCGCTGCCGCTAAGCCCACCTCTTCCTCCCGCGCTGGCCCGCACATCACCCCTCTCCCCTCACTCACACTCACACGCTCACACCACCATATCAAATCCCTTAGTCGTCCCCCGATCCGGCCCCCGCCCCCGCGTCCTACTCCGGCCGCCCTCCCCCTGCCCTCCTCCCCCCCCCCTGCTTGGCCCTCCTCCTTAGGCCGCCCCAAGACTGCAGCCCTCCTCCCTGCCGGCCGCCATCTGACTGGCCATCCTCCCCGCCAGTCCCCTCCCTTCGCGTCGGCCCTCCTCCACCGAGAGAGGTACTCGTCCCTCCTTCCTCCTCCTCCCTCCCTCCCTAATTATTTTGAATCCTAGTTGAAAAAATGTAGGTTCTTAGAATAATGTAGGTGTTTTAGTTAAATTTGTAGGTGATTTAGTTAAAAATGTAGGTTTTTAGAATAATGTAGGTGTTTTAGTTGAATTTTTAGGTGTTTTAGTTAAATTTGTAGGTGTTTTAGTTAAAAATGTAGGTTCTTAGAATAATGTAGGTTTTCTTAGAATAATGTTGAAATTGTTTTAAGTGTATTTAAAAGAGTTTTAGGTGTTTTAGTTGTTTTAGGTGTAGTTAACAAAATTTTAGGTGGTTTAGTTGTTTTAGGTGTGGTTAATAGAATTTTAGGTGTTTTAGTTGTTTTAGGTGTAGTTAATAGAATTCTAGGTATTTTTTTAGTTAAAGCAATTGTTGTTATTTTTTTAGTTCAATCAATTTTTCCTGTTATATACAAATTTGCAGTGGACATGTCATATTTTGAACATGTCATATTTTTCCGAGTGGCCTATGTTTTGACAGAAATGTCGATTCGTTTATGTTCTGCCAAATTTCAGGCGCTCGATTGGTCCTGTTTTAAGCAAAGGCCATGCCAAATTTTGCTAAGTGTTATTAATTTTGTTTTCAGAATTAAGCAGTTTGTTCTCGACGTCGACGATGCCTATCCCGCATCCTCGTCGTTGACTCGGCGGAGGACTCCTGGTTGAGCCGAGGGGCCATGTCGAAGCCCAGGCTCCACTGGCTGGTCTTGGGTTGTGCTACCGTATGGTGAGCGCAGCTTAGTGAGGAGCCAGCCCATCGTCGACCCGGAGCTTCTTTGGTGGCTGTCACGTGGGCCTGCATCGGTGGAGAGGCTTGAGTCCCCCACGTAGGTGGTACAACACCATGTCACGGAGGAGAACGCGCACGTCCAACGCTACTTGGTTGCGTTGGCGAACGGCCGGTTGTCCAATACCTGGCAGTTTCTTTGGGGATCTCACCGGAGCTATGATCCGGTGATGGTTCCTTCTCTTTGGGTGTCCACTGTGGCACATTGAACCTACAGGAGCTATTATTCAAGATGTATTAGTGATATTATATGATGATCTTTGCTACAAACTACTATATATGTATTCGATGATGGCTTATTAATTACCTATTAGTTATTTGCTTATTGAATGCAAAAGATGAGCACGGTTTGTGCTACAAACCACTACATATGTATTCATGATGGATTATATGATGATCTTTGCTACAAACTACTACAAACTACAAATTTTAGGTGTTTTAGTTGTTATATGATGATATTTGGTACAAACTACTATATATGTATTCGATGATGGATTATTAATTACCTATTAGGAAATGTCTGACGACGAAAGGGAATTCGCTATGTGCGACTGCGAAGATGAGCGCTGATGCATGCGACAGGCCTCACACGGTAGAAGGTCGGCGCTTGACATCAAGCTCCAAGAGACCTTCTATGTTGATACGGTATGCAACGATGACAAGTGTTTTTTGTTATTTTTGCACGACTTCTCTGCTTCTTCAACGTGTAATTTCCGTCTTTTACAATTCGACTAGCTTATCCCATGCCATGCAAGATGATATGTCTTGGAGAAGATGGGTTTTGAAGATCAAGAAAGCATGGAGACAAAGATAATTCAACTAAGGACCCATCATGGTTATGATTTTGCTGTAAAACTATACAATTTTGTGAACTCATCCAATTTTGGTTGCCCGAATTGGGAAGCTCTTTCCAAGGCGTATGATTTTCATGAGGGTATGCTTCTCACCTTCGATCTTGGTGATCCTAACATCGACGAAAATGATATGACCATTTGGGTCCTTGTTGACACTCTTCCAGTTCTACCGTTGTGTGAGTTTCTTAAACATATTTACTAAGTAATTTATATTGTTTATTTCAAAATATTTGACAGCTTATTTTCATTCTTCAAAAAATGTACGGAAGAAGGTAGAGAGAACCTACTACTACAATGATGAAGCACAATTAACTTATAAGGAGAAAGATGGTCTTCTCGCATTTTTTACTGATCTTGAGAATTACAATAGCTATTATCGAATTCCTCAAAATTATGGTCAATATGTGACACTAGTGCACGCGGTGTGCTACGGTAATGTCAATGGAGATAGCATGGTAAGATTTTCTTCTATTACGACATCCGTGCATCTTTTGCATAAATTTTTCTAGAACTAAACTATATTGCTACCAACCAAGTTATTATTATGTTTTTGAACAGAAAATCCCGATGGATTGTGTGCCTCATCTGATGTTGCCAAGAGTTCGCATTAATGTTATGAGCTTACGGCCACCACGGCCAGGTTAGGCGCAGTATCCACATCACTCCTGTCCATACCGGATTTCTAAAAGCGAGGAAGCCATGATATAAATGATTGGAAAAAAAGTTTCAACCATCGTAGAGAGCTAATTGGAAGCAACATTGTGCGTAGGCCAAGACTTGGAAACATGATGATCTCTGTTCCTCATTATGGAGAGTCCAGTTTTCTTAATGATGAGTCAATGCCTATCTTGTTTTATGATATTTTACCTAAGAGAGGGTAGAGTAGGTCCTATGAGAGGAGTAGGTCCTAGGGAGAATGTGTTATTATGTGCTACAATGTGTTAGAGTTGATGAGGAGGATGAGGAGTTGTGATTATGACTAGTGACAAACTTGTTATATATATGATGTCTCATTGACGAACATTGTTTGGTGGTGATGTCTAGTGGTAATTAATATGCTATTTAAACAGACTAGTTCATGATGAGTTGTTATTGTATAAAAGATATATCTGTATAAACATCTACAGCGCCAAAATATTAAAAAAAAGACATAAATGTTAGCAGTAGCGCTGGCCTAAAAACGCGCTACTAGTACTTGAACTTACCAGTAGCGCTGGTCTAGAAACATGCTACTGCTACAAAATAGTTGTAGCACCGTAGTAGTAGCACTGGTTCCCGTGCTACTGGTAGCAAAAAAAACCAGCGCTACTGGTAAGCTTTTCTCTAGTAGTGTCCCATCCTTGAGGGGGCGGTCCGGTTTGTTTCCACCTAAGTGTGCCTTGGAGGTGCTTGCTCTATTGCATCGTCATCCAATTGCGGCAGTAGTCTCCGCTTTGGGTAACTTTTGGTCTGTCACACTGGCCGCGCTCCTCCTCGGCAGCTAGGACCATGGTCCATCTGTCGTTAAGGGTATCCTATTTGGACTTTATTTTTTGTCGTTGTTTCTTCAAGCTTCGTGCAGTGGCAATTAGCTGTCGTTTAACCCACTCTTGATCCAGCGGGCCTTCGAGGACGATGAAATCCTCGTCACAAAACTAACCTCCTCTTTAGAAGAGGGGAGGTGGTTGTTGTCTTCGGAGTTATTGAGGTATTCGAGATTGAGCAGATCCTCATGATCCTCGTGGTCATTTTGTGGTTGTTCGTCGGCGCCGGGGTCGCCGAGGTTGCATTGTCTGGGGTGTCATTTACTCCGATGTCCGTGTTGCTCGCATGGCTTCAATGTGCCTTGGAGCGGCAGCGCTATCTGCGGAGTTTTGATGGCTCATCACTGGGCTTGCCGTTATCCTTCCCGGGGGTGCTGTCATCATGTTTCGGGGTGTCCACCATGTAGACATCATAAGTCACTACAAAAAATACACTTCCGTGATGATACGTGTTTGTCACAGTAGGTCGCGTTTTTTGTCATGCATGTACATCCATGACGATTTTATGACAGAATCAAGATAGTCATACCTGTGCTATCGTAGAAGTGTTCCATGACATTACCAAAATTATCATCATGGAAGTGTCCACTTTCATGACGATAAATCACGCGTCACAGAAATGCTTTCGTCAAGGGTGACCGACACATGGCATCCACCGTAACGAAACGCCGTTAAACTATTGGGTCCCGTTTCGGATCCGATAACTCGTTAACAGCCCGGACCAATGGGGATTTTCCATGTGTAAAATCATCATTGGCTGGAGGAAACACGTGTCAGCTCCCCGTTGGCACAGGTGTCACTCATCCAATGGCCGAGATGCGCTTATGAAATGTTGACACGTGGACCGGCCCAAAAGTGGCCCATAAAGTTTAATTGGGCCGGCCCAACTAAAGGGCCACAAGATTTTGAGGTCCATAATAGGCCGGCCCAGCAAAAGGCCCATGAGATTTTGCGGGCCATAATGGGGTGGCCCAGCTAAAGGCCCACAAGTTTTTGTCGGCCATAATGGGCCGGCCCAGCTAAAGGCCTGCGAGATTTTGTGGGCCATAATGGGCCGGCCCAGCTAAAGGCCCCCAAGACTTTGCGAACCATAATGGGCCGGCCTAGCTAAAGGCCCACGAGACTCCGCTGCCCATAATGGGTCGGCCTAGCTGAAGGCCCAAAAGATTTTGATGACACTAGTAGGCCGGCCCATTAACAGGCTGCCATGTTTTGGGCCAAATGCCGACCCATATTTGATCCGGTCCATTAACAGCCTACCACGTTACGGGCCTAATAGAGGCCCATATGAGATCCAGCCCGTTAAAAGCCTCCCACGTTCTGGGCCAAATTACTGCCCAGATCAGGTCCGGCCCTTTGAGAGGCTTTGGGCTAACTTATGGCCCATATCAGATTTGGCCTGTCATCTGGAAGCTATGCTTTTTGGCTCACTTGATAAAGGGAAATTTAGTAATTCGGCCTGATATTAGTTTCGGCCTGTTAAAGGCCCGTTTAACATTTTGGCCCTATATATATTTCAGCTTGTTAAAAGCCCGTCATATAGTTGGGCCTAACTATGGCCCTGTTTGCATCCGGCCTACTCATAGCCGATAATCTGATTGGGCCAAACAAGGACCAAGACAATTTTGGCCTGTTATAAGCCCATGATTTGATTGGCACAATCATGGGCCGGGGTCTATTTCGGCATGCTGCCAGCCCGTGAGCTGTTCGGCACATTTCAGGCCCAATCTACTTTTCGGCCTCCTAAAAGCCCATTGAGATTTCCTAGGAAAATAGGGCCGGCGGTTTACTCGGCCTATTAAAGGCCTGAATCTACTAGTGGGCCAGTTTACATTTAGGCATGTTAAAGAACCAAGTTGATGGAGGCCATGATGCGGATCATACATAGTGATTTGCATGACGGCCCGATTATGTACCGTAATTTTACGGTTTGTCCGGTTTACTGCAAAGACAGGATATATATACAGTAAAATAACTGCAGCATCATGAATAAGAAAAAACCTAGACTATACAATAAAAAAATTACGGCATATTACATCCACTGGGCATCAAAGTTCACCACTATGATAGTAAAGCATAAGCAGACAGCAGATTACATACACTAGGCATCAAAGATCGCCACCAGTGCAATTAAACACGCTGACAAAATAATATACAAAACCGACAGCACTTCAATAGAGTTCAAGAAAGGCTAGCCCTGCTCGGAAGCTGCAGCGCAAGTAGCTGAGCAAGCTGATGAGACTGCACATGTTTGTCACTTATATCCTCCTCACTCTGAAAGATAAGCAAGCAGACAGATGACAGGTTTTGCACATATAAGTATGTGTGCTGAAAATTCATCACATTTCGTACTGACGAATAAAGTGACACAGTTTAAAATAGCATTAACACAATATGGTATTGTTTAGGTCAAGACATGGCAGGAAATGACATTGTGAAGGAGTTGGCAGCTTCACGACACCACTGGATTACAGATCAAGAACTCATAAGTATCAATGGTAAGTGTGCTGTCAATTTACCCATTTCAGATTGGCAAAATAAGATCACTTGCTCTGTATAGTTTAATTTACATGGCATGAAGAAGGAACTTGGTTGTACAACTGAAAACTTAAACTGAGAAGGACAAATTTTGTTTATGAACTACATAATAAACTTCAAACATGCAATTTGATGCAAACACCAAAAATAAACAGTGGTTGCAGTCATGTGTAACGCCCCGGATTCGTTGCGCCAGGTGTCTGCCAGTTATTCGCCGTCGTTGCCATGTCATTTGCTTGCGTGTTGCACTTTGCCATGTCATTATATGCATTTCATATCATGTCATCATGTGTATTTCATTTTGCATATATGTTCGTCTCATGCATCCGAGCATTTTCCCCGTTGTCCGTTTTGCAATCCAGCGCTCCTATGCTCCCCGGCGCCCCCCTTTACCTCTTTTTATGAGTGGGTGTTAAACGTTCTCGGAATGGACCGAGGTTTGCCTAGCGGCCTTGGTATAGCACCGGTAGACCGCCTGTCAAGTTTCGTGCCATTTGGAGGTCGTTTGCTACCCCAACGGTTAACCGGGTAACCGTAAAAGCCTCTTTTGTTGCAGCCCAACACCCCTTCCAAAGTGGCCCAAAACCCAGCAAACTCCCCTCAATGCTCTCGGTCCTTCGATCACGATCGCGTGGCCGAAAACCGCTCCTTATTTGGACTCTCCTAGCTCCCTCTACCTATAAATATGTCTTCCTCCCCGAAATCCCGGTCTAAACCCTAGCCTTCGTCCTCCTCCCGCAGCCGGACACGTCCGGACCCCGCCGGACATGTCCGCCGGCCACCTCGCTCCGCCAATGGCGTCGCGCCACGTCACCCCGCCGCCGCCCTCGCCCAACAGCGCCGCCACCTCACCCTCTCTCTCCTCTCACCGCTGCCGCCGGCCATGGGACCGGATCGGCCCATGAGCCCCGTCGCGCCGCCTGCCCGGCCAGCGTCTTGCCGCCGCCCGCCCGAGCGCCCCGCCGTCGCCCGCCTGCGCCGCCCTTGCCCGTCGCATCGCCGGGGCCGCTTCGCTCGCCCGCCGACGTCACCTCCGCTGGCGCCGACCCACCACCGAAGCCAGTCTTGTCCTCCCCAGCGCTTCGCCCGGCGCCCGCCGCTGCCCGCCGCTGCGAGCCCTGTCGGCCCGCTCCGCCCGGCGCGCCCGCCACGCCGCCGGAGCCGCCGCCCGGCCTCCTCCGCCTTTCCCCGGCCGGATCCGCGCCCCTCCGGCGTCCCCACGGCGTGGATTCGGCCGGCCCCGAGGATCTCCGGCCCTCCCTCGTCTTCTCCGGCCATCCTCCGGCGAGATCCGCCACGCCTCGATTTCTGTGCCCGGGTCAACCCCCAGATCTGGAGGTATATTTTCACCAAGTCCCGAAGATATTCATACATTATCATGCCATGTTCACCATGCTGTATCTCTGCATCCGTAGCTCCGTTTCGTGCGTATAATTTGTCAAATTGTTCGTCTCGACGAGTGCTTCATTTCATTCCATTGCATCATTTTCATTTGAGCTCATCTTGATGCCCGAAATGCTGTTGGAAGAGTGCATGTTGATGTTAATCTGCTGAAACTGTTATAACTTGCTCATTTATCATTTTTGCCATGATTGATGTGTGCATCCTATGAGGTTGATGTCTAAATGTATGTTGATCTATGCCATGCCATATTTCCAGGGGTGTATACCATGTATTTTTTAGACTTGTGTAGTGAGTGCTTTGAGCTTGCTAAGTAGGGTAGTTGCTGTTGCTGTTTTCCTTGCAGATTCTGTTATATTTTGTTGCCATGTTAACATGTTGCTACTAATCATTCTATGCATAATCTGGAGATGCTCTATAAATATGTTTTGATCTACATGTCATGCTCTATCCATTCATGCCCTTGGTTGCAATTATAGCCTGCTGTATCATGTTGTAATCTTGCTCCAAAGTTGCTTGAAAATGTTGCTGTCAACCTGTTAACATTAAGTTCAATCTTTCCATGATTGTTTCCTAGTGATCCATGCACCCTATGAACTTGCTCTTGCCATGCTTAGCTTCATAAACATGCCTTCTTACTGTTGGTTGCCTTGCCATGCCACGTATTGCTCTGTGGTGAGTGGTTCAAGCTCACCAACATGCCTACTTATTGTTGTTCCTGCCATGTTTGAATCTGTAATATAACTTGCCATGTTTACATGGGTGCCATCATATTTTCTGTGCCCTTTTGGCTCATGGTCAGTAAGGGTATTTTGATCTATGCATTTAGTAGTATCATGCCATGCCTTTGTTTGCCATGTTAAGTTCCTGTAACGTGTTGTTTGATAGCTCTAAACATTGCAACCTGATGTTATTTCTGCTAAAGTCTGAAACTGTTATTATTTGCAATCTTACCATGTGTTTTTGAGCATGTTCTAGTTGTTTCTGGAGATAGCTCATTGTTCATGTTTTGTTGTGCTTTACCAGTACTTCATGCCCATGCCTTTTGTTATTATGTTGGGGTGCTCTAGCATGTTGTTTTGATGCTTGCAATATGCCTAGTTGCTGTTATGGACAGATTGTTGTTATGACTTGTATAATGTGTGTGTGTTGAACCGTTGCTCCGTTTTGAGTGTGCTCTATATGAAACTTGCTTGATTTTGCATGTAGTTTCATATTATGTTGTTGCATCCTTGTTTTGAGGTGTTTGCTTGATGTTTGAGTGCATTTTGCATCAATGCCATGTTTAACTTGTTTTGCTCATATCTTCTAGGCCGCAGCTCCGAATCTGATGAACTTTATATGTAACTTGACTAGAATTTCGTGTAGATCATCTTGGTGCATCTTAACTTGCCATTTAACAACTTGAACATAAGGTTTGTTCAGTTCTGGACCAATTTCGAAGTATGCATATGAGGACTTACCGGAATTGTTATATGTTGTTCCCGGCCTCATTTAAACTTGCCTTGATGTGTTGTTCTTGTTTGCATCATCTCTTGCCATGAGTAGCTTCATGTAGCTTTGTCATGCATCATGCTTGGTTGAGAATCATGTCTTGTTCATGGGTGGTGTGTTTACTATGTTGTGTGCTTCTTCTCGATAGTTCCCGTTTCGTTGCGATCGTGAGGATGCGTTCATCTACGCTTGGTTCGTCTTCGTGGCTTCATCTTCTTCATGGACTCGTTCTTCTTCCTTGCGGGATTTCAGGCAAGATGACCGCTACCCTGGATCTCACTACTATCATTGCTATGCTAGTTGCTTCGTTCTATCGCTATGTTGCGCTACCTATTACCTGTTTATCAAGCCATCCCAAATTGCCATGAACCTCTAATCTTTGACACCATTCCTAGCAAACCATTGCTTGGCTATGTTACCGCTTTGCTCAGCCCCTCTTATAGCGTTGCTAGTTGCAGGTGAAGTTGAAGATTTCTCCATGGTGGACAGGATTTTGGTTGGGATATCACAATATCTCTTATATTATTAATGCATCTATATACTTGGTAAAGGGTGGAAGGCTCGGCCTTATGCCTGGTGTTTTGTTCCACTCCTGCCGCCCTAGTTTCCGTCATACCGGTGTTATGTTCCCGGATTTTGCGTTCCTAACGCGGTCGGGTGATTAATGGGACCCCCCTGACAGTTCGCTTTGAATAAAACTCCTCCAGCAAGGCCCAACCTTGGTTTTACCATTTGCCAAACCACCACCTACTTTTCCCTTAGGAGTAATTAACCCAAGGGTCATCTTTATTATAGCCCCCCGGGCCAATGCTTGTCTAAGTGTTGGTCCAAACTAGAGCACCGTGCGGGTCCATTCCTTGGCAACTTGGATTCGTCGGTACCTGTACGCTTCGCGTATGCGGTGTTACCCTGAGAACGAGATATGTGCAGCTCCTATCGGGATTGTCGGTGCATCGGGTGGCTTTGCTGCTCTTGTTTTACCATTGTCGAAATGTCTTGTAAACCGGGATTCCGAGACTGATCGGGTCTTCCTGGGAGAAGGTCTATTCCTTTGTTGATCGCGAGAGCTTGTCATGGGTTAACTTGGGACACCCCTGCAGGGTTTAAACTTTCGAGAGCCGTGCCCGCGGTTATGTGGCAGATGGGAATTTGTTAATGTCCGGTTGTAGATAACTTGACACCAGATCCGAATTAAAACGCATCAACCGAGTGTGTAGCCGTGATGGTCTCTTCTCGGCAGAGTCCGGAAAGTGAACACGGTTTCTGTGTTATGTTTGACATAAGTAGGTGTTCAGGATCACCTCTTGATCATTGCTAGCTTCACGACCGTTCCTTTGCTTCTCTTCTTGCTCTCATTTGCGTATGTTAGCCACCATATCATGCTTAGTCGCTGCTGCAACCTCACCACTTTACCCCTTCCTTTCCCATTAAGCTTTGCTAGTCTTGATACCCATGGTAATGGGATTGCTGAGTCCTCGTGGCTCACAGATTACTACAACAACAGTTGCAGGTACAGGTTATGCGATGATCATGACGCGAGAGCGATGCTTGCTTGCTTTGAGTTCTTCTTACGCTTCTTGATCGGGGATAGGTTCGAGTTGGTAGCCCTGGCTAGCAGGTGGATATTGTTTGAGTTTCTATTTATGATTCATCTGTAGTCGGATGTTGTTCTTGTATGTTGTATTGTTGTATTCATGTGGCATTGTATGCCTTATGTATGTATCCCCATCTATTTTGTAATGTTGATGTAATGATATCCACCTTGCAAAAGCGTTCCAATATGCGGGTCTATCCTTGGTGGGACCTTTGAGTTCCTTTTGGATAGGGTCGCATATTGGGCGTGACAAGTTGGTATCAGAGCCTCAACCGACCTTAGGAGCCCCCTTGATTGATCGTGTAGTTTGGACGTTGTTGAGTCTAGAAGAAAACTGTTTTCGGAGTCTAGTTATATCGGAGAGTAGGAATTCTTTTTACTCCTCTGCCCCTTCGTCGCTCTGGTGAGGAATCTTGACGTAGGTGTTTTGAATTACACCTCTTCCCCTTCAAATTTTTCTTTAGGATCACGCATTTAGTTTCGTGAGTTGTCCATCCTCTTTTATCCGGTGCATTTCTCGTCAAGTCGACTCGAGCCTCTTTTTCTTTGGGAGATCAATCCTCAGCTCTTTTCGATCGATGTTGTTTCCCTGTCCGAAGTTGTCCTTGTTTTTCCCACCCGCCCTCCCCTTTTTCTTCTCGGAACCGGAGTCCGTAATCGAGTATCCATCCTACTCGTGCGAAGTCTTTGTTTTCTTTCCTCAATGATTTCAACCGGTGTTTCCTCTTGAAGATATTCGTCGTTTCCCCCCTTCCAAGTTTCCTTTGTTTTCCCGCCCTCCCACCCTCTTCTTCCCGGAGTCTGAGTCTCTTTCGACCATCAATTTTCATTCGTACGGAGCCTCTTCAGTCTTCCCTCAATCATTTCAACCGGTGAATTCTCGTCTCGTTCGTCATTCTTCATCCCTTTCTTTTCCGGTGGATTCAATTCAAGTTTTTCGGGTTGATCATATTCTTTTCATTGGATCAAGTGTTCTTATTGCTCGTTTGCCTCTCTCCATTCAATCATTCCAGAGATCGGAAGAAATCTCAAGAGATTCGTCTGTGTTTGAATTAATTCGGGATTGTCACCTCATTTGAATATTACAATTGTTCCGGTGAATCATCTATCTGTTCTACATCCCTTTCCAGCGGTGTTTTCTTTAGTGGGCCCTAACCCACAGGTCTTTTCCCAGGATCTTACCTGACTCTTCTAATTCCCCCGGAGTCATTCATAATTCTTTTCAAAGTGTGACATAAGATTGAATCTCATCAGTCACATGCCTTTTCCAAGATCGTTTTCAAATTCTTTTCATCCATCCGGAGCATTTCAGGAGTTGCTCTCTCTCTCGATCATCCGGAGGCCATCTTTTCGGAAGATTTCTTCATTCTAAGTTTTCAGATTCGTTCTCCAATTATTCTATATCTGTGCCCTTTCGTTCGTCTCAATATTCTTCCGGTGCTTCGTTCAAGTATTCTTTAATCAGCGCATGATCTCTTTGTTCTTTTGCATCTAAATCCCCTCGAGCATATTGGTTCTTCTAATTCTTCCTGGTGATTCATACTCTTTCATTAGTCATTTTTGAATTCTTACGGTTGTTCGTTCAAGATTCTTTTCTTTGTTTATCATTTTAATCCATTCGTTCTTTCCAATCCTACCGGTAGTTCATGAAGACCTTCTCAAGTTTTGTGCTATCCCTTCTCAATCCTTTTCAAGAAGAATAAGTAGTATGCAAAAACCCATTGCTTGTCATCAATTTAATTTGATGAAGGATAAGCATACAATAAATCTTATTCTTATTTCATCCAAGTGATTAATCCCTTTTTCTTCGGAGTTTGTTCTTGATGAATAAATTCTAGTTCCAAGTGTTTACATCTTTTCTTTTTCCGGAGTTCAAATTCCCTGGCCATCTCGTCGGAACCTCCATCTAAATCACCACAAGGCTCATCTTATTCTTTCTTCCTTCATTCTATCTCATCATCCTTTTGTGACCGGAGTTCTTCATGGTGGTTCTTCATGACTTAATTCATTCGTCAAGAGTTAGTGTCATTCCATCTTGTGAAGCTCGTGTTCTATTCCCCCATGTTTCAGACGGAGTGCTGCCTAAATTCTTTGAGACTTATTCGTTTCTTTTCTCATTCTAATCACTCCGGTTAGAACGAGTGGTTTCATAGTCTATCTGATTCCGTGAGCTTTTGATTCTCGTCATTCTCGTCGTTCCTCTCTTCTTCTCGAGTGCTCTCGATTCTTTGCTTCTTCTCTTGAGTTCTTGTTTTACCTCATCCCCTTTTCCCTTCCGTCTCGATCCTAAGATCTCGGGACGAGATCTCTTGTTAGTGGAGGAGTGTTGTAATGCCCCAGATTCGTTGCGCCAGGTGTCTGCCAGTTATTCGCCGTCGTTGCCATGTCATTTGCTTGCGTGTTGCACTTTTCCATGTCATCATATGCATTTCATATCATGTCATCATGTGTATTTCATTTTGCATACATGTTCGTCTCATGCATCCGAGCATTTTCCCCGTTGTCAGTTTTGCAATCCGGCGCTCCTATGCTCCCCGGCGCCCCCCGTTACCTCTTTTTGTGAGCGGGTATTAAACGTTCTCAGAATGGACCGAGGTTTGCCTAGCGGCCTTGGTATAGCACCGGTAGACCGCCTGTCAAGTTTCGTGCCATTTGGAGGTCGTTTGGTACCCCAACGGTTAACCGGGTGACCGTAAAAGCCTCTTTTGTTGCAGCCCAACTCCCCTTCCAAAGTGGCCCAAAACCCAGCAAACTCCCCTCCATGCTCTCGGTCATTCGATCACGATCGCGTGGCCGAAAACCGCTCCTCATTTGGACTCTCCTAGCTCCCTCTACCTATAAATATGTCTTCCTCCCCGAAATCCCGGTCTAAACCCTACCCTTCGTCCTCCTCCCGCAGCCGGACACGTCCGGACCCCGCCGGACATGTCCGCCGGCCACCTCGCTCCGGCCAATGGCGTCGCGCCACGTCACCCCGCCGCCGCCCTTGTCCAACCGTGCGCCGCCACCTCACCCTCTCTCTCCTCTCACCGCCGCCGCCGGCTTTCTGGGGACCGGATCGGGCCAGCGTGAGTCCGTCGCGCCGCCTCCCGCCCGCGTGTGCTGCCGCTTGCCCGAGCAGCCCGCCGTCGCCCGCCTCGCTTCGCTTGCCCGCCGCCGCGCCGCCGCCCGTCCGTCGCGCTGCGCGCCGCCAGCCGCGCCGCTTCCAGCGCCGACGTCACCTCTCCGGCGGCGCCCACCACCGAGCGGTGCGGTCCGCGCCCAGATCGCCGGCGCCCGCCCATCGCCCGCCGCTGCTGAGCCCGGCGCCCGCTCGGCCTGGCTGGCGCGCCGCTCCCGCCGCGGGAGCCGCCGCCCGGCCTCCTCCGCCCTTCCCCGGCCGGATCCGCGCCCCTCCGGCGTCCCCACGGCCTAGATTCGGCCGGCCCCGAGCATCTCCGGCCCTCCCTCGTCTTCTCCGGCCCTCCTCCGACGAGATCCGTCGTGCCTTGATTTCCGTGCCCGGGTCAACCCGCAGATCCGGAGGTATATTTTCACCAAGTCCCGAAGATATTCATACATTATCATGCCATGTTCATCATGTTGTATCTCTGCATCCGTAGCTCCGTTTCGTGCGTATAATATGTCAAATTGTTCGTCTCGACGAGTACTTCATTTCATTCCATTGCATCATTTTCATTTGATCTCATCTTGATGCCCAAAATGCTGTTGGAAGAGTGCATGTTGATGTTAATCTGCTGAAACTGTTATAACTTGCTCATTTATCATTTTTGCCATGATTTATGTGTGCATCCTATGAGGTTGATGTCTACATGTATGTTGATCTATGCCATGCCATCTTTCCAGGGGTGTATACCATGTATTTTTTGACTTGTGTAGTGAGTGCTTTGAGATTGCTAAGTAGGGTAGTTGCTGTTGCTGTTTTCCTGGCAGATTCTGTTATATTTTGTTGCTATGTTAACATGTTGCTACTAATCATTCTATGCATAATCTGGAGATGCTCTATAAACATGTTTTGATCTACATGTCATGCTATATCCATTCATGCCCTTGGTTGCAATTATAGCCTGCTGTATCATGTTGTAATCTTGCTCCAAAGTTGCTTGAAAATGTTGCTGTCAACCTGTTAACATTAAGTTCAATGTTTCCATGATTGTTTCCTAGTGATCCATGCACCCTATGAACTTGCTCTTGCCATTCTTAGCTTCATAAACATGCCTTGTTACTGTTGGTTGCCTTGACATGCCATGTATTGCTCTGTGGTGAGTGGTTCAAGCTCACCAACATGCCTACTTATTGTTGTTCCTGCCATGTTTGAATCTGTAATATAACTTGCCATGTTTACATGGGTGCCATCATATTTTCTGTGCCCTTTTGGCTCATGGTCAGTAAGGATATTTTGATCTATGCATTTAGTAGTATCATGCCATGCCTTTGTTTGCCATGTTAAGTTCCTGTAACGTGTTGTTTGATAGCTCTAAACATTGCAACCTGATGTTATTTCTGCTAAAGTCTGAAACTGTTATTATTTGCAATCTTACCATGTGTTTTTGAGCATGTTCTAGTTGTTTCTCGAGATAGCTTAGTGTTCATGTTTTGTTGTGATTTACCAGTACTTCATGCCCATGCCTTTTGTTATTATGTTCGGGTTCTGTAGCATGTTGTTTTGATGCTTGCAATATGCCTAGTTGCTGTTATGGACAGATTGTTGTTATGACTTGTATAGTGTGTGTGTGTTGAACCGTTGCTCCGTTTTGAGTGTGCTCTATATGAAACTTGCTTGATTTTGCATGTAGTTTCATATTATCATGTTGCATCCTTGTTTTGAGGTGTTTGCTTGATGTTTGAGTGCATTTTGCATCAATGCCATGTTTAACTTGTTTTGCTCATATCTTCTAGGCCGCAGCTCCGAATCTAATGAACTTTATATGTAACTTGACTAGAATTTCATGTAGATCATCTTGGTGCATCTTAACTTGCCGTTTAACAACTTGAACATAAGATTTGTTCAGTTCTAGGCCAATTTTGAAATATGCGTATGAGGACTTACCGGAATTGTTATATGTTGTTCCCGGCCTCATTTAAACTTGCCTTGATGTGTTATTCTTGTTTGCATCATCTCTTGCCATGAGTAGCTTCATGTAGCTTTGTCATGCATCATGCTTGGTTGAGCATCATGTCTTGTTCATGTGTGGTGTGCTTACTATGTTGTGTGCTTCTTCTCGATAGTTCCCGTTTCGTTGCGATCGTGAGGATGCGTTCGTCTACGCTTGGTTCGTCTTTGTGGCTTCATCTTCTTCATGGACTCATTCTTCTTCCTTGCGGGATTTCAGGCAAGATGACCGCTACCCTGGATCTCACTACTATGATTGCTATGCTAGTTGCTTCGTTTTATCGCTATGCTTCGCTACCTATTACCTGTTTATCAAGCCATCCCAAATTGCCATGAACCTCTAACCTTTGACACCATTCCTAGCAAACCATTGCTTGGCTATGTTACCGCTTTGCTCAGCCCCTCTTATAGCGTTGCTAGTTGCAGGTGAAGTTGAAGATTTCTCCATGGTGGACAGGATTTTGGTTGGGATATCACAATATCTCTTATATTAGTAATGCATCTATATACTTGGTAAAGGGTGGAAGGCTCGGCCTTATGCCAGTGTTTTGTTCCAATCTTGCCGCCCTAGTTTCCATCATACGGTGTTATGTTCCCGGATTTTGCGTTCCTAACGCGGTCGGGTGATTTATGGGACCCCCGACGGTTCGCTTTGAATAAAACTCCTCCAGAAGGCCCAACCTTGGTTTTACCATTTGCCTCACCACCACCTACTTTTCCCTTGGGAGTAATTAACCCAAGGGTCATCTTTATTATAGCCCCGGGCCAATGCTTGTCTAAGTGTTGGTCCAAACTAGAGCACCGTCTTGGGACCATTCCTTGGCAACTTGGATTCGCTTACACTCAGACGGTTTGCTTATCCGGTGTTGCCACGAGAACGAGATATGTGCAGCTCCTATCGGGATTGTCGGCGCATCGGGCGGCTTTGCTGGTCTTGCTTTACCATTGTCGAAATGTCTTGTAAACCGGATTCCGAGACTGATCGGGTCTTCTGGGAGAAGGTCTATTCTTCGTTGATCGCGAGAGCTTGTCATGGGCTAAGTTGGGACACCCTGCAGGGTTTAAACTTTCGAGAGCCGTGCCCGCGGTTATGTGGCAGATGGGAATTTGTTAATGTTCGGTTGTAGATAACTTGACACCAGATCCGAATTAAGACGCATCAACCGAGTGTGTAGCCGTGATGGTCTCTTCTCGGCGGAGTCCGGGAAGTGAACACGGTTTTTGTGTTATGTTTGACGTAAGTAGGTGTTCAGGATCACCTCTTGATCATTGCTAGCTTCACGACCGTTCCTTTGCTTCTCTTCTCGCTCTCATTTGCGTATGTTAGCCACCATATCATGCTTAGTCGCTGCTGCAACCTCACCACTTTACCCCTTCCTTTCCCATTAAGCTTTGCTAGTCTTGATACCCATGGTAATGGGATTCTTTGAGTCCTCGTGGCTCTGATTACTACAACAACAGTTGCAGGTACAGGTTATGTGATGATCATGACGCGAGAGCGATGCTTGCTTGCTTTGAGTTCTTCTTCTGCTTCTTCGATCAGGGGATAGGTTCCAGGTCGGCAGCCTGGGCTAGCAGGGTGGATATTGTTTGAGTTTCTGTTTATGATTCATCCGTAGTCGGATGTTGTCCTTGTATGTTGTATTGTTGTATTCATGTGGCATTGTATGCCTTATGTATGTATCCCCATCTATTATGTTATGTTGATGTAATGATATCCACCTTGCAAAAGCGTTCCAATATGCGGGTCTATCCTTGGTGGGACCTTCGAGTTCCTTTTGGACAGGGTCGCATATTGGGCGTGACATCATGCCTAACGAAATATACACAACAAAGTTTGAAGGCTTGAGAAAGACAAACTTACATTATTGGTGAAGGTAGGCTCTGTAAAGCCCTTGTCCATTCTGATGGGGGGGGGGGGGCAATTCAAGAAGTTTACCACAGAATCTTCTTCACAAGCATTGCCTTTATTCTACATTTTGTTAAGAGTAAATATAGATGTGACAATATAAGAAAAATGGAGAATATTTAAGATAAGATGAAGAGTGATGCTACATAACCAAGTAGCTATAAATGTAAGTATAGCGATATAGGGAAAAGGTATTAGCCAATAGCAATGCAGAGCTAAACTTCTTCAGTATCATCGGTGTTATCCAACCTTATGGTAAGAGTAAATATAGATCTGATGTGTAGAAAATGGAGGGCAAAGGAAAATAAGCTGCAGAGTCATGGTACATGAACAAATACCTGTCAATATAAGTACACTGATAAAGGACGGCAGGTACTTACAAGAACAATGCAGAGCTAAAAAAATTCATTGGCATTGGATATATTCTACACTAATGTAACCATTCATACAGATCAGATAATTTGGAGCGAACAATTGATAAGCAAGCTATCATGCCTACTGCTGTCACATAATGAACCAGGTATGTATGCAAGTACAGTGATACAGGACAACAGGTACTAACAAGAGCAAAGTAGCGGGCAGCATATTTGCGATATCCTGTCGTTCTTTTCAAACCGGAATTCTTTTTCGAGCAGATTTCTTGCAAAAAAGATCCGTAAGTCACATGGGGAAAAGTAGAAGTTCAAATTGTCATGTGATATCATAGACAGTACCTCATCCTCGGAATGAGACCAGTGCATAACAAGGTTTTTCCATTCAATGTCTTCTAAATTTAGCACAGGAGACTTCACCGGAAATTCGTTTATAGACTTGCCATCAAAGTGTGATTTCCTCAGGTAACACCAATACTGCTGCAATGCTTCCTTGAAAAGTGCAAGCAAGCTTTGCTCATCATGACCATCTAGATTGACCCTCGCCTACGTACAACAATGCAATGTAAATCATTGATGTGTTCAATCAGCAGAAAATAGGAAAATAATCACCATGAATAATAGCACTTACACGTAAGTGGGACAGGAAGATGTGAAAATGGTGTTTGTCTTCACTATAATCTTCCCATGATGGGAATATATGCACGTAGTCCCTAACAACATTGAAAACATTGTCTTTTAAACTGGGAATAACTGGAATGGGGTTCCAATCTGCAGGAATTGCCCGTCTCTGCAGTTGGGATAGGTCTTCGGCCGGTGGACTTGCTGTACTTTTTGCTGGGGTGGAATTTTTCCGTGGTATGGCTGGTGCTATGGCAACTGAAATCGGCTTACCTTTTGCTGGAGTGCAGGTCCTGTGTGGTCAGGCTAGTGGTGTGGCCAGTGAAGTATGGGTACAGTCTGCTGGAGTCGGTCCTACGTTTTGTGTCACTCGTTGTATAGCCAATATAAGTGGGATGCTGTCTGATTTCTCCGGCACAACCACGTTTTTCAAGGACTTTCTTTGGTGCTCCTTGAGTTCGGCAATCACCCTCTTCCTTTTTGATGTCTGATGCACAAGATCAACATTTGAGTGGAAAAACATGGTATGATGACAAATGGAATATGTATTGATAATGGATGGGCATGGCATCTCGACATATATGATGAGTAAACTAAGCAGATGGCGGTACAACAAAGTAGAAGAAATGCAAGACAACATATGCAAGGTACGTGCAATCAATAAAACCTTGCCAAATTATAATAGGCACCTTGATGGGTGAACATGACAAGCCATCTGCCTTTGACTCCTCGAGGTTAGAATAGTCATTAGGATCATATTGTGAAGAAGAATCTACAGGTGGGGAGCGTATGAGTTTCATTGCCTCCAGAATGGCACTCAATGCCTTGGTGCCAATTTTTTAAGTCATTGCAGTGTTCCACAATATTCTTCTGATGTGCGGATTCTGATATTCACTGTAATTACGTATAATATCTGAGAACCATGAAAACATAAATAGTTGTGAGATTATCTTTGTAATGCAGATGATATTCTAATATCGCCCCTGTAAACACTTGTGTGCTATCACTGGATTCTGATGAGAGAGATCATGTGTGCTGTAATATGGTGCGTGCATTTACATAATCTGGCACAAGTACACAAAAAAATAGGCTCCAGAAGTAAGGATAGTTGGCAGATGATAGGTTCATAATATACTGTATAGAGAGTTTATTGCCAAACCATGATAACAAGAGCACACATCAACTAGGCAGGTCATAGTGTACGTAACAGGGGTACACCATAACCACGATATATAAATCGGGAAAGTGGAACTGGCTTGAAAATACGATGTTGTATTGCCGCTAGTAATTGAAAGCCTATTGATCACGTACATGCCAACTCTATTAGCTGTTGACTGCAGATGTCCCTACGCCCCTTCCTGACAAGGAACATACTGTACGTACTAAATACAGAATAAACAAAGAGGAACAAGTTAAAGAAGAGAAGAGGAAGCATATTCTTGAGGTTCTGCTTCATTGCATACAATGTTGGTTGCCCACTCATGATGAATCACAGCGCCCAAAGAAATGCAATTCCATGATGTCTCTCTATATGTGGCAATTTTGAACAAGAGTCATTAGGATCATATTCTGAACAAGAGTCAACAGGTGTGGAGCATATGAGTTTCATTGTATCCAGAATGGCACTCAATGCCTTGGTGCCAATTTTGTAAGTTATTGCAGTGTTTAGCTTCAAGAGTGGACTGCTGCTAGTGCGACACAAAGCAGCTACATAGATCATAGTGTAGATATAATGGGAAAACCTTAAGCATCAGAGTAAAATCAGCAAAGTGGAACTTGCTGGAATATATGTGCTAGTATTGCCGGTACGGCTAGAACGGCTTCGGATACTAGCTCTCTTCAAGTGAAGATGTGGTACTGTTAATATCAGTGTAACTCTCAAAGGCGACATAGCTCCCCGCATTTCCTTGCTATTCTTATAGGATTCAAGTGGGCAGGCCACTACAAATCCTATTCCCTATGTTTACAAAATCCTACGAAACAAAGAGGCTCAAAGTGTCCATCACAACCGACCATATAGACCTCTACACTTCAAATGTCCCTGCTCATCTTCAGTACAAGGAACATATTGTACTACTATCATACTCCCTCCGTTCCAAAATATAAGTCTTGGTAGAGATTTCCACTATGGATCACATACAGATGTATCCATATACATTTTAGAGTGTGGATTCACTCATTTTGCTCCATATGTAGTCCATGGTGGAATCTATACAAAGACTTGTATTTAGGAACGGATAGAGTACATATTAAAGAAGAACGGAAGAGGAACATGGTAAAGAAGAGCAAGCAGATTTTGGATAATAAAATGTTGGTTGCGCAAAGTGCACACATGATGAACGAGGCGCATTAAGAATGCAACTCCCAGCTGTCTCGACCATTTCAAAGCGGTTGGATGAAGATCCTCGTCTCCTAACCCTTCTTCTTCCTCGTCTCTGATTCTTCCCATGAGAACACCAAGACGGGCCACCAGCGGACCACCGCCCCCCTCACTTTGTGTTCCTCCGCCACCCCCACCCCCACCCCGCCCCCACCCGCGTCGAGTTTTCTTTGTTCGGTGAGGCCCCACAACCACCCGAGCCCCTTCATTCACACTGGCGAACTCCGGCGAGCTCTGAAAAATCGACTGACCCAATTGTGAAATTTAGTCTAGTGTGATTTAACTAGTTTGGAATATAAAAGGGGAAAACCACAAGCATTGGGAGTATAGTGTTGAGCGTGCCATGGCGGATCTAAAGGTGCAAACCGGACAAAGGCAACTTCGCAACCAAGACAAGAAATCGAGTAAGCGGTGCGATCTATTTTCTTGTTGCGATAAATAAGTTGAGCGAGATCTGAAAGAGTACCGCCTACAGTGCGGTGTATGCATCTGCTGAGAATTTGACGGTGATGCGGTAGCGATGGCTGTCGGCGGCGTGGAAGCAGATCTAGGAGGGTAGACAGTGGCGGCAGGGTGCGGTGGACAAGACGGTCGTAGGAGCGGCGCCGGCAAGGTGGACGACGGCAGGGATGAAACGAGAGGATGGGATGCAAGGATCCCGGTCCGAAGCCGTGGATCAGAGAGGTCGATCTCTTGTAATGGACGGCGGCGTTGGGGTATCAGCTCCGGCATGGTGGAGGAGGACGGCGGTAGACGGGGTGGCGGACGGCGGCGGACGGAGGAGGCTGGGGTGGAGAGGGTGTTTTTGCGCCCACGGAGTACGAATGGGGAAAAGGGAGGTAGAGAGGAAGGGGGGAACCATGTATTCAGTGCGTGCTTGTCTCAAATGCGAGGAAATTTACAAACTTAGCCCCCGTTTCAAATTTCCTACATCACAACAATATTAGTTGGTTGGGGATAGGATGGTAATCTTGCATACACCGAATATTTGCCGACGAGAGTTTGTTTTTGGCGCCCATCGTGTATGAATATGAATCAGGGAGGGAGTCGATTTCGACCGAGGACACACTGTGTTTTGGCGGCCACCGTGTATGAATCCGGGTGAGAGGCGGTTACGTCTCATTTGGAAATCTACCCCTATCGAAACCTATAGAAATCCAGCAGATAGGCTTTGCGTGGCACGGATAGGCAGTAGTAATTTCCATCTCGCAGATTTTGGTTTCGGCCGGTTACTACGACTTTCCCCACTTTGTTCAAATTTTGCAGGGTGCATGTTTACCGTGCCAACTCAATTCGAATCCTGTTTTTTTTTGGGCGGGATCCATTTTCAATTGGAATTAAATTCTATATACATCATTTTTATATATACTTTCAAAAGCACAACACCATTTATACATAAATATGGTTTACAAATGGCATGATCTCAGATTCATAAGGTTGTATCCATCAATTTGGATTTTCAAATATTTGAAACCAGTTTATGTTGAAATCCAATGTATGCATTCCTCGCTAACTGTCTCCAATTAATGTGTGTTTCATGCGGGTTTTTTTACTTCTCAAACATGTATAATGTGTTTCACACACGTAACATATAGTGTAATCCCGTTTAGACATTAATTGCATATAAACCATGCATTGTTTGTAATTAAAGAATCTATGGATCAGCAATATTGATAAACTATATAACATTACACGTGTGCCCAAATTCAAATGAATATGCATGTTTGATACACCAATTTGCGTTATGATATTATCGATGTCGTGATCTCTAGTTGAAATATTTGAATCCCCTTTAATCCATATATTCGTCTCATATATCTATCACTCATGCTTATATAGGACTATCTCTCTGGACCTTACGTGTTCATCGTCTCTCAGGTATCTCTCGTGCTACCTGTATGTCGACAATGATCTTTTATCTTCGTAATACACTGACGATACTCTCTCCCTCGACCTTCATCACTCTATCTCTCTCTAAGTATATCTCACTCCCTGCTATGTGTCTCTAACTATTATTTTCCATGTGGAATCTCTTTCTCTCACACAAACACAAAACTTTGTCTCCCGGGGTCTCATTTCTCTCTTCTATTCCCATGTGTGCCACTCGCACAACCCTCATACAGAGATGTCTTTTGCTCCTTAGATAAGAGAACCTACGACTCTTCCTCTTAAATATCTCTTTCTCACACACAAACACAAACTCTGTCTCCCAGGATCTCATATTTCTCCACTGTTCTCTTGTATGTCGCTGACACACACTCTCTTCCCTAGAGATATCTTGCATTCCCTCATATGTCTCTCTAGCTATCACTCTTGTTGTGAAATATCTTTCTCTCTCGCAGACACAAAACTCCATCTCTCGGGATCTCATTTCTCTCGGATATCTGTTTGTATGTGACATGCACCCTCTCTCTATCTCTCTCACACCCACACACATAACTCAGCCTTCTGATCCACTCGACTCCTATCTCTAACGCACACTAGCTAGCATCTTTATCTTTCTATTTATCTGTTTCTCCATCAACCTTCTTTCTCGCCCTCACTCTTGCTTCCTATCACGCACACTACATATGTTTCTCTCTACATGCAGTCAAGTGCCGTCTTTTTATCTTTCTCTCACACACACATATATAACTTCACCCTCTGAACCACCCGGCGGTAATCTCCAACACTCAAACTAGCGTATGTCCGTCTAGCTAGCATCTCCATCTCAGTATCTATCTGTAGTTTCTCCGTCAACATTTCTTTCTCGCACGGAGTCTTGCTTCCTATCACCCACACTATATATGTCTCTCCATACATATGCATTTATAGGTTGATCTCTTTTGCACAATCATTGTGCCTCACTCCCTCTGCTCGCCATAGATGCATGCTCCAGCCCACGCCACTAAAGACAAAAACACATGCTCAATTGTCGGGTCTTCTTCCCTGCATTCTCACATGCATGCATATTATCATACCGATCCGTCTCTCCCATGTCATTGATCTTATGACTTATGTCTTCTTTCTTTTATCTCAATCATGCGCGCGCGCACACACACACACATCCCACGTATACATGTATACCTCTCACACATGCACGTTCAACGTCTCTATGTCTCCATACGTAGTTAATTACCCTCAACCCTATTGCCACATCGAATCGTTCTCCTCTTGTGTGCACATATCTTCCGCCTGGATGGGTAAAACACACACTCACACTTAACAATCTCCTTCTAGCTACCCCCCCCCCCTTCTCACTCTTCCCCTATATCCCTGAAACCAATAAGACCATTCGTTTGTTTAATTCCTGCCTACATGCACCATCAATATATAGTAGTCTTCCTCGGTGTCTCTCGAACAACACGTTCTCTCGATGTCGACTCCTCTCACGCGCACACACCTTCTCTTCCCTCTCTACGGGCATTTTCTCTCTCACACCCTGAGGAAGTCCTGGACTAGGGGGTGTCCGGATAGCCGGACTATCATCATCGGCCGGACTCCAAGACTATGAAGATACAAGATTGAAGACTTCGTCCCGTGTCCGGATGGGACTTTCCTTGGCGTGGAAGGCAAGCTTGGCGATACAGATATGTAGATCTCCTACCATTGTAACCGACTCTGTGTAACCCTAGCCCTCTCCGGTGTCTATATAAACTGGAGGGTTTTAGTCCGTAGGACACAACAACCATTACAACAATCATACCATAGGCTAGCTTCTAGGGTTTAGCCTCCTTGATCTCGTGGTAGATGCACTCTTGTACTACCCATATCATCAATATCAATCAAGCAGGAGTAGGGTTTTACCTCCATCGAGAGGGCCCGAACCTGGGTAAAAACATCATGTCCCTTGTCTCCTATTACCATCCGCCTAGACGCATAGTTCGGGACCCCCTACCTGAGATCCACCGGTTTTGACACCGACATTGGTGCTTTCATTGAGAGTTCCTCTGTATCGTCGCCGATAGGCTTGATGGCTTCTTCAATCAACAACAACGCAGTCCTGGGTGAGACTTTTCTCCCCGGACAGATCTTCATATTCGGCGGCTTCGCACTGCGGGCCAATTCACTTGGCCATCTGGAGCAGATCGGAAGCTATGCCCCTCGCCATCAGGTCAGATTTGGAAGCCTAAACTTCACGGCGGATATCCACGGAGACTTGATCTTCGATGGATCCAAGCCGCAGCCGAGCGTGCCGCACTGTCACGATGGGCATGATCTAACTCTGCCGCCGAACAATACCTTGGAGGCCGCACACGAATCCGCTCCGACCCATAGTTTGGAGCCAATTGCGCAGATCGAGGACGGGTGGCTGGGCACCGCCTCGGGAGCTGCAACTTCCACGACGATGGAGCCGAACACTGACCTTGTCCCTTATAAGGATCGTGACTCCGAGGTGCCGGACTCCCTGCCGGACTCCGAACCTCCTGCGCCCCTGCCAATTGAATCTGATTGGGCGCCGATCATGGAGTTCAGCGCTGCGGACATCTTTCAGCACTCACCCTTTGGCGACATCCTAAATTCGCTAAAACATCTCTCGCTATCCGGAGAGCCTGGCCGGACTACGGCTAGGATGGTTGGGATGCGGACGACGAAGAAATTCAAAGCCCACCCACCACCCACTTTGTAGCCACTGTCGACGATCTAATCGACATGCTAGACTATGACTCCAAAGACATCGACGGTATGGACGACGATGCCGGAGACGATCAAGAACCAGCGCCTACAGGGCACTGGAAGACCACCTCGTCATACGACATATACATGGTGGACACCCCAAAGGATGGGGAAGGCGAAGGAGCAGCGAAGGCAGATTCCTTAAAGAAACAGCCCAAGCGCCACGATAGCGGCGCCGCTCTAAATCCCACCACAGCAAGAATGGAGATTCCGGCATAGGAGATAATAACACCCCGTAGTGTCAAGACAACCCCCAAAGCAAGATTCAGCGTGGGAGGATGCGAAGCAAGCCCTCACGAGAGAGCGCGCGGCGAAGAGGTCGCGGATGATAATTACATACCTCCCTCCGGAGACGAGGCAAGCCTCGACGACATTTAATCGTCGTGCTCGAGGATCCCGTCGAACAAGAGCGTTTCAAACGCAGGCTAACGGCCACAGACAAATAGCCTAAAGAAAAGCAGCAAGAGCTTCAAGCTGATCAAGACCTGGCGGCCGACGGATGGACCGAGGTCCTCGCGGCAAGAGTATGAACTCGAACGCCTCCAAAAGCTACCCAAAACGCAAGTTGCTCCCCCGATTAGAGGAGGAAGAATACATACCTTCATCACCAGCGCACAATACGGCCGACCGACCACCCCGTGGTCACGACAGAGACGCATCCAGGCCCTCCATCAAGACCGTACCCCGGCACCGCTCGAAAAGTACGAAGCCACGAGGGAATGCGCCGGACTTGCGGGATATATTGGAGGACAAGACAAGACAATCCAGATCTATTTACAGATCACGTGGGCGCCCCACGACCCATGACGAATATCGTCGCGCTGGATACAGCAACTCCGGCCGGGCCGAACACAGCAGACAACGCCCTCTTGAGCTACGTCATGATATTGCTCAATACAGAGGCGCCGCACACCCACTATGCTTCACAGACGAAGTAATGGATCTTCAAATCCCTGAAGGGTTTAAACCCGTCAACATTGAATCCTACGATGGCACAACAGACCCCGCGGTTTGGTTCGAGGATTATCTCCTTCATATCCATATGGCCCGCGACGACGATCTCCACGCCATCAAATATCTCCCGCTCAAGCTTAAAGGACCAGCTCGACATTGGCTTAACAGCCTGCCCGCAGAGTCAATTGGGTGTTGGGAGGACACGGAAGCCGCATTCCTCGACAACTTCCAGGGCACATATGTGCGACCACCAGACGCCGATGACCTAAGCCACATAATTCAGCAGCCAGACGAATCGGCCAGACAATTCTGGACACGGTTCTTAACAAAGAAAAATCAAATCGTCGACTGTCCGGATGCAGAGGCCCTCGCAGCCTTCAAACATAACATCCGCGATGAGTGGTTGGCACGGCACCTAGGACAGGAAAAGCCGAAATCCATGGAAGCCCTCACATCAGTCATGACCCGCTTCTGCGCGGGAGAGGATAGCTGGCTAGCTCGCAGCAACAACCTCAGTAAAAATGCTGGCAGTCCGGATACTAAGGACCACAATGGCAGGTCGCGTCGAAATAAAAACAAACACCGCGTTAACGGCGACAACAATGAGGATACGACAGTCAACGCCGGATTCCGAGGCTCTAAACCCGGTCAGCGGAAGAAGCCATTCAAAAGAACCACTCCGGGTCCGTCCAATTTGGACCGAATACTCGACCGCTCTTGCCAGATACATGGCACCCCCGAAAAGCCAGCTAACCACACCAACAGAGATTGTTGGGTATTCAAGCAGGCAGGCAAGTTAATCGCCGAAAACAATGCCAAGGGGCTAAACAGCGATGATGAGGAGGAGACCCGGCCGCCGAATAGTAGAGGACAGAAGGGCTTCCCCCCACAAGTGCGGACGGTAAACATGATATACGCAACCCATATACCCAAGAGGGAGCGGAAGCGTGCATTGAGGGACGTATATGCGATGGAGCCAGTCGCCCCGAAGTTCAATCCATGGTCCTCTTGCCCGATCACTTTCGATCGAAGAGACCATCCGACCAGTATTCGCCATGGCGGATTTGCTGCATTGGTTTTAGACCCAATCATCGATGGATTTCACCTCACGAGAGTCCGATGGACGGCGGCAGAGCTGAACCACGCTTTATCAGATACAATCGCGCAAGATGGGCATAGACCCTCAAGGATTAAACCTACAAAGATGACCTTCAAAGGCGTCATACCAGGCGTTGAGGCCAATTTTACAGGCTCAGTCACACTCGAAGTGGTCTTCGGATCCCCGGATAATTTCCGAAGCGAGGAGTTAATCTTTGACATAGTCCTGTTTCGCAGCGGCTACCACGCTTTGCTCGGACGAACCGCATTCGCAAAGTTCAACGCGGTGCCGCATTATGCATACCTCAAACTCAAGATGCCAGGCCCTCGTGGAGTCATCACGGTCAATGGAAATACGGAACACTCCCTCCGAATGGAGGAACATACAGCAGCTCTCGCGGCAGAAGTACAGAGCAGCCTTCTAAGGCAATTTTCGAGTTCGGCCGTTAAACAACCGGACACAACCAAACGCTCCCGGAGCAACATCAATCAAGACCACCTGGCACGTACCGAGCACGCGTAGCAATGTGGCCCCAACCCCAGCCCTCGCATGATTGCAAGACCAGCTCTCCGCGTACATCATTACGCTCTGGAGATACCATAGGCATAGGGGAAGGGCACGATCACAATAGGCCTAGAGTGTGGCTCGACCACACCAGGGGCTCCCAAGTGTGTCGCTCTTTTTTATTTTTATTTTCCTCCTTTTTATACACAGGACTCCGTTCACCAGAGGCCCTGTCCGGCGGCGAACTTGCCGAACTCACGATGCAACAGCCAGGGAGGGACAAAGGCTACGACGAACACTCAGGTGGTCTCCATTACGAGCATTAAATTTGTTAAATACACCATTCCGCAGCCTACCCCTGGAGGGAGGCACGTCTAATTATTCTAATCCCTTGCTTACCGCACTATTTGTATCATTCCGCACTCATAGCAGAATTCCTTGAATAAACAATGCAACACTTTTTGCCTATAATTGCATTACTTTACATATATGTTCATTAATGACATCTTGCACCCGTATATTTTGGTACGGCCGAAAACACCTGGGGCTTATGTTCCCCGCATTATGGTGTGATAAGTCCGAACACTTTCACAAGTGTGGCACCCCGAACTTATAGCATTATATGAATCGGCTCCGAATCATGTCTTGGGTCAATAGTTGGGTTTGCCCGGCTCCCATGTTTTGGTACCTTACGTTCCGTTCTGTCGGCTAAGGTAGCACTGGGAGAACCACTGCGATTGTGTCACGGTTGAGCTGGGCAAGCGCCTCACTGGAGAAAGCTAAAACTGACTGTCATGATAAGGCGAGAGACTGGTTGCTGTGCTTTTCGAGTCCTTAAAGACTTATGCCGCTTCGAGCGAAGAACCGGATCATGTCCGGCCAAGGCGTGGATAGAGCCCCGAACTCGGTCTTCCGAATACTAGGGGCTTCGCCGAAATTTAAAATTATAGAATTCTATGGCTAAGTGAGAGTGTTCAAGCATTATAAGTCCGGTTGCCTTGTTCGTTGTGTTGAGCGCCTCCCTAGATGGACCCTGTCGGTGTCAAAACCGGCGGATCTCGGGTAGGGGGTCCCGAACTGTGCGTCTAGGTGGATGGTAACAGGAGACAAGGGGCACGATGTTTTTACCCAGGTTTGGGCCCTCTCGATGGAGGTAAAACCCTACTCCTGCTTGATTGATATTGATGATATGGGTAGTACAAGAGTGGATCTACCATGAGATCAAGGAGGCTAAACCCTAGAAGCTAGCCTATGGTATGATTCTTGTAATGGTTGTTGTGTCCTACGGACTAAAACCCTCCGGTTTATATAGACACCGGAGAGGGCTGGGGTTACACAGAGTCGGTTACAATGGTAGGAGATCTACATATCCGTATTGCCAAGCTTGCCTTCCACGCCAAGGAAAGTCCCATCCGGACACGGGACGAAGTCTTCAATCTTGTATCTTCATAGTCTTGGAGTCCGGCCGATGATGATAGTCCGGCTATCCGGACACCCCCTAGTCCAGGACTCCCTCAGTAGCCCCTGAACCAGGCTTCAATGACGATGAGTCCGGCGCGCATAATGTTCGGCATTGCAAGGCGGGTTCCTCCTCCGAATAATTCATAGAAGATTGTGAACACCAGGATAGTGTCCGGCTCTGTAAAATAAATTCCACATACCACCGTAGAGAGAATAATATGTACACAAGTTCAAACTGCTGACGTATTTTGTGGCATGACGTCACACCACCACCAAGCCTTTACTGGAATCGTTTTTTTATTATACCACCTCAGCGCGTTTAGCGAAGCGGTTTCCTTGGCACGTCTTGTCGAAGCAGAGATCATGTTCCCCTTATTCCGGGATTCCCATCAATACGGACGTGGGTAACCCAACTGCGCCATCGATGGTGGAGCTTGGGAGATAAGCGAGTTTTACCAGGCTGGTGGGGACGCATAGTCTTCGTCCGCCCATATATAAGGGGATAAGGATCCACCTTTTTTACCTACACCTTCTTCCTCCTTTGCTTATCCATCTCCGCGCACTCGAGCTCCAGCGCCCAAGTCTGCGCATCTCGTCTCGACCTTGTCCGACCATGTCTGGAGCGGGAGGCAAATGGTTGGCCTCCTCCGTTACGAAGGAGCACATCGCAAAGCTGCGCAGCGCCGGATACCTTTTTGGCGACATCGCGCATTGGCTGCCGACAAGGGGCAGCTCATCCCCACCCCCAGGCCCCATGAGAGGGTCGTATTCCTTCCCCACTTCCTCTGTGGACTAGGCTTCCCGTTGCATCCCTTTTCCGGGGGCTCATGTACTATTACAGCCTGGATTTCCACGACCTGGCGCCAAACTTCATCCTCAACACTCGGCGTTTATCGTCGTGTGCGAGGCCTACCTCTGCATCCAGCCCCACTTCGGCTTGTGGCTCAAGACCTTCAATGTCAAGCCGAAGGTGGTGAAGGGCGCTCAAGCAGAGTGCGGAGGCGCCATGTTGGGTAAGATGCCCAACATCATCTGGATTGAAGGGGCCTTCATGGAGTCCGTCAAGGGGTAACAATCGGGGTGGTTCTACATCACCGAGCCGCGCGACCCTAAATGGGCGGCGGCCCCCGAGTTCAGATCTGGTATCCCTATGCAGCTCACCTCCTGGAAAGAGAAGGGCTTGCTATGGGGTAGTTCGGAGGAGCTGACAGACTCGAGCCCTGTCTCTGACCACAGTGAATAAAGCTTAGGCTTGTCAATGTGATCCAGTCATGCTCGTCTCACGGATTCTCCCTTGCCAACAACGGGCTTTTAATTTGTGGGAGTTCGATCCGCACTGCACTAGGCCTTGGCGGGCTCTTGACCACGACATAACGGCCGCTGGAGGTGTTGTTCAAGGGCGGAGAAGCCCCCGCATCTGCGATGGAAGACCGTGGATTCAGCACCAAGCGCCCAGCCGGCGAGGTAAGCCTTGTTATCCTCTATGGGACATTTATTTTCTTTCATAGTTTGACTCTATGTGGGATCTAAAACTCCCAATGCCTTTGACAGGACTGGCAGAGGACGTCCGGATAGGTAGACTATCCGACTCCCCTTCCCGAAGACCCAGCGGACGCCCGCTTAACGGGGCTGCTGGTCCCGACACTCTATGTGTTGCCGGAGAAGAAGGATAAGAAGAAGGCCACGGGAACCCGAAGAAGTTCCCGGTGCCAGGTGATATCAGACTTGTCGTCCGATGGCTCCAAGGCAGACTCCTCCCCCGAAGACGAGGAGGAGAAAGAGGACTCTCTCCCAGAGGAGGGAGAGAGGAAGAGGAAGGCCTCCCCAATGGGGGAGGCCGAAGGGTCCAAGAGGGGAAGGACTATTCCCCCGGACAGCTCCGCCAACGCCAGCGTTGGCGCATTTAAGAGTGGCCCTCAAGGGCCAGGCCTCCGGCAAGAACGTAAGTATCCGGATTCCTGAATGATTTATAATTTCTCTTTTGTGTCACATAGTGTCCTTCTAATGCCGCACACTGCCTGCAGTCCGTCCGATGATGATCTCCCTGCTTCATCGAGCGGGTCGTTGGCTCCGTCGGATGTAGATTCCATCCCGACTGCCTCCACCCCTCGCGACGCTGAGTACACCGAGGTGGGATCCCAGGAAGGGACCCATCAGGAGGAGGCTCCAAAGGCGCCACAAGGCAGCCTCCCAGACTTTGCGCCGGACTCCACGCCGGAACCCGCAGGGGTTCCGGAGTCCGGCAGGCGGCCCCTTCACAAGAAGGGCAAGACCGTGACGCCGGCGGCCTCCATCCAACCGGAGGCGCCGGACAACTTGTTGAAGGCGCTCAAAGGCGCTTCCATCAAGGAAGAACACCGCACTATCATGAGTGCGGTGATTCAGAAGGTTCAGCTTACCAAGAGCGGGCTGACCGAAGCCTGCAGTAGCCTTCTAACAGGCTTTGAGGTAAGAAGTTAAAAATATGTAATGTAATACCGCATAGACAGTAGCCCCTGATGGTCGGTTCGGTGTTCGGAAAGAAAACGGGATTGAGGTTCTAAAAAAGATATACGCAGGAGTGCTAAGAATTATGTCAATATGGGTTTGCAGGCTGCGCTGCTGACCTCTGCCGCACTGACTGCGAAGGTCGGTGCTTTGAAGCAGGACCTCGAGCGGTCCGAGCAAGAGCTCGCCTTGCCAAGAAGCAGCTCGAGGATAAAGAAGGTGTGTAACACCACTTTTAAATGTTTACCTTACAGAAAAAGATTTTGTTTGCAATAGAAATAACAAGGATAATGTGGGTACTGCAGGGGCCACGAACGAGGTAGCAACCCTGAAGGAGGCCGTGTCCGCGGCCGAATGCAATGCGGTCGCGGAACGGACGGAGCGAGAGAAGCAGGAGGTGCGGGTGGTGGAGGTGCGGCAAGAGCTCCAGGCTCTCATGGAAAAACATGAGAGTTTGGAGCGTGACTCGAAGACTCGAGAGTCCGAGCTTGCCTAGGCTCTTGAATGTGCCAAAGCCGCAAAGGCCGAGGCCCGTAGGCCCTCCAGGAGATTGAGGATGTGAAGAAAATAGCGGCGGGTAAGTCATTTTTCATGCAAAGCAAGCATGTTAATGTAAACTACCTGACACTTACCCGAATTCGGAGCTCTCCAGGGGCGTTTGCAGATCTGCCTTGCAGCGTGTCCGATGCCGCCGCATTCTACCGAGCCGAGGAGCGGAGCTCAATGGAGAAGGTCTTCTGGTCTCAGTATGCTGAGGCCGGCCATCCGGTGCCCCCTAGCGACCAGCTGAAGCAGCTGGTCGAGCTCCACAAGGTAGCCGAGCAGGCCATGAAGTGCCTCATAGTCCATTTGTGACTGGAGAGGCCATGCACAGGAGCTACTTGGCCTCAGCGGCGGCTGGTGGATGCGTGCCCCTGGGTGGAGGTCATCAAGCGCTCCGCCTGTATTGAAGGTGCTCGTCGGGCCCTTGCCCGCTCAAAGGTGCATTGGGGCAGGCTGGATGCGGAGAGGCTTATCACTGACGCGCCGCCAGCGGGCAAGGAGTATCGTACGCCCGAGATCTACTATAAGACTATCCTGAAGGGTACCTGCAAGATTGTGGATGAGTGCCCCAAAGATGTAATTATTGAGTAAACTCGCAATGTGTTATCCTGTGCACTGAAAACTTTGTTCATATGCGCTAAGCAACGCTTATTGATTTAAAATATTACCTTCTGTGCGGCCATTTATAAAATCTGAGAGATGGCAAGTCGTCGGCTTCAGCCCCCATGCCACTAGTTTGGGGTGTTAGGGATAAACTTGAGCACTCTTGTTCCCATTTTGGGTCCATCTAGGGAGGCTCTCAACACAACGAACAAGGCAACCGGACTTATAATGCTTGAACACTCTCACTTAGCCATAGAATTCTATAATTTTAAATTTGGTGAAGCCCCTAGTATTGGAAGACCGAGTTCGGGCGCTATCACGCCTTTGGCGGACATTATCCGGTTCTTCGCTCAAAGCGGCATAAGTCTTTAGGGACTCAAAAAGACCTCTCGAACAGCGACCAGTCTCTCGCCTTATCATGACAGTCAGTTTTAGCTTTCTCCACTGAGGCGCTCGCCCAGCTCAACCGGGGCGCAATCGCAGTGGTTCTCCTAGTGCTTCCTTAGCCGGCGAGCGGGCGTAAGGTACCAAAACATGGGAGCCGGGCAAACCCAACTATTGACCCAAGACATGATTCGGAGCCGATTCATATAATGCTATAAGTTCGGGGTGCCACATTTGTGAAAGTGTTAGGAATTATCACACCATAATGCGGGGAACATAAGCCCCTCGTGTATTCGGCCGTACCAAAATATATGGGTGCAAGATGTCATTAATGAACATATATGTAAAGTAATGCAATTATAGGTAAAAAGTGCTGCATTGTTTATTCAAGTAATTCTGCTATAAGTGCGGAATGATACAAATAGTGTGGTAAGCAAGGGATTGGAATAATTAGACGTGTCTCCCTCCAAGGGTAGGCTGCAGAATGGTGTATTTAACAAATTTAATGCTCGTAATGGAGACCACCTGAGTGTTCGTCGCAGCCTTTGTCCCTCCCTGGCTGTTGCATCGTGAGTTCGGCAGGTTCGCCGCCGGACAGGGCCTCTGGTGAACGGAGTCCTGTGTATAAAAAGATGGAAAAATAAAAATGAAAAGAGCGACACACTTGGGAGCCCTTGGTGTGGTCGAGCCGCACTCTGGGCCTGTTGTGGTCATGCCCCTCCCCCTATGCCCATGGTATCTCCAGAGCGTAATGATGTACGCGGAGAGCTGGTCTTGCAATCATGCGAGGGCTGGGGTTGGGGCCGCATTGCTGGCGCTGCTCGGGCGTGCGGTGGTCTTGATTGATGTTGCTCGGGCGTTTGGCGTGTCCGGTCGCTTAACGGCCGGACTCAAAATTGCCTTAGAAGGTTGCTCAGTATTTACGCCGCGAGAGCATTGTATGTTCCTCCATTCGGAGGGCGTTCCGTATTTCCGTTGACCGTGATGACTCCATGAGGGCTGACATCTTGAGCTTGAGGTATGCGTGTCGGCACGCGTTGAACTTTGCGAAGCGGTTAAATCGAAAGCAGAGCGTGATAGCCATTGCGGAACGGGACAATGTCGAAGATTAACTCCTCGCTTCGGAAATTATCCGGGGATCCGAAGACCACTTCCAGTGTGACTGAGCCTATACAATTGGCCTCAACACCTGGTATGACTCCTTTGAAGGTCGTCTTTGTAGGCTTAATCCTTGAGGGATCTATGCCCATCTTGTGCACTGTATCCTGATAAAGCAGGTTCAGGCTACTGCCGCCGTCCATCAGGACTCTTGTGAGGTGAAATCCATCGAAGATTGGGTCTAAAACCAATGCGGCGAATCCGCCATGGCGGATACTGGTCGGATGGTCTCTTCGATCGAAAGTGATCGGGCAAGAGGACCATGGATTGAACTTCGGGCGATCGGCTCCATCGCATATACGTCCCTCGATTGCGCTTCCGCTCCCTCTTGGGTATATGGGTTGCGTATATCATGTTTACCGTCCGCACATGTGGGGAAGCCCTTCATCCTCTCATTGTCGGGCGACCGGGTCTCTTCCTCGTCATCGCTGTGCAGCCCCTTGTCATTGTTTTCGGCAATTAACTTGCCTGCCTGCTTGAATACCCAACAATCTCTGTTGGTGTGGTTAGCTGTCTTTTCAGGGGTGCCATGTATCTGGCAAGAGCGGTCGAGTATTCGGTCCAAATTGGACGGACCCAGAGTGGTTCTTTTGAATGGCTTCTTCCGCTGACCGGGTTTAGAGCCTTGGCATCCGGCGTTGACTGCCGTATCCTCATTGTTGTCGCCGTTAACGCGGCGTTTGTTTTTGTTTCGACGCGACCTGCCATTGTGGTCCTTAGTATCCGGAATGCCAGCATTTTTACTGAGGTTGTTGCTACGAGCTAGCCAGCTATCCTCTCCCGCACAGAAGCGGGTCATGAGTGATGTGAGGGCTGCCATGGATTTCGGCTTTTCCTGTCCTAGGTGCCGGGCTAGCCACTCGTCGCGGATGTTATGTTTGAAGGCTGCAAGGGCCTCTACGTCCGGACAGTCGACGATTTGATTTTTCTTTGTTAGGAACCGTGTCTAGAATTGCCTGGCCGATTCGTCTGGATGCTGAATTATGTGGCTTAGGTCATCAGCATCTGGTGGTCGCACATATGTGCCCTGGAAGTTGTCGAGGAATGCGGCTTCAAGGTCCTCCCAACACCCAATTGACTCTGCGGGCAAGCTGTTAAGCCAATGCCGAGCTGGTCCTTTAAGCTTGAGTGGGAGATACTTGATGGCGTGGAGATCGTCGCCGCGGGCCATATGGATATGAAGGAGATAATCTTCGATCCAAACCGCGGGGTCTGTTGTGCCATCATAGGATTCAATGTTCACGAATTTAAACCCTTCAGGGATTTGATGATCCATTACTTCGTCAGTGAAGCATAGTGGGTGTGCGGCGCCTCTGTATTGAGCAATATCACGACGTAGCTCAAGGGAGCGTTGTCTACTGTGTTCGGCCCGGCCGGAGTTGTTGTATCCGGCGCGACGGTAGTCATCGTGGGTCGTGGGGCACCCACGTGATCCGTAAATAGATCTGGATTGTCTTTCCTTGTCCTCCAATATATCCCGCAGGTCCGGCGCGTTCCCCCATGGCTTCGTACTTTTTGAGCGGTGCCGGGGTACGATTGTGGTGGAGGGCCTAGATGCCTCTTTGTCGCGGCCACGAGGTGGTCGGTCTGCCGTATTGTGCACTGGTGATGAAGGTTTGTATGCTTCCTCCTCTAGTCGGGGGAGCAACTTGCATTTTGGGTAGCTTTTGGAGGGGCGTTCGAGTTCATACTCTTCGGCCGCGAGGACCTCGGTCCATCTGTCGGCCAGCAGGTCTTGATCAGCATGAAGATGTTGCTGCTTTTTCTTTAGGCTATTTGCTGTGGCCATTAGCCTGCATCTGAAACACTCGTGTTCGACGGGATCCTCAGGTACGACAAATTCGCCGTCGTCGAGGCTTGCCTCGTCTCTGGAGGGAGGTATGTAATTATCATCCTCAACCTCTTCATCTGCCGCTCTCTCGTGAGGGCTGGCTTCTGCGTCCTCCTGCGCTGAATCTTGCTGGAGGGGTTGTCTTAGGCACTTTCTGGGGTGTTATTATCTCATGTGCCGGAATCTCCATTCTTGCTGTTGCAGGATTTAGAGCGGCGCCGCTGACGTCGGCGCTTGGGATGTTTCTTTAAGGAATCTGCCTCCGCTGCTTCTTCGCCGTCCCCATCTTTTGGGGTGTCCACCTTGTATATGTCGTATGACGAGGTGGTCTTCCAGTGCCCTTTAGGCGCTGGTTCTTGATCGTCTCTGGCATCGTCGTCCATACTGTCGATGGCTTTGGAGTCGTAGTCTAGCATGTCGGTTAGATCGTCGATAGTGGATACAAAGTGGGTGGTGGGTGGGCTTTGAATTTCTTCGTCGTCCGCATCCCAACCATCCTGGCCGTAGTCCGGCCAGGGCTCTCCGAATAGCGAGAGATGTCGCCAAAGAGTGAGTGCTGAAAGATTTCCGCAGCGGTGAACTCCATGGTCGGCGCCCAATCGGATTCGATTGGCAGGGGCGCAGGAGGTTCGGAGTCCGGCAGGGAGTCCGGCACCTTGGAGTCACGAGCATTATGAGGGACGAGGTCAGTGTTCCGCTCCATCACCGTGGAAGTTGCAGCTCCCGAGGCGGTGTCCAGCCACCCGTCCTCGATCTGCGCGATCGGTTCCAAACTATGGGTCGGAGCGGATTCGTGTGCGGCCTCCAAGGTACTGTCCGACGGCAGAGTTAGATCATGCCCATCGTGACAGTGCGGCACGCTCGGCTGCGGCTTGGATCCATCGAAGATCAAGTCTCCCCGGATATCCGCCGTGAAGTTTAGGCTTTCAAATCTGACCTGATGGCCAGGGGCGTAGCTTTCGATCTGCTCCAGATGCCAAGTGAATTGGCCCGCAGTGCGAAGCCGCCGAATACGAGGATCTGTCCGGGGAGAAAAGTCTCACCCAGGACTGCGTTGTCGTTGATTGAAGAAGCCATCAAGCCTATCGGTGACGACACAGAGGAACTCTCAATGAAAGCACCAATGTCGGTGTCAAAACTGGAGGATCTCGGGTAGGGTGTCCCGAACTGTGCGTCTAGGCAGATGGTAACAGGAGACAAGGGACACGATGTTTTTACCTGTGTTGGGCCCTCTCATTTGGAGGTAAAACCCTACTCCCGCTTGATTGATATTGATGATATGGGTAGTACAAGAGTGGATCTACCACGAGATCAAGGAGGCTAAACCCTAGAAGCTAGCCTATGGTATGATTGTTGTAATGGTTGTTGTGTCCTACGGACTAAAACCCTCCGGTTTATATAGACACCGGAGAGGGCTAGGGTTACACAGAGTCGGTTACAATGGTAGGAGATCTACATATCCGTATCGCCAAGCTTGCCTTCCACGCTAAGGAAAGTCCCATCCGGACACGAGACGAAGTCTTCAATCTTGTATCTTCATAGTCTTGGAGTCCGGCCGATGATGATTGTCCGGCTATGTGGACACCCCCTAGTCCAGGACTCCCTCAGCCCCAAAAATGGGAACAAGAGTGCTCAAGTTTATCCCGAACACCCCAGCACTAGTGGCATGGGGGCTGAAGCCGACGACTTGCCATCTCTCTGATTTTATAAACGGCCGCACAGAAGGTAATATTTTAAATCAATAAGCGTTGCTTAGCGCATATGAACAAAGTTTTCAGCGCACAGGATAACACATTGCGAGTTTACTCAATAATTACTTCTCTGGGGCACTCATCCGCAATCTTGCGGGCACCCTTCAGGACAGTCTTATAGTACATCTCGGGCGTACGATACTCCTTGCCTGCTGGCGGCGCGTCAGTGATAAGCCTCTCCGCATCCAGCCTGCCCCAATGCACCTTTGCGCGGGCAAGGGCCCGACGAGCACCTTCAATACAGGAGGAGCGCTTGATGACCTCCACCCAGGGGCACGCATCCACCAGCCGCCGCATGAGGCCGAAGTAGCTCCCAAGCATGGCCTCTCCAGGCCACAGCCGGACTATGAGGCCCTTCATGGCCTGCTCGGCTACCTTGTGAAGCTCCACCAGCTGCTTCAGCTGGTCGCTAGGGGGCACCGGATGGCCGGCCTCAGCGTACTGAGACCAGAATACCTTCTCCGTTGAGCTCCCCTACTCGGCTCGGTAGAATGCGGCGGCATCGGACACGCTGCGAGGCAGATCTGCAAACGCCCATGGAGAGCTCCGAATTAGGGTAAGTGTCAGGTAGTTTACATTAACATGCTTGCTTTGCATGAAAAATGCCTTACCCACCGCTATTTTCTTCACATCCTCAATCTCCTGGAGGGCCTTACGGGCCTCGGCCATAGCGGCTTTGGCACTTTCAAGAGCCGAGGCAAGCTCGGACTCTTGAGTCTTCGAGTCACGCTCCAAACTCTCATGCTTTTCCATGAGAGCCTGGAGCTCTTGCCGCACCTCCGCCACCCGCGCCTCCTTCTTCTCTCGCTCCGTCCGTTCCGCGGCCGCATTGCGTTCAGCCGCGGACACGGCCTCTTCAGGGTTGCCACCTCGTTCGTGGCCCCTGCAGTACCCACGTTATCGTTGTTATTTTCATTGCAACCAAAATCCTTTTCTGTAAGGTACAAATTTCAAGATGGTATTACTCACCTTCTTTGTCCACGAGCTGCTTCTTGGCAAGGCCGAGCTCTTTCTCGGACCGCTCGAGGTCCTGCTTCAACGCACCGACCTCCGCAGTCAGTGCGGCAGAGGTCAGCAGCGCAGCCTGCAAACCCATATTGACATAATTCTTAGCACTCCTGCGTATATCTTTTTTAGATCCTCAATCCGGTTTTTCTTTCCGAACACCGAACCAAGCATCAGGGGCTACTGTCTATGCCATATTACATTACATATTTTTAACTTCTTACCTCAAAGCCTGTTAGAAGGCTACTGCAGGCTTCGGTCAGCCCGCTCTTGGCGAGCCGAACCTTCTGAATCACCGCACTCATGATAGTGCAGTGTTCTTCCTCGATGGAAGCGCCTTTGAGCACCTCAACAAGTTGTCCAGCGCCTCGGTTGGATGGAGGCCGCGGCGTCCGCAGTCTTGCCCTTCTTGCGAAGGGCGCTGCCGGACTCCGGAACCACTGCGGGTTCCGGCGTGGAGTCCGGCGCAAAGTCCGGGAGGATGCCTTGTGGCGCCTCCGAAGCCTCCTCCTGATGGGTCCCTTCCTAAGATCCCACCTCAGCGTCCTCAGCGTCGCGAGAGGTGGAGGCAGTCGGGATGGAATCTACATCCGACGGAGCCAAAGACCCGCTCGATGAAGCGGGGAGATCATCATCGGTCGGACTGCAGGCAGTGTGCGGCATTAGAAGGACACTATGTGACAAAAAAGAGAAATTATAAATCATTCAGGAATCCGGATACTTACGATCTCGCCGCAGGCCTAGCCCTTGAGGGCCACTCTTCATCACCAACGTTGGCGTTGGCGGAGCTGTCCGGGGGAATAGTCCTTCCCCTCTTGGACCCTTCGGCCTCCCCCATTGGGGAGGCCTTCCTCTTCCTCTCTCCCTCCTCTGAGAAAGAGTCCTCTTTCTCCTCCTCGTCTTCTGGGGAGGATTCCGCCTTGGAGCCATCGGACGACGAGTCCGATATCACCTGGCGCCATGAACTTCTTCGGGGTCCCGTGGCCTTCTTCTTGGCCTTCTTCTCCGGCACCACATAGAGTGCCGGGACCAGCAGCCCCGTTAAGCAGGCATCCGCTGGGTCTTCGGGAAGGGGAGCCGGATAGTCTACCTGTCAGGACGTCCTCTGCTATTCCTGTCAAAGGCATTGGGAGTTTTAGATCCCACATAGAGTCAAACTATGAAAGAAAATAAATGTCCCATAGAGCATAACAAAGCTTACCTCGCCGGCCGGGCGCCTCGCGGATGCGGGGGCTTCTCCGCCCTTGAACAGCGCCCTCCAGGCGGCTTCGTACGTCGTGTCGAAGAGCCCGCTCAAGGCCTGGTGCTGTGCCTGATCGAACTCCCACAAATTAAAAAACCGCTGTTGGCAAGGGAGAATCCGGCGGACGAGCATGAGCTGGATCACATTGACAAGCCTAAGCTTCTTGTTCACGAGGTGCGGACACGGGATCGAGTCTGTCAGCTCCTCCGAACTACCCCATAGCAAGCCCTTCTCTTTCCAGGAGGTGAGCTGCATAGGGATACCAGATCTGAACTCGGGGGCCGCCGCCCATTTAGGGTCGCGCGGCTCGGTGATGTAGAATCACCCCGATTGCCACCCCTTGACGGAGTCCACGAAGGCCCCTTCGAGCCAGATGACATTGGGCATCTTGCCCAACATGGCGCCTCTGCACTCTGCTTGAGCGCCCTTCACCACCTTCGGCTTGACATTGAAGGTCTTGAGCCACAAGCCGAAGTGGGGCTGGATGCAGAGGAAGGCCTCGCACACGACGATAAACTCCGAGATGTTGAGGATGAAGTTTGGCGCAAGGTCGTGGAAATCCAGGCCGTAATAGTACATGATCCCCCGGACAAAGGGATGCAACGGGAAGCCCTGTCCGCGGAGGAAGTGGGGAAGGAATACGACCCTCTCATGGGGCCTGGAGGTGGGGATGAGCTGCCCTTGTCGGGCCGGCCGGTCTTGTGATGTCGCCGAAAGGTATCCGGCTGCGCAGCTTTGCGATGTGCTCCTCCGTAACGGAGGAGGCCAACCATTTGCCTCCCGCTCCAGACATGGTCGGTGAAGGTCGAGACGAGATGCGCGGACTTGGGCGCTGGAGCTCGAGATGGATAAGCAAAGGAGGAAGAAGGCGTAGGTAAAAAAGGTGGATCCTTATCCCCTTATATATGGGCGGACGAAGACTATGCGTCCCCACCAGCCTGGTAAAACTCGCTTATCTCCAAAGCGCCACCATCGATGGCGCGGTTGGGTTACCCACGTCCGTATTGATGGGAATCCCGGAATAAGGGGAACACGATCTCTGCTTCAACAAGACGTGCCAAGGAAACCGCTTTGCTAAGCTACCGAGGTGGTATAATAAAAAGATTCGATAAAGGCTTGGTGGTGGTGTGACGTCATGCCACAAAATACGTCCAGATTGAACTTGTGTACATATTATTCTCTCTACGGTGGTATGTGGAATTTATTTTGCGAGCGGACACTATCCTGGTGTTGAGAATCTTCTATGAATTATTAGGAGGAGGAACCCGCCTTGCAATGCCGAACATTATGCGCCGGACTCATCGTCATTGAAGCCTGGTTCGAGGGGCTCTTGAGGAGTCTGGACTAGGGGTGTCCGGATAGCGGACTATCATCATCGGCGGACTCCAAGACTATGAAGATACAAGATTGAAGACTTCATCCCGTGTCTGGATGGGACTTTCCTTTGCGTGGAAGGAAAGCTTGGCGATATGGATATGTAGATCTCCTACCATTGTAACCGACTCTGTGTAACCCTAGCTGTCGGTGTCAAAACCGGCGGATCTCGGGTAGGGGGTCCCGAACTGTGCGTCTAGGCGGATGGTAACAGGAGACAAGGGACACGATGTTTTTCCCAGGTTCGGGCCCTCTCGATGGAGGTAAAACCCTACGTCCTTCTTGATTAATATTGATGATATGGGTAGTACAAGAGTAGATCTACCACGAGATCAAGGAGGCTAAACCCTAGAAGCTAGCCTACGGTATGATTGTTGAGATGTATGTTGTCCTACGGACTAAAGCCCTCCGGTTTATATAGACACCGGAGAGGGCTAGGGTTACACAGAGTCGGTTACAATGGTAGGAGATCTACATATCCGTATTGCCAAGCTTGCCTTCCACGCCAAGGAAAGTACCTTCCGGACACGAGCCGGAGTCTTCAATCTTGCATCTTCATAGTCTTGGAGTCCGGCGGACAATGATAGTCCGGCTGTCCGGACACCCCCTAGTCCAGGACTCCCTCAGTAGCCCTCGAACCAGGCTTCAATGACGATAAATCGAGCGTGTTTATAGTCTTCGGCATTGCAAGGCGGGTTCTCCCTTCACATTCCATGTACCTGCCAAATAGTGTCCGGCTTCATCTTGAATACTGTGCTCCTCGGCTTGCACGCCAAATAATGGCCCTCTTCCATGCGTCGCACGAATGCGAAAAGCCAGGGTGTCTTCTGCATTTCACCCCCTAATTGTGCGAGTCGTCCGCCTATAAATGAGGCAAGAATCCAGATCCAAACCGCACCATCTTCCTCCCGCGTATACTCCATCGAAGCGCCTCTGACCTAGAAATCCATTCCACCATGGATCGTCAACGTGGCTCTTCTTCACGCACTCCCAGTCCACCACCGGGGAATTGGAGGAGGTGCTCTATTTCGCACAATGAGCTAGTGAAGCTCCAAACGGAGGGATTTCTCCCTCCGGCCTTCATGGTTCCAGTCCGGGCCGGACTAGTTACTTATCAAGGTGGGAGGCAGGCGAAGCACACCCCAAGCCCCAATAAGGGGGAGCGGGTGTGCTTTGTCCCGTATCTGATAAGAGGGCTCGGATTTCCAATACATCCGTTCCTCCGCGGGCTTCTGAAGTTCTACGAACTCCAGCTCCACCACCTTACGCCCGCCTCTGTGCTGCATATCGCGGGCTACGTAGCTCTTTGCGAGCCATTCCTGGGCATCGAGCCCCATTTTGCTTTATGGAAGAGACTGTTTTGCCTCGTACCCTGTTCTCATGAGGGGTCCATATATCAAGTGGGTGGCGCCGAAATATGGCGCATCGCCGGGACCGGATATCTATCCGGCACTCCCAAGAAGGCGTCCGAAGACTGGCCCTCGGAGTGGTTTTATATAGGAGACGCTCCGCTGCCAGACCCAGTCCGGATCGGCCTCCCGGAGTTTAGTGTTGCTCCCTTGAAGAAGCGCCTCAGCTGGCGCCCGCGGAGCCCCCGATTGGAGGAAGACAAGAGTGTCCATTATTTGATGGGCCGGATAAGATTAATAGCTCATTCCGCTTGACCATGATCGAGTCATGGCGACATGCATCAGCGAGGGTGCAGCCACTACAATCTGAGGCCACCCCATGTGGGATTTCAGCGGGAAGACGATGCCACCGGACGCGACGCAAGGGCGGATTCAACCGAGGATCCGGTAAAGATCTTGTCTGGCTTGTACAAGGGGGAGAAGGAGGACTTCATCCGAACAAGCCCTTTGAATGGGTTTTCCATGATCAACCCTAGAGGATGGGTAAGTGAACACCTTGAAGGTCTCTACCCATGCTTTCGAAGTTTAAGCTTCTGACATTATGTCTTTGGCGCAGGATCTACGCCGGACTGTGAGGGACATGGTAAGTCCTGCTCCGGAACCCGAGGAAACAGAAGGGTCCCTGGATCCGCCCTCCGAAGAGGAGCCGGAAATCGAGGTGGAGCTGATCGACAGGGTGTATCACCAACTCAGCATAGACAATGCTCTGGTTGCCATTACGGCGGACTACCCCGGACTAAGTCCGGCATCCCAGGTGACCGCGACCGTAGTCCGCACACCATTATCTCTTCCCTGCCTATTTCTGACCTTCGCGAATGATGGTATTTTGCAGGAAGCGCCTTTACGGCAGGAGGCCGAGCCCGCGGTAGCTGACCAACAAAGGCCAGTCCGAACCAGAAAGCGGAAAGGGGCGCTTGATCTTGAACGGAAGCGTCGCCGCAAAGGTATAGCTCGTATTCAAATTTTCGAACAACATTAGAAGCGGTCGAGTGCTCACGATTTTGTAGGAGAAAAGCGCTCGCACGGACTGCGAGCGCCGGAATTGCCGATCCGACCAACACCGGCCGGGCTCCAGCGCCCGGCCGAGGGGGGAGGCAAGCAAGACGCGAGCCGGATCCTTCTCCAGCGGAGGATACCGACTGCACTGTCCGCCACCAAGTTCGAGGTGGAGAGCGCCATGAACCATAGGCGCCGCCGGACAGTATTTCGTGAAGCGTGCTTTTCCCCTGAGGCATTTGATGCCTTTAACGCAGGGGACGCACATCTCCGTGCCGCTCAAGATGGTTTTACCAGAGCCACGGAGCAGTATGTGAAAGACACACGGGTAAGGGAATTTCAATGGTTATATACCAGTAGCCCCCGAGACTTAAAGTAGTTTATGCAAACTGATTTAAGGATCATTTGAAAATGCAGGCGCTTACCAAGAAGAACGCCCAGCTATCCCGAGAGCTGCAAGATTGCAAGGCCCAACTGGAGGTCGTACTTGCTGCCGCAGGAGGAGACGCAAAGACCCCTCCTGGTAACACATTTTTATTAATAAACATAAGCGTTGTGCGGCGTGCATGGAAGTCTAATAATGACATTGCAGGTACCGTTGGACAAGATCCGGACAGGCAAGCATTGCTGCGCCAGCTAAAGGCCGGCGAGAGTGTGCTGAATAGGGTTCAGCAGGAAAGGAACAAGTTCCAGGATGCCAACGCCAAGCTTGGAGAAGAGCTGAAAGGCGTTCAGGCCGAGCTGTCCGGCTCCGTTAAGGAGAATCAGCGGCTTCGTCGCGGCATTTATAGTAAGTGCTTAAGCGGACTCCTTTGAAAAGAAGAGTTCGGCGAGGAAGTACTTTGACATGATTTGTCTTGTAGGTATACTCACGGGTCGTCCTGCAGAGGAGATGCCCATATCAACGGGTGATCAACTTCCCAAACTGTTGCAACTGCTCGAACGAGTTCGGCAGGCAATGAGCGGCGTCGTTTGGGCTTTATGGCCAGCCTTCACCCCACCCGAGGGCCTCGGGGAGCTTGCGGAGAAGCTGCAGGGAGTGCGGCAATGCTTCCATTTGTGGAAGATTTCGGCTTGCCGTCAGGGTGCCAGGGAGGCTTGGGCCATGGTGAAGACGCAGTACAAGAAGGCGGATCCCAACCACATGGCCGAAGTTGGACCGGTGGGGCCCGATGGGAAGGAGATCCCTGTGAGTTTAGTGTACAGCCAAGTAGAGTTGGCTGCTAAATTTTCCCAATGGGACTATAAACTAGACAGCCTGTTAGACGGGATTGAGGAGGAATACAATCAGTAAATTTGACAATGTATGTTATCCTTTAAAGTGACATGTGAAATGCCTTCTAGCCGGATTGAGATCGTTTGGCTTTGCCGACCTTTTCGCTTCAACCTCGGGACCCTAGAGTCCGGAGTGTGTCCAAATACCTCTTTGGTTGAGACACAACCGTGGTATGCATGGAGACCAGGCGTAGGGGTCATTAGTGCTTTATCAGACAAGTGCCCAACTAGTTATGTTATATTACATGGTTAGTAAGAAACATCTTCCAGGGAGAATAGTTCCGTTAAGGGTTCCTTTCGCTGGGAGGCATGCCCTAAAGTGCATGTCCGGACTGCAAAGAAAGCAGTAAAACATCTGGGGGCAGATAGATAAAATAGGTAAAAATTCATCTTTTAAATCACCGACCGAATATTCCCTTAAGAACGCTAGCTTTTGGCTTCACCCAGTCTGAGGCACACATCCGGCTGACCCGGCAGTAACAATCGCAGAGGTGCTCCCTTTACCTCCTAGCCGAACAATTGGGAATGTAGGGGTAAGCACAGGAGCCAGGCAACCCAGCTTGGCCAAAACTTAAGTCATATCGATGCATATAATGGCGAGTAAAAGGTACATGTGGAAGCTTGACACATGTGTTGGGTATGGAACCCGTATAATTAAGCTTCTGTAAAAGAAGCCCCCAGGAATAATGAGTGCGGATGGCACATCATGTGTATGCAAAGAATGCGTAAATAGGCCCGTAAGGGCTTTCGAAAGAAGAAGAAAAAAAAGGATAAAAAGGAGAAACAAAAAGACAGCCGAAGTGTAAAAGTTTGGACGGGGGAAGGGGACGAACTCTTAGTCCGGCGCTAGGCATAAAATCATCGGAGGCGGGCTGCGTTCCATGGGTTCGGCTCGAGTCGGTTGTCTGACGCATTTCGTAGACGGTATGCTCCGCCGGTTAGTACTTGATCGATAATGAAGGGGCCGTCCCATGTAGGCTTGAGCTTGTCCTTTTTCTTGTCCGGCAGGCGTAGAACTAGTTCGCCAACGTTGTAAGTCTTGGCCCGTACTTCTCTGCTTTGATATCTTCGGGCCTGCTGCTGATAAAATGCGGAACGAGCCTTCGCGACGTCACGTTCTTCCTCCAATGTGTCCAAGCTGTCCTGCCGATCGAGCTCGGCTTCTCTTTCCTCATACATGCACACTCGAGGTGAGTCATGAATAATGTCGCAGGGCAACACTACCTTTGCGCCGTATACCATAAAAAATGGTGTGAATCCGGTAGTACGGTTGGGCGTTGTCTGCAGCCCCCAGAGTACGGAGTCGATCTCCTCGACCCATTGTGTGTCTAATTTAGTAAGTGACCTTACTAGTCTGGGTTTAATGCCGCTCATTATTAGACCATTTGCTCTTTCCACTTGACCGTTGGTTTGAGGGTGATAAACTGAAGCATAGTCGAGCTTGATGCCCATATTTTTGCACCATGACTTAACCTCATCGGCTGTGAAGTTTGTGCCGTTGTCGGTGATGATGCTGTGGGGGACTCCGTAACGGTGTACCACCTCTGATATAAAGTTTATCACTGGTCCGGACTCTGCCGTTTTGACCGGTTTGGCCTCTATCCATTTGGTGAATTTATCAACCATGACCAATAGGTACCTTTGCTTGTGGGTTCCCCCTTCAAGGGGTCCAACAATGTCGAGCCCCCAAACCGCGAACGGCCAGGTAATGGGTATGGTTTTGAGGGCGGTGGGTGGCATATGGCTGTGATTAGCAAAGAGCTGACAACCAACGCATCGCTGGACCAAGTCATGTGCGTCCGCCCGGGCCGTCGTCCAATCAAATCCTGTACGGAATGCCTTTCCTACAAGGGCCCGGGCCGCTGCGTGGTGTCCGCCTAGTCCGGCATGAATTTCAGCCAGGAGGTTTCGCCCTTCTTCTTCGGAGATACACCTTTGAAGGACTCCGGTTGTACTTTTCTTATAAAGTTCTCCCTCATGGACCTTGTAGGCTTTTGATCGCCGGACTATGCAGCGGGCCTCGTTTTGGTCTTCGGGAAGTTCCTGCCTAAGCAAGTAGGCTAGGAAAGGTTCTGTCCACGCGGCGATTACTGCCATTATGGCGTGGGCTGAAGGTGTTATGTCGTCTGCTGAATCATCGATTGATGCGGTTCTTTCCGGTTTATCGCTACCGGGCTTCTCTTCCCATAATACGGATGGCTTGAAGAGCCGTTCCAGGAAGATATTTGGAGGGACAGCATCACGTTTCGCACCGATGCGTGCCAGAACGTCGGCCGCTTGGTTATTATCTCGGGCTATGTGATGGAATTCAAGTCCATCAAACCGAGCTGACATTTTCAGGACAGCGTTGCGATATGCTGCCATTTTCGGATCCTTGGCGTCAAATTCTCCGTTTATTTGGGATATTGCAAGGTTTGAGTCCCCGTGCACCTCTAGGCGTTGAATGCCCATGGAGACCGCCATCCGGAGACCATGTAACACGGCCTCGTATTCGGCTACATTGTTGGAGTCCGTGTACATTATTTGAAGTACATACTGGACTGTATCTCCGGTTGGGGACGTTAGTACGACGCCAGCCCCCAGTCCGGCCAACATTTTGGAGCCATTGAAATGCATAGTCCAATTAGAGTATGCACTGTACTCTTTAGGGAGTTCGGCTTCAGTCCATTCGGCGACGAAGTCAGCCAAAACTTGTGACTTTATGGCTCATCAAGGTTTGTAAGTTATGTCGAATGGTAGGAGCTCAATGGCCCATTTTGCAATCCTGCCCGTTGCGTCGCGGTTATTTATAATGTCATTGAGTGGTACTTCAGAGGCCACTATTATCAAACACTCCTGAAAGTAGTGCCGAAGTTTCCGGGATGCCATGAACACCGCATATGCTATCTTCTGATAGTGCGGGTAACGGGATTTGCAGGGGGTTAACACAGTGGAGACATAATACACTAGTTTTTGAAGAGGGAACTTATGCCCTTCTGTCTCTCGTTCGACGACGAGGACCGCGCTTACAACTTGATGTGTTGTTGCGATGTATAACAACATTGGTTCGCCAAGAGTGGGCGCCGCCAGGACCGGATTTGTTGCCAGTATGGCCTTTATTTCTTCGAGTCCGGCAGTGGCAGCATCCATCCACTCAAATTGTTCGGTGCGCCTGAGGAGGCGATAAAGGGGCAGCGCCTTTTCTCCTAAACGGGAGATAAATCGGCTTAAGGCTGCCACGCATCCTGTTAATTTTGTATTTGTTTGAGGTTCTTTGGAATATCCAAGCGTGTGAGAGCTCGGATTTTGGCGGATTTGCTTCAATTCCTCTACGGATCTGATGAAGCCCAAGAGCTTTCCGGCTGATACGCCAAAACGCATTTTCGGATTCAGCTTGATGTCATATGCTCTGAGGTTTTCGAATGTGAGCCTCAAATCATCTACTAGAGTTTCGACGTGTTTTGTTTTGACGACTACGTCGTCTACGTATGCCTCGACTGTTTTGCCGATCTGGGTAGCCAGACATGTTTGAATCATGCGCTGATATGTTGCGCCGGCATTTTTATGTCCGAAGGGCATCGTGTTGAAGCAGAATGGTCCATATGGAGAGATGAATGCCGTTGCGGCTTGATCTGCTTCCGCCATCTTGATTTGATGATAGCCAGAGTAAGCGTCCAAGAAGCACAACGAATCGTGCCCTGCTGTGGCATCGATAATTTGATCGATGCGGGGGAGAGGGAAAGGATCCTTTGGGCAAGCCTTATTGAGGTCTTTAAAGTCGATACGAGGCGCGAGATTTATCCTTCTTTGGTACCATCACCAGATTTGCTAGCCATCCGGATGTTTGATATCTCTAATGTATCGGCTTCCAATAGTTTGGCTAGCTCTTCTCCCATTACTGTCTTTTGGGTTGGAAAATCTCGAAGAGCCTGTTTGGTGGCTTAAATCCTTTAAGATGTTTAGGCTGTGTTCTGCCAACCTGCGTGGGATTCCGGGCATGTCTGAAGGATGCCAGGCGAAGATATCCCAATTTTCCAAAAGGAATTCGCGCAGTGCAGCGTCTACGTCGGGTTCAATTGTGCCCCGATGGAGGCCGTCTTTGTTGGGTCCGTTGGATGGACCTGGAATTTTATTATTTCATCTGCTGGTTTGAAGGAGGTGGACTTGGATCTTTTATCGAGTATCACATCGTCCCTGTTCACCGTAGAGCGCAGCATGGTGAGTTCTTCTGCTGCTAAGGCTTCGGATAGTGCCTCGAGGGCTAGTGCGGCTGTCTTGTTTTCGGCGCGGAGTGCTATGTCCGGATCACTAGCAAGAGTGATTATTCCGCTGGGCCCAAGCATTTTGAGCTTCATGTACCCGTAATGAGGTACTGCTTGAAAAATTGTGAACGTCTCTCCCTAATATAGCGTGATACCCGCTGCTGAACGAGGCCACCTGGAACGTGACTTCTTCAGATCTATAATTGTCCAGAGAGCCGAACACCACATCGAGTGTGATTTTTCCAGTGCAGCGCGCTTCCCGGCTAGGGATTATTCCTCTAAAGGTTGTGCTGCTTCGCTCAATCGGCTCAATCGATTTCCATTTTCGCGAGTTTCCTCGTAAATGAGGTTTAGTCCGCTGCCGCCGTCCATGAGGACTTTTGTCGGTCGAAAGCCGTCCACTATGGGACTAAGTACCGGTCATTTGGTGCTCTCGTTGTTCGAATTTAGGCTCATCGCTGGCGTTGAAAGTAATAGTGTGGTCGCTCCATGGGTTTCTTTGTTGCTACTTGGTAGACTTGGCGAGTCCGCTGGATTGTTCGCTTTGCATATTGTTTGATGCGAAGGTCTCGAACACTGTTGACACCGTGCTGGTATTGTTGGAGTGGTTTCCCGGAGCTAGAAGTTCCTCACCACTTTTGGCCACCTGCCGTAATATCCAACATGCTCTAAGGCTGTGTGTTGGGACGGCTCCCTCTGCACTATGAAGTTCTGAGGTCCATTGAGCCATCCCTCCAGTACGGTTCCGTTTCCCTTATCGGGTTTTTGTTTTTTTGTTTTTGCATCTGGGGTGTGAGTGTAAGACGCCCTTTTGCTGCGGACTGGGTTTGGGGCCGGATTATCCCAAAATTGATTATCGGTTTTCCGGAAACTTTCCATCGCATAGTACTTTCGTACTATGGCCGCCAGATCGGTGAAGCGCGTAATTCTGCGACGATCAATGCCGTTCAGGATTCCCTTGTCCGTGCAGTTATTGCAGAAGATTGAGATTGCGTTTTCCTCTCGGCAGTCCTTTATCCTGTCCATAACCAGGAGGAATCTGGCCAAGTAATGATGTACTGCTTCTAAAGGCTCTTTCCGTATTAGAGATAGATCACATATGTCTGGGCGGGTGGGTGGAATAAAATCCGGATCCCTGCCCATCTTGGGGCTCAAAGGCCGAGGGGCTTCCGAATTCGGAAGCTTGGTTTGCTGGAGACAATCCAGCGAGTCCGGGGCGATGCATGATTTTAACTTCAATGCTCGATCGAAGTCCGTCCCTCCGGACATGAATTGTTTTCAACACTGGCGAAGAATTGCCGTATTGCTCCTCTACCACTGCGACGTGGTGGGTGGCCTGGGGAGAGTTAATCTCTCTCACATCGGTTTTAAGCCCAATCTGATTGTAGTCCGTAGCGACTCCCAGGGCGGCGATGCGATCCAAGAGCTCGTTAACAGACGAGAGCTCTATTGGATCTAACTGTTCGGCAGCTTTAGGGCTGACGGGAAGATTACTTCGATGACTTGAGAAGTCATTGCGAAGCGGCGTCGGACAAAGCGGTCATGAGAAAACCACCAAGCGGATGGTTTGGCGTGCCAAGGCCCTCCGGCGAACACTCCGTCTTTGAAGGCGGGTGGAGACATCCGCCCTATCGGTGGCGACAGAGGAACTCTCAATGAAAGCACCAATGTCGGTGTCAAAACCGGCGGATCTCGGTAGGGGTCCCGAGCGTGCGTCTAGGCGGATGGTAACAGGAGACAAGGGACACAATGTTTTACCTGTGTTGGGCCCTCTCGATGGAGGTAAAACCCTACGTCTGCTTGATTAATATTGATGATATGGGTAGTACAAGAGTAGATCTACCACGAGATCAAGGAGGCTAAACCCTAGAAGCTAGCCTATGGTATGATTGTGGAGATGTATGTTGTCCTACGGACTAAAGCCCTCCGGTTTATATAGACACTGGAGAGGGCTAGGGTTACATAGAGTCGGTTACAATGGTAGGAGATCTACATATCCGTATTGCCAAGCTTGCCTTCCACGCCAAGGAAAGTACCTTCTGGACACGAGCCGGAGTCTTCAATCTTGCATCTTCATAGTCTAGGAGTCTGGCGGACAATGATAGTCCGGCTGTCCGGACACCCCCTAGTCCAGGACTCCCTCACTAGCCCTCTCCGATGTCTATATAAACCGGAGGGTTTTAGTCCGTAGGACACAACAACCATTACAACAATCATACCATAGGCTAGCTTCTAGGGTTTAGCCTCCTTGATCTTGTGGTAGATCCTCTCTTGTACTAGCCATATCATCAATATCAATCAAGCAGGAGTAGGGTTTTGCCTCCATCGAGAGGGCCCGAACCTGGGTAAAAACATCGTGCCCCTTGTCTCCTGTTACCATCCACCTAGACGCATGCAGATTGGGACCCCTACACCGAGATCCGCCGGTTTTGACACCGGCTGTGGTCCATCTAGGAGGCGCTCAACACAACGAACAAGGCAACCGGACTTATAATGCTTGAACACTCTCACTTAGCCATAGAATTCTATAATTTTAAATTTCGTGAAGCCCCTAGTATTGAAGACCGAGTTCGGGCGCTATCACGCCTTGGCGGACATGATCCGGTTCTTCGCTCAAGCGGCACAAGTCTTTAAGGACTCGAAAAGACCTCTCGAACAGCGACCAGTCTCTCGCCTTATCATGTGATCGGTTTTAGCTTTCTCCACCGAGGCGCCGCCCAGCTCAACCGAGGCGCAATCGCAGTGGTTCTCCAGTGCTACCTTAGCCGACGTGAGCGGAATGTAAGGTACCAAAACATGGGAGCCGGGCAAACCCAACTATTGACCCAAGACATGATTCGGAGCCGATTCATATAATGCTATAAGTTCGGGGTGCCGCACTTGTGAAAGTGTTCGGACTTATCACACCATAATGCGGGGAACATAAGCCCCTAGTGTATTCGGTCGTACCAAAATATACGGGCGCAAGATGTCATTAATGAACATATAAGTAAGGTAATGCAATTATAGGCAAAAAGTGCTGCATTGTTTATTCAAGGAATTCTGCTATGAGTGTGGAATGATACAAATAGTGCGGTAAGCAAGGGATTGGACTAATTAGACGTGCCTCCCTCCAGGGGTAGGCTGCGGAATGTTGTATTTAACAAATTTAATGCTCGTAATGGAGACCACCTGAGTGTTCGTCGCAGCCTTTGTCCCTCCCTGGCTGTTGCATCGTGAGTTCGGCAGGTTCGCGCCGGACAGGGCCTCTGGTGAACGGAGTCCTTTGTATAAAAAGAAGGAAAATAAAAATAAAAAAGAGCGACACACTTGGGAGCCCCTGGTGTGGTCGAGCCGCACTCTGGGCCTGTTGTGGTCGTGCCCCTCCCCCTATGCCCATGGTATCTCCAGAGCGTAATGATGTACGCGGAGAGCTGGTCTTGCAATCATGCGAGGGCTGGGGTTGGGGCCACATTGCTACGCGTGCTCGGAACATTCCAGGTGGTCTTGATTGATGTTGCTCTGGGCGCGTTTGGTCGTGTCCGGACGTTTAACGGTCGGACTCAAAAATTTCCTTAGAAGGCTGCTCTGTACTTCTGCCGCGAGAGCCGCTGTATGTTCCTTCGTTCGGAGGGAGCGTTCCGTATTTCCGTTGACCGTGATGACTCCACGAGGGCCTGGCATCTTGAGCTTGAGGTATGCATAATGCGGCACCGCGTTGAACTTTGCGAACGTGGTTCGTCCGAGCTGAGCATGGTAGCCGCTGCGGAACGGGACTATGTCAAAGATTAACTCCTCGCTTCGGAAATTATCCGGGGATCCGAAGACCACTTCCAGTGTGACTGAGCCTGTACAATTGGCCTCAATGCGTGGTATGACGCCTTTGAAGGTTGTCTTTGTAGGTTTAATCCTTGAGGGGTCTATGCCCATCTTGCGCACTGTATCCTGATAAAGCAGGTTCAGGCTACTGCCGCCGTCCATCAGGACTCTCGTGAGGTGAAGTCCATCGACGATTGGGTCTAAAACCAATGCAGCGAATCCGCCATGGCGGATACTGGTCGGATGGTCTCTTCGATCGAAAGTGATCGGGTAAGAGGACCATGGATTCAACTTCGAGGCGACTGGCTCCATCGCATATACGTCCCTCAGTGCACGCTTCCACTCCCTCTTGTGTATATGGGTTGCGTATGTCATGTTTACCGTCCACACTTGTGGGGGGAAGCCCTTCTGTCCTCTACTGTTCGGCGACCGGGTCTCCTCCTCGTCATCGCTGTGCAGCCCCTTGTCATTGTTTTCGGCGATTAACTTGCTTGCCTGCTTGAATACCCAACAATCTCTGTTGGTGTGGTTAGCTGGCTTTTCGGGGGTGCCATGTATCTGGCAAGAGCGGTCGAGTATTCGGTCCAAATTGGACAGACCCGAAGTGGTTCTTTTGAATGGCTTCTTCCGCTGACCGGGTTTAGAGCCTCGGAATTCGGCGTTGACTGCCGTATCCTCATTGTGGTCGCCGTTAACGCGGCGTTTGTTTTTATTTCGACGCGACCTGCCATTGTGGTCCTTAGTATCCGGACTGCCAGCATTTTTACTGAGGTTGTTGCTGCGAGCTAGCCAGCTATCCTCTCCCGTGCTGAAGTGGGTCATGAGGGACGTGAGGGCTGCCATGGATTTTGGCTTTTCCTGTCCTAGGTGCCGGGCCAAGCACTCGTCGCGGATGTTATGTTTGAAGGCTGCGAGGGCCTCTGCATCCGGACAGTCGATGATTTGATTTATCTTTGTTAAGAACCGTGTCCAGAATTGTCTGGCCGAGTCGTCTGGCTGCTGAATTATGTGGCTTAGGTCATCGACGTCTGGTGGTCGCACATATGTGCCCTGGAAGTTGTCGAGGAATGCGGCTTCCAGGTCCTCCCAACACCCAATTGACTCTGCGGGCAGGCTGTTAAGCCAATGTCGAGCTGGTCCTTTAAGCTTGAGCGGGAGATATTTGATGGCGTGGAGATCGTCGCCGCGGTCCATATGGATATGAAGGAGATAATCCTCAATCCAAACCGCGGGGTCTGTTGTGCCATCGTAGGATTCAATGTTGACGGGTTTAAACCCTTCAGGGATTTGATGATCCATTACTTCGTCTGTGAAGCATAGTGGGTGTGCGGCGCCTCTATATTGAGCAATATCACGACGTAGCTCAAGAGAGCATTGTCTGCTGTGTTCGGCCCGGCCGGAGTTGCTGTATCCGGCGCGACGGTATTCGTCATGGGTCGTGGGGCGCCCACATGATCCGTAAATAGATCTGGATTGTCTTTCCTTGTCCTCCAATATATCCTGCAAGTCCGGCGCATTCCCTCGTGGCTTCGTACTTTTCGAGCGGTGCCGGGGTAAGGTCTTGATGGAGGGCCTAGATGCCTCTCTGTCGCAACCACGGGGTGGTCGGTCGGCCGTATTGTGCGCTGGTGATGAAGGTATGTATGCTTCCTCCTCTAATCGGGGGAGCAACTTGCATTTTGGGTAGCTTTTGGAGGGGTCGAGTTCATACTCTTGACGCGAGGACCTCGGTCCATCTGTCGCCAGCAGGTCTTGATCAGCTTGAAGCTGCTGCTTTTTCTTTAGGCTATTTGCTGTGGCCATTAGCCTGCGTTTGAAACGCTCTTGTTCGACGGGATCCTCAGGCACGACGAATTCGTCGTCGTCGAGGCTGGCCTCGTCTCCGGAGGGAGGTATGTAATTATCATCCTCGACCTCTTCGTTTGCCGCTCTCTCATGAGGGCTTGCTTCTGCATCCTCCTGCGTTGAATCTTGCTGGAGGGGGTAGTCTTCAGCACTTTTTGGGGTGTTATTATCTCCTGTTCCAGAATCTCCCTTCTTGCTGTGGCGGGATTTAGAGCGGCGCCGCTGTCGTCGGTGCTTGGGCTGTTTCTTTAAGGAATCTGCCTCCGCTGCTCCTTCGCCTTCCCCATGCTTTGGGGTATCCACCATGTATATGTCGTATGACGAGGTGGTCTTCCAGTGCCCTGCCCTGTAGGCGCTGGTTCTTGATCGTCTCCGGCATCGTCGTCCATACCGTCAATGTCTTCGGAGTCGTAGTCTAGCATGTCGGTTAGATCGTCGATAGTGGCTACAAAGTGGGTAGTGGGTGGGCTTTGAATTTCTTCGTCGTCCGCATCCCAACCATCCTGGCCGTAGTCCGGCCAGGGCTCTCCGGATAGCGAGAGATGTTTTAGCGAATTTAGGATGTCGCCAAAGGGTGACTGCTGAAAGATGTCCGATGGTGAACTCCATGATCGGCGTAATCGGATTCAATTGGCGGGCGCAGGAGGTTGAGTCCGGCAGGAGTCCGCACCTCGAGTCATGAGCCTTATATGGGGCGAGGTCGGTGTTGGCTCCATCGCCGTGGAAGTTGCAGCTCGGCGGTTCCCAGCCACCGTCCTCGTCTGCGCGATCGGCTCCGAACTATGGGTCGGGCGGATTCGTGTGCGGCCTCGAAGGTACTATCCGCGGCAGAGTTAGATCATGCCCATCGTGATAAAGGCGGCACGCTCGGCTGCGGCTTGGATCCATCGAAGATCAAGTCTCCGCGGATATCCGTCGTGAAGTTTAGGCTTCCAAATCGACTGATGGCGGGCGTAGCTTCGATCTGCTCAAGATGGCCAAGTGAATTGCCCGCAGCGCGGCCGCGAATCTGAAGATCTGTCCGGGAGAAAAGTCTCACCGGGACTGCGTTGTTGTTGATTGAAGAAGCCATCAAGCCTATCGGCGACGACACGGAGGAACTCTCAATGAAAGCACCAATGTCGGTGTCAAAACCGGCGGATCTCGGTAGGGGGTCCCGGCTGTGCGTCTAGGCGGATGGTAACAGGAGACAAGGGACACGATGTTTTTACCTGTGTTCGGGCCCTCTCGATGGAGGTAAAACCCTACTCCTGCTTGATTGATATTGATGATATGGGTAGTACAAGAGTGGATCTACCACGAGATCAAGGAGGCTAAACCCTAGAAGCTAGCCTATGGTATGATTGTTGTACTGGTTGTTGTGTCCTACGGACTAAAACCCTCCGGTTTATATAGACACCGGAGAGGGATAGGGTTACGCAGAGTCAGTTACAATGGTAGGAGATCTACATATCCGTATCGCCAACTTGCCTTCCACGCCAAGGAAAGTCCCATCCGGACGCGGGACGAAGTCTTCAATCTTGTATCTTCATAGTCTTGGAGTCCGGCTGATGATGATAGTACGGCTATCCGGACACCCCCTAGTCCAGGACTCCCTCATGGTGCGAGAGAGAAAATGCTCGTAGAGAGGGAAGAGAAGGTGTGTGCACGTGAGAGGAGTCGACATCGAGAGAACGTGCTGTTCGAGAGACACCAAGGAAGACTACTATATATTGATGGTGCATGTAGGAAGGAATTAAACAAAGGGATGGTCTTATTGGTTTCAGGGATATAGGGGAAGAGTGAGAGGGGGGTAGCTAGAAGGAGATTGTTAAGTGTGAGTGTGTGTTTTACCCATCCAGGCGGAAGATATGTGCACACAAGAGGAGAACGATTCGATGTGGCGTTAGGGTTGAGGGTAATTAACTACGTATGGAGACATAGAGACCTTGAACATGCATGTGTGAGAGGTATACATGTATACGTGGGATGTGTGGTTGTGTGTGTGCGCGCGCATGATCGAGATAAAAGAAAGAAGACATAAGTCATAAGATCAACGACAAGGGAGAGACGGATCGGTATGACAATATGCATGCATGTGAGAATGCAGGGAAGAAGACCCGATAATTGATCATGTGTTTTTGTCTTTAAGAGATAGTGGCGTGGGCTGGAGCATGCATCTATGGCGAGCAGAGGGAGTGAGGCACAATGATTGTGCAAAAGAGATCAACCTATAAATGCTTATGTATGGAGAGACATATATAGTGTGGGTGATAGGAAGCAAGACTCCGTGCGAGAAAGAAATGTTGACGGAGAAACTACAGATAGATATTGAGATGGAGATGCTAGCTAGACGGACATACGCTAGTTTGAGTGTTGGAGATTACCGCCAGGTGGTTCAGAGGGTGAAGTTATATATGTGTGTGTGAGAGAAAGATAAAAAGACGGCACTTGACTACATGTAGAGAGAAACATATGTAGTGTGCGTGATAGGAAGCAAGAGTGAGGGCGAGAAAGAAGGTTGATGGAGAAACAGATAAATAGAAAGATAAAGATGCTAGCTAGTGTGCATTAGAGATAGGAGTCGAGTGGATCAGAAGGCTGAGTTATGTGTGTGTGTGTGTGTGAGAGAGAGAGAGAGAGAGGGTGCATGTGAGTCACATACAAACAGATATCCGAGAGAAATGAGATCCCGAGAGACGGAGTTTTGTGTCTGCGAGAGAGAAAGATATTTCACAACAAGAGTGATAGCTAGAGAGACATATGAGGGAATGCAAGATATCTCTATGGAAGAGAGTGTGTGTCAGCGACATACAAGAGAACAGTGGAGAAATATGAGACCCTGGGAGACAGAGTTTGTGTTTGTGTGTGAGAAAGAGATATTTAAGAGGACGAGTCATAGGTTCTCATATCTAAGGGGCGAAAGACATCTCTGTATGAGGGGTGTGCGAGTGGCACACATGGGAATAGTAGAGAGAAATGAGACCCCGGGAGACAAAGTTTTGTGTTTGTGTGAGAGAAAGAGATTCCACATGGAGATTCATAGTTAGAGACATATAGCAGGGAGTGAGATATACTTAGAGAGAGATAGAGAGATGCATATTGATGTTCCGTGCAATGCACGAGCATCTTGCTTGTAATTATATAACGCAAATCATGAGCAGGAAGTGACATTTTTTTACACAACCACGTTAACATGGCCATGTAAATCACTAGCTAAAGTAAATACCATTATACTTATATCCCGATGCAAAATGTTGAGTACATGTCCTAAGAGTAGAGTCGCACACACGCACTCTGTCTCTCAGAATCTCTCACACACACACCAGTTATGTGATGCCCACTTAAGCACACACGTATGTTACAATTTGTGCACCCGCGGGTACACGTGATATTGCGCATTTATTTAAGCTGGATGGCGAACCCAAACAGTAGCTACATTCATTCCCCTCCTGCCGCCTCTTCTCTGGTTGCGTTCGCTAGGTAGCCATGGCCCGGGCGAATGTAACAACATACGCCATACTCCCGCCGGAGCGGCGCTTTAATATGGAAATTTTACTGGTCATGCATGCAACTTTTTGTGCTAGCACTCCTATATAAGGGTTGACCGGTCGCTTCCCGCAAACTTGCGCGGGCGGTGGAAGAGGAAGGAGAAGGGAAGCGGGCTGTGGAGTACCATTTTTTACCACAATTTCTTAGGAAACTCAGTGCAATAATTGAGTAGTTTTGCAAACTACCAGTACTACACCTGAAACGGTTCAAAACCTAACTCCCTTGCCAGCGCGCGCTTCCCGTGTGAAATGGTCAGCGTCGCTCTGGAGCGTCAGTGCCGCATTAATGCCCGGCCAGAGCGGAGGCGACCTCTCACTAGCGCCAGCTTTGAAGTGGTGCGACGACCGAGAGAGCGCCGCTTCCTGGTGCACGCGACTACTCCGCGTCGAGACTGGCCATAGGCCCTGTTTGGATCCATGGGTTAGAGTTAGTTTGAGCTAGTTGGGGCTCAAATAGCCCTAAAGTATCCAAGCATGAGGGCTTAAATTGGAGCAAGTTGCACCAAACCCACCAAAAAAAACTATCCCACCCAAGAGGTGCTAACTAGAGATAGTTCTCATTGGGACCACTAAAAAATCACTTTTCTCTCTCCATCAAGTGCATTTATTGTCAATCTAATCCTGTCACCCAAACACCTCTTTGGCTACAGTTAGTTCAGGGTTAGTCATGAGTTAGTCTAACCTCTAGCTAAGTTAGAGTATCAAACAGGAGCAGTATAGGACATGCAAGTTGCTCAAAGCATACAGTCAAATTCGTACGTGAAAGGATTTTTTTTCTTTTTGAAAACGTAACATGAAAGGAATTTTTTTAGAATGCTCTTGGCATGTCGCTAACATGTGATGAGTTAACCAACCTCAATAGATGGCACAAACGCTAGCCCGCCGCACTTTGAGAGAGACAAGGAGGGAGAAGCGATACAGGCTGCTGGATTCCTAGAGATAGGTGTCGCACGGAAGCCAAGAAATATGGTGATAGCGTGGGTTAGCCATGTACTAGTATGATGTAACTACACTGGGCTGCCGTGTTTCGTACTCTTCCAGTCCACTGTGGAAATGATTGGTTGATTTTATATAGCTGAATAATATTAAATATTATGAGTGCAGACGCTCCACCAGGAGGTTCCTTGCTCCTTCTTGGTGGTCGCGAATCTATGTTCTTCCACTCTATTTTTTTACATGAGCTTTGTTCATCTTTTTGCCAACACACGAGACATCTAGCATCAAGGTGCGCGTGTTATGCAAGGATCGTTCCATCTATATTAAGAACACGTGGGACTGGAACTACCAGACGGATATGTACCGAGGAGTGGACGTATGAACCTGAGTAATGTAGCACAGTAAGTGAAGTAGAAAGGCACAAATGGTATGAACATGCGTGGGATATAGGGTGTGTTTGGTTGCGTTCTCGTCTCAGCATAGTTGTTCCCTCTTCATGCATGCTCCACTCAACACCCTCTTCATGCATGCTCTCTTCATGCATGCTTCTAGTGTATTTGTACTAAACTAGTGTGGACTCATGCACCCTCCATACACTCTACCAATCACCCAAAAGTGGGTTGAGAAGGGAACTCTTGGGCGGCATTTGTCTCTTACGACGTACTACCACTAAATGTTGTACGTGCAATGCACGGTGATGTTATGGAGTACGTGCCTAAGTACTATACTACTACTATATTAGTTGAAGGCACATATTAACTTTTATATTTGTTTACGTGTATGCCCCGAGACCTTCCAACTAGACGTGTCTTTCTCTCCAGGTCGCACTTTGTATCATTTATACCACTAAAGTACTACTATGTGTCGTCTCCGACCCAGAAGTGGAAGAAGTGGAGACGCTCTACCACGCTGTTTTTTTTTTTGCACTGGGCTTTACCACGTTGTACATGTCCCACTCCTTTCGCTGACGTGTGGGACATCCAGCACATGCCGTGCTTGGCACTCTTCGTCGTAAGAGTTGAAATGCTAGCATTCATCAGAAATAAAAAATAACTATAAATCAGCAGTGATACTACTTTTTTTGAGAACCAATCAGCAGTGATACTATACCATGTGGTTTCCTTGCTCCTCGATATCAGAAAGAATACTTTCGTTCGCCAACATGTGGGACGTCGACCATCCTGGTCCACTTGCCATGCACGTAGAACTCCAAGGGAGAGTCAACCCGGTCGGCGCGTCGCGGTAACAATGACTTATGATCCATCAAATCACAGGCCCACTTCCCACATTGAAGTTGCTCAGACGAAGGAACCATCATGACTTCGTTGAATTCCACTTCTTGAAGAAAACTACTGTACCAGTAGTACTGCTAGCTACATTAGTTACTCCAACAGAGGCCTCCTTTCGTTCCCTGGATAGGAATTTTTAGGAATATGAAAATCATAGGAAGTGAGATGACATGCATCTCAATTCCTATAGAGAAAGAGATGCCATTTGATGCATAGGATAGGAATTTTTCCATTTAGTCTAGGCTAATGTACCGGTAATTTGCTCTAAAAACTACAGTAGTAACTAGTAGTCTTGGTACATGCTCGATCCTCGCATACGCACACACACACTAACTACTAGTACTACTACTTCTCACATGCTGGCCAGACATCGTCGTTTTCCTTCCCGGCTTTGTCGGCAACACCCCACCGTGCTTGGATCTCCGCCGACCTCTCCGCAGCAGCGCGTGCGTCCTATTCTTTCTTGCGGTGGCGGCCCTCTCTTTTCTTGAGTGCTTTCTGACTTTTCCGCTCCCTCTGTGCGGCTTTGGCCGTCTCTTGCTCTACCGCCCATTCGGCCTTGGCATCTTCAAATTCCTCCCACATAGGTGTGAGGTCGCGACCGGCGATGAACTCGGCACGGCGGGATGCCATCGCTTCCCTACCATTTTGTGTGCGGTCGTGGGTGGCGAGGAACTCGGCGCGACGGGATGCCATCGCTGCCTTACCGGTTAGTGTGCGGCGCGGTGGCATGAACAACGCTTGGTGAGAGCTCTAGGGTGGAGTGGCCGGACCTGTATAGTGCATTGGTTTGTCAAGAGCTCAAGGACAGAAGACGAAGGAAATTTGGATTCCCCTTCAATCCTGGTCATTTATTACCGAGTAAAATGCATTGGCGGTCATCGAACTTGTCTTGATAGCTCACTTTGATCATTGTATACGAGATATGGTGATTATACGGTCACTGGCTCTGCGAATAGCTCCGTATTTGTCTGGTTAACCAGTCAAACAGTCCGCATGCGCCTCATCAGCTCGTGTTCTTTATCTATCTACGTGGGCCTACCTGTCAATGAAGAAAGAAATACTGTAAAAACCAAAATTATGCGTATGTGGGGAATCAAAGCACGGACTCATCGCTGCAACGCACCCTCGTCAGCCAAATAAAAATGAAATACTTCGCGTCAGACACTCATGCTCACGCTGTCAAAGCATGCTAATGCATGCACGTCGCCCTCTAAATCAAAGTCCTGCTCATGGCGCAACGCAAATTGCGAGCCCATCACCTGCGCGCCCCAGCGGTGCCTGACATTACTATTTAGACATTTGATGGAGGCCTACGCGAACGCCGAGCATGTATTCACCTGGCTCAACACCAATGGTCATACTCGGAGCGCCTTTCTCATGTATATCGTCCATCAAAACGGCAATCTATAAAACAGCCTAGCTAGAGAGGGTACTATGGTATGGAGTATGTACTATCGCGAGCGACCAATCTTAGTGCCACTGCACACGAGTGTGTGTTTGATCGATTCGTCCATTATTCGTAAGTTATGCATGGTTGTGTGGTGTCTAATGGTGGTCATCGAAGGCTAGCTGGCGACAAGAGCGGTTGTCAATACGTGCCGCATATGCTTCAAAGGCTTGTCATCCATGAGTTCACACTTTACCACCACTCCAGCGTCTGACCGTCCTGGCCTACCAAAACCCCTTCCATCGCTAGCGCGCGCTTCCCGCCTAAAACGCTCACCATCTCTCCAGAACGGCAATGCCGCGTTCACCGGACTTAACTGCAGGTGCAATTGGTGTGTTACTGACATGCGGGCTAGATGCCCATTGGGCCCACATGTCAGTAACCCAACGCACCTGCAGTTAATCACTGAAGCAGCGTCCGTATTCACGCCCAACGAACCTACTCCGATGCCAGTTGTCCATCCGTCTGCCGTGGCTCATTGCCATTCGCCCGCTATATTAACTTGAGCCCTAGCTCCCAGCCATAGCCAAAGACCCACACTTATTCTCCTCCGATCCCTTCCTTCTGTCAGTGCCACTCCAACAATGGCCTCCTGGCGCTCCGAAGCTCTCTTGGACGTACTGTCGCAGGAGCAGACGAGGGACATCGGTGGCTCCGCTCCGGGCGTGCTCCAAAGCTCTCTTCGACGTACTGCCACAAGAGCAAACAAAGGAGATCGCCGGCACCCCCCCCCCCCCGGCCGCCCTCTGCCGCCACGACCCTGGCTGCAAGGGCCTGGCGTGGCGCAGCTCGCAGCGAGGAAGAGTAGTACACAGTAGGTCGCCGCCACTCTGGTCCCAGGAAGACCACCGCTACTCTACTCAGTCGACGCCAAGCTTGGTGGGGTAAACATCGGCGGCCGATTAGCCGCTTGACGGTAACGTGGAGGCGGAAATCTTCAGAACCTTGTGCTCTGGAGGAGGAGGTTATCGAGGCGGATGAGGAGGAGGCAAAGGCAATGGCCGGCTTTCTCGGGTTCATGGCCGGACATGGTGGTCAGGCGCCGACGGTCGTTTAGATTAGGTTTACAGTAGGTTTTAGTATGGTTTGTGTGAAATATGTTATGAATTTCATCCAGTTTGTAGGAAAAGTTTTCGAAATGTAATGAATTTCATCCGGTTAATTTGAAATTTGCTTTGTTTGCACGAATTTTGTCCGCTTAGTTCATATAGTTCTCGAAAGGTATGCGGGCAGCATCGAATGGCATCCATCAGTGTCCTCGGACAGATCCTAGTGTAAATTTGTGGGCCAGCTCTAGAGATGTCGTCATTATCATGCTATAATCGCTAACAGTGTTCCATTATTTGGCAGGGAACAATTATCCCTCGATCAAAATCAGATCCACGGTGTTTCGCACTCCTCCCTCATAAGAGTGTAAACTCTTGCGTACATAAAAATGGAGCAAGTGGACGGCACTGTAGCATGTCATATCACTCAAACTAGCCCGCCTAACAAGCGGGAAAGGACCGCCCTCATCATTTTGTTCTGGATTTCTATCGATCGATCGCGCGAAAATGTTACGCTTCGCAAGTTCTGAAGGAAAAGGCGGCACACTTACGACTCATACGCGTCGCACCCCCGACACTCCGGCTCACACGCCGCTCACCAGAGGGGACACGCGTTGTCTTGCAATTTCACTGACATGTGGGACTATAATTGAATAAACCATCGATAGCTGAAATCTAATCGCTCGGCGGGTGTCGGCTGAGAAGAGAGAAACGGGGGAGAGAGAAGAGATCGCCCGCCCGCCATGCACGGACTCCAAGAAATATATGGTGATAATGTGAGGTGGGCCATTCTGGAGTCCGGACCGCTTCCGGAGCCTGCTCTGACCGCCCTGGCCCCTCAAGACGCTAGCTGTCTGCCTCATGCATGCATAGCAAGTACTAAAAAACTGGGCTATAAGCCCGCTTATGTGGAGGAGAGAGAGGCATTGACAAAGTCAAGGAGTGGGCTCTGCAAGTGCCCGTCTCTACACGTGCTCCTAGGTATAAAAAAATAATTCTAAAAAAGGCATAAAAAACAATTGTGTCTAAAAAAGAAAGGTAAAAAACATTTGATAGGAAATAGATAGAGAGAAAGTGAGAAAAAGTTGTAACCTTATAGCCAACCTTATAGTCAACAGTATGGTAGCATTACATGAGGAAGGAGGGAGTGGTGCACATGCCAAGTTAACTGGGCTGCCGTGTTTCACACTCCTCTGTCATAACAGTGGAGACAATAGCTTTCATCAAAAATAAACAATGAATACTCGTTGCTCGTCCTCTATATCAGAAAGAATACTTTCATTCGCCAACATGTGGGACGTCGACCATCCTGGTCCACCTGCCATGCACAAAATTATCCTGGTCTACCCCGGTCGTATCGTAGGCCGAACCTTTCCCACTGTAAGTTGTTCGGACGAAGGAACCACCATGAATTCATTGAATTCTGCTTCTTCAAGAAAACTTACTTTACCCGCAATACTGCTACCACACGCGAAGACTGGATGGCACTATACCACGTCATATCACTGAAACCCACTAGGCCAAACTAGCCCGTCTAGGTCATCTATTTTGGAACGGAGGGAGTACGTCTCTGCACTGCTATGATTTTGTGTTGTACGTCTCTGTACTTTTGCTATGATTTTCCTACCCTATGAACCAAATGAGGCCTGAATGTATCTGTGTCGACTATTGTCTGATCGATCGCTAAGCCTACAATTTTAGGAGCTAGGGCTATTGGTCGATCGACGACGGATAAGTATAAGCGTACCACTGATAACCCACAAGTATAGCGGATCGCAACAGTTTTCGAGGGTAGAGTATTCAACCCAAATTTATTGATTCGACACAAGGGGAGCCAAAGAATATTCTCAAGTATTAGCAGTTGAGTAGTCAATTCAACCACACCTGGATAACTTAGTACCTGCAGCAAAGTATTTAGTAGCAAAGTAGTATGATAGTAATGGTAACAGTGGCAAAAGTAATGATAACAGTTTTGTAGTAATTGTAACAGTAGCAACGGTAAAGTAAATAAGCAAAGCACAATATGTGAAAAGCTCATAGGCATTGGATCAGTGATGGATAATTATGTCAGATGCGATTCCTGATGTCATAGTTATAACATAGGGTGACACAGAACTAGCTCCAGTTCATCAATGTAATGTAGGCATGTATTCCGAATATAGTCATACGTGCTTATGGAAAACAATTTGCATGACATGTTTTGTCCTACCCTCCCGTGGCAGCAGGGTCCTAATGGAAACTAAGGGATATTAAGGCCTCCTTTCAATAGAGCACCGGACCAAAGGATTAGCACATCGCGAATACATGAACTCCTCAAACTACGGTCATCACCGAGAACTATCCCGATTATTGTCACTTCAGGGTTGTCGGATCATAACACATAATAGGTGACTATAGACTTGCAAGATAGGATCAAACTCATAGCAACATCAATCTCAGAACATAATGGATACTAGCGATCAAACCCTAATAAAACCATCTTGATTACATGGGAAATCTCATCCAACCCATCATCTTCCAGCAAGCCTACGATAGAATTACTCACACACGGCGGTGAGCATCATGATATTGGTGATGGAGGATGGTTGAGGATGACGAAAGCGATGAATGCCCCTCTCCGGAGCCCCGAACGGACTCCAGATCAGCCCTCCCGAGAGAAATTAGGGCTTGGCGGCAACTCCGTATCGTAAAACGCGATGAAACTTTCTCTCTGATTTTTTTTTCTCCATGAAACCAAATATATAGAGTTGGAGTTGAGGTCGGTGGAGCTCCAGGGGGCCCACGAGGTAGGGGGGCGCGCCCAGGGGAAGGGGGCGCGCCCCCACCCTCATGGACAGGGTGTGGTCCCCCTGGCCTTGATTCTTTCACCCGTATTTTTTTTATTTTCCAAAATCTATCTCCATGGATTTTCAGGTCATTCTGAGAACTTCTGTTTTCTGCACAAAAATAACACCATGGCAGTTCTGCTGAAAACAGCGTCAGTCCGGGTTAATTTCATTCAAATCATGCAAGTTAGAGTCCAAAACAAGGGCAAAAGTGTTTGGAAAAGTAGATACGTTGGAGACGTATCAACTCCCCCAAGCTTAAACCTTTGCTTGTCCTCAAGCAATTCCGTTGACAAACTGAAAGTGATAAAGAAAACTTTTACAAAATCTATTTGCTCTTGTTCTTGTAAATATCTAAAGCCAGCATTCAAGTTTTCAGCAAAGATTATGAACTAACCATATTCACAATAACACTTAGGTCTCATGTTTACTCATATCAATGGCATAATCAACTAGCGAGCAATAATAATAAAACTCAGATGACAACACTTTCTCAAAACAAACATAATATGATATAACAAGATGGTATCTCGCTAGCCCTTTCTGAGATCGCAAAACATAAATTCAGAGCACCTTTAAAGATCAAGGACTGACTAAACATTGTAATTCATGGTAAAAGAGATCCAGTCAAGTCATACCCAATATAAACTAATAGTAATGCATGCAAAGGACAGTGTGCTCTCTAGCGGGTGCTTTTTAATAAGTGATGACTCAACATAAAAGTAAATAGATAGGCCCTTCGCAGAGGGAAACAAGGATTTGTAGAGGTGCCAGAGCTCGATTTTAAAATAGATATAAATAACATTTTGAGCAGTATACTTTCACTGTCAACGCAACAACTATGAGATCTTGATATCTTCCATGCTACATACATTATAGGCGGTTCCCAAACAGAATGGTAAAGTTTATACTCCCCCACCACCAAGCAGCTTTGATCCATGGCTTGCGCGAAACAACGAGTGCCTCCAACTAGCAACAGCCCTGGGGGAGTTTTGTTTAATTATTTCGATTTGCTTTGATCTTTTTGATCATGGGACTGGGCATCCCGGTTACCAGCCATTTTCTCGTGAATGAGGAGCGGAGTCCACTCCCCTTGAGAATAACCCACCTAGCATGGAAGATATAGACAGCCCTAGTTGAAACATGAGCTACTCGAGCATACAAAACAGCATTTCATTTGAAGGTTTGGAGTTTGGCACATACAAATTTACTTGGAACGGCAGGTAAATACCGCATATAGGAAGGTATGGTGGACTCATATGGAATAACTTTGGGGTTTATGGAGTTTGGATGCATAGCGATATTCCCGCTTAGTACAGTGAAGGCTAGCAAAAGACCGGGAGCGACCAAGCGAGAGAGCGACAACAGTCATGAACATGCATTAAAATTAATCAACATTGAGTGCAAGCATGAGTAGGATATAATCCACCATGAACATAAATATCGTGAAGGCTATGTTGATTTTGTTTCAACTACATGCGTGAACATGTGCGAAGTCAAGTCACTCGAATCATTCAAAGGAGGATACCACCCTATCATACCACATCACAACCATTTTAATAGCATGTTGGCACGCAAGGTAAACCATTATAAGCTCCTAGCTAATTAAGCATGGCATAAGCAACTATAATCTCTAATTGTCATTGCAAATACGTTTATTCATAATAGGCTGAATCAGGAATGATGAACTCATCATGTTTACAAAAACAAGAGAGGTCGAGTTCATACCAGCTTCTCTCATCTCAATCAATCCATCATATATCGTCATTATTGCCTTTCACTTGCACGACTGAACAGTGTGGATAATAATAATAGTGCACGTGCATTGGACAAACTGGAATCTGCAAGCATTCAATTCAAGGGAGAAGACAAAGTAATATGGGCTCTAAGTTAAATCAACATCAGTCATATGAGAACCACTAAACATTTTCATTATGGTCTTCTCCTCTCGACCCCCAAAGAAAATAAAAGAAATAAAACTATTTACGAAAGCTCCCAACAAGCAAAAGAAGAACAAGAAATCTTTTGGGGTTTTCTTTTTTGTTACTACTACAAGCATGGAAATTAAACTAACTAATTTTTTTAGTTTTCTTAAGGTTGATTGAACACACAAGAAGAAAACTAGAAAAAGAAATGTAAACTAGCATGGATAGTACAATGAAAAAGTATGAACACCGACGACTAGAATGAGTGTGTGGGTGCAGGAATAAGTGGAGGGGGGCCACCATGGGCCCACGAGGCAGGGGGCGCGCCCAGTAAGTGTGGGCGTGCCCTGGGCCCTCGTGTCCAGGTGGTTGCCCCCATGTTGTGTTCTCAGTGCCTAAAATCCTCAAATATTCCATAAAAAATCATACTAAATTTGCAGGGCATTTGGAGAACTTTTATTTTCGGGATATTTTTTTATTGCATGGATAATTCAGAAAACAGACAGTTACTATATGTTTGCTTTATTTAATCTAAATAACAGAAAGTAAAAAGAGGGTACAGAAGGTTGTGCCTTCAAGTTTCATCCATCTCATGATCATCAAAAGGAATCCACTAACAAGGTTGGTCAAGACTTGTTAACAAACTCATTCCGAATAACATGGAACCAGAGAAATTTCGAATAACACTAGGTTACCTCAATGGGGATATGAACATCCCCAATAATAAGAATATCATATTTTTTCTTGACAGTAGGTAGAGGAAATTCAAAATGTCCAATAATGATAGTTGGAATTTTTCCAATAGAATTGATACTGTGAACTTGAGGTTGTTTCCTCGAAATGTGTACCGTATGCTCATTACCATTAACATGAAAAGTGACATTGCCTTTGTTGCAATGAATAACAGCCCCTGCAGTATTCAAAAAGGGTCTACCAAGGATAATCGACATACTATCGTCCTCGGGAATATCAAGAATAACAAAGACCGTTATGATAGTGACATTTGCAACCACAACAGGCACATCCTCACAAATATCGACAGGTATAGCAGTTGATTTATCGGCCATTTGCAAAGATATTTCAGTAGGTGTCAACTTATTCAATTCAAGTCTATGATATAAAGAGAGAGGCATAACACTAACACCGGCTCTAAGATCACATAAAGCAATTTTAACATAGTTTCTTTTAATCGAGCATGGTATAGTTGGTACCCCTAGATCTCCTAGTTTCTTTGGTATTCCACCCTTCAAAGTATAATTAGAAAGCATGGTGGAAATGTCAGCTTCCGGTATCTTCCTTTTATTGGTAATAATATCTTTCATATTTTTAGCATAAGGATTTACTTTAAGCATATCAGTTAAGCGCATACGTAAGAAGATAGGTCTAATCATTTCAGCAAAGCGCTCAAAATCCTCATCATCCTTTTTCTTGGATGGCTTAGGAGGAAAAGGCATGGGTTTCTAAACCCATGGTTCTCTTTCTTTACCGTGTTTCCTAGCAACAAAGTCTCTTTTATCATAATGTTGATTCTTTGATTGTGGGTTATCAAGATCAACAACATGTTCAATCTCTACATCATTATTATTGCTAGGTTGAGCATTAACATGAACATTATCATTGGCATTATCACTAGGTTCATGTTCATCACCTGATTGTGTTTAGCATCGAAAATAGAAATATCATTGGGATTCTTAGGAGTGTCTACAACAGGTTCACTAGAACCATGCAAAGTCCTATCATTTTTCTTTTTCTTCTTTCTAGAAGGACTAGGTGCATCTAAATTATTTCTCTGAGAATCTTGCTCGATTCTCTTAGGGTGGCCTTCAGGATACAAAGGTTCCTGAGTCATTTTACCAGTTCTAGTAGCCACTCTAACAACAAAGTCATGTTTATTATTTAATTCATCAATCAAATCACTTTGAGACTTAAGTACTTGTTCAGCTTGAGTGGTAACCAAAGAAGCATATTTGCTAATGAGTTTCAGTTCACCTTTAACTCTAGCCATATAATCACTCAAGCGTTCAATCATGAAAGCATTATTCTTTAATTCTCTACCAACATAAGCATTAAAACTTTCTTGTCTAGGCATAAAGTCATCAAATTCATCTAAACATTGGCTAGGAAATTTAGTAGACGGGATTTCAACTTTATCATGTCTATAGAGAGAATTTACCTTTACTATCTGTGACTGGTTATCAAGACAATGTGTTTCTTCAACAGGAGGTATATTGAGACCATGTATTTCTTCAATAGGAGATAAATTCTTAACATCTTCGACTTTAATACCTTTTTCTTTCATTGACTTCTTTGCCTCTTGCATATCTTCAGGACTGAGAAATAGAACTCCCCTCTTCTTCGTAGTTGGTTTAGGAATAGGCTCAGGAATTGGCTTAGGAAGAGTCCAATTATTTTCATTAGTCAACATATTATTCAATAACAATTCAGCTTGGTCGACTGTTCTTTCCCTGAAAACACAACCAGCACAACTATCCAAGTGGTCCTTGGAAGCATCAGTTAGTACATTATAAAAGATATCAAGTATTTCATTTTTCTTAAGCGGATGATCAGGCAAAGCATTAAGTAATCGGAGAAGCCTGCCCCAAGCTTGTGGGAGACTCTCTTCTTCAATTTGCACAAAATTGTATATTTCCCTCAAGGCAGCTTGTTTCTTATGAGCAAGGAAATATTTAGCAGAGAAGTAATAAATCATATCCTATGGACTACGCACGATCAAGAGAATTAAACCAAGTCTTAGCATCACCCTTTAATGAGAATGGAAATATCTGAAGGATATAGTAGTAACGAGATTTCTCATCATTAGTGAACATGGTGGCTATATCATTTAACTTAGTAAGATGTGCCACAACAGTTTCAGATTCATTGCCATAAAAAGGATCAGATTCAACCAAAGTAATTATCTCAGGATCAACAGAGAATTCAAAATCCTTATCAGTAACAAAGATAGGTGAAGTAGCAAAAGGAGGGTCATATTTCATTCTAGCATTTAGAGATTTCTGTTTAAGTTTAGCTAATAACTTCTTAAGATCAGATCTATCATTGCAAGCAAAAAGATCTCTAGCAGTTTCTTAATCCACAACATAACCCTCTAGAACAACAGGCAATTCATACTTAGGGGAAGAACCTTCATCATCACTATCTTCAATAATTTCATCATCTATAATTTCATTCTCTCTAACCCTAGCAAGTTGTTCATCAAGATATTCACCTAATGGCACAGTAGTATCAAGCATAGAAGTAGTTTCATCATAAGTATCATGCATAGCAGAAGTGGCATCATCAATAACATGCGACATATCATAATTCAAAGCAGTAGCAAGTTTAGGTGTCGCAAGCTTATTCAAAACAGAAGGAGAATCTGGTGCAGAGCTAGATGGCAGTTCCTTACCTCCCCTCGTAGTTGAGGGAAAAATCTTAGTTCTTTCGTCTTTCAAGTTCCTCATAATGATTAGCAGATATAAATCCCAAGTGACTCAAAGAATAGAGCTATGCTCCCCGGCAACGGCGCCAGAAAATAGTCCTAATAACCCACAAGTATAGGGGGTTGCAACAGTTTTTGAGGGTAGAGTATTCAAACCAAATTTATTGATTCAACACAAGGGGAGCCAAGGAATATTCTCAAGTATTAGCAGTTGAGTTGTCAATTCAACCACACCTGGATAACTTAGTATCTGCAGCAAAGTACTTAGTAGCAAAGTAGTATGATAGTAATGGTAACAGTGGCAAAAGTAACGATAACAGTTTTGTAGTAATTGTAACAGTAGCAACGGTAAAATAAATAAGCAAAGCACAATATGTGAAAAGCTCGTAGGCATTGGGTCAGTGCTGGATAATTATGTCGGATGTGATTCCTCATGTAATAGTTATAACATAGGTGACACAGAATTAGCTCCAGTTCATCAATGTAATATAGGCATGTATTCGAAATATAGTCATACGTGCTTATGGAAAAGAACTTGCATGACATCTTTTGTCCTACCCTCCCGTGGCAGCGGGGTCCTAATGGAAACTAAGGGATATTAAGGCCTCCTTTTAATAGAGTACGGGACCAAAGCATTACCACATAGTGAATACATGAACTCCTCAAGCTACGGTCATCACCGAGAAGTATCCCAATTATTGTCACTTTGGGGTTGTCGGATCATAACACATAATAGGTGATTATAGACTTGCAAGATAGGATCAAGAACTCACATATATTCATGAAAACATAATAGGTTCAGATCTGAAATCATGGCACTCGGGCCCTACTGACAAGCATTAAGCATAGCAAACTCATAGCGACAGCAATCTCAGAACATAGTGGATACTAGGGATCAAACCCTAACAAAACTAACTTGATTACATGGTAAATCTCATCCAACCCATCACCGTCCAGCAAGCCTACGATGGAATTACTCATGCACGGCGGTGAGCATCATGAAATTGGTGATGGAGGATGGTTAATGATGTCGAAGGCAAAGAATCCCCCTCTTCGGAGCCCCGAACGGACTCCAGATTAGCCCTCTCGAGAGAAATTAGGGCTTGGCGGTGGCTCTGTATCGTAAAACGCGATGAAACTTTCTCTCTCATTTTTTTCTCCATGAAACCAAATATATAGAGTTGATTTGAGGTCGGTGGAGCTCCAGGGGGGCCATGAGGCAGGGGGAGCGCCTCCCACCCACGTGGACAGGGTGTGGGCCCCCTGGCCTTGATTCTTTCACTAGTATTTTTTATATTTTCCAAAAGTTATCTCCGTGGATTTTCAGGTCATTCCGAGAACTTTTGTTTTCTGCACAAAAATAACACCATGGCAGTTCTGGTGAAAACAGCGTCAGTCTGGGTTAGTTTCATTCAAATCATGCAAGTTAGAGTCCAAAACAAGGGCAAAAGTGTTTGGAAAAGTAGATACATTGGAGACGTATCAACCACGAGCTCATCAGCCCCAACGTTTCTCTTCGGTGAGTGTCTTGCAAGTACTATAGCCCGCACAGTAGCTAGCCTACTAACACCAAGAATCATCAACACAAGCCCTGCTGATATGATAAATATTTCAAACTTACATCTAAGCATGCCATATATTACATCAAAAGCTGGTGAGGATACATCTGTTTCCATAACTCGGAGAGGGTTCGCATGATTCACTATCAAACAAAAGTAGCAAGTACCGCCCACACACGATAGTGCACTAGCCCTAAGATGGTTTGATAACATGCATCGTTCTGGTAATTAAACACAGGGCAATGCAAACTACCCTAAAGGATTAGCGCGACCAACTATTTCTTGTCATCGATCTCTCGGGCAATGACCACAGCACGGACAGCGGCATGGGAATCGATATCTGGGGCGATGTCCACAGGACTGACCGCGACATCGGAATCGATCTCTGGGGCGATGTCCATAGGATGGACAGCGACATCGGAATCGATCTCTGGGGCGATGCCAACAGGACGGACTGCGACATCGAAAACGATCTCTGGGGCGTTGTCCACAGGACAGGCCGACGTCCACCGGCACCTGCACAACCCTAACATATTAGCAAGCACATTTCAAATAATCAAAAACCACAACTATGGTAATAAGCCATTATTTTTTACCTTGTGCAACTCACCAGGGGATCTCATCCCTCCGGGGGCCATCTCCCTGTCCTCGATAGGGGCCATCACCTTTCCAGGGTAATACTGCTTCTCAATGGCAAATATCTCCTCAAATTTAGCCTTGAGCCTCGCATAGGTGGCCATCAGAGTTTATGGGGTAGGCACGGTGGGGCCCTTGCTGTTCTTCCAACTTTCTTTGAGGAGTTCGTCCGCCAACGTCGTCAACTCTTTAGCCAGTGCTTGTTTCTTGGAGCTCTTCGTCTCCATGGGTTGGCCCGCCAACATGGTCAACTCATTGGTCGGTGCTTGCTTCCTGGAGATCGCTGTCTCCAGTGGGTTGTCTGCCGGCAACTCTTTGCCTAGTGCTCTAGGATCCAACAATGAACTGGCAAACAAAAAGCAATCGAAAGGAAACCACAATAGCAATGAAAACCGGAAAAGAATAGGCTGTGAGAATCGGTCGGTGCTTCACAAAAAGAAGATTCTTGGAATGAAAATATAGCAGCATAAATGATTCGCCCACCTTTCCTTCGTCGGTATAGAAGAAAAATGGCATAAGTGAGTAGCCTGGAGTGATGTTTTCTTCAAGAAAGGGAAGAAAGGGATTCAACAAGCGTTCCAGTGAAATGATGGTTGCTTCGTCCAGTCCAACTTGGAGGCCACCTTACCACTGCTGGTAAAGGTGTGGGTTTTGTGATATGACGGGTCATGATGGCCACATCGGGGTGACAGGTGAGTCTCGACTGTAGCACCTCGCAGTGATTTGGTGGATGGCACGCAGGCCCGGATGCTTTGATGTCCCGCATGTAGATAGGGCGACTAGTCATATAGGAGTGCTCAATATTGTGCACCACGACTAAGGCGGAGAGGAAAATGAGAGAACTACGTGATTAATGCATGAGTTTAATTAGGGTAGTTTTGTAAAGTACGATGTCAGTGTCAAAACCGGCGGATCTCGGGTAGGGGGTCCCGAACTGTGCGTCTAGGCGGATGGTAACAGGAGACAAGGGACACGATGTTTTTACCCAGGTTCGGGCCCTCTCGACGGAGGTAAAACCCTACTCCTGCTTGATTGATATTGATGATATGGGTAGTACAAGAGTGGATCTACCACGAGATCAAGGAGGCTAAACCCTAGAAGCTAACCTATGGTATGATTGTTGTTGTGTCCTATGGACTAAAACCCTCAGGTTTATATAGACATCGGAGAGGGCTAGGGTTACAGAGAGTCGGTTACAATGGTAGGAGATCTACATATCCGTATCGCCAAGCTTGCCTTCCACGCCAAGGAAAGTCCCATCCGGACACGGGACGAAGTCTTCAATCTTGTATCTTCATAGTCTTGGAGTCCGGCCGATGATGATAGTTCGGCTATCCGGGCACCCCCTAATCCAGGACTCCCTCAGTAGCCCCCGAACCAGGCTTCAATGAGGACGAGTCCGCCGCGTATATTGTCTTCGGCATTGCAACGCGGGTTCTCCTCCAAATTCCATGTGCTTGCCGAATAGTGTCCGGCTTCCTTATAAATGTTGCGCTCCTTGGCTTCCACGTCCAATAATGGCCCTCTTCCACATGTCGTGTGAATGCGAAAAGCCAGGGTATTTTTACGTTTTACCCCCAAGCTGCACGAATAAGCTGCCTATAAGAGAGGCAAGGATCTAGATCCAAGTCACACCATCCTCCTTCATGAGTACTCATCGGGCGCCTCGACCAAATCCACTCCATCATGGACGGTCGACGCGCTCCTCCTCTCGCTCCCAGCCCTCACCAGAGATTGGCGGAGATGTTCATCCCGACAATGAGCTGGTGACGCTCAAGCGGAGTGATACCTTCCTCCGGCCTTCATGGTCCCTGTTCGAGCGGACCGCCACCTACAAAGGTGGAAAGCAGGCGGAGAACACCCCCAATCCCTCCAAAGGAGAGCGGGTGTGCTTTGTCCCTTATCTAATAAGGGGACTCGGATTTCCCATACATCCGTTTCTCCGGGGGCTCCTGGAGTTCTACGGACTCTAGCTTCATCACCTTACACCCGCCTCCATTTTTCATATTGCGGGTTTTGTAGCTCTTTGCGAGCTGTTCTTGGGCATCGAGCCCCATTTTGCGCGGTGGAAGAGGTTGGTTTGCCTCGTACCCCGTTCTCACGAGGGGTCGATATATCAAGTGGCGGAGCGAAATATGGCGATCGCGGATCGATATCTATTCGAACCCGAAGAAGGCGTCCAAGACCGGCCTTCGGAATGGTTTTATATGGAAGACGCTCCACTGCTGGACCCAGTTCGGATCGGCCTCCCGGAGTTCAGCAACGCTCCTATGAAGAAACGCCTGAGTTGGCGCCCGCGGAGCCCTCAACGGGAAGATGATAGGAGCATCCAATATCTAATGGGCCGGATAAGGTTGCTGGCCCATTCCGGATTGACCATGATTGGAGTCATGGCCACGTGCATTATGCGAGGGGTGTAGCCGCTCCAATATAGGGGCCACCCCATGTGGGATTTCAACGGGGAGAATGACGCCACCCGTCATGGCCGCAAGGGGCCGGGATCGGCCGCCGATCTGGTGAAGATCCTGTCCGGCTTGTACAAATCCTCCACACGAGTCCATTGAACGGATTCTCCATGAATAACCCTCGGAGCTGGGTAAGCGGACGTTTATCTATCCGATCCGTGCTTTCAAAGATAAGTGTCTTACTTTATGATTTCGACGCAGGAACTGCGCCGGGATGTGGAGGGCATACATAGTCCGACTCCACAACCAAAGGATCCGGGAAGATCCCTTGATCCGGCCTCTGAAGAGGATCCGGACATAGAGGTGGAGCTGATTAACGGGGTGTTCCACCAACTTAGCATGGACAATGCTCTAGTCGCCATCACGGCTGACTACCCCGGTTTATGTCCGGCTTCCCAGGTAACTATGACCGGAGTCCTGACACCATTACTTCATCCGTGCTTATTTCTAACCACCGCATACCAACGATGTCTCGCAGGAGGTGCCATCAAGGCGGGAAGCCGAACCCGCGGCGGCTGACCGGCAAGGGTCAGTTCGGCCCAGCAGGTGGAAGAGGGGTGCAGTGCGAATCGAAACGTCACCGCAACGGTATAGCACGCCACGGTTGTTTAGGGAAACATTCCTGGGAGGTATATCAATGCTCATGTCTTTACCAGGAGAAAGAGCGCTCGCCGGACTATGCCCGGAGAGGTTGCCAACCAAGCCTCCGCCAGCCAGGCTCCAACACCGGTGCGAGGGGGAGGCGGCGCAAGGCGCGAGCCGGATGCTCCTCCAACGAAGGATGCCGACAGCTGTCCGCCACCAGGTCCGAGGTGGAGAGCACCATGAATCACAAAGCGCCGCCGGACAGTTCTTCGTGGACGCATGTTTCTCCCCGGGCGTTGAATGCCTTTAATGCGGAGACGCGCACTCCGTGCTGCTCAAGATGGTTTAACCAGAGCTACTGAGCAAGATGTGAAAGACATACTGGTAAGGAATTTTAATAGTTATATATGCCAGTAGCCCCCGAGACTTAAAATAGTTAGAATAACTGATTTAAGGATCATTTGTTATGCAGGATCTTATGGAGAAGAATACCCAGCTGTCCCAGGAGCTTCAAGAGTGCAAGGCCCAACTTGAGGCCGCACTAGCTGCCGCTGGGGGAGCCACAGAGACCCCCTATGGTAATATATACTTTGAAAAGATAAGTAGTTTATGAAGTGCGGCGTGCGTATAAGTCTGACAATAATTTTGCAGATGGTGCCGGACTTGATCCGGACAAGCAACAGCTACTGCGCTAGCTGAAGGCCGGCTAGAGGGTGCTTATGAAGGTGCAGCAGGAGAGGAACAAACTCCAAGATGCCAACACCCAGCTGGGCGAAGAACTAAAAGGTGTTCGGGCCCAGCTGTCTGGCTCCGTGAAGGAGAATCAACGGCTTCATCGCAGCATTTACAGTAAGTGCTTGAGCAAACTCTTTTGAAAAGAAGAGTTCGGCGAGGGAGTCGATTGACAGAAATATGTCTCAGAGGTGTGCTCACGGGTCGCCCCTGCGAGGAAATGCCAGTCCAATGGGTGATCTGCTTCGAAGCTGCCGCAGCTGCACGAACGTGTTCGGGCAGCGATGAGCGGCGTCGTCCAGGCCTTATGGCCTTCCGTCTCCCTGCCCGAGGGTCTTGGAGGGCTTGCGGAGAAGCTTCAGGGAGCACGGCAGCGCTTCCGTCTATGGAAGATATCGGCCCGTCAAGGCGCCCGGGAAGCTTGGGCCATGGTGAAGACGCGGTACACGAAGGCTGATCCGAACCACATGGCCGAGGTCGGACCTATGGGGCCCGATGGGAAGGAGATTCCTGTGAGCTTAATGTACGGCCAAGTAGAGTTGGCCGCTAAGTATTCCCAACGGGACTGTAAGCTAGACATCCTGTTAGATGGGATTGAAGAGGATTACAATCAGTCAATTTGATGATGTAATCTAAAATGACATGGAAAATGCCTTCTAGCCGGATTGTAGATCGTTTGTCTTTGCGGACCTTTTCGCTTCAACGTCGGGACCCTAGAGTCCGGAGTGTGTACGAATACCCTCACGGTTATTAAAAAAACCAGGGAATGCATGGAGACCAGACGTAGGGGTCATTAGTGCTTTATCAGACAAGTGCCCAACTAGTTATGTTATATTACATGGTTAGTAAGAAACATCTTCCAGGGAGAATAGTTCCGTTATGGGTTCCTTTCCCTGGGTCGCATGCCCTAAAGTGCATGTCCGGACTGCAAAAAGAGCAGAAAAGCATCTGGGGGCATTTGAATAAATAAATAAGAAATCATCTTTCAAGTCACCGACCGAATATTCCCTTAAGAACGCTAGCTTTCGGCTTCACCCGATCTGGGTACACATCCGGTGACCGAAGTAACAATCGCAGAGGTGCTCCCTTTACCTCCTAGCCGAACAATCGGGAACGTAGGGGTAAGCACAGGAGCCAGGCAACCCAGCTTGGCCAAAACTTAAGTCATATCGATGCATATAATCATGAGTAAAAGGTACATGCGGAAGTGTGACGCATGTGTTGGGCATGAAGCCCGTATAAATAAGCTTCTGTTAAAGAAGCCCCCAGGTATAATGAGTGCAAGCAGCACGTCAAGTGTGTGCGAACAATGCACAGGTCAGCCCACAAAGGCTTTACGAAAAGAAGGGAGGAAGGAAGAGAAGAAAAGAAAAAACAAAAGACAGCAAACGTTTAAAATGTGGACGGAGGAAGGAGACAAACTCTAGGCATAGAATCTTCGGAGGCGGGCTGCGTTCCATGGGTTCAGCTCGAGTCGATTGTTCGATGCGTTTCATAGACGGTATGCTCCGCCGGTCATGCCTTGATCGATGATGAAGGGACCTTCCCACTTGGGCTTGAGTTTGTCCTTTTTCTTGTCCGGCAGGCGTAGAACTAGTTCGCCAACATTGTAACTTTTGGCCCGTACTTCTCTACTTTGATATCTTCGAGCCTGCTGCTGATAGAATGCGGAACGAGCCTTTGCCACGTCGCGCTCCTCCTCCAATGCGTCCAAGCTGTCCTGCCGATCCAACTCGGCTTCTCTTTCTTCGTACATGCGCACTCGAGGTGAGTCATGAATTATATCGCAGGGCAAAACTGCCTCTGCGCCGTGTACCATAAAGAATGGCGTGAATCCGGTAGTACGATTTGGCGTGGTCCGCAGCCCCCAGAGTACGGAGTCGAGCTCCTCCACCCAGTGCATGTTAGATTCCGTGAGGGACCGCACTAACCTAGGTTTAATGCCTCTCATGATTAGACCATTTGCTCGTTCGACTTGACCGTTAGTTTGAGGGTGATAGACTGAAGCGTAGTCGAGCTTGATGCCCATGTTTTTGCACCAGAGTTTAACCTCGTCGGCCGTGAAGTTCGTGCCGTTATCAGTGATGATGTTGTGGGGGACACCATAACGGTGTACTACCCCAAATATGAAGTCTATCACAGGTCCAGATTCGGCCATTTTAACCGTCTTGGCCTCTATCCATTTGGTGAATTTATCCACCATGACCAATAGGTATTTTTGCTTGTGGGTTCCCCCTTTAAGGGGTCCAACCATGTCAAGCCCCCAGACCACGAATGGCCAGGTGATGGGTATAGTTTTGAGGGCGGTGGGTGGCATGTGGCTTTGATTAGCAAAGAGCTGGCAACCGACGCATCGTTGGACTAAGTTCTGAGCATCTGCCCGAGCAGTCAGCCAATAAGATCATGTACGGAAGGCCTTGCCCACAAGGGCCCGGGCTGCGGCGTGGTGCTCGCCGAGTCCGGCGTGAATTTCAGCCAGGAGATTTCGCCCTTCCCCTTAGGAGATGCACCTTTGAAGGACTCCGGTTGTGCTTTTCTTATAAAGTTCTCCCTCATGGACCTTGTAGGCTTTAGATCGCCGAACTATGCAGCGGGCCTCATTTTGGTCTTCGGGAAGTTCCTGCCTAATTAAGTAGGCTAGGAATGGTTCAAATCCACGGGTAATTATCGCATTATTTCGTGGGCTGAAGGTGTTATTTCATTGGCTGAGCCACCGATTGTGTCAGAATGTTCCGTGTTGGGTGGTGCAGTTGGTTCCGGGTTGTTATTTCCGGACTCCTCTTCCCATAATACGAATGGCTTAAAGAGCCGCTCCAGGAAGATGTTTGGAGGTACGGCGTCGCGTTTTGCGCCGATGCGTGCCAACACGTCGACTGCCTAGTTATTATCCCGGGCTACATGGTGAATTCGAGTCCTTCGAACCGAGCTGACATATTTAAGACGGCGTTACAATAGGCTGCCATTTTCAGATCCTTGGCGTCAAAGTCTCCATTTACTTGGGATATTGCGAGGTTTGAATCCCCGCGCACCTCTAGGCTTTGAATACCCATGGAGATTGCCATCCGGAGATCATGTAGAAGGGCCTCATATTCGGCTCCATTGTTGGAGTCCGTGTACATTATCTGAAGTACGTATTGGACTGTGTCTCCGGTTGGGGATGTCAATACGACGCCAGCCCCCAAGCCGGCCAACATTTTGGAGCCATCGAAATGCATGATTCAGTTGGAGTATGCGCCGTACTCTTTAGGGAGTTCGACTTCGGTCCATTCGGCGATGAAGTCAGCCAAAACTTGCGACTTTATAGCTCGCTGTGGTTTGTAGGTTATGTCGAATGGTAAGAGCTCAACGGCCCATTTTGCAATCCTGCCCGTCGCGTCGCGGTTGTTTATAATGTCGTTGAGAGGTACTTTGGAGGCCACTATTATCGAACACTCTTGAAAGTAGTGTCGCAGCTTCCGGGATGCCATGAATACCGCGTACGCTATCTTTTGATAATGTGGATACCGGGACTTGCATGGAGTTAAGACAGTGGATATGTAGTACACTGGTTTTTGAAGAGGGAATTTGTGTCCTTCTGTTTCTCGTTCGACGACGAGTACCGCGCTGACAGCTTGATGTGTTGCCGCGATATATAATAACATCGGTTCACCCAAGTTGGGCGCGGCCAGGACCGGATTTGTTGCCAATATGGCCTTTATTTCTTCCAGTTCGGCCGTGGCAGCATCCGTCCATTCAAAGTGTTCGGTGCGCCGGAGGAGGCGATAGAGGGGCAATGCCTTTTCTCCCAAACGGGAGATGAAGCGGCTTAGAGCCGCCACGCATCCAGTCAGTTTTGGTTTTTGTTTGAGGTCTTTTGGGATATCCAATTGTGACAGAGCTCGGATCTTGGCTGGGTTTGCTTCAATTCCTCTATCGGATACAATGAAGCCCAAGAGCTTTCCGGCTGGTACGCTGAAAACACATTTTTCCGGGTTGAGCTTAATGTCATATGCTCGGAGGTTGTCGAATGTGAGCCTCAAATCGTCTACTAGAGTTTCGACGTGTTTGGTCTTAACAACCACATCGTCTACGTATGCCTCCACTGTTTTGCCGATCTGGGTAGCCAGACATGTCTGAATCATGCGCTGATATTTTGCGCTAGTGTTTTTGAGTCGGAAGGGCATTGTGTTGAAGCAGAATGGTCCATATGGAGTAATGAATGCCGTTGCGGCCTGGTCTATTTCCGCCATCTTGATTTGATGGTATCCGGAGTATGCGTCGAGGAAGCATAATGAATCGTGCCCTGCGGTAGCATCGATGATTTGGTCGATGCGGGGAAGGGGGAAAGGATCCTTTGGACCGGCCTTGTTAAGGTCTTTAAAATCGACACAAAGGCGCCAGGATTTGTCCTTTTTTGGTACCTTTACCAGGTTCGCTAGCCAGTCCGGATGTTTTATATCTCTGATGAATCCGGCTTCTAATAGTTTGGCTAGCTCCTCTCCCATTGCCTGTCTTTTGGGTTCGGAAAATCGCCGAAGAGCCTGTTTGACTGGCTTGAATCCTTTTAGGATGTTTAGGCTGTGTTCTGCCAGCCTGCGTGGGATTCCTGGCATATCTGAAGGGTGCCAGGCAAAAATGTCCCAATTTTCCCGTAGGAATTCTCGTAGTGCGGCGTCTACATCAGGGTTCAATTGTGCCCCAATGGAGGCCGTCTTTGTGGGGTTCGTTGGATGGACCTGGAATTTGACTATTTCGTCCGCTGGTTTAAAAGAGGTGGACTTAGATCTCTTATCGAGTATCACATCGTCCCTATTCACCGTGGAGCGCAGCGCAGTGAGTTCCTCTGCCGCTAGGGCTTCGGATAGTGCCTCAGGGCTAGTGCGGCTGTCTTATTTTCAGCGCGGAGTGCTATGTCCGGATCACTGACAAGAGTGATGATTCCATTGGGCCCAGGCATTTTAAGCTTCATGTACCCGTAATGGGGTATAGCTTGGAAAATTGTGAATGCATCTCGCCCTAATAAGGCGTGATATCCGCTGCTAAATGGGGCCACTTGGAACGTGACCTCCTCGGACCTGTAATTGTCCGGCGAGCCAAACACCACATCTAGTGTGATTTTTCCTGTGCATCGTGCTTCCCGACTAGGGATTATTCCTCTAAAGGTTGTGCTGCTTCGCTCAATGCGGCTCGGGTCTATTTCCATTTTTTGGAGGGTTTCCTCGTAGATGAGGTTTAATCCGCTGCCGCCATCCATGAGTACCTTGGTAAGACGAAAGCCATCCACTATTGGACTGAGGACCAATGCAGCTGGTGCTCGGGCTGTTCGGAATTTAGGTTCGTCACTGGCGTTGAAGGTGATAGCCGTGTCACTCCATGGATTTATTGTTGCTACTTGGTAGACTTCGGCAAGGCTGCGGAGTGTTCGTTTTCGCATATTGTTTGATGCGGAAGTCTCGAAGACTGTTAATACCGCCCTGGTACTGTTGGGTTGGTTCTCCGGGGCTAGAAGCTCTTCGCCACGTTTGGCGACCTGCCGTAGTATCCAACATGCTTGAAGGCTATGTGTTGGAGTGACGCCCTCTGTACTGTGGATTTTACAGGGTCCGCTGAGCCATCCCTCAAATCTGATTCCGTGCCCTTTATGGGGTTTTTGCTTTTTGGTTTTGTCCGGGTGCACGAGCATGATGCACCCTTTTGTTTTGGACTAGGGTTGTGTTGAGCGGATTGTCCCAAAACTTAGTTTGATTTTCAGTGCTCTCCATCGCACAAGACTTTCAGTACTATGGGCCTTGGTCGTGGCGTGTAATTTCGCGGCGACTTATGGCGTTCGTGATTCCCTTGTGTGTGCTATTATTGTAGAAAATTGAGATTGCGCTTTCCTCACGGCAGTCTTTTATCCTGTCCATAACTAGGAGGAATCTGGCCCAGTAATGATGTACTGTTTCCGTGGGCTCTTGCCGGATTTGAGATAGATCGCTTATGTTTGGGTGGGCAGGTGGAATTAAGTCCGGAACCCTGCCCAACTTGAGGCTCAAGGGCCGAAAAGTTTCCGAATTTGGAAGCTTGGATTGCTGGATGTTATCCAACGAATCTGGTCCGCTGCCTGACTTTAGGTTCAGTACTTAATATAGAAGAAGAGTCGCCGCGTTGTTCCTCTACCACCGCAACATGGTGGGTAACCTGGGGGGAGTTAATCTCTCTCAGATCGGTTTTAAGCCCAATCTGATCGTAGTCTGTAGCGACTCCCAGGGCGGCGATGCGATCCAAGAGCTTGTTTACGGAAGAGAGCTCCATCGGATCCAGCTGCTCGGTGAATTCCGAGTTGACGTGAAGATCGCTTTTGATGACCCGAGAGGTCATCGCCGAAGCGGCTTGAACAGGCGGTCATAAGAAAACCACCTATCCGGATAGTTTGTCCGACGGCCAAAGCTCCTTTGGCAACGGTACCGTCTTTAAAGACGTGAAGAGGCATCCTTCCTAATTGTGACGGCACATAGGAACTCTCAATGAAAGCACCAATGTCGGTGTCAAAACCGGTGGATCTCGGGTAGGGGGTCCCAAACTGTGCGTCTAGGCGGATGGTAACAGGAGACAAGGGACACGATGTTTTTACCCAGGTTCGGGCCCTCTCGACGGAGGTAAAACCCTACTCCTGCTTGATTGATATTGATGATATGGGTAGTACAAGAGTGGATCTACCACGAGATCAAGGAGGCTAAACCCTAGAAGCTAGCCTATGGTATGATTGTTGTTGTGTCCTATGGACTAAAACCCTCAGGTTTATATAGACACCGGAGAGGGATAGGGTTACACAGAGTCGGTTACAATGGTAGGAGATCTACATATCCATATCGCCAAGTTTGCCTTCCACGCCAAGGAAAGTCCCATCCGGACACGGGACGAAGTCTTCAATCTTGTATCTTCATAGTCTTGGAGTTCGGCCGATGATGATAGTTCGGCTATCCGGACACCCCCTAATCCAGGACTCCCTCATAAGAGATACATTCCTCCAATCGCAAAATGCCTTGGTTCATGAGATTTGAGATTTGAGACCTATAAACCGGAAGGGAGGGAGTACTGCACGCGGTGTAGTCTAGTCACTTGTTGAAATCTCTAGAAAGGCAAATACTCCTTTCCAGTTTACAAGGCTATACTACTCCCTCCTCTAGGTGTGTAAGTCATCTTACGAAAACTAAATAGTCCCAAAAGACTTAGGCGTGGTGCATTAACTTCTACCTTGTTTCTTGTTTCTTGACATATAAACCAATAAGAGATGAGAGGTGTGCATGCTTTTAATGACTTGAGACTACCAAACACGACATGCAGTGGCAAGTTCATTGCATGCAATGCTATTAATTAGCAAATAAACATTGGTGACCCCAGGAGGAAACGGTGCTAAGCGCGTGGACCTATACAGAAAGAGTATCAACCAATGGATGATGGAGTTTAATTGTTAAGCAATTCAATGAGGGAAGCTTAGCTACAAATTCAATGACTTACTCACCTAGACGGAGGGAGTAGCAAGTACTAGTACTACTACAATAGTGGGCTCAAATAGCATTTTTGTCTCATGCAAGAGCCTGGCTACTACCCCTCCGTTCCAAAATACTTGACTTCCATTTGTCCAAAAATGGATGTACCTATATACTAAAACATGTCTTGATACATCTATATTTTGACAAATAGAAGGCATGTATTGTGCAACGGAGGGAGTATATGCGTGATCCAAGGCACCGCACCACGCGAGCGTTCGCAACTGCCACGTTCGGGTTGCGCTTGGCTCTTCCCCTCTTCGAGAAGATGAACAATGGTGTTACTCCTACTTCTACAGTATCGAATCCACTGTTGCATGTCCGTCCACCTCGTGCGGGTGATGTCTACTACACAACCTTTTTCTTGTAGACGTTGTTGGGCCTGCAAGTGCACAGGTTTGTAGGACAGTAGCAAATTTCCCTCAAGTGGATGACCTAAGGTTTATCAATCCGTAGGAGGCGTAGGATGAAGATGGTCTCTCTCAAACAACCCTGCAACCAAATAACAAAATGTCTCTTGTGTCCCCAACACACCCAATGTATAGGTGCACTAGTTCGGCGATGAGATGGTGATACAGGTGCAAAATAGATGGTAGATATAGGTTTTTGTAATCTGAAATAATAAAAACAGCAAGGTAACTAATGATACAAGTGAGCGTCGTCGGTATTGCAATGATAGGAAACAAGGCCTAGGGTTCATACTTTCACTAGTGCAAGTTCTCTCAACAATAATAACATAGATAGATCATATAACAAGCCCTCAACATGCAACAAAGAGTCACTCCGAAGCCACTAATAGAGGAGAACAAACGTAGAGATTATGGTAGGGTATGAAACCACCTCAAAGTTATTCTTTCGGATCAATCTATAAAAGAGTTCGTACTAGAATAACACCTTAAGACACAAATCAACCAAAACCCTAATGTCACCTAGATACTCCATTGTCACCTCAAGTATCCGTGGGCATGATTATACGATATGCATCACACAATCTCAGATTCATCCAACCAACACAAAGTACTTCAAAGAGTTCCCCAAAGTTTCTATCGGAGAGTCAAGAACATGTGCCAACCCCTATGCATAGGTTACCAATGTCACGAAACCCGCAAGTTGATCACCAAAACATACATCAAGTGGCACATGATATCCCATTGTCACCATAGATAATCACGGCAAGACATACATCAAATGTTCTCATAAAAGACTCAATCCGATAAGATAACTTCAAAGGGGAAACTCAAGTCATCACAAGAGAGTAGAGGGGGAGAAACATCATAAGATCCAACTACAATAGCAAAGCTCGGGATACATAAAGATCGTGCCATAGAGGGAACACGAGAGAGAACACGAGAGAGAGAGAGAGATCAAACACATAGCTACTGGTACATACCCTCAGCCCCGAGGGTGAACTACTCCCTCCTCGTCATGGATAGCGCCGGGATGATGAAGATGGCCACCCGTGATGGGATCCCCCTCCGGCAGGGTGCCGGGAAGGGCTCCCGAGAGGTTTTTGGTGGCTACAGAGGCTTGCGGCGGTGGAACTCCAGATCTATCTTCTGTTCTGGAAGTTTTAGGGTACAAGAGTATATATGGGTGCAGGGGGTACGTCAAAGGAGCTACGGGGGCCCCACGAGGCAGGGGTGCGCCCGGTGGGGTGGGCACGCCCCCCACCCTCGTGGGCAGCCTGTATCTCCCCTGACATGCACTCTAGTTCCCTGGGTTGCTTTCCTTCCAAAAATAACTTGTCTAGTTGATTTCATTCCATTTTGACTCCGTCTGATATTCCTTTTCCTCGAAACACTGAAATAGGCATAAAGCAGCAAATCTGGGCTGGGCCTCCGGTTAATAGTTTAGTCCCAAAAATAATGTAAAAGTGGATAATAAAGCCCAATATTGCCCAAAACAGTAGATAGTATAGCATGGAGAAATCAAAAATTATAGATACGTTGGAGACGTATCAGCGGGAGGGATAGCGTGTAGTGAAAGCTTCTACTTACTGCTCCTATCTTTGCGTCTATGACAGGTGGGCCCAACAAGTGGTTGGCCCTCCTGTCATGCAGCCAAAGGCAGGTGCCGTTAAGGCACCGGAGCTCAGTCCGCGAGGGAGAGGGCGTTTTAGTAATCAAATTTCTTGGTCTTGTACGAGTTGAAACGACACATCAAAGCATTGCACTCGATATAAGTCTTTTTACACATTTCAAATGGACTACAACATACGGATGTATGTAGACATATTCTGCTTTGTATGTAGTCACTTGTTGCAATCTCTAAAAGGACTTATATTTGGAAATGGAGGGAGTACAATGCATGCATGCATGCCGTGACTTTCCTTTTGATACTTGCATGTGTTGATTTGATGCACCTTGCCAATTTTTGACTATAAATTTAACTAACCAAATTTTCACGCATGTCACAAAACATTACGGGGCTGTTTGGATTGTGACTTTGTTGGTCTTATGTTGCCACATTATTTTTCCCACACTTGCCACACTTGCCTAACTTGAGTTGCTCAAATTGTTAGACACACTTTGGCTTGCCTAAGGGAATCTTGACACAATTTTTGTGTCTATGACATGTGGGGTTCACTGCTAATAAAAAAACTCTTATCTTAGGTGCGGCTAATAAAAAAGACTTATATTTAGGAACGGAGGGAGTAGAAAATATAAATGATAATGCATGTTGGCGCAACCCACGTTTCCGCTAATTTTAGCCGTGGGCTTGTTCACAATTTTTACGAGGGGGTGGTTCTTCATTTAATGGAGGGACTTGTAGTACCAGACTTGAACGATACAAAGTGCGACCTGGAACACCGTAACACCACTTGGAACAAGCAGGTAGCTATCTCAAAAAACAATCAATAACTAAAAAAGCTGCGACCTGGCATGTCGTATACAATTTTAAAAGATTGTTTTGATGGAGTGAAAAAGGAAAACTACCCCACTACGTATATATAGGCCGGAGCCTCCGCGCTTTCTTGCTAGGGTTTCTCTATTCACACACTCTCATCCTCTCCAGATCTAAACAAGATAGGGGTGGTAACACTATCTTTCTCCCTTCAAAAAACACTGTCTTTCTATCCTCACTGCTGGTTATAGATCCGGACGTATCCCCCTCCTCCAGTGAAGGGGAGGAGGGGCAGCGTTTAGGCCATCGTCGGCAGTGAGGGAGGAGATCCACTGCCGGCCGCACCGTTATCTCTGGCCGAGCGCTGGCGCGGGAGGTCCTCCGATCCCTTCGTCGTTGCCTTTGGGCGAATCCGGCCTCCCACCGCCCACCTATCCACATCCTGATGACCTTCAGGTATATCTTCATTCGAAACCGCATTAGCTCTACTTCCCCAGCTTGCTACATCGCTGCATGTGCATAATTTTCTACCTCTCATCCCCTCTTGATCGGATGGTCCAACGTCACCTATTTTTTTCTTCTATTGGTAGAGGTAAATATACTTCATGGAGTCAAATCTTGTACTCCCTCCGTCCGGAAATACTTGTCATTGAAATGGATGTATCTAGATGTATTTTAGTTTAGACACATCCATTTTGATGAAAAGTAATTCCGGACGGAGTGAGTACTTGGTTCAAACAAGAAATAAAGTGGGATGGGGGAATTTAGTATGTACATCGGACTTGGTACAAACAGGAAGGAAAGGGGGTGAAAGTAGTACAGACTGGTCATCCAACCGGTCTCTTGGTCGAAAAGGGAAATATAGGGGTAATTATGTACACAGTGGTATGACCAGGACTAGATTTGCTATCCACACATAGGAGTAGGTGGCTAGAGTGAACAAAAATGGGACCAACCCAGATATGTTTCTTGGATGTTTGTTTCTCGGGGCAACAAACTATGAATCACCACTTTATGCCCCTGTTTACATACATGGTTTGGATCTTTGGTGCCCCTTGTCCCATGCCCTTATACCAAATATTTAGTTGTTCTTAATCTAATGTCCCTGGTAAAAATGAAGCCATGCCACTGTTATAAGCCATGACAAGTTTAGCCAAATGTTTTTGCCTGTAATTGTTTGAGACTCTGACTGTTTCCTATGTACCTTTTTGTGCAAACAGGGATATCCAATTCACCTAGTTTCTGTTGTGACCTTTTGGTGCACTGCACAAAACTCTTCTTAGAAGAAGTGAATTTTGTGTTGTTTAACTGGAATGTGAGAACTGCACAAAGGGAGATCTGTGTTCCAATCCTCATCATCCATATTGGCGCCATAACCTTCCTTTAGGTAAGAATGATATTTAATGCATGTGTTCATCTCTATTTTCCGACTGCGATGAGAAAATAATGCTATTTTTTACTAGTACACTTGTACTCCCTCACTGACAAAACCAATTCTGAAATAGAAGACCAATCATGTACTTGGTTTCACCAATTGGTGAGGAGAAAGAGAAATAGAGCATGAAGAGGAAGAAGAAGAAGAATAAACAGTGCCAAGGTGATCTTGCTGAAGCCAGAGGCCTCAGTCGAGGCCATTCATGGGCTCTGGCAACGACTACCTTACATGTGAGACGATCCTCTAGGGAGCCCTTCCACTTCTGCTGTCTCACTTAATTAATTAGGAGTACTTAAGTACCACTAATTTATTGCTACCAAATTTTCCTATCGGAGTTAAACAAATCTTTAGCAGGACCCTATGTGGAATCATGTACGTGTGTATGTTTGTCTATGGAGGTGAATCATGTGGTGAAGCAGGGAGGGAATATTATTAGTGTCATGAAATAATACTGCTATTGTTTTGCATGTCAATTTATTGCCATTGGTTCAATGAGGCAATGTTTTGCGTATTGTCCATCATGAATTTGATGCTACTATTAGAGTAATATGCTAATGTCTTCATATCCTTTCCGACTAAGCTAATGAAGGTTGTGCAAACAGGGATCATGTTGTGCCAATCATACATTTTAGTGGAACTACACAAGACAATACAATGAACTATATCCCAGCCAGTGCTTTAGCTCTGCTAGAAGTTCTTGATAATCTTTCGATATAATCTCAGCACTGGTAAACAAGAGTGATTTCAACCATACATTTGAAGTGCACAAAAATATATACTATTGAGTGATTCAAGTGAGTGCTTTATCATCTCTTATGGGACCACATGAATAAGCTTTTTTTCTCAGGTTGGTACGGGCCTAAGGCCTTCATCCATATTAGTTTGCTGTCATCTCTATTTGTATCGTGTTACTGTCATGAGAAAATCCTTTATCTTTGCACGTTAAAGTTTTGCAACCTATGATAAATGGCAATGCTTTGAGTGTTGAGCTAATTGGCACTGATTAAATAAACTAATACCTCTCTTTAAGCAAGACTACTATGTTGCTAACTTTACCCATTAAGAAAATGAGGATGCTTCTATTTGTTAGTGTATGTTTCATCGTCCCACTATTACAATAATCTCACTCTCTTAATATATGTGCCAACAGGATGCTCGATTTTGGTGGAACTGCACAAAAACTTTGGGTGCTTCATTGCCTCGACAGCTTCCGTCCTTTGCTTTCAGTAATCTCTCCTTGCTTTCTTCCTTCACTGTCAGTCGCTTCGCTTATCTCGGCTTCCAGTCAAAGGAAATAGTAATTGATATGCTACCTCACACGGGTTGGTACTGGTCTTTATCCTGATTATTGTGCTTGTCATGTATTGGTAATTTGGTATTGTGCTACTGTTTGCCGATTTTATAAAGGAATAACTTGGAGCCTGAACTCGCAGGCAAATCATTGCATTGGGTGATTTCAGTAGAACTGCACAAAATGATCAGATGGACAGATACTTATGCTGCTGCTATGTACTCCAAAGTTCACTCAGACAAGCATCGATGTTGACAAGAAGTGCCTATATTCATTCGAGTATCAACCAGCGTCAACCAATTGTCAAACTCCCAAGTATTAAGAGTGAACGCCAAAAAATATTGCATGGCGCATAGCCCAGAAGAACACAGTCTAGTCTTTGCTCCCAACTTGTGCCTTTTGGCTATCGGCGGATATGGTAGCGAACTATATGGCATGGAGTCTAAAGATTCCAGACAAGTTGGTTGACGCGTATATTGATCTGGCACTTAATTAGTCTGCACGCCAGGGATGCTCCATGTCAGTTGAACTGCACAAAAAATTTGGGTGGTTCATTTTCTCAACCGCCTCCTTTCTCGTCTGCAATGTAGAATTTTGGCGAGCTACAGGACCAAGATGATCCAGTAAACTAGTTGGATGAAAGTAGTGGCCAAGTTGCTCAAACCTCTCTCAGCACGAGGCCACTATTTGAGGATAAACTTACAAGCAAAGTTCAGATTGTCTATGCTGCCTCTTATGTACTCGAAAGTTTACTCGTACAAGAATTAATTTTAGCAAGAAGTACCTCTGACTGAACACCATTTACCAGTCTGTACACTAGGTAATTAAAGTTTGTCCATGGATCATATTGGCTGTGATCTCAATCATTTGGATGCATAAACATACTGAACATGAATATTTTTGTGAATTATGTATGAATATTGTCGTGTGATCTATCAATCATTTGGATGCATAGATATGTTGAGCTTGTGTTAATATGAATCTTTTGACTTGTTGATAGTGAATGTTGGCTATGAATATGAATGTGTCCTGTGAACCTGATTTTGATACGAATGTTTATTTTTCTATTGTATTTGTGTGTGAACTTGTTAGTATGCCTACTATGGGGTATGTGACGTGTGGGTGTCAACGGCACACCTTCTTCCCAAGAAGAATTGCACCTGCTTTGTTAGGGTAGCAACGGCACATCAGCTCTTTTTAATCTTTTTATTACTCTGTCTTCCCCTCTCCCCCGCTCAACCCCTGCCGTAATGTTTTCGGCCTCAAAACGAACATAGTACTGCGTTGTTTTTGGGGCTTGATGAAAAATCGAGTGCTGGTTTCTGTAGGTTGCCCGCCCAGCAAATGGGCTGCTGGTTCACCACGATGAACTGGGAGGCTAAAAATACAAGTTGTATGGTGCAGAGGCAAGTAAAAAAACGCTATCGAGAGCCATCCACTAAAGAAAAAAAAATCGCTCCTGATGTGCTTCTTAAGTCGTGTCATGGCCCCTCTTTAATCCGGTTAAACTCGAGGATCCGGTATCATTTTTTCGGAGGGCGAACAAGTATCAGCTAAGCCTAGGTTTTGTATTTTAACATGCGTAGCCCACAACATACGGAGACAGTGGTTTCAACTTATTTTTTGAGGTCCATACCAGCCTATGGGCTTTTTCTTAAAGATCGGCAGCCCAATGTATTTTTTTAATAAAACGCAGGTCTCTGTTCTATTTATCTATATATAAGGATAATAATGTTGTGTCCAATTTATGTTTTCCCTTCTAACCACATTATATATATATTTATATTATTACTATTATCGTATATTTTATAGAGACTTATATATACATGATAAAAACATCCCACGTGTTATTAACTTATAAAAGTAAATGTTTAACAGAAGTTGGCAAGAAAAATCCTAGTTGTTTTTGACTCACAAGAAAGGAAAATCCTGGTGATTGCGTACAAAAGCTTGCGAGGATTTTAAGGACCAATTTAATAATAACGCGATCATTTTTATTTTGAGCAATAACTCGCTAATTTGTTAATTATATATATATATATATATATATATATATATATATATATATATATAATGTGCCTCTCTGGTTTATTCTTTGATATTAATTGCTCCTTCTAACATAACATTATATATATCACGAGCCCGGCTAATTCTTGTATTTCAAGGAAGTGCAAATGGGATGGATTTCTTAGAAAATATAAATGGGCCTGATTGACGCTCAATTATTTGTTCACCCAGCCGAGCAAATGGACTGTACATTCTAGAAAACATGGGTTAAATATGTGCCACATTTTTGCAGGCTCACATGTGGGCCAATAGGTCAAAGCCTACGCAGGGCGTTGTCAACTTGGTCAACAAATGATTGTTGTCGGTGTTCTGGGAATGGGGGTACCCAGACTTGCCTGCTTGCAGCCTGCGGCGTGGCTCAAGGAGTGGCCCGGTACGGCCCATCTTCATCAACACATGCTCAAGACCCTCGTGAGGGGCCGAGCCTCGCGGGGCGGACGACAGGAGGCTTCCTTGGGCACAGCCTCGTCAGGCTGGCTCGCGAGGAGGCGGAGAGATCAAGGCGGGGTACCTCGCGAGGTGCCCACGATGCAAGCCATGACGACCGAGGCCAGGCGGGTGCCAGGCGGGCGCCGGCCTGCGCAGAGTCCTTGTTTCCTCTTTGGTGCAAAGGGGGCAAGCGCAGGCAAGGGTATCAAGCAAAGGCAACCATTTCGGTGCAACAAGACAAAGACCAGCAGGACGGCGGGATGGAGATCATCGTGGAGCCCAAGCCGGCGTTATCGTCAGGGTCTTTGGTAGGCGAGGACCAAATTTAGTCAGGATAAGTGTACTAGATGTTCCCCTTCAAAATGGCCAACTGTTGGCGCCCTTCCCGCTCAATATTTGGGAAGAGGCCCAGGGCCTCCGCCTATAAATAGGACTAGCCACCCAAAGGGTAGGGGCATCGAAAGAACAAGGACGGAGAGAGAGAGAAGAGACTAAACTCCCCTAGTAGTTCATCGCACCAGCCAAGAACAGACCCTCGCGAGGCTGTTCTTCCTTGTACTGTCCATCATCAGCCCCAGAGGCAATCCACACACCACACACTGGAGTAGGGTGTTACACCACAATGGTGGCCCGAACCAGTATAAACCTTGTGTCCTCGTGTAGTTTTAGATCCTTGCGAGGCGACGAGACACGGGTAGGCGGTAGGTGTGATCTCCGCGCGCACCCCAGAGTTCGAACCTTGGGGGTCTGCCGGAACCCTGAATCCGACATTTGGCGCGCCAAGTAGGGGTGCACCAGAATCTGCCTTCCGTCGCCTCGTGTTTCGCCGCCCGTCGCGTCATCGTCATCATGTCCGGCGACCCAACAGGCAATCCTGATCCCTGGGCGACCTGGCCCGCCCACGCAGAGCCGCTTGCCCAGGGCGACCTAAACCTCGTGCCCCAGGCAGGCCGCGGTCCACAGGGCGCTGCGGGCCGCGGGCGACGCGGTCAAACGACACCAGCTCTCACACCGCGGTAGGTGCGGTCGGCAGCGAGGGCTTCGAGCCACGCTGCGGCCACGGCGCCGTACTCACGGCGAGAGCAGGCGAACTCAAGGGCCGCGCTCACGGTAGCTCGAGAACTACTAGAGTGCAGGCTATTAGAGGGCGGACGCGACGTGCTACTAGAGCGGGTGGCAGAGCTCCTGGGCTCCTCCGCCTTGGGGGCTCACCCCTTCTGCACCCAACTGCCGCCTCAGGCCCAAGGCGGATCGCACGGAGGCCCCACACGTGCCCGCACAACTCCAAGCGGATTCCAGGGCCACTCCAACGCCAACCTAGCCGTCAGCGCCTGGCCACCAACAGCGCCGCCTCCGCCTCCGACCAGCAAAGGGGGATCCACTACAGCCCACGGTGCCGGTGAGCTGCCATGCTACCACTCCTAGGTTGGCACCACGAGCAGAACTGCATGGCACATGGGGCACTACGGCGAGGCATTCAGGGCGGCGGTCCCAGAGGCGTATGTGCCCCACATGGTGGACCAAGGACACGCGCAGAAGGAAGACCACGGCCAGTTCCTCGGCCCGGGCTGGGGAGAAGAGGCACTCGAGGCTGAGCTCTTTCAAGAGCCCAGGGAAGGCCTCGTCGACCGTGCCGGAGGCAGCGACTATCGAGTACCGCTAATCCCTTAGGAACAGGCATACGCTAACCATGGATCACAGAAGGTACAGGTCGTCGCAGCGGGTGGCTGCCCCAATCCAGCAGCTCCCCACCCCTCAGGAGGTGGGCACCGGGGGCTGCAGGAGAGGGGCGGAGATCCAGCCTCGCCCACGCGGCGCTCGGAGCAAGGCGTCCTCAGGAGGTAGGCCCTCTGCCGGGGAGGTGCCTTAGGGCCTACCCCCGGCAGAGGACTCGTGGTCGTCGGGGGAACCGCTGGCGACCGCTCTATCCCATCGACGGCGTCCTCGGTCTCTCGCCGTCATCGATGGCAATAGAGTGTGGCGCAAGGCGGGGCCCTCGTCTGGCCATATGAAGCAAGGCCGGTACCTGTGAAGAGGGCCCAGTGCCTGTGAAGCTTGCCGCCCCGTGACACTCTCACGTAATAACAAGTGGGGCTGTACACGCCCCGGAGTCTCCGGAGAGCCGCCCTCGGGCCTCGGGGGCTCCCGCCCACGCCCAGTGGCAGCACTTAGCTCCGCGCTGGTGAGAAGACGTGGAAGACTAGACTAGGTGCCGGACACGGCTTTTTCTGCTTTTCTTGCTTTTCCACTTTGGTTGTCACTTTTCCCTGTTTGGATTTAAGTTGGATTTGAGCTTGAAACTTGCGTGTGTTCGGGGAAGGGGTGTTTAGTCTCGTTCGAGCAATCTCTTGCGTTCCGGTTATCGCTTTGCGTCTGTCCAGCTTTAGCTGCCTCCCCTCGCGAGCCCCTCGCGAGCCGGGCCAGGCCCAACATGTATGCAGCCCAGACTGCCATCGGCACACCCTCTTAGAAGGTTCTCACTGCAGGTTTAATGGGCTCATCTAGGAGGCACTTGGGGCACCACGGCCCCCACAGGCTCGCTTAGGACCCACGTGGGTCGAAGGTAAACAAGCCAGTTGGCTCATCACAAAACTAGTCGCTCGGTACGGGCATGCGGGCGACATCATGTCTACAAATACGCTAACTGTAAGTTTTCACACGAGGGGTTCCCCCTCCCAAAATGCTCTTACAACCCTCAGGGCCAAGCCCGAGATCTCTCTGCGCAGGGTAAGAAGCAGGAACATCGCGCGGTCAATCAGATAAATCCCCCAATGCATCCTTGGGGGCACCTCCGGAGTCGCCACTGGCGTCGCTGGCCTCACCGTCCCCTTCTACGCTGCCTCCATTAGCACCTGGGCCATTCACCGCTCCGCCCTCACCAGCACCTGGGCCATTCACCACTCCGCCCTCATCAGCAGCTATGACCACACCGTCATCATCAGCGGTGAAGGCCCTAACGAGGGCGTCCACGTTGTCTTCCACCCAATGTGCTAGATTGCCCCAGATTGCCAGGGGTACCGAAGCGATGGCGGCATCGAAGTCAAAATGGGGATCCATGTTCTGAAGGTGGCTGAAGACACGAGAAAAAGCACGCCCAAGTAGGGCATGGCTCCTCTCCTCCACCAACCTGTCAGCTCTGCCCGAGCGAGTCTCCAGCTGTGTCACCACATCGGTGAAGAACTGAAGGTTACCGGCATAGTTGACCACACGAGGCTCCCCAACGGCTGCCTCGCAGATGATGCCCAAGGCCGTGTTAGCTCTTTCCCGGAGCTCGCGGAGCATGGGGCTGTGCATGTGCTCCAGGGTCTGCCGCTGGCGTATCTCGTCCTCGTTCCTCCGCGCAACGGCCTCAGCCGCGTCCACCCTTTGAAGGAGAAGAAGCACCTCGGTGCGGGAGGAAGCCAGTTCCGCCTATGCCGTGCCAAGGGAGGCCCCGGCAAAGTCCGCATGCCGCATCACTTTATCCAGCTTGGCCTTCAGGGCGGCGGTCCTACCCTCTGCTTCGACCTTGATCAACTCCAGCCTTTCCTCGAACTCGCGATCGAGGTTCGAGTGGGCCGGCGCCACCCAGCGGTCAACCTATTCTGAGGCTTGGGCTTCCCTCGCGGCAACATCATCCTCCGCCTGCGCCACCCGGCGCTCCCTCGTCTCCAATCGCTCGAGGTCCAGCGTGCGCTCAGTGGCCTCCAGCGTCGGTGCCTCCTCACGTTTCTGAATCTCCGCCCGATCGACCAATCCCCCTTCGTCGACGCAAGGGCTGCCTCACGCAGCTCCACCTGTTGCTCCAGGGAGCTACTCTAGGCCCGGAGCTCCCACGCCCGCTCTTCTGTGGCCCTACGCCTCTGGTTAGCCTCCTGAACCTCCTCGACGGCCCGGGAGCGGGCCTCCCGAGAAGCTGCCAGCGACACCTTGGCCTTCTCATTGTCAAGGTCACGCTGGTGGCGTGCAAGGGCAACGACCACCTTCAGCTTGCGCCTCTCCTCAGCTAGGCGGAGGCCCTCGGCCTCACGGCGCGCATCCTCGTCAGCGAGCTCTACACCAAGCTGGCTCACTGCGTGAGCCGCCCTCCGGAGGAACCCTTGGTGGAGAGCACGGCGCTCCCGGGCAAGCTCGAGCACATCTTCCACGTCATCCTTCGCCCTAGGCGCGTGCGGAGGACCACGGACCAGCACTCCCCCCTGGGCAGGGGGCTGGGGGCTGGCACGCTCGCAATGGCCGGACGCACCTCGCCAGAAGCCTAGCCCAGAGCCAGTCCATCCTCCAAGGAAGAACGCAAGGCCGACCTCAGCCAGTCGCCGTCCACAACCAACCAAGAAGCCCAGGGCAGGCTGTCTATGCCCCGGGAGGGCTCACGAAGGATGGTCGCGAGGTGTGCAGAATCAGGACGCATCACAGGATGGCCCACCTCTCCAACCGGCCTCACCACAAGGGCAGCGCTGGAGCTCGGGGTGCTTGGGGAAGGTGGAGAGGGCGAGGCCTGGAGAGATGGCTCCTCAGCCATCTCCGTGAACTTGGCAGGAAGGGCCCTGCAGGGCAATGATCTGCTGAACCAACAGGAAAGTAAGGAACTGAGAAAGGGAAAGGCTTACTCATCAGTGGCGAAGTACTTCCTGCGCTTCAATAGGCGGCAAGGGTAATCAACACCCAAGGCCTCCCTTCTCTTTCAGAGAGCCTCGAAGTCCACACGGAAGCGGCCCAGGAGCTCGACGCAGGGGTCAGCCTGCGACGAGGAAGAAGCGCCAAAGTGACTGGCGTCAGGGACATCATCCTGGCGCATGCCGCCAGGCGCCGCACCAAGAAGGGTGACCGGGGCCTCACGGGCCTCTACCGTGCGAGCCGCGGGCCGCGACTCAACACCTTCAGCCGCCGCAGGGCAGGCCTCAGGAGCTGCCGCCTCAGGAGTGCCGCATGGGGTCATCATCCCGGTGGAGGCCCCCTCAGCCCCCGGTGGCCCTTGCGTCCCAGCTCCACCACTCGAGGAAGGACCGTCGCGGACAACCGGAAGGGCAACCACCACAACTGGGTTCTCACGAGGTCCCACGAGGCCTGCGGAGTGCAACCCCCATTCGTCGAAGCTAGGCATCTGCTTCACAAATCACCCCTGCTTGAGCAAAGGTACAGCAAGGCTCCCCCATGCCGGATGCTGCCAGGGGAAGGGTCCCCAGTTAGGATCATAAGAACCTTCCTCAGCGCTTCAGGCGTCAGATCTTCTTCCTGGAGCCTCATGCGGTCTTCACGCCCCCCGAAGGCCCACATCCAGCGGGAATGGCGCTGGAGAGGGGCAACGCAGCACAGGAGGAACTCCTTCACCACCTTGGGTGCCATCACACCGAGCGCCCTCAACTTCGCGAAGCGATGCCAAATGAAGACGAGCCAGGGGCTCGTGAGTGTCTCCTGGCCCCAGCCCAAATTGGGGATATCGGGCAAGGTTGGCTCCGAAAGCAGGGGGCTGGGCACTCTGACGTCCACGTACAGCCACCGCTCACGGAACCCGGTCGCAGGCGGAGGAAGGCTGAAATCGATTCCCGAAGCCGCTGTTTTCTGGTGCGGCAAGGAAGCTCACGCACCCCGAGCATTGGGTGGGGTTGCTGAGACGCTAAGAGAAGAAGTGGCGCAGCAAGGCAACTGAAGGAGGAATGCCCATCATCGCCTCACAGACAAAAGCGAAAACAGCAAGAAGAGTAATGGATTCGGGGCCCAAATGCATCATGTGGATCTGGTAATGGGAAAGCACAGCGTTGAAGAAATCGGAAAAGGGGGGAACCAGTCCCGCCCACAGGGCGTCGGCAAAATACCGAACCTCGGTGACTATCATGTCAATGGAGAAGTGAGACGCGGGTCAGACCGTCGTCCTCCCGCACTCGTTGAAGATGGTAGCGAGGGCAGAGCTGACCTTTTCTAAGCCTTCCCGATTGAGTATGATCGACCGGTCGACAGCAGGAGCCGTCGACGGCGACGGGAGGGGCGAGGGCACAGGTTTTTGCCCTTTCCCCTTCTTCGTCGGAGTCATGGCGACAGGAAGGGGGAGGATTCGAGATTGGATTGAAAGCAGAGACTGGAGCTCGAGAGAAGGAAGAGCAGGAGGCGCGCGCGGTGAGAAGAGGGGCGACTGTGTGCAGCCACGGGTCCGCCTAGCTGCGCGGAAAATAAGGAGGCGTGGGGGAACAGGGACGCCCATGTCCAATCAACCGCCACGTGGCGCCCAAGGCCGCAGGCTATTGGGGCCCGCGATGCTTCGCACTTGCCCCTTCACTTCCCTGCTGAGCCAAGTCCGGGCGCACCTTGGGCCATGGGGCTACTGTCGGTGTTCTGGGAACAGGGGTACCCAGACTTGCCAGCCTGCGGCGTGGCTCAAGGAGTGGCCCGGTACGGCCCATCTTCATCAACACATGCTCAAGACCCTCGCGAGGGGCCGAGCCTCGCGGGGCGGACGACAGGAGGCTTCCTCGGGCACAGCCTCGTCAGGCCGGCTCGCGAGGAGGTGGAGAGATCAAGGCGGGGTACCTCGCGAGGTGCCCATGACGCAAGCCTTGACGACCAAGGCCAGGCGGGTGCCGGCCTATGCAGAGTCCTTGTTTCCTCTTTGGTGCAAAGGGGGCAAGCTCAGGCAAGGGTATCAAGCAAAGGCAACCATTTCGGTGCAACAAGACCAAGACCAGCAGGACCGCAGGATGGAGATCATCGTGGAGCCCAAGCTGGCGTCATTGTCAGGGTCTTTGGCAGGCGAGGACCAACTTTAGTCAGGATAAGTGTACTAGATGTTCCCCTTCAAAATGGCCAACTGTTGGCGTCCTTCCTGCTCAATATTTGGGAAGAGGCCCAAGGCCTCCGCCTATAAATAGGACTAGCCACCCACAGGGTAGGGGCATCGAAAGAACAAAGACAGAGAGAGAAGAGACTGAAATCCCCCTAGCAGTTCATCGCACCAGCCAAGAACAGACCCTCGCGAGGCTGTTCTTCCTTGTACTGTCCATCATCAGCCCTAGAGGCAATCCACACACCACACACTAGAGTAGGTGTTACACCACAATGGTGGCCCGAACCAGTATAAACCTTGTGTCCTTTGTGTTGTTCTTCGTGTAGTTTTAGATCCTTGCGAGGCGACGAGACACGGGTAGGCAGTAGGTGTGCTCTCCGCGCGCACCCCAGAGTTCGAACCTTGAGGGTCTGCCGGAACCCTGATTCCGACAATTGTGACATCCACCGCCATTGGATTTATATCCAACGGCCGGCATGCACCTTCAATCTCTCATCTTCTTCCTCCAGTGTCGCCGGGACCGCCTGGTCCGGCCTCCGGCGGCTAGCGGCTCTGCTTAGGGACGCATTCTTTGCGGCGCTACCCCACCGCCGCCGGCTATCCCTCCACCCTCCACACCTCCTGTTATTCTCCACCGACTGCAGCCCCACGCCGCACCAGAACTAGTTATAACCCTTCTCCTCCTCTCAATCTGCGACTCCACTGCCGCGTCTTCCCATCTCCGAGTCGTTCCCGTCCGGGGCCTCGCCGTCTTCCATCGCCTCGCTGCGCTCGGTGCGGCGTGGTCAACAAACGAGAGTCATCGGAAGAGGACTATACATGGAGAGACTGGCGGCTGGGACCCACGAGGTCCATGGTCGCACGCAAGGAAAGTTCCTCCTTATTAAGCCGAAAAAAATGTTTCCTCCACCTGACAGCTTGGACCCACCGGTTGTATCTTCGCACGGAAGGAAGTGCCTCCTTGTTTTGCAAAAAAAATATTCATCCCATTGACAGTTGGGACCCGTCAGATTTGGTGGCTGACTTGTGGGCCTACTAAGCGGACGTGTACGCAGGGCTTTGTCAACTTAATCAACAAATGATTCTAGCAGTTGGACCGTCGGATGTTAATCCAACAGTCGTGCTCCTTCTTCAACCTCTGTTCTTGCTCCTGTCTCCCGGTGGCACAGCGGCTGTGCTGCCGCACACCTAAACCAGTCAAGTTTCCCACTCCTCTCCATCTGCGACTCCACTGCCCCGTCTTCCCCATCTCCGGGTCGTTCCAGTCTGGGGCCTCGTCATCGTCCACCGGCCTTGGTGCGCTCGGCACGGTGTGGTCAACGTGGTCAACAACCAAGAGTCATTGGAAGATTACTGTACGTGAGAGGCTGACAGTGGGGACGCACCACGCCCATGGACGCATGCATGCAACGGAATGCGGCGTGGTCAACGTGGTCAAGGAACGACTTCCATCAGAAGTGTACTATACATGGAGAGGCTGACAGTTGGGTCCACGGCCGCAGCAAGGAAGTGCCTCCTTATTACACAGAAAATAATGATTCCTCCACCTGACAGCAGGGACCCACTAGACGGGCCACCATATTTTGCGAAAAAAACGTTTCCCCCGTGACTGCTGGGACCCACCTGATGGGCCATCGTATTTTGTGAAAAAAACGTTTCCCCCGCTATCAGCTCGGGCCCATCGGAAGTGCCTCCTTATTAAGCAGAAAAAATGAATACTCCCCCTGCTAGCTGGGACCCACCTTGGTGGGAGGCTGACTTGTGGGCCTACTAAGTTGACATGGATGGAGGGCTTTGTCAACTTAGTCAATATGAACGATTCTAGCTCCAGTGATCGTACGATGTCCATCCAACGACCGTAGTGCTTCTTGATAACCCACAAGTATAGGGGATAATTGTAGCCTCTTTCGATAAGTAAGAGTGTCGAACCCAACGAGGAGCTAAAGGTAGAACAAATATTCTCTCAAGTCCTATCTGCCACTGATACGACTCTACGCACGCTTAGTGTTCGCCTTACCTAGAACAAGTATGAAACTAGAAGTACTTTGTAGGTGTTGTTGGATAGGTTTGCAAGATAATAAAGAGCACGTAAATATAAACTAGGGGCTGTTTAGATAAAGAAGCAATAAAGTAAGTATTAGTAGAGATATTTTTGTCACGAGAAAGTTATTTGTCCCTAGGCAATCGATAACGTAGACCGGTAATCACTATTGCAGTTTTATTTGAGGGAGAGGCATAAGCTAACATACTTTCTCTTCTTGCATCATATGCACTTATGATTGGAACTCTAGCAAGTATCCGCAACTACTATAGATCATTAAGGTAAAACCCAACCATAGCATTAAAGCATCAAGTCCCCTTTATCACATACACAAACAACCTACTTACTCGGGTTTGTGCTTCTGTCACTCACGCCACCCACCATAAGCAAATCATGAACATACCCTACAGTGGGGATCCCTCACGCTTGCGCGACACGGAGAGCACCATAGGACAGCACCAATAATAAAACATGCAACTCAAACCAATCACGATCATCAATTAACCCATAGAACAAAACGGATCTACTCAAACATCATAAGATAGCCACACATCATTGGGAAATAATATATAGTGTTGAGCACCATGTTTAAGTAGATATTACAGCGGGTAAGAGAGGGGTTACACCGCTGCATAAAGGGGGGAAGAGTTGGTGATGAAGGCGGTGTAGTTGTTGGTGTAGATCGCGGTGATGATGACAGCTCCCGGCAGCGTTTCGGCGCCACCGGAAGCAAGGGGGAGAGAGCCTCCCTTCTTCTTCTTCTTCCTTGACCTTCTCCCTAGATGGGAGAAGGGTTTCCGCTCTGGTCCTTGGCTCTCATGGTGTGGGAGGGGCGAGAGCCCCTCCGAGATTGGATCTATCTCTCTGTCTCCAGCTGTTTCTGCGTTCTGGGATTCTGCCTTGGCACCGTTTCTTTTATATCTGGAGATCCGTTACTCTGATTGGATTGAAACCTTCGCCCAGATATTTTTCCAAAAATTAGCTTTCTTGCGGCCAAAGTAGAGCATCAGCCGCCTTACGATGGGCCACGAGGGTCAGGGGCGCGCCCACTTAAAGTGGTGGCGTGGGACACCCTCGTGGCCACCTCGGGCACCGTCTTGTGTTGATTCTTCCTCCCAAAACTCACAAATATTCCAAAATAATTCTCCATCCGTTTTTATCCCGTTTGGACTCCATTTGATATTGGGTTTCTGCGAAACGTAAAACATGCAACAAACAGGAACTAGCACTGGGCACTGGATCAATATGTTAATCCCAAAAATAGTATAAGAAGTTGCCAAAAATATATAAAAGTTGAATAATATTGGCATGGAACAAACAAAAATTATAGATACGACAGAGACGTATCAGCAACCCCAAGCTTAATTCCTGCTCATCCTCGAGTAGGTAAATGATAAAAAAGATATTTTTTGATGTGGAATGCTACCTAGCATAATCTTGATCAAATATCTAATCATGGCATGAATATTAAGACATGAGTGATTCAAAGCAATAGTCTATCATTTGACATAAAAACAATAATACTTAGGGCATCCCAACAAACAATCATGTCTTTCAAAATATCAATGCTTCAGAACCTTATCCCTACAAAATCATATAGTCTTGTATGCTCCCTTTTCTTAACACAAGGTACCCCTCATGCCTATCCCGGTGTCAGCCAAGCAATTGTTTCATACTTCAGTGTTCTCAAACTTTTTCAACTCTCACGCAATACATAAGCATGAGCCATGGATATAGCACTATGGGTGGAATAGAATATGATGGTGGAGGTTATGCAGAGAAGACAAAAAGGGAGAAAGTCTCACATCGACGCGGCCAATCAACGGGCTATGGAGATGTCCATCAATTGATGTCAACGCGGGGAGTAGGGATTGCCATGCAACGGATGCACTAGGAGCTATAAGTGCATGAAAGCTCAAACTAGAAACTAAGTGGGTGTGCATCCAACTTGCTTGCTCATGAAGACCTAGGGCATTTGAGGAAGCCCATCGTTGGAATATACAAGCCAAGTTCTATAATGAAAATTCCCACTAGTATATGAAAGTGACAATATAGGAGACTCTCTATATGAAGAACATGGTGCTACTCCGAAGCACAAGTGTGGTAAAAGGAAAGTAACATTGCCCCTTTTATTTTCTTTTTTTTGGATGCGCTTCTTTGGCCCCCTTTTTTTATTTAGGCTTCTTTGGCCTCTCTTTTTTTATGGGGCAATGCTCTATAATGATGATCATCACACTTTTATTTACTTACAACTCAATATTACAAATCGATACTAGAACAAAGATATGACTCTATATGAATGCCTCCGGTGGTGTACTGGGATGTGCGATGGTCTAGCATAGCAATGACATCAAAAAACGGACAATCCATAAAAACATCATGCTAGCTATCTTACGATCATGCAAGGCAATATGACAATGAATGCTCAAGTCATGTATATGATGATGATGGAAGTTGCATGTCAATATATCTCGGAATGGCTATGGAAATGCCATGATAGGTAGGTACGGTGGCTGTTTTGAGGAAGATATAAGGAGGCTTATGTGTGATAGAGTGTATCGTATCACGGGGTTTGGATGCACCGGCGAAGTTTTCACCAACTCTCGAGGTGAGAAAGGGCAATGCACAGTACCGAAGAGGCTAGCAATGATGGCAGGGTGAGAGTGCGTATAATCCATGGACTCAACATTAGTCATAAAGAACTCACATACTTATTGCAAAAATTTATTAGCCATTGAAACAAAGTACTACGCGCATGCTCCTAGGGGGGAGGTTGGTAGGAGTTACCCATCACGCGCCCCCGACCTTCACGCAAAGATAAACAATCAAAATACAATGCGCGCCAATTTGGTTACATAGTTTGTAGACCATACGTGCATGCTTCAGGAATCACAAACCTTAACACCAATATCCTCAATAAACACAACCATCTACTCGTACCTCCCACATATTATCATCTCTATATCGCAAAACTATTGCAAGGAATCAAACATATCATATTCAGTGATCCACAAGTTTATGCAGGATTTTATGACTAACCATGTGAATGACCAATTCCTGTCATCTCCCTAAATAGATATAAGTGAAGCAAGAGAGTTTAATTCTTTGTATAAAAGATATTCCCACGCTCTAACCAATATAAGTGAAGCAAAAGAGCATTCTACAAATGGCGGTTTTCTATGTGAAGAGAAACAGGCAATCCAAACTTCAAATTGATATAAGTAAAGCACATGAAGCATTCTATAAAGCCATACTCAAAAGATTTAAGTGAAGTGTAATGAGCTTCTATAAATCAACCAAGGACTATCTCATACCAGCATGGTGCATAGAAGAAAAGTGAAAACTAAATGCAAAAGACGCTCCAAGATTTGCACATATCGCATGAACGAAACGAATACGAAAACATACCGATACTTGTTGAAGAAAGAGGGGATGCCTTCCGGGGCATCCCCAAGCTTAGACGCTTGAGTCTCCTTGAAAATTTACTTGGGGTGCCATGGGCATCCCCAAGATTGATCTCTTGCCTCTCTTCCTTTTCCTCATACTGAGACCTCCTCGATGAGACACTACATCCACACAAAACTTCAACAGAAAACTCGGTAAGATCCGTTAGTATAATAAAGCAAATCACTACTCTAAGTACTGTTGCAAACCAATTCATATTTTGTTTTTGCACTGTGTCTACTGTAATATAGCTTTTCCATGGCTTAATCCACTGATAGAAATTGATAGTTTCATCAAAACAAGCAAACTATGCATCAAAAATAGAATCTGTCAAAAACAGAACAGTCTGTTGAAATCTGTACATTCACCATACTTCTGGTACCCCAAAAATTCTACCAAAATTAGGACAAATAAACAAGTTGTATAGAAATATATAGCAAAAAGAATCAGAACCATTTGACGTTCCAGTTAAAAACGTAAAATCGTGCACTACAGCCATAGTTCCTGTCCTGCACCGCACAAACCAACAAGCATTGTAAACATCCTAAAGGCAAACCTTGGCACATTATTTTTATAATACAATGGAATTGTACAAGGGGATAATTATTTTTTATGAAAAGTTTCTGTAATTAAGATTCACAAAGTTTCCGTGAGCATGAACAAAGTTCAAGGAGCTCTCCCACTTCAACAATGCTTGTTTCTTTCACTTTCACTTTCCCTTTTGAAAAGTTTTAGGTTCCCCTCTTTATTTTATTTTATTTTTTGTTTTTAAACTATATAAAAGCACTCAACTGAAATAAATTACTCTCTAAAACTTCCAGGTTGTCTCCCTGGCAGCGCTTTCTTTAAAGCCATTAAGCTAGGCATATAGTGCTCATGTAATGGATCCACCCGGATCCCAAGGTATATCAAAGCCGATTTTAATTAACAATGATTCGTAATTTAGTAGTGAGCACAAAGTAACATATATCAAGCAATGACGAAGTCTAACTCTCTTTCTATGCATTGGCATGTCATAAAAGAACAATTCATGCACACATAGTAAAGGCCAATGCATAGTATAAGCAGTTTCTTGCAATTTTATCATATTGGAAACATAGAGAGGTGGCGATATAGTTCCTCTCTCATAATAATTGCAAGTAGGGGCAGCAAGCACATGCATATTATATCTATCAAAATCATCGTGTGTAGTAGTAAAAGGCAACCCATCAATATAATCCTTAGTAAGCACAAACTTCTCCGATATAGTGTAGTTGGGAGAATTCAAAAAGATAATAGGACTATCATGCGTGGGTGCAATAGCAACAATTTCATGTTCAACATAAGGAACTATAGCAAGTTCATCTCCATAAGCATAATTCATATTGGCATCTTGGCCACAAACATAGCAAGCATCATCAAAAAGGGATATTTCAAGAAAACCAACAGGATCATAACAATCATCATAGCAATCATCCTTCGGTAAGCACGAAGGGAAATTAAATAACGTATGAGTTGAAGAGTTACTCTCATTAGAAGGTGGGCACGGGTAGCTAATCCGCTCTTCCTCCTTTCATTCTTCGCTCTCCTCATCATCTTTTTCATCCAATGAGCTCACAGTTTCATCAATTTCTTCTTTCATTGATTCCTGCAAAATATTAGTCTCTTCTTGGACAGCGGAGAAGCCCTCAATATATGGTTTAACATAGGCATTAGAAGCATAATTATCATAACAATATTCAAGTATGGAAAAAAATTCAGATTTGTAGAGAGTAGCATCATACTTTTCAATCAAAGAAGCAATTTCATAAGCACCCTTAAAAGCAACAAATTCTTCAATTTGTTGAACATCATAGTAATTATAAACACCCTTAGCATACAAAGATACGATTTCATTATCAATAAACTCACATTGGTAGGGATGGTGCTTCTTAGGGTTTTCAGAACAACAAGTAACATCACAAATTTCACATAAATTCCAAACATAGCATTGCAAATGATGAATCTGATCTAGTAATAGTTTCCCTTTTTCAGATATATGTGTCACACATAACAAGCATGCTCATCTAAAGATTTGCCCTCAACTAAGCTAGTTGGGGTTTCAGCACGAGCACAAAGGGATCGAAGATGATCCAAGTAAAAAGTTTCAGGAATGTGATAGATTTTGAGTGGTTCTTCAACCATTTGTTCAGTGGGTACAACTAATTTTTTCTGTATTTTGCATTTCCTACCCATAACTAAAGATAGAAAACAACTAAGAACAACAAATAAAAATTACTTAGTGATAAAGCAAACAAGCACACACGAGAATATTCACCCCACGCTATGAATCCCCCCGGCAACGTCGCCAGAAAAAGGTCTTGATAACCCACAAGTATAGGGGATAATTGTAGCCTCTTTCGATAAGTAAGAGTCTCGAACCCAACAAGGAGCTAAAGGTAGAACAAATATTCTCTCAAGTCCTATCTGCCACTGATACGATTCTACGCACGCTTTGTGTTCGCCTTACCTAGAACAAGTATGAAACTAGAAGTACTTTGTAGGTGTTGTTGGATAGGTTTGCAAGATAATAAAGAGCACATAAATATAAACTAGGGTCTGTTTAGATAAAGAAGCAATAAAGTATTCGTAGAGAGCTTTCTGTCACGAGAAAGTTATTTGTCCCTAGGCAATTGATAACTTAGACCGGTAATCACTATTGCAATTTTATTTGAGGGAGAGGCATAAGCTAACATACTTTCTCTTCTTCGATCATATGCACTTATGATTGGAACTCTAGCAAGCATCCGCAACTACTAAAGATCATTAAGGTAAAACCCAACCATAGCATTAAAGCATCAAGTCCCCTTTATCCCATACGCAAACAACCTACTTACTCGGGTCTGTGCTTCTGTCACTCACGCCACCCACCATAAGCAAATCATGAACATATTGCAAACCCTACAGTGGGGATCCTTCACGCTTGTGCGACACGGAGAGCACCATAGGACATCACCAATAATAAAACATGCAACTCAAACCAATCACAATCATCAATTAACCCATAGAACAAAATGGATCTACTCAAACATCATAAGATAGCCATACATCGTTGGGAAATAATATATAGCGTTGAGCACCATGTTTAAGTAGAGATTACAGTGGGTAAGAGAGGGGTTACACCGCTGCATAGAGGGGGGAAGAGTTGGTTATGAAGGCGGTGAAGTTGTTGGTGTAGATCGCGGTGATGATGATGGCCCTCGGCAGCGTTCCGGTGCCACCGGAAGCAAGGGGGAGAGAGCCCCCCTTCTTCTTATTTTTCCTTGACCTTCTCCCTAGATGGGAGAAGGGTTTCCCCTCTGATCCTTGGCTCCCATGGCGTGGGAGGGGCGAGAGCCCCTCCGAGATTGGATCTATCTCTCTGTCTCCCTCTGTTTCTGCGTTCTGGGATTCTGCCCCGGCACCGTTTCTTTTATATCTGGAGATTCGTAACTCCGATTGGATTGAAACCTTTGCCCAGATATTTTTCCAAAAATTAGCTTTCTTGCGGCCAAAGTAGAGCATCAACCGCCTTATGAGGGGCCCACGAGGGTCAGGGGTGCGCCCACTTAAAGTGGTGGCGTGGGCCACCCTCGTGGCCACCTCAGGCACCGTCTTGCGTTGATCCTTCCTCCCAAAAATCACAAATATTCCAAAATAATTCTTCGTCCGTTTTTATCCCGTTTGGACTCCATTTGATATTGGGTTTCTGCGAAACATAAAACATGCAACAAGCGAGGCGGCCTTTGAGCCTTTGGATCAATATGTTAGTCCCAAAAATAGTATAAAAAGTTGCCAAAAATATATAAAAGTTGAATAATATTGGCATGGAACAATCAAAAATTATAGATACCATGGAGACATATCACTTCTTCAACCTCTGGTCTTCTTGCTCCAGCCGCACAAAGCAGCGCCGGTCGTGCCGTGTGCTCCTGCCTACCATGGCCGGCTATGATGCCGTGGAGGCCTCACCCGCCCCTACTACTCCCGCCGCTGGCCAGGCCATCCCTCTACTCACCCACACCCCCTGTTATTCTGCGGCGACGGCAGCCTCACACCGCAGCCGAACGAGTGAACCCTCATACTCCTCTATGCGTGGGCATCCACTACCGCGTCTTTTCCGGCTTCGCGTCGTCCCCTTCCTAGACCTCGCCGTCGTCCACCACCCTGGTGCTCTCGGTGCGGCGTGGTCAACGTGGTCAAGGAACGACTTCCATCGGAAGAGTATTGTACGTGGAAGTGAGGAGTCTGGACTAGGGGTGTCGGACAACGGACTATCAATATCCGCGGACTCCCGGACTACGAAGATAGAAGATTGAAGACTACGGCTCGTGTCCGGAAGGTACTTTACTTGGCGTGGAAGGCAAGCTTGCAATACGGATATGTAGATCTCCTACCATTGTAACCGACTCTGTGTAACCCTAGCCTCTCCGGTGTCTATATAAGCCGGAGGGTGCGTGATCCGTGAGGGACAACATTACATCTCAACAATCATACCATAGGCTAGCTTCTAGGGTTTAGCCTCATTGATCTCGTGGTAGATCTACTCTTGTACTACCCATATCATCAATATTAATCAAGCGGGACATAGGGTATTACCTCCATCGAGAGGGCACGAACACAGGTAAAAACATTGTGTCCCTCGTCTCCTGTTACCATCCGCCTAGGCGCACAGTTCGGGACCCCCTACCCGAGATCCGCGGTTTTGACACCGACATTGGTGCTTTCATTGAGAGTTCCTCTCGTGTCGTCACCAATAGGCTCGATGGCATCTTCAATCTTTGTATTTGTCTAGGCGAGACTTTCCTCCCTAGATAGATCTTCATATTCGGCGGCTTTGCTGCGGGCAACTCTCTTGGCCATTTGGAGCAGATCAGCTTCGCCCTGGCCGTCGAGTCAGATTTGGAAACCCTAAACTTCACGGCCGGCGACCGCGGAGACTTGATCTTGACGGACTCGAGCCCCTGACCAAGCAGCGCCGCCTTGTGGCGATGGGCATGATCTAGCTCTGCCGCCGCCCGGTGCTTTGGCGGCACACGCGAATCCGCCCGGCTACTTGCGGAGCCGATCGCCCATGGCGAGGTCGGTGGATAGAGCGCGCGCACCGGGGCTTCAATATCTCTGGCGATGGGCGAATACCAATCTTGTCCCCATGAAACTTCGTGATCCCGGCGTCGGACTCCTTGCGGACTCGAGCCCCCGCGCCCCGCCAATTAAACCAGATTAGGCGCGGTTATGGAATTCACCGCCGCGGACATCTTTCAACACTCGCTTTTGGCGATATCTTGAATTCTCTGAAGCATCTCTCGCTATCGGGGAATCTGGCGGACTATGGCGGGGCGGTTGGAGTTCGGACGGCGAAGAAATTCGGAGACCACCCACCACCACTTTGTAGCCTTTATCGAGGATCTAACCGACATGCTAGACTACGACTCCGATGGCGTCGGCGCTATGGGCGGCGATGCGGAAGCGATCAAGACCAGCGCCCACCGGACCTTTGGAAGGCCGCCTCGTCATCTGACGTTTACATGGTGGATACCCCAAAAGAAGGGGATGGCGAGAAAGCAGCGGAGGAAGATTCTTTAAAGAACCAACCCAAGCGCCGACGGCGCCGCTCTAAATCCCGCCACAGAAAGAATGGAGAATCCGGCACGGGAGATAATAACACTCCGGAGAGTGCCAAAGACAAACCCCTCCAGCAAGAATCAGCGAAGGAGGATGAAGAAGTATGCTCTCACGAAAGGGCGGCAGAAGAAAAGGTTGAGGATCACAACTATGTACCTCCCTCCGAGGACGAATCAAGCCCCGATGACGACAAACTCGAAGAGCCCGTCGGACAAAATCTTCATAAGCCGCAGGCTCATCGCTACTGCAAGAAGCTGAAGGAGGAAAAGCGGAAGCTCAACACAGCGGAAGGCAGCGCTCCGGATAAGATGGAGCAAAGTGCTCAAAGCCGTGAACAAACAAGGCAACAGCCACCAACGAAGAGCTACCCAAAGCGCAAGCTGCTCCCAGAATTGACGAAGAGGCCGTAAAGCCCCACCATCCAATGGCCTGCCAGTCCATCTATTGACCCAAAGGAAAGCCCCAATAAACAAAGGAACACGTCAAGTGTCCGGCGAATAACGCATACAAATCTGAGGGTGCCGCACACCCACTATGCTTCACAGACGAAGTCTTTGGAACATGAATTCCCAGCAGGGTTTAAACCCATAAACATAGAAGCCTACGATGGAACAACGGACCACAGAGTGCGGATAGAAGACTATATATTACATATACATATGGCGGAGGAGGCGATCTCACGCCATAAAATATCTACCCTCAAACTCAAAGGGCCAGCTCGTCATTGGCTCAAAAGCCTCCCGAAAAACTTTGTTGGAAGTTGGGAAGAGCTCGAGAAGCGTTTAGAGCAAACTTTCAAGGGACTTATGTCCGACCTCCGGATCTGAGCGACTTAAGTCACATAACTCAACAGCCCGGAGAGTCGGTAGCGGAAATTCTAGAACAGGTTCCTCACCAAAAGAACCAAATAGTCATTGTCCGGACGCGAAGCCTTAGCAGCTTTCAAGCACAATGTCCGAGATGAATGGCTTGCGAGACACCTCGGTCAAGAAAAACGAGGACAATGACCGCATTAACAAGCCTCATGACCGCTTTTTGCGCGGAGAGGACAGCTGGTTGGCAAGAAGCAGCACCGGCGACAAGTACATCGAGATAAGAGATGGAAGCGGAAAATCACGGCGCGAAAAAGATCAGCGCGGAATAAAGAAAAAGCCCAAAACACGGCGGTCAGCGCCGGAGTTAAAAGCTCACGGCGAATAATAAAGCTCAACCCATCAGGGCGACAAAGAACGAACTGTCTAACCTACACAAAATCACAGGTCGGATCATCAAATCCACAGTACCCGGAAGGCACGCAAATCACACCCACGAGGATTGTTGGGTTTTCAAATAGTCCGCCGATTAAGCGCCCGAGCGCAAAGGGCTCGGCGCGTCAGCGAAGAAGATAAACCCGCCCGAGAGGGCACGGAAAACAAAAGACTTTCCCACAAGGGGTCAAAGCGATAAACTCAGTTCATGTGAGGATCACGGAAAAACAGTCGGCACTTTCTAAAAGAGCTTGGCGTGGTCCGGCCCCACAAACCGTAGGATTGGATATCAAAACCAATCACTTTCGACCACCAAGATTATTCCAAAAGTGTTCGAACCACGGGACGGACTCCCCTGATATTGAATCCGATAATAGGCGGACTACAATTCACAAGCGTCCTAATGGATGGAGGCGGTGACTTAAACCTGCTATATTCAAATACAATCCGTCGGATGGGGATAGACCCTACCAAAATTTGACACAGCCGCACTTCCTTCAAAGGAGTTCGCCCGGCCCTTCGCCAAGTGCACAGGCTCGATATTACTCGAAGTCGTGTTCGGATCACCGAACAATTTCCGGCGAAAAGTTAATTTTCCATATCGTCCCATTTAAAGTGAACATTAAGCACTATTAGGACGAAAGGCTTTTGTCGCTTCAATGCCATACCGCATTACGCATCTCTTACACTTAAGATGCCGGTCCACACGGCACTATTTCGGTCGACGGTCATAAAGCCCCGGACTCGGATAGGCGAATCCGGACTCAGCGGGCTAGGGGCTCCCTAGCCGCATACCCTTTCACAAGGGCTGCGCGCAATTAATATCGGTTTCATATAAACCTACCCTTAATTATTACGCTTATTCTTTTGCATTATTTTCGCACGAACTGTTTTTGAAATGTTCCTCTCTTTTCTCTGAGATGAGCAAGCGTGCGTACCCGTCTAGGATAACGGCTGCGAAGACACGGTAGCGAGGCGTGCGGTAGGGACCCGTCGCAAGGTTTCTTTTGATTAAGACCCTCGTGGACCTTTTATTCTTGTCTCTTGTTGCTATATCAGCCTCGGCTTCTTCCTATAGCGGCGGAACTGACGATTTGGCATTGGCGTGTCGAAGACAACGCCCATACACGGACACAAGGGGCTTAGGGTATAATTCTGCCCGTTATCATAAAGTCCGAACACCTCGGGAGTGTTGGCGTCTCAAGATTGGGCACTATATGCATCAGCTCGAATCATGTCTTTGGTCAAATGTTGGGTTTGCCCGGCTCACGTGTTTTGCTGCCTTCGTTCCGTATCATCCGGCTAACGCGGCACCGGAGAACTCTGCGATTGTGCCCCGGTTAATTTGGGTGAGCACCTTAGTAGAAAGCGGCGATTTGTCATGATATAGCGAGTGCAGTCACCACTTGATTGACTACGGAATGTTTAGAACTCCCGCTTTGTGAAGGGCGCTTCGGTCGAGCACATCGCACCCGAATCCGGAGATGTGCGGTGCCATTAGGGCTATGTCGTAGCCCCACCCTCGAGCTCCATTGGCTAAGTGAAAGAGATAAAGCATTATAGTCGGATTGCCTCGTTAAGCTCGCTACCACCTCCTTATAACAGGACCGAGGCGTCGGATTAAAGTGTGAAAAAGCGCTATTTTGCGAACACCCCAGCACCTTATGCATGGGGGCTGAAGTCAAGCTGCATCTTCGGGTTATACACAAGTATACTTAAAGCGGCCGCAAGGAGAAGTACTATTACTTGGAAGCACAAGTATAAAAAGCATTCATACTATAATCATTCATAAACAAGTTAATGCGTTCAATTGAGCGTTACATTCTTCGAACACTGCGACTCTATTATCTGGCGCCGCGCATAACTTCCCGAAATAATGTTGGCGAAGCGGTTCCCATCCGAACCACAGGCGGCAATAGCGGTGGCATCCATCTCCGGACCTGCGCCTTTACGGGCGAGAGCCATCCGCGCGCCCTCTATGCAGGCTGACCGCTTCATCTCCTTGATATGCGGCACCGCCCCAAGGAACTGCTGCGATGAGGCCAAAATAGCTCGTTGCCTTGGACCTCTCGGCCACACATGGGCCACGATGTCGATCATAGCCAGCCGGACGGTCTATTCATTCGGCCCATTAAGCCAACCTGTCCGACGGCGGAAGAGGGCGATCCGGACTGTGGAATTGAGTCAATATAACTCTTCCACCTCGTGATCCCCGGCTCGGAAGTGCTTAACGGCGTCGGCCGCACTCATGACCAAGTCCATGTAGGGATCCTCCGAACTCCTTGCTTTTCAAATTGGGCATACCGGGCATCCATAAACGGCGGCGCGCGAAAGCGGCCTGCCAGCCGCGATTTCTCCGGCTTGGCGCAGCTCCTCCTTCATAGCCCGCATTGCGGGCGGGCATCCTTGGTCTCGGCGGTGGCCTTCTTGAGCCTTCCCGCTCCAATAAGCGCTCCTTTTCAAGAGCCTCGCTACGATCGGTAGCATCCTTTAAATTTTAGCCAATTCGGCCACTTCCGCCCTGCTTAGGCGGTGCGCAGCCTTTTCGACCTTCAACTCCTCGGCCGCCCTCGCGGGCGAATTACTTCTTGGGCTTGCTCACGGCTTGTGCAAGCTCGGCCGAAATCTCTCCAGCAGCAGCAGCATTATGCGTATATACAGCACATAACTTATCGGAGGAGGGCTTTAACCCACTCAATAAAACAGCTATGGAGAATTTATTTACCTTGCGACTCGTCAAGTCAGCGATTGACAAGTGCCATGTCGGCATCTGCCATGTCGATTGCCGACTCAGTTAAGCAAACTGATCGATCCGGCTGGCCCCGGACTATCCGCCACTATGTCGGGGCGGCGTTATTTATTACGAGATGTCTGATTTTCGATCCTCGACGCGCTGTCGTCTTCGACAACCTACGAGTCTCGGGGCTACTATCTATCTGAGCGCATCTTTTATATGCTGCTGTTAAAAAGCAAAAGTGCGCTATTTTCGCATACCTCAAAACCCGCCAGCAAGCTCATGGCAGCATCCGCAATCCGCTTTCAGCGGGCGAAATCCTTCAATCACCATACGCATTACGCATGGTGATCTTTAAAATGGGCGCCCTCTCAAGCAAACTCTTGAGTTCTCCGGCCGGGCTCGTGGGTGTTGAACTCTTGACCCCTCCGGACTCGGGGCGCCCTCGTGGCGACACGCCGGGCTCGCCCGCTTCATCTGGCGGCGCGTCGGACGGAGGTGTATCGCTCTCCATCATCTCCGGAAGAAGATCCCCGAGGCGAACTCATCTAAGGCGGCTGCAGATCCAAACTGCGATATAAATATTTCGATTACCTCTGAAGCATAAAGCGAAGGTACTTTCTTATTTAACTTCTTCTTTCATACTCACGGCTCGTTGGAGGCTGGTCCTTGGCGATGGTGTGCGTCCGGATTCTCTCCGGGCCGGACCTCCGGTGAGATTTCTTCCCACGCAGGGGCTTTGACCTCCGGATCTTCGGGGGCGGCCCTCTTTTCCCTCTGAGGGGAGGGATCCTTGGTCCTCTCCTCTTAAGTCGCCTCCTTGGACGAAGTATTAGCTCCTTTATCTCCCCCATCGCCCCCTGCTATGGGTGCGGCCTCCAACATTCTGACCAGCACGGGCTCCAGTGCGGTCTCTGGGAGGGGCGCCGGACACCTTATCAGCCTTGATCGCGCCACCCATTCTTGTAAAGAATAAAAAGGGTTAGGAGATGATATTTTGAAAGGCATACAAGCAGGATGTCCGGGCTTTGAGCTATTTACCTGAGTATCCGGACGATCGCGGCTTAGTCCGCATCCTCGGCGAATCCGGACACGCCACTTGCGGTCCGAAGAACAGCTCGTACATCTCCAGGGGTGTCGCCCCCAAGAAATGCTGGAGGATACGAGGTCCCTCCGGATTGAACTCCCATAAATGGAGAGGATGATGTTTGCAGGGTAGGAGGTGCCTAGTTAGCATAACCTGCATCACCTTGACCAGATCGATCTCCCTTGTTTGGAGGTCCCGAATCCGGCCCTGCAGTGCGGGCACGTCCTTGGACGGCCCCCAGTTGAGCCCTTGGTTGACCACGACATCCGTTGCTATGGAGGTCCCGGGCGGAAGGAGGGCGGCGGCTTTTGCTTGCTGCCCCTTGGGCGGTGATGTAGAACCACTCCTGCTGCCACAATCCTGTTCCTCTTGGAAGGAACCTTGAGCCACGGGCATCGACCATCTTGCTTATAGTCGCCCGCCACCTCCTTCGGCGCCCCCAATCATCTTGGCTCCACCTTGAATGTTTTCAGCCACAGGCGAAGTGGGGATGACACGGAGGAAGGCCGCGAACAATAATGAATGCGGAGATATGGAGGATGGACTCGGAGCCAAGTCGTGGAAGTCCAGCCCGTAGAAAACGAAGCCCCCTCACGAAAGGATCCGTCGGGAAGCCTAATCCCAGCGGAGGTGGGATCTTGAAATGACACATTAAATCGGGCTCGGGGCTGGCACGGCCTGCCGGGGCAGGCAACTGTCTTGAACCGTGGGCCAGTGCTTGGCCTCACGCAATTTCAATATGTCCTCCTCCGTGTGGAGGAGGGCACCCACTGACCACGGAGGTCGGGCGGACATTCTTGTGGATCCAGGCGCTCGAGTCTGAAGCTCTTGGTGTTGGAATTGGGAGCGGAGGAAAGATTCGATCACGAGGTTAAGAGACAAGGACAGGCCTTGGTCCTCTTATAAAGGAAATAATACCAAGGGCCGTCTCGTGACCGTTTGAGATTCCCTTCGATAGAGGCGTGGTGGCGGGAGCGGTTGGGTTACCCCGCTTGCGTATTGATGAGGATCCCGGAATAAAGGGAACAAGATCTCTGCTTCCACGGGGCGTGCCAAGGAAGCCGCCGCTAAAGCGTCTTTGAGGTGGAATAGTAAAAACAATTAAAAGCGAAGGCTTGGCTGCGGTGTGATGTCATGCCGCATAATCGTCGCCAGATTGGATCGGTGTATGTGTTTTATTCTCTCTACGTTGGAGTGTGGAAATTATTTTGCGAGTCGGACACTATCACGGTGTTCATTATCTTCTCTGGATTATTCAAGAGAGGAACCCGCTTTGCAATGCGAACATTATGCGCGCCGGACTTATCGTCATTGAAGACTGGTTAGAGGCTCTTGAGGAGTCTGGACTAGGGGTGTCCGGACAGCGGACTATCAATATCCGCGGACTCCCGGACTACGAAGATAGAAGATTGAAGACTACGGCTCGTGTCAGGAAGGTACTTTACTTGGCGTGGAAGGCAAGCTTGCAATACGGATATGTAGATCTCCTACCATTGTAACCGACTCTGTGTAACCCTAGCCTCTCCGGTGTCTATATAAGCCGGAGGGCCGTAGTCCGTGAGGACAACATTACATCTCAACAATCATACCATAGGCTAGCTTCTAGGGTTTAGCCTCATTGATCTCGTGGTAGATCTACTCTTGTACTACCCATATCATCAATATTAATCAAGCGGGGCGAGGGTATTACCTCCATCGAGAGGGCTGAACACAGGTAAAAACATTGTGTCCCTCGTCTCCTGTTACCATCCGCCTAGGCGCACTGATTGGGACCCCCTACCGAGATCCGCGGTTTGACACCGACAGAGAGGCTGACAGCTGGGTCCATGGCGGCCGCAAGGAAGTGCCTCCTTATTACGCGCAAAATAATTATTCCTCCACCTGACAGCAGGGACCCACTGACGGTGTCCTAGACTAGGGGGTACTCAACGCGTCGTCTCCCGATCAGTTGGATTGGGCCGAGGACCCCCATGGCCGTATACTCATGGGCCAGTCCGGACAACTGCCACATATAAGGAAGAATCCACAAGACTTAGCGATCAAGACAAGGACTCCTCCCCCACTGGCGTATTCGGCTAGGACTCATGTTATCCTAGGCCTCTGGTGCATTATATAAACCGAGGCCAGGCTAGTCGATAGAGAGATACAACAACAATCATACCATAGGCTACCTTCTAGGGTTTAGTCTCTCTGATCTCGTGGTAGATCAACTCTTGTACTACCCATATCATCAATATCAATCAAGTAGGAGTAGGGTTTTACCTCCACCGTGAGGGCCCGAACCTGGGTAAAAACATCGTGTCCCTTGTCTCCTGTTACCATTGATACTAAGACGCACTGCTTGGGATCCCCTACCCGAGATCCGCCGGTTTTGACACCGACATTGGTGCTTTCATTGAGATTTCCATTGTGTGATCGTGAAAGGATCAATGGCTCATTATGAGTCAATCGCGACGTCGGCTTCTTCGTCACCATTTGGACTGGTCACCTTGGCTTGACCGAGGACTGCGCCCTACCTCCGATCGTCATGTTCGGATGAGGGCCTTCATCAACACCAACTCCGATCTCTATCAAGATCATGGAGGAGTCATCCATGGAGCTCGGGGGCTCAACGTCAACATTGCCCTCAGGCGACCGTGCTGTTTTTCTGGACAGCAAACTTGTATCCGCCACCACCACCTCCTCAAGTGTCGCCTAAACGATTACTTCGGTGGAATTATGCGGAATTAAGTCTACAACAACCCTGCAAAAATTTCGTCGAGTTCCTATGGAGGAATCTCCGGCAATCTCCGATATACCGGAGCCCTGTTGAATTTGGACGAGAATCCGGACGAGTTTAGGGTGCGGTATCCAGCATCTAACTCGGATGTCCTTTGGAGGATCCAACCGTTGCTTTGCTGCGGAATTCCCCTATCTACCAGCTGCCAACAATTCAGCTCGATCCGACCGTCCAAACTCCGGAAAACTTCCGATTAGTGCATCACTTTTTGGATCTGTTTTCTGCGCGAGAATGAATCCGACCCGAATTCATCTTCTTTATGAACGGGATCTCGGACATCCTTTTTGAAGGAAGTTCTCGTGTGGGGTGTTGTGTTTTATTCTCAAACACATCCCAGTAGTATTAAAAGTATTCTTGCAATACAAACTTCACCGTCGCACCGGTGTTAAACCAGCCCGACAACATCACTCCATGGCGGCCGACCTGCGTTAGACACATCGTCGCTTTGTTGAGCCGAGCTCAATTTCTTCGGATCATCATCTCGGCTAGCCGAACAATAGTTCGGCATCGCGAAGGACAAAATCGTCACCAACATCGCCGCCCCACGGATTACACGGAGCGGGCACACCTGCATCGACCACGTCACGACCTGCATTGCTGGACCGGAGGCTTCATCATCTCTTCATCAACCTACTCTGGAGACTTCGGCGTCGCTGGCCGACTAACTCCGTCATGTTAGCTGGACCGAGGGCTTTGTCTCGGCGAGCCAACCTTTGCCAGCATCGCCATGCCGTTGCTTTATCGCCCATCAGGCGATAGGTGTGCGGATCAAGTCCCAATTTTGGGAATCACCTTTCTTCGGATTGCTACAACAAATAAGCTGGGTGTTATTAATCCTAGTATATTTTGCTTGTTAGGGTTCATTTTTCCCAATGAATTATTACTCTGGTTTGTCCGTCATATGTACGCGGGTCTATCAAATGGTGGCCGCATTAACGACGGTTGCATGGTGGTTCGGTCAGTTTCCGTACATAGTCCGGCGAACGCCGCATCCGGAACTCAAACCGACCTGTGAATTCAGGCCTTCCCATGCCTTTACCGCATCACGCCGCCGCCCTGCATCGATATTGACTTCGGCGCCAGGCCATATTTCTTTTACTACTCACTTTGCATAAATTATTTGTTATGCAACGAATTTATTTTTTATTTTTTTATTATTACTATTTTCTCCGGTTTGCACTATTTTTTGTGCACAGGAAAATGATCCAGCTGGACTATATCCTTTGGCGTCACCTTGGCTCGACAGGGGGCTTCGTCAACACTTCATTACCCCATGCCGGGGACTTCGGCATCACCCTGCCGTCGTTCATTGACCGTGCTATGTCACCACTTCAGAGTGCCGAGCTCTTTGCTCCGCCACCTCGGGACTGGCTCTGGGATGGAACCTTGTGCTGCATCAAGCTCGGACCGCGTCTTCAATACCGAACACATTAACCAGCTAAGTTGTCTTCATGCTTGAAGTTTTAAATTTTTAACTTGTGTTCGGCTCGGCCAAGCATTATACTTTTTTGGAAAAAGTTGCTTGTAAAAATTTCCTTGTCCAAACTTTGTTTGTGAAGCGCAAATTCAAATACCCCGTTTACTTGGGGGCTTCCCTCATGAAGCTTTTTCCTCTTGCATATGGTTATACTTGTACGGCTTCGTTCCTTGTTCGTGTATTACGCCACAATATGCACCATATTGACTTTAGCGATTTGCAAGCTGGGTTGCCTGGCTCCTGTGCTTACCCCTACGTTCCCGATTGTTCGGCTAGGGAGTAAAGGGAGCACCTCTGCGATTGTCACGATCGGGTCAACCGAGCCGGACCTCAGGCTGGGTGAAACCGAAAGCTAGCGCTCTTATTGTTTTCAATCATGGTCGGCACACAACGGAACTCATGGGTACAAAAAATCTATTGCACAAGTCTCATAATAATAATGAGCACCGAAGAAAGGTATCAGTGGGGGTACTATTTTCTTCGAAGATGCTTCTTACACTTCGTTAGTAATATAGCATAAGTTCCCTGAGCGCGCTTTGTCTGTTACAGCCTTATGGCCTGATTCCCTGGTTATTGGAAACACCGTCGATATTCTCGACAGATGGAGTACATAACACTTTTCGGTCCTTGACCGAAGAGGGAGAAGCCGACGGTCGGTTAAGACGCGTTTAAAGTTCGGTTGAACATAGATATGATATAAGTACTTCGGTACATGCAATCATTCTTTTACCCAAGTCACTTGGGGGCTCTTATATTTATATGAGTCATTTTATGATAAGTGTTTTTCTTCTTAGTCGTTGCAAAGTTTTTAATATTATTTATCACTCCTTTTTTCGACACAAGTGTGCGGTCACTAGCCGGGGAGCCTAATTTCTCTCTCAAAGCCGCTAGAGTTTAGTTTGCTAAACTGACCTAGTAAGAAGTACTCCGCCTTCGGGATAGGAGGTTGCAGCCGTAGGCTGGCCCGCTTGAAGTTTTGAGATAGGATGCGTCATGTTAAAGCACGGCAGAAGCACCTTTTTTCTAAAGTCCAATTTTTGGATTGGCACCGAACACTTGATCTAGTTCGGACATTAACCTTTTGAATAAGTTTTTTGGCTTTTCGAGCCCATGGCACTGTCACATCCCTAATTCTGGTCTGACCTATGCTAGCTTCATGTGTGCATCATGTTTAAATTCAAATGAAACTTGAATTGAGGAATTTTCAAAAGCCTCCGAAAAACCTCTAAAAATAACCAACATTTAAATCTCATCAAATGAGTCCAAGAAAATGTTCCTGTTATTCTGTGAAAATATTGGCATGAGGTAAAATTCAAACCAATATTTTTGGAGTCACAGAAATAATTTATTTTGGGTCTTTGATGTTCAAATATTCTGCTATATAAGAAATAATGTTCAAATATTTTGTAAGTTTGCATGTGACCTTGGACTAGCTCTCTAAGCTCACATAAAAATTTACAGAATGTTTTAAAATGGTTTAGTTTCCAAACTAAATCAAAACAAAATAACAGAAATAGAAAACAAATAAAAGAGAGAGAGAGAGAGAGAGAGAGAGAGAGAGAAGAAAGTTACCTAGCGCTTACCTGCAGCACAGCCGGCCCAGCTCGTGTTCTGGCCCAACCCACCACCGCAACCCCCTGTCGTCTTCCTCCCTGGACAGAAGGACGGGGGCGCGTGGTTGCCGCGCGCGGGCACGCGTCCTGGCCAGCTCCTCCCTGCCTGCTAGCCCCGGCCTCCCCTGAGGGCGCCACGCGACCCCAAGAGCTGTCCAGCTCCCTCTCACTCTCCCTGTGCTCATCCCCCCCTCCTCTGTTTCTCTCTCCCGCGAACGGCCGAATGCCACCGTCGTCGTCGCCCTGTTGCCGCGCCCAGAGCCTCTCCCTCACCTCCCCGCCGCATTCCAGAGCTCCGCCTCGGCCTACTCTTCCTCCTCACCGAGCCAAGTGAGCCGGGAAGCCCTGCATCGACCTCGTCGCCGTCGTCTTCCACCTCGGGCTCCGACCAGGGCCGCCATTGATTTGCCGCACATAGAACGTCCCCGAGCTTGCTAAGCTGCGCTTCGACCTCCCAGTGAGCTTCTTCACCGTTTCCCCTGTTCCCATGGCATGTAGCTTGCAGTAGAGTCGTTTCCACCGTCGCCGAAGCTCGCCGGTGCCGTACCTCATCGCCGCCGCGGCCACAGCTGCTGCCACTCACGTCCGAGTGTTGCCCCGTGCTCAGCACGCTCCCAGGAGCCGGGCGCGCCCACCCGTTCGACCTACCGTCCCCCCTAGCGCCAACCCGCACCAGCCCCGAGCTCCGGCCGCCGTCGCGAGCTTGATTCTGCCGAGCCCGGTCGACCTCGGCCCCTCCCGCTTTCTTAGCTGGATGCACCTAAGCGCCAGCTACGCGTAGATGATCGCTGCCGTTGTTTTGGTCACCGGAGGGCGTTTCCCGAGCCCCTCAGCCGCGGTCTATCGTCGCCGGCGGTTAAACGCCGGTGGCTGACATGGCAGCATTAGTTTAGGTGCTAACCGTGTTTAGTTACTGCCTGTGTCAATGACATGTGAGTCCCGGAGCATAATTAGGTTAGTCTAATTTTCTGTTAAGATTAGTACTAATACGTGTGGACCCCACGTGTCAGCTTTGACTTTGGTCAAGTCAACGTTGACCGGTCCCATCTGTCATCCACCCAAACCAGCCTGAGACATTGACGTATGGGTCCCACAGGTCAGGTTTGACCTGGCCGACCCAGTTGACCTGCTGACGTCACACCTATGTCATACTGATGCAGTAAATCCTTTTCTGAATTTATTCTTATATAGGAAATTTTAGAAAATAGTCAAAACTTCTAAAAATCATAGAAATTCAACCGTAACTCCAAATGAGATAAATTATATATGAAAAATGATCAGAAAAATCCAATCTTTCCATCTGTACCATTTTCATGCATGTTAGGTCAAGTTATGTCTACTGTTTAGGACAAATCATTTAAATGGCATTTAAACCCTCACATATGGAGTTTGAATTTAAACCCAGGGTTCAAACCAACTCCATTTAACCTGCTTCTAGATGCATTAGCTCAAACTATAGCATATTGCCATGTCATGATCATGCATCATATTGTGCATTGCATTGATTCTGTTTCTTCTTTGTTTGTCGGTGCTTGTCCCCTCTCAGTAGACGTGTACCGACGATGTGATCGATGACACCGATGAAGAACTATATTATCTTCAGAAGTGCCAGGCAAGCAAAACCCCCTTGTTCATTCCGATACAATCCTACTCTCTCGCTCCTGCTCTCTTTTACTACATTAGCACAACAATGATTCATCTGTTACTTGCTGCGGTAGCTGAACCCCTTTATCTTCTGCATGACCTATCATTGCCACAGTAAATAGATGAAACCCACTAGCATGAGTAGGAGTTGTTTGAGCCCTGTTGTGCCTACTCATTCATGTTTGTTTGTCATGCCTGCTACTGCTTAGAGTTGAGTCGGTCGATTCATCCGGGATGAATCGGAGGTGTGTGAACATGTCCTCTTGTGTGTGAGCTAAGTGTGTGAATACGATTTGGTAAAGGTAGCGGTGAGAGGCCATGTAGGAGTACATGGTGGGTTGTCTCATTGAATCCGTCCTTAGGAACTGAGTTACGTGTTTGTGATCCATGATTCAGCTACTACCATGCATTGGGCCTGAAATCGACCCCTTCGACTTCTTAATCACCCTTGTCCTCTGTCCGGGAGTTGCAAGTAGTTTACAGTGTTTGCGGTATCTTTGGAGGCCGTGCACTGGCCGATCGAAGGGTGGGCTGTGATGCGGTAGCACACATAACACGTGTACGCAGGCGCCCGTTTGGTGTCTCGGGAACCCTGCACACATCGTTCGGGGCCGTATGTGGAAACTTCGGCCGAACTCCCTGCGGATGGAACCTGAATAGGCGATAAACCTGGACTAGAGACTTGAGTGTTTAGGTAGGTTGTGGTCTACACCCACGTCGGCTTTCGCTTGAAGTCTGCCGAGCACATGTCGTGTGCAGACGCTAAGTGGTGGAAACATGTATGAAGAAGTACACACCTGCAGGGTTAACATCATCTATTCGAATAGCCGTGTCCGCGGTAAAGGACTTCTGGGTTGCCTATAACAGTTCATAGACAAGTGAAAGTGGATACTCTAAAATACGCAAGATAAGCGTGAGTGCTATGGATGGCGTTCTCGTTGGGAGACGGGAGCGGATCCGTAGTGGTGTATTGATATGGTGAATATGTGGACTCATGTGCGCCACGTCAAAAGTGTTACTTGCAGTCATAGTTTAGGATAGCCACCGAGTCAAAGCTGGCTTGCTGCAGTTAAACCCCACCATCCCCTCTGTTGATAATGATGCATATGTAGTTAGATCTGATGTAAGTCTTGCTGGGCACATTTGTACTCACGTTTGCCTATTTTATGTTTTTTGCAGAGAGACTTCGGTCTCGCTAGTAGTTCCGCATGGACTTCGACGTTTAGCTTGATACCTTAGCTACGGTCTTGTGCCCTCGGCAGGATCTGGTAGATAGTCAGGCTTCTCAGCCTTTTTCTTTTTTAGATGTCTGTACTCAGACATGTTAAGCTTCCGCATGTGCTTTGACTTGTATGCTTTGAATGTTGGGTCATGAGACCCATGTTTGTAATATCTCGCTCCTCGGAGCCTATTGAATAAATACTTGAGTTGTAGAGTCATGTTGTGATGCCATGTTGTATTTGCACATATCGAGAATATTGTGTGTATGTTATCAAAATGCTTGGTATGTGCGGGATCTGACTATCTAGTTGTTTATCCTTAGTAGCCTCTCTTACCGGGAAATGTCTCCTAGTGCTTCCACTGAGCCATGGTAGCCTGCTACTGCTCCGGAACACTTAGGCTGGCGGCATGTGTCCTTATTCGTTCTGTATGCATCCCTTCGGGAAATATCCGCGATGAATACCGGAGTCCTGTTAGCCGCTTCTGCCGGTTCACGGAGTCTGCTAGCCCAGTGCTACTGACTGGATTCACTCGCCGATGACCGACACGTTTGATCTTTGGGTCATGGATGCCTGTCCCTGTAAGTTTGTGCCACTTTGGGTTTACGACTAGCCATGTGAGCCCGGGCTCCTTATCATATAGATGCTAGCGACACTATCATATACGTGTGCCAAAAGGCAAAAATGGTCCCGGGCAAGGATAAGGCAACACCCGTGGGAATACCATGCGTGAGGCCGCAAAGTGATATGAGGTGTTACATGCTAGATCGATGTGGCATTGAGTCGGGGTCCTGACAGCTTTGGTATCAGAGCCTGACTGCCTGTAGGATTACCAAGCCAAACCGATCGAAGTTGTGTCTAGAAATGCTTTAGTTATGTAAGGGAATTGATTGTGGGATGGAACGTAAGGCTCTTTTTACTCCTTATACCTCATGGCCTTCTAATCTGAGTCAACCTCTTCTCTTCTACGGGGTTTAAGAACTAGGCCTTCTCATCTACCTATCAGGATGACGTGTTACTAATCCATAGACTTATGAGATTGGTGGATTCAAGCCTCAGTTCAGTTCCTACTATCTCCGTGTATTGATAGTTGATCTCAAACCTTGATATTATGATGATCGAGTGGTTATGCCACCATTTTTCTAGCTTGTCCCAAATATTTTCGAGCATTCACAGCCGTTATGTTGTCCGAGTCACCCTAGGTTTCTAAATAGTCTGATGCATTTACAAATCCCGTCCTCCTGTTCCTGATGTTCCTTTGGGCCAGGTTAACCACAATAATCAGTGATTTGAGGTACTCTATTGCCTCGATGTATATGTTGGAACTATTATTATGGCCTAGGTATCTTAGGGGATCACCTAGTAATCTAGCCATGTTTTGTGTTCCCAGTGTGATCATTCTGGCCATCATCCTTGGAAGCATCCCGTGATGCAATTTAGTTAGTAGGTATTCTATTCCTAGGGTTTTGAACCCGAGATTCACCCTACTTACCTCATGTTGATAGTGTTTGCTAGTTCCTTTAGGATATTAGTAACCTTTGCAATAGTCCTCGAGGTTCGTGATATTTCCTTCTTCCAAACACTATGAACCGCTTATGGCAGAAGTTCTTAGAACTGAAGGATCACCACGAGAGTACTCTTGACGGGTTCTCCATTCTATATTGTGACTCTGCCAGTTCAACCTTTCTACATGGGTTATCCGGAAGAAATATGTTGAACTCCTTTAACATAATAATCTATGTGTCCACAACTCAGAAAATCGTATGTTCTTTGAGTTTTCCCCTTTTTAGTTGTCTTCTGACCTTCATCTATCAATTGGTAGTCAAGAGAATGCGTGCATTCGTTCATCGATGCCTATTACTCTTGTGGTCCGTCAAGCCATTCTGTTTTAGAATGAATAGGAGAAACAAACTCCAGAACCTCATCCATATCTATCATTGGGTCACAGCAATTGTATTCTACAGATCAAAATGCCAATCCAGCTTCTTCTCTGCTCTACCTTGGAGTGTTACCCTTTTTGTCAAGAGTGTCATGAGAATTGCACCACCTCATATGAATTCTTGACGCAGTAATACTTCTTGCCATCATTGATAATTTCTCGGTTCCCGTGTTATTGTAACCGGAATGCCGACAAGTGAACCGTGATGTGTGAAACCAATACTCCTAGCAACCTTGTTGCATGGTAGTTAAAGGACAATAGTTTCATTCTTAGTGTGTTGGTTCTTGAATCATCATTCTAAGATAGATTGTGCTACCTAGTCCTTATTTCTGGTGCACTCTTCGATCAATGAGTTAGGATTTTGTCAAACCCTTGCTCTGTATCATATCGTCTTGCCCTGAAAAGCAAGATTGTTCTCGAGCTTAGTAACATATCGGTGGTTCGTGATTTTCCGAATATCTTCTCGGAGGTATCACCAGGTTGTCACCTGACCGCTATGTTGAGTTCGTGATCATGTTGGTTTTCCTCCAAACCACCGATTCTCCAAGAATCTGTGTTGGATACCCCTGAGCTAGTTGGTTAATCCAAACAACAACTTGGAGAGTTGGAAGATAAAAGCTTGTCCGACTTAGTTCATTTTAAGGGATATATTGTATGTGTGTTGAAGAAAGTTGATATTTTCATCGACTGACCCTCGTGATCAGTTAATGGGCCTATCATTTTATCCAACCTTTGATTTGAGCATGGGCTATCATCAAATTAGACCAGAACCAATGATATTCGTAATGCTGTCTTACTCGTGGTTCCTCCTCGAGCATACTCTATTACATCTTTTGGTCTAACCAATGCTATCACCTTGTTCACATAATTGTGGATATCCATTTATATGGAAACCAGGATGAATCGTTGTTGAGCCCATCGACAACATCCTTATCTTCCCCATAATCTTGTTGAACATTAAGCTAGTATTGGAAACTTTTGAAAGCATTTCTTCATGCTAGCTCATGAAGCATATGCATGGATGGAAGAAGTGACTTCCTCTAATTCATGTGCATTTGATACAAGTTGCCGCCGTGAATTCGGGAAAGTCAATGTTGCCTCCTCTGGAATCATCCCAAGTTAGTCAAGCATATGTGCAAAGTATTCTGTGGTTTGGAGAATTGCAACCTTCATCCCATATGTATTCCCTAGCACACCAAGCCACTGATTGATTTGTTCAAGGAGAAGGAGTTCCTTCATAAGAGCTAATCATGACTTATGTTAGGACTTTGTTATCCTCGATGATGGTTCCCAACCTGAACTCGGTAGTGTTTTATTGTAAGACTACCATGTGGTCATGCTTGTCTCGGACAACGTGTCCACATGTTGTAGCAGAACCAGCTCATGTTTTGGAGCTTGCTATTGTAGTTCATTCCCCGAGAATTTCACAACGTCATCTCGTCGATTTGTGTTGCAAACTTTCATTTTTCTTTCTAGACACGGTGAGTCTGGAATATCCTGACACCAACCAGATCTAAATCTCAGGCAGATATGATGGTTGGAACATTCCCAACATTTGCATTCTGTTCCCAGCTTGCACCCCTTCGTGCCAATTTTCCATGGGCTGCCTTCTCAGCAGTTGCTGTCCAGGATAGTCTTCAAAAGTGGACTTACCATGAGTCCCATCCATTCCTGATGATAAGCTAAAATCATCCCTTGCGTTGTCTTCAACAAGGTAGTCCACATCGTCCATTCTGGTCTGAGTATGTCATCCTTTCGGACTCTTTCAAACGATCACTCGAGAATTGCCCTAGGCTGGTTTAAAGAGTTCCAATGATCTTTGAGTCAAAGGTAATTCTTTTTGCCACTTAAGGGAATATTCCTGCGAGTCACGTGCCTCAAGATGTCTCGGTATAGTATCATGGCAACTCAACTCTTCGCTACGTTAACAACCAATTACTACCCTCTTAAGGCGGGATTGTTGTCTACCTAGTGAACCTTCGCCATCTGTTCCACTCCATCCCTCTAGATGTATGCTTCGTGTCTCAGCTCGAGAGGTGTTTCAATGTCTCACTCCATGAGTTGATCCTGAGTTGTTCGATATTCAAGAAGATCGATCCTTCTAGAATTTTCCTTTTCTCTCGTTGCCATGTTGGTTGGAGTTCTCAGAGCAAGGCATCGACACAATGATAGTGATCGAATCAACGTTCTTATGAAGTGCAACCTGGATCGTGAAGATTGTGTTAGTTTGCGTTCCCCTTTCATCTTACCCAACGCTTGAATCTCGGGACGAGATTCTTGTTTTAGTGGGGGTGAGTTGTCACATCCCTAATACTGGTCTGACCTAGGCTAGCTTCATGTGTGCATCATGTTTAAATTCAAATGAAACTTGAATTGAGGAATTTTCAAAAGCCTCAGAAAAACCTCTAAAAATAACCAACATTTAAATCTCATCAAATGAGTCGAAGAAAATGTTCCTGTTATTCTGTGAAAATATTTGCATGAGGTAAAATTCAAACCAATATTTTTGGAGTCACAGAAATAATTTATTTTGGGTCTTTGATTTAAATCAATAATATATTTGGGTTGGAATTATTTCTGCTATATAAGAAATAATGTTCAAATATTTTGTAAGTTTGCATGTGACCTTGGACTAGCTCTCTGAGCTCACATAAAAATTTACAGAAAGTTTTAAAAAGGTTTATTTTCCAAACTAAATCAAAACAAAATAACAGAAATAGAAAAGAAATAAAAGAAAGAGAGAGAGAGAGAGAGAAGAAAGTTACCTAGCGCTTACCTGCAGCACAGCCGGCCCAGCTCCTATTCTGGCCCAACCCACCACCGCAGCCCCCTGTCGTCTTCCTCCTGGACGGAAGGGCAGGTGGCGTGGTGCCCTGTGTGAGCAGCGCGTCTGGCCAGCTCCTCCCTGCCTGCTAGCCCCGGCCTCCCGTGAGGGCGCCACGCGACCCCAAGAGCCGTCCAGCTCCCTCTCACTCTCCCTGTGCTCCTCCCCCCTCCTCTGTTTCTCTCTCCTGCGAACGCCCAAACGCCACCGTTGCCGTCGCCCCTGTTGCCGCGCCCAGAGCCTCTCCCTCACCTCCCCGATGCATTCCAGAGCTCCGCCTCGGCCTACTCTTCCTCCTCACCGAGCCAAGTGAGACGGGAAGCCCTGCATCGACCTCGTCGCCGTCGTCTTTCACCTCGGGCTCCGACCACGGCCGCCGTTGATTTGCCGCACACAGAACGTCCCCGAGCTTGCTGAGCTGCGCTTCGACCTCCCAATGAGCTTCTTCACCGTTTCCCCTGTTCCCATGGCCTGTAGCTTGCAGTAGAGTCATTTCCGCCGTCGCTGAAGCTCGCCGGTGCCGTACCTCATCGCCACCGCGGCCACAGCTGCTGCCACTCGCGTCCGAGCGTTGCCCCGTGCTCAACATGCTCCCAGGAGCCGGGCGCGCCCACCCGTTCGACCTACCGTCCCTCCTAGCGCCAACCCGCACCTGCCCCGAGCTTCGGCCGCCGCCGCGAGCTTGATTCCGGCGAGCCGGTCGACCTCAGCCCCTCCCGCTTGCTTAGCTGGATGCGGCTAAGAGCCAGCTACGCGTAGATGATCGCTGCCGCTGTTTTGGTCGCCGGGCGTTTCGAACCCTCGACCACGATGCGTAAATCGCGGCGGTTAAACGCCGGTGGCTGACGTGGCACCATTAGTTTAGGTGCTAACCGTGTTTAGTTATTGCCTGTGTCAATGACATGTGGGTCCCGGAGCATAATTAGGTTAGTCTAATTTTCTGTTAAGATTAGTACTAATACGTGTGGACCCCACATGTCAGCTTTGACTTTGGTCAAGTCAACATTGACCGGTCCCACCTGTCATCCACCCAAACCAGCCTGAGACACTGACGTATGGGTCCCACAAGTCAGGTTTGACCTGGCCGACCCAGTTGACCTGCTGACGTCACACCTATGTCATACTGACGCAGTAAATCCTTTTCTAAATTTATTCTTATATAGGAAATTTTAGAAAATAGTCAAAACTTCTAAAAATCATAGAAATTCAACCGTAACTCCAAATGAGATAAATTATACATGAAAAATGATCAGAAAAATCCAATCTTTCCATCTGTACCATTTTCATGCATGTTAGGTCAAGTTATGACTACTGTTTAGGACAAATCATTTAAATGGCATTTAAACCCTCACATATGGAGTTTGAATTTGAACCCAGGGTTCAAACCAACTCCATTTAACCTGCTGCTAGATGCATTAGCTCAAACCATAGCATATAGCCATGTCATGATCATGAATCGTATTGTGCATTGCGTTGATTCTGTTTCTTCTTTGTTTGTCGGTGCTTGTCCCCTCTCAGTAGACGTGTACCGACGATGTGATCGATGACACCGATGAAGAACTATATTATCTTCAGAAGTGCCAGGCAAGCAAAACCCCCTTGTTCATTCCGATACAATCCTACTCTCTCGCTCCTGCTCTCTTTTACTGCATTAGGACAACAACGATTCATCTGTTACTTGCTGTGGTAGCTGAACCCCTTTATCTTCTGCATGACCTGTCGTTGCCACAGTAAATAGATGAAACCCACTAGCATGAGTAGGAGTTGTTTGAGCCCTGTTGTGCCTACTCATTCATGTTTGTTTGTCATGCCCGCTACTGCTTAGAGTTGAGTCATGTCTGATTCATCGGGGATGAATCAGAGGTGTGTGAACATGTCCTACTGTGTGTGAGCTAAGTGTGTGACTACGATTTGGTAAAGGTAGCGGTGAGAGGCCATGTAGGAGTACATGGTGGGTTGTCTCATTGAAGCCGTCCTTAGGAACTGAGTTCTGTGTTTGTGATCCATGATTCAGCTACTACCATGCATTGGGCCCTGAAATATGACCCCGCTCGACTTCTTAATCACCCTTGTCCTCTATCCAGGAGTTGCAAGTAGTTTCGATGTTTGTAGTATCTTTGGAGGCCGTGCTTGGCGCTTACGAAGGGTGGGCTGTGATCACGGTAGGCACGTGTACGTGTACAGGCGCCCGTTTGGTGTCTCGGGAACCCTGCACACATCGTTCGGGGCCGTATGTGGAAACTTCGGCGGACTCCTGCGGATGGAACTGAATAGGCGATAAACTGGACTAGAGACTTGAGTGTTTAGGTAGGTTGTGGTCTACACCCACGTCGGCTTTCGCTTGAAGTCTGCCGAGCACATGTCGTGTCTGGGCGCTAAGTGGTGGAAACATGTATGAAGAAGTACACCCTGCGGGGTTAACATCATCTATTTGAATAGCCGTGTCATGGTAAGGACTTGGGTTGCCTATAATAGTTCATAGACAAGTGAAAGTGGATACTCTAAAATCGCAAGATAGCGTGAGTGCTATGGATGGCGTTCTCGTAGGGAGGCAGGCGGATCCGTAGTGGTGTATTGATATGGTGAATATGTGGACTCGTGTGCCACCTCAAAAGAGTTACTTGCGATCGTAGTTTAGGATAGCCACCGAGTCAAAGCTGGCTTCTGCGATTAAACCCCACCATCCCTCTATTGATAATGATGCATATGTAGTTAGTTACGATGTAAGTCTTCTTTGGGTACATTTGTACTCACGTTTGCCTATTTTATGTTTTTGCGAGAGAGACTTGGTCTCGCTAGTAGTTCGCATGGACTTGACGTTTAGCTTGATACCTCAGCCACGATCTTGTGCCCTCGGCGAGATCTGGTAGATAGTCGGGCTTCTCGGCCTTTTTCTTTTGTAGATGTCGTACTCGGACATGTTAAGCTTCGCATGTGCTTTGACTTGTATGCTCTGAATGTTGGGTCGTGAGACCCATGTTTATAATATCTCGCTCCTCGGGCCTATTGAATAAATACTTGAGTTGTAGAGTCATGTTGTGATGCCATGTTGTATTTGCACATATCGAGCATATTGTGTATGCGTTATTGAAATGCTTGGTATGTGTGGGATCGACTATCTAGTTGTTTATCCTTAGTAGCCTCTCTTCGGGAAATGTCTCCTAGTGCTTCCTTTGAGCCATGGTAGCTTGCTCTGCTCCGGAACACTTAGGCTGGCCGGCATGTGTCCTTCTTCGTTCTGTATACGTTCCCGGGAAATGTCCGCGATGAATACGGAGTCTGTTAGCCGCTATAGCCGGTTCACGAGTCTGCTAGCCCGGTGCTACTGACTGGATTCACTCGGCGATGACCGACACGTTTGATCTTTGGGTCATGGATGCTGTCCTGTAAGTTTGTGCCACTTTGGGTTTACGACTAGCCATGTGAGCCCGGGCTCCTTATCATATAGATGCTAGCGACACTATCATATACGTGTGCCAAAAGGCGCAAACGGTCCCGGGCAAGGGTAAGGCGACACCCGTGGGAATACCATGCCTGAGGCAGCAAAGTGATATGAGGTGTTACATGCTAGATCGATGTGGCATTGAGTCGGGGTCCTGACAGGCACTTTTAAACTATTTGTGTGTTTTCAGCACAAGTCTCGCAGTGCAACGCTGGACACCTTTAGAGATTCGGCAAAAACATTCTCGGATATTGCTATATATGCATCGGTTTCGAATTGTGTCTTCGGTCAATAGTTGGGTTGCCCAGCTCCTGCGCTTGCCTCCTATGTTCCGCTTTGTTCGGCTAGGTGTGCAAAGGGAGAACCACTGCGATTGTGCTTCCAACTCACATGGTTAAGCACCTCAGTGAAGAAAGCCAAAAATTGACTGTCACAATAAGCGTAAACTGGTCAGCGATCCGATGACTATATTAAATGACGGGCCGTTCATGACATTGGCCGAAGTGTTTATGGCTTGACCAGGACTGTCGCCGAACACTGCCGGGGGCTAGTAACTGGCCTCCCAAACTAAATCCTCAATATTTTGCTCTTCCATTAGAGCTGAGGTTTCGTGATCATGCTTAGCATGACAACCCAAAGAAAGGAACCGATAGCAGGACTATTTTCTTTGGAAGACATTTCCTATGTTAAGCGGTAATATAACACATCTCTCTGCGTACCTTTGTTTATAAAACCGTATGGCCAGATTGCCTTGTTTGTCATAAATCTTTGCCCTTATAAAGGCTTTATAAAGTAGGACAAACACTCATTGGCTACTGGCCGAGGAGGTTGAAGCCGATGGTCGGTCAACAAAGTTTTGTACAATGCCGATCGGAGCATTAATGACATAAAGTACTTGGATACATAGAGTCATTACACATAATTTGTGATTTTCTTGAGGATATCGATCCTCAATTCGGCCACCCGTGCCCGCATTAAGGCTCGGGAGCTACTGGGCTTCGGGCTTATTATTTACAAATATTAAAGGGGCACATCGATCCCCTGATCTGGTGTTGCCACCCAACCAGTGTCTCGGGGGCTACTGCATTACCTGTTCTATGCAGAAAAATTTAAGTGCAATATAGTTTCCGAGTAGATTTTGATCCTCAGGTTGGTCGGCCACACCCAACCTGAGTCTCGAGGACTGAGCACGCTGCTTTTTGTGTCCCGAAGTATTCTGCCGAGCTAGGACTTGATCCTCAGGCCGATTTTGCAAATCAGCCTGAGTCTCAGCGGTTACTAGGATCAGCGGTCTTATGTCATCCTTCAGGAGCATCTCGGGTTTTAGACCGATACACACCTTGAGGGCTACTGGCTATATATCTCGTCAGAGAATAAATTGCATCAATAAAAAATATTGACCAAAAATCAGCCCATGACTAAGGTGCTGAACCACCTCGGAAGCAGTTCGGCATATAGCTCGGATGCAAGTAGCTGGCTCCTTAGAGGGCATTTCAGGCATTAAGCTCAGCTAAAACTCCTTCAACTTTTTTGGACCAAGATGATCTATGACATCTTGGATATAGTCCGGCGTTGGAGCTCGGATACATTTCAGCGTTGGAGCTCGGAAGCAGTCTGGCATGGGTGCTCGGCTGCAAAAGATACCTCGAATGCGGTCCGGCGTTAGAGCTCGGATGCAAGAGGACACTGCCTCCCGGGAACAACTACAAACCTGAGGTGTGGCATAAAAATAACAAGGCATTGATAAAGGCCGGAAACTTAAGGGGGCTCCTCGGATACCCGACGTATAATCTCTTCGAATGCATTTCAGCGATCCTCAAAATCGAAGATGAGAAGATTTGTTGAACCAGTTTTCAAGACCGGCAACCGAAGATGAAGAACAGTTCAGAAGAATCAAGGAGCGTCCCTAACTTGAAGACCGGTTCAGGGGGCTACTGACGGTGTCCTGGACTAGGGGGTACTCAACGCGTCGTCTCTCGATCAATTGGATTGGGCCGAGGACCCCCATGGCCGTATACTCATGGGCTAGTCCGGAGAGCTGCCACATATAAGGAAGAATCCACAAGACTTGGCGATCAAGACAAGGACTCCTCCCCCACCGGCGTATTCGGCTAGGACTCATGTTATCCTAGGCCTCTGGTGCATTATATAAACCGAGGCCAGGCTAGTCGATAGAGATATACAACAACAATCATACCATAGGCTACCTTCTAGGGTTTAGCCTCTCTGATCTCGTGGTAGATCAACTCTTGTACTACCCATATCATCAATATCAATCAAGCAGGAGTATGGTTTTACCTCCACCGTGAGGGCCCGAACCTGGGTAAAAACATCGTGTCCCTTGTCTCTTGTTACCATTGATCCTAAGACGCACTACTTGGGACCCCCTACCCGAGATCCACCGGTTTTGACACCGACACCCACCGTACGGGCCACCTTATTTCGCGAAAAAAACGTTTCCCCCCTGACTGCTGGGACCCACCAACTACATCTTCGCACGCAAGGAAGTGCGTCCGAAAAAAAGATTCGCCCCCTGACTGCTGGGACCCACCAGCTACATCTTCGCACGCAAGGAAGTGCGTCCGGGCAAAAAATAAAATAACTATTCGCCCCACTGACTGTTGGGACCCACCATCTACATCTTCACACGCAAGGAAGTGCCTGACAGTTGGGACCCACCTGGTTGAAGCATACGTAGCGTTGTCATTCTGGTCGCAAACGTGTACATACATACTGGTGGATGTAGAGGCGCGCACGTGTCGTAGTAGAGGCGCGCACATAGCATGTACACATACGTACAGCGGCCAGGGTGCAAGAAAGAAAATACGGCCACGTATGTACATACGGGCGGGGTCTCGAACGCCTACTCGCGCATACGTACGGCCAGGGCTCGTGTACATGGCTGGGTTGAAATGGAGAAACTGCGTCGTTGTGTTCATGGGGAGGCAACGAAATGCGTCGTGTTCATCGGGAGGCAACGGAATGCGTCGTGTTCATCGGGAGACAAAAGAACACGTGAGAGCCAACCGTCTTGGACGGAATAGGCGATGGAAACCAGGCCTGGCGTACCGCAAAACGGAGGAAACGGCCTTGTGTTCGACCGGCCACGTTTGAAACGGGATCATGTTCATCGGGAGGGGTCTGCCATACCGCAAAATGGAGGAAACGGACTTGTGTTGGACCTCCTATGGTTGAAACAGGGTCCTGTTGATCGGGAGGGGTGTGGCGTACCGCAAAACGGAGGAAACTGACTTGTGTTGGAGCGTTACGGTCGAAACGGGGGTCATGTTAATCGGGAGGGTTGTTGCATACTGCAAAACGGGACTCCACGGGATACTGTTCATCTCCAACAACGACCTCCTCCAGCCTCCACGGGCTACTGTTCATCCACCATCGACCTCCTCCAGCCTCCACCTGCGACTGTTAATCCACGGGCTCCTGTTCATCTAGCCTCCACCGCGCGCTACTCCACCTGCTACTGTTCAACCATCCCTCTCCACAGGCTCATGTTCAACCACCCCTCCACGGGCTACTGTTCATCCACCCATCCACCGTCTATTGTTCATCCAGCCCTCCACGGGGTCGTCCTGTTCATCCAGCCCTCCACGGGGTCCTGTTCGTCCAGCCCCAACCGGCTGGATCGATCGGGGTCCTGTTCATCCAGAGGCAACGCCATGGGGTCCTATTCATCAACCCCCACCGCTCACTATTCATCCAACCACCCCCGCAATGCTCACTGTTCATCCAAACCCCCGCAACGCATTAATCGTTCATCCAAAGGCAGCATCGATCGGCTTCAGTTAGCAGCAGTAGCGAAGGAATCGCTCGATCGCTCGATCGCTCGGGTTCAGTAACACGTAGCCTGCAGTGCAATCGCTCGTGTTCAGTTAGGAGACGCCTCGCTCGGGTTCAGTTAGAGCCCAACGCCTCGCACACACGCACGTACGTGTACGAGAGAAACGCGCATCGCTCGGCCCCCGACCACCCACCGTAACCGGGAACTTGCCGAAATTTTCCTCGCCCTCGCTTCTACCATGATTTTTTCCATCATGGACGGCCCAAATAATGTCATGCGGCTGCGTCTCCGGCCCGCCTAGGACGAAAAGCCCATTTTCTGTCATGATTTTTGTACTAGAAGTAGGAGCCCACCACATCTATGATGATACCGAGTTTTGTCACAATTATCGTCATTGAAGTGTCATAAGTATGACAGAAAAAAAATCGTTCGGCCCAAAATGTCACGAATGTGTCTTTTTTGTAGTGAGTGGACATGGCCGTCCAGCGCCCGGTGATGGGGGAGCAACATCGGTGTTAACTATGGCTCCACTATCCTCATCCTTGTATTCGGCGTTTTCCAAAGTGCAGTCCAACATGTCAATTAAGTCTTCGATTGTGGCTATTAGGTGGGTGGTGGGCGAGCCATAAAATTCCCTATAATTCACCTCGAGGGGCTGCTGAACGCAGGCCGAGGGTGGATCCTCCTAAATAGCCATCATTTGGATTCGGTCCAGTGCCTCGTTTAATAAAGCGAGTCGCCGAGCTAGTATGCAGCGGCCGCTGAGGATCGGTCTCCGTCGCGGCGTGGCAAGGAATGGTCTGGGTCCGGGTTGAATCCCGGTCTTCAAGGACCGAGTTGAACTGGAGGCCTTGGGTTGGCTCCGTGGCTAGGTAGGTAGGAGGGACTGAGGACAAAACCTAGTTGTGACGCCCGGGTAATTAAGTACAACAACCCTCTGCTAATAAAGCCACGTCACTTCGATTACTATTGATGATCCCGCGTCAATTTGAAACCGATTCAAATTCAAATTCAAAATCAAGCAAACAATAAAGTTTTCAAATATTAAAACTAAAATGTTCATCATGTGGCAAATAATCCCTAACTAGTTTTGATGGTGGAACCAACCTTTTACAAAGTGTTTAAATGCCCTAAACTAATTAAAAACAGTGGCTAAAATAATAACTTCATTGCTTATGAAAATAAATAAATATTAAACTAATTTATTTTGGGTCCAAACTAGGTTTGGCAGTGACCTATTTTGATGATACTAATTTAGGTGCTAACTTGGTATTTTAAAGAAACTAAAATAATTAGGAACTAAAAGAAAACAGAAACGAAAAATAAGAAAAAGTAAAAGAAAACAAAAGAAACAAAAAAAGAAAGAGAACCCCACCACTAGGCCAGTTGGCCCAGCTGCTAGCCAAACCGGCCCAGACCGCCCTCCCCACTCCCCATATCCCCCCACCCCGGTCAAACCCTAACCCGTAAGGGCATCTCTAGCCGCGCCCCCAAGAAGGCCTCCCCAGGCGATTTTCCCGCGCCGGCGCCGACAAAACGGCCCAGTCGCGCCCCCAGGACGCCGAAAATCACCGGCTTGGGCCGAAAACAGCGCCGGTGGACCCAGCCGAACCGGCATGAGGCGGCGCCTGGGCGCCAGGCGAAGATTGTTTTTGCGAAGAAGCAGCGAGCCCAGCAGCGTCAGCGACCCGGTGCCTCGTCTTCCCCTTAACGGCCTCGGTTTCGCGAGAATCAATGGCAAGGCTGCCGCCGGTCAGCCTTGCCATTGATTCCTTCCGCGGCGACATGTCGCGGGCGGCGCCGACGCCTCCCCTCCTCGCCGCGTGTACACGGCGCGGCCCGGCTATAAAGCGGCGGCCTCCACTCCGCTTCTGTGCACCAGCCCGCCCCGCCCCCTCGCCGCCGTCCAGCCCTCCCTCTCCCTGCCACTCCGCGCACCATCGCCGGCGCCATGGCGAAACGCTACCCGGGACGAGGCGGCGGCAGCGGCCGGCCGCCATTCGCCGCCTCGAGTCACGGCTTGTTCGGCGAACATCCAGCGCCGCCCGGACATGCGCGTCGGGCCGTCGGGATGGAGGCTCAGCGCCGGGGTGCCCATTCCCCCTTGACGCCGCGCGCGCCGAGTGCGCCGCCGCGAGGTTGACATCGTCGCGCGTCCCTCACCGACGCGAACGCTCCCTCCCCGAAGCGCCATCGACAACCACGCCGCTGGGCGGCGATTGAAGCCGACAGCAGCAGCGCCTCGCGTCCAATCGCCTTTTGTGGTCGCGGGGCGGTAACAGCGGCGCCACCTGCAGTGGGACGTCCCCGGCCGCACACTCGAGGGCGTGCTCACGCACCTCGAGGGCGGCAACGACCCGCCGTTGGCATACCCCCCGGCGACGCACCGACGCGCCGGGGCATGGGAGCCAAGGCGGTTCGGGTCATCCTCCTCCTCCTCCTCCTCCCGATCCTCCTCACACTCCTCCGGAAGAACTCCGGCCCTGCTCGCCGTCAAGGCCGAGCCTGCGTCGGAGTCGCCGCTCGGTCGGCGCAATCGCAGCGCCGGCATCTGTTGGGGAACGTAGTAATTTCAAAATTTTCCTACGCACACGCAAGATCATGGTGATGTATAGCAACGAGAGGGGAGAGTGTTGTCTACATACCCTTGTAGACCCGGCGAAGCGATCTGGCGTAGAGGAAGTAGTCGTCGTTCTCCTCGCGATCCGACCGATCCGGCGCCGTTACTCCGGCGCCCGAGTTCTTGACACACGTACAGCTCGATGGCGTCCCTCGTACTCGATCCAGCCGAGTGTCGAGGGAGAGTTCCGTCGGCCGACGGCGTGGTGGCGATCTTGATGTTTCACGGCGCAGGCTTCGCCTAAGCTTGCGACAGTATAACCGAGGTGGAATATGGTGGAGGGGGCACCGACTGCGGCTAAGGCGATCTAAAGATCAACTTGTGTGTTCCAAGGTGCCCCCTGCCCCGTATATAAAGGAGCCGGGGGGGGGGCGGCGGCCAGAGGAGGCGCGCCAGGAGTCCTACTCCCTCGGGAGTAGGATTCCCCCAATCCTAGTTGGACTAGGATTCGGGAGGAAAGAGAGAGAGGGGCGGCCCTTCTCCTAGTCCTAGTAGGACTAGGGAAGGGGGGGCGCGCCCTCCTAGGGCTGCCCTTCTCCTTTCCACCAAGGCCCATCGAGGCCCATTTACCTCCCGGGGTTCAGTAACCTCCGGTACTCGGTAAATTCCGTTTTCGCCGGAACCATTCGAACTCCAAACATAGGCTTCCAATATATCAATCTTTATGTCTCGACCATTTGAGACTCCTCGTCATGTCCGTGATCACATCCGGGACTCGAACTCCTTGGTACATCAAAATACATAAACTCATAATAAGCATCGCCGAAACCTTAAGCGTGCGGACCCTACGGTTCGAGAACAATGTAGACATGACCTAGAACTATTCACGGTCAATAACCAACAGCGGGACCTGGATGCCCATATTGGTTCCTACATATTCTCTGAAGATCTTTATCGGTCGAGACCGCATAACAACATCGTTGTTCCCTTTGTCATCGGTATGTTACTTGCCGAGATTCGATCGTCGGTATCAATACCTAGTTCAATCTCGTTACGGCAAGTCTCTTTACTCGTTCCGTAATACATCATCTCACAACTAACTCATTAGTTGTAGTGCTTGCAAGGCTTGATGATGTGCATTACCGAGAGGGCCAGAGATACCTCTCCGACAATCGGAGTGACAAAACCTAATCTCGAAATCGCCAACCCAACATTTGCCTTTGGAGACACTGTAGTACTCCTTTATAATCACCCGATTCGTTGTGACGTTTGGTAGCACCAAAGTGTTCCTCCGTAGCGGAGTTGCATAATCTCATAGTTACAGGAACATGTATATGTCATGGATAAAAGCGGTAGCAACATACTAAGCGATCGTGTGCTAAGCTAAGGAATGGGTCATGTCAATCAGATCATTCTACTAATGATGTGACCTCATTAATCAAATAACAACTCCTTGTTCATGGTTAGGAAACATAACCATCTTTGATTAACAAGCTAGTCTAGTAGAGGCATACTAGTGACATGTTGTTTTGTCTATGCATTCACACATGTATCATGTTTCCGGTTAATACAATTCTAGCATGAATGATAAACATTTATCATGAAATAAGGAAATAAATAATAACTTTATTATTGCCTCTAGGGCATATTTCCTTGATCTCCCACTTGCACTAGAGTCAATAATCTAGATTACATAGTAATGATTCTAACACCCATGGAGTCTTGGTGCTGATCATGTTTTGCTCGTGGAAGAGGCTTAGTCAATGGGTGCGCAACATTCAGATCCGTATGTATTTTGCAAATCTCTATGTCTCCGTCTGGACTAAGTCCGGATGGAATTGAAGCGTCTCTTGATGTGCTTGGTCCTCTTGTGAAATCTGGATTCCTTCGCTAAGGCAATAGCTCGATATTGTCACGAAGATTTTCATTGGACCCGATGCACTAGGTATGACACCTAGATGGGATATGAACTCCTTCATCCAGACTCCTTCATTAGCTGCTTCGAAGCTGCTATGTATTCCGCTTCACATGTAGATCCCTTCTGACGCTTTGTTTAGAACTGCACCAACCGACAGCTCCTCCGTTTAGTGTAAATACGTATCCGGTGCGCAATTTAGAATCGTCGGGATCGGTGTCAAAGCTTGCATCAACGTAACCGTTCACGATGAGCTCTTTGTCACCTCCATATCGAGAAACATATCCTTAGTCCTTTTCGGTATTTCGGGATGTTCTTGACCGCTGTCCGATGATCCACTCTGGATTACTTTGGTACCTTCTGCTAGGCTTATAGCAAGGCACACATCGGTGCGGTACACAGCATTGCATACATGATAGAGCCTATGGCTGAAGCATAGGAACATCTTTCATTTTCTCTCTATCTTCTGCGGTGGTGGGCATTGAGTCGACTCAACTTCACACCTTGTAACACAGGCAAGAACCCTTTCTTTGCTTGATCCATTTTGAACTTCTTCAAAACTTTGTCAAGGTATGTGCTTTGTGAAAGTCAATTAAGCGTCTTGATCTATCTCTATAGATCTTAATGCCCAATATGTAAGCAGCTTCACCGAGGTCTTTCATTGAAAACTCTTGTTCAAGTATCCTTTATGCTATCCAGAAATTCTATATCATTTCCGATCAGCAATATGTCATCCACATATAATATCGAAATGCTCTGAGCTCCCACTCACTTTCTTGTAAATCTGAGGCTTCTCCAAAAGTCTGTACAAACCCAAATGCTTTGATCACACTATCAAAGCGTTTATTCCAACTCGAGATGCTTGCACCAGTCCATAAATGGATCATTGGAGCTTGCACACTTTGTTAGCTCCTTTGGATCGATAAAACCTTCGGTTGCATCATATACAACTCTTCTTCCGAAACCCATTTAGGAATGCAGTCTTTACATCCATTTGCCAAATTTCATAATCATAAAATCGGCAATTGCTAACATGATTGAGACGGACTTAAGCATCGCTTACGGGTGAGAAGGTCTCATCGTAGTCAATCCCTTGAACTTGTCGAAAACCTTTTGCGACAAGTCGAGCTTTATAAACGATAACATTACCGTCGTCGGTCTTCTTCTTGAAGATCCACTTGTTTTCTATTGCTTGCCTACCCTCGGGCAAGTCAACCAAAGTCCACACTTTGTTTTCATACATGGATCCCATCTCAGATTTCATGGCCTCAAGCCATTTTGCGAATCTGGGCTCACCATCGCTTCTTCATAGTTCGTAGGTTCATCATGATCTAGTAGCATGACTTCGAATAGGATTACCGTACCACTCAGTGCGGATCTTACTCTGGTTGATCTCGAGGTTACAGTAGTAACTTGATCGAAGTTTCATGATCAACATCATCAACTTCCTCACTACTTGGTGTAGGTGTCTCGAAACCGGTTTACTGCGACGAACTACTTTCAAGTAAGGGAGAAGGTACTATTACCTCATCAAGTTCCACTTTCCTCCCACTCACTTCTTTCGAGAGAAACTCCTTCTCTAGAAAGGATCCATTCTTAACAACAAATGTCTTGCCTTCGGATCTGTGATAGAAGGTGTACCCAACTGTCTCCTTTGGGTATCCTATGAAGACACATTTCTCGATTTGGGTTCGAGCTTATCAGGTTGAAGCTTTTCACATAAGCATCGCATCCCCAAACTTTAAGAAGCGACAACTTTGGTTTCTTGCCAAACCACAGTTCATAAGGTGTCGTCTCAGCAGATTTCGACGGTGTTCTATTCAGTGTGAATGCGGCCGTCTCTAGAGCATAACCCCAAAAGCGATAGCGGTAAATCTGAAGAGACATCATAGATCGTACCATATCTAGTAAATCACGATTCGACGTTCGGACACACCATTACGTTGTGGTGTTCGGGTGGCGTGAGTTGCGAAACTATTCGCATTGTTTCAAATGTAGACCAAACTCGTAACTCAAATATTCACCTCCACGATCGGATCGTAGAAATTTAATTTTCTTGTTACGATGATTTTCAACTTCACTCTGAAATTCTTTGAACTTTTCAAGCGTTTGGACTTATGTTTCATTAAGTAGATATACCCATATACGCTTAAGTCATCTGTGAAGGTGAGAAAATAACGATATCCGCCACGAGCCTCAACATTCATTGGACCACATACATCTGTATGTATGATTTCCAACAAATCTGTTGCTCTCTCCATAGTACCGGAGAAGCGGTGTTCTAGTCATCTTGCCCATGAGGCACGGTTACATAAGTGTCAAGTGATTCATAATCAAGTGACTCCAAAAGTCCATCGGTATGGAGTTTCTTCATGCGCTTTACACCGATATGACCTAAGCGGCGGTGCCACAAATAAGTTGCACTTTCATTATCAACTCTGCATCTTTTGGTTTCAACATTATGAATATGTGTATCACTACTATCGAGATTCATCGAAATAGACCACTCCTCAAGGGTGCATGACCATAAAAGATATTACTCATATAAATAGAACAACCATTATTCTCGATTTAAATGAATAACCGTCTCGCATCAAACAAGATCCAGATATAATGTTCATGCTCAGCGCAGCACCAAATAACAATTATTTAGGTCTAAAACTAATCCGAAGGTAGATGTAGAGGTAGCGTGCCGACCGCGATCACATCGACTTTGGAACCATTTCCCAGCGCATCGTCACCTCGTCCTTTGCGAGTTAAGCAATCCGTAGTCCTGTTTGAGTTGCAAATATTAGCAATGAACCAGTATCAAATACCAGTGCTACTACGAGCTCTAGTAAGGTACACATCAATAACATGTATATCACATATACCTTTGTTCACCTTGCCATCCTTCTTATCCGCCAAATACTTGGGGCAGTTCCGCTTCGGTGACGATGCGCTTGCGGTAGAAGCACTCGATTTCAGGTTTAGGGCCAGACTTGGGTTTCTTCTCTGAGCGACAACTTGCTTGCTGTTCTTCTTGAATTCCTTTCTTCTTCCCTTTGCCTTTCTTCTTGAAACTAGTGGTCTTATTGACCATCAACACTTGATGCTCCTTCTTGATTTCTACCTCCGCAGCTTTTAGCATTGCGAAGAGCTCGGTATAGTTTTCACTAACCCTTGCATATTATAGTTCATCACGAAGCTTTTGTAGCTTGGTGGCGTGATTGAGAATTACATCAATGACACAATCATCCAGGAAGATTAACTCCCAATTGTGTCAAGTGATTGTAGTACCCGGACATTACGAGTATATGCTCACTAATGAACTATTCTCCTCCATCTTGCAGCTATAGAACTTATTGGAGACTTCATATCTCTCAATCCGGGCATTTTGTTGGAATATCAACTTCAACTCTGGAACATCTCATATGCTCCATGGCGTTCAAAAGCGTCGTTGAAGTCCCGGTTCTAAGCCGTAAAGCATGGCTGCTTGAACTATAGAGTAGTCATCGCTTTGCTCTGCAGACGTTCTTAACGTCGTCGGTTACATCTGCATCGAACTGTCACCTAGCGGTGCATCGGGGCGTAACTCTTACGTGCAGCAATGAGGATGATCCTCAAGTTACGGACCCGATCCGTGTAATTGCTACCATCATCTTTCAACTTTGCTTTCTCAAGGAGCATTAAAATTCAGCGGAACAACAAAGACGAGCCATCTATCTACAATCAAACATAAACAAGCAAGATACTATCGGTACTAAGTTCATGATAAATTTAAGTTCAATTAATCATATTACTTAAGAACTCCCACTTAGAAAGACATCTCTCTAGTCATCTAAGTGATCACGTGATCCAAATCAACTAAACCATAACCGATCATCACGTGAAATGGAGTAGTTTTCAATGGTGAACATCTTATGTTGATCATATCTACTATATGATTCACGCTCGACCTTTCGGTCTCCGTGTTCGAGGCCATATCTGCATATGCTAGGCTCGTCAAGTATAACCCGAGTATTCTGCGTGTGCAAAACTGGCTTGCACCCGTTGTAGATGGACGAGAGCTTATCACACCCGATCATCACGTGGTGTGCAGGCACGACGAACTTTGGCAGCGGTGCATACTCGGGAGAACACTTCTTGATAATTTAGTGAGAGATCATCTTATAATGCTACCGTCAATCAAAGCAAGATAAGATGCATAAAGGATAAACATCACATGCAAATCAATATAAGTGATATGATATGGTCATCATCATCTTGTGCTTCATGATCTCCATCTTGCGGCACCACCATGATCACCATCGTCACCGGCGCGACACCTTGATCTCCATCGTAGCATCGTTGTCGTCTCGCCAAACTTATGCTTCTCGACTATCGCTACCGCTTAGTGATAAAGTAAAGCATTACAGAGCGATGCATTGCATACAATAAGCGACAACCATATGGCTCCAGCCGATTGCCGATAACCGGTTACAAAACATGATCATCTCATACAATAAAATATAGCATCACGTCTTGACCATATCACATCACAACATGCCTGCAAAAACAAGTTAGGCGTCCTCTACTTTGTTGTTGCAAGTTTTACGTGGCTGCTACGGGCTTAAGCAAGAACCAGTCTCACCACGCATCAAAACCACAGCGATACTTCGTCAAATAGACTCCGTTTAACCTTCTCAAGGACGGGCGTAGCCACTTTCAGTTCAACTAAAGTGAGAGAGCAGCACCCACGGTCACCTTTAAGCAGCGAGTGCTCGTGGCGGTGAAACCAGTCTCGCGTAAGCGTCTGGCGTTATGTCGATGCAGGCGCTTCATCTCACAATACCGCTGAACCAAAGTATGACATGCTGGTAGGTAGTATGACTTGTATCGCCCACAACTCACTTGTGTTCTACTCGTGCAAAACATCAAACCATAGAAAAACCTAGGCTCGGATGCCTTTGTTGGGGAGCGTAGTAATTTCAAAATTTTCCTACGCACACGCAAGATCATGGTGATGTATAGCAGCGAGAGGGGAGAGTGTTGTCTACATACCCTTGTAGACCCGGCGGAAGCGATCTGGCGTAGAGGAAGTAGTCATCGTTCTCCTCGCGATCCGACCGATCCGGCGCCGTTACTCCGGCGCCCCGAGTTCTTGACACACGTACAGCTCGATGGCGTCCCTCGTACTCCGATCCAGCCGAGTGTCGGGGAGAGTTCGTCACAAGACGGCGTGGTGGCGATCTTGATGTTTCACCGGCGCAGGGCTTCGCCTAAGCTTCATGACGGTATAACCGAGGTGGAATATGGTGGAGGGGGCACCGACACGGCTAAGAGCGATCTAAAGATCAACTTGTGTGTTCAAGGTGCCCCCCCCCCGTATATAAAGGAGCAGGGGGGGGGGGCGGCCAGAGGAGGCGCGCCAGGAGTCCTACTCCCTCGGGAGTAGGATTCCCCCAATCCTAGTTGGACTAGGATTCGGGAGGGGAAAGAGAGAGGGGGCGGCCCTTCTCCTAGTCCTAGTAGGACTAGGGAAGGGGGGCCAGCGCCCTCCTAGGGCTGCCCTTCTCCTTTCCACCAAGGCCCATCGAGGCCCATTTACCTCCCGGGGTTCCAGTAACCTCCCGGTACTCGGTAAATTCCGTTTTAGCCGGAACCATTCGAACTCCAAACATAGGCTTCCAATATATCAATCTTTATGTCTCGACCATTTGAGGCTCCTCGTCATGTCCGTGATCACATCCGGGACTCGAACTCCTTGGTACATCAAAATACATAAACTCATAATAAGCATCATCGAAACCTTAAGCGTGCGGACCCTACGGTTCGAGAACAATGTAGACATGACCTAGAACTATTCACGGTCAATAACCAACAGCGGGACCTGGATGCCCATATTGGTTCCTACATATTCTCGAAGATCTTTATCGGTCGGACCGCATAACAACATCGTTGTTCCCTTTGTCATCGGTATGTTACTTGCGAGATTCGATCGTCGGTATCAATACCTAGTTCAATCTCGTTACGGCAAGTCTCTTTACTCGTTCGTAATACATCATCTCACAACTAACTCATTAGTTGTAGTGCTTGCAAGGCTTGATGATGTGCATTACCGAGAGGGCCCAGAGATACCTCTCCGACAACCGGAGTGACAAAACCTAATCTCGAAATCGCCAACCCAACATTTGCCTTTGGAGACACTGTAGTACTCCTTTATAATCACCCGATTCGTTGTGACGTTTGGTAGCACCAAAGTGTTCCTCCGTAAACGGAGTTGCATAATCTCATAGTTACGAGGAACATGTATATGTCATGGATAAAAGCGGTAGCAACATACTAAGCGATCGTGTGCTAAGCTAAGGGAATGGGTCATGTCAATCAGATCATTCTACTAATGATGTGACCTCATTAATCAAATAACAACTCCTTGTTCATGGTTAGGAAACATAACCATCTTTGATTAACAAGCTAGTCTAGTAGAGGCATACTAGTGACATGTTGTTTTGTCTATGCATTCACACATGTATCATGTTTCCGGTTAATACAATTCTAGCATGAATGATAAACATTTATCATGAAATAAGGAAATAAATAATAACTTTATTATTGCCTCTAGGGCATATTTCCTTCAGCATCGTCATCCAGGAGGGCGGCCGGCGCGCTTCCTCCTCGGTTCCTCCGCGCGTTGTCAAGCCGAAGACGGAGCCGGGAATGGCGCCCGTGAAAGGCGAGGCGGGGCTGGGCCGGTGAAGACGGAGCCGAACTGGTCTTGGCGGACAGCGGAGCTTCGTCGGCAGCGACGCTGCCTCGAATGGGCGTGCGAGACTCCATTGCGATGGAGAAGGCGCGCGGGAGAAGCGAAGGAGCGCGGTAGCAGCCGAATCTGCGCCGCTTCACGGGCGGCGATGCGGCGCGATGAAAGCGGAGTCGTCGTCTGTCTGCGGCGACAGCGGCGGCGACGACGCCGCCGCCGATCCACCATAGCCACGTCGGGTCCAGCAGGCGTCGCGTCTAAGGAGGAGAAGGCCGGCAGCGATGATGGCAGCGGCGGCGCCGGCGATTTAATTTTTCAGCGCATTTCTTTTTAGATTAGCTTAGCTTTTAGTAATGTAATGAAAATGGGCGATTTGGCGAAATTCGCCATGTTTGGACGTAATTTAACCGTTCTTCGTCATATCTTAGCGAGCAGGCCCCTATTTTTTTTTGCACTCTTTGTTAGTGGCCCTAGGGTTGACAATTTGGCTGACGACTTCGCCCAGGCCTTTTTTTCGCCGACTCACCCCCAGTCGGTGCTTTTAGATGCCCCCTGGGGGGCCAACGGCTAGAGATGCCCTAACCCCCACTCGCCCCACCCACTACGCTCTCCCCCCCTGATCCGATCTGGATCGGGGCTTTCCTCGTCGCCCTTGACGCCGCTCGTCGCCGCACCACCGGCGCTCGTTGCTTAGACTAGCCGGGCCACCTCGCCGCTCGTAGAACGCCTCCTCGCTGTGCCCTGACGACCACGCCTCGCCGCCCGGCGCTGCCCAACGTCGTCTTCCCCGCGCCCGTCGTCGGATCGCCAAGCGCCGCGCCTCCTCATCACCACCTCGCCGGACTGCCACGCCGGAACGTCGTCCCCGTCCCCCTCCTCGACACCCGCTGTCGTTGCCCTACGGACCCGCGGTGAGGCCCTCGGCCTCTTCTTCTCTCCCCACTCGTGGCCTCACCGTGTGCGTGACGCGCTCGTGCACCCGTCGTCGTGTTCGCCTGGCCCAGTGCTCGCGCTCACCGCGACCTCGCCCCACCCGGTGTGCCTATGCACGCACACCAGGCCGTGCCCCTACCCCCCGCGCACCATGCGGGCTGCCCCTCGCTGCCCTGATCCCGTCGTGCCCGCCTGCGCCCATGGCGCACCGCAGCCAGCCTTGGCCTCCTCATGACCCCACGCCGACCGCGCCCGCCCCCACCGCGGGCCCCGAGGCCACTGCCCCTGCACCGGCGCCCATCTGCGCCCGCTCGGCCCTCCTGCGGGTGGGGCCATGGCGTATAACGCCCGCTAACCGCGTGCCCGCTAAGGGACCCTGGCCCAATGACATGTGGGGCCCAGCCCCTGGAACGTTAAAAAAAGATATAAAAAGGAATTAAAAATAAATAAATAAATATATTAATTAATTAATTAACTAACTAAATAAAATAAGTTAAATAAATCCTGATTAGTTGACTAGTTAAATTTACTTAACCTACTAATTAAACTAAGTAACTGTTAATTAGATATCAGTCAATGACAGAATGGACCCACGCATTAGTTTGACCAAGTCAACTCACTGTTAACTGCTGGCATCACCCTGATGTCATGTTGACATCATAATGCCATTTGCTAATTAAAAAAATTATGTTAATTCTAAAAATGAATTAAATCTTTAAAAATTAATATAAAATAATCCATAACTCGGATGGAAATACTTTGTACATGAAAGTTGCTCAGAACAACGAGACGAATTCGGATTTGCAGCCCGTTTGTCCACCACACATCCCTAGCATAGTGAACACGCAACTTTCCCCCTCTGATTCACCTGTCCAAAAATGCGAAACACCGGGGATACTTTCTCGGATGTTTTCCCCCTTCGCCGGTATCACCTCCTACCCCGTTAGGGCACTCCTAGCACTGTTACTTGACATGTCATGCATTGTTATGCATCTGTTTGCATTGTATTCATTGTTTCTTCCCCCTCTTCTCTCCGGTAGACTCTGAGGTCGACACCGCTCTTTGGTGCCCGATCGACTCGTTGTTGTGACCCTACTTGCCAGAGCAACCGGGCAAGCCCCCCTTTGATCACCAGATATCGCCTATTCTACCCTCTACTACTTGCATTAGAATAGTGTAGCATGTTACTGTTTCCATTAATCCTATTCTGTTGCATAGCCTATCATTGTTGCTACATCTGTTGATACCTTATCTGCAATCCTAAATACTTAGTATAGGATGCTAGTTTACCATTAGTGGCCCTACATTCTTGTCAGTCTGCCATGCTATACTATCGGGTCGTGATCACTCAGGAGGTGATCACGGGTTTATACTATACATACATATACTATACATATGGTGACTAAAGTCGGGTCAGCTCGTTGAGTACTCGTAAGTGATTCGATGTGGGGGAAATTTGGAAGGACAGTGGCTCCATCCGGTAGAGGTGGGCCTGGGTTCTGACGGCCCCATTGTTACTTTGTGGCAGAAGCGGCAGGCAGGTTGAGACCATCTAGAGAGAGGTGGGCTGGCCTGGTCGGCGTTCGCGGATACTTCAATTAACACGCTTAACGAGATCTTGGTATTTGATCTCGAGTCGGCCACCGCCTATACGCACTAACCAACTATGCGGGAACAGATTATGGGCACTTTCGGCGTCGTGGTATCGGCGAAGCCTCACGTGGCGTCGGCCCGACCGGCGCCGCGCCGATTGGACCGTAAGCCTACTCTTGTATTAAGGGGCTAGGTCGCTTCCGGCCGCCCTCATAGCGTCGCGAGATGTGCAATGGGCGATGGGCCCGCACCCTCTACGGCGCATAGGATTTAGACCGGCGTCTTGACCTCTCTGTTGTGCCTAGGTGGGGCTGCGGCGTGTTGATCTTCCGAGGGCGGGCATGACCCAGAAAGTGTGTCCGGCCAAATGAGATCGAGCGTGTTGGGTTATGTGGTGCACCCCTGCAGGGAAGTTTATCTATTCGAATAGCCGTGTCCCTTGGTAAAAGGACGACCCGGAGTTGTACCTTGACCTTATGACAACCAGAACCGGATACTTAATAAAACACACCAAGAGAAGTTCCACAGACAACCCGGTGATCGCTTTTCCACAGGGCGACGAGGGGAGGATCGCCGAGTAGGATTATGCTATGCGATGCTACTTGGAGGACATCATTCTACTCTCTTCTACATGCTGCAAGACGGAGGCTGTCAGAAGCGTAGTCTTCGATAGGACTATATATCCCCCTCTTATTCTGGCATTCTGCAGTTCAGTCCATCGATATTGCCTTTTTACACATATACCCATGCATATGTAGTGTAGATCCTTGCTTGCGAGTACTTTGGATGAGTACTCACAGTTGCTTTGCTCCCTCTTTTCCCACTCTTTCCTTTTCTTCTCGGATGCCGCAACCAGACGTTGGAGCCAAGGATCCAGACACCACCGTCGACGATGACTCCTACTACACTAGGGGTGCCTACTGCTACGTGTAGGCCGCTGACAACGACCATGAGTAGTTTAGGAGGATCCCAGTCAGGAGGCTGATACGTCTCCAACGTATCCACTTTTCCAAACACTTTTGCCCTTGTTTTGGACTCTAACTTGCATGATTTGAATGAAACTAACCCGGACTGATGTTGTTTTCAGCAGAACTGCCATGATGTTGTTTTATGTGTAGAAAAGAAAAGTTCTCGGAATGTCACGAAAATCCACCGAGGCACTTTTGGAATTAATAAAATTTTTGGCGAAAAGAAATACACCAGGGGCGGGGCCTGTCCACGAGACAGGCGCCCTCCCTCAGAGGGCGCCCCTATCTCGTGGACCCCTGGACCTCCACCGACCTCAACTCCAACTCCATATATTCACGTTAGGGAGAAAAAAATCAGAGAAAGTTTCATCGCGTTTTACAACACGGAGCCGCAGCCAAGCCCTAATCTCTCTCGGAGGGCTGATCAGAGTCCGTTCGGGGCTCCGAGAGGGGATTCATCGCCGTCGTCATCATCAACCATCCTCCATCACCAATTTCATGATGCTCACCGCCGTGCGTGAGTAATTCCATCGTAGGCTTGCTGGGCGGTGATGGGTTGGATGAGATTTACCATGTAATCAAGTTAGTTTTGTTAGGGTTTGATCCTAGTATCCACTATGTTACGAGATTGATGTTGCTATGACTTTGCTATGCTTAATGCTTGTCACTAGGGCCCGAGTGCCATGATTTCAGATCTGAACCTATTATGTTTTCATGAATATATGTGTGTTCTTGATCCTATCTTGCAAGTCTATAGTCACCTATTATGTGTTATGATCTGACAACCCCGAAGTGACAATAATCGGGATAGTTCTCGGTGATGACTGTAGTTTGAGGAGTTCATGTATTCACTATGTGCTAATGCTTTGTTCCGGTTCTCTATTAAAAGGAGGCCTTAATATTCCTTAGTTTCTGCTAGGACCCCGCTGCCACGGGAGGGTAGGACAAAAGATGTCATGCAAGTTCTTTTCCATAAGCATGTATGACTATTTACGGAATACATACCTACATTACATTGATGAATTTGAGCTAGTTCTTTGTCACCCTGTGTTATAGCTATTACATGAGGAATCACATCCGGCATAATTATCCATCACTGATCCATTGCCTATGTGCTTTTTATATATTGTTCTTCGCTTATTTACTTTTATGTTGCTGCTGTTACAACTACTACAAAAAACCCAAAAACTATTATCTTTACTTTTGCTACCGTTACCTTTATTATCATACCACTTTTTCTACTAAATACTTTGCTGCAGATACTAAGTTATCCAGGTGTGGTTGAATTGACAACTAAACTGCTAGTACTCAAGAATATTCTTTGGCTCCCCTTGTGTCGAATCAATAAATTTGGGTTGAATACTTTACCCTCGAAAGCTGTTGTGATCCCATACACTTGTGGGTTATCAAGACAAATTTCTGGTGCCGTTACCGGGGAGCATAGCTCTATTCTCTGAGTCACTTTGGATTTATATCTGTTGATCACTATGAAGAACTTGAAAGATGACCAAACTACTATTTTGCCCTCAACTACGAGGGGAGGTAAGGAACTGCCATCTAGCTCTGCACTAGATTCTCCTTCCGTTATTAGTAGGCTTGCGACACCTAAACCTGCTACTGCTATGAATTCTGATATGTCGCATGTTATTGATGATGCCACTTCTGCTATGCATGATGAAACTACTTCTGTGCATGATACTATTTTGCCATTAGGTGAATTTCTTGATGAACAACTTGCTAGGGTTAGGGGGGATGAAAATATTGAAGATGCTATTATTGATGATAGTGATGATGAAGGTTCTCCCAATGATTATGTATTACCTGTTGTTCCTAAGGGTTATGTAATGAATGAAGAAGCTGCTAGGGAAATCTTTGCTTGCAATGATAGATATGTTCTTAGAAATTATTAGCTAAATGGAAGGAGCGGTCTCTTAATGCTAGAATGAAACCTGACCCTGCTTTTGCTACTTCGTCTATCTGTGTTACTGATAAGGATTATGAATTCTCTGTTGATCCTGAAATTATTACTTTAGTTGAATCTGATCCTTTTTATGGCCTTGAATCTGAAACTGTTGTGGCACATCTTACCAAGTTGAATGATATAGCTACCCTGTTTACTCATGATGAGAAGTCTCACTATTTTTATATCCTTAAGATATTTCCGCTCTCATTAAAGGCTGATGCTAAGACTTGGTATAATTCTCTTGCTCCTGGTTGTGTGCGTAGTCCCCAGGATATGATTTATTACTTCTCTGCTAAATATTTCTCTGCTCATAAGAAACAAGCTGCCTTGTGGGAAATATATAATTTTGTGCAAATCAAAGAAGAGAGTCTCCCACAAGCTTGGGGAGGCTTCTCCAGTTACTTAATGCTTTGCCTGATCATCCTCTCAAGAAAAATGAAATACTTGATATCTTTTATAATGGACCAATCGATGCTTCCAAGGACTACTTGGATAGTTGTGTTGGTTGTGTTTTCAGGGAAAGAACAGTCGATGAAGCTAAAATATTATTGAATAATATGTTGACTAATGAAAATAATTGGACTCTTCCTGAGCCAATTCCTGAACCAATTGAGCCAACTCCTGAGCCTATCCCTAAACCCACTCCAAGAAGAAGAGGTGTTTTATTTCTCGATCTGAAGATATGCAAGAGGCAAAGAAATCAATGAAAGAAAAAGGTATTAAAGCTGAAGATGTTAAGAATTTACCTCCTATTGAAGAAATACATGGTCTTAATATACCGCTTGTTGAAGAACCATATTGTCTTGATAACCCGACACAGGTAGTAAAGGTAAATTCTCTCTATAGATATGACAAAGTTGAAGTCCCCTCTACTAAATTTCATAGCCCATGCTTAGATGAATTTGATAAATTTATGGCTAGACAAGAAAGTTCCAATGCTTATGTTGGTAGAGAGTTAAAGAATAATGCTTTCAAGATAGGACGCGTAGGCGATAATATAGCTAGAGTTAAAGATGAACTCAAACTCGTTAGCAAATATGCTTCTATGGTTGCTACCCTAGCTGAGCAAGTACTTAAAGCTCAAAATGATTTGCTTGACTAGTTAAATAATAAAAATGACTTTGATGTTAGAGTGGCTACTAGAACTAGTAGAATGACTCAGGAACCTTTGTATCCTGAAGGCCACCCTAAGAGAATCGAGCAAGATTCTCAGAGAAATAATTTAGAGGCACCTAGTTCTTCTAAAAAGAAGAAGAAGAAGAACGATAGAACTTTGCATGCTTCTAGTGAACCTACTGTAGACACACCTGAGAATCCCAATGATATTTCTATCTCTGATGCTGAAACTCAATCAGGTGATGAACATGAACCTAGTGATAATGTTAATGATAATGTTCATCTTGATTCTCAACCTAGCAAAAACAATGATGTAGAAATTGAACCTGTTGTTGATCTTGATAACACAAAATCAAAGAATCAACGTTATGATAAGAGATATTTTGTTGCTAGAAAGCACGGTAAAGAAAGAGAACCATGGGTTCAGAAACCCATGCCCTTTCCTCCTAAACCATCCAAGACAAAGGATGATGAGGATTTTGAGCGCTTTGCTGAAATGATTAGACCTATTTTCTTACATATGCGCTTAACTGATATGCTCAAAGTAAATCCTTATGCTAAGTATATGAAGGATATCATTACAGATAAAAGAAATATACCGGAAGCTGAAATTTCCACCATGCTTGCTAATTACACTTTTATGGGTGGAATACAAAGAAACTTGGAGATCCAGGGGTACCAACTATACCATGCTCCATTAAAAGAAATTATGTTAGAACTGCTTTATGTGATCTTGGAGCCGGTGTTAGTGTTATGCCTCTCTCTTTATATCGTAGACTTGAATTGAATAAGTTGACACCTACTAAAATATCTTTGCAAATGGCTGATAAATCAACTGCTATACTGCGGTATTTGTGAGGATGTGCTGTTGTGGTTGCAAATGTCACTATCTTAACGGACTTTGTTATTCTTGATATTCCCGAGGACGATAGTATGTCTATTATCCTTGGTAGACCTTTCCTTAATACTGCAGGGGTTGTTATTGATTGCAACAAAGGCAATGTCACTTTTCATGTTAATGGTAATGAGCATACGGTACACTTTCCGAGGAAACAATCCCAAGTTCATAGCATCAATTCTATTGGAAAAGTTCCAACTATTATTATTGGAGGTTTTGAATTTCCTCTCCCTACTATCAAGAAAAAGTATGATATTCTTATTGTTGGGGATTTTCATATCCCCATTGAGGTAACTTAGTGTTATTCGAAATTTCTCCGGTTCTGTGTTATTCGGAATGAGTTTGTTAACAAGACTTGATCAACCTTGTTAGTGGATTCATTTTGATGATCACGAGATGGATGAAACTAGAAGACACAACCTTCTGTACCCTATTTTTACTTTCTGTTATTTAGATTAAATAAAGCAAAAATAGTATTATCTGTCTGTTTTCTGAATTATCCGTGCAATAAAAATAGTCTGAAAATAAAAGTGCTCCAAATGCCCTGCAAATTTAGTATGGTTTTTTCTGGAATATTTAAGGATTTTAGGCACAGAAAACACTGCATGAGGGGCAAGCACCAGGCCACGAGAGTGGAGGGTGCGCCCCCCTATCTCATGGGCCCCTGGTGGCCCCCCTCCACTTATGCCAGCACCAACACACTTCATCTTCTACCCAAAAAATCCCCATCCAGCTCAAGCACGAGTTCTAGCTTGTTTTGCTGTGATTTTCGATCTCTTTGCTCAAAGCTCCATTCACAAAACTGCTTTGGGAGATTGTTGCTTGGTATGTGACTCCTCCATTGGTCCAATTAGTTTTTGTTCTAGTGCTTTATTCATTGCAAATTTTGCTGCGTGGGTGACCATGCTCTTGAGCTTGCATGTTAAATTTCTGAGGTCCCAAGCAATTCTAATGCATGATATAGGCTCTAGGCACTTGTAGGAGTAGTTGCTATCAATCTTGTTTAGTTTTATTCACTTTTATTTTGAAGTTACTACAATTTCAGAAATTTTCAGAAAATGTTAAGGAGGTTTTTGAAGGGCTCTTCTAGCCAAAGCTCTAAGGAAAAACAAGCCAAAGAGAAGGAAAAGCCAAGTATAATATCTCTCGCTTAGCGGAAGTACAGTCGTGTGAATGTCGTGTGAGGATTTCTTGAAAGAACCGGGAATTCATGAAGATTTTTATGCTTTGATCGAGACTGCAGGCCTCACCGGTTTCATCAACGACCGGATCGATCAGTATCTCTTACTCACCAATACTTTCGTGCAAAACTTTTATTATTATCCTAAGAAGTCACAGCCTGCAGTATCATTTCATTTATATGATGAATTCAAAGAAATGTCTTTATGTAATTTTTGTGCAGTGTGTAGGATACCTTATGAGGGAGAATTAGAGGAACCCCATCGTGAAGATGTGGGTGGCTTTGTTAATACTATAGCTGTAGAGGAGCCAAAGAAGGGCTCCGAGGCAAAAGTCTCTAGCATACACTTTCTTGTTTTACGCTACTTTGCCATATTTGCTAGTAGATGCTTGATTGGTCGTGGAAATAGTGGAAACTTGAGTGTTCCTGATATTATCATTCTTCAACATGCCTTGCTTGGAGACAATACTTTTAGTATGGGTGCCGTTGTTGCTAAACGGCTAGCCCTGAATCGTACAAAAGGCCCCATATTTGGAGGTATCTATACTGCATGTCTTGCTAAATATTTTCAGATACCCATTAGGCACCATGAGAAGGAGGAGATAAAATTGCCTCCTCACATTTTAGATTACAAGAGCATGGTAGCACACAAGTTTATTGTTAACAACGAAGATAAGATGCTCTTGTATAAACTTAGATTTAATAAGAAGCACATTGAGATTATTATTGTGCCTGTGCCTCTGTTGTTTGATTTGCTTGCAGAAAATTTTCTTGTCACACCGGACGCAGTGAACAATCATCGAGCTCAAGCTTTTACTCCAGAACCTGAACCTGAGCCGGAACCTTAACTGGACCCTTATCGTGCATCATCTGTCCGGTGGGATCCAGAGATGACCAGCCAGTGGTATCCTGATTACACCTCCCATTACACCAGGGAGAGTAGCGGCGGTCCTTGGTACTAGACCAACTTAGGCCAAAAGCCTAAGCTTGGGGGAGTACGTATTTCTCATCGACTTTACATTCATGTTCACACACTAGTCGTCGGTGCTCATACTCTTTCATTGTATTATCCACGCTACTTTAAATTTCTTTTTCTAGTTTTCTTCTTGTATGTTTGATAAACCTTAAGAAAAACCAAAAAAAATAGTTAGTTTAATTTCCATGCTTGTAGTAGAATTAAAATGAAAACCCAAAAAGATTTCTTCTTCTTCTTTTACTTGTTGGGAGCTTTCCCGTGTAAATAGTTTTCTTTTCTTTTCTTTCTTTTGGGGGTCGAGAAGACTATATTGAAAATGCTTAGTGGCTCTCATATGCATGATTGTTTATTTAAGTTAGAGCCCATATTACCCTGTCTTCTCTCTTGAGTTGAATGCTTGCAGATTCCAGCTTAGTCCAATGCACGTGCACTCTTATTATTATACACATCGTTCGGTCGTGCAAGTGAAAGGCAATAATGACGATATATGATGGACTTATTGGGATGAGAAAAGCCGGTATGAACTTGACCTCTCTTGTTTTTGTAAATATGATGAGTTCATCATTTCTGAGTCAGCTTATTATGAAGTAAACATATTTGCAATGACATTTAGAGATTATAGTTGCTTGTGCCATGCTTGATTAGCTATGAGTTATAATGGTTTACCTTGCGTGCCAACATGCTATTAGAATGATTATGATGTGATATGATGGGATGGTATCCTCCTTTGAATGAATTGAGTGACTCGACTTGGCACGTGTTTACGCATGTAGTTGAATCAAATCAACATAGCCTTCATGATATTTATGTTCATGGTGGATTATATCCCACTCATGCTTGTATTCGACATGAATTAATTTTAATGCATGTTTACGACTGTTGTCGCTCTCTCAGTTGGTCGCTTCCAGTCTTTTGCTAGCCTTCATTGTACTAAGCGGGAATCTCGCTTGTGCATCCAAACTCCTTAAACCCCAAAGTTGTTCCATATGAGTCCACTATACCTTCCTATATGCGGTATTTACTGCCGTTCCAAGTAAATTTGTATGTGCCAAACTCCAAACCTTCAAATGAAATTTCATTTGTATGCTCGAGCAGCTCATGTTACAACTAGGGCTACCTATATCTTCCATGCTAGGTGGGTTATTCTCAAGAGGAGTGGACTCGCTCCTCATTCACGAGAAAGGGCGATGAAGGGATGCCCAGTCCCATGATCCAAAAGATCAAAGCAAATCAAAATAATTAAACAAAACTCCCCCGGGGTTGTTGTTAGTTGGAGGCACTCGTTGTTTCGAGCAAGCCATGGATTGATGCTTGTTGGTGGTTGGGGGAGTATAAACCTTTACCATTCTGTTTGGGAACTGCCTATAATGCATGTAGTATGGAAGATACAGCCATCTCATAGTTGTTGCGTTGACAGCGAAAGTATGCCGCTCAAAATGTTATTCAATCTCTATTTTAAAATCGAGCTCTGACACCTCTACAAATCCCTGCTTCCCTCTGCGAAGGGCCTATCTATTTACTTTTATGTTGAGTCATCACCCTTCTTATTAAAAGCACCCATTTGGAGAGCACACTGTCATTTGCATTCATTACTATTGGTTTATATTGGGTATGACTTGACTAGATCTCTTTTACCATGAATTACAATGTTTAGTCAGTCCTTGATCTTTAAAGGTGCTCTGCATTTATGTTTTGCGGTCTCAGAAAGGGCTAGGGAGATACCACTTTGCTATATCATGTTATGATTGTTTTGAGAAAGTGTTGTCATCCGAGTTTTATTATTATGGCTCGCTAGCTGATTATGTTATTGATATGAGTAATTGTGAGACCTAAGTGTTATTGTGAGTATGGTTAGTTCATAATATTTGCTGAAACTTGAATGCTGACTTTTCATGTTACAACAACAAGAGCAAACAGAGTTTGTAAAAGTTTTTCTTTATCACTTTCAGTTTATCAACTAAATTGCTTGAGGACAAGCAAAGGTTTAAGCTTGGGGAGTTGATACGTCTCCAACGTATCCACTTTTCCAAACACTTTTGCCCTTGCTTTGGACTCTAACTTGCATGATTTGAATGAAACTAACCCAGACTGACGCTGTTTTCAGCAGAACTGCCATGATGTTGTTTTATGTGTAGAAAAGAAAAGTTCTCGGAATGTCCTGAAAATCCACGGAGGCACTTTTTGGAATTAATAAGATTTTCTGGGCGAAAGAAATACACCAGGGGGCCCAGGGCCTGTCCACGAGACAGGGGGCGCCCCCCTATATTGCGCGCCCCCTATCTCGTGGGCCCCCTGGACCTCCACCGACCTCAAATCCAACTCCATATATTCACGTTCGGGTAGAAAAAAATCAGAGAGAAAGTTTCATCGCGTTTTACGACACGGAGCCGCCGCCAAGCCCTAATCTCTCTCGGGGGCTGATCAGAGTCCGTTCGGGGCTCGGAGAGGGGATTCGTCGCCGTCGTCATCATCAACCATCCTCCATCACCAATTTCATGATGCTCACCGCCGTGCGTGAGTAATTCCATCGTGAGGCTTGCTGGGCGGTGATGGGTTGGATGAGATTTACCATGTAATCAAGTTAGTTTTGTTAGGGTTTGATCCTAGTATCCACTATGTTACGAGATTGATGTTGCTATGACTTTCTTGTGCTTAATGCTTGTCACTAGGGCCCGAGTGCCATGATTTCAGATCTGAACCTATTATGTTTTCATGAATATATGTGTGTTCTTGATCCTATATTGCAAGTCTATAGTCACCTATTATGTGTTATGATCCGACAACCCCGAAGTGACAATAATCGGGATACTTCTCGGTGATGACCGTAGTTTGAGGAGTTCATGTATTCACTATGTGCTAATGCTTTGTTCCGGTTCTCTATTAAAAGGAGGCCTTAATATCCCTTAGTTTCCGCTAGGACCCCGCTGCCACGGGAGGGTAGGACAAAAGATGTCATGCAAGTTCTTTTCCATAAGCATGTATGACTATTTACAGAATACATGCCTACATTACATTGATGGACTGGAGCTAGTTCCGTGTCACCCTATATTATAGCTATTACATTAGGAATCGCATCTGGCATAATTATCCATCACTGATCCATTGCCTACGAGCTTTTCATATATTGTTCTTCGCTTATTTACTTTTCCGTTGCTGTTGTTACAACTACTACAAAAAACCCAAAAACTATTATCTTTACTTTTGCTACCGTTACCTTTATTATCATACCACTTTTGCTACTAAATACTTTGCTGCAGATACTAAGTTATCCAGGTGTGGTTGAATTAACAACTCAACTGGGAATACTCAAGAATATTCTTTGGCTCCCCTTGTGTCGAATCAATAAATTTGGGTTGAATACTTTACCCTCGAAAGCTGTTGCGATCCCCTACACTTGTGGGTTATCAGAGGCATGCGCCTCTTTCGATCTCTATCCCAGTTTGTGCTAGCCATCTTATGGCAACTTGTTTAACTTATGCCTGTACTTAGATATTGTTGCTTCCGCTGACTCGTTTATGTCGAGCACTTGTATTCGAGCCCTCGAGGCCCCTGACTTGTAATTTGATGCTTGTATGACTTATTTTACTTTTAGAGTTGTGTTGTGATATCTTCCCGTGAGTCCCTGATATTGATCGTACACGTTTGCGTGCATGACTAGTGTACGATTGAATCAAGGGCGTCACATTGGTCTTCGGACGTTGCTTCCGTATTGGGGCTTGAAGCCGAATTGGTGAGGGACAGCTCGGTCGGGGATGATTCACGACTTCCGAGCGTCGACCCATCACTAGGGCTCCAGGCCCGATCGGTGACATGAGGAAAGGGTTCGGCCGAGAGTGACTCTTGGCGTCCGAACACCGCCTCTGCGTCGAGGCCCGAAGTTGGGTCTTCGGCGGGCATCACTAGCACGGCTGAAGGGGTTTCCCGGTCTCTGGATGGGGTGGTGCTATCCGAGCTTGAGGCCGATAGGGGGTTGAGGCCGATCCATAGATCAAATCAGGAGAAAGCTCCAGAGCGGGCACTAGGGGGGCCATAGGGGTACTGGGTGAGGTCGCGAATCCGGCAAAGACCAGATCGCCTCGGGCGACCGCGATGTACTCCAAGTTACCGAATCTAATCCGCTGCTCGGGGGCAAAATTGTTGATTTGGTCTAGATGACCAGTTGGATTGGCGTGCAGCACGATGCTGCCAAACGTGAAAAGTTGGCCGGGGACAAAGAGGTCCCGGAACTGACGCCATCTCCGATGATCAGGCAGGCCATCGATCCTTCGGTGACCCAACAACGGAACTCTCAATGAAAGCACCAATGTCATTGTCAAAACGGCGGATCTCAGGTAGGGGGTCCCGAGCTGTGGATCTTGGATCAATGGGGAACAAGGGATGAAGACCACGGTTGTCGGTGTCAAAACCGGCGGATCTTGGGTAGGGGGTCCCGAACTGTGCGTCTCGGCGGATGGTAACATGAGACAAGGGACACGATGTTTTTACCCAGGTTCGGGCCCTCTCGATGGAGGTAAAACCCTACTCCTGCTTGATTGATATTGATGATATTGGTAGTACAAGAGTGGATCTACCACGAGATCAAGGAGGCTAAACCCTAGAAGCTAGCCTATGGTATGATTGTTGTTGTTGTGTCCTATGGACTAAAACCCTCCGGTTTATATAGACACCGGAGAGGGCTAGGGTTACACAAAGTCGGTTACAATGGTAGGAGATCTACATATCTGTATCGCCAAGCTTGCCTTCCACGCCAAGGAAAGTCCCATTCGGACACGGGACGAAGTCTTCAATCTGGTATCTTCATAGTCTTGGAGTCCGGCCGATGATGATAGTTCGGCTATCCGGACACCCCCTAGTCCAGGACTCCCTCAGTAGCCCCTGAACCAGGCTTCAATGACGACGAGTCCGGCGCGCATATTGTCTTCGGCATTGCAAGGCGGGTTCCTCCTCCGAATAATTCATAGAAGATTATGAATGCCAGGATAGTGTCCGGCTCTGTAAAATAAATTCCACATACCACCGTAGAGAGAATAATATTTACACAAGATCAATCTGCTGACGTATTCTGTGGTGTGACGTCACACCACAACCAAGCCTTTACTTGAACCGTTTTTATCATACCACCTCAGCGCGTTTAGCGAAGCGGTTTCCTTGGCACGTCTTGTCGAAGCAGAGATCGTGTTCCCCTTATTCCGGGATTCCCATCAATACGGACGTAGGTAACCCAACCGCGCCATTGATTGTGGCGCTTGGGAGATAAGCGAGTTTTACCAGGCTGGTGGGGACGTGTAGTTTCGTCCGCCCATATATAAGGGGATAAGGATCCACCTTCTTACCTACGCCTTCTTCCTCCTTTGCTTATCCATCTCCGCGCACTCGAGCTCCAGCGCCCAAGTCCACACATCTTTCCTCGACCTTCTCCAGCCATGTCCGGAGCGGGAGGCAAGTGGATGGCCTCCTCCGTTACGGAGGGGCACATCAAGAAGTTGCTTGCGCGCGGATATCTGTCGGCGACATCGCAAGACCGGCTCCCCGACGAGGGGCAGCTCATCCCCACCCCCGGGCCGCATGAGAGGGTGGTATTCCTTCCCCATTTCCTCCGCGGATTGGGCTTCCCACTCCACCCCTTTGTCCGGGGACTCGTGTTCTACTACGGCCTGGATTTCTATGATCTGGCCCCGAATTTCATCCTCAACATCTCGGCGTTTATCGTCGTGTGCAAGGCCTTCCTCTGCATCCAGACCCACTTCGGCTTGTGGCTAAAGACCTTCAATGTCAAGCCGAAGGTTGTGAAGGGCAGCCAAGCGGAGTGCGGAGGCGCCATGGTGGGCAAGATGCCCAACGTCACTTGGCTCGAGGGCGCCTTTGTGGAAACCATCAAAGGGTGGCAATCGGGGTGGTTCTACATCACCGAGCAGCGTGACCTCGAATGGGCAGCGCCCCGAATTCAGATCTGGAATTCCCCGCTGCTCACTTCTGGAAAGAGAAGGGCTGCGGTGGGGTGATTCTAAGAAGTGACCGGACTCAATCTCGTCTCCAAACCCTGGTGAACAAGAAGCTCAAGCTTGTCAACGTAATCCAGGTCATGCTCATCCACCAGATTCTCCCCTGCCAACAGCGGGACTTCAATTTGTGGGAGTTCGATCCGGCACAGCACCAAACCCTGAGCGGCCTCTTCGATACTACGTACGAAGATGCCTGGAGGGTGTTGTTCAAGGGCGGCGAGGCCCCCGCATCCGCTACTGAAGATCGCGGATTCAGCTCGCAACTTCCGGCTGGTGAGGTAAGCCATGTTATCCTTTATGGGACACTTGCTTTTCATGTTTTGACTTTATGCGGGATCTAAACTCTCAATACCTTTAACAGGCCTAGCAGAAGACGTCCGGACAGGTTAACTGTCCGGCTCCCCTTCCAGAGGACCCAGCGGATGCCCGTTTGACAGGGCTGCTGGTCCCGGCACTTTACATAGTGCCGGAGAAGAAGGCTAAGAAGAAGGCCACGGGAACCCAAAGGAGTTCCCGGCGTCAGGTGGTATTGGACTCATCGTCCGATGACTCCGAGGCGGACTCCTCCCACGAGGAGGAGGAGAAAAAGAAAGAGGCCTCTCCCCAAGGGGGGGAAGAGAAGAAGAGGAAGGCTTCCCCAGCGAGGGAGGCCGAAGGGTCCAAGAAGGGAAGGACCCTTCCCCCGGACAGTTCCGCCAACGTCGGAGACGACGACAAGGAGTGGCCCTCAAGGGCCAAGCCCTTGGCGAGATCGTAAGTATCCGGGCTCCTAGATGATTTATAATTTTTCTTTTTGTCACATAGTGTCTTTCTAATGCCGCATACAACCCTGTAGTCCACCCAAGGATGATCTTCCCGCTTCGTCGAGCGGGTCCTTGGGCACGTCGGATATGGATTCTCTTCCGACCGCCTCCACCCCCCCCCTGTGACGCTGATGACGCCGAGGTGGGATCCCAGGAAGGGACCCACCAGGAGGAGGAGGCTCCGGAGGTGCCGCAGGGCAACCTCCGGACTTTGCACGGACTCCGCACCGAAACTGCGGTGGTTCCGGAGTCCGCGGACGGCCCTTCAGAAGAAGGGCAAGATATGACACCAGCCGCCTCCGCCCAACCAGAGGCACCGGATAACTTGCTGGAGGCACTCAACGGCGCTTCCATCGAAGAAGAACACCGCCACCGTCATGAGTGCGGTGATTGAAAGGTTCAGCTTCGCCAAGAGCGGGCCGACCGAAGCTCGCAGCAGCCTTCTAACAAAGCTTTGAGGTAAGAATTTTAAGATATGTAATATAATACCGCATAGACAGTAGCCCCGATGCTCGGTTCGGTGTTGGAAACAAAAGCCGGATGAGGATCTAAAAGATATACACAGAGTCTTAAAAATATGTCAATATGGGATTGCAGTGCTGCGCTCTTGACCTCTGCCAGACCGATCATGGAGGTCAATGCTTTGAAGCGAGCCTCGGCGGTCCGAGAGCGAGCTCGGCCGTGCAAGAAGCAGCTCGAGGACAAGGAAGGTGAGTATCACCGTATTAAAGTTGTACCTTATAGAAAAGGATTTGGTTGCAAGAGAAATAACGAGGATAACATGGGTACTCAGGCTACGAACGAGGTGGCAACCTCAAGGAGGCGGTGTCCGCGAGCATAATGCGGTGTGGAACGGGCCGAGCGAGAGAAGCAGGAGGCGCGGGTGGCGGAGGTACAGCAAGAGCTCCAGGCTCTCGTGGAAAAGCACGAGAGTGTGGAGCGTGACTCGAAGACTCGAGAGTCCGAGCTTGCGTTGGCTCTTGAGAGTGCCAAAGCCGCTAAGGCGGAAGCCCACAAGGCCCTCCAGGAAATTGAGGCGTTGAAGAAAATAGCGGCGGGTAAGGCATTTTTCATGCAAAGCAAGCATGTGAATGTGAATTACCTATTACTTACCCGTCGGAGCTCTCTAGGGCGTTCGCAGATCTGCCCAAAGCATGTCCGATCTTGCCGCTTTCTACCGGGCCGAGGAGGGAGCTCGACGGAGAAGGTCTTCGGTCTCGGTATCTTCGAGGCGGACATCCAGTGCTTTTAGCGACCAGGTGAAGCAGCTGGTCGAGCTCCACAAGGTGGCCGCAGACAGCCATGAAGGGCCTTGTAGTTCAGCTTTGGCCCAAGGAGGCCATGCACGGAGCTACTTCGCCTGGTGCGGCGGCTGGTGGATGCGTGTCCTCAGGTTGAAGTCGTCAAGCACTACTTTGCATTGAAGGTGCCGTTGGCCCTTGCCGTCTTGAAGGTGCATTGGGCAGGATGGACGCCGAGAAGCTTGTGACGGACGCGCCAGCGACGGGCAAGGAGTATCGCATGCCCGAGATGTATTATAAGAGTGTCTGAAGGGTGCCCGCATGATTGCGGTGAGTGCTCCAAAGATGTAATATTTGAGTAGACTCGATTTTTTTTATCTGGCGCTGAAAACTTTGTTCATATGCGCTAAGCAACGCTTGTTAATTTAAAATATTACCTTACGGCAGCCGTTTATCAAATCGAGAGATGGCAAGTCGTCGACTTCAGCCCCCATGCCACGAGTCTTTGGGGTGTTCGGGATAAACTTGAGCGCTCTTGTTCCCATTTTGGGTCCATCTAGGAGGCGCCAACACAACGAACAAGGAAACCGGACTTATAATGCTTGAACACTCTCACTTAGCCATAGAATTCTATAATTTTAAATTTCGGCGAAGCCCCTAGTGTTCGGAAGACCGAGTTCGGGGCGCTATCCACGCCTGGGCCGGACAAAGCCGGTTCCTCGCTCTAAGCGGCATAAGTGTTTAGGGACTCGAAAAAACCTCTCGAACAGCGACCAGCTCTCGCCTTATCATGACGGTGAGTTTTAGCTTTCTCCACTGAGGCGCTCGCCCAGCTCAACTGGGGCGCAATCGTTGTGGTTCTCCTAGTGCTACCTCAGCCGATACAACGGAACGTAAGGTACCAAAACATGGGAGCCGGGCAAACCCAACTATTGACCCAAGACATGATTCGGAGTCGATGCATGTAATGCTATAAGTTCGGGGTGCCGCACTTGTGAAAGTGTTCGGACTTATCACACCATAATGTGGGGAACTTAAGCCCCTGGTGTATTTAGCCGTACCAAAGTGTACGGATGCAACCTGTCATAAATGAACATATGTATAAGAAAGAAATGCAATTATAAGCAAAAAAGCAATGCATTGTTTATTCAAGAAATACTGCCATGAATGCAGAATAATACAAATAGTGCGGTAAGCAAGGGATGGGACTATTAAACATGTCCCCCTCCAGGGGTAGGCTGTGGAATGGTGTATAAAACAGATTTAATGCTCGTAATGGAGACCACCTGGATACTTGTCATAGCCTTTCTCCTTCCCTGGCTGTTGCATCGTGAGTTCGGCAGGTCTACTGCCGGACAGGGCCTCTGGTGAACGGAGTCCTGTGGGTAAGAAAAAAGAAAAAGGAAAAAGAATGACACACTTGGGAGCCCTGGTGTGGTTAAGCCGCGATTCGGGCTGTCGTGGTCGTGCCCTCCCCTATGCCCATGGTATCTCCAGAGCGTAATGATGTACGCGAAGGACCGATCTTGCAATTTTGCAAGGGCTGGGGTTAGCCGCATTGCTACGCGTGCTCGTAACGTGCTGTGGTCTTGTTGTAGGTTACTTGGTGCGTTTAGCCGTGTCCGATCGCTAACGGCCGGACTCGAGAATTGCCTTAAGAGGCTGCTCAGATTTCCGCCGTGAGAGCTGTGTATTCCTCCATTCGGAGGAGCGTTGATGTTTCCGTTGACCGTGATGACTCCTCGAGGGCTGGCATCTTGAGCTTGAGGTATGCGTAGTGCGGCACGCGTTGAACTTTGAACGCGTCCGTCCGAAAGCAGAGCATGATAGCCGCCATGAACGGAACTATGTCGAAGATTAACTCCTTGCTTCGAAGTTATCCGGGATCCGAAGACCACTTCAAGTGTGGTGAGCCTGCATAATTGGCCCTTACACTGGTATGGCGCCTTTGAAGGTCGTCTTTGTGGGTTTAATCCTTGAGGGTCTATGCCCATCTTGCTGCTGTATCCGATAAAGCAGGTTCAGTGCTGCCGTCGTCCATCGGGACTCGGTGAGGTGGAATCCATCGACGATTGGGTCTAAAACCAACGCGCGAATCCGCCATGGCGGATCTTGGTGGGTGGTCCTTCGATCAAAAGTGATCGGGCGGGAGGACCATGGGTTGAAGTTCGGGCGATGGCTCCATCGCAGATATCGCCCCACGAGTGCACGCCTTCCCTTTTGGGTATGTAGGTTGCGTATATCATGTTCACCGTCCGCACTTGTGGAGGGAAACCCTTCTGTCCTCTATTGTTCGGCAGTCGGGTCTCTTCCTCGTCATCGCTATGCAGCCCCTTGTCATTGTTTTCGGCAATTAGCTTGCCTGCCTACTTGAATACCCAACAGTCCCTGTTGGTGTGATTAGCTGGCTTTTCGGGGGTGCCGTGTATTTGGCACGAGCGGTCGAGTATTCGGTCCAAATTGGACGGACCCGGAGAGGTTCTTTTGAATGGCTTTTTTCGCTGACCGGGTTTGGAGCCTCTGAATCCGGCGTTGACTGTCGTATCCTCAGTGCTATCGCCGTTAATGCGGCATTTGTTCTTGTTGCGACGCGACCTGCCATTGCGGTCCTTGGTATCCAGACTGCCAGAATTTTTGCTGAGGTTGTTACTGCGGGCTAGCCACTGTCCTCTCCCGCAAAAGCGAGTCATGAGTGATGTGAGGGCTGCCATGGATTTCGGCTTTTCCTGTCCTAGGTGCGGGCAAGCCACTCGTCATGATGTTATGTTTGAAGGCTGCGAGGGCCTCTGCATCCGGACGGTCGACGATTTGATTTTTCTTTGTTAAGAACCGTGTCGTAATTGTCCGCCAATTCGTCTGGCTGCTGAATTATCTGGCTTAGGTCATCGGTGTCTGGTGGTCGCACATATGTGCCCTGGAAGTTGTCAAGGAATGCGGCTTCCAGGTCCTCCCAACACCCAATTGATTCTGCTGGCAAGTTGTTAAGCCAATGCCGAGCTGGTCCTTTAAGCTTGAGTGGGAGATATTTGATGGCGTGAAGATCGTCACCGCGGGCCATGTGGATATGAAGGAGATAGTCTTCGATCCAAACCGCAGGGTCTGTTGTGCCATCATAGGATTCAATATTCATAGGTTTGAACCCTTCGGGGATTTGATGATCCATTACTTCATCTGTGAAGCATAGTGGGTATGCGGCGCCTCTGTATTGGGCTATATCACGACGTAGCTCAAACGAGCTTTGTCTACTGTGTTCGGCCCGGCCGGACTAGCTGTATCCGGCGCGACGGTTATCGTCGCGTGTCATGGGGTGCCCACGCGATCCGTAGATCGATCTTGATTGTCTTGCCTTATCCTCCAATATATCTCGCAAGTCCGGAGCGTTCCTCTGTGGCTTTGTGCTTTTCGAGCGATGTCGGGGTACGGTTCTAGTGGAGGGCCTAAAGGCCTCTCTGTCGCGGCCACGAGGTGGTTGGTCAGTCGTATTGTGCTCTGGTGATGCAGGTTTATATGCCTCCTCCTCTAATCGGGGGAGCAGCTTGCGTTTGGGGTAGCTTTTGGAGGGGCGTTCGAGTTCATGCTCTTCGGCCACAAGGACTTCAGTCCATCTGTCGGCTAGCAGATCTTGATCAGCTCTAAGCTGTTGCTGCTTTTTCTTTAGGCTGTTTGCCGTGGCCATAAGCCTGCGTTTAAAACGCTCTTGTTCGACGGGATCCTCAGGCACGATGAATTCGTCGTCGTCGAGGCTTGCCTCGTCTCCAGAGGGAGGCATGTAGTTATCATCCTCTACCTCTTCGTCTGCCGCTCTCACATGAGGGCTGGCTTCTCCGTCCTCCTGTGCTGAATATTGCTGGAGCAGGTTGTCTTGACCTTGTCCGTCCGGTGTTATTATCTCCGGTGCCGGAATCTCCATTCTTGCTGTGGCGGGATTTAGAGTGGCGCCGCTGACGCCGGCGCTTAGGCTGTTTCTTGGAGGGGTCTTCCTCCGCTGTTCCCTCGCCATTCCCGTCCTTTGGGGTATCCACCATGTATATGTCATATGACGAGGTGGCTTTCCAGTGCCCTGTAGGCGCTGGTTCTTGGTCGTCTCCGGCATCGTCGTCCATACCGTCGATGTCTTCGAAGTCGTAGTCTAGCATGTCGGTTAGATCGTCGACAGTGGCTACAAAGTGGGTGGTGGGTGGGCTTTGAATTTCTTCGTCGTCCGCATCCCAACCGTCCTGACCGTAGTTCGGCCAGGGCTCTCCTGATAACAAGAGATACTTTAGCGAATTCAGGATGTCGCCGAAAGGTGAGTGTTGAAAGATGTCCGCAGCGGTGAACTCCATGATCGGCGCCCAACCGGATTCGATTGGAGGGGGCGCGGGAGGTTCGGAGTCCGGCGAGGAGTCCGGCACCTCGGTGTCATGAGCTTCACAAGGGACAAGGTCAGTATTCGACTCCATCTTCGTAGAGGTAGCAGCCCCCGAGGTGGTGTCTAGCCACCCATCCTCGATCTGCACAGTCGGCTCCGAATTAGGGGTCGAAGCGGACTCATGTGCGGCCTCCAGGGCACTGTCCGGCAGCAGAGCTAAATCATGCCCATCGTGACAGTGCGGCGCGCTTGGCTATGGCTCGAGTCCATCGAAGATCAAGTCTTCGCGGACGTCAGCCGTGAAGTTCAGGCTTCCAAATCTGACCTGACGGCTAGGGACGTAGCTTTCGATCTGCTCCAGATGGCCATGCGAATTGGCCCGCAATGCAAAGTCGCCGAATACGAAGATCTGTCCGGGGACAAAAGTCTCACACTGGACTGCGTCGTTGTAGTTGATGATCGAAGGAGCCATCCAGCCTATCGGTGACGACACAGAGGAGCTCTCAATGAAAGCACCAATGTCGGTGTCAAAATCGGCGGATCTCGGGTAGGGGGTCCCGAACTGTGCGTCTAGGCGGATGGTAACAGGAGACAAGGGACACGATGTTTATACCCATGTTCGGGCCCTCTCGATGGAGGTAAAACCCTACTCCTGCTTGATTGATATTGATGATATGGGTAGTACAAGAGTGGATCTACCACGAGATCAAGGAGGTTAAACCCTAGAAGCTAGCCTATGGTATGATTGTTGTTGTTGTGTCCTATGGACTAAAACCCTCCGCTTTATATAGACACCGGAGAGGGCTAGGGTTACACAAAGTCGGTTACAATGGTAGGAGATCTACATATCCGTATTGCCAAGCTCACCCTCCACGCCAAGGAAAGTCCCATCCGGACACGGGACGAAGTCTTCAATCTGGTATCTTCATAGTCTTGGAGTCCGGCCGATGATGATAGTTCGGCTATCCGGACACCCCCTAGTCCAGGACTCCCTCAACGGTGTTTACCCAGGTTTGGACCCTCTCGAAGAGGTAAAACCCTAGGTCCTGCTTGATTGTATTTGATGTGTATGATATGGTTACAGAGTCGATCTACCTCGAGATCAGGCGAGCTAAACCCTAGGTTGATGGGGTGATGGATGTTGCTCTAGCCATAAAGACTAAAACCCTTCGGTTTATATAGGCACCGATAGGGTTACGGCTACATGCGATCGATTACAATGAAGGAAAGATCGTGCTAAATCTTGACTTGAAGGGCACTCACGACTTCGAAGATCTTTTATCCGTCCATGGATCTGTACTCTAGCTGGGCTTCATAGCAGCCCCTTAGTCCGGCCCATAAGCAATGGGCAAGCAATTCGATGACCCCTTAATCCATGACTCCCTCAGCGGCCCCGTGTGTCGCCACTCGATTGGACACGTATTCACCACTCGAGAGCCCCCGCGCGTCGCCACTTGGTTGGACACGTCTTCACCACTCGTCTGCTCCCGCGCGTCGCCACTTGGTTGGACATGTCTTCACCACTCGACCGCCCCGCGCGTCGCCAAGGATAGGTTTGCAAGATAATAAAGAACGTGAAAAAAATAAAAGTTAGGTGTTGTTTTAATAAAAGTGCAATTAAGTTAGTATAGCGAGTGTGAAAAAGTGCTGGTAGGATTTGCGGAATTGTCCCTAAGCAATTGGCTAAGTTACTAGACCGATAGAAACTTTTTATGTGTGAGAGGCCACTGCTAGCATATCATCCCTTACTTGGAATTCTATGCACTATGATTGGAACTATTAGCAAGCATCCGCAATTACCAAACTTCATTAAGGTAAAACCCAACCATAGCATTAAGATATATTGATACTGGTCCCCCTTCAATCCCGTAAGAATCAATTCCTATGGTAGGAAGAAGATTCTGCCACTCTTGCCCTCCAATGCATAATCCTATCAACATACAACTAACCCTATTGCGTGATCCATGCGCGCGCTCGTTTGATACGCACCAAATGACAACAATATAACCACAAGCAAATTAAACCAATCATAGCAATTCACCAAACACCCATAGGACAACAAAATCTACTCAAGCATCATAGGATGACAACACATCATTGAAGAATAATATGAAGCAAATGGACCTGTTTATCTGTCGAACGTTTGTCGAGGAGAAACTGCTAGCGAACACCCGGTTGCCATGCCATAATAACTAAAATTGCCATGCAATTTTGAGGGACTTGACATGTATGTAATGGAAAATTGCCATGTTTAGGGGAGAGGGATGCCAGCGACACAGTGTAATGTTTTTTTTAAAAACTTGCATACATTTCCCTTCAAGAGAATGTTTGTCAGTTAGATATACCGACAATTTATATGAACCCATCAAAAAGGGGGAGATAATATATCGGCCTCCGAACCGCTGCCGTCGGTCCCTGTCTCCTCCGTCCGCCGCTCCGGCAGCCGGAGGAGGTGGGGACCCTGGTGCTTTGACTTAGGTCTGTAGTTAGGGTTGGCCTAGTGCTTCCTTGAGGCGTTGTTTCCATGGAGGAGGTGGCGTCGCGTCGGAATAATTTGCCTCTGCTCTTCCTCCATGCCGTCGTCGTTGCAACTGGTGGCATCGGGGGGCAGGTGGCCTGGTAGTCTTGCCGATCTGGGATCCTGCGAGGTTCTTGTCTGGTGGTCGATTGACGGTGCTCTCGCGAGTGGCGGTCGTGTCGGCTGCTGTAGTTGTGCTTACTGTCTTGCATTTGGGTGCGTGGATGCCAGCAGGCGGCGACGTTCCTCTTCTTCGACTACATCGGATGAAGTTGACGGCGTCGAGATCTGGTGACCATGGGGAAGATCCCCGACCTACGTGCCACAAAGACTCGGTCTCGTCGCTTGCGGCGACCCGCTTCATCGGCTCAAAAGGCATTTTTGTATGCGATGGTGCTCTCCCAGATTTTGGTATGGCGGCTTTTCTCTCTTTTTTTCCCGGCGTTACCATCGTGATGACGGAGGACGTTTGTGGACTATGTTTCGATAAGGCACGAGTTTCTGCAAGGGTGGAATGATAGTTTTACCTCTTGTGGAATTCTTTGTGCACAGTTGCTTGACAAACATTTGTGTCTGATACGCTGACCATATGTGTAATCTGTGTGAACAGGTTGTCTAATGAAATTTATGTTTGCTTCAAAACAAAACAAAAAACAAAAAACTGCGTCTGAAGAGTTAAACGGCGGACGTCCACCTCATAGCAAAAGGGCCGAAGGAGAAACGCAGCGCAGGGCATGAGATCCCTCGTCCATCTCGGTCCTCTATCCAGCAGGCGGCCGCCGCTCATTTATCCTCCGCCCTCTTCCCCATCTCGCCGCAGCAAGGGTAGTCTTCCTCTCCCTGTTCGGACCCAACCCCTCCTCTCCTCGCTCCACAAGCCAACCCCCCCTCCCTCCCCTCGTGTTTGGGAATTGGATCTAGTCTAGCCCCCTCGGCGGCGCGGCGGCGGATGCCGCCGAGCCCTGGTGCTGATACCCAGAAGGTGTGCCCTAAAACCCTACAGTTAATATATATTCTCCCTGTAATAACATGTTCGTAGCTTTGATCCATGGGCCAGACCGCAATTCGTATACAGTCTGCTACTGATGTTATATGATGTATTCGTAGATGAAACTGACTTGATGGGATTGTTACAGTTTGTGATGGGAGACATGGTTACGGAATTGGACAAGGCAGGAGTAAGAAATGCAGAGAACTCCACGGAACAGAGGGAGGCATACAATGTAGTTGACGATGAAGGTTCCCCTGTACCTCTACTAATGTTGCCTAGTGGAAAGGTATCACCTGAACATGTATCCGTTTGGTGTTTGGGTGCATTCTTCAGTTCCAAAAAATACCACTGGCTGACCCGTGCAACTGCTAGTTCGTAGGTGTTAAGTGCCATGGTTATCTGTGTCGTAGACAATTTTTTTAGTTAAGGGCTTGTTGGGCTACAGGAATTTAAATGCATTTGGTACATATCTTAAGTAAATAGTTCGGTAGGATGTGTATTGGTATTAGCTGTTGACATGGGTTTTCTTATCATAGTTGGCAATGCTCATATCTCATAGTGATGCACATGAAGTGACTTTATACTCTTGCAGCACTGTGGCCCTAGTGTCCAGTAGGCACCAAGTATTCAGTTTCTGTGTGCATACATGAATGTGGGTACTTTGTGCCTGTCTGCGGGTACTATATGTGCCCAATGATTTAGACAGAAATAAAGATAGGCTTGCTTGTACTGCAGTTAAATTAAACAGCAAAACTAAGTTTGTTGAGGAGATTACCAACGGACTTTGCAGATAATAAGTAACCACTGAATGTGTGCCTGTCAACATAATAATTATATGCCCCTTTGTGCCTGTTATGCATTTTTTGGTGTTTGAATTGACAAAGGAATTTGTGGTGAGAACTATTTGTCTATTTGTCTTTGTGTTGTTTGACTGGAAGACAAAATTCTGACAGAGAATGATTAGTATTATGTGGATTAATATATGTCACTTTTCTATTTCATGAGTCATCCTACCATGCTGCATTTAAACAGATTAAATACCTAACACAGGAACCTGTTGGCAACCAATCAATGACAGAAGGAAGACTGCAACCAGCCGGTGATAATTACCAGGTGTGCAGACAAAAATAGCATAATTACGACCTTCCCGGCTGTTATGCATTTCATTTTCTTTGAGTTGGAAATATTGAACTGTTACTCTATCAGTTTTTGTGCTGTTTGACTGGAAGTAATGATTCTGACCTAGAGCGATTAATATATGGCACTTTTGTATTTGTCTGTTAGTCTTTGTGTTGTTTGACTGGAAGACAAAATTCTGACCGAGAATTATTATTATAGTGTAGATTAATATATGGCACTTTCCTATTTCTTGAGTCATCCCATCCTTCGGCATATAAACAAATTAATACCTAACACAGGAACCTGTTGGCAAACAATCAATGACAGAAGGAACACTACAACCAGCTGGTGATAATGATCAGGTAAACAAACCGAGCAAAGCATAATCATGTCACCCAAGTTAGACACCTGAATATGGCATTTCACAGTATCTTAACATAAGTTATTCATTGTCATGCAGGACCCATCTTCAGATAGTGTTGAAAAGAATATAGAAGGACTACTGGCAGATGGACAGGATCAACAAACCAACTCAGTTTACCATCCACTGCAGCAAGCCGAAGAAGAAAACCAGTTACATGATAATGTGGAAAGCAACGAAATGCTAAGGAACAATAGCAGCAGTGAAACTGATTCAGACAGCAGCTCAGGGAGCGACTCAGATAGTGAAGTCGGAAAATACTTCTATCCTCAAATTGAGCAATTGGAGATGGCAAAACAACCAGAGCCTGGAATGAAATTCCAAACCCTTGAAGATGCGCACAGGTTTTATAATACATATGCTCTCCTAACAGGTTTTGAGGCAAAGCGCGGTACAAATTACATGAGGAAGAAGTTTCACCTCATATGCAACAGGAGTGGTAAATCGAGGGCAACTCCGGACCTGCAGAGGAAGCGGAAGAGAAAATCTATAGAGAAGACAAATTGCCAAGCCAAGGTAATAGTGAAGCTCACTAAAGGCCAATGGGAGTTCACAACAGTTCGTAATGAGCATAACCATCCGCTCTGTCCAAGTGCTTCCCTCACAAAATTCTACTTGAGCCACAAACACATATCAACTGAAGAAAGGTCATTTCTGAAAGTTCTGCAACGAACTAGGATACCTCCAAATAAAGTTATGAAGATTTTTAGGAGAATGAGAGGCAGCTTTGGAAGCATACCATTCAAGAAAAAAGATGGGACCAATTTACTATGTGCAGAACAACATAGAAAAGAGAACTCAGATGTTGGAAGAATGTTGTTGTACTTCAAAGAAAAGGAGCTTCAGGATCCAAGTTTTCAATGCATGAAGCAAACAGATGAAGACAACATAGTTCGGAGTGTTTTCTGGACTGATGCGAGGTCAAGGATGGATTATGAGATTTTTGGAGATTTCCTGTTGTTTGATACTACCTATACCACAGATAGGCATAACATGCTATTTGCTCCTATTATTGGAATAAATAACCATGGGAGAACCCTCTTGTTAGGATGCGCCTTGTTACATGACGAGAGCGCTGAAACTTACAAATGGATGTTCGAAACACTTTTGCATGTGATGGAAGACAAAATGCCAGTATCAATTATAACAAACCAGGATGAAGCTATGGCAAAAGCAATTGGAGAGGTCATGCCACAAGTAAGGCATCGGTTGTGCAAATGGGATGTACTGGAAAAGGCACAGCAAAATATTTCAGCCTTCATAGCAGAAAGTGGCAACATAAAAGCAGACCTGGATAGCTTGGTTGACAACTCACTGACAGAAAAAGAATTTGAAGAAGGGTGGGATGCACTCATTGAGAGATACAGTGCAAGTGAAAACGAGTACCTACAAATCTTGTGGCAAAGAAGGAAAAACTGGGTGCCTGTTTATTTCAGAGAAGATTTCTATCCATTTGTCCAATCACATGGATGTGACAAAGGGATGAACTTGTTATTCAATGACTATGTGCTTTCTATTGACAGAATAGAGAAGTTCATTGAAAGATATGAGGAGATACATAAGAATATAACTAAAACAGATGAAGAAGATAGACTGCAAACAGGAACTGTACCTTCATGCTTTTCATTGCAGCCAATAGAAAAGCATGCAGCTGATATTTACACAAGGCAAATATTTCTGAAAGTACAGAGAGAACTTCTCCACTCTACCGCTTTCAACGTGCAGGAGGTCCAAAGAGGGGCTGTGTACCGACTAAACAAGGTTTTCAACTATGAGAATCCAGAGTTTGATCGAAATAACTTTGAAGTGCAGGTTGAATCGGGCACCAATGCATTCAAATGCCAGTGCGCAAAGTTTACCAGGGATGGAATACTGTGCTGCCACATATTCAGACTTTTCACACAGTTTGGAATCAATCAAATACCAGAGCAGTACATAGTGCCCAGATGGACTGAAAAATTCAGAGAAGAGAAGGAGAAACAGTACAAGGAAAAATGCTCCGAGCAGATGGACACTACAATGAGATACACAAATTTTATGACTAAAATGGCTGACCTCGGCAAAACAATATGCAGCGATGGCGCAAAATACGACGCATTCATGCTTGAAGTCGACAAGATTCAGGAGAACTTCGCAACGGCACAAAAATAATCCTGAAAATTATTATACTTGTGTTGTGGGCAAGGGGGCAGGCAACAGAAGCATCTGCGTCACTGCAGGGTTACTGTTATGCAAGTCATAATGTTGAACTAACTGGCCGCCTCTACTGGATACTAGACTTGCGCTGCTATGGTGTTTGGAATTTGCCGGTTTTGATAGGTTTGAGTGAACCCGTCTTTGAACACAGGAGTGTCTTTGGTGCGGGAATCAGGATGTCCAGCAGCAGGATTTTGTAGAGAATTAGGAGGATGCTCATGTCCAGGATGAAGTAGAATAGTTAGGATGTCTATTTTAGCTAATTAAGAATTCAAGATAATGATAAGAGTCCAACAGAACTAGATAGTGTCTATGCAATGTCTGTTAGTAAAATGCCAGATATTAGAGCTGGTGAGTTTATCTGCCCTAGGAGTTCATGTGGTTAATACAATTTGTGTTGAATGCGCGATACTGTTGGCCTACTGCTGCCATGACTGAGATAATGTCTGATCCAGCATTCTGCTCGTCTCTGAAAGCTTGTTTTGTGTTTTGTGTTTAAAAGTTGCAACACAACTGAAATAATATACGGAAAATCTATGCTACGCACACATGCACAATTGCTCTCCCATGTTGGGCATTCCAATGGGATTTGCTACGATGTCCACTCATTTTTTTTTTTTTGAGAAACCGATCTCCACTCAAGTCTGTAACTGTAGTAGAGTTTTGGCCCCTGTCGGTTCGTGGGCTGCTTATTGTGCGTGGCTAGGTCCGTCTGACAGTGTGTGTATGAGACCCAGATGGCTTTCCCTCAACAAAAAAAAAGAGACCAGATGGCTTTATATATGGACCCCGATAAATCCCGAACGTTCGGATTTTAAGCATGTCATCCCGAACGTTTTTCATGGCAACTTTAATTGGAGCGAGGTGGCAACTATTGTTGTTAAAACATGGGCATCCTTGTCCCAATTGTTTTTTTGCCAGAAAATTACCATGTTTGTCAACCTCGTGTGAATCAAAGTTGCCATGAAAAACGTTCGGATTGTCATACTTAAAATACGAACATTAGGGATTTATCATTTCTGTTTATATATTTCCCTAAAAAAGATGGCTTTATATATTCATGGCTCAACGTACATGGTGTGAGGCAAGTTCTGATGAACTATCCCTGTAAACTTCCTGTGATCTTGACATTGCTATGATCCAATCCTCCGCCTGACGAGAGATGTTGCTAAGTTTGTAGCATTTGGTATTCACGGCACTTGTTTTGATCCTTAATTTATCCCCACAATTCCATAGTTTTGTTTTGTCAGTCTGGTCCTCTCGATTTGATCCTATGAACCTCGTCGACGAGTGCCAAACTACTTGTACCATGGAGCACAAAACACGCTTGCGTGCACTTTAGCTTAGTCAGATCGCATCAAGAGTCGGCACGACGGGGAAATCAGGCAAAGGCCTGACACTCATGGAGGGGATGGGTGCGGCGGAGGGTGAGATCTTTGATATGGCGAAGGGAATGACGGGGACTGCCAGATCAGGGGAGAGCGAGCATTTATTTTTTCGATTTTGGGGGATTTTTTTTCTTTGTGAGGTGGGATTGCATTGAAAAAAAATCAATGGAAGGGCAGTCAATGAGGTTTGATGGATGGTCATATTTGGACCATAATTTTTTTTCCTAGAATACGCACAAGTATGCACATCATAGATTCATAAAAGAGAAGGGGAAGAACCCCATCCAAGGTTGGCCTAGGCCAAGTACAACGTGACTACTTGCGGTTGACCCACCTATAAACAACCTAAGAAAGAACGGGTTCATGTCCCCTCGGAGCAACCCAGCTCTCTACCAAGCCATACCCCCCTCGTAAATCCGGTTCATCACTACGTTCATGAGTGGTGACGCATTGGAAAAAAAATGATAGCATTGTGATGTTTTCACACCTCCTATCATAACAGTAGCACTAGTATGAAAATTCTTCCTTTTGTGTGCAAGGGTTGTAGTGACTCACTCAACTCCAATAAGCTATCCATTCCTGATGGCCCCCAAGCCTCATGCCCTAAAGCCCGTGAGAACCTTGTGCCACACACCACATGTGAAGATACGGGCCACAAGTAATTTTAACTAATAAAATATACATAGAAAAAGTAATATAATCAAAAATATGTTCAAACACAAATATATAATTTTTCATAACATGCATTAATATTTTGTTAATTATATCTACGATCAAAATTTGGCATAAAATACGAAGAGGGTCAATAAACCAGAACGGAGGTAGTACCCTTTAATAATAGAGACATAAAGATAACACCTACGATTAAATCAACTTCATCCGTCGCAAGACCTTCAACAAGGTAAGGACAAATTCTTCGTAACTAAGCTGACTATTAAAGGTGGGGACAAGAGTTTTCACCCTGATATGAAGCATTTTCCAGTCAACTGCTTGATGATCATCTGATAGCCTCCTTCGCTAGTACTCACACTCCACGCCATGGCCAAAAAGCACTAGCAGATTAATATGACGTCTTCCCATCTTAGACCACCGCCACGCCTGTTTAGTGGACGTCCATGCCTCGACGCGGGTCTGGCTGCTGCCACTCCACACCGATGCGAGTTACATTTCAGCATCCACCGTACCACTGAAGTCGTTGCGTCGGTGTTGGATGCTGACAGGGAACAATGAGTGCGCATGTTGCTCATTAGCATCAGACTGAAGGTTTTCTATTTCAAAATGGCAAAAATTTCACTGAGCCTCTAACTGGTCAATATTTTTTGGAATTTTGAATATTGTTTTGAACAAATGAATGAATTTCTTTTGAATTCAAATAATTTAAATTTAAACGGTTAGATAAATAGAAATGTCGTGCAGAATGACATAATAGTGTATATATCCTGAGGGCATCTCTAACCTATTCACTATGATTTAGAGGAGGATATAGCAGATTATTCTTTAGAGGAGCATATTTGCTCCTCAAAAAGTGTCATTTCTAAATGAACTCCTAAACTTAGTTCCTTAAAAAAAATTAAACATAAATTCGGTGCAAAATTGATTCAAGCAACTTCATCAAACTTGACTTGAACTTGATTCAACCAGTTGCATAAACTATTTTACATAAATTAAATGAAATTTAAACTAGATTGCATAACAACTTTAAAAAATACTACTGGCTATCTCTCTCTCGTTCTCCAACCTCTCCTAGTCTAATTTGGTAAGCAACACGTTTTCTCCGGTGCCACCACCCCGGCACCGCCCTTGCCTTCTGATGACCCACAAGTATAGGGGATCTATCGTAGTCCTTTCGATAAGTAAGAGTGTCGAACCCAACGAGGAGCAGAAGGAAATGATAAGCGGTTTTCAGCAAGGTATTCTCTGCAAGTACTGAAATAAGTGATAACAGATAGTTTTGTGATAAGATAAATTGTAACGAGCAACAAGTAACAAAAGTAAATAAAGTGCAACAAGGTGGCCCAATCCTTTTGTAGCAAAGGACAAGCCGGAACAAACTCTTATAATAGGAAAAGTGCTCCCGAGGACACATGGGAATATCGTCAAGCTAGGTTTCATCACGCTCATATGATTCGCGTTCGGTACTTTGATAATTTGATACGTGGGTGGACCGGTGCTTGGGTACTGCCCTTACTTGGACAAGCATCCCACTTATGATTAACTTCTATTGCAAGCATCCACAACTACAACAAAAGTATGAAGGTAAACCTAACCATAGCATGAAACATATGGATCCAAATCAGCCCCTTACGAAGCAACACATAAACTAGGGTTTAAGCTTCTGTCACTCTAGCAACCCATCATCTACTTATTACTTCCCAATGCCTTCCTCTAGGCCCAAAGAATGGTGAAGTATTATGTAGCCGACGTTCACATAACACCACTAGAGGTTAGACAACATACATCTTATCAAAATATCGAACGAATACCAAATTCACATGACTACTAATAGCAAGACTTCTCCCTTGTCCTCAGGAACAAACGTAACTACTCACAAAGCATATTCATGTTCATAATCAGAGGGGTAATAATGTGCATAAAGGATCCGAACATATGATCTTCCACCAAATAAACCAACTAGCATCAACTACAAGGAGTAATCAACACTACTAGCAACCTACTAGCACCAATCCCGGACTTGGAGACAAGAATTGGATACAAGAGATGCAGTAGGGTTTGGAGATGAGATGGTGCTGGTGTGAAGATGTTGATGGAGATTTCCCTCTCCCGATGAGAGGAGCGTTGGTGATGGTGATGACGATGATTTTCCCCTCCCGGAGGGAAGTGTCCCCGGCAGAACAGCTCTGCCGGAGCCCTAGATTGGTTCCGCCAAGGTTCCGCCTCGTGGCGGCGGAGTCTCGTCCCGAAAGGTTGCTTCTTATTTTTTTCTCATCGAAAGACTTCATATAGGAGAAGATGGGCGTCGGAGAGCCACCAGGGGGCCGAGGTAGGGGCGCGCCTGGGGGGCGCCCCACCCTCGTGAGCAGGTGTGGGCCCCGGCCTTCATCTTTGGCGACAATTTTTCTTTATTTATTTTAAGATATTCCGTGGAGTTTGGGACTTTTGGAGTCTTGCAGAATAGGTCTCAATATTTGCTCCTTTTCACCGAATTCCAAATTAAGCATTCCCCTCTTCATGGTAAACCTTGTAAAATAAGAGAGAATAGCCATAAGTATTGTGACATATCATGAAATAACAGCCCATAATGCGATAAATATCGATATAAAGACATGATGCAAAATGGACGTATCAACTCCCCCAAGCTTAGACCTCGCTTGTCCTCAAGCGAAAAGCTGATAACAATAAATATGTCCTCATGTTTAGAAGTAGAGGCGTCGATAAAAATAAAATACGTACATGAAGGCATCATGATTATTTTCATAACAGCAACATATATAGATTTGTCATATGATTACTTATGTTCAAGTGATGATCTTTTCACAAAGCCAAAGTATGAATCATAAACCTTATTGAGCACCAACAAATTATACCCTTAGTCATTGAAGCAATTGCAATTTATCATAACATCGGAAAGAGTCTATGTCAGAGCTTAAAAGCAAGTCCACATACTCAACTATCACTTAGTCCTTCATAATTGCTAACACTCACGCAATACTTGTGGTTACGGAGTTTTAACGGACACGAGAAAGGTAGGGCTTGTAGTTTTGCCCCACAACCTTTTACCTCAAGGGTAATGTCAACAGATAATAATTCATGCTCCCCACATCCAATTAGATATATATATATATATATATATATATATATATATATATATATATATATATATATATATATATATATATATATATATATATATATATATATATATATATATATATATATATATATATCATGTTCTTTCCAACATGCTGAGCTTGCCAAAGGATAAAATGAAAAAGGAAAGGTGAAGATCACCGTGACTCTTGCATAAAGTAGAGGATAATAATAAAAGATTGGCCCTTCGCAGAGGGAAGCAGAGGTTGCCATGCGCTTTTATGGTTGCATGCACAAAATCTTAATGTAAAAGAACATCACTTTATATTGCCCCTTGTATGTGAACCTTTATTATGCAGTCCGTCGCTTTTATTGCGTCCACAACAAGTTCATACAAAGCTTATTTCTCTGCACTAATAAGTTATGCATATTTAAAGAGCAATTTTTATTGCTTGCACCGATGACAACTTACTTGAAGGATCTTACTCAATCCATAGGTAGATACGGTGGACTCTCGTGGCTAAACTGGTTTAAGGGTATTTGGAAGCACAAGTAGTATCTCTACTTGATGCTGAGAATTTGGCTAGCATGAGGGGTAAGGCAAGCTCAACGTGTTAGAGGAACCATGAAAACATACTTTATCTCAGATACAAGAAAACATAACTCATTACGATGTCTTCCTTGTCCAACATCTACTCTTTAGCATGTCATATTTTAATGAGTGCTCCCAATCATAAAAGATGTCAATGATAATATATCTATATGTGAAACCTCTCTCTCCTTATTACTTCCTATTAATTGCAACGATGACCAAAGCTATATTTGCCAACTCCCAACAACTTTTAATCATCATACTCTTTTTATGTGAATTCATTACTCTCAATAAGATCAATATGAACTCTTTGTTTCTTTTTATTCTTTTCTTTATTCACCCAAGATCATGGCAAAGTAATCAAGCCCTTGACTCAACACTAATCTTTATTATATATAGCTCACGAACTCGATTGCATAGAGGGATCATAAAGCAAAACTCAAAACTAGATCGTGCCATGACTTTATTCTACTAAATCAAGATACTACTAATAGGATCAAACTAAGAAAAACGGTAAAGATAGGAGTTGTGATGGTGATACGATACCGGGGCACCTCCCCCAAGCTTGGCAGTTGCCAAGGGGAGTGCCCATACCCATGTGATTATATCTCCTTCTTTGTTGTTGGCAGTGGAGGTGTTGTTGATGATGGAAGCTTGTCATCCACCTTCCATGGCATAGGCTCACCCTCATAGAAGGATGATCGAGTCTTTGGAATCCTCAAATCTGCAACGAAAATAGTTCGAAACAAAAACAGAGGATATTTGCGTGATACGGTCGTCAAAACCTTCGGGAGAATATATAATGAATTTTTACCAACCAAAATACGTATCGTGCAAGAAAACGGAGTCCGGAGGGCACACGAGGTGCTCACGAGGTAGGGGCGCGTGCCCAGGGGGGTAGGGCGCGCCCTCCACCCTCGTGGAGGCCTCGTGTCCTCCCCGGACTGCTACTTATTTTTCTATTTTTCTAAATATTCCAAAACGGAGAAATATTGCTTTAAAAATTATTTTGGGGTCGGTTTACTTACCGTACCACATACCTATTCCTTTTCGGAGTCTGGAACGTTCTGGAAAGTGTCCCTTATGTATTCCTCCGGGGTTGGTTTCAATAATATTGGTTTCAACATTTATGGGATTACCTGAGATATAATGTTTGATTCTTTGACCGTTTACCACCTTCGGATTTGTGCCTGCAAAGTTGTTGATTTTTATGGCACCGGAACAATGGACCTCCTCGATAACGTAAGGACCTTCCCAGTTGGAGAGAAATTTTCCTGCAAAAAATCTTAAACGAGAGTTGTATAGTAATACATAATCACCTACATTAAACTCACGCTTTTGTATCCTTTTGTCATGCCATCTTTTAACATTTTCTTTAAATAACTTGGCATTTTCATAGGCTTGGGTTCTCCATTCATCAAGTGAGCTAATATCAAATAACCTCTTCTCACCGGCAAGTTTGAAATCATAGTTGAGCTCTTTAATAGCCCAATATGCCTTATGTTCTAATTCGAGAGGTAAGTGACATGCTTTTCCATAAACCATTTTATACCGAGACATACCCATAGGATTCTTATATGCAGTTCTATAGGCCCATAACGCATCATCAAGTTTCTTGGACCAATTCTTTCTAGACCTATTAACAGTCTTTTGCAAAACTAATTTGAGCTCTCTATTACTCAATTCTACTTGACCACTAGACTGCGGGTGATATGGAGATGCAATTCTATGATTAACATCATATTTAGCCAGCATTTTACGGAAAGCACCATGAATAAAGTGTGAACCACCATCAGTCATTAAATATCTAGGGACTCCAAACCTCGGAAACTTCCTTAAGCATTTTAATAGAAGTGTTATGATCAGCACTACTAGTTGGAATAGCTTCTACCCACTTAGTAACGTAATCAACAACAACTAAAATATGTGTAAATCCATTTGAGGCAGGAAAAGGTCCCATATAATCAAAGCCCCAAACATCAAATGGTTCAATAACAAGTGAATAATTCATAGGCATTTATTGACGTCTACTAATATTACTAATTCTTTGACATTCATCACAAGACAAAACAAACTTACGGGCATCCTTGAAGAGAGTAGGCCAATAAAAACCAGATTTCAATACCTTATGTGCAGTTCTATCTCCAGCGTGGTGTCCTCCATAAGCTTCGGAGTGACACTTGCGTAGGATATGTTCCTGTTCATGCTCAGGTACACAACGTCTAATAACACCATCTACTCCTTCTTTATAAAGATGTGGATCATCCCAAAAGTAATGTCTCAAATCATAAAAGAACTTTTTCTTTTGTTGGTATGTGAAGCTAGGTGGTATAAATTTAGCAACAATATAATTAGCATAATCAGCATACCATGGAGTGCTACGAGAAGTGATTATGACATTTAATTGTTCATCAGGAAAGCTATCATCAATAGGTAGTGGGTCATCAAGAACATTCTCTAACCTAGATAAGTTGTCTGCAACTGGGTTCTCAGCTCCTTTTCTATCAACAATATGCAATCAAATTCTTGCAGCAGGAGAACCCATCTAATAAGTCTAGGTTTAGCATCTTTCTTTTCCATAAGATATTTAATAGCAGCATGATCGGTGTGAATAGTTACTTTAGAATCAACAATATAGGGTCTGAATTTATCACAGGCAAACACAACTGCTAAGAGTTCCTTTTCAGTAGTAGCATAATTTCTTTGAGCATTGTCTAGAGTCTTACTAGCATAATGGATAACATTTAATCTCTTATCAACTCTTTGCCCTAGAACAGCACCTACAACATAATCACTAGCATCACACATAATTTCAAAGGGTAAATTCCAATCAGGTGGCTGAACAATAGGTGCAGAGACTAATGCTTTATTAAGTATTTCAAATGCTTCTACACAATCATCATCAAAGACAAATGGTACATCTTTTTGTAATAAATTAGTCAGAGGACGAGAGATTTTTGAGAAGTCCTTAATGAACCTCCTATAAAATCCAGCGTGACCAAGGAAACTTCTTATACCTTTCATGTCCTTGGGACATGGCATCTTTTCAATAGCATCAACCTTGGCTTTATCAACTTCAATACCTCTTTCAGAAACTTTGTGCCCCAAGACAATACCTTCATTAACCATAAAGTGGCACTTTTCCCAATTCAAGACAAGATTAGTTTCTTCACATCTCTGCAAAAGTCGATCAAGATTGCTCAAGCAATCATCAAAAGAGGAACCATAGACGGAAAAGTCGTCCATGAAAACCTCACAAATCTTTTCACAAAAATTAGAGAATATAGCCATCATGCATCTATAACCGTAGACTTACCCACTGACTATCAGCAACGGGATAAATTATACCTGCCTCCAAAAGCTTGAGTATTTCTTTTCTTACCACTTCTTTCATTTTAGGATTCAAACGTCGTTGAGGATCACGAACTGGTTTGGCATCCGCTTCCAAGTTTATTTTATGTGGGCATAGAGTGGGACTAATGCCCTTAAGATCATCAAGAGTATATCCAATAGCGGCACGGTGCTTCTTCAGAGTTTTCAATAATCTTTCTTCTTCATGCTCTGAAAGGTTAGCACTAATAATAACAGGATATATTTTCTTTTCATCAAGATAAGCATATTTAAGATTATCAGGCAATGGTTTGAGCTCAAACACGGGATCACCCTTGGGTGGAGGAGGATCCCCTAGGATTTCAACAGGCAAATTGTGTTGCAGAATAGGTTCCTGTTTAAAGAATACTTCATCTATTTCCCTTCTTTCATTCATGAACATCTCATTTTCATGGTCTAGCAAATAGTGTTCTAAAGGATCACTAGGAGGTACGGCAATAGAAGCAAGACCAATAATTTCATCCTTACAAGGCAATTCTTCCTCACGATGTTGTTTACTAAATTTAGAGAAATTAAACTCATGAACTATATCATCCAAGCCAACAGTAACAACATTCTTTTTGCAGTCTATCGTAGCATTAACAGTATTCAAGAAGGGTCTACCAAAAATAATGGGACAAAAGCTATCTTGTGGAGAACCAAGAACAAGGAAATCAGCGGGATATTTGGTTTTTCCACACAAGACTTCAACATCTCTAACAATTCCCATTGCAGATATAGTATCTCTATTGGCAATTTAATTGTGACATCAATATCTTCTAACTCAGCAGGTGTGATATCATGCATAATTTATTTATATAAGTCAATGGGTATAACACTAGCACCTAGCACCCATATCACATAAGCCATGATAACAATGATCTCCTATTTTAACAGAAATAACAGGCACGCCTACCACAGCTCTATGTTTCTCTCTATCACAGGGTTTAGCAATTCTAGCAGTTTCACTAGAGAATTGAATGACATGCCCATCAATATTATCAGACAAGAGATCTTTAACAATAGCAATATTAGGTTCTACTTTGACTTGCTCAGGAGGTGTATAAGTTCTAGTATTGCTTTTATGAACAACAGTTGAAGCTTTAGCATGATCCTTTACTCTAATAGGGAAAGGTGGTTTCTCAACATAAGAGGTGGGAACAATAGGATCATTATAAGTGATAGTCTCTTCTTCAACTTTAATAGGTGCAGCTACTTTTACTTCTATGGGAGGATGATATTTAAACCACTTCTCCTTGGGGAGATTAACATAAGTAGCAAAAGATTCACAGAAAGAAGCTACTATCTCAGAGTCAAGTCCATATTTAGTGCTAAACTTACGGAAAATATCGGTATCCATAAAAGATTTAACACAATCAAACTTAGGTGTCATACCTGACTCCTTACCTTCGTCGAGGTCCCAATGTTCAGAGTTGCGTTTAATTATCTCCAATAAATTCCATCTGAATTCAATAGTCTTCATCATAAAGGAGCCAGCACAAGAAGTATCGAGCATGGTTTCATTATTATGAGAAAGCCGAGCATAAAATCTTTGCATAATTATTTCTCTTGGAAGCTCATGATTGGGGCATGAATATAACATTGATTTAAGCCTCCCCCAAGCTTGAGCGATGCTTTCTCCTTCGCGAGGCCAAAACTTATATATATAATTGCGATCACGATGAACAAGATGCATAGGGTAATACTTTTGATGAAATTCCAATATCACTCTTTTATAGTTCCATGATCTCGTATCATCACATAGCCTATACCATGTCAATGCGTCTCCCTCCAAAGATAAAGGGAAAGCCTTATTCTTAACAACATCATCGGGTATACCTGCAAGCTTAAATAATCCACAAATATCATCCACATAGCGTAGATGCTTGTCAGGATGCTTTGTTCCATCTCCTGTAAAAGTATTAGCCAGCAGTTTCTCCATAATACCCGAAGGAAATTCAAAAGGAGTTTCATTTTCAATAGGTTCAGTAGGTTGAGGAGCAACTCTTTGCTCTACTGGACGGGGTGAAGATACCCCGAACAAGCCCCTCAGAGATTCACTTTCCACAGTAACAAGTGACAGAAAATTTCAGCACACTATATAAATTTTTCCTTACCAAATTCCACTTACCAAAGGCGCTACACTCCCCGGCAATGGTGCCAGAAAAGAGTCTTGATGACCCACAAGTATAGGGGATCTATCGTAGTCCTTTCGATAAGTAAGAGTGTCGAACCCAACGAGGAGCAGAAGGAAATGATAAGCGGTTTTCAGCAAGGTATTCTTTGCAAGTACTGAAATAAGTGATAACAGATAGTTTTGTGATAAGATAAATTGTAACGAGCAACAAGTAACAAAAGTAAATAAAGTGCAGCAAGGTGGCCCAATCCTTTTGTAGAAAAGGACAAGCCAGAACAAACTCTTATAATAGGAAAAGCGCTCCCGAGGACACATGGGAATATCGTCAAGCTAGGTTTCATCACGCTCATATGATTCAAGTTCGGTACTTTGATAATTTGATATGTGGGTGGACCGGTGCTTGGGTACTGCCCTTACTGGGACAAGCATCCCACTTATGATTAACCTCTATTGCAATCATCCGCAACTACAACAAAAGTATTAACGTAAACCTAACCATAGCATGAAACATATGGATCCAAATCAGCCCCTTACGAAGTACGCATAAACTAGGGTTTAAGCTTCTGTCACTCTAGCAACCCATCATCTACTTCTTACTTCCCAATGCCTTCCTCTAGGCCCAAAGAATGGTGAAGTGTTATGTAGCCGACGTTCACATAACACCACTAGAGGTTAGACAACATACATCTTATCAAAATATCGAACGAATACCAAATTCACATGACTACTAATAGCAAGACTTCTCCCTTGACCTCAGGAACAAACGTAACTACTCACAAAGCATATTCATGTTCATAATCAGAGGGGTAATAATGTGCATAAAGGATCTGAACATATGATCTTCCACCAAATAAACCAACTAGCATCAACTACAAGGAGTAATCAACACTACTAGCAACCTACTAGCACCAATCCCGGACTTGGAGACAAGAATTGGATACAAGAGATGAACTGGGGTTTGGAGATGAGATGGTCTTGGTGAAGATGTTGATGGAGATTGCCCTCTCCCGATGAGAGGAGTGTTGGTGATGGTGATGACGATGATTTCCCCCCGAGGGAAGTGTCCCCGCAGAACAGCTCTGCGGAGCCCTACATTGGTTCCGCAAGGTTCCGCCTCGTGGCGTGAGTCTCGCCCCAAAGGTTGCTTCTTATTTTTTCTCATCGAAAGACTTCATATAGGAGAAGATGGGCGCCGGAGAGCCACCGGGGGCCCATGAGGTAGAGGGCGCCCGGGGAGGGCATGCCCCCACCCTCGTGAGCAGGGTGTGGGCCCCCTGGCCTTCATCTTTGATGATGATTTTTCTTTATTTATTTTAAGATATTCCGTGGAGTTTCAGGACTTTTGGAGTTGCGCAGAATAGGTCTCCTATATTTGCTCCTTTTCGGCCGAATTCCATTTGCAAGCATCCCCCTCTTCATGGTAAACCTCGTAAAATAAGAGAGAATAGCCATAAGTATTGTGACATATCGTGAAATAACAGCCCATAATGCGATAAATATCGATATAAAAGCATGATGCAAAATGGACGTATCACCCTCTGGTGCTGCCGTCGTCGTTGCAGCAAAGGTCGATGACATCTGTTGCTCCGTACTTGTACATCTCGTACAATCGGCGCTCCTCCTTGATTAAGTAGATATACCCATATCTGCTCAAATCATCTGTGAAGGTGAGAAAATAACGATATCCGCCACGAGCCTCAACATTCATCGGACCACATACATCTGTATGTATGATTTCCAACAAATCTGTTGCTCTCTCCATAGTTCCGGAGAACGGTGTTTTAGTCATCTTGCCCATGAGGCACGGTTCGCAAGTACCAAGTGATTCATAATCAAGTGATTCCGAAGTCCATCAAGATGGAGTTTCTTCATGCGTTTTAATCGATATGACCTAAACGGCGGTGCCACAAATAAGTTGCACTATCATTATCAACTCTGCATCTTTTGGCTTCAACATTATGAATATGTGTATCACTACTATCGAGATTCAATAAAAATAGACCACTCTTCAAGGGTGCATGACCATAAAAGATATTACTCATATAAATAGAACAACCATTATTCTCTGATTTAAATGAATAACCGTCTCGCATTAAACAAGATCCAGATATAATGTTCATGCTCAACGCTGGCACCAAATAACAATTATTCGGTCTAAAACTAATCCCGAAGGTAGATGTAGAGGTAGCGTGCCGACCGCGATCACATCGACTTGGAACCGTTCCCACGCGCATCGTCACCTCGTCCTGGCGATGCTCGCTTATTCCGTAGTCCCTGTTTTGAGTTGCAAATATTAGCAACAGAACCAGTATCAAATACCCAGGTGCTACTACGAGCTCTAGTTAGGTACACATCAATAACATGTATATCACATATACCTTTGCTCACTTTGCCATCCTTCTTATCCGCCAAATACTTGGGGCAGTTCCGCTTCCAGTGTCCAGTCTGCTTGCAGTAGAAGCACTCAGTTTCAGGCTTAGGTCCAGACTTGGGTTTCTTCTCTTGAGCAGCAACTTGCTTGCCGTTCTACTTGAAGTTCCCCTTCTTCTTTCCTTTGCCCTTCTTCTTGAAACTAGTGGTCTTGTTGACCATCAACACTTGATGCTCCTTCTTGATTTCTACCTGCACGGCTTTCAGCATCGCGAAGAGCTCGGGAATAGTCTTGTTCATCCCTTGCATATTATAGTTCATCACGAAGCTCTTGTAGCTTGGTGGCAGTGATTGGAGAATTCTGTCAATGACACTATCATCAGGAAGATTAACTCCCAGTTGAATCAAGTGGTTATTATACCCAGACATTCTGAGTATGTGTTCACTGACAGAACTATTCTCCTCCATCTTGCAGCTATAGAACTCATTGGAGACTTCATATCTCTCAATGCGGGCATTTGCTTGAAATATTAACTTCAACTCCTGGAACATCTCATATGCTCCATGACATTCAAAACGTCGTTGAAGACCCGGTTCCAAGCCGTAAAGCATGGCACACTGAACTATAGAGTAGTCATCAGCTTTGCTCTGCCAGACATTCTTAACGTCGTCGGTTGCATCAGAGCGCAGTTGGCACCCAGCGGTGCTTCGGGGCGTAACTCTTACATGCAGCAATGAGGATAATCCTCGAGGTTACGGACCCGATCCGTGTAATTGCTACCATCATCTTTCAACTTTGCTTTCTCAAGGAACGCATTAAAATTCAACGGAACAACAACACGAGCCATCTATCTACAAACAAACATAGACAAGCAAGATACTATCAGGTACTAAGTTCATGATAAATTTAAGTTCAATTAATCATATTACTTCAGAACTCCCACTTAGACAGACATCTCTCTAGTCATCTAAGTGATCACGTGATCCAAATCAACTAAACCATAACCGATCATCACGTGAGATGGAGTAGTTTTCAATGGTGAACATCACTATGTTGATCATATCTACTATATGATTCACGCTCGACCTTTCGGTCTCTATGTTCCGAGGCCATATCTGCATATGCTAGGCTCGTCAAGTTTAACCTGAGTATTCTGCATGTGCAAAACTAGCTTGCACACGTTGTAGATGGACGTAGAGCTTATCACACCCGATCATCACGTGGTGTCTCGGCACGACGAACTTTGGCAACGGTGCATACTCAGGGAGAACACTTCTTGATAATTTTAGTGAGAGATCATCTTAAAATGCTACCGTCAATCAAAGCAAGATAAGATGCATAAAGGATAAACATCACATGCAATCAATATAAGTGATATGATATGGCCATCATCATCTTGTGCTTGTGATCTCCATCTTCGAAGCACCGTCATGATCACCATCGTCACCAGCGCGACACCTTGATCTCCATCATAGCATCGTTGTCGTTACGCCATCTATTGCTTCTACGACTATCGCTACCGCTTAGTGATAAAGTAAAGCAATTACAGGGCATTTGCATTTCATACAATAAAGCGACAACCATATGGCTCTTGCCAGTTGCCGATAACTTCGGTTACAAAACATGATCATCTCATACAATAAAATATAGCATCACGTCTTGACCATATCACATCACAACATGCCCTGCAAAAACAAGTTAGACGTCCTCTACTTTGTTGTTGCAAATTTTACGTGGCTGCTACGGGCTTAGCAAGAACCGTTCTCACCTACGCATCAAAACCACAACGATAGTTCGCCAAATAGACTCCGTTTTCACCTTCGCAAGGACTGGGCGTAGCCACACTCAGTTCAACTAAAGTGAGAGAGACAGACACCCGCCAGCCACCTTTAAGCACGAGTGCTCGTAACGGTGAAACCAGTCTCGCGTAAGCGTACGCGTAATGTCGGTCCGGGCCGCTTCATCTCACAATACCGCTGAACCAAAGTATGACATGCTGGTAGGCAATATGACTTATATCGTCCACAACTCACTTGTGTTCTACTCGTGCATATAACATCAACGCATAAAACCTAGGCTCGGATGCCACTGTTGGGGAACGTAGTAATTTCAAATAATTCCTACGTACACGCAAGATCATGGTGATGGCATAGCAAAGAGAGGTCCACCTACCCTCGTAGACCGTAAGCGGAAGCGTTAGCACAACGCGGTTGATGTAGTCGTACGTCTTCACGATCCGACCGATCCAAGCACCGAACGTATGGAGCCTCCGAGTTCAGCACACTTTCAGCTCGATGACGATCTCCGGCCCTCCGATCCAGCAAAGGCTCCGGAGATGAGTTCCGTCAGCACGACGGTGTGGTGATGATGATGATGTTCTACCGGCGCAAGGCTTCGCCTAAGCTCCGTGATGATATGACCGAGGTGGAATATGGTGGAAGGGGGCACCGCACACGGCTAAGGAACGATCCGTAGATCAACTTGTGTGTCTATGGGGTGCCCCCTGCCCTCGTATATAAAGGAGCCAGGGGGAGGAGGCCCCGCCTAAGGGGCGCGCAGGGGGAGTCCTACTCCCACCGGGAGTAGGACTCCCTTTTCCAAGTTGGAGTAGGAGAGAAGGGGAAAGAGGAGGAGGAGGGAAGGAAAGGGGCGCCACCCCTTCCTTGTCCTATTCGGACTAGGAGGGGGAGGGGCGCGCGGCCCCCTCCTTGCTCCTTCCTCTTCTCCCTCTTGGCCCATGTAGGCCCATTAATCCCCCGGGGGGTTCCGGTAACCTCCCGGTACTCCGATAAAATGCCGATTTCACCCGGAACCATTCCGATGTCCAAACATAGGCTTCCAATATATCAATCTTTATGTCTCGACCATTCCGAGACTCCTCGTCATGTCCCTGATCACATCCGGGACTCCGAACAAACTTCGGTACATCAAAACTTATAAACTCATAATAAAACTGTCATCGAAACGTTAAGCGTGCGGACCCTACGGGTTCGAGAACTATGTAGACATGACCTAAAACCATTCTCGGTCAATAACCAATAGCGGGACCTGGATGCCCATATTGGTTCCTACATATTCTACGAAGATCTTTATCGGTCAAACCGCATAACAACATACGTTGTTCCCTTTGTCATCGGTATGTTACTTGCCCAAGATTTGATCGTCGGTATCCAATACCTAGTTCAATCTCGTTACTGGCAAGTCTCTTTACTCGTTCCGTAATACATCATCTCATAACTAACTCATTAGTTACATGCTTGCAAGGCTTAGGTGATGAGTATTACCGAGAGGGCCCAGAGATACCTCTCCGACAATCGGAGTGACAAATCCTAATCTCGAATTATGCCAACTCAACATGTACCTTCGGAAACACCTGTAGAGCACCTTTATAATCACCCAGTTACGTTGTGACGTTTGGTAGCACACAAAGTGTTCTTCCGGTATACGGGAGTTGCACAATCTCATAGTTGCAGGAACTTTGTATAAGTCATGAAGAAAGCAATAGCAGTATACTAAATGATCAAGTGCTAGGCTAACGGAATGGGTCATGTCAATCACATCATTCTCCTAATGATGTGATCCCATTAATCAAATGACAACACATGTCTATGGTCAGGAAACATAACCATCTTTGATTAATGAGCTAGTCAAGTAGAGGCATACTAGTGACTATAGTTTTGTCTATGTATTCACACATGTATCATGTTTCCGGTTAATACAATTCTAGCATGAATAATAAACATTTATCATGATATGAGGAAATAAATAATAACTTCATTATTGCCTCTAGGGCATATTTCTTTCAGTCTCCCACTTGCACTAGAGTCAATAATCTAGATTACATAGTAATGATTCTTACACCCATGGAGTCTTGGTGCTGATCATGTTTTGCTCTTGAGAGAAGCTTAGTCAACGGGTCTGCAACATTCAGATCCGTATGTATCTTGCAAATCTCTATGTCTCCCACTTCGACTTGGTCCCGAATGGAATTGAAGCGTCTCTTGATGTGCTTGGTCCTCTTGTGAAATCTGGATTCCTTTGCCAAGGCAATTGCACCAGTATTGTCATAGAAGATCTTCATTGGTCCCGATGCACTAGGTATGACAACTAGATCGGAAATGAACTCCTTCATCCAGACTCCTTCATTCGCTGCTTCAGAAGCAGCTATGTACTCCGCTTCACATGTAGATCCTGCCACGACGCTTTGTTTAGAACCGCACCAACTTACAGCTCCACCGTTTAATAAAAACACGTATCTGGTTTGCGATTTAGAATCGTCCGGATCAGTGTCAAAGCTTGCATCGACGTAACCATTTACGACTAGCTCTTTGTCACCTCCATATCGAGAAACATATCATTAGTCCTTTTCGTATTTGGGATGTTCTTGACCGCTGTCCGATGATCCACTCTGGATTACTTTGGTACCTTCCGCCAAGCTTATTGCTAAGCATACATCAGTCAGTACACAACATTGCATACATGATAGAGCCTATGGCTGAAGCATAGGGAACATTTTTCATTTTCTCTCTATCTTCTGCTATGGTCGGGCATTGAGTTTGACTCAACTTCACACCTTGTAGCACATGCAAGAATCCTTTCTTTGCCTGATCCATTTTGAACTTCTTCAAAATTTTGTCAAGGTAAGTGCTTTGTGAAAGTCCTATTAAGCGTCTTGATCTATCCCTATAGATCTTGATGCCCAATATGTAAGCAGCTTCACCGAGGTCTTTCATTGAAAAACTTTTATTCAAGTATCCCTTTATGCTATCTAGAAATTCTATATCATTTCCAATTAATAATATGTCATCGGCATATAAAACTAGAAATGCTACAGAGCTCCCACTCACTTTCTTGTAAATACAGGCTTCTCCAAAAGTCTGTATAAAACCATATGCTTTGATCACACTATCAGAGCGTTTATTCCAACTCCGAGATGCTTGCACCAGTCCATAAATGGAACGTTGGAGCTTACATACTTTGTTAGTACCTTTTGGATCAACAAAACCTTCCGGTTGCATCATATACAACTCTTCTTCTAGAAATCCATTCAAGAATGTAGTCTTGACATCCATTTGCCAAATTTCATAATCATGAAATGCAGCAATAGCTAACATGATTCGGACAGACTTAAGCATCGCTACGGGTGAGAAAGTCTCATCGTAGTCAACCCCTTGAACTTGTCGAAAACCTTTCGCAACAAGTCAAGCTTTATAGACAGTTACATTACCATCAACGTCAGTCTTCTTCTTAAAGATCCATTTATTCTCAATGGCTTGCCGATCATTGGGCAAGTCAACCAAAGTCCATACTTTGTTTTCATACATGGATCCCATCTCAGATTTCATGGCCTCTAGCCATTTTGCGGAATCTGGGCTCATCATCGCTTCCTCATAGTTCGTAGGTTCATCATGGTCAAGTAACATGACTTCCAAAACAGGATTACCGTACCACTCTGGTGCGGATCTCACTCTGGTAGACCTACGAGGTTCAGCAGAAACTTGATCTGAAGTTTCATGATCAATATCATTAGCTTCCTCACTAATTGGTGTAGTCGTCACAGGAACCGGTTCTCGTGATGAACTACTTTCCAATAAGGGAGTAGATACAGATATCTCATCAAGTTCTACTTTCCTCCCACTCACTTCTTTCGAGAGAAACTCCTTCTCTAGAAAGGATCCATTCTTAGCAACGAATGTCTTGCCTTCGGATCTGTGATAGAAGGTGTATCCAATGATCTCTTTTGGATATCCTATGAAGACACATTTCTCGATTTGGGTTCGAGCTTATCGGTTGAAGTTTCTTCACATAAGCATCGCAGCCCCAAACTTTAAGAAACGACAACTTTGGTTTCTTGCCAAACCACAGTTCATAAGGTGTCGTCTCAACGGATTTTGATGGTGCCCTATTTAACGTGAATGCGGCCGTCTCTAAAGCATAACCCCAAAATGATAGCGGTAAATCGGTAAGAGACATCATAGATCGCACCATATCAAGTAAAGTACGATTACGACGTTCGGACACACCATTTCGTTGTGGTGTTTTGGGTGGTGTGAGTTGTGAAACTATTCCGCATTGTTTCAAATGTAAACCAAACTCGTAACTCAAATATTCTCCTCCACGATCAGATCGTAGAAACTTTATTTTCTTGTTACGATGATTTTCCACTTCACTCTGAAATTCTTTGAACTTTTCAAATGTTTCAGACTTGTGCTTCATTAAGTAGATATACCCATATCTGCTCAAATCATCTGTGAAGGTGAGAAAATAACGATATCCGCCACGAGCCTCAACATTCATCGGACCACATACATCTGTATGTATGATTTCCAACAAATCTGTTGCTCTCTCCATAGTTCCGGAGAACGGTGTTTTAGTCATCTTGCCCATGAGGCACGGTTCGCAAGTACCAAGTGATTCCAGAAGTCCATCAGTATGGAGTTTCTTCATGCGTTTTACACCGATATGACCTAAACGGCAGTGCCACAAATAAGTTGCACTATCATTATCAACTCTGCATCTTTTGGCTTCAACATTATGAATATGTGTATCACTACTATCGATATTCAATAAAAATAGACCACTCTTCAAGGGTGCATGACCATAAAAGATATTACTCATATAAATAGAACAACCATTATTCTCTGATTTAAATGAATAACCGTCTCGCATTAAACAAGATCCAGATATAATGTTCATGCTCAACGCTGGCACCAAATAACAATTATTTAGGTCTAAAACTAATCCCGAAGGTAGATGTAGAGGTAGCATGCCGACCGCGATCACATCGACTTTGGAACCGTTTCCCACGCGCATCATCACCTCGTCCTTGGGCTGCTCGCTTATTCCGTAGTCCTGTTTGAGTTGCAAATATTAGCACAGAACCAGTATCAAATACCAGTGCTACTACGAGCTCTAGTTAGGTACACATCAATAACATGTATATCACATATACCTTTGCTCACTTTGCCATCCTTCTTATCCGCCAAATACTTGGGGCAGTTCCGCTTCGGTGTCAGTCTCGCTTGTAGTAGAAGCACTCGGTTTCGAGCTTAGGTCCGGACATGGGTTTCTTCTCTTGAGCAGCAACTTGCTTGCCGTTCTTCTTGAAGTTCCCTTCTTCTTCCCTTTGCCCTTCTTCTTGAAACTAGTGGTCTTGTTGACAATCAACACTTGATGCTCCTTCTTGATTTCTACCTCCATGCTTTCAAAGATCTCGAAGAGCTCGGGAATAGTCTTGTTCATCCCTTGCATATTATAGTTCATCACGAAGCTCTTGTAGCTTGGTGGCGTGATTGGAGAATTTCATCAATGACACTATCATCGGAAGATTAACTCCCGGTTGAATCAAGTGGTTATTATACCCGGACATTACGAGTATGTGTTCACCGACGAACTATTCTCCTCCATCTTGCAGCTATAGAACTTATTGGAGACTTCATATCTCTCAATCCGGGCATTTGCTTGAAATATTAACTTCAACTCCTGGAACATCTCATATGCTCCATGACGTTCAAAACGTCATTGAAGACCCGGTTCCAAGCCGTAAAGCATGGCACACTAAACTATAGAGTAGTTATCAGCTTTGCTCTGCGGACATTCTTAATGTCGTCGGTTGCATCAAGCAGCAGTTGGCACCCAGCGGTGCTTCGGGGCGTAACTCTTACGTGCAGCAATGAGGATAATCCTCGAGTTCTGGACCCGATCCGTGTAATTGCTACCATCTTCTTTCAACTTTGCTTTCTCAAGGAACGCATTAAAATTCAACGAAACAACATCACGAGCCATCTATCTACAAACAAACATAGACAAGCAAGATACTATCAGGTACTAAGTTCATGATAAATTTAAGTTCAATTAATCATATTACTTAAGAACTCCCACTTAGACAGACATCTCTCTAGTCATCTAAGTGATCACGTGATCCAAATCAACTAAACCATAACCGATCATCACGTGAGATGGAGTAGTTTTCAATGGTGAACATCACTATGTTGATCATATCTACTATATGATTCACGCTCGACCTTTCGGTCTCTGTGTTCCGAGGCCATATCTGCATATGCTAGGCTCGTCAAGTTTAACCCGAGTATTCTGCGTGGCAAAACTGGCTTGCACCGTTGTAGATGGATGTAGAGCTTATCACACCGATCATCACGTGGTGTCTCGGCACGACGAACTTTGGCAACGGTGCATACTCAGGGAGAACACTTCTTGATAATTTTAGTGAGAGATCATCTTAAAATGCTACCGTCAATCAAAGCAAGATAAGATGCATAAAGGATAAACATCACATGCAATCAATATAAGTGATATGATATGGCCATCATCATCTTGTGCTTGTGATCTCCATCTTCGAAGCACCGTCATGATCACCATCGTCACCGGCGCGACACCTTGACCTCCATCGTAGCATCGTTGTCGTTATGCCATCTATTGCTTCTACGACTATCGCTACCACTTAGTGATAAAGTAAAGCAATTATAGGGCGTTTGCATTTCATACAATAAAGCGACAACCATATGGCTCCTGCCAATTGCCGATAACTTCGGCTACAAAACATGATCATCTCATACAATAAAATATAGCATCACGTCTTGACCATATCACATCACAACATGCCCTGCAAAAACAAGTTAGATGTCCTCTACTTTGTTGTTGCAAATTTTACGTGGCTGCTACGGGCTTAGCAAGAACCGTTCTCACCTACGCATCAAAACCACAACGATAGTTCGTCAAATAGACTCCGTTTTAACCTTCGCAAGGACCGGGCGTAGCCACACTCGGTTCAACTAAAGTGAGAGAGACAGACACCTGCCAGCCACCTTTAAGCACGAGTGCTCGTAACGGTGAAACCAGTCTCGCGTAAGCGTACGCGTAATGTCGGTCCGGGCCGCTTCATCTCACAATACCGCTGAACCAAAGTATGACATGCTGGTAGGCAGTATGACTTATATCGTCCACAACTCACTTGTGTTCTACTCGTGCATATAACATCAACGCATAAAACCTAGGCTCGGATGCCACCGTTGGGGAACGTAGTAATTTCAAAAAAATTCCTACGTACACGCAAGATCATGGTGATGGCATAGCAACGAGAGGGGAGAGTGTTCGTCCACGTACCCTCGTAGACCGTAAGCGGAAGCGTTAGCACAACACGGTTGATGTAGTCATACGTCTTCACGATCCGACCGATCCAAGCACCGAACGTACGGACCCTCCGAGTTCAGCACACGTTCAGCTCGATGACGATCTCCGGCCCTCCGATCCAGCAAAGGCTCCGGAGATGAGTTCCGTCAGCAGGACGGCGTGGTGACGATGATGATGTTCTATCGGCGCAGGCTTCGCCTAAGCTCGCGACGATATGACCGAGGTGGAATATGGTGGAAGGGGCACCGACACGGCTAAGGAACGATCCGTAGATCAACTTGTGTGTCTATGGGGTGCCCCGCCTCGTATATAAAGGAGCCAGGGGGGAGGAGGCCGCCGGCCTAAGGGGCGCGCCAAGGGGGGAGTCCTACTCCCACCGGGAGTAGGACTCCCCTTTTCCAAGTTGGAGTAGGAGAGAAGGGGGAAAGAGGAGGAGGAGGGGAAGGAAAGGGGGGGCGCCACCCCCTTCCCTTGTCCTATTCGGACTAGGAGGGGGAGGGGCGCGCGGCCCCCTCCTTGCTCCTTCCTCTTCTCCCTCTTGGCCCATGTAGGCCCATTAATCCCCCGGGGGGTTCCGGTAACCTCCCGGTACTCCGGTAAAATGCCGATTTCACCCGGAACCATTCGATGTCCAAACATAGGCTTCCAATATATCAATCTTTATGTCTCGACCATTCCGAGACTCCTCGTCATGTCCCTGATCACATCCGGGACTCCGAACAAACTTCGGTACATCAAAACTTATAAACTCATAATAAAACTGTCATCGAAACGTTAAGCGTGCGGACCCTACGGGTTCGAGAACTATGTAGACATGACCTAAAACCATTCTCGGTCAATAACCAATAGCGGGACCTGGATGCCCATATTGGTTCCTACATATTCTACGAAGATCTTTATCGGTCAAACCGCATAACAACATACGTTGTTCCTTTGTCATCGGTATGTTACTTGCGAGATTTGATCGTCGGTATCCAATACCTAGTTCAATCTCACATTGGCAAGTCTCTTTACTCGTTCCGTAATACATCATCTCATAACTAACTCATTAGTTACATGCTTGCAAGGCTTAGGTGATGAGTATTACCGAGAGGGCCCAGAGATACCTCTCCGACAATCGGAGTGACAAATCCTAATCTCAAATTATGCCAACTCAACATGTACCTTCGAAAACACCTATAGAGCACCTTTATAATCACCCAGTTACGTTGTGACATTTGGTAGCACACAAAGTGTTCTTCCGGTATACGGGAGTTGCACAATCTCATAGTTGCAGGAACTTTGTATAAGTCATGAAGAAAGCAATAGCAGTATACTAAACGATCAAGTGCTAGGCTAATGGAATGGGTCATGTCAATCACATCATTCTCCTAATGATGTGATCCCATTAATCAAATGACAACACATGTCTATGGTCAGGAAACATAACCATCTTTGATTAATGAGCTAGTCAAGTAGAGGCATACTAGTGACTATAGTTTTGTCTATGTATTCACACATGTATCATGTTTCCGGTTAATACAATTCTAGCATGAATAATAAATATTTATCATGATATGAGGAAATAATAACTTCATTATTGCCTCTAGGGCATATTTCCTTCATCATGTGCCTCTTGCACCGCCAATATAGAAGAGCCAATCCAAATCTTCTCATGTGTTTCACAATCGGTGGTCTCCGCGACCCACGCCCCCCACCAACGCTACCGGACGTAAGATATTTCCTGTGTGACGGCGGCGGCGATGGGAGGTCAGTGAAACGGGAACCGCCGTCACAATAAGAGGAAGCACTACTGTGGGCATGGGCTCATGACTTTTCATGGCAACACGGATCCATGCGACGTCGAGGAGTGGCAGCAACTGGATCTGTCCATCTTTGGCGGCGCGACGGCGCTGGAGTGGATAGGGGTGGGGGTGGGGCGCGCACGGCGGGGCTTGGGCGGTGATGGAATGGAAAAGGAGGAGAGGTGGGGCGTCGATAAATTTTACTCCACGGATGGGTGGTCGAGTATATTTAAGGGTTGCAGCATTTGCAGCATAAAAAATATCGTCCACTAATGGATCGGTTTGGTGCCGGTTAGAGGAATAAAAAACACACATATTTTTTTGAGAAAGAAGAAAACATATTTCATACTCCTCTAGCCGAATAGTGGATCGGTTAAAGATGCTCTAAGGGTTAGTCCGTTGGTCAACTAGTAGCTATTTTTAGGCTAGTCATAGTGGGAGTAATATAGATAGCAACATACATGCCACGTAAGCAAAAAAGATGATGTGTCAAGTAATTAATGAGGAGAGAGGCAAATAGAGTAACATAATATGTTACCATCACATAACGCTTCCCAATGCAAAATGAATCCACAAAACAATAAATGAAGATGTATATGTTATCACACTTATGTTAGACTACCCACAGTGGAAGTAACATAGGTCTAGATAAAATAAACAGTGGGAGTAGTAACATCACATATATCTAGATAAAATAGATGATGTGGCAAGCAATAAATGAAAAAAAAGAGGCATGTGCTAACATAGCTAGTTACTGCTACTAGTATGAGTAACATCACACATATCAAGGCAAGATGAGTCTATAGCATAATAAATAAAGTATTGCATTTTACCACATACTCTATATGTTACTCCCCACTATAGACGTACTCCCTCTCTCTCAGTTTACAGGGCATGCGCGTACCCCTAGATCGTCAATTTGACCAACCTAATACAAGTCATATATTAACAAAAATATATCAATATAAACTTCAGATGTTCTATTTTCAAAAGCTATAATTTTTGTGTTATATAGTTTATTTTAGGGTGATAAAATTGACAACCTAGGTATACGCGTAGGACTTGTAAACTGAGACAGAGGGAGTAGTAACATAGAGTAGTAACATGAGCATGTTATTACTCTATGTTACTACCCATTGTGGCTAGTCTAAGTTATTCCCCACCCACTATGACTAGCCTTAGAGCGCTTTATATGAGTGGGGCAGCATGAAGAGCAAAGACGGGATCAAACTAATCATGAAGTGCCAACGTACGGAAGTACTATACGTGAAGTCTTTTCGTTTCATGGTAAATCCCTACTCCTAATGGAGCAGTTGGTAGTCTCCGTCGGTCAATTTTCGTCCCACCTATCATGGTTTTTTTTCGTCCCACCTTTGCTGGGTTTTTTTGTAGATTTTTTTTCGCTCCCTCCCCCCACTTCATCGGTTTATATCAGGTAATAATTCTTGCGCTTTCTTTGGTAGGTGCTCATTTAATTCTTGGGTAATTAAGGATTCAAAAATCACATCATGATTTGCTTACCTTCTTACGTGAGATCACCTTCTCACCAAAACCGAATTGGTTTCTCATTTAATTTTTATATTCATAAAAAACCACGCTTTCCTAATCTATCCCTCACCACGCTTTCCTAATGTATATTTAACTAATCTAGTTAATCTATATTCAAAACAGATCTTTCCTTGGCCACCCTTTCCTCCATTGTTTGGGCGGGGTTAGGAAAAAATCAATCAAACTACACTGATCTTGTATGATTACAACAAATCAATCTATCAATAATACCATATACGATTAACTGGTTACGTACATCGTCTCATTCGTGGAAAAAAGATTGTGACGCTCCCGAGACAATCGGGATGGGATCCGATTTGATCTGATTTACTAAGGACCACGTCTACCATCGCATGGCCAGTCTCGTGCGTCCCGCTCCCCATGGGAAAAACTCGTTGGGTATTTGGGCTCGTCCTCAAACACGTTGAGGCATGTGGTCGCATCGCAAGGATGCAGACGAGGAGCACGTTGTCCGCCCTCGCCTTGGGGGCCATGGTCCATTAGCGCGCCGGGGGCCAAAGGACGTGCCCCCGTTGGAGGCGCCGCCGTTTCCGTTTGTTGACGCGCCCTATTGGAGGCCGCTTCTGTAGCCCTCCCGGAGCCGTCGTCGCGCACCGAGGGCCAAGGCAAGCGCGGACGTAGGCGATGGTGGGCTGGTGGCGCGGGTGCACATGCTGCCGGAGCCTAGGCGAGCGCGGCTGCAGGTGTGGCTGGGCAAGCTAGGGTGCGCCGATGTTAATGCATCCATGCTGCTGCGTGCACCTCAAAGGCGAGAGCCAAAGGTATTAATTCCTGATAGATGGTATAAGTAGGATAAAAATAGGTAAGAAGCACCTGATTATTGTAGCAATTGGATCAAGACTTTAATTGTGAAAAAAATCAGATCAAGACTTTGGTACATATACATGGTTGTATGGGCCGCTTGATTCTGTGCATGACTCCGATTCATCCCTGATTCCCTTCTGTATGTTCCTCTCATTGCTGGCTGAAGACAACGTGGGCAAGTGGAAGAGATGATTTCTTCTCATGTGGCCAAAACGCTCGGATGGAAGTGACTCGCGTTAGTGCATAGCATACAAGTGAAAACAATCAAATTAATTATTAAATCATTGATGTTAATCGCAGAAGATAATGAATTTGCTTTCTCCTGATTGATCTTTGCAGTGAGCGGCGTGGAAGCTGATTTCTCCAGCAATCAGGCCATGATCGGCAATCTTCGGGAGGAATTGCATGCGCCGTCCCTTCCACATGCTGGTTACCTTCCTCCAGTTCAATCGCTCTAGACATGGGTGTGCATGGCTGAAGTCTGCACCAGATAGTGTTCATCCTTGCCTTTGATCACCTGACCTACTGTAAAAAGATCTAATTGCTTCATAGTCATAATTTGCTTATATCTAGCGTTCATATAGAGATTAGTAAGCAGATAGAGTGTTTTTTGTCAAATGGTTATGCAGGTTCGAGCAAGCTCAAAGTAGGCTGGGGAGGATGACCAGTGATTATACTGATGTTGGTCCATATTTCTTGTGCAGGTTCGAGCAAGCACATCGCCCACGTACAAAAAATGTTCTTGATGGTGGTCCATATTTTTTGTGCATAAAACAAATGTACACATTTTATCTAGAAGCAATATAACTCTGAAAAAATGGTCAGGCATCTCTTTAAAGTTCAGACCTATACTTGTAATGTTACCTTTTTCCTATTTGTGATTTTCCGCGTAGAATTTTTATGGACTTTTAGATCGTGCAGAGTTGGCTGAAATGCTATATCATCAACACCTTAGCTATTATTTTCATTTATTATCAGTAAAAGACGGAGTTGCTGATGCCATATGTCATTTCTGACAATATAATCGACATGTGACGTGTCTGAGGTAAGTTGTGATATTTTTACGAATTTAATCTTACAAGTTTGCTCCGGATTTTACAAATAAGATAATGTTTTTTCGGGTTAGTGAACATGTATTAGTATTTTTTAGATCCGTCGCAATGCATGGGCACGGACAGTGGTGGCAAGAGATGCACCATCAAGGGCGGCGGCGGGTGGCCTTATCAGGTGGGCCAGAGCCACAACCACAACAAATAATATGCTTGAGAAGCCGCCATGATATGCTCCAGCGCCGAGCAACAAGCCGGTGGTGCAATGTTGATAGAACAATGACAACAGCGTCATGAGAACCGAGAGCGCCCACGCAACTATTTTCCTCTACGATGGCAGGGGGAGAACCGGGATGAGATCTACGAGGTAGCTCGGCCACAACGAAGGCCACTTGAATTGTGAGCAGAACGACGCCGGTTATGCAGCCACCGATCGAGGGTGAATTAGTGAAAGCAATACTTGCATCTAGGATGGGATAGCATACTATGTCTTGTGCTTGTGCCGATGGATGGTTTACAATGACGACAATCTTTTGAAATCAATATCCTGGATGGTTCCATCGAATAGTATGGTTGTGATGTATCTTTTCATCTTTGCTTCATATTTAATTAGGTGCATATTTCAAGATAGGAGGGCAGCTTCACGGGTGGTTGGGGTCAAACGAGTGAGGTGATGTTGTTGTGACTATTTTTGTGTAGTTTGTTTCAGAGAAGTCGCACTGATTTCTCTCGATATTTGTTTGTTTGTTGAGAATTAGTTAATGGCAGACTTACAGTTAAGATTGATCTCGAACTGGTCGAGCAATCTGAACATTGCAAAGTTCTATGTCATTTTGGGGTTGTCTAAATTGCATATACCTGGAGTTGTCTGATGTCTCTGAATATGTTGATCTCACGAGGTAATAAATTTTACAACATTATACTTGGCATACTGACAACAAAAAGTTAAATCATTGATGTGTTCACCAACTAAGTTTAGAATCATACTGTCTGTTTCTTTAATTTCTAAGTTGTGAGCATTTTTTGGAAATTGTTGAGGAAATATTCGGTTATGCTCGATTTTGGTCTTCCTTGTTGGAAACATGAGCAATTTACCGATGATTTTATTAACAGAAATAGTAGATAAAACATGGCTAGTATAGCAGTGATGAAATAAGTCATGCGATTTGACAAAGAGAAGGTAAACAGCATGTTCATATATGAACCGTAACTAAACATATCTAGAACAGACACTAGATGAAGTTGCTTATACGACATAGAACCTAACATACGTAGGGCAGAAACTAGAGCCAATAACTGTAGCAGGACTTCTAACAGAAAGGAGAAGAACACGTACGACACAGCAGCAGCAGAAGCGCTGGACTTGGGGTTGGTGTCCTCGCCTGCCATGTCGTCGAGGAGGTCGTGGACGTCGGGGAAGAAGTCGTCGTCGGGGAAGTAGTCGTCGGCGACCGGATCGTCCGTGATGAAGCAGCCAGTAGTCGCGCTGAGCGCTCCCCAAAAACCTTATCACCCTTCTCCCGTACAGGACTCAAAAGGTGCGGTCTTGGAGGCCTACTGTCCCGACTCGCGGTGCACGCCGCAAGCCGGGATGAGGAGGACAGCAGCAGCGCAGAGATTGGAACTGTGTCGCGAGAGGAAGAGGACCTTCTGATGTGTCTCTCTAGAGAGGAGCAACCTCTCTTATATAGGCACAGGAGAGGGACGCGAACAGGCTGCGATGGGAGGTGAAGCAACGGAGGGAGGTGAAGTGAACAGGCAGCACGCAAAGGGTGAGCCGTTCGTATTAATTATCCACTACCGCAAAACTTTTCAGCTCCCAAGTGACCTTTCGTATACCCGTAGTGCGTGGCAAAGACATCGGCTCGGCTCATTCCCGCAACCCGCGGCGCGGCGCCGTGACGAGCCGAGCGGCGGAGGAGGAGTGCGTGTGGATGTCCCTCTTGTTCTCATTCTCATACAAGTGGGTAAGGAGCCTCCCTTATAAAGAGGTCCAACCCCCTCTAAACTAGCAGTGTGGGACTAAACTTTAGTAGTATCCCTTGCCTTGCACAAATGGGCTAAGTGGGCCTCTAGGATTTATTAGGAATTTCTGAAATAGTTATTGGGCTGCCCAAAATAGACTAAATTCCAGCAATCCCCCACCAGATCCTAGAGGCACACAGAAATTTGCCTTTGGTTCCAAAACACTGTTTTATATACCGGTACTGCAGTAGAGACTGTTAAGTTGAACTTCCACCTAGAACTCTATGCTACACTAGTAAGCAACTTGAACAGTGGACTGGGCCTTGAACTGCAAGTTTTCTGCGAATCTAGCTTCACATAAAGCCTTGACTGATACGTGGCTACCGTGGGTCTTCCCCGCGGGTGGAGCTTATGCGTCATACTCCGTGACCTTTCATGAGTTTACTAGAGAGAACCCTACTCTCATAGATTGCGATGTTTAACAATCAGACTCATATAGGTGCGTTCTTTAAAAGATGTTCTGCAGGACAACATCTCTGCTTCAAAGAGCCACTTAGAACACATTAAGATATACATCAACCAGCCATGCAGATTAGGAGAGTATTGCAACTTCATGGGGTGGTATTTTTAACAGTAAGGATACTCTCCTCCCAGTTGACCAACAGCTTGTCTTCCACATCTAATTCACGGGATCCCCGATCACAATGAATAGGTTACCACTTTGAACAACTCATATTGTGGGTCTCATACCCATCTCCCTCGATGCATTATCTATCACATTACGTGATAGACCCTTAGTAAAAGGATCTGCCAGATTTTTAGACGTTTGGATATAATCCAATGCAATAACTCCGGAGTTTCTCATTTTTCTGACAAACTTTAACCTTCTCTGAACGTGTCTTGATGAATTCATGTTATCCTTAGAGATGTTCACTTTCGTGATCACAGTTTGATTGTCACAGTTCATAAGGATACCCGGTACAGGTCTCTCAACAACCGGCAAGTCATTCAAGAGCCGACGAAGCCAATCTGCTTCGACCGTAGCTGTACCTAGTGCTGTGAGTTCTGCTTCCATTGTTGACCTCGTTAAGATGGTCTGCTTGCAAGACTTCCAAGAAACAGCGCCACCTCCATGAGTGAATACATATCCGCTCGTGGCCTTTACCGCATCAGCATCTGAGATCCAGTTTGAGTCACTATACCCCTTCAAGCACCTTTGGGTGCCCGGTGTAGTGAATTCCATAATTCGCAGTGCCTTTCAAATAACGCAAAACTCCCTCTAGAGCTTTCCAATGCACATCTCCTGGTTTTGAGACAAGCCGACTCAGTTTGCTAACAGCAAAAGAGATGTCAGGTCTTGTAGCACTGGCTAAGTACATAAGCGAGCCAATAATCTGGGAATATTTCAATTGGTCTCTAGCAATTCTTCGATTCTTTCGAAGCAACACACTAGCATCATATGGTGTTGGAGATGGCTTGCTGTCACTGCAGCCAAAGCGACTCAAGATCTTTTCCACATAGTGGGATTGAAGCAATGTAATCCCACCATCATCGTCTCTCAACAACTTGATGTTCAGAATGACATCAGCCACTCCTAAATCCTTCATCTCAAAACAGCTAGATAGGAAATCCTTGACCTCCTTAATAACATTCAGATTTGTTCCGAAAATCAGTATGTCATCAACATACAAGCAAAGCATAACTCCCTCGCCCCCCACCATGGCGATAGTACAAACATTTGTCAGCTCCGTTCACAACAAAGCCTGCAGCTGTTAGAGTTCTTTCAAACTTTTCATGCCACTGTTTGGGTGCTTGCTTGAGTCCATACAAAGACTTCAGCAACTTGCACAGTTTCCCTTCCTGACCATCTATTACAAACCCATCTGGTTGTTCCATATTAATTTTCTCATCCAAATCTCCATTTAGGAAAGCAATCTTAACATCCATTTGATGAACGAGAAGACCGTGTGAGGCAGCTAGTGAAAGTAGAACTCGAATAGTGGTCATTCGAGCCACAGGTGAGTAAGTATCAACGAAGTCTTCACCTTCCTTTTTGGTATAACCCTTAGCCACGGGTCGAGCCTTGTACTTTTCAATAGTACCATCAGGCCTAAGCTTCTTCTTGAATACCCATTTGCATCCTATAGGTTTGCACCCATAAGGACGATCAGTTATCTCCCAAGTTTCATTCGGCAAGATGGAATCCATCTCGCTACGAATTGCTTCCTTCCAGTGGTCAGCATCTTCAGATGCATAGGCCTCTGAAATAGAACTGGGAGTGTCATCTATGAGATACACAAGAAAATCATCACCAAAGGACTTTGCAGTCCTCTGTCTCTTGCTCCTAATAGGAACTTAATTGTTCTCCTCCACAGGACTTTCAAAGTGTTCCATCGAAATGGCAGGTTCGGTAATTGTAACTGGTTCCTGATTCGATGAACTAGGCATCTCCTGATTAGATGAGGTAGCCATATCCTTCATGGGAAAGATATTTTCAAAGAAAGTCGCATCATTCGACTCCATGATTGTACCGACATGCATGTCAGGTACCTTAGATTTTACAACCAAGAATCTATAGCCAATGCTATGAAAAGCATATCAGAAAACACAATCCACGTCTTTGGTCCAAGTTTCCGCTTCTTTGGAATTGGAACATTGACTTTCGCCAAACAACCCCATGTTCGCAGATAAGAGAGTTTTAACCTTTTCTTCTCCCATTCCTCGAATGGAGTTATCTCTTTGTTCTTTGTGGGAACTCGATTTAGGACATGACATCTTTGTCAATATCGCCTCCCCACCATGCCTTGAGAGACCCGATGTGTCTAACATGGCATTAACCAAATCAGTTAGAGTACGGTTTTTCTTTCGGCCACCCCATTTTACTGAGGTGAGTAGGGAGGCGTCTTCTCATGGATTATACCATGTTCCGCACAAAAAAGCATCAAATTCATTGGAAAAATACTCTCCACCACGGTCGGACCTAAGCCTCTTGATTTTCCGATCAAGTTGGTTTTCCACTTCAGCTTTATAGATCTTGAAAAAGTTCAAAGCCTCATCCTTAGATTTCAGAAGATACACACGGCAGTATCTAGTGGAGTCATCAATTAACATCATGAAATATTTCTTTCCACCTTTTGTCAAAACACCATTCATTTCACATAGATCTGAATGTATAAGTTCTAGTGGTGCAAGATTTCTCGTCTCCGCGGTCACGTGAGACTTACGAGGTTTCTTAGCTTGCACACACACTTGACACTTAGATCCCTTGACAGTGGTGAAACTAGGGATTAAGTTCAACTTTGCTAGTCGCGACATGCAACCAAAGTTAACATGACAAAGACGTGAATGCCACACATTTGATTCACTATTGTTGCAAATATGATTAACAATTTTATTGCAAATGTCTGATAAAGATAAACGAAACAGGCCTCCTGACTCATAACCTTTACCAACAAAGGTTCCATACTTGGAAATTACAAATTTATTCGACTCAAAGACAAGCTTGTAGCCATCTCTACACAGAAGAGATCCGCTAACAAGATTTTTATTGACGGAGGGGACATAATGCACGTTCTTCACCAAGACGATCTTCCCGAAGTAAACTTCAGATCGACCGTGCCAACACCACGAACGAAGCACTTGAACCGTTGCCCATCAGCACGGTTGAAGTCCCGCTGATCGATAAGACGAAAACATGGAAATATCACCGCATATATGCACATTAGCACCCGTGTCAATCAACCAATCAGGAGAATGACATACTGAAAGAATACTGGGAAATATACCATACCCAACATCCTTCATGTCAATGTCTTCGATGAAAACATTAGCGGTCTTGCCGCCTTTCCCAGGATGACGCTTGTCATAGCGATTGGGGAAACTAGGAGCCCAATGATCAGGATCTGCACACACATGACAAGCACCTTTCTTCTTGTCACTCTTCTTCTTGAAGTTCGTGTGTTGTACAGCCTTGTTCTTCCCATCAAACTTTGCTTTACCATTAAGCTTGTCTTTGTTCTTGAACTTGTGGGACTGGAAGTTTTTCTTCTGTACCAGATTGGCACTAGATCCTCCCTCAATACCTCGAGCACGTTGATACGTCTCCAACGTATCTATAATTTTTGATTGCTCCATGCTACTTTATCTACTGTTTTGGACTATATTGGGCTTTATTTTCCACTTTTATATTATTTTTGGGACTAACCTATTAACCGGAGGCCCAGCCCAGAATTGCTTTTTTTTGCCTATTTTAGTGTTTCGAGGAAACAGAATATCAGACGGAGTCCAAACGGAATGAAACCTTCGGGAACATGATCTTCTCACCGAACGTGATCCAGGAGACTTGGACCCTACTCCAAGAAGCTTCCGAGGAGGTCACAAGGGTGGAGGGCGCCCCCCCACCTTGGGCGCGCCCCCTACCTCGTGGGCCCCTCGGAGCTCCACCGACGTACTCCTTCCTCCTATATATACCTACGTATCCCCAATGCACTGAGAGGGAGCCAAAACCTAATTCCACCCGCAACCTTACAGATCCACGAGATCCCATCTTGGGGCCTGTTAGGAGCTCACGCCGGAGGGGGCATCCACCACGGAGGGCTTCTACATCAACACCATAGCCCCTCCGATGAAGTGTGAGTAGTTTACTTTAGACCTTCGGGTCCATAGCTAGTAGCTAGATGGCTTCTTTCTTCTTTTTGGATCTCAATACAATGTTCGCCCCCTCTCTCGTGGAGATCTATTCGACGTAATCTTCTTTTTGCGGTGTGTTTGTTGAGACCGATGAATTGTGGGTTTATGATCCAACTTATCTATGAATAATATTTGAATCTTCTCTGAATTCTTTTATGTATGATTGAGTTATCTTTGCAAGTCTCTTCGAATTATCCAGTTGGTTTGGCCAACTAGATTGGTAGTTCTTGCAATGGGAGAAGTGCTTGGCTTTGGGTTCAATCTTGCGGTGTCCTTACTCGATGATGTAAAGAGTTGCAAGGCACGTATTGTATTGTTGCCATCGAGGATAACAAGATGGGGTATTTATCATATTGCATGAATTTATTCCTCTACATCATGTCATCTTGCTTAAGGCATTACTCTTTTTAACTTAATACTCTAGCGCATCTTTGGATAGCGGTCGATGAGTGGAGTAATAGTAGTAGATGCAGAATCATTTCGATCTACTTGTCACGGACGTGATACCTATATACATGATCATACCTAGATAACCTCATAACTATGCTCAATTCTATCAATTGCTCAACAGTAATTTGTTCACCCATCATAGAATACTTATGCTCTTGAGAGAAGCCACTAGTGAAACCTATGGCCCCCGGGTCTATCCTTATCTTATCAATCTCCATTACTTTATTTACTTGCTTTGCCTTTTACTTTTTACTTTGCATCTTTATGCCAAAAATACCAAAAATATTATCTCTATCAGATCTCACTCTCGTAAGTGACCGTAAAGGGATTGACAACCCCTAAGCGTTGGTTGCAAGTTGCTATCGTGTTGTGCAGGTACGAGGGACTTGCGCGTGACCTCCTACTGGATTGATACCTTGGTTCTCAAAAACTAATGGAAATACTTACGCTACTGTGCTGCATCATCCTCTCCTCTTCGGGGAAAACCAACGCAAGCTCGAGACGTAGCAAGAAGAATTTCTGGCGCTGTTGCCGAGGAGGCTTACGCAAAAGTCAACATACCAAGTACCCATCACAATCCCTATCTCTCGCATTACATTATTTGCCATTTTCCTCTCGTTTTCCTCTCCCCCACTTCACCCTTGCCGTTTTATTCGCCCTTCTTCCGTTCGATATCATGTTTGCTTGTGCCTTCTTTTTGCTTGCATCTTTGCTTGCTAAAAGTCTATGGATCCTGATCCGCTTGCCAATCTTTTTAAGAGATCCAATTATGATGAACCAATTCCTAGTGATTTGGATGCACTAGATTATCTTTATAAGCTTTTTCCTAAAACCCGTAGATCTGAAAATTGTGATGAAGTGCTTCATGATAGATCCTTAAATAAAAAGCATGATTGGAATGATTTTATGATAAATTCTTTTAATGTAAATTATTCTAATAATATGCAAAACCCTAAGCTTGGGGATGCTAGTTTTGCTATGACTACTACTTGTTGCAATGATCATGATTGGGATGATTCTTCTTTTGATCTTGAAAATTTATTTAACCCCCATGATGAATATGAGATTGATAATAACGTTTGCAATACTATTGAAAGTGGGTTTGGAAGAGTGTCAACTTTAGATCCCACATATTTGCAGAATGTTCAATCTTATGGTATTTTTGATAAAAGTGGGTTTGGAGAGGTCATGACTTTAGTTAATGTTAATCCCACTATCTTGGAAGAGTGTCAACTTTGCATGCATGCGGATCGTGTTAATATGTTATGTTATAGCTATTTTGTTGAATTTGCTTATGATCCTAGATGTAATTATTATGAGAGAGGAAAGTATGGTTGTAGAAGTTTTCATGTTACTAAATTACCTCTCTCCATGTTGAGATTGCTATCGTTACCTTCTTCTTCCTTGCATATGCTAGTTTTTGCTTGCCTTGCAAATTTGTTTGCCTATAATATGCCTATGCATAGGAAGTATGTTAGACTTAAGCGTGTTTGTCACATGTTTTATGATGCTCTATTTGTGCTTCAATTCTTGTCTTTCATGTGAGCATCATTGAAATCTCATTGCCTAGCTAAAAAGGCTTTAAAGAAAAGCGCTTGTTGGGAGGCAACCCAATTTTATTTTGTGTTTTTTTTGCTTCTGTTTAGGAATAAATAATCCATATACCTTCTGTTTGGATGTGGTTTTATGTTTTAATTAGTGTTTGTGCCAAGTAAGACCTATAGGATAACCTACGATGATAGTTGATTTGATTCTGCTGAAAAACAGAAACCTTAGTGCTCACGAGATTAGCTGCCATTTTTTACCGGAGAGTGCTTTTGCGTTGATTCTTTTGCTGCTGATCAATAAAAAATTGTCCAGGACTTCCTATTTTGGTAGAATTTTTGGAGTTCCAGAAGTTTGCGTTAGTTACAGATTACTACAGACTGTTCTATTTTTGACAGATTCTGTTTTTCGTGTGTTGTTTGCTTATTTTGATGAATCTATGGCTAGTAAATTAGTTTACGAACCATAGAGAAGTTGGAATACAGTAGGTTTAACACCAATATAAATAAATAATGAGTTCATTACATTACCTTGAAGTAGTCTTTTGTTTTCTTTCTCTAACGGAGCTCACGAGATTTCTGTTGAGTTTTGTGTTGTGAAGTTTTCAAGTTTTGGGTGAATTCTTTTGATGGATTATGGAACAAGGAGTGGCAAGAGCCTAAGATTGGGGATGCCCATGGCACCTCCAAGATAATCCAAGGACACCAAAGAGTCAAAGCTTGGGGATGCCCCAGAAGGCATCCCCACTTTCGTCCACTTCCATCGGTAATTTACTTGGAGCTATATTTTTATTCACCAACATGATATGTGTTTTGCTTGGAGCGTCTTGTATTATTTGTGTCTTTGCTTGTTAGTCTACCACAATCATACTTGCAGTACACACCTTTTGGGAGAGCCATACATGATTTGGAATTTGTTAGAATAATCTATGTGCTTCACTTATATCTTTTGAGCTTGATAGTTTTGCTCATAGTGCTTCACTTATATCTTTTTGAGCGTGATAATTTTTGCTCTAGTGCTTCACTTAGATCTTTTAGAGCACGGTGGTGGATTTGTTTTAAAGAAACTTGATCTCTCATACTTCACTTAGATTATTTTGAGAGTCATTAATAGCATGGTAATTTGCTTAATGTTAATATACTTAGTGTTCAAAATATGTGAAACTTTCTTTTGAGTGAATTGAATACTAAGATAAATTTAATTCTTAATAATTGTTTTAAGATATGGAGGTAATAATATCAAAGTCGTGCTAGTTGAGTAGTTGTGAATTTGAGAAATACTTGTGTTGAAGTTTGTAAGTCCCGTAGCATGCACGTATGGGTAAAGTTGTGTAACAAATTTGAAGCATGAAGTGTACCTGGCTTGTGCATCCTTATGAGTGGCGGTCGGGGATGAGCGATGGTCTTTTCCTACCAATCTATCCCCCTAGGGGCATGCGTAGTAGTACTTTGCTTCGAGGGCTAATAAACTTTTGCAATAAGTATATGAGTTCTTTATGACTAATGTGAGTCCATGGATTATACGCACTTTTACCTTTCCACATTTGCTAGCCTCTTCGGTACCGTGCATTGCCCTTTCTCACATTGAGAGTTGGTGCAAACTTCGCGGGTACATCCAAACCCCGTGATATGATACGCTCTTTCACACATAAACCTCCTTATATCTTCCTCAAAACAGCCACCATACCTACCTATTATGGCATTTCCATAGCCATTCCGAGATATATTGCCATGCAACTTTCCACCATTCCGTTCATCATGACATACTTTACTTTTGTCATATTGCCATTGCATGATCATGTAGTTGACATCGTATTTGTGGCAAAGCCACCACGCATTATTTTTCATACATGTCACTCTTGATTCATTGCACCATCCCGGTACACCGCCGGAGGCATTTATATAGAGTCATACCTTTGTTCTAGTATCGAGTTGTAATATCAAGTTGTTGTAATGAAAGTGTGATGATCATCATTATTAGAGCATTGCCCTAGTGAGGAAAAGGATGATGGAGACTATGATTCCCCCACAAGTCGGGATGAGACTCCGGAGTTTACAAAAAAAAAGAGGCCAAAGAAGCCCACCATAAAAAAAGAGAAAAGAAAAAAAAGAGGCCATAAAAAAGGAGAAAAGGCCCAAATAAAAAAAAGAGAGAAAAAGAGAGAAGGGGCAATGTTACTATCCTTTTACCACACTTGTGCTTCAAAGTAGCACCTTGTTCTTCATGTAGTGAGTCTCATATATTTGTGCTTCAAAGTAGCACCACGTTTTTCATATAGTGAGTCTCATAAATTATCTTGTTCATATTAGTGGGAATTTTTCATTATAGAACTTGGCTTGTATATTCCAATGATGGGCTTCCTCAAAATGCCCTAGGTCTTCGTGAGCAAGCGAGTTGGATGCACACCCACTAGTTTTCTTTTGTTGAGCATTCATAGCTCTAGTGCATCCGTTGCATGGCAATCCCTACTCCTCATGTTGACATCAATTGATGGGCATCTCCATAGCCCGTTGATTATCCTCGTCAATATGAGACTTTCTCCTTTTTGTCTTCTCCACACAATCCCATCATCATATTCTATTCCACCTATAGTGCTATATCCATGGCTTGCGCTCATATATTGCATGAGGGTTGAAAAAGCTGAAGCGCGTTAAAAAGTATGAAACAATTGCTTGGCTTGTCATCGGGGGTATAGAAGTTGGGAACATCTTTGTGTGACGAAAATGAAGCATAGCCTAACTATATGATTTTGTAGGGATGAATTTTCTTTGGCCATGTTATTTTGAGATGACATAATTGCTTGATTAGTATGCTTGAAGTATTATTATTTTTATGTCAATATGAACTTTTATCTTGAATCTTTTCGGATCTGAATATTTATGCCATGATTAAGAAGATTTACATTGGAATTATGCCAAAGTATTACTCCGCATTAAAAATTCTTTTTTACCATTTACCTACTCGAGGACGAGTAGGAATTAAGCTTGGGGATGCCTGATATGTCTCCAACGTATCTATAATTTTTGATTGCTCCATGCTACTTTATCTACTGTTTTGGACTATATTGGGCTTTATTTTCCACTTTTATATTATTTTTGGGACTAACCTATTAACCGGAGGCCCAGCCCAGAATTGTTGTTTTTTGCCTATTTCAGTGTTTCGAGGAAACAGAATATCAAACGGAGTCCAAACGGAATGAAACCTTCGGGAACGTGATCTTCTCACCGAACGTGATCCAGGAGACTTGGACCCTACTCCAAGAAGCTTCCGAGGAGGTCACAAGGGTGGAGGGCCCCCCTGGGCGCGCCCCCTACCTCGTGGGCCCTCGGAGCTCCACCGACGTACTCCTTCCTCCTATATATACCTACGTATCCCCAATAGACTAGAGAGGGATCCAAAAACCTAATTCCACCGCCGCAACCTTCTGTATCCACGAGATCCCATCTTGGGGCCTGTTCCGGAGCTCCGCCGGAGGGAGCATCCACCATGGAGGGCTTCTACATCAACACGATAGCCCCTCCGATGAAGTGTGAGTAGTTTACTTTAGACCTTCGGGTCCATAGCTAGTAGCTAGATGGCTTCTTCTCTATTTTTGGATCTCAATACAATGTTCTCCCCCTCTCTCGTGGAGTTCTATTCGATGTAATCTTCTTTTTGCGGTGTGTTTGTTGAGACCGATGAATTGTGGGTTTATGATCCAACTTATCTATGAATAATATTTGAATCTTCTCTGAATTCTTTTATGTATGATTGAGTTATCTTTGCAAGTCTCTTCGAATTATCCGTTTGGTTTGGCCAACTAGATTGGTAGTTCTTGCAATGGGAGAAGTGCTTGGCTTTGGGTTCAATCTTGTGGTGTCCTTACTCAGTGACAGAAAGAGTTGAAGGAAATATGCCCTAGAGGCAATAATAAAGTTATTATTTATTTCCTTATTTCATGATAAATGTTTATCATTCATGCTAGAATTGTATTAACCGGAAACATGATACATGTGTGAATGCATAAACAAACAACATGTCACTAGTATGCCTCTACTAGACTAGCTTGTTAATCAAAGATGGTTATGTTTCCTAACCATGAACAAAGAGTTGTTATTTGATTAACAAGGTCACATCATTAGTAGAATGATCGATTGACATGACCCATTCCATTAGCTTAGCACACGATCGTTTAGTATGTTGCTACTGCTTTTATCCATGACTTATACATGTTCCCGTAACTATGAGATTATGCAACTCCGTTTACGGAGGAACACTTTGGTGCTACCAAAGCGTCACAACGTAATCGGGTGATTATAAAGGAGTACTACAGGTGTATCCAAAGGCAGATGTTGGGTTGGCGTATTTGAGATTAGGTTTTGTCACTCCGATTGTCGGAGAGGTATCTCTGGGCCCTCTCGGTAATACACATCTTTGAAGCCTTGCAAGCATTACAACTAATGAGTTAGCTGTGAGATGATGTATTATGGAGCGAGTAAAGAGACTTGCCGATAACGAGATTGAACTAGGTATTGGATATCGATGATCGAATCTCGGGCAAGTAACATACCGATGACAAAGGGAACAACGTATGTTGTTATGCGGTCCGACCGATAAAGATCTTCGTAGAATATGTAGGAACCAATATGGGCATCCAGGTCCCGCTGTTGGTTATTGATTGGAGACGTGTCTCGGTCATGTCTACATTGTTCTCGAACCGTAGGGTCCCACGCTTAAGGTTTCGATGGATGTTATTATGAGTTTATGTATTTTGATGTCTGAAGAAGTTCGAGTCCCGGATGTGATCACGGACATGACAAGGAGTCTCGAAATGGTCGAGACATAAAGATTGATATATTGGAAGCCTATATTTGGAGTTCGAATGGTTCGGGTGAAAACGGAATTTATCGAGTACCGGAGGTTACGGAACCCCGGGAACTAAATGGGCCTTAGTGGGCCTCGAGGGAGAAGAGGAGGGGCCGGCCAGGTGGCGCGCGCCTCCCCCCCAGTCCGAATAGGACAGGAGGGGGCGCCCTTCCTCTTCCCCTCCCCAATCCTACTCCAACTAGGAAGGGGGAGTCCTACTCGGTGGGAGTAGGACTCCTCCAGCGCCTCCTCTGGGCGGCCGCACCTCCCCCTCCCTCCTTTATATCTGGGGCAGGGGCACCCTAGAACACACAAGTTTGATCTACGGATCGTTCCTTAGCCGTGTGCGGTGCCCCCTCCACCATATTCCACCTCGGTCATATCGTCGCAAGCTTAGGCGAAGCTCTGCGCGATAGAACATCAAGATCGTCACCACGCCGTCGTCTTGTGGAACTCTCCTCGACACTCGGCTGGATCGAGTACGAGGGACGCCATCGAGCTGTACGTGTGTCAAGAACTCGGGGCGCCGAGTAACGGCGCCGGGATCGGTCGGATCGCGAGGAGAACGTCGACTACTTCCTCTACGTTGTGATCGCTTCGCTTCAGGTCTCACGAGGGTGCGTAGACAACACTCTCCCTCTCGTTGCTATGCATCACCATGATCTTGCGTGTGCGTAGGAATTTTTTGAAATTACTACGTTACCCAATGATGGTTTGAGCCTAGGTTTTTATGGTTTGATGTTTTGCACGAGTAGAACACAAGTGAGTTGTGGGCGATACAAGTCATACTACCTACCAGCATGTCATACTTTGGTTCAGCGGTATTGTGAGATGAAGCGGCCCAGACCGACATTACGCGTATGCTTACGCGAGACTGGTTTCACCGCCACGAGCACTCGTTGCTTAAAGGTGACTGGTGGGTGTCTGTCTCTCTCACTTTAGTTGAACCGAGTGTGGCTACGCCGGTCCTTGAGAAGGTTAAACGGAGTCTATTTGACGAAGTATCGTTGTGGTTTTGATGCGTAGGTGAGACTGGTTCTTGCTTAAGCCCGTAGCAGCCACGTAAAAATTTGCAACAACAAAGTAGAGGACGTCTAACTTGTTTTTGCAGGGCATGTTGTGATGTGATATGGTCAAGACGTGATGTTATATTTTATTGTATGAGATGATCATGTTTTGTAACCAAAGTTATCGGCAATGGCTGGAGCCATATGGTTGTCGCTTTATTGTATGCAATGCAATCGCATACGTAATGCTTTACTTTATCACTAAGCGGTAGCGATAGTCGAGAAGCATAAGATTGGCGAGGCGACAACGATGCTACGATGGAGATCAAGGTGTCGCGCCGGTGGCGATGGTGATCATGGTGGTGCTGCGGAGATGAAGATCACGAAGCACAAGATGATGATGACCATATCATATGACTTATATTGATTTGCATGTGATGTTTATCCTTTATGCATCTTATCTTGCTTTGATTGACGGTAGCATTATAAGATGATCTCTCACTAAATTATCAAGAAGTGTTCTCCCCGAGTATGCACCGTTGCCAAAGTTCGTTGTGCCCGGACACCACGTGATGATCGGGTGTGATAAGCTCTCGTCCATCTACAACGGGTGCAAGCCAGTTTTGCACACGCAGAATACTCGGGTTATACTTGACGAGCCTAGCATATGCAGATATGGCCTCGAACACGGAGACCGAAAGGTCGGCGTGAATCATATAGTAGATATGATCAACATAAGATGTTCACCATTGAAAACTACTCCATTTCACGTGATGATCGGTTATGGTTTAGTTGATTTGGATCACGTGATCACTTAGATGACTAGAGATGTCTTTCTAAGTGGGAGTTCTTAAGTAATATGATTAATTGAACTTAAATTTATCATGAACTTAGTACTGATAGTATCTTGCTTGTTTATGTTTGATTGTAGATAGATGGCTCGTCTTTGTTGTTCCGTTGAATTTTAATGCGTTCCTTGAGAAAGCAAAGTTGAAAGATGATGGTAGCAATTACGGACTGGGTCCGTAATTTGAGGATCATCCTCATTGCTGCACGTAAGAGTTACGTCTGGATGCACCGCTAGGTGCCGGACTCTTCTTGGAGCAACACCGGATGTTGTGAGCGTCTGCGCGAGCAAAGCGATGACTACTCTATAGTTCAGTGTGCCATGCTTTACGGCTTAGAACCGGGACTTCAACGGCGTTTTGAGCGTCATGGAGCATATGAGATGTTCCAGAGTTGAAGTTGATATTCAACAGAATGCCCGGATTGAGAGATATGAAGTCTCCAATAAGTTCTATAGCTGCAAGATGGAAGAGAATAGTTACATTAGTGAGCACATACTCGTAATGTCCGGGTACTACAATCACTTGACACAATTGGGAGTTAATCTTCCGGATGATTGTGTCATTGATGTAATTCTTCAATCACGCCACCAAGCTACAAAGGCTTCGTGATGAACTATAATATGCAAGGGTTAGTAAAGACTATACCGAGCTCTTCGCAATGCTAAAGGCTGCGGAGGTAGAAATCAAGAAGGAGCATCAAGTGTTGATGGTCAATAAGACCACTAGTTTCAAGAAGAAAGGCAAAGGGAAGAAGAAGGGAACTTCAAGAAGAACAACAAGCAAGTTGCTGCTCAGAGAAGAAACCCAAGTCGGACCTAAGCTGAAATCGAGTGCTTCTCGCAAGCGATGGTCCTTTCGAAGCGGAACTGCCCCAAGTATTTGGCGGATAAGAAGGATGGCAAGGTGAACAAAGGTATATGTGATATACATGTTATTGATGTGTACCTTACTAGAGCTCGCAGAGCACTGGTATTTGATCTGGTTACATTGCTAATATTTGCAACTCAAACAGGACTACGGATTGCTTAACACGGCAAAGGACGAGGTGACGGCGCGGCGTGGGAAATGGTTCCAAAGTCGATGTGATCGCGGTCGGCACGCTACCTCTACATCTACCTTCGGGATTAGTTTTAGACCTAAATAATTGTTATTTGGTGCTGCGTTGAGCATAAACATTATATCTGGATCTTGTTTGATGCGAGACGGTTATTCATTTAAATCGAGAGAATAATGGTTGTTCTATTTATATGAGTAATATCTTTTATGGTCATGCACCCTTGAGGAGTGGTCTATTTTGATGAATCTCGATAGTAGTGATACACATATTCATAATGTTGAAACCAAAAGATGTAGAGTTGATAATGATAGTGCAACTTATTTGTGGCACTCGCCGTTTAGGTCATATCGGTGTAAAGCGCATGAAGAAACTCCATCTTGATGGACTTTTGGAGTCACTTGATTATGAATCACTTGGCACTTGCGAACCGTGCCTCATGGGCAAGATGACTAGAACCCGTTCTCGGTACTATGGAGAGAGCAACAGATTTGTTGGAAATCATACATACAGATGTATGTGGTCCAATGAATGTTGAGGCTCGTGGCGGATATCGTTATTTTCTCACCTTCACAGATGACTTAAGCAGATATGGGTATATCTACTTAATGAAACATAAGTCTGAAACATTTGAAAAGTTCAAAGAATTTCAGAGTGAAGTTGAAAATCATCGTAACAAGAAATTTAAATTTCTACGATCTGATCGTGGAGGTGAATATTTGAGTTACGAGTTTGGTCTACATTTGAAACAATGCGGAATAGTTTCGCAACTCACGCCACCCGGAACACCACAGCGTAATGGTGTGTCCGAACGTCGTAATCGTACTTTACTAGATATGGTGCAATCTATGATGTCTCTTACAGATTTACCGCTATCGTTTTTGGGTTATGCTCTAGAGACGGCCGCATTCACACTGAATAGAACACCGTCAAAATCCGTTGAGACGACACCTTATGAACTGTGGTTTAGCAAGAAACCAAAGTTGTCGTTTCTTAAAGTTTGGGGATGCGATGCTTATGTGAAAAAGCTTCAACCTGATAAGCTCGAACCCAAATCGGAGAAATGTGTCTTCATAGGATACCCAAAGGAGACAGTTGGGTACATCTTCTATCACAGATCCGAAGGCAAGACATTCGTTGCTAAGAATGGATCCTTTCTAGAGAAGGAGTTTCTCTCGAAAGAAGTGAGTGGGAGGAAAGTAGAACTTGATGAGGTAATTGTACCTGCTCCCTTACTTGAAAGTAGTTTGTCGCAAAAACCGGTTTCTGAGACATCTACACCAAGTAGTGAGGAAGTTGATGATGTTGATCATGAAACTTCAGATCAAGTTGCTGCAGAACCTCGTAGATCAACAGAGTAAGATCCGCACTGAGTGGTACGGTAATCCTGTTCGGAAATCATGCTACTAGATCATGATGAACCCACGAACTATGAAGAAGCGATGGTGAGCCCAGATTCGCATAAAATGGCTTGAGGCCATGAAATCGAGATGGGATCCATGTATGAAAACAAAGTATGGACTTTGGTTGACTTGCCCGAGGGTAGGCAAGCAATAGAAAACAAGTGGATCTTCAAGAAGAAGACCGACGCCGACGGTAATATTATGTCTACAAAGCTCGACTTGTCGCAAAGGGTTTTCGACAAGTTAAAGGGATTGACTACGATGAGACCTTCTCACCCGTAGCGATGCTTAAGTCTGTCCGAATCATGTTAGCGATTACCGCATTTTATGATTATGAAATTTGGCAAATGGATGTAAAGACTGCATTCTGAATGGATTTACGGAAGAAGAGTTGTATATGATGCAACGAGAAGGTTTTATCGATCCAAAGGAGCTAACAAAGTGTGCAAGCTCCAGCGATCCATTTATGGACTGGTGCAAGCACCTCGGAGTTGGAATAAGCGCTTTGATAGTGTGATCAAAGCATTTGGGTTTGTACAGACTTTTGGAGAAGCTTGTATTTACAAGAAAGTGAGTGGGAGCTCAGTAGCATTTATGATATTATATGTAGATGACATATTGCTGATCGGAAATGATATAGAATTTCTGGATAGCATAAAGGGATACTTGAATAAGAGTTTTTCAATGAAAGACCTCGGTGAAGCTGCTTACATATTGGGCATTAAGATCTATAGAGATAGATCAAGACGCTTAATTGGACTTTCACAAAGCACATACCTTGACAAAATTTTGAATGGATCAAGCAAAGAAAGGGTTCTTGCCTGTGTTACAATGTGTGAAGTTGAGTAAGACTCAATGCCCGACCACTGCAGAAGATAGAGACAAAATGAAAGATGTTCCCTATGCTTCAGCCATAGGCTCTATCATGTATGCAATCTGTGTACCGACCTGATGTGTGCCTTGCTATAAGTTTAGCAGGAGGTACCAAAGTAATCTAGGAGTGGATCATCGACAGCGGTCAAGAACATCTGAAATACGAAAAGGACTAAGGATATGTTTCTCGATATGGAGGTGACAAAGAACTCATCGTAAACAGTTACGTTGATGCAAGCTTTGACACCGATCCGGACGATTCTAAATCACAGACGGATCGTATTTACACTAAACGGAGGAGCTGTCGGTTGGTGCAGTTCTAAACAAAGCGTCAGCGGGATCTACATGTGAAGCGGAGTACATAGCAGCCGGAAGCAGCTAATGAAGGAGTCGGATGAAGGAGTTCATATCCGATCTAGGTGTCATACCTAGTGCATCGGGTCCAATGAAAATCTTCGTGACAATCTTGGAGCAATTGCCTTAGCGAAGGAATCCAGATTTCACAAGAGGACCAAGCACATCAAGAGACGCTTCAATTCCATCCGGACTTAGTCCGGTGGGAGACATAGAGATTTGCAAGATACATACGGATCTGAATGTTGCAGACCGTTGACTAAGCCTCTTCCACGAGCAAAACATGATCAGCACCAAGACTCCATGGGTGTTAGAATCATTACTATGTAATCTAGATTATTGACTCTAGTGCAAGTGGGAGATGAAGGAAATATGCCCTAGAGGCAATAATAAAGTTATTATTTATTTCCTTATTTCATGATAAATGTTTATCATTCATGCTAGAATTGTATTAACCGGAAACATGATACATGTGTGAATGCATAAACAAACAACATGTCACTAGTATGCCTCTACTAGACTAGCTTGTTAATCAAAGATGGTTATGTTTCCTAACCATGAACAAAGAGTTGTTATTTGATTAACAAGGTCACATCATTAGTAGAATGATCGATTGACATGACCCATTCCATTAGCTTAGCACACGATCGTTTAGTATGTTGCTACTGCTTTTATCCATGACTTATACATGTTCTGTAACTATGAGATTATGCAACTCCGTTTACGGAGGAACACTTTGGTGCTACCAAACGTCACAACGAATCGGGTGATTATAAAGGAGTACTACAGGTGTATCCAAAGGCAGATGTTGGGTTGGCGTATTTGAGATTAGGTTTTGTCACTCCGATTGTCGGAGAGGTATCTCTGGGCCCTCTCGGTAATACACATCACTGAAGCCTTGCAAGCATTACAACTAATGAGTTAGCTGTGAGATGATGTATTACGGAACGAGTAAAGAGACTTGCCGGTAACGAGATTGAACTAGGTATTGGATATCGACGATCGAATCTCGGGCAAGTAACATACCGATGACAAAGGGAACAACGTATGTTGTTATGCGGTCTGACCGATAAAGATCTTCGTAGAATATGTAGGAACCAATATGGGCATCCAGGTCCCGCTGTTGGTTATTGACTGGAGACGTGTCTCGGTCATGTCTACATTGTTCTCGAACCGTAGGGTCCGCACGCTTAAGGTTTCGATGGCGGTTATTATGAGTTTATGTATTTTGATGTACCAAGAAGTTCGAGTCCCGGATGTGATCACGGACATGACGAGGAGTCTCGAAATGGTCGAGACATAAAGATCGATATATTGGAAGCCTATATTTGGAGTTCGGAATGGTTAGGGTGAAAACGGAATTTCGAGTACCGGAGGTTACGGAACCCCAGGAACTAAATGGGCCTTAGTGGGCCTCGAGGGAGAAGAGGAGGGCCGGCCGGGGGGTGGCGCGCCCCCCCCCAGTCCGAATAGGACAAGGAGGCGGCGCCCCTTTCCTCTTCCCCTCCCCAATCCTACTCCAACTAGGAAAGGGGGGGAGTCCTACTCCCGGTGGGAGTAGGACTCCTCCGGCGCGCCTCCTCTAGGCCGGCCGCACCTCCCCCCTCCCTCCTTTATATACGGGGGCAGGGGGGCACCCTAGAACACACAAGTTTGATCTACGGATCGTTCCTTAGCCGTGTGCGGTGCCCCCCTCCACCATATTCCACCTCGGTCATATCGTCGTGAAGCTTAGGCGAAGCTCTGCGCCGTAGAACATCAAGATCGTCACCACGCCGTCGTGCTGACGGAACTCTCCCTCGACACTCGGCTGGATCGGAGTACGAGGGACGTCATCGAGCTGTACGTGTGTCAAGAACTCGGGGGCGCCGGAGTAACGGCGCCGGGATCGGTCGGATCGCGAGGAGAACGTACGACTACTTCCTCTACGTTGTGATCGCTTCCGCTTCGGGTCTACGAGGGTACGTAGACAACACTCTCCCCTCTCGTTGCTATGCATCACCATGATCTTGCGTGTGCATAGGAAATTTTTTTGAAATTACTACGTTACCCAACAAGAGTTGTATTGTATTGTTGCCATCGAGGATAACAAGATGGGGTATTTATCATATTGCATGAATTTATTCCTCTACATCATGTCATCTTGCTTAAGGCGTTACTCTGTTTTTAACTTAATACTCTAGACGCATGTTGGATAGCGGTCGATGAGTGGAGTAATAGTAGTAGATGCAGAGTCGTTTCGATCTACTTGTCACGGACATGATGCCTATATACATGATCATACCTAGATAACCTCATAACTATGCTCAATTCTATCAATTGCTCAACAGTAATTTGTTCACCCACCGTAGAATACATATGCTCTTGAGAGAAGCCACTAGTGAAACCTATGGCCCCCGGGTCTGTTCTTATCTTATCAATCTCCATTACTTTATTTACTTGCTTTGCCTTTTACTTTTTACTTTGCATCTTTATAACAAAAATATCAAAAATATTATCTCTATCAGATCTCACTCTCGTAAGTGACCGTGAAGGGATTGACAACCCCTAAGCGTTGGTTGCGAGTTGCTATCGTGTTGTGCAGGTACGAGGGACTTGCGTGTGACCTCCTATTGGATTGATACCTTGGTTCTCAAAAATTGAGGGAAATACTTACGCTACTGTGCTGCATCATCCTCTCCTCTTCGGCGAAAACCAACGCAAGCTCGAGACGTAGCACACGTGTGTCCTTTGCTCTCGCCTTTTCTTCCACATCAAGAGTACCAATGAGATCCAGGACGGAAAACTCCTGTCTCTTATGCTTCAGTAAGGTAGCAAAGTTCCTCCACGAAGGAGGAAGCTTAGTGATGATACCCCCAGCAACAAACTTGTCCGGTAGGATACAATTGAAGTGCTCAAGTTCTCTAGCAAATGATTGTATTTCATGAACCTGCTCAACCACGGAGCGTTCTTCAGTCATCCTGTAATCATAGAATTGCTCCATGATGTACAACTCAGTGCCGGCATCCGAGACCCCAAACTTGGCCTTGAGTGCGTCCCACATATCTTTTCCATTGTCAGTTTACGCATAAGCATCAACTATGTTCTCACCAAGAACACTCAAGAGAGAAGCCTTAAACAAGGTATCCATTTTCTGAAAAGCTTGTGCCTGTTGGGCATCTTGCTCTCCTTCAGGTTTGCCAAGAGTGGCGTCATAGCAACTCATGGTTTGAAACCATAAGACAGCTCTCACGCGCCACCTCTTATAGTGGATACCCTCAAACATAGGAGGTCTCACGGAAGCAGCAAAACCATTCGAGGTAAATTGCCTATAATAAGGTTTTTTGATTGTTGGAAACATGAGCAATTTACCGAATGATTTTATTAACAGACATAGTAGATAAAACATGGCTAGTATAGAAGTGATGAAATAAGTCATGCGATTTGACAAATAGAAGCTAAACAACATGTTCATATATGAACCGTAACTAAACATATCTAGAACAGACACTAGATGAAGTTGCTTATACGACATAGAACCTAACATACGTAGGGAAGAAACTAGAGCCAAGAACTGTAGCAGGACTTCTAACAGAAAGGAGAAGAAGACGTACGGCACAGCAGCAGCAGAAGCGCTGGACTTGGGGTTGGTGTCCTCGCCTGCCATGTCGTCGAGGAGGTCGTGGACGTCGGGGAAGAAGTCGTCGTCGGGGAAGTAGTCGTCGGCGACCGGATCGTCCGTGAGGAAGCAGCCAGTAGTCGCGCTGAGCGCTCCCCAAAAACCTTATCACCCTTCTCCCGTACAGGACTCAAAAGGTCCAAGCCCCTCTAAACTAGCAATGTGGGACTAAACTTTAGTAGTATCCCTTGCCTTGCACAAATGGGCTAAGTGGGCCTCTAGGATTTATTAGGAAATTTTGAAATAGTTATTGGGCTGCTAAAAATAGACTAAATTCCAGCAATCCCCCACCAGATCTCAGAGGAACACATAAATTTGCCTTTGGTTCCAAAACACTGTTTTATATACCGAAGATCGCAAAGAGAGACTGTTAAGTTGAACTTCCACCTAGAATTCTATGCTACACTAGTAAGCAACTTGAGCAGTGGTGGGCCTTGAAGCGCAAGTTTTCTGCGAATCTAGCTTCACATAAAGCCTTGACCGATACGTGGCTACCGTGGGTCTTCCCAGGGTGGAGCTTATCGTCATACTCCGTGACCTTTCATGAGTTTACTAGAGAGAACCCTACTCTCATAGATTGCGACGTTTAACAATCGGACTCATATAGGTGCGTTCTTCAAAAGATGTTCTGCAGACAACATCTCGCTTCAAAGAGCCACTTAGAACACATTAAGATATACATCAACCTGCCATGCAGATTAGGAGAGTATTGCATCTTCATGGAGTGGTATTTTTAACAGTAAGGATACTCTCCTCCCAGTTGACCAACAACTTGTCTTCCACATCTAATTCACGGGATCTCCGATCACAAAGAATAGGTTACCACTGTGAACAACTCATATTGTGGGTCTCATACCCATCTCCCTCGATGCATTATCTATCACATTACGTGATAGACCCTTAGTAAAAGGATCTGCCAGATTTTTAGACGTTTGGATATAATCCAATGCAATAACTCCGGAGTTTCTCATTTTTCTGACAGACTTTAACCTTCTCTGAACATGTCTTGATGACTTCATGTTATCCTTAGAGCTGTTCACTTTCGTGATCACAGTTTGATTGTCACAGTTCATAAGGATACCCGGTACAGGTAGTGGGTCATCAAGAACATTCTCTAACCTAGATAAGTTGTCTGCAACTGGGTTCTCAGCTCCTTTTCTATCAACAATATGCAATCAAATTCTTGCAGCAAGAGAACCCATCTAATAAGTCTAGGTTTAGCATCTTTCTTTTCCATAAGATATTTAATAGCAGCATGATCGGTGTGAATAGTTACTTTAGAATCAACAATATAGGGTCTGAATTTATCACGTGCAAACACAAGCGCTAAGAGTTCCTTTTCAGTAGTAGCATAATTTCTTTGAGCATTGTCTAGAGTCTTACTAGCATAATGGATAACATTTAATTTCTTATCAACTCTTTGCCCTAGAACAACACCTACAGCATAATCACTAGCATCACACATAATTTCAAAGGGTAAATTACAATCAGGTGGCTGAATAATAGGTGTAGAGACTAATGCTTTCTTAAGTATTTCAAATGCTTCTACACAATCATCATCAAAGACAAATGGTACATCTTTTTGTAATAAATTAGTCAGAGGACGAGAGATTTTTGAGAAGTCCTTAATGAACCTCCTATAAAATCCAGCGTGACCAAGGAAATTTCTTATACCTTTCATGTCCTTGGGACATGGCATCTTTTCAATAGCATCAACCTTGGCTTTATCAACTTCAATACCTCTTTCAGAAACTTTGTGCCCCAAGACAATACCTTCATTAACCATAAAGTGGCACTTTTCCCAATTCAAGACAAGATTAGTTTCTTCACATCTCTGCAAAACTCGATCAAGATTGCTCAAGCAATCATCAAAAGAGGAACCATAGACGGAAAAGTCGTCCATGAAAACCTCACAAATCCTTTCACAAAAATCAGAGAATATAGCCATCATGCATCTATGAAAGGTAGCAGGTGCATTACATAAACCAAAAGGCATACGTCTATAAGCCAAAGTACCAAAAGGGCATGTAAAAGTAGTCTTTGATTGATCTTTAGCCGACACAAGTATTTGAGAGAAACCAGAATAACCATCTAGAAAGCAATAATGTGTATGTTTGCATAATCTTTCTAGCATTTGATCAATAAAAGGTAAGGGGTAATGATCTTTCTTAGTAGCTTTATTTAACTTGCGGAAATCAATTACCATCCTATAACCAGTTATAATTCTTTGCGGGGTCAATTCATCTTTATCATTAGGGACAACAGTAATACCTCCCTTCTTAGGGACACAATGGACAGGACTTACCCACTAACTATCAGCAACGGGATAAATTATACCTGCCTCCAGAAGCTTGAGTATTTCTTTTCTTACCACTTCTTTCATTTTAGGATTCAAACGTCGTTGAGGATCACGAACTGGTTTGGCATCCGCTTCCAAATTTATTTTATGTTGACATAGAGTGGGACTAATGCCCTTAAGATCATCAAGAGTATATCCAATAGCGGCACGGTGCTTCTTCAGAGTTTTCAATAATCTTTCTTCTTCATGCTCTGAAAGGTTAGCACTAATAATAACAAGATATATTTTCTTTTCATCAAGATAAGCATATTTAAGATTATCAGGGAATGGTTTGAGCTCAAACACGGGATCACCCTTGGGTGGAGGAGGATCCCCTAGGATTTCAACAGGCAAATTGTGTTGCAGAATAGGTTCCTGTTTAAAGAATACTTCATCTATTTCCCTTCTTTCATTCATGAACATCTCATTTTCATGGTCTAGCAAATAGTGTTTTAAAGGATAACTAGGAGGTACGGCAATGGAAGCAAGACCAATAATTTCATCCTTACTAGGCAATTGTTCCTCACGATGTTGTTTACTAAATTTAGACAAATTAAACTCATGAACCATATCATCCAAGCCAACAGTAACAACATTCTTTTTGCAGTCTATCGTAGCATTAGCAGTATTCAAGAAGGATCTACAAAAAATAATGGGACAAAATCTATCTTGTGGAGAAGCAAGAACAAGGAAATCAGCGGGATATTTGGTTTTTCCACACAAGACTTCAACATCTCTAACAATTCCCATTGCAGATATAGTATCTCTATTGGCAAGTTTAATTGTAACATCAATATCTTCTAACTCAGCAGGTGCGATATCATGCATAATTTATTTATATAAGTCAATGGGTATAACACTAGCACCTAGCACCCATATCACATAAGCCATGATAACGATGATCTCCTATTTTAACAGAAATAACAGGCACGCCTACCATAGGTCTATGTTTATCTCTATCACAGGCTTTAGCAATTCTAGCAGTTTCACAAGAGAATTGAATGACATGCCCATCAATATTATCAGACAAGAGATCTTTAACAATAGCAATATTAGGTTCTACTTTGACTTGCTCAGGAGGTGTATAAGTTCTAGTACTGCTTTAACGAACAATAGTTGAAGCTTTAGCATGATCCTTTACTCTAACAGGGAAAGGTGGTCAACACAAGAGGTGGGAACAATAGGATCATTATAAGTGATAGTCTCTTCTTCAACTTTAATAGGTGCAGCTACTTTTACTTCTATGGGAGGATGATATTTAAACAACTTCTCCTTGGGGAGATCAACATAAGTAGCAAAAGATTCACAAAAAGAAGCTACTATCTCAGAGTCAAGTCCATATTTAGTGCTAAACTTACGGAAAATATCGGTATCCATAAAATATTTAACACAATCAAACTTAGGTGTCATACCTGACTCCTTACCTTCGTCGAGGTCCCAATCTTCAGAGTTGCGTTTAATTCTATCCAATATATTCCATCTGAATTCAATAGTCTTCATCATAAAGGAGCCAGCACAAGAAGTATCGAGCATGGTTTGATTATTATGAGAAAGCCGAGCATAAAAACTTTGCATAATTATTTCTCTTGGAAGCTCATGATTGGGGCATGAATATAACACTGATTTAAGCCTCCCCCAAGCTTGAGCGATGCTTTCTCCTTCGCGAGGCCAAAAATTATATATATAATTGCGATCACGATGAACAAGATGCATAGGGTAATACTTTTGATGAAATTCCAATATCACTCTTTTATAGTTCCATGATCTCGTATCATCACATAGCCTATAGCATGTCAATGCGTCTCCCTCCAAAGATAAAGGGAAAGCCGTCTTCTTAACAACATCATCGGGTATACCTGCAAGTTTAAATAATCCACAAATATCATCCACATAGCATAGATGCTCGTCGGGATGCTTTGTTCCATCTCCTGTAAAAGTATTAGCCAGCAGTTTTTCCATAATACCCGAAGGAAATTCAAAAGGAGTTTCATTTTCAATAGGTTTAGTAGGTTGAGGAGCAACTCTTTGCTCTACTGGACGGGGTGAAGATACCCCGAACAAGCCCCTCAGAGATTCTCTTTCCATAGTAACAAGTGACAGAAAATTTCAGCACACTATATAAATTTTTCCTTACCAAAGACGCTACACTCCCCGGCAATGGCGCCAGAAAATAGTCTTGATGACCCACAAGTATAGGGGATCTATCGTAGTCCTTTCGATAAGTAAGAGTATCAAACCCAACGAGGAGCAGAAGGAAATGATAAGCGGTTTTCAGCAAGGTATTCTCTGCAAGTACTGAAATAAGTGATAACAGATAGTTTTGTGATAAGATAAATTGTAACGAGCAACAAGTAGCAAAAGTAAATAAAGTGCAGCAAGGTGGACCAATCCTTTTGTATCAAAGGACAAGCCGGAACAAACTCTTATAATAGGAAAAGCGCTCCCGAGGACACATGGGAATATCGTCAAGCTAGGTTTCATCACGCTCATATGATTCGCGGTCGGTACTTTGATAATTTGATATGTGGGTGGACCGGTGCATGGGTAGTGCCCTTACTTGGACAAGCATCCCACTTATGATTAACCTCTATTGCAAGCATCCGCAACTACAACAAAAGTATTTGTGACGCCCCCGATTCAATCGTACACTAATCATGCACGCAAACGTGTACGATCAAGATCAGGGACTCACGGGAAGATATCACAACACAACTCTAAAAACATAAATAAGTCATACAAGCATCATAATACAAGCCAGGGGCCTCGAGGGCTCGAATACAAGTGCTCGATCATAGACGAGTCAGCGGAAGCAACAATATCTGAGTACAGATATAAGTTAAACAAGTTTGCCTTAAGAAGGCTAGCACAAACTAGGATACAGATCGAAGAGGCGCACGCCCTGCCAGGATCCTCCTAAACTACTCAGTGGTCGTCGCCAAGCAGCCTTGCACGTAGTAGTAGGCACCTCCAAAGTGTAGTAGTCGCCATCGACGGTGGCGTCGCTCTGGACTCCGACATCTGGTTGCGACAACCGTAAAGAAAGGAAAGGGGAAAAGGGGAAGAAAGCAACCGTGAGTACTCATCCAAAGTACTCGCAAGCAAGGAGCTACACTACATATGCATGGGTATATGAGTAAAGGGCCGATCAAGGGGTGAAGCTGCAGAATGCCAGAATAAGAGGGGATAGCTAATCCTGTCAAAGACTACGCTTCTGGCAGCCTCCGTCTTGCAGCATGTAGAAGAGAGTAGATTGAAGTCCTCCAAGTAGCATCTCCAAGTAGCATCTCCAGTAGCATCACATAGCATAATCCTACCCGGCAATCCTCTCCTCGTTGCCCTGTGGAAAAGCGATCACCGGGTTGTCTGTGGAACTTGGAAGGTGTGTTTTATTAAGTATCCGGTTCTAGTTGTCATAAGGTCAAGGTACAACTCCGGTCGTCCTTTACCGAGGGACACGGCTATTCAATAGATTAACTTCCTGCAGGGTGCACCACATAACCCAACACGCCGATCCCATTTGGCCGGACACACTTTCTGGGTCATGCCCGCCTCGGAAGATCAACACGTCGCAGCCCCACCTAGGCAAAAAGCAGAGGTCAAGACGCCGGTCTAACTCCTATGGCGCAGCGGTCTCGCCCATCGCCTTTGCACACCAAGACGTTGCGACTGTGGCCGGAAGCGTAACTAGCCCCTTAATACAAGTGCAAAGCTTACGTTCCAATCCGGTAGCGCCACTCGATCGCCGACGTCAAGAAGGCTTCGGTGATACCACGACGTCGGGATACCCATAACTACTCCGCGTAGATGGTTAGTGCGTATAGACCAAATGGCGGACTCGGATCAAATACCCAGATCTCGTTAAGCGTGTTAAGTATCCGCGAACGCCGAACAGGGCCAGGCCCACCTGTCTCCTAGGTGGTCTCAACCTGCTCTATCGCTCCGCCACAAGTAACAGTCGGGGGCCGTCGGGAACCCAGGCCCACCGTTACCAGGATGGAGCCACCTGTCCTTTCAGCCCCCTCATCAGAATCACTTGCAAGTACTCAATGAGCTGACCCGACTTTAGTCACCATCTGTATAGTATGTATGTATGTATAGTATATACCCGTGATCACCTCCCAAGTGATCACGGCCCGATAGTATAGCAAGGCAGACTGACAAGAATGTAGGGCCAATGATGATAAACTAGCATCCTATACTAAGCATTTAGGATTGCAGGTAAGGTATCAACAGATGTAGCAACAATGTCAGGCTATGCATCAGAATAGGATCAACGGAAAGCAGTAACATGCTACACTACTCTAATGCAAGCAGTATAGAGGAGAATAGACGATATCTGGTGAGCAAGGGGGGGGGGCTTGCCTGGTTGCTCAGACAAGAAGGAGGGGTCGTCGGTGACGTAGTCGTCCACAGGGGCATCAGCATCGACACGGGGGCTACCGGAGAGAAGAGGGGGGAGAAACAGTAAATACATAGCAAGCAAGTGCATAACAGGTCAACAAGCAGAGCTAGACGTGTTCTAACGCGGTATGAGGTGATACCGGTGAAGGGGGGAAACATCCGGGAAAGTATCCCCGGTGTTTCGTGTTTTTGGACAAATGAACCGGAGGTGAAATGTTGCAGGTTCTCTATGCTAGGGACGCGTGGCGGACGAACGGGCTGCGTATCCGGATTCGTCTCGTCGTTCTGAGCAACTTTCATGTAGAAAGTATTTTCATCTGAGTTACGGATTAAAAGATATGATTTTCTAAAGATTTTATTAATTTCTGGAATTTAATTAATTATTTAAATCCAACATTATCCAGAATAGTAAATGATGACTTCAGCATGACATCAGAGTGATGTCAGCAGTCAAAGTTGACCATTGACCTGGTCAATTGGACGTGTGGGTCCGATGGGACCCACTGTCATACTGTTAGGTTGATTAGGTTTAGGTTAATCTAATTACTGTTTAGTTAGACTAACAGGTTAATTAGATTAATTAAGCAGGATTAATTAACTTAATTAATTTAGTTAATTAATTAATTAACTATATATATATATTTTAAATTCTTTTTCTTTTTCATTTTTTTAAAACGTTCAGGCGTGGGCCCCTGCTCGATAGGGCACTGAGGCCATTCAGTATGCTGGCGACGGTATGGCGCGCCCGTTCGGGAGCACGCCCGAGGCATGCGGGCGTGGGCGGCGGACTGGCAGTCGCCGAGCCGGCGTGGCGAGGCCAGCCACGGGCGGCGGTGGCGAGCGGCGGCGTAGCACGGCCCAGGGCGGGCGCGCATGAGCGCTGTGGTGTATGTAGCAGGAGGCACGAGGCGCGTGCGGCGGTGCAAGGTGTGGTGCCAAGGGCGGGCGAAGGCGCGACAGTGTGTAGCGAGCAGCGGAGTAGAGGTCGTGGCGAAGCGGGGGGCATGGCTGTGGCAGCGTAAGCGCGTCTTGGCGCGGCGAGGCGCAGCGGCTTGAGCGCGGACGGCGCGGGCATGGCGTGGTGAGCGAGCGAGGGGGAGAGAGGAGAGGTCGGGGATCACAAGGGGGAGTAGGGAACGAGGCAGTGTGCTCGACGGAGTTCGGGGAGGTCCGACGAGGAAGATATGGCGAGGCGGCGGCAGTCCGATGAGGGAGGTCTGGCGGAGAAGCTCCGGGCGGCGGCGACGGGGTCGGGGTTGACGCGTCCAGGTCGGGGACGAGGAAGTAGGCTGGCGAGGCTCCGGTGTCGAGGTGGTCGTGCAGCGGCGGGGCGGTGCGTGGTCGCCGTCGGCGCATCGAGGTCGAGCCCCTCCTCGATCCAGATGGGATCAGGAGGAGGGGGAGAGGGAGAGGCGAGTGGGAGGAGTGGGGTTGCTGTAGTGGCTAGGGTTTCGTGAGGGGATAAGGGAGTGGGGTGGGCGGCATCGGTGGGCGGTTGGTCGGGTGAAGCCAGTTGGGCGGGAGGGGGCTTTCTTTGTTTTTCTTTTGTTTTTTGATTTGCATTCCTTTTCTTATTTTCTTTTCTGTTTTATTTATTTTAGTTAGCAAAACAGCTTTACAAAAATATAACCCCTACTCCTAAATTAGCATAATAACATAGGCCACCTACTCCAAAAAGTTTGGTGATTATATAAACTAGATTAACATCTATTTAGTATTTAAAAGCATTTAACTAATTGTCTTGCTGCTGTTTTACTTACTATAGTGCATTGAAATACTTTACACAAGTGTGGTTTCTTCACCAATATTTAATATGGATTATCTGGCTTACTCCGAACATTTTTGTTTTAATATTTGAAAACTTTTATTGTTTGCCTGATTTTGAATTTGAATTTGAATCGGTTTCGAACTAACTCGAGACTAGCCACTATGATCAAAGTGACGTGGCATCATTAGCAGAGAATTACTGTAGCTTAATTATCCGGGCGTCACAATTCTCCTCCACTACAAGAAATCTCGTCCCGAGATTTAAGAGGGGGACTAGGGGGGAAGGTCTGGTTAGGAAATCCTAACGAATCTTCTTGTCTTTGGTTGCTCTTCTCGAAGAGGTGGATCCATTACGTTGAAGTCTTCATTTCTCTGCTCCAGGTCATCATGATGGAGCCGTCATCCTTTCTTCGGGATCTCCATCATCCTACGAATGCGACCAAGGGGAAAAACTCCGGAAGAACGCATCTCCACAAAGCTGGGCATCTGACGATGAACTCAATGGGAAATACACAAGGTACCCCACGAGTTGTACTTCAGTGAATTCGTTGAGTGCAACATACGATGGTACCAAAGTTTCAAATGGGTAGGCAATCATTCGATGACTAGACAGAAGCTGGAATGGGGGGTTTGAACAACGAGAATAACATGGTGTTTGATTCCAGGATGAATAATGGTATAGCATTTAGCTCGTGAATCACATACGAAGCCAGGTGCAAAGGATACATTAGAATCCGGGTTGTTAAGAAGAGTCAGGTTTCGATCCAGTGGACCTGTGGGTTATGGGCCCACCACGTGGGTTGAAAGTAGGAAGGGTGATGACATCTTGGACATCTGCGACAGGGAGGCATGTCAGTGAATAGCTTGTCAACTATGCCGGCAACAATGTCGGTACCAAGGACGGGGAACGAAGAGAGCAATTTTCCTACTCGTTGAACGAGGCGGACCAATAGGCAAAGTTCCCGTCCATCGGTGGTTACCGAAATGTCATCAACAATAGTAACAGGGTCTGACTGATAAGGTGGTACACCGAGGTGTTTTTGTAAGCAGGAAAATATTACTGCTTAGATCATATAAACCTCAAGAAAGGTTAAACTAAACAATGGAAAGGATAATATGATTATCAAATTAATCAGAACAATGGCAAGGAAAATGTGTTTAAACACATATATCAGGGGTATATCCTCCCCAAAGTCAAGCAGAGGATGATATCCAAGACAAGATATAAAGTAGAAAACCATTTAGGTAATGGGGGGAGGAATCTCGTGATATTACCCATACAACGGTGTTAGGATAAATGATAAATAAAATTTAGCATCGTGCTTCAAATGTTCCTGTTGAAAATCGGAGTACCATTGACATGCTTCGAGATAGCATTGACATGGTCATCAGGTGAAGATCAGACTTTGGAAACACAAAGGATCCATCAGGAATAACTTGTAGAATAAGTCTTACAATTTCCTCATGGAAGAATGGTTATCCTTGCTAAGAAGGGAACTATAACAATAGGTCTTACGGCCAGGTGTGCTAGGTATGACATCACCTTACCGGGTCACATGAGGATCAATGTTATAACTCTTGAAAATATGTTCCAACCATCATATCCGACCGAGATTCAGATTTGATTGGGGTCAGGATACCTCAGACTCAGGATGCCTGAGAAGGAAAGGTGCAACACAAATTGACGAGAAGACAACATAAGAAACTCGGGAAATGAACTATGGAAGCGAGTTCTGAAACATGAGTTCATTAGTAAACCAACGAGAGGATGAGGAGGTGGCTGATGGAATCAGCGGCAATTCATCGAGATTAACAAAAGATGGATTTCCACAATTATGTGAACAAGGAGATAACATTTGTCAGATCAAATGGTGTAATGATGTATGCTCGAGGAAAACATACACAATTAAACATTGGTTGAAAGGTGCACCCAAATATGGGCTGGGTTGCACGACCAATGTCAGAATGGTGATTCAATAATCAATAGTCTAAGAATGAACGGCCGACCATTAACTTCAAGGCAATAGGGTTGCTAGAAGGGCAGAATCCAAACAGCACCGTTCATCTGTTGGTATCCTGGTTAGAACCAACACGGGGACCAAGAAAGAATGGTGATGGCGAGAAGCATCGCTGCAACAAGAATTTCTTAAGAGGTGGTGAAATTCTCGTGACATTTTTGACACAAAAGATGGTAATACTCCAAGGTAAAGAAGATCAATTGCTGGGTAGCATGGATCTCAAGGTAAAACACGAAACACTAACAAGTTTGTGTTGAACGGAAGGCAATAAAGTGGTCGAGATAACACAAATCATCGAGGCAAGGATGGTATTTCTCTTCATGAATTCAATTGATATCCTGGAAGAGCTCATAAGGTTGATGATGATCACGACACACTTTGTCGAGAGATTTCAAGATGTAATCGATCGGCGATGACATCAAGTCAAATGAATGGTGAAGCGAATGGTTATTGGAACCACAGTTATGGCACAAACTCGAGCTCAAGTTTGTTGTTTAATGTGAAAGGGTATGACGAGGAAAATCGACGTAAGCTTAGCTATCCTCGCAAATTGGTGCTACGAGAATAAGGACCAGGTAGCACAGTTAGAATCATCACGACAAGGATATAGCCAAACAGGCTAGGAATGACATGATCGGGTACAAACTCGTAAGTAAATAATATTAGTAGGAGTTGTTGAACCGTAATGCGGACTCGGTTCAATTCTCGGTGTCTTTGAGTGTTTCATAACTCAGAGCCCGTGAAAAATTGGAATCAGTGAAAATGTAGCACTTGATGAAGATCTGATGAGAAGTTATGCAGTTCCATGATAATCTCGAGATACCAGGGGGTAATACTCGACGACAGATCAAATCAGAGGTTGGAATGGGGTATTGCTCCGCAGCAGACAAGTGCTTACACTTGCATGAGAAATGGTATTAAAAGGAGAACATGGTCGGAACCACAATTGCAAAATGCCAGATCCCAGATATAAGATAAACTTATACCAAGGAGTAATTCATTGAAGAGAAGCTTTGATGATACGATCTACATCGTGTCCATGGGCATGAACGCAAGGTTCAAGGTCGACTCCCACTTCGTCAATGTATAACCTTCCATTCGCTTCTCGCTTTGATGAAGGCATTAGTGTTGAAAGTTTTACCTGGCATAACACCAGTAGGGTATGACCCATAGAAGTTTCCGGGTTTACACAGATTAGAAAAAGGTATAGGTTCAACCCATTGGGGCATCTTAGAAACATATACCACAACTTAGGAGTAAATAATACAAGTTTGAAAGTAGAGCATTGTTCAGAAGCAGACGACACAATTTACCAAAAGCATTATATGCCCATGGAAAGACTCTCAAGGTTATTCAATATGAAGGACACTGTCGAATAAAATCCAACAAAGGAACCGATGGTCCGCAAGGGATCTGATGTGAGCATCGGTACTCAACCAGAGGAAGAAGAATGCACGGGCATCATATTATAGAACATCTGAATAATTCGATGCTTAGATAACAAAGGAATTACGATTTCCAAAACAAAGGATCAGAAGCAGTCACTCTGATCAAGGATGGATAAGTTGGATGGACCAGAGGCACAATTGACGACAAATAGTTTGGTCGAGAACCAGCTCATGTTCAAAAATGATGTCTGAGCCGGAAAGATAATTTAGAAGGGTTGATAGATGATTGTGTGCCGCACACATGTTGAATCAATAGGATCAAAATGACGGTGTCAAAAGGTACAAGTGAATATTGCCAGATATATGGGAAGCATCCATAATGCTAGTAGACAAGTATTTGCAGAGCAATAAAGCTGCTAAGGATTTTCGGAGGATTGAATAGTATCTAAATGTATTTTTGTGAAACACATGAACAACTTTGGACAAACAGATACTCGGCAAGCGCGAGTAAATATCCGTAGGGTTATTCAGGTGGCAAAGAACAGCAAGGCAGTAAGCTCAAAGGATTATCGAAACAACGACGAGTGTTTCGGGGTATCTTGTAATAACAAGACAAACTAGGGATGAATGTAAGAATAACAACTGCAAGTAGTTATCCAAAGGGTTGACGGTGGAAGGGAATTGCAAACGCGATGAACACAAGTTCTCGGTTTAACAATGAAGAGTATCTTCAGGGTCTTCACGTGCAGCAGACGATCATCAGTAATAAGAGGCTCTCCGGGTGAAAGTGATAACGAGATCCTAATGTTAGATTTAGTAAAGTTCATTTAACCCGAATAGAACAGAGATCAGAGTCCCAGAGTATAGACAAGGAGTAAAAGATCCTAATATCACCCAATGGCAACGTGGGCCCATGGGCCGCACAACCATGTTAGTAAAGGTTTTGTAAAGTCTAGACTCGACTTCGGCCAAGGAGTTGGAAGGGGGATTCCTACACGCAGTCGGCTCTGATACCAACTTGTGACGCCCCCGATTCAATCGTACACTAATCATGCACGCAAACGTAACGATCAAGATCGAGGACTCACGGAAGATATCACAACACAACTCTAAAAACATAAATAAGTCATACAAGCATCATAATACAAGCCGGGGCCTCGAGGGCTCGAATACAAGTGCTCGATCATAGACGAGTCGTGGAAGCAACAATATCTGAGTACGAGACATAAGTTAAACAAGTTTGCCTTAAGAAGGCTAGCACAAACCGATACAGATCGAAGAGGCGATGCCTCCTACCGGGATCCTCCTAAACTACTCACGGCGCCGTCGCAGCTCGCACGTAGTAGTAGGCACCTCCGGTCAGTAGTAGTCGTCATCGACGGTGGCGTCGCTCTCGACTCCAGCATCTGGTTGCGACAACCGTAAAGAAAGGAAAGGGGGAAAAGGGGGAACAAAGCAACCGTGAGTACTCATCCAAAGTACTCGCAAGCAAGGAGCTACACTACATATGCATGGGTATATGTGTAAAGGGCCATATCAATGGACTGAACTGCATAATGCCAGAATAAGAGGGGGATAGCTAATCATGTCGAAGACTACGCTTCTGGCGGCCTCCGTCTTGCAGCATGTAGAAGAGAGTAGATTGAAGTCCTCCAAGTAGCATCTCCAGTAGCATCGCATAGCATAATCCTACCCGGCAATCCTCTCCTCGTTGCCCTGTGGAAAAGCGATCACCGGGTTGTCTGTGGAACTTGGAAGGGTGTGTTTTATTAAGTATCCGGTTCTAGTTGTCATAAGGTCAAGGTACAACTCTGAGTCGCCTTTTACCGAGGGACACGGCTATTGAATAGATTAACTTCCTGCAGGGGTGCACCAGATAACCCAACACGCTCGATCCCATTTGGCCGGACACACTTTCCTGGGTCATGCCCAGCCTCGGAAGATCAACACGTCGCAGCCCCACCTAGGCACAACAGAGAGGTCAGCACGCCGGTCCAACTCCTATGGCGCAGGGGTCTGGGCCCATCGCCCTTTGCACACCTGCACATTGCGTACGCGGCCGGAAGCAGAACTAGCCCCCTTAATACAAGTGCAGGCTTACGTTCCAATCCGGCGCGCGCTACTCAGTCGCTGACGTCAAGATGGCTTCGACTGATACCACGACGTCGGGATACCCATAACTACTCCCGCGTAGATGGTTAGTACGTATAGACCAAGTGGCCAGACTCAGATCAAATACCCAGATCTCGTTAAGCGTGTTAAGTATCCGCGAACGCCGAACAGGGCCAGGCCCACCTGTCTCCTAGGTGGTCTCAACCTGCCCTGTCGCTCCGCCACAAGTAACGATCGGGGCCGTCGGAACCCAGGCCCACCTCTACCGGGATGGAGCCACTGTCCTTTCGGCCCCTCATCGTAATCACTTGCGGGTACTCAATGAGCTGACCCGACTTTAGTCACCATCTGTATAGTATGTATGTATGTATAGTATATACCCGTGATCACCTCCCAAGTGATCACGGCCCGATAGTATAGCAAAGCAGACTGAAAAGAATGTAGGGCCAATGATGATAAACTAGCATCCTATACTAAGCATTTAGGATTGCAGGTAAGGTATCAACAGATGTAGCAACAATGTCAGGCTATGCATCAGAATAGGATCAACGGAAAGCAGTAACATGCTACACAACTCTAATGCAAGCAGTATAGAGGAGAATAGACGATATCTGGTGATCAGGGGGGGCTTGCCTGGTTGCTCAGACAAGAAGGAGAGGTCGTCGGTGACGTAGTCGTCCACAGGGGCATCAGCATCGACACAGGGGCTACCGGAGAGAAGAGGGGGGAGAAACAGTAAATACATAGCAAGCAAGTGCATAACAGGTCAACAAGCAGAGCTAGACGTGTTCTAACGCGGTATGAGGTGATACCGGTGAAGGGGGGAAACATCCGGGAAAGTATCCCCGATGTTTCGTGTTTTCGGACAGATGAACCGGAGGTGAAATGTTGCAGGTTCTCTATGCTAGGGACGCGTGGCGGATGAACGGGCTGCGTATCTGAATTCGTCTCGTCGTTCTGAGCAACTTTCATGTAGAAAGTATTTTCATCTGAGTTACAGATTAAAAGATATGATTTTCTAAAGATTTTATTAATTTCTGGAATTTAATTAATTATTTAAATCCAACATTATCCGAATAGTAAATGAGGGCGTCAAGATGACATCGAGTGATGTCAGCAGTCAACGTTGACCATTGACCTAGTCAACCTGACGTGTGGGTCCAGTGGGACCCACCTGTCATACTCTGTTAGGTTGATTAGGGTTTAGGTTAATCTAATTACTGTTTAGTTAGACTAACAAAGTTAATTAGATTAATTAAGCAGGATTAATTAACTTAATTAATTTAGTTAATTAATTAATTAACTATATATATATATATTTAATTCTTTTTCTTTTTCATTTTTTTAAAACGTTCTGGGGGGCGTGGGCCTCCTGCTCAAAGGGCACGAGGCCATTCAGTATGCGCGGGCGACGGTAATGGCGGGCCCGTTTGGCGCACGCCCGAGGCATCTTGGCGTGGCGCGCATGGCCTTGCAGGGCTGCAGCATGGAGGCACGAGGCGCGGTGCGGCGGCGAAGGTGTGGCGCCAAGGGCGGGCGAAGCGGCGCGACAGCGCGTGAAGCGAAGCGGCGGAGTAGAGGCCGTGGCGGCGGGGCCGCTGGCTGTGGCCTCGTGGGCGCGTCTTGGCGCGGCGTGCAGCGCGGACGGCGCGGGCATGGCGCGGTGAGCGAGCGAGGGGGAGAGAGGAGAGGTCGGGGCTCACAAGGGGGAGTAGGGAACGAGGCAGTGTGCTCGACGGAGTTCGGGGAGGTCCGACGAGGAAGATATGGCGAGGCGGCGGCAGTCCGGTGAGGGAGGTCCGGCGGAGAAGCTCCGGGCGGCGGCGACGGGGTCGGGGTTGACGCGTCCAGGTCGGGGACGAGGAAGTAGGCTGGCGAGGCTCCGGCGTCGAGGTGGTCGTGCAGCGGCGGGGCGGTCGCGTGGTCGCCGGCGGCAAGATCGAGTCGAGCCCTCCTCGATCCAGATGGGATCGGGAGGAGGGGAGAGGAGAGGCGAGTGGGGAGTGGGGTTCTTTGTAGTGGCTAGGGTTTCGTGAGGGGATAAGGGGAGTGGGGTGGGCCGGCATCGGTGGGCCGGTTGACTGGGCTGAAGCCCAGTTGGGCGAGGAGGGGGGCTTTCTTTGTTTTTCTTTTGTTTTTTGATTTGCATTCCTTTTCTTATTTTCTTTTCTGTTTTATTTATTTTAGTTAGCAAAAGAGCTTTACAAAAATATAACCCCTACTCCTAAATTAGCATAATAACATAGGACACCTACTCCAAAAAGTTTGGTGATTATATAAACTAGATTAACATCTATTTAGTATTTAAAAGCATTTAACTAATTGTCTTGCTGCTGTTTTACTTACTATAGTGCATTTAAATACTTTACACAAGTGTGGTTTCTTCACCAATATTTAATATGGATTATCTGGCTTACTCCGAACATTTTTGTTTTAATATTTGAAAACTTTTATTGTTTGCCTGATTTTGAATTTGAATTTGAATTGGTTTCGAACTAACTCGAGATTAGGCACCGTGATCAAAGTGACGTGGCATCATTAGCAGAGAATTACTGTAGCTTAACTATCCGGGCGTCACAGTATTAAGGTAAACCTAACCATAGCATGAAACATATGGATCCAAATCAGCCCCTTACGAAGCAACGCATAAACTAGGGTTTAAGCTTCTGTCACTCTAGCAACCCATCATCTACTTATTACTTCCCAATGCCTTCCTCTAGGCCCAAAGAATGGTGAAGTGTTATGTAGTCGACGTTCACATAACACCACTAGAGGTTAGACAACATACATCTTATCAAAATATCGAACGAATACCAAATTCACATGACTACTAATAGCAAGACTTCTCCCTTGTCCTCAGGAACAAACGTAACTACTCACAAAGCATATTCATGTTCATAATCAGAGGGGTAATAATGTGCATAAAGGATCTGAACATATGATCTTCCACCAAATAAACCAACTAGCATCAACTACAAGGAGTAATCAACACTACTAGCAACCTACTAGCACCAATCTCGGACTTGGAGACAAGAATTGGATACAAGAGATGAACTAGGGTTTGGAGATGAGATGGTGCTGGTGAAGATGTTGATAGAGATCCTCTCCCGATGAGAGGAGCGTTGGTGATGGTGATGATGATGATTTCCCCCTCCCGGAGGGAAGTGTCCCCGGCAGAATAGCTCTGTCGGAGCCCTAGATTGGTTCCGCCAAGGTTCCGCCTCGTCGCGGTGGAGTCTCGTCCCGAAAGGTTGCTTCTTATTTATTTTTCTCATCGAAAGACTTCATATAGGAGAAGTTGGGCGTCGGAGAGCCACTAGGGGGCCCACGAGGTAGGGGGCGCGCCCAGTGGGAGGGGCGCGCCCCCCACCCTCGTGAGCAGGGTGTGGGCCCCCTGGCCTTCATCTTTGGCGACGATGTTTCTTTATTTATTTTAAGATATTCCGTGGAGTTGCCGGACTTTTGGAGTTGCGCAGAATAGGTCTCCAACATTTGCTCCTTTTCCAGCCAGAATTCCAGCTGCCAGCATTCCCCCTCTTCATGGTAAACCATGTAAAATAAGAGAGAATAGACATAAGTATTGTGACATATCGTGAAATAACAGCCCATAATGCGATAAATATCGATATAAAAGCATGATGCAAAATGGACGTATCACCCTCTGGTAACATAGAGTAGTAACATGAGCATGTTATTACTCTATGTTACTACCCATTGTGGCTAGTCTAACTTATTCCCCACCCACTATGACTAGCCTTACAACGCTTTATACAAGTGGGCAGCATGAAGAGCAAAGACGGGATCGGACTAATCATGAAGTGCCAACGTACGGAAGTACTATACGTGAAGTCTTTTTGTTTCATGGTAAATCTCTACTCCTAATGGAGCAGTTGGTAGTCTCCGTCAGTCAATTTTCATCCCACCTATCATGGTTTTTTTCGTCCCACTGAGGGAGTCCTGGACTAGGGGGTGTCCGGACAGCCGGACTATCATCGTCAGCCGGACTCCAAGACTATGAAGACACAAGATTGAAGACTTCGTCCCGTGTCCGGATGGGACTTTCCTTGGCGTGGAAGGCAAGCTTGGCGATACGGATATGTAGATCTCCTACCATTGTAACCGACTCTGTGTAACCCTAGCCCTCTCCGGTGTCTATATAAACCTGAGGGTTTTAGTCCGTAGGACGAACAACCATTATAACAATCATACCATAAGCTAGCTTCTAGGGTTTAGCCTCCTGGATCTCGTGGTAGATCCACTCTTGTAATACCCATATCATCAATATCAATCAAGCGGGAGTAGGGTTTTACCTCCATCGAGAGGGCCGAACACAGGTAAAACATCGTGTCCCTTGTCTCCTGTTACCATCCGCCTAGACGCACAGTTCGGGACCCCTACCGAGATCCGCGGTTTGACACCGACATTGGTGCTTTCATTGAGAGTTCCTCGTGTCGCCACCGATAGGCTTGATGGCTTCTTCAATCAACAACAACGCCGCCTGTGGTGAGACTTTTCTCCCGGACAGATCTTCTTCGCCTTGGGCCAATTCACTTGGCCTTCTAGAGCAGATCGAAGCTACGCCCGCCATCAGTCGATTTGGAAGCCTAAACTTCACGACGGATATCGCGGAGACTTGATCTTCGATGGATCCGAGCCGCAGCCGTCGTGCCGCCTTTATCACGATGGGCATGATCTAACTCTGCTGTCGGACAGTACCTTGGAGGCCGCACACGAATCCGCTCCGACCCATAGTCCGGAGCCGATTGCGCAGATCGAGGACGGGTGGCTGAACACCGCCTCGGGAGCTGCGACTTCCACGGCGATGGAGCCGAACACTAACCTTGTCCCTTATAAAGCTCGTGGCTCCGAGGTGCCGGACTCCGAACTTCCTGCGCCCCTGCCAATCGAATCTGATTGGGCGCCGGTCATGGAGTTCACCGCCGCGGACATCTTTCACCACTCACCCTTTGGCGACATCCTAAATTCGCTAAAGCATCTCTCGCTATCCGGAGAGCCCTGGCCGGACTATGGCCAGGATGGTTGGGATGCGGACGACGAAGAAATTCAAAGCCCACCCACCACCCACTTTATAGCCACTGTCGACGATCTAACCGACATGCTAGATTACGACTCCGAAGACATCGACGGTATGGACGACGATGCCGGAGACGATGAGGAACCAGCGCCTACAGGGCACTGGAAGGCCACCTCGTCATATGACATATACATGGTGGACACCCCAAAAGATGGGGACGGCGAAGAAGCAGCGGAGGTAGATTCCTTAAAGAAACAGCCCAAGCGCCGACGTCAGCGGCGCCGCTCTAAATCCCGCCAAAGCAAGAATGGAGATTCTGGCACAGAGATAATAACACCCGTAAAGTGCCGAAGACAATCCCTCCCGCAAGATTCAGCACAGGAGGATGCAGAAGCAAGCCCTCACGAGAGAGCGGCAGACGAAGAGGTCGAGGATGATAATTACATACCTCCCTCCGGAGACGAGGCAAGCCTCGACGACAACGAATTCGTCGTGCCTGAGGATCCCGTCGAACAAGAGCGTTTCAAACGCAGGCTAATGGGCACAGCAAATAGCCTAAAGAAAAAGTAGCAGCAGCTTCAAGCTGATCAAGACCTGCTGGCCGACAGATGGACCGAGGTCCCCGCGGCCGAAGAGTATGAACTCGAACGCCCCTCCAAGAGCTACCCAAAACGCAAGTCGCTCCCCCGACTAGAGGAGGAAGAATATATACCTTCATCACCAGCGCACAATACGGCAGACCGACCACCCCGTGGTCGGGACAGAGAGGCACCTAGGCCCTCCATCAAGACCGTACCCCGGCATCGCTCAAACAGTACGAAGCCACGAGGGAACGCGCCGGACTTGCGGGATATATTGGAGGACAAAGCAAGGCAATTCAGATCTATTTATGGATCACGTGGGCGCCCCACGACCCACGACGAATACCATCGCGCCGGATACAGCAACTCCGGTCGGGCCGAACACAGCAGACAACGCTCTCTTGAGCTACGAAGTGACATTGCTCAATAGAGAGGCGCCGCACACCCACTATGCTTCACAGACGAAGTAATGGACCATCAAATCCCTGAAGGGTTTAAACCCGTCAACATTGAATCCTACGATGGCACAACAGACCCCGCGGTTTGGATCGAAGATTATCTCCTTCATATCCATATGGCCCGCGGAGACGATCTCCACGCCATCAAATATCTCCCACTCAAGCTTAAAGGACCAGCTCGGCATTGGTTTAACAGCTTGCCCGCAGAGTCAATTGGGTGTTGGGAGGACCTGGAAGCCGCATTCCTCGACAACTTCCAGGGCACATCTATGCGACCACCAGACGCCGATGACCTAAGCCACATGATTCAGCAGCCAGACGAATCGGCCAGACAATTATGGACACGGTTCTTAACAAAGAAAAATCAAATCGTTGACTGTCCGGATGCAGAGGCCCTCGCAGCCTTCAAACATAACATCCGCGACGAGTGGCTAGCCCGGCACCTAGGACAGGAAAAGCCAAAATCCATGGCAGCCCTCACATCATTAATAACCCGCTTCTATGCGGGAGAGGATAGCTGGCTAGCTCGCAGCAACAACCTCACTAAAAATGTTGGCAGTCCGGATACTAAGGACCACAACGGCAGGTCGCATTGAAGCAAAAACAAACGCCGTGTTAACGGCGACAACAATGAGGATACGGCAGTCAACGCCGGATTCGAGGCTCTAAACCGGTCAACGGAAGAAGCCATTTAAAAGAACCCCTCCGGGTCCGTCCAATTTGGACCGAATACTCGACCGCTCATGCCAGATACATGGCACCCCCGAAAAACCAGCTAACCACACCAACAGAGATTGTTGGGTATTCAAGCAGGCAGGCAAGTTAATTGCCGAAAGCAATGACAAGGGGCTGCACAGCGATGACGAGGAGGAGACCCAGCCGCCGAACAGTAGAGGACAGAAGGGTTTCCCCCCACAAGTGCGGACGGTAAACATGATATACGCAACATATATACCCAAGAGGGAGCGGAAGCGTGCACTAAGAGACGTATATGCGATGGAGCCAGTCACCCCGAAGTTCAATCCATGGTCCTCTTGCCCGATCACTTTCGATCGACGAGACCATCCAACCAGTATCCGCCATGGCGGATTCACCGCATTGGTTTTAGACCCAATCGTCGATGGATTTCACCTCACGAGAGTCCTGATGGACGGCGGCAGTAGCCTGAACCTGCTTTATCAGGATACAAAGGCGCAAGATGGGCATAGACCCTCAAGGATTAAACCTACAAAGACGACCTTCAAATCGTCATACCAGGTGTTGAGGCCAATTATGCAGCTCATCACTGCTGGAAGTGGTCTTCGGATCCCGGATAATTTCCGGGCGAGGAGTTAATCTTGACATAGTCCCGTTCGCAGCGGCTATCACGCTCTGCTCGGACGAACCGCGTTCGCAAAGTTCAACGCGGTGCCACATTACGCATACCTCAAGCTCAAGATGTCAGGCCCTCGTGGAGTCATCACGGTCAACGGAAATACGGAACGCTCCTTCCGAATGGAGGAACATACAACGGCTCTCGCGGCAGAGGTACAGAGCAGCCTTCTAAGGCAATTTTCGAGTCCGACCGTTAAACAACCGGACACGGCCAAACGCGCCCGGAGCAACATCAATCAAGACCACCTGGCACATTCCGAGCACGCGTAGCAATGCGGCCCTAACCCCAGCCCTCGCATAATTGCAAGACCAGCCCTCCGCGTACATCATTACGCTCTGGAGATACCATGGGCATAGGGGGAGGGGCACGACCACAACAGACCCAGAGTGCGGTTTGACCACACCAGGGTCTCCTAAGTGTGTCGCTCTTTTTATTTTTTATTTTCCTTCTTTTTATTCACAGGACTCCGTTCACCAGAGGCCCTGTCCGGCGGCGAACCCGCCGAACTCACGATGCAACAGCCAGGGAGGGAAAAAAGCTGCGACAAACACTCAGGTGGTCTCCATTACGAGCATTAAATTTGATTATATACACCAGTTCGCAGCCCACCCCTGGAGGGGGACATGTTTAATTAGTCCAATCCTCGCCATCACGACTATTTGTATCATTCCGCACTCATAGCGAATTCCTTGAATAAATAATGCAGCACTTTTTGCCTATAATTGCATTACTTTACATATATGTTCATTAATGACATCTTGCACCGTATATTTTAGTGCGGCCGAATACACCAGGGCTTATGTTCCCCGCATTATGGTGTGATAAGTCCGAACACTTTCACAAGTCCGGCACCCGAACTTATAGCATTATATGAATCGGCTCGAATCATGTCTTGGGTCAATAGTTGGGTTTGCCGGCTCCCATGTTTTGGTACCTTACGTTACGTTACGCCGGCTAAGGTAGCATTGGGAGAACCACTGCGATTGTGCCCGGTTGAGCTGGGCGGCGCCTCGATGGAGAAAGCTAAAACTGACTGGCATGATAAGGCGAGAGACTGGTCGCTGTTCGAGAGGTCTTTTCGAGTCCCTAAAGACTTATGCCGCTTCAAGCAAAGAACCTGATAATGTCCGGCCAAGGCATGGATAGCGCCCAGAACTCGGTCTTCCGAATACTAGGGGCTTCGCCGAAATTTAAAATTATAGAATTCTATGGCTAAGTGAGAGTGTTCAAGCATTATAAGTCCGGTTGCCTTGTTCGTTGTGTTGAGCGCCTCCCTAGATGGACCCAAAAATGGGAACAAGAGTGCTCAAGTTTATCCCGAACACCCCAGCACTCGTGGCATGGGGGCTGAAGCCGACGACTTGCCATCTCTCATATTTTATAAATGGCCGCATAGAAGGTAATATTTTAAATCAATAAGCGTTGCTTAGCGCATATGAACAAAGTTTTCAGCGCACAGGATAACACATTGCGAGTTCACTCAATAATTACATCTCTGGGGCACTCATCCGCAATCTTGCGGGCACCCTTCAGGACAGTCTTATAGTACATCTCGGGCGTACGATACTCCTTGCCCGCTGGCGGTGCGTCAGTGATAAGCCTCACCACATCCAGCCTGCCCTAGTGCACCTTTGCGCGGGCAAGGGCCCGACGAGCACCTTCAATACAGGCGGAGCGCTTGATGACCTCCACCCAGGGGCACGCATCCACCAGCCGCCGCACGAGGCCGAAGTAGCTCCCAGGCATGGCCCCTCCAGGCCACAGCCGGACTATGAGGCCCTTCATGGCCTACTCGGCTACCTTGTGGAGCTCGACCAGCTGCTTCAACTGGTCGCTAGGGGGCACCAGATGGTCGGCCTCAGTGTACTGAGACCAGAAGACCTTCTCCGTTGAGCTCCCCTCCTCGGCTCGGTAGAATGCGGCGGCATCAGACACGCTGCGAGGCAGATCTGCAAATGCCCCTGGAGAGCTCCGAATTTGGGTAAGTATCAGGAAGTTTACATTAACATGCTTGCTTTGCATGAAAAATGCCTTACCCGCCGCTATTTTCTTCACATCCTCAACCTCCTGAAGGGCCTTATGGGCCTCGGCCTTGGCGGCTTTGGCACTTTCGAGAGCCAAGGCAAGCTCGGACTTTCGAGTCTTTGAGTCGCGCTCCAAACCCTCATGCTTTTCCATGAGAGCCTAGAGCTCTTGCCGCACCTCCGCCACCAGCGCCTCCTGCTTCTTTCGCTCTGCCCGTTTTGCAGCCGCATTGCGTTCGGCCGCGGACACAGCCTCCTTCAGGGTTGCCACCTCGTTAGTGGCCCCTGCAGTACCCACGTTATCCTTGTTATTTTTATCGCAACCTAAATCCTTTTATGTAAGGTAACTATTCAAAGTGGTGTTACTCACCTTCTTTGTCCTCGAGCTGCTTCTTGGCACGGCCGAGCTCTTGCTCGGACCGCTCGAGATCCTGCTTCAAAGCACCGACCTCCGCAGTCAGTGCGGCAGAGGTCAGCAGTGCAGCCTGCAAACCCATATTGACATAATTTTAGCAGCCCTGCGTATATCTTTTTAGATCCTCAGTCCGCTTTTCTTTCCGAACACCGAACCGAGCATCAGGGGCTACTGTCTATGCGGTAGTACATTGCATATTTTTAACTTCTTACCTCAAAGCCTGTTAGAAGGCTATTGTAGGCTTCGGTCAGCCCGCTCTTGGCGAGCTGAACCTTCTGAATCACAGCACTCATAATAGTGCGATGTTCTTCCTCGATGGAAGCGCCTTTGAGCGCCTCCAACAAGTTTTCCGGCGCCTCTAGTTGGACGGGGGCCGCCGGCATCACGGTCTTGCCCTTCTTGCGAAGGGGCCGCCTGCCGGACTCCGGAACCACTGCGGGTTCCGGCGTGGAGTCCGGCGCAATGTCCGGGAGGCTGCCTTGCGGCGCCTCCGGAGCCTCCTCCTGATGGGTCCCATACTGGGATCCCACCTCGGCGTCCTCAGCGTCGCGAGGGGTGGAGGCAGTCGGGATGGAATCCACATCCGACGGAGCTAACGACCCGCTCGATGAAGCGGGGAGATCATCATCGGCCGGACTGCGGGCAGTGTGCGGCATTAGAAGGACACTATGTGACATAAAAGAAATTATAAATCATTCAGGAATCCGGATACTTACGATCTTGCCGGAGGCCTGGCCCTTGAGGGCCACTCTTCGTCGCCAACGTTAGCATTGGCGGAGCTGTCCGGGGGAATAGTCCTTCCCCTCTTGGACCCTTCGGCCTCCCCTATCGGGGAAGCCTTCCTCTTCCTCTCTCCTTCCTCTGGGAGAGAGTCTTCTTCCTCCTCCTCGCCTTCGGGGGAGGAGTCCGCCCCGGAGTCGTCGGACACCTGAAAACAGGAACTCCTTCGGGTACCCGTGGCCTCCTTCTTGGCCTTCTTCTCCGGCACCACATGCGGTGCCGGAACCAGCAGCCCCGCTAGATGGGCGTCTACTGGGTTTTCTGGGAGCCGGGCAAATGATCTGCTCGGCCTTCTTCATCCAGTCCTGTCAAAGGAAAAGGGAGATTGAAACCCGCGTAGGGTCAAACTATTAAAAACAAGTGTCCCGTAAAGGGGTAGAATCACTTACCTCGTCAGCTGGATGCTGCGAGCGAAATCCGCAATCTTCAGTGGCGGATGCGGGAGCCTTGGCACCCTTGAACAGCACCCTCCAGGTGCCTTCGTACGTCGTGTCGAAGAGCCCGCTCAATGCCTGGTGTTGTGCCGGATTGAACTCCCACAATTTAAATGCCCGTTGTTGGCAGGGGAGAATCCGGCGGATGATCATAACTTGGACCACATTGACAAGCCTGAGCTTCTTGTTCACCAGCTTCTGGATACAGGCTTGGAGTCCTGTCAGCTCCTCTGAACTACCCCATAGCAATCCCTTCTCTTTCCAGGAGGTGAGCTGCATAGGGATACCAGATCTGAACTCGGGAGGCCGCCCCCCACTTAGGGTCGCGCGGCTCGGTGATATAGAACCACCCTGATTGCCACCCCTTGACGGACTCCACAAAGGCCCCTTTGAACCAGATGATGTTGGGCATCTTGCCCAACATGGCGCCTCCGCACTCCGCTTGAGTGCCCTTCACTACCTTCGGCTTGACATTGAAGGTCTTGAGCCACAAGCCGAAGTGGGGCTGGATGCAGAGGAAGGCCTCGCACACGACGATAAACGCCGAGATGTTGAGGATGAAGTTCGGCGCCAGATCATGGAAATCCAGGCCGTAGTAGAACATGAGCCCCTGGACAAAGGGGTGAAGTGGAAAGACCAGTCCGCGGAGGAAGTGGGGCAGGAACACGACCCTCTCATGGGGCCTGGGGGTGGGGATGAGCTGCCCCTTGTCGGGCGGCGGTGCGCTGATGTCATTGGACAGATATCCCGCTGCGCAGATCTTCGGCGTGCCCCTCCGTAGCGGAGGATGCCAACCATTGCCTCCGCTCCGGACATGGTCGGAGAAGGTCGAGACGAGATGCACGGACTTGGGCGCTGGAGCTCGAGTGCGCGGAGATGGATAAGCAAAGGAGGAAGAAGGCGTAGGTGAAAAGGTGGATTCTTATCCCCTTATATATGGGCGGACGAAGACTATGCGTCCCCACCGTCCTGGTAAAACTCGCTTATCTCCCAAGCGCCACCATCAATGGCGCGGTTGGGTTACCCACGTCCGTATTGATGAGAATCCCGGAATAAGGGGAACACGATCTCTGCTTTGACAAGACGTGCCAAGGAAACCGCTTCGCTAAACGCGCTGAGGTGGTATAATAAAAAACGATTCAAGTAAAGGCTTGGTAGTGGCATGACGTCATGCCACAAAATACGTCAGCAGATTGACCTTGTGTACACATTATTCTCTCTACGGTGGAATGTGGACTTTATTTTGCAGAGCCGAACACTATCCTGGTGTTCATAATCTTCTATGAATTATTCGGAGGAGGAACCCGCCTTGCAATGCCGAACAATATGCGCGCCGGACTCATCGTCATTGAAGCCTGGTTCAGGGCTACTCTTGAGGAGTCTGGACTAGGGGGTGTCCGGACAGCCGGACTATCATCGTCAGCCGGACTCCAAGACTATGAAGACACAAGATTGAAGACTTCGTCCCGTGTCCTGATGGGACTTTCCCTGGCGTGGAAGGCAAGCTTGGCGATACGGATATGTAGATCTCCTACCATTGTAACGGACTCTGTGTAACCCTATCCCTCTCCGGTGTCTATATAAACCGGAGGGTTTTAGTCCGTAGGACCAACAACCATTACAACAATCATACCATAGGCTAGCTTCTAGGGTTTAGCCTCCTGGATCTCGTGGTAGATCCACTCTTGTACTACCCATATCATCAATATCAATCAAGCAGGAGTAGGGTTTTACCTCCATCGAGAGGGCCCAAACCTGGGTAAAAACATCGTGTCCCTTGTCTCCTGTTACCATGCGCCTAGACGCACAGTTCGGGACCCCCTACCCGAGATCCGCCGGTTTTGACACCGACACCCACCTTTGCTGGTTTTTTTTCGTAGATTTTTTTTCGTCCCCTCCCCCCACTTCATCGGTTTATATCAGGTAATAATTCTTGCGCTTTCTTTGGTAGGTGCTCACTTAATTCTTGGGTAATTAAGGATTCAAAAATCACATCATGATTTGCTTACCTTCTTACATGAGATCACCTTCTCACCAAAACCGAATTGGTTTCTCATTTGATTTTTATATTCATAAAAAACCAGGCTTTCCTAATCTATCCCTCACCAGGCTTTCCTAATGTATATTTAACTAATCTAATTAATCTATATTCAAAACAGATCTTTCCTTGGCCACCCTTTCCTCCATTGTTTGGGCGGGGTTAGGAAAAAATCAATCAAACTAAACTGCGGGGTTAGGAAAAAATCAATCAAACTAAATTGATCTTGTATGATTACAACAAATCAATCTATCAATAATACCATATACGATTAACTGGTTACGTACGTCGTCTCATTCGTGGAAAAAAGATTGTGACGCTCCCGAGACAATCGGGATGGGATCCGATTTGATCTGACTTACTAAGGACCACGTCTACCATCGCGTGGCCAGTCTCGTGCGTCCCGCTCCCAATGGGAAAAACTCGTTGGGTATTTGGGCTCGTCCTCAAACACGTTGAGGCATGTGGTCGCATCGCAAGGATGCAGACGAGGAGCACGTTGTCCGCCGTCGCCTTGGGGGCCGTGGTCCATTGGCGCGCCGGGGGCCAAAGGACGTGCCCCCGTTGGAGGCGCCGCCATTTCCGTTTGTTGACGCGCGCTGTTGGAGGCCGCTTCCGTAGCCCTCCCGGAGCCGTCGTTGCGCACAGAGAGCCAAGGCAAGCGCGGACGTAGGCGATGGTGGGCTGGTGGCGCGGGTGCACATGCTGCCGGAGCCTAGGCGAGCGCGGCTGCAGGTGTGGCTGGGCAAGCTAGGGTGCGCCGATGTTAATGCATCCATGCTGCTGCGTGCGCCTCAAAGGCGAGAGCCAAAGGTATTAATTCCTGATAGATGGTATATGCAGGATAAAAATAGGTAAGAAGCACCTGATTATTGTAGCAATTGGATCAAGACTTTAATTGTGAAAAAAATCAGATCAAGACTTTGGTACATATACATGGTTGTATGGGCCGCTTAATTCTGTGCATGACTCCGATTCATCCCTGATTCCCTTCTGTATGTTCCTCTCATTGCTGGCTGAAGACAACGTGGGCAAGTGGAAGAGATGATTTCTTCTCATGTGGCCAAAACGCTCGGATGGAAGTGACTCGCGTTAGTGCATAGCATACAAGTGAAAACAATCAAATTAATTATTAAATCATTTATGTTAATCGCAGAAGATAATGAATTTGCTTTCTCCTGATTGATCTTTGCGGTGAGCCGCGTGGAAGCTGATTTCTCCAGCAATCAGGCCATGATCGGCAATCTTCGGGAGGAATTGCATGCGCTGTCCCTTCCACATGTTGGTTACCTTCCTCCAGTTCAATCGCTCTAGACATGGGTGTGCATAGCTGAAGTCTGCACCAGATAGTGTTCATCCTTGCCTTTGATCACCTGGCCTACTGTAAAAAGATCTAATTGCTTCATAGTCATAATTTGCTTATATCTAGAGTTCATATAGAGATTAGTAAGCAGATAGCGTGTTTTTTGTCAAATGGTTATGCAGGTTGGAGCAAGCTCAAAGTAGGCTGGGGAGGATGACCAGTGATTATACTCATGCTGGTCCATATTTCTTGTGCAGGTTCGAGCAAGCACATCGCCCACGTAAAAAATTGTTCTTGATGGTGGTCCATATTTTTTGTGCATAAGACAAATGTACACATTTTATCTAGAAGCAATATAACTCTGAAAAAATGGTCAGGCATCTCTTTAAAGTTCAGACCTATACTTGTAATGTTACCTTTTTCCTATTTGTGATTTTCCGCGTAGAATTTTTATGGACTTTTAGATCGTGCAGAGTCGGCTGAAATGCTATATCATCAACACCTTAGCTATTATTTTCATTTATTATCAGTAAAAGACGGAGTTGCTGATGCCATATGTCATTTCTGACAATATGATCGACATGTGACATGTCTGAGGTAAGTTGTGATATTTTTACGAAAATAATCTTACAAGTTTGCTCCAGATTTTACAAATAAGATAATGTTTTTTCGGGTTAGTGAACATGTATTAGTATTTTTTTAGATCCGTCGCAATGCATGGGCACGGACAGTGGTGGCAAGAGATGCACCATCAAGGGCGGCGGCGGGTGGCCTTATCAGGTGGGCCAGAGCCACAACTGCTGGAATTTAGTCTATATTGGGCAGCCCAATAACTATTTCAGAAATTCCTAATAAATCCTAGAGGCCCACTTAGCCCATTTGTGCAAGGCAAGGGATACTACTAAAGTTTAGTCCCACATTGCTAGTCTAGTGGGAGTTGGACCTCCTTATAAGGGAGGTTCTTTCTCTACTTGTACGAGCATGAGGACAAGAGGGACATCCACGCGCGCTCCTCCTCCGCCGCCCGCCTTGCCACGCCACGCCTCGCCTCGCCTCGCCTCGTCGCGCCGCGGGTTGCGGGAATGAGCCGAGCCGATGTCTAATTTTTGCCACGCACTTCGGGTATACGAAAGGTCACTTGGGAGCTGGAAAGTTTTGCGGTAGTGGACAATTAATATGAACGGCGCACCCTTCGCGTGCCGCCTGTTCACTTCGCCTCCCTCCGTTGCTTCAGCTCAGCGCAACCTCTCGCCTCCTTCTCCTTGCGCCTATAAAGGGAGGTCGCTCCTCTCGAGAGACGCATCGAGAATCTCTTCCTCCTCTCGCCACAAGTTCCATTCTCTGCGCTGCTGTTATCTTCCTCATCCCGGCTTGCGGCGTGCACCATGAGTCGGGACGATGAGCCTCCGAACCGCACCTTTTGAGTCTGACGGAGAAGGGTGATAAGGTTTTTGGGGGCGCTCTGTGCGACTCTTGGCTGCTTCATCACGGACGATCCGTGCCGGCGACTACTTCCCGGACGACGACTTCTTCCCGGCGTCCACGACCTCCTCAACGACATGGCGGCGAGGACACCGACCCCAAGTCCAGTAACCTGCTGCTTGCTGCTGTGCCGTCGTGTTCTTCTCCTTTCTGTTACAAGTCCTACTACAGTTCATGCCTCTAGTTTACATCCTATATACATTGGGTTCTATGTCGTATAAACAACTTCATCTAGTGTACATTCTAGATGTGTTTACTTCAAACTCATATATCGAGCGATGTTTACCATCTCTACTATGCATCTTGGTCTCTTTATGCATTCTAGAGATGATCGGTTCTAGATTACATATGCAAATGTTATTTACCTTCTCTTTGTCAAATTGCATGATTTGTTTCATCACTGCTATACTAGTCATGCTTTATCTAGTATTTACATTAATAAAATCATTACGTAAATTGCTCATATTTCCAACAATCCAAAAACCTTATTATAGGCAATTTACCTCGAATGGTTTTCTGCTTCCATGAGACCTCCTATGTTTGAGGTATCCACTATAAGAGGTGGCGTGAGAGCAGTCTTATGGTTTCAAACCATGAGTTGCTATGGCGCCACGCTTGGCAAACTGAAGGAGAACTTGATGCTCAACAAGCACAAGCTTTTGAAAATGGATACTCTGTTTAAGGCTGCTCTCTTGAGTGTTCTTGGAGAGAACATAGTTGATGCTTATCGTCAATTGATAATGGAAAAGATATGTGGGATGCACTCGAGGCCAAGTTTGGGGTCTCGGATCTTTGCACCGAGCTGTACATCATGGAGCAATTCTATGATTCTGGGATGGTGAAGAGCGCTCCGTGGTTGAGCAAGCTCATGAGATCTGATCGTTTGCTAGAGAACTTGAGCACTTCAATTGTATCCTACGGACAAGTTTGTTGCGGGGTATCATCACTAAGCTTCCTCCTTCGTGGAGGAACTTTGCTACCTCTTGAAGCATAAGAGGCAGGAGTTTTCCGTCCGGATCTCATTGGCACTCTTGATGTGGAAGAAAAGCGAGAGCAAAGGACACACGTGCTCGAGGTATTGAGGGAGGATCTAGTGCCAATGTGGTACAAAAGCAGAACTTCCAGCCCCACAAGTTCAAGAACAAGGGCAAGTTTGATGGTAAAGCAAAGTTTGATGGGAAGAACAAGGCTGTGCAACACACGAACTTCAAGAAGAAGAATGGCAAGAAGAAAGGTGCTTGTCATGTGTGTGGAGATCTGATCATTGGGCTCCTAGTTGCCCCAATCGCTATGACAAGCGTAATCACAGGAAAGGCGGCAAGACCGCTAATGTTATCATCGGAGACATTGACATGAAGGATGTTGGGTATGGTATATTTCCCACTATTCTTTCAGTATGTCATTCTCCTGATTGGTTAATTGACACGGGTGCTAATGTGCATGTATGCGGTGATATTTCCATGTTTTCGTCTTATCAGACCGCAGGGACTTCAACCGTGCTGATGGGCAACGGTTCAAGTGCTTCTGTTCGTGGTGTTGGCACGGTCGATCTGAAGTTTACTTCGGGGAAGATCGTGCGGCTGAAGAACGTGCATTATGTCCCCTCCGTCAATAAAAATCTTGTTAGCGGATCTCTTCTGTGTAGAGATGGCTACAAGCTTGTCTTTGAGTCGAATAAATTTGTAATATCCAAGTATGGAACCTTTGTTGGTAAAGGCTATGAGTCGGGAGGCTGTTTCGTTTATCCTTATCGGACGTTTGCAATAAAGTTGTTAATCATATTTGCAACAATAGTGAATCAAATGTGTGGCATTCACGACTTTGTCATATTAACTTTGGTTGCATGTCGCGACTAGCTTAAGTTGAACTTAATCCTAGTTTTACCACCGTTAAGGGATCTAAGTGTCAAGTGTGTGTGCAAGCTAAGCAACCTCGTAAATCTCATGTGATTGCGGAGGCGAAATCTTGCACCACTAGAACTTATACATTCAGATCTATGTGAAATGAATGGTGTTTTGACAAAAGGTGGAAAGAAATATTTCATGGCGTTAATTGGCGACTCCACTAGATCTGCTGTGTGTATCTTACGAAATCTAAGGATGAGGCTTTGAACTTTTCAAGATCTACAAAGCTGAAGTGGAAAACCAACTTGATCGAAAAATCAAGAGGCTTAGGTCCGACCGTGGTGGAAGTATTTTTCAATGAATTTGATGCTTTTTATGCGGAACATGGTATAATCCATGAGAGGGCGCCTCCCTACTCACCTCGGTCAAATGGGGTGGCGAAAGAAAGAACCGTACTCTAACTGATTTGGTTAGCGCCATGTTAGACACATCGGGTCTCTCAAGGCATGGTGGGGAGGCGATATTGATGACATGTCATGTCATCGAGTTCCCACAAAGAACAAAGAGATAACTCCATTCGAGGAATGGGAGAAGAAAAGGTTAAAACTCTCTTATCTGCGAACATGGGGTTGTTTGGCAAAAGTCAATATTCCAATTCCAAAGAAGCGGAAACTTGGACCAAAGACTGTGGATTGTGTTTTCTTGGGATATGCTTTTCATAGCATTGGCTATAGATTCTTGGTTGTAAAATCTGAGGTACCTGACATGCATGTCGGTATGATCATGGAGTCGAATGATGCGACTTTCTTTGAAGATATCTTTCCTATGAAGGATATGGCTACCTCATCTAATCAGGAGATGCCTAGTTCATCGAATCAGGAACTAGTTTCAATTACTGAACCTGCCATTTCGATGGAACACTTTGAAAGTCTGTGGAGAAAACAATGAAGTTCCTACTAGGAGCAAGAGACAGAGGACTGCAAAGTCCTTTGGTGATGATTTTCTTGTGTATCTCATAGATGACACTCCAGTTCTATTTCAGAGGCCTATGCATCGAAGATCTTGACTCTTGGAAGGAAGCGGTTAAATGGCGAGATGGATTCCATCTTGGCGAATGAAACTTGGGAGATAACTGATCGTCCTTATGGGTGCAAACCTATAGGATGCAAATGGGTATTCAAGAAGAAGCTTAGGCCTGATGGTACTATCGAAAAGTACAAGGCTCGGCTCGTGGCTAAGGGTTATACCCAAAAGGAAGGTGAAGACTTCTTTGATACTTACTCACTGTGGCTCATTGACCACTATTCGAGTTCTACTTTCACTAGCTGCCTCACATGGTCTTCTCGTTCATCAAATGGATGTTAAGACTGCTTTCCTAAATGGAGAGTTGGATGAGAAATTTATATGGAACAACCGGATGGGTTTGTAATAGATGGTCGGGAAGGAAAGTGTGCAAGTTCTTTGAAGTCTTTGTATGGATGAAGCAAGCACTAAACGATGGCATGAGAAGTTGAAAGAACTTTAACACCATGAGCTTTGTTGTGAACGAAGTGACAAATGTGTGTACTATCGCCATGGTGGGGGCGAGGAGTTATGCTTTGCTTGTATGTTGATGACATCTGATTTTGGAACAAATCTGAATGTTATTAAGGAGGTCAAGGATTTCCTATCTCATTGTTTTGAGATGAAGGATTTAGGAGTGGCTGATGTCATTCAGAACATCAAGTTGTTGAGAGATGATGATGGTGGGATTACATTGCTTCAATCTCACTATGTGGAAAAGATCTTGAGTCGCTTTGGTTATAGTATTGCAAGCCCTCTCAACACCATATGATGCTAGCGTGCTACTTGAAAGAATCAAAGAATTGCTAGAGATCAATTGAAGTATTCTCAGATTATTGGCTCGCTTATGTACTTAGCGGTGCTACAATACGACATCTCCTTTGCTGTTAGCAAGCTGAGCAGTTTGTCTCAAAACCAGGAGATGTGCATTGGAAAGCTCTAGAAAGAGTTTTGCGTTATTTGAAAACCTTTGCAAATTATGGAATTCACTACACGGGCACCCAAAGGTGCTTGAAGGGTATAGTGACTCAAGCTGGATCTCGAGATCTTGATGAGATAAAGGCCACGAGAGGATATGTGTTCACTCATGGAGGTGGCGCTGTTTCTTGGAAGTCTTGCAAGCAGACCATCTTAACGAGGTCAACTATGGAAGCAGAACTCACGGCACTAGATACTGACTACGGTCGAAGCAGATTGGCCGCCCGGCTCTTGAATGACTTGCGGTTGTTGAGAAACCTGTGCGGGTATCCTTATGAACTGTGACAATCAAGCTGTGATCACGAAAGTGAACAGCTCTAAGGATAACATGAAGTCATCAAGACACGTTCGAGAGAAGGTTAAAATCTGTCGGGAAAATGAGAAACTCGGAGTTATTGCATTGGATTATATCCAAGCGTCTAAAAATCTGGCAGATCCTTTTACTAAGGGTTTATCACGTAATGTGATAGATAATGCATCGAGGAGATGGGTATGAGACCCACAATATGAGTTGTTCACGGTGGTAACCTATTCTTTGTGATCGGAGATCCGTGAATTAGATGTGGAAGACAAGCTGTTGGTGTTGAGAGGAGAGTATCCTTACTATTCACAATACCACTCCATGAAGATGCAATACTCTCCTAAACTGCATGGCAGGTTGATGTATATCTTAATGTGTTCTAAGTGGCTTATTTAGCGGAGATGTTATCTGCGAGAACATCTTTTGAAGAACACACCTATATGAGTCGATTGTCAAGCGTCGCAATCTATGAGAGTAGGGTTCTCTCTAGTAAACTCATGAAAGGTCACGGAGTATGGCGCATAAGCTCCACCTGGGAAGACCCACGGTAGCCACGTGTCGGTCAAGGCTTTATGTGAAGCTAGATTCGCAGAAAACTTGCAGTTCAAAGGCCCGATCCTTTGTTCAAGTTGCTTACTAGTGTAGCATGGAGTTCTAGGTGGAAGTTCAACTTAACAGTCTCCTTTGCGATGCCGGTATATAAAGCAGTGTTTTGGAACCAAAGGCAAATTCTGTGTGCCTCTGGGATCTGGTGGGGATTGCTGGAATTTAGTCTATATTGGGCAGCCCAATAACTATTTCAGAAATTCCTAATAAATCCTAGAGGCCCACTTAGCCCATTGTGCAAGGCAAGGGATACTACTAAAGTTTAGTCCCACATTGCTAGTCTAGTGGGAGTTGGACCTCCTTATAAGGGAGGTTCTTTCTCTACTTGTCTGAGCATGAGAACAAGAGGGACATCCACGCGCTCCTCCTCCGCCGCCCGCCTCGCCACGCCACGCCACGCCTCGCCTCGTCGCGCCGCGTCGCGCCATGGGTTCTTGAGAATGAGCCGAGCCGATGTCTAATTTTGCCACGCACTTGGTATCTGAAAGGTCACTTGGGAGCTGGAAAGTTTTGCGGTAGTGGACAATTAATATGAGCGGCGCACCCTTGGCGTGCCGCTGTTCACTTGCCTCCCTCCGTTGCTTGACTCGGCGCAACCTCTCGCCTCCTTCTCTTGCGCCTATAAAGGGAGGTCGCTCCTCTCGAGAGCGATCGAATCTCTTCCTCCTCTCGCCACAAGTTCCATTCTCTGCTGCTGTTATCTTCCTCATCCCGGCTTGCGGCGTGCACCATGAGTCGGGACGATAAACCTCGAACCGCACCTTTTGAGTCTGTCACGGAGAAGGGTGATAAGGTTTTTGGGGCGCTCTGCGCGACTCTGGCTGCTTCATCACGGACGATCCGATCGCCGACGACTACTTCCGGACGGCGACTTCTTCCCGGCGTCCACGACCTCCTCAACGACATGGCGGCGAGGACACCGACCCCAAGTCCAGCGCCTGCTGCTGCTGTGTGCCGTCGTGTTCTTCTCCTTTACATTACAAGTCCTACTACAGTTCATGCCTCTAGTTTACGTCCTATATACATTGGGTTCTATGTCGTATAAACAACTTCATCTAGTGTACATTCTAGATGTGTTTACTTCAAACTCATATATCGCAGAGCGATGTTTACCATCTCTACTATGCATCTTGGTCTCTTATGCATTCTAGAGATGATCGGTTCTAGATTACATATGCAAATGTTATTTACCTTCTCTTTGTCAAATTGCATGATTTGTTTCATCACTGCTATACTAGTCATGCTTTATCTAGTATTTCTGTTAATAAAATCATTCTGTAAATTGCTCATATTTCCAACAACAACCACAACCAATAATATGCTTGAGAAGCCGCCATGATGTGCTCCAGCGCCGAGCAACAAGCCGGTGGTGCAATGTTGATAGAACGATGACAACAACGTCATGAGAACCGAGAGCGCCCACGCAACTATTTTCCTCTACGATGGCAGGGGGAGAACCGGGATGAGATCTATGAGGTAGCTCGGCCACAACGAAGGCCACTTGAATTGTGAGCAGAACGACGCCGGTTATGCAGCCACCGATCGAGAGTGAATTAGTGAAAGCAATACTTGCATCTAGGATGGGATAGCATACTATGTCTTGTGCTTGTGCGGATGGATGGTCTACAATGACGACAATCTTTTGAAATCATTATCCTGGATGGTTCCATCGAATAGTATGGTTGTGATGTATCTTTTCATCTTTGCTTCATATTTAATTAGGTGCATATTTCAAGATAGGAGGGCAGCTTCACGGGTGGTTGGGGTCAAACGAGTGAGGTGATGTTGTTGTGTCTATTTTTGTGTAGTTTGTTTTGGAGAAGTCGCACTGATTTCTCTCGATATTTGTCTGTTTGTTGAGAATTAGTTAATGGCAGACTTCTTTGTTAAGATTGATCTCGAACTGGTCGAGCAATCTGAGCATTACAAAGTTCTATGTCATTTTGGGTTGTCTAAATTGCATATACAGAGTTGTCGATGTCTCCGAATATGTTGATCTCACGAGGTAATAAATTTTACAACATTATACTTGGCATACTGACAACAAAAAGTTAAATCATTGATGTGTTCACCAACTAAGTTTAGAATCATACTGTCTGTTTCTTTAATTTCTAAGTTGCGAGCATTTTTTAGAAATTGTTGAGGAATATTTGGTTATGCTCGATTTTGGTCTTTCTTGTTGGAAACATGAGCAATTTACCGAATGGTTTTATTAACAGAAATAGTAGATAAAACATGGCTAGTATAGCAGTGATGAAATAAGTCATGCGATTTGACAAAGAGAAGGTAAACAACATGTTCATATATGAACCGTAACTAAACATATCTAGAACAAACACTAGATGAAGTTGCTTATACGACATAGAACCTAACATACGTAGGGCAGAAACTAGAGCCAAGAACTGTAGAAGGACTTCTAACAGAAAGGAGAAGAACACGTACGGCACAGCAGCAGCAGAAGCGCTGGATTTGGGGTCGGTGTCCTCGCCTGCCATGTCGTCGAGGAGGTCGTGGACATCGGGGAAGAAGTCGTCGTCGGGGTCGTCGGCGACCGGATCGTCGATGATGAAGCAGCCAGTAGTCGCGCTGAGCGCTCCCCAAAAACCTTATCACCCTTCTCCCGTACAGGACTCAAAAGGTGCGGTCTCGGAGGCCTACTGTCCCGACTCGCGGTGCACGCCGCAAGCCGGGATGAGGAAGACAGCAGCAGCGCAGAGATTGGAACTGTGTGGCGAGAGGAAGAGGACTTTCTGATGTGTCTCTCTGGAGAGGAGCGACCTCTCTTATATAGGCACAGGAGAGGGACGCGAACAGGCTGCGATGGGAGGTGAAGCAACGGAGGGACGCGAACGGTGCGCCGTTCGTATTAATTATCGACTACTGCAAAACTTTTCAGCTCCCAAGTGACCTTTCGTATACCCGTAGTGTGTGGCAAAAATTAGACATCGGCGCGGCGGGCGGCGGCGGAGGAGCGTGCGTGAATGTCCCTCTTGTTCTCATTCTCATACAAGTGGGGAAGGAGTCTCCCTTATAAAGAGGTCCAACCCCCTCTAAACTAGCAAATGGACTAAACTTTAGTAGTATACCTTGCCTTGCATAAATGGGCTAAGTGGGCCTCTAGAATTTATTAGGAATTTCTGAAATAGTTATTGGGTTGCCCAAAATAGACTAAATTCCAGTATTTCTTACCCCTTTGGTCATCATGGTAATATATATTTTGTTGTAATGCATGGATATTCAACTATTATATCAAGTAATTCCTCGTTGATCCGCCGACGAAATTGCTAAATGTTGCCCGTAGCAACGCACGGGCATTCTCCTAGTGAAGATAGTACAGTAGTAAATGAGACGTTTGAGTTCCAAGAAGCATAGTATTGCTGAGGTTCCCAATGTGCGCGTGCCATGCATCCATCCACTTAGCGGCATTCATTTCTCTCTTTTTCCTGAGACTTTGCATTCATTTTTCTCTGCCAACTAGCATATCGTAAACCCTCTTGTATCCTGCTACCAGCATATTACTCGAGCGATGCGAGTCGAGCCAGTTGGATCTTCTTCCTTGCCGCCGTAGGTAGTTCCCCGCGGCTCCGTTCCTCCTCTCCGTCCACCTTGTGAAAGAGTCACCGTCGCTGCCGTAGTTTTCAGTCTCCATCTGTCCGACGCTCCGGCGCCGTCTATCCTGTACGGCTTTCTGCCAAAGGTAATCTCGAGCAGCCCTTGTCTTTCAAGTACATCTTCAGATCATGCAGTGTGATTCATGCAGGCATGTCTAAGTGCATAGTGTAGTTTTCTTCCGAGGAACCAAACCGATAGCCTTTTTTCTCCTAAAGAATCTTATAAAAGGATGATACTCGTTTGGTGATTGCACCTTAGCTTCATTCCCCTATCCTTGGATCTGTAAATCTTCAATGCGGAGGCAGAGCTCCTGCCGTTTCAGTTCCAAAAAAAAAAACCACCAAAACTGTTGGAAAAGGAATGGTCTGGTTTGGTGCATGTGGTGGGCCTAAACAAATTGGCCCAAATCGCTACCTTTCTTCCCAAAACTGTCGCCAGCCCAGCGGCGAGCGCCGGAGCCTAAACCTTCTCCGTCACTACCGGGGGAGAAGATTTCCAGGATGGGGTTTGCTGTTCCAGGTGGAGGTGGCGGCGAGCCACCTGATGCCCTACGGCGGAACCAGGCGCGCGTCGACCCCGCCTGGGTCCGGAGGGTTAGCGCGAAATTCGACTAGGCGAGGCGTAGTTGGTGGCAGTGTCTCGCCGTGGAGAGAGACCGTGGCCTGTGAGGAAGAGGGTGAGGGGATGAGGAGGGGGAAGAAGAAGGATATTTGGGTCTTTGCGTGTGGCCTGATGGTAGGTATTTGGAACTCGTATTTGCAGTTCAGACATGAGTAGATAGGTAAACGAGAAACAGCTAAATGAAATTGTACTGAAACAGGAAACGGGCAGATACCTATGCAGCCATGCAGGAGCTGCATTTGTTCTTTTTTGTTTCTCCCAAATTGAGTGGATATGTTTACAATTTTTGGAACCTTACCCACAAATTTCTCTTGGGATGCTTACCTGATATATCTGCTGAAGTTCCTCTAACAGCTTGATCTCAATTAACATGGCAGGTGTGGTCAAAGAATGCAGACATCTTTAGCAAGATGCAACGAGTGCGTCGTGTACCATAATTGGCACCGCAAGGGTGACTGGAAAAGGCGTTTTGTCAAGATTGTCACCGGTGATTTTGTGGTAAGAGCTTGTCATTATCTGTTCTGGAAAAAGAGTCTCGTCAACAGTGCTTGTTGGTCAAATGCATGTTTTAATGGAAATCAAAGAATGCGAGGTACTCCCTCCGTTCGGAATTACTTGTCGTAGAAATGGATGTATCTAGATGTATTTTAGTTCTAGATACATCCATTTCCGAGACAAGTAATTCCGAACGGAGGGAGTAATATGGAACGTATGTAGGTGGCACTTCACACAAAATAACAAGTAGGGGTGAGTAAAGTCATGAACACTTATCTGGGTATAAGAAGTCATTCTGAGCATGACGATGAACTAGTGATAAGTGCCTTCGTTGTTGTTGATATATTTTCCCACTTACAGCAGTGTCAAATTTCCTAACCCTGTGATATTCTCCATACTGACATAAATCACCTACAGACTACTACTACAGTCTCCCAATCCCATGCCAACCATCTACAGACTATACTACTGTAGCATGAGTATACTAGGTCACACTCAACTATTGTTTGCTTGGTGCCGACATGACTACATTTTGATATCATCCAGTTGGTGTGTGTCATTTTTCTCCATAAAAATTACATGTTGGTTTTGTTCAAACAAATGGGCTTTTATAGTGCACCATTGAATCTTGATTGCCGTTACATGAACCTTCTGTTTAAGTCAAAAAGAGGTCACATTTTTCTTATTCTTGCAGGATGTACCAAGAAAGTTTTTAGAAAATAATATCAGAGGGCAGATACCTGACGAAGTCAATCTTGATTTATCTAACGGTAAAACATATACCGTTCAGGTTTCGAAGGAAGAGAATGGCCTCATCTTTCAATCTGGATGGGCAGAATTTGCGAGAACTTATGAACTCGTACAGGGTGATGTCTTATTGTTTGAATCCAGTGGAAGCTCCTGCTTTGAAGGTCGAATATTCAATCAAACTGGCTGTGAGAAAGAGTTATCCTGTGTTGAGATGAAAAACACTCCTTGTCTCAATGAAAAGACAGCTCAGGCCGGCGCCTCTCCACCCTCACTGCCGGCGCCGGCCACCATCCTCGCCCAGGTCGCCTCCCATGACTCCCCCACCGCCCATGCCCTGCGCGCCGCCCTCGGCATCGGAGACGCCATGGGTGACGACTTCCAAGATCAGGTTTGGCGTTGCCTTTCCAAACGCATCAACCCTCGCAGCCATGAAGAGCCATGTTTCCTCTCGGTACATGTCATCCACTCCACACTCGCCATTGACGACGTGCTGGCGGGCGTCCTCATGCAAGCTTGCTTGGGCGGATCCGCCACTGCCTTCCAGGCTGTTAGAATCCAGGAAAACATGTTTCGAATCTCCCTCTCGGACATGCGCATCGTTCGGGCTCTCCTCGCCGAACCCACCCTCGTCGCCGCCACACACTCCATTAAATTCCTTCCTTTTCCACCGCCTCCTCGCCCTCAAACAACAAGCATCGACTACGGAGATCGATTCGGCCATGCCGATGCCTTCCTCCGCTCTCAAATTGGCTTTCTCCCGACGCCCGGCATCGACTTCGCTCGGAATATTTGGGACTCATTCTCATCACGAGTCTTCGCCATGCCACCCCCTCACACTCAAACCACAAAGATCATCTTCTTCGTCCATAAGGCCAACTTCACGGTCGACACCATTCTAGTTGCCACTCTCCTCTCCTTTCGCTTTGGTGGTCAGCCCCGCTCCATCTCCGTCGAACGGCTCTCAAACGCCGCCTTTACGGCGCCCGTTGCGTCCAGTCATATCGCAACCCTCATGGCTGCCTGTTCTCCCATTGTCGCGCCGCGTCTCTTCGCTACCATCACCGTCGCTCCCCCAGCTGCGCCGGAACTACAAGAGACGCCGGTACAACCCATGACGCCGGACTCGCTGCCTCGCCTCGTCGTCAACATCCACGCCCGTCCACCAACCTGCATGCCGCCCATGCAGACGGGGCCCGCACACGCCAACGGTCTGGAGCCAACTGTCTCCCCTCCAGCTTCAACACCGCTCCAACAATCACGATCACAGCCAAAGGTACGACTGTTCCGACCCGGGATTCTGTTCAATAAGCTTATTTACCTTAAGTACCGCTGCCTTGTCACCACCCCTGCCACTTGCTTAACTCATAAACCTACTATACCTATTTGGATAGTGTTCTCCTCCAAGTCAGTATGTGCAAATGATACTCTGATTAACAATGCATTAGACCACCAGTTCTCATTCAAATGTGTTTTCCATGCCACGAAGCTTGCCCCAAACCTTTATCTAGTACACGTGTACTCGGTCAATGTTAGATCAGAAGTTCTACGCTCACCTACTATTCAGTTTTCAAATTTCGAACTGCGATTGTTTGACTCGTTGGACCGTGCATCACAAACAGTGGAACTGGTACCTCCACCGGTCACGTTCGAACCGGATTCCCTTGACCCAGCCGCGCCCATCCTGCCTAACCACCCCAAGTCCTTGCTTGGACCGCCACCATCGCCTAAACAAATAGCGCAAAATCTCTCTCGCCTGGCCACAGTGACACAAACCACTATTCCTAGCGGATTCCCTCGAACACGCCTCGGTTGACCACATTGCACTCGATGGCAATGGACACGGATGCACACCGGCCACAGCGGCCTCTCCGGTCAAGTCTCGCTGCATCCCTGCACCGATAAGAACACACGACCAATGCGACGACGGTGCTGCACTATCCATCGATCAACAAAATCTTCCCAGTGATTCGATCTCGACCGAACCCAGCCACCGCAACCCATCACATCTCTCTGCACCAACGGCCCCACCTCAGTCGCCACAGCCGCCCCCCGGTCGGCCGCGCGAGCCGCCTGCCTCCCCATCTGCCGTTCTGCACCAAATAACCAACCCAACAGTCACTGACCCGGTGGGACCGCAAACCCACTCTAGACCGTCAGCCTCTCTGGATATATCCAACGTCTGCATGCACACGCATGCGCCCATCATCACGCCTACCGCGCCACCTGCCTCCCCTACTACTACCAGCCTACTCGTTGCCCCGTCCCCTCAGCCTCGTCCCGAGGACGCCATTAACCGCTCACAAGTCACTGACACTGCCGCTGCGCTCGCGAGCTCTTCGGTTCCCTCGCCGCCGCTGGCCACGCGCAGCTACCGGGAGGTTTTGCTCTGCCCCGCACCCCCATCCCAAACGCCGGCCCCTCCATCGCCATTGACCACACAGGCCTATATATCCAGCCCCTCCCACATGCCTCCATCCAAGCACATCCACCATCACTACACCCGCAAGAAAAAACCAAGGTGCTTCCGCTGCTTGGCCTCTGATCACGTCGTGGAGGGCCCAGGCCTCCCCGAGCGCCCAGGCCCTACGGGTCGGCCTGCCGCCCATCCGGGCCCCGCCCCTTTCCCCGCTTCTCCGCCCGCTCTTCCCACCCCTTCCTCCCGCCTCCCCGAGGCGCCCGGGCCCCGCCCAAACGGCTCCCCCAGCCCCTTTCCGGGCCCGGGAAGGCCCCAAAATGGGGCATCGGTAAGGCCAGCGAGCGCCCCGCGTAGCTTCCCTTATTACCCTCCATAGGATGCGCCCAAGGCCGAATTGTCGTCCCGGCAAGGATCTCCCATACCCGCCCGCACGAACGGGCCAACGGGCCTACAAACCCCCCAAAAAAGGGCTTTCCGGGGTGCCCCCCGACATTGTGGGCGTTTTATCCCCTCCCCCCCTGTTTCTCCAACCTGCCCACAACCCATTCCGTTCCCGTGCTTAACAACCCAAACCCGCCACTTATCTAGGGCAATACTGTTTTTTCCCTTGACCAACAACCCATCTTCCTTTGGGTACCCCCTGGGTTAATTTATTTTCCAATGAAGAATAAGTTCTACGTTCGGAATGTGCCTAAACAAACAATTGTAATACTTCTAAATAAAACGCTAAAGTTCGTCCTTTGTCAAAAACAAACTCAAAACCGCTATAAAAACGACAATTTCCCTTCACTCCGAACACCATCACGGATCCCCAATTTTACCGAATCTCACCTGTTTTTCCCCTCCTAAACTTCCACAAACGCCCCCCCCCCCTTTTTCCCGCCTGCCTCCCCCCCACTTTGTTAAACGTAGCCCCAAACGCCAAAACGAATTCCCGGAACGCCCAAATTAACCAAAACCTCACATTGGGAAATCCCCAAATTCCCCAAGAAAAAAAAAGAATCAGCGACAGGGATCCTTCAACCAACTTGACAACCAACCTAGTAGCCTTAGATTAAATTTGGTCAAACAAAACTTCCAGGATTAAACCGCCAAGTTTTATAACCTCCCTTTTACCCACCCAAACCGATTAAATCCCAACCAACTCATCAGTTCCCCTCCTATTAATTCCACTAACCCCTTTCCCCCCTTTCAATTTAACGCTTTGGGCCTTTGCTGCCCTAAATTTAACCCAAGGAACTAAACCCTCCCCCAAACCTTCCCACAACAAAAAAACAAGCCCCTCAAACATGGGCCAAAACCAGCCCCAGCCAAAGGGTTTCCAAAATCCCCAACCCTGACTTAAAAAATTCCCTCTCTCCTCCAAAAACAACGCCCTGGACGATTACAACTTGTTCAAAACAAATGCGCCAAACGGGGAAGTTCGAATCCCTTATTGAAAACCCTCCCACCCAAAACCAACCCCCTAAAATCCCACTCATCAACAATCAACAAGTTTTCCTCATGAAGGTGATTTAAAACTTTTTCCCAAACTACGGAATAATAAAAAGACATTTAATTTATTTAAAAAACCCTCATCCCAAAAACTTCCGTTCCCAACCTTTCAATAAGTTTTAAATCCCGGCCTTCCCAACAAACCAAACCCCCCAGGTTCGGGCCTTTCCGAAAATCCGCCAGCAAAACAATCTCCATTCTTTCCCTTTCCCCCAAAGGCCTTTTGAACGAAAAAATTTTGTTCCCTTCCAAAACAATCGCAAGGCGCTTTTGACCGACTTCAAAACCTAAGGCGGCGCAAACCTAAAAATAAGTTTTCTTCCCAACTATCCATAATTCAAAAGGTTTCCATGGACGAAATTTTAAATTTTTTACCCGGGATCTCCTTCCCGCTCACAAAATACCTGGGTTTCAAATTAATTTCAAAACCTTCACCCGGGTCCCCCTTCTTGATTAAATAATTTTGTACCGCTTCCCGGGGCCCAAACCACTCGCAAAATCGCATTCCTAAAGGAACCCGGCCTTGATTAATGCAGTCCTAGCCAATGCCCACTCGCCAACTTTTCTTTAAACCGCCCCCAAAGCTAATTGAACGACCAAAAATGTTTTTCCACCCTTTTAAACGATCCGAAAGGCCTGCTATGGAATTTTTCAATTTCCCAAACAATGTCCTGACTAATTAAACCGCACACCTTTTGCAAATTGACATCCCTCCAAAAACCTCCCACCATTGCCAAGTCCAATTAAAAAATTTTTAAACCCCCAATGCCTTGCCATTCCCCTTAACCAGGTTCCACCCCCTCCAAATCCCCACCCTTTCCCAATCTAGATAGTTTTAAATTTATTTTGGGGCCCTTTTCCCGGGCGGCGCTTAATGGCCGCCGACGGGACTTTTGTTTTCATTTTCCCAAAGCCATTTTGGCAAAACGAGTTCAAGGTTTCTTCCGCAAGAACCTACTTCCTTTGGGTTAGGAAAATTGCAAACCAAAAATATGGGGTCTAGGCATTAAAAATCGAATTCGCCCGCTTCTTTGAAATTTTCCACAAACTTCTCAAACCCCAATGCCTCACGGTGGCCCCAAAGAAACCCCGGGATGCCAAAACCCACTCCCGTAAAACCACAACTCCTTGAATGCCATTTCACCGCATTACCAAACCTTGATTCTTTGGCTAACCAATATCCCCCCTTCCAAAAGTTTTCCCAAAACTACCTTGATGCGGTCCTGTGGCAGATATCAAACATTCGAACTTGGAACCCTTTTCTAAGTTTTAAGGGAAATGCTTTTGTTGTTCCCCAATTTTCAATTTAATAAAGAGCTCCCTTCCCCGGGCCCCTTCAAAAAACCTTTTATAAAGGTGGGAAATTTGACGCAAAAGCATCCGGGGTTATGGGCCAAAAGGGGTTTCCCGGTTTCCCCCGGCCCTAAACAAGGAAATTTTACAAGAATTCAAATCACCTTCCCCAAAAAAATGTTTTCCCCTATTAAATGTACACAACTTGGGGGACTGCCATTCCAATTTTGAAACAAAAACCCCTATGACAATGGGTAAACCCCAATATCGCCATTCCCAAAAATCATTCTGACCTTGTGTGCCCGGTTTCTGGAAGGTCACCCCAGCCCCATTTAAATTGACGGATTTTTCCTTTGGGTTAAGGGTTCAAAAAAAATGCCCGGTAAGCATGGTAATTTCCTGTTCCCTTCATTAATTTCTTATTTAATAGAGCTAAGTCTCCAATTTCCCTTTGGTTATTTCAAATTTTCCCCATGCCAAAAAAAGGCACCTTAAGAATTGACCAAAAAATGAAAGGGTTTTTAAACCATTTTACCCTTCCCCGATGCCCTCAATAAAAACAAAATTGTATTGTCCTTAATATAAATGGTTATTTTTGAAGTGTTTATTGTAAATTCCCCAAATTAAACCAAATTTTTTTTTTTTTCTTAAAAATGTTACCTAAGAATTGGTTTAAATTGATATTAAAGGTCAAACAATTTTTTCGCTAAAGTAGGTGCGGTAACAAGCCAAAAGTCAAATTGCAAGGGGGGATTTTATTATTCACCGATGGATAAAATGGCTTATGGTTAGAGGGTGCGGTTTTAAAATAACCGGGAAACATTTTAATTCCTCTCCATTAGTTTTTTGATAATTGGTTCGTGCCAAAGTTTCTTGCAATATTTGGAAGCCAAAGGAAAAAAAATTCCAAAATTCCTTTTTAAGGGGAAAGAACCAATTGGACCACCAATTGGCCAAAATTTTAAATCCTTTGGACCAATTATTGGCCCAAAACCTTACAATAGTTCTTTTGAAAGGGGGCTTTGATAAAGGCAGCCCTTTTTTTGTCCGGGGCCTTTAATTTGACAGCCGTTTTCTTCAAAGGTTGTTTTTTAAAAGGTTTTTTGTTTTGTAATAAAAAGGTTGCAAAAATTGAGGGAAAATTCCTTTTAAATAAAGTCGTGCCGAGGACAAGAATAATTTAAAGGAACCAATAATGCCTTGATCGATGGGACTTTTTAGGTTGAACAAAGGGGTGCACATTGTTTTTCCATAGAACTCCCATTCAAACAAATTTAATTAAGTTTTGTAAATTGTTACGTAGGATAAGAAAATCCGCAATCCCTGGAAAGGTCATGGTTTAAATTCAATTTGGTTTTAAGGCAAATAAATAAAGGAAAAAAACATTTTGAGGGTTTTATTGTTGGGAAATAAGGGCAATTAATATTTTCCATTATGTTCCCAAACCGCCTGGTCCACGCGGGCCGGCCCGAGTCAAATATTTTTCCCCGGGCCCAACTACCAAAAGGGCCCACCTGATTAAAGGGCCTTTTTTTGTTTTTTTGAAGGGGGGTTGTTTTGGGGAATTTGGGTTTTTTCTGTAATAAAGGAAGGTTCCTTTTAAAGTCCGGTCCCCCGTAAATTCAAAGGAGAAGAAATTGTTTAATTGAGATACCGAAAGGACAGCCTTTTTCGAAATTGGTCAAAAATTTTCCGCTTAATGTCAATTTTGATCTTTTTACAAAACACTAGCAAATTAATTCCAAGGTTTTCCTTTACCGATACTATCAAAAAAACCCGCCAATTTTTGAATTTTGGGCCGGAAGTTACCCAGGGCCGTTAAAAGAAGAAGGGGTTTTTAATTATATGAATGAGGCCGTGGTAAGGAAAGAGTATGGTATCTTTGTTTTGATTTTTGATCAATGATTGTAGCAAGTTGTCCTCGGCCTCTTGGCGTGCGTTTCAACCAGAAAAACATCTATGATATTTGTGTTAATGAACCCAATATCATAGATTTCATTTTTTTGCACTCGGCGATCTTCAATCTGCATAATATATTGAGGATAATTAATTATAAATACATGCAATGAAAGAGCCGAGCTATATATGAAGACTAATGATGAAGTAGTACTTACAGGCAGTAGCAAAAGACCATTAATTTATCGAGGGCCTTTTGATTGAAGAACTCGAAGAACTCCTCAAATGGAATAGACAACACATCATTTGAAACGTGGTCGTGCTCCTCTTTAATTTTTAGATACAAAGTGTTCGTCCCCTCAGACTCTCTGCAGGTTTTCATGTACCAAGCTGTGGAATCTTAGCATCATTGTTGTCGAGACTTTTCATCTTTGACGAGAGGCTTCCGTACTCATATCTGAATAAGTCCACCTCCATGAAATCAGGAAGTGCATCGTCAGCGGGTAATCTTCAAGATTGCCATAACCGCCACCGCCCCGGAGGATTAGACACATTCAGCGGGGGCACGATTGCTGTGCTTGTTCGCCGAGTGGGCAATTTTTTCCCCTTTGCCCGTTGTTCTTTTGACCTTTTATCCTCGACAGTAGTTCCCGACCGCTTGGCTTGGAGATATGTCTGTTCGAATCGCTCATAGTTGGTTCTCGGCGGAGACTTTGGTGGTTTCCTCAGGGCATCGAGAGTGCGCTTTGCTTTCACCGGATCGACCTTCTCCTCCGGAGGTGGATGTATCTTTGCTTTAACCCCTTCAAAGAACTCCTTCACTTGGCTCTGCACGATCGTATCGTTTTCCTCCTTGCTCCTCTCATACGGTAACTTCTCTACAGGCTTTAGAGGTGGACCGTATCTGTATTACCTCTCTCTTCTTATGCTGCTAGACGCCGGAGCAGACGGAGGCGGCTGCGGCGTCTGTCTTCCTTCGTGCTTGCTTACGAGGCGGAGGAGAAGGACTACTGACGTGTCGGAGCAGCCGGGCGGGCGGGTCTCTTCCGCCCTTCCGGGCGGCGGAGAAGGAGGAGGCGGAGTGCCGCCACGCCGGAGAAGGGGCGGAGTGCCGCCCGCGTGCCTGATCTTCACTTTCGGGAGGAGGAGGCGGTGGAGGAGGCGGAGTGCCCGACTCGCCGGATGAGGAGGAGGAGGCGAGGCGCCCGATTCGAGAAGGTCGATGAGCTCCTTCCGCCATAGGCATGGAGTCTTGAGAGAGAACCCAGCCTAGTCTCCCCTTCACCGGTAGGGTGCTCAAGCGAGGTCCTCAAATCCTCCGTTATTTCATCAACCATCACCTTAGCAAATCATACGGAATCGGTGGCGGTGATAAGTTGTGCGGGTCCACTAGGATAAACTTGGCCAACAGCCGCCTTGACCTTCAAATTCATGCATCGCGCCATAATGTGGCAATTTTGAGACTCGTGATACCATCCACGGGATAGCTGGCGAGAGCTGTCAAGACATGCTCCGGTGAAGCAGCTTCGGTGGAAGCAACGCTGCTTCTGCGCTGAGATGGCGGGGTAACCGGGGAAGCTTGGCATGTCGTTTGTTGCGATCTGCTGCTTCTCGGTCCTCTTCTCGATCCTCTAGCCCCATTACCCTTCCAAGCAGCGCTGCATTTGGTCATGCTCCACTTTCTTCCTCCTCTCGTGGGTTTTGTAACCCCTGCGTCCGGAAAACCAACCTTCCACGAAGCGAGCTGGCGTGCCTCGTGTCCGTCCAGGTGCTCGGGATTCCCAAGGGCCATTGTGAGCTCGTCCTTCTCCGTGTTTGGAAGGAACATCCCTCGCTCTTGCAGCAGCAATATATTGTCGAAGTTTCTTGGTGGTGTTTGCGATTGCTCGTTCGTCCATCGACTTCGCCTCACACGAGGTCCAAGGTTCCGCCAGCCCGAAGAACCAAGTCCGCAACGGTCCGGCAGCGATCGTCTCGGTTCGATCCCTTTTCAAGCAGATCATGCTCAGCCTTGGACCACTTAGGCGGGCTTTGAGGTAGCCACGACCCGTGCGATGGTGAAGCGTCTTCTTCGCAGCATTTTTCTTGTTTGTCTCCGACATCTTCTTACTCTTTTCCGATGTCTTGTGGGCCACAAATGCGGGCGATGATCTTTGATCTTCTCATATTTGCCGATGAATTCTGGTGTCTCTTTTTCTGGACAAACTGGTTCAGCTCTTTCCTCCACCTCCTCATTAGGCCAGCCATCTTCTTAAGAGCACAAGACTTGATTAATTGCTCTTTAGCGGCTTCTCCGGATCCTCCTGGCGGTAGGGTGAAATTTGCCTTCACTCATTCCAAAGATCTTCTTTCGCATATCATTGACATAAGACACCTCGGCGTCTTCATCCTTAGCAGCTTATACCATTCTTTGGATCTTGATCGGGATCCTTTCCTAACAAGAACCCCTGACCGAGCGAAAATGCCTTCTTTGTCCGGATGGGTTCAATCGGTTCGCCGTCGGGCGCGATTTCTATGATCTCAAACTTTTCATCCGAGCTCAACTTTTCTTGGGCCTCGTCTCCGTGCGAAGTTGTGCTCGATCCGGAGGGCTAGAAATTATAAGGAAGAAAGACGGCGATACTTAATATGTGTACATATACCAAAACAATGGATGCATCAATTAACTTGTCGACGGGCTTAACTAATATATATATACCTGGCGGACTCGGTTCGGTGACTCGGCTCAACACGGTCTCCTTCGTCTTGTACCTCCATTGTGTCACGGAGCCATCATGAACATAGTCCTCCTCTTGTACCGGCATTAATGCGGGTGAAGCCATCATAATCATAGCCCTCTTCTTCATCCATCGACCAGCGGTGTTGATGAGAAATGACATAACATCATCACTTCCATTTGCGATTATTTCCCCAACATCGCCATTTCTTCGTCTCGGGAGTGCTCCATAGTTTACGCAAATATTGACAACATGTCAATTATTATTCAACATCGTTTTCTCTCTAGGGTTTGGGTGTCCTCGAGAGTTTTGGTCGGCGAGAGGGCGAGGGGCTGCTGCAGTTGTATCTAGAGGGGTTAATTATATCGACAACGACGCGACATACATATACATATCGGGAGGGGTATCGGTACCACCCCTCGTGTTTAAGTTTCTTCTTTCTCCTTTCCTTTCTTTCTTCTTCTCCTCTTCTTTTCTTCTTCTCCTCGAGAAAGGAAAATAATTAAGGAAAAGGAAGAAAAGAGGAAGAAGGAAGAAGGAAGAAGAAGAAAAAAAAAGAAAAAAAAAAGGAGAACAAGAAAGGAATAGAGGAGAAGAAGAAAAAATAGAATTTTTTCTTCTATTTTTCTTCTTCTCCTCTATTCCTTTCTTCTTCTCCTCTTCTTTTCTTCTTTTTCCTCTTCTTATTTATTTCTCCTCTTCTTCCTCTCCTCTTTTCTCCTTTCTTCCTCTTCTTATTTTCCTTCCTCTCATTCTTTTCTTCTTCTTCTTCCTTCTTCCTTCTTCCTCTTTTCTTCCTTTTCATTATTTTACTTTCTCCTCTACACTAACCTAAAATGCACTAACCTAAAATCGATCGATATCTACTAACAACCTAAATATAAAATTAATACATATATGAAAAAACATATATAAACAAAAAAATGCTATATGAACATTATATTCATACATACATATATAGCCACATCCATTCATCACATATATATATAGCTACCACATACATATATACATTATACATATGAAAAAAAATGCAATGAACAAAAAAAAATACACTTATGAAAAAAATACTATGAATATGTACACATATATATACATACAAACACATATACACACTTCTTCTCCTCTTTTTTTCTTCTTTTCTTCTTCTTCTTCTTCCTTCTTCCTTCTTCCTCTTTTCTTCCTTTTCCTTATTTTACTTTCTCCTCTACACTAACCTAAAATGCACTAACCTAAAATCGATCGATATCTACTAACAACCTAAATATAAAATTAATACATATATGAAAAACATATATAAACAAAAAAATGCTATGAACATTATATTCATACATACATATATAGCCACATCGACCATTCATCACATATATATATATAGCTACCACATACATATATACATTATACATATGAAAAAAATGCAATGAACAAAAAATGCAGGGGGCGGGCGGTGGGGGCGTGGCGGCATGCATGAGAGCAGAGGCGGCGGCGCTTGCCGCTTGAGGCGGGTGGCGGTGGCAGACTGAGGCGAGGCGTGGCAGCGGCGTGGCGGCGGCGGCGTGTGGACGCGCAGGGCGCTGGACGGAGGAAGCGGAGGCGAGCTATGCTCAGGGCGGCGGCGGCAAAGGCGAGTAGCTGACGGCGTCGGCGGCGGCGGCAACAACAAGGTGGAGTAGGGCGTCGGGCGGCGGCAATGACGAGGAGGGAGCAGGCGTCGGGGAGAAGTGGGCGATTTGGCGGAAGCGCCAAGTCTGCTTATATAGCACATATTTTAGTCGGTTGGTGGCACCAACGGGACTATCTGCTAGTCGGTTGGTGCCACCAACCGGGACCAAAACCTTTTTACCGGCAGCCCAAAGGCGGGAAGCTGCGACCTTTGGTCGGTTGGTGGCTACAACCGGACTAAAGCCTCTTTAGTCGGTTGGTGCCACCAACGGGACCAAACCCCTCTTGCTGCCAGCGTCGGGGCCAAAGTTTAGTCCCACCTCGCTAGTTGAGAGGGGCGCGATGGTTTATAAGCCCTTGCCGCTCCCTCTTGAACTCCTTTGAGCTGCAGGCTTACGGGCCTATTTGCTCCTTCGTTGCTGTTGGACCTTACGGGCCTTCTGCGGGCTGAATCTGGCCCGAAATAGGGATACAGTTGTATTCAGCCGTGGCGGCAAGATGGGTGGCATTTTTTTCTTGCTTTATTTAATTTATTTTGTTTCTACTTACAACAAAATACTTATTGTTGTTTTTTGTTTTGTTTTCGCATTATTTATTTTCTTTTGTTTTTGCTCTATTTTTAAATCTTTTTGCTTCTAGTTTTAGGAAAATTATAAACTTTCTGTTAGTGCCATTACTAATTTTCAAATTTGAAAACACTTTTTTTTGTTTTCTTTCTTGCTTTATTTAATTTATTTTGTTTCTACTTACAACAAAATACTTATTGTTGTTTTTTTGTTTTGTTTTCTGCATTATTTATTTTCTTTTGTTTTTGCTCTATTTTTAAATCTTTTTGCTTCTAGTTTTAGGAAAATTATAAACTTTCTGTTAGTGCCATTACTAATTTTCAAATTTGAAAACACTTTTTTTGTTTTCTTTCTTGCTTTATTTAATTTATTTTGTTTCTACTTACAACAAAATGCTTATTGTTGCTATTTTTAATTATTACGAGGGCGAACCATAAGACATTTCAAATGAACTCTGAAAAAGTTGAAAGTTGGCATGGTATATCATAAATTGACCCACACATAGCATGTGCATGTACAAAAGCGAAAAATGGTATCATACTCATCGGTTACAATATAATGGTATCATAAGCGAACAATAGTTGCGGAGAAAGTCTTCACTTTTTCTTCGCTTGTGTCATTTGCTTATTGCGCCGTAACCATGGATAATCTTCATCGTTTATCGGGATCTTTGGGGTCAGCCTTGACTTTAAAGGGAGAATTTCATGAAACTTTTCATAATCTTGAGACATGTCATCTTGTCCTCCACTCCCACGATGTCCCTTTTTCTGAAAGAACTATGTGGCGCTTTGGCTCATCGTATGATGTATTTGCTTCCTTATCTTTTCTCTTTCTCGGTCTCTTGGACATGTCCTTCACATAGATAACCTGTGCCACATCATTGCTAGGACGAGCGGTTCGTCGGTGTACCCAAGATTTTTCAGATCCTTGTTGTCATTCCGTCTTGTGGGTCTACACATACCCGCCTCTGACAGATTGACCCATTTGCACTTAAACAAAGGGACCTTAAAATCATGTCCGTAGTCAAGTTCCCATATGTCCACTATGTAACCATAATATGTGTCCTTTCCCTCTCGGTTGTTGCATCAAAGCGGACACGCTGTTTTGGTTGGTGCTCTTTTGATCTTGGTCGATCGTGTAAAATGTATTCCCATTTATCTCGTATCCTTTCCAAATCAATACGGTCAAAGATGGTCCCTGGATAACAAGTACAGCTCCTCACAAACAGTCTTGTCACCTCGTCGTGCTTCCAACCAACTGCTGAAAGTCTGATGTGTTCACATGTAATCCGATCGTCGCCTTTGCTCCGGGTGTTTGAAGCGCAGATGTTCTTGTGTTCATCGACATACGGGTCACCAAGGTAGAGTTACGTAGAAGCGTGTAGTGGGCTTGAGACCAAGAATATCCGTCCTGCATATTATTGAGTCCTTTCCAAGCGTGCCTTTTCGGTCGATCTCCCCTCATACCGCGATTTAGGGAGACCTATCTTCTTAAGGCAGGAATGAAGTCAACACAAAACCCGATGACATCCTCTGTTTGATGGCCCATGGAGATGCTTCCTTCGGCCTAAGCGATTACGGACATATTTCTTTAGGACTCCATGAACCTCTCAAAGGGGTACATATTGTGTAGAAATACGGGTCCCGAATGACAATCTCGTCAACTAGATGAACAAGAACGTGCGTCATGATATTGAAGAAGGATGGTGGGAACACCAGCTCGAAACCGACAAGACATTGCACCACATCACTCCTTAGCCTTGGTATGGTTTCGGATCGATCACCTTCGAGATATTGCATTGAGGAATGCACATAGCTTCACAATGGCTAATCGGACGTTTTCGGTAGAAGCCCCTCAATGCAACCGAAGCGATTGCGTCATAATCACGTGGCGATCATGAGACTTTAGGTTCGAAACTTTTCTCTGCCATATTTATTATTCCTTTTATATTCGACGAAGCCGGTCGGGACCTTCATACTAAGCAGGCATTCAAAGAAGATTTCCTTCTCTTCTTTGGTAAGAGCATAGTGGCGGGACCTTCATCTTGCTTTGGAGGCATGCCGTCTTTTTCGTGCAAGCGTTGCGGGTCCTCTCGTGCCTCATTTGTATCTTTTGTCTTCCCATACACGCCCAAGAAGCCTAGCAGGTTCACGCAAAGGTTCTTCGTCACGTGCATCACGTCGATCAAGAGCGGACCTCTAGGTCTTTCGATGAGGGTAGGTCCCAAAATATAGATTTCTTCTTCCACATGGGTGCGTGTCCCTCGGCGTCACTCGGAACAGCTAGTCCGCGGGACCCTTTCCAAAGATTACGTGTAAATCATTGACCATAGCAAATGCGTGATCACCGATGCGCATGGCGGGCTTCTTCGGTGATCTGCCTGCGCCTTTGAAATGCTTGCCTTTCTTTCGACATTGATGGTTGGTCGGAAGAAATCGGCGATAGCCCATGTACACATTCTTCCTGCAGCTTGCGGTATATACTATCGATGTCAAGTAAGCGGTGCGTGCATCGTGGTATCCCTTGTTTATGCATCACGAAAGGTTCTTGAGAGCGGGCCAATCGTTGATGGTCACGAACAACAACGCCTTTAGGTTAAATTCCTCTGTTTGTGCTCATCCCACGTCGTACACCGTTTCCATTCCACAGCTGTAAAGTTCTTCAACTAATGGCCTTAGGTACACATCAATGTCATTGCCGGGTTGCTTAGGGCCTTGGATGAGAACGGCATCATAATGAACTTCCGCTTCATGCACATCCAAGGAGGAAGGTTATACATACATAGAGTCACGGGCAGTGCTGTGATTGCTGCTCTGCTCCCGAAAGGATTAATGCCATCCGCGCTTAAAGCAAACCATACGTTCCTTGGCTCACTTGCAAACTCATCCCGATACTTTCTCTCGATTTTTCTCCACTGCGACCCGTCGCGGGTGCTCTCAACTTCCGTCTTTCTTACGGTCCTCACTTTGTGCCATCGCATCAACTTGGCATGCTCTCCGTTTACGAGCAGACGTTTCAACCGTGGTATTATAGGAGCATACCACATCACCTTCGCAGAACCCTCTTCTGGGGGCTCGCCGTCAACATCACGAGGTCATCTCGTGCGATCTTATCCGTAATGCACCGCATACGGGCATGCGTTCAGATCCTTATGCGCACCATGTAGAGGATGCAGATCATTAGGGCATGCATGTATCTTCGCACCTCAATCCTAGAGGGCATCGACCTTCTTTGCTGCGTATGTCTTGTCGGGCAATTCGTTATCCTTTGGAAGCTTCTTCTTCAATATTTTAAGTAGCTTCTCAAATCCTTTATCGAGCACAACATTCTCGCCTTCCTTTGCAGCAATTCGAAGACGGTACCTAGCTTTGTGTTGCCATCTTCGCAATTGGGGTACAACCCTTTTTGTGGTCCTCTAGCATGCGATCGAACTTCATCTTCTCTTTTGACTTTCGCATTGCGTCCTTGCATCGACAATGACCGGCGGAGATCATCATCATCGGGCACATCATCGGTTCCTCTTGATCTTGGCAGCTTCTCCCGTTGCAGCATCATCGTGCACATCGTCGGTTCCTCTTGATCTTACGGAGCATCACCGTATTCGGGGGCACATAGTTGTCATCGTACTCTTCTTCTTCGCCGTCTTCCATCATAACCCCTATTTCTCCGTGCCTCGTCCAAACATTATAGTGTGGCATGAAACCCTTGTAAAGCGGTGGGTGTGCAGGATTTTCCGGTCGAGTAAGACTTCAGTATTCCCACATATAGGGCATGGACAACACATAAAACCATTCTGCTTGTTTGCCTCAGCCACTTGAGAAAATTATGCACGCCCTTAATGTACTCGGAGGTGTGTCTTGAACCGTACATCCATTGCGGTTCATCTGTGTGCATTATATATAATTAAGTGTGTCAAAAATCATTAGAGATCATGAATAGATAATTAATTAAGTGACCAAATTAATAGAAGTTCATCATCACATTAAAACCAAAGTACATACATAGTTCTCATCTAACAACATAAAGCTCTGCAGAGCATCTAAATTAATTAAACCATACACTGAAACTATGTAAAACATTTCAATGCGAAAACAAATGCGATCATAATCGCAACCAATGTAACAACTGATCCAACGACATAATGATACCAAGCCTCGGTATGAATGGCATATTTTCTAATCTTTCTAATCTTCAAGCGCATTGCATCCATCTTGATCTTGTGATCATCGACGACATCCGCAACATGCAACTCCAATATCATCTTCTCCTCCTCAATTTTTCTAATTTTTCCTTCAACAAATTGTTTTCTTCTTCAACTAAATTTAACCTCTCGACAATAGGGTCGGTTGGAATTTCGGTTCAACAACCTCCTAGATGAATAAAATCTATGTCACGTTGGTCGGCATAATTGTCATAAACAATAAATGAACCAATAGTTATGAAAAGATAATATATACCACATCCGAATCATAGGCGGGACGAGGGCCGACGAGGCGGATACCAAAACCATCGCACTATATAAGATGCAATAATAAAAGTAAGAAAATTATACAAGTATATATCTATCTAAACATACAAATAAGAATATTTTTCCTTTCGGAAGAAGATAAGAACAAGAGGCTCACCACGGTGGTGCCGCCGATGAGATCGGTGCGGGTGATCGGCGGCGTTGAAGGCGGGGATGGGGCGTGACGGACCGCTAAACCTAGACAAATATGGAGGAAAATGAAGCTTGGCGGTCGAGCTTGGAGAGGAGAAACCTAAGTAGTGTGGCTCGGGCATTCCATCGAACACCTTGTGTGCATATGAGGTGAGCTAGAGCACCACCAAGCCCTCTCCCCTCGGCCAGAAAAAAGCAGGCGGTGTGCTCTGCTCTTCTTGCTGAGGGGTATATATAGGCACCACCATTGGTCCCGGTTGGTCGCACGAACCGGGACTAAAATTTCCTTTGGTCCCGGTTCGTGCCACGAACCGGGACGAATAATTGTTGGCCAGAGGCGGGGATCATTGGTCCCGGTTCATCCCACCAACCGGGACCAAAAGGTCCAGACGAACCGGGACCAATGGCCCACGTGGCCCGGCCGGCCCCCGGGGCTCACGAACCGGGTCCGATGCCCCCATTGGTCCCGGTTCTTGATTGAACCGGGACTAATGGGCTGGACCGGCCTGGACCATTGCCCCCTTTTCTACTAGTGATAACTTTGTGCACTTGTTGTGTCATATCTTCTATATACTTTCTTGTAAATGTACCTAGGACTCCCTCCATTCCAAAATTTTGTGTGTTAGATTTTTTTTCAAAGTCAAACCTTGTAGGCTTTGACCAAGTTTAAGAATTTTTTATCTTTGTCTTGAATATGAAATCAATACCATTAGGGAACTATTGGTGCTCCATCTTGGACTATATCTTCATGTTGACACATAGGCAAAAATCTAATGTGGCACACTATTTAACGAGGAAAGAGAGCATTACCATATCTTAATCTAGATATAGCTCTTAGCACAAAAACCAAGAGAAATTATATGTTTTCTCTTGCACAAAACATTAAATAAGAGATCTTTTAAATACAACAATAAGAAACGATCCAGTGAAGGAGCTATATCTAACTACACACTTAATGTATATGATATAGCTTAAGCTATAATGCATTAGGAATGCCCTTACATTCATCTTGAGATACATTTTCATATGGGATATATTTGGTATTGTAGATATAGATGGTTTTATCAATAAAGCTGGCAAAGTTTTTACTTTCGTGAAAACAATTATCACTACATTATGAGACAAAGGGAGTACTTATGACATCTCCAACAAGCTGCATGCATTCTTGTTGGAAAAAAAATGTACATGTCATCAACCAACAAACTATCATACAACTACTCCATTTAGTTGTATCTAAATTGTCCAATAGGAGGTGAGAGAATAAGTGTGGTTGCTCACTAATTCACCTTGGAGCTTGTGCAAGGGTTGTTGGTTAATTTACATACATTTTTGCTCTCTCTGTCTCCCCCCTCTCTCTACATTTACTAGATGATATCCTGCGCGTTGCGGCGGGATTGGTTGCAATATTTTTGAAGAGTTTTAATTGTATGGAATTTGAATATGAGAATTTAAACTGGAAATTATACATATGATTTACCATAGAACAACAACACAAGAAAGCCTTTAGTCCCAAACTAGTTGGGGTAGGCTAGAGCTGAAACCCATAAGATCTCTCAACTAACTCATGGTTCTGGCACATGGATAGCTAGCTTCCACACACCCCTGTCCATGGCTAGTTCTTTGGTGATACTCCAGTCCTTCACATATCTCTTTAGGGACTCCTTCCATGTCAAGTTCAGTCTACCCTGACCTCTCTTGACATTATCAGCATGCTTTAGCCATCCGCTAGGTACTGGAGCTTTTGGAGGCCTGCGCTAAATATGCCCAAACCATCTGAGATGGTGTTGTACAAGCTTCTCTTCAATCGGTGCTACCCCAACTCTATCCCGTATATCATTATTCCGGACCCAGTCTCCTTGTGTGGCAACATATCCATCTCAACATGCGCATCTTCGCTACACATAACTGTTGGACATGTCGCCTTTTAGTCGGCCAACACTCAGCACCATACAATATTGCGGGTTGAATTGACGTCCTATAGAACCTGCCTTTTAGCTTTTGTGGCACTCTTGTCGCAGAGAACACTAGAAGCTTGATCGATATCCCCATCCTTCTGCAACATTGACCGAAATATGAAAAGTTGTCCTTCTAAGGCACCACCTTCCCATCAAGGCTAACCTCCTCATCGTGCCTACTAGTACTGAAACCGCACCTCACGTACTCGGTTTTAGTTTTACTAAGCCTAAAACCTTTCAATTCCAAGGTTTGTCTCCATAGCTCTAACTTTCTATTAACCCCAGTCCGACTAACATCGACTAGCACCACATCCACAAAGAGCATACAACATGGGATATCTCCTTGTACATCCCTTGTGACCTCATCCATCGCCACAACAAAAAGATAAGGGCTCAAACTTGATGTTGGTGCGGTCCTATTTTAATCAGAAAGTCATCAATGCCGCCATCACTTGTTCGAACACTTGTCACAACATTATCGTACATGTCCTTGATGAGGGTAATGTATTTTGTTGGGAATTTGTGTTTCTTCAAGGACCACCACACTGCGGTATCTTATTGTAGGCCTTCTCCAAGTCCATGAACACCATATGCAGGTCCTTTTGCTCCTTGTATCTCTCCATAAGTTGTCAGACTAAGAAAATGGCTTCCATGGTCGACCTCCCAGGCATGAAACCAAACTGATTTTTGATCATGCCTGTCATTCTTCTTAAGCGGTGCTCAATGAGTCTCACCCATAGCTTCACTGTATGGCTCATCAGCTTAATTCCATGGTAATTAGTACAACCTTTGAACACCCCCTTGTTCTTGAAGATTGGTAATAATATACTCCATCTCCATTCTTTTGGCACCTTGTTTGCTCCGAAAATGAGGTTGAAAAGCTTAGTTAGCCATACTATCGCTATGCCTCTGAGGCCTCTCCACACCTCAATGAGATACAATAAGGGCCCACCGTCTTGCCTCCTTTCACCCTTTTTAAAGCCTCCTTGACCTCAGACTCCTAGATTCACTGCATAAAACGCCTGTTGGTATCATCAAACGAGTCATCCAGTTCAATGGTAGAGCTCTCATTCTGCCCATTGAATGCCTTGTTGAAGTACTCTCGCCATCTATGCTTAATCTCCTTGTCCTTCACCAGGAGTTGGTCTGCTTTGTCCTTGATGCATTTGACTTGGTGACATCCCTCGTCTTCCTCTCTCGGATCTTGGCCATATTATAGATGTCCCTTTCGCCTTCCTTCGTGTCTAACTGCTGGAAGAGATCCTCATACGCCCGACTCCTTGCTTCACTCACAGCTCGCTTTGCGGCCTTCTTTGCCACCTTGTACCTCTCTATGTTGTCTGAAAAATGTTTCTTCTCCTTAATAGCCTTCTGGACATCATTGTTCCATCACTAGCTATCTTTAGCTTCGCTTCTACTTCGCTTGGACACTCCAAACTCCTCTGAAGCCATCTTACGAATGCAAGTCATCATCTTCATCCACATATTGCCTGCATCACCTTCTTCCTCCCAAGGGCCCTCCGTAATGACCCTCTCCTTGAACGCCTGAGCTACCTCGCCCTTGAGCTTCCACCACTTAGTTCTAGCGACTTTGGCGTGCTTATCCCGTCGGACACGAGTCCGTAAGCGGAAGTCAGCCACCACAAGCTTATGCTAAGAGACAATACTTTCTCCAGGTATCACCTTACAATCTAGGCAAGCACGCCTATCTTCTCTTCTCGCGAGAATGAAATCAATCTGGCTGGAGTATTGACCACTACTAAAAGTCACTAGATGTGATTCTCTCTTTTTAATGAGGGTGTTAGCTACGATCATGTCATAGGCTAGAGCAAAGCTTAAGATATCGTCTCCTTCTTGATTCTTGATGCCATAGCCAAATCCCCCATGCACCCCTTCAAAACCTGTGTTAGATGTACTCACGTGGCTGTTGAGGTCTCCTCCTATGAAGAGCTTCTCCCCAATAGGTACACTCCTAACCATGTCCTCCAGGCCATCCTAGAACTCCCTCTTGTTGTTCTCATTGTGGCCTACTTACGGGGCATACTTGCTGCTAACATTGAGAACCAAGTCCCCAACTACCAGCTTGACCAGGATAATCCGGTCCACACGCCTCTTGACATCTACCACTCCATACTCGAGGCCCTTGTTGATCAAAGATGCCTGCTCCACTTCTATTTGCAGTTTCCCCCGTGCACCATAGCTTGAAGCCGGTATCCTCCACCTCCTTCGCATTATGTCCCCTCCATTTGGTTGTCCCCTCTATAGTTGTAAAATATTTATAGAATATAAGTATCATGTCCCGTGCATGTCTAGAAAATACAATTAGTGGGTTTGGTTAAGTGGCATGTGTTATGAGGTGAAAAGTGTACATGTTGAGAACAAAAGTTATGGAGTCATGCATGTTGAGAGTAATAGAATTAGTTGGATTGATGAGGTGGCATGTATGGTGAGGTAGGATGTGTGCATATTGAGAGAAATGATAGTGGGGATCAAGATATAGATATATAGGATTCCGTGTCACATGATCATACATACTAGGTGTCAAGTTTTACCAACACCTATCTTACAACTGTTGGAGATGCCCTTAGTAAGATATAACTGTGTGCGTGGTGCTTGCGTGTGCGTGTGCGTGTGCGCGTGCGCGTGTGCGAGCATGTGCTCTCAATGGATTTGATTTCTGTATTCTAACAATTTCATCTCAACTGAACACAGCATGAAGAAACTATGCACAGTGTGCCTAGAATGTGTTGATCGCCATTACTGGCACATGAAAGATCATGATTGGTGTTTTGTCAAGGTTATGAGTCTGAGTAATTTCAAGGATGAAATGGTAAGACCTTGTCAATAACACTATTTTGTGCACCAAATATATATTCTACAGTTTTCTAGATTGTTCTTTAGTGAACAATTGAGAAACACTGCTAATCTTGATGCTGAAATTAGGAGCTTGAGAACCAATTTTGTTTACAATAAATATAGTTTACATGAAAATGAAACTGCATGAAACCCAAACAACCAAAATTTTCTACTCCCTCCGATCCGAAAAAGGTGTCGTGGGTTTAGTTCAGCTTTAGTTCAAAAGCCATGACACTTTTTTTGGATCGGAGATGGGCTGGAAATCACTTAACCTTGTCTATGGTCATTGGCTGCTCAATGATCCTTTTTCATTTGTTCCTTTATGCAGGCCATACCAGATGAGTTCACCACTAATTTCAGAGGTCACATTTCTGATAAAGTCAAACTAGAAGTAGCAGATGGCAACATTTATAATGTTCAGGTTGCCAAGGAACAGGATAAGTTTATTCTTCGATCAGGGTGGGTGGACTTCACCGGTGCTTATGAACTTCAACAGTATGACTCCCTGTTCTTTATCTATAGTGGGGACTCCCACTTCAAAGTTCGAATCTTAAAACCAAGTGGTTGCGAGAAAGCATCGTCATGTGTTACAATGAGCCGTGGCCCTAATGTCCAAGAAAGGGTCATTTGTCATGCTCTATCACTACCTAGCATAAAAAGATGTAGAAATGACAATTGGACGGACAATTCGAAAACTGCAAAGGTTACTCCAACGGGCTCACCTTCACAGAAATCAAGTTCAGAAATGAACAGTTGAGTGTGCAATTTCCATTGCTGCTTTTTAGGATTTCTTTTACTACTTTTTGTTCTCATTGCTGCTTTCATGATTGATGTTGCACAGCACAAGATGTCACATCTTCAAAAGATATTCCGGAACCAAGGAGTTCAGGTGGCCTTCCGGGGTCCGCTGAATCACGATACATCTTAGAGAAGGGCTGTATACTGACTAGCGCTCAGAAGGCAAGAGTTGACACATTTGTGAAGGAAAGTCGGACTGGAATCCAATTTTATGTCACAGTCATGAACGAGAAAAGTCTGTCTGATGGATGTCTGGTACAGTATCTTTTGCAGTCAATGATCTTTTTGAATGAATACCCTAGCTCTCCGCCTTACGGTCAGTTCATTTATTTGTAACAGGTCATCTGCAAGGATTTTGCAGCCAAACACCTTCCGCACCAAGACCAGACGATCAAACTCTGTTATCCTCAGAACAGCAAAACATGGGATGCCAGTTTGGCGGTTATCACTGATGGCGCATGCACCCGTTCATGCATCCTTGCTGCTGGTTGGCTGCACTTTGTACGCGACAACAACTTGCGGGAAGGTGATATCTGCGCATTCGAAGTGTCGAAGGACCATGATAGAGTGATAATGACAGTCCACCTCTTAAAGAATGTCGTCGTAACAGGACACACCAAACCAACCAGCCAGCAGCAGAAGAAATGGACTCACCCAGGCTATGTGGTTACAAAATACACCAAACTGACTTGCAAGCAGAAGAGAAAAATCGAAGAGAGGATCCAGGCTATTAAACCTGAAACCAGAATATTCGTGTCCATCATTTATAGCAGCCGTGCCAAGCTGGTAAGTTCTGTCGATCTGTGCTGTTTCATCTTCTTAGTAAGGATCTATATATCTTGTTTCTTGCTCTGTTGACAACTTACCATTCCGCCTTATGAATGTGCAACGAACAAACTCAGTCCATAGAAGTGCGATATGCTGCCGCTCATCTTCCACGCGAGGAGCAGTGGGTGAGGCTTCAACTGCCTGGGAAGAACCACACTTGGAAAGCCAAGCTCTATATTGGCGACAAGGACAAGGGCAAATGTTATGCGTTACAAACAGGCTGGAAGAAGTTTGTAGATGACAACAAACTGCAGGATGACGACATGTGCCTGTTTGAGCTACTCAAGAACGAGGAGCTCACCATGAACGTCCACGTCATTTGCAGAGATTGAGAGAAGCGTAGCTGGCCAATGTCGCCTGCCATGGTGGTGGCGCCACTCTTGTGGTGATGCGTAGTTGGTGCATTTTGTATCAGAAATCCACAAACTTTTGGTCCCCCCATCTCCCAAATACTTGCAAGAAACCCTGTCGATGTCGATGAGATGGGTTTCAGTTTGGTTTCAGCTCCTGCAAGCATGTCTATGTTTTGTTTCAAAGCTACTGGTTAGATTTTTTTTTGAAAAGAGGAAAAAACCCTCAATCTCTACACCGAGTGATGCATGCATATTGTTAATTATTGATATTGCCGAACCAATTCTTTTTTTTTTAAGGCGAGAAGCTTGGCCTCTGCATCAAAAGTTGCGCACGACCAATTTATTAAGAAAAATAAGTCCAATTCACCGAGTACAAAAAGGTTTACAGCAAAACACAACCATGTAGGTCTGAAACAACTAAATTGCTCCACATATCCAAACTGGATGAAAAAACTAGTGCAACAATTTTCAGACGGTTGCACCCACACGCTGCATCCATGACCACATATAATCGATATCGCAGCTTTGAAGATAACCCGCAAAAATGAATAGATCATCTGTTAAAAAGGTACACTCAGGTAATTCCAAATTGCCCAAAGAGTGAAATAAATTCACAATGCGATTTGGCCCTTCAGACTATGGTGAATACCCTCCAACCAATTACGAAACAAATTTGGTACTCCCTCCGTCTTGGTGCATAGGGCGTGCGCGTAGTTCTAGGTTGTCAATTTGACTAGCTAAATGGACGGAGAGTATATATTTGCTGGTGGTGGTAAATTGAGAATAACATAAACTATGCGTGAAATCAATGTAGCGAACAAACATGACAAGAGTAAATGATGATTGTTTCCTCTTCCTCACATAAACAACATTATGTGCTACCCTGCCAATTAGGTTTTGCAAGATTATCTTTAGTAAGAACTACCCCTTATCAAGAATCACATGAAAACTTTGATTTAGAAGGGACTTTTGTTTTCCACATATGCTATATGTGAAAAATAGGTCATTATTCATAAGATCTGCGTACATAGGCTTTACGGTGAAGAGGCCATTGGTAGTCAACCTCCACTGGAACTGGAAGTTGGGTTAGATTGATCAACATCAACCTACTAACTAAATGGATTTTGCCAGAAAAAAAACGAAATGGACGTCCCTGATGACAGCGGTGGGCGCATAACAACCCAAGTCTTGTCGGACCTCCTCCGACGGTGCTACGAGCCAGGAGGGACTCGACAAGGTGAATGATGCTTCACGATGCTGAACCAGATTAATCCGACGACACACGACCCAATATATGGACTCGTTGACGCGGCGCGGCCTCAACAGCATCTTCCTCAACCCTAACCCTGCTGAGAACACACCCGACGCATAGATCCGAGGTTCCCCCTCCCACCTACAGTTGTTGGAGCGACCGGCGAAGGGAGAAGAAACCAGCGACGGCCGACGAAACACAAAGAGACCCGGTCGCCTCCTTTTCGCGTTGCTAACCCTAACAAACAACTCTCTTCAGAGGCTCGGTGTGGATTTGGAGTTAGCAGGCAACACATTTTATTGTAAAAAAGAAAGGGGGAGGGAGAAGACAACACGTTTCACAAAAACCAGCCTGCCTGATCGACGTGGTGGAACTGGACCCAATCCGACTGACGCGGGGACTGGAACCGACCCAGCGCCCCGCCAGCTCAGCGCCACCAGCCTAACCCAATCCGTGTTCGGGTTGGGTCGAAAACCCTAAACCCAGATCGATCGAGACGATCTTGTCGCGCCTACTGATGCATCAGTAGCGGACTGAACTAGTGCAGTCAGTTATTCAGATAACTGCACTGCAACGCTAAGTGTGTGTGTGGGCCTTGGGCCAGTATGTGCGTGTGGGCCAGAGGCCATGTAAGGGTAGCCCAGGAAGGGCAACTACATATGTACGAAACACCGATCGGATTGGCAGCGCGTGATGAATGAACCTCTTTCCCCTTCCTCCAAGTCTGCCCCTTACCTACTCTTTTCTCTCCTTCTCCCCCAAATTCTCAAATCGGATCCAGGGGCATTACAATCTGGTAATCAGAGCCTTCCCTAAAAAATTTCCCCACCACCCGCTACCGCCGCCGCCGCCGCGTCCCCACGATCAGGCGGTAACACCCACCGAGCTAGAAGCGAGCCGCTCCGGTGAGCTCGCCCAAAATCCTACTTGCGGTTCGCCTCGATCCGGATCGCGACCACGGCGCCGTCCAAGCCCTTAGCACAGACTCGCCGCGTGCTGGATGCAATGACGGAAACCACAGACAAGATGCAAGGCCTCCTCGAGACCATCCTTTGCCGCCTCGACGACAACCAGAAGACTGCCGACGAGCGCCACCAAGCGCAAGTCGCCTACAACGACCAAGTTATAGGATCGAAAGTATGTCTAGAGGGGGGGGGGTGATTAGACTACTTGACCAAATAAAAATCGAGCATTTTCCCAATTTTAGTTCTTGGCAGATTTTAGCAACTTAGCACAAGTCAAGCAATCAACCTACACATGCAATTCTAAGAGTATAGCAGCGGAATGTAAAACAATTGCATATGAAGGTAAAGGGGGGGAGTTTGAGAAGGCAAACGCAATTGGAGACACATATGTTTTTGTCGTGGTTACGATAGGTGGTGCTATCGTACATCCACGTTGATGGAAACTCCAACCCACGAAGGGTAACGACTGCGCGAGTCCATGGAGGGCTCCACCCACGAAGGGTCCACGAAGAAGCAACCTTGTCTATCCCACCATGGCCGTCGCCCACGAAGGACTTGCCTCACTAGGGTAGATCTTCACGAAGTAGGCGATCTCCTTGCCCTTACAAACTCCTTGGTTCAACTCCACAATCTTGTCGGAGGCTCCCAAGTGACACCTAGCCAATCTAGGAGACACCACTCTCCAAGAAGTAACAAATGGTGTGTTGATGATGACCTCCTTGATCTTGTGCTTCAAATGATAATCTCCCCAACACTCAACTCTCTCTCACATTTGGTGGAAAGAAGATTTGAGTGGAAAGCAACTTGGCGAAGGCTAGAGATCAAGATTCATATGGTAGGAATGGAATATCTTGACCTCAACACAAGTGTAGGTGGTTCTCTCTCAGAAAATGTATGTTGGAAGTGTAGGCATGTTCTCATGGCTCTCTCCACGAATGAAGAGTGGGTGGATGGGTATATATAGCCTCCACACAAAATCTAACCGTTACACACAACTTACCAATCTCGGTGGGACCGAATCGTGAAACTCGCTCGGACCAATTTAGCAAATAATGTGACCGTTAGGATTTTCGGTGGGACCGACATGCAACTCGGTGGGACCAATATGGTTAAGGTTAGGGCATAACGTAATCTCGGTGAGAGCGATTACACAAACTCGGTGGGACCGATTTTGGTAATAAGCTAACCAGAGAGTTGGTCAGGCAAACTCGGTGGGACCGATTTGCTCATCTCGGTGAGACCGAAACGTTATGAAAGGGAAACAGAGAGTTTGCATGCAATCTCGGTGGGACCGATCGCTCATCTCGGTTGGACCGAAACGTTACAAAGGGAAACAAAGAGATTACAATCCCATCTTGGTGAGACCGAGATCCCTATCGGTGAGACCGATTTGACTAGGGTTTGTGGCAGTGGCTATGACATCTGAACTCGGTGGCGCCGGATAGAAAGAATCGGTGGGGCTGAGTTTGACTTTTGGTTTGGGTCATATGTGGATGTGAGAAAGTAGTTGAGGGCTTTGGAGCATATCACTAAGCATTTTGAGCAAGAGCCTCATTAAGCAACACCTCATCCCTCCTTGATAGTATTGGCTTTTCCTATAGACTCAATGTGATCTTGGATCACTAAAATAGAAAATGTAGAGTCTTGAGCTTTGAGCTTGAGCCAATCCTTTTGTCCTTAGCATTTTGAGGGATCCACTTTTCTCATCCATGCCATGCCAATCATTGAGCTTTCCTGAAATATTTATCTTGAAATAGCATTAGCTCAATGAGCTGTATGTTGTTAGGAATTACCAAAACCACCCAGGGATAGTTGCACTTTCAATCTCCCCCTTTTTGGTAATTGATGACAACATATATTCGACAAATGATAATAAGATTGAAAAACATTGTCGCTTTGAGAAGTATGTGATAAGTAAGAGCTCCCCCTAAATTTGTGCACTATTTGAAATTTGCTTTGGACTGCAAATGCACAATGAGTTAGGATCATGAGTCGCTCTTCCATGTCACATACATCTTGGTGGAGCGCTCAAAATGATAATAATTAAACACATGCACTCATCACCAAGCAAAGTGAATGATCATATGAGGATATAAGAGATAATATCATCCAACAAGCATTAATGTAGCATAGCATATGATCAAACACATGATCATCCAAGTATCTCACAAAAGGCATAATGTATCAAGCAAACAAGCAAACACACGAATAACGAAGTTCAACCACCAAAAAGACAAAAAGACAAGAGAGATCAAAAGCAACACTCTCTCTCGAAGCCTATGATCTATACATTTTTCTCCCCCTTTGGCAACAAGTTACCAAAAAGTTCAGAAAAATGCATAGTGCTAAACGACTCTCAGGCTTGGTCTTCATGAGATGGTGTAGAGATGTCTCCAAGGACGAAGGCTTCTGTTGATGTAGCTGGAGCTAGTGGAGTGGCTGCTGGAGCTGGTGGCACTGAAGTTGTAGCTGGTGCAGATGATGTAACTCTGGTGTCTGGAACAGGCACTGTAGCAGATCTCTGTCCTCTGGGCACTCTAGCAAAAGCATATGTGGTAGACTTGCCCTTCTTCTCCTCCACATCCTCCTGAAGTTGCTCAACTGCAGTTTGGATCTCAGTAACTTTGACATCAAGAGCATAAAACTTCTGCTCTATGATTCTCTCCAAGCTCTCCTGGTTTTGAGTCAGGGTGGCCAAGCCCTTCTCAGTCCTCAAGGTGGAGGCAATCAAGTAGCCAAGCTGATCTTGCTTGCTCTTCAGGAAAATTTGAGATGCCTCTTCAGCAGTTCGCATCTTAGCAGCTTTCTCCGCCCTTGCTTTCTCTTTCTTCTCTTGTGCTTGCACAGATGATGGTTCATTTTCATCCATCACAATGGTGTTGTTCTCAAAATCAGGGTAGATGGGCAGGTGCTCCTTGTCCAAAAGATATGTGCATGTGCCCATCTTGGAGTTTATGAGCTCCTGAATGTGTGGGGCATATCCACAAGATCTCTTCTGACCAGCAGCAGTCCTTTTGATTGTTTCCACAATCAGACTCATGACTTTGAATTTCGGAGGGACAACAAATATATGCAGCAAGTTGATTGCATGGCCTCTGATCATCTTGTGATCACCTGACTTGGGCAGCAAAGTGTGTCTTAAGATCAAGTTGATAGTAGGCAATCCTGACAACAGGTAGTGTACAGATCCAAACTTATGTGTCTCTAGTGCAGCATCTGTGATCTCTCTGTACATGTGAGCCATAGAGTTGTGGTCTTTCTTCTTCTTGGCATAGACATCCAAGTCATCCTCATTCTCTTTTGGAGCATTTATCAACTCAGCCCATTCTTCAACTGTGGATTGGTACCTAGTACTTTCATACATCCAGACAATTTTCCCATCAGGGTAGAAGTGAGCTATGGAGTAAAACTGCATGATGAGTGTCGGTGTAAAAACCGGCGGATCTCGGGTAGGGGGTCCCGAACTATGCGTCTAGGCGGATGGTAACATGAGACGAGGGACACAATGTTTTTACCCAGGTTCAGGCCCTCTCGATGGAGGTAAAACCCTACGTCCTGCTTGATTAATATTGATGATATGGGTAGTACAAGAGTAGATCTACCACGAGATCAAGGAGGCTAAACCCTAGAAGCTAGCCTATGGTATGATTGTTGAGATGTAATGTTGTGTCCTACGGACTAAAGCCCTCCGGTTTATATAGACACCGGAGAGGCTAGGGTTACACAGAGTCGGTTACAATGGTAGGAGATCTACATATCCGTATCGCCAAGCTTGCCTTCCACGCCAAGGAAAGTACCTTTCGGACACGAGTCGGAGTCTTCAATCTTCTATCTTCGTAGTCTGGGAGTCCGGCGGATATTGATAGTCCGGCTGTCCGGACACCCCCTAGTCCAGGACTCCCTCAATGAGCTCATCATTCCACTTGGTGAGCTTCTGGCCAACAAAGTCATCTACTCCACAAGCATTGAAGCTGTCATACACTCCTGGATAGTGCTCTTCATTCTTCCTGATGTACTCCCAATCAACCCATCTCATGTCACATACTATGGTCCTCTTGTCAAGCAAAACTGTTTCATAGTAATCTTGTTGTTCCTTAGTGTGGAACCTGTAGTCCACTGCAGTTCTTCTTCTGACAGCATAGGGATCAGTCTGTCTCCAGAGACTCAGTCCTGCATCTTTCCTGAGCTTCATATCCTCTGCAACTGGATGAGCATCATTGTGATCATGTATCTTGGGCTTCAACTTTCTCAAGACAAGAGAGTCTTCATCTTCTTCAGCAGCTTCAGGCACTGGGGCCTTGTTCTTCTCTTCAGCTAGAATAGTCCTAGGGTTCCTCTTAGGTGCAGACTTGGGCTTAGGAGCAGCAGCCTTGGGAGCATCTTTGGGCTTAGATGGAGCAGCCCCTGATCTTATAGCATCTCCCATCAGCTTCTGAGCTTTAGGTGCTGGTGCAGCATCCTCTTCCTCTTCTTCTTCCATCATTGAGGGCTTTCCAACAACTCTGGCCATTGTCTTCTTGACCCTTTCTTTACTTTTCTTTCCTTCTGCAGCAGCCTTTTTGGGTTCAGATCACAAAGTCTCTTGAGTGGATGCTCTGGCCTTTGACATAGGAACTCTTCTTGCTGGAGTCTTTGTTTTCATTCCTGGCTTTGTGGTAGCAGCTATGCCATACTCCTTTTTCAGCACCTTCTTCTTAGATGTGGCCTCATCTTTAACAACCACGTAGTCCTCCTCTTCAGAATCTGACATTTTCTTCTTCCTTGCCCTGGTTGCTGCCTTGGGTAAATTGTTGGGTGTGCTCCTGCTACCCTCGTCATAACTGCTAGAGGGACTAGTGCCCTCACTCATATGAACTTGCTCCTCAGACTTGTTCTGACTGTCACTCTGATCTGACATGATGCAAACTCTGACAGCAGACCCTATGAATAGATGTAGATGAGGTAGAGTAGATGAGCATCACAAAGCACAGAGATTTTTGCAAAAAATTGAGTCAAAAACTTAGTTTTAGTTTTCCACAGAAAGCATTTCGGAGCAACCGACTTGTAAACTCGGTGATACCGAAGCAGCTTTTGGAACCTAAACTAGTGAACTCGGTCAGACCGAGTCACAGTTTGGTGGCACCGGGACTGCTAGGGTTTCACAAAGAATCGATCTCGGTCACACTGATTTGCAATTCTCGGTCAAACCGAGAATCACATGTGCAATGGCCTATGCCAAATCGGTGAAAACGATTTCTACAACTCGGTCGGTCCGAGATGAATTCGGCGGAAACCTAACCCTAAATTTTCAATCCAAGACTAATCTACGAAGTAGTTTTGCCAGATAGGAAGATTTCAAATGTGGCAAGATTCATGGCAATGCAATGTGCTAGGAATCAGAGTTAAGAATAGCACAAAGTTCAAATCCATACCCTAATGCGGCGATGGACTTGCTACGGCGGCAACGGCGGAGCAGAATCCCGTTGACGGCGGCGGAGACCAGCGGCGGGAGGTTGCTAGCGATGAGGAGGACGATCCGGAGATGCATAACTGCAAGCAGTTACTGCAACTCGGTGTGACTGAAAAGTTCAAATCGGTTGCACCGAGATTGAAAATCTAGATCAACTTAGTGATCTCAGTATGATCAAAATGGATGAATCGGTCAGACCGAAACGCACAAAGAGGTTTTGGAAGTTTAAGTCTATGACGAATCGGGGACTCCGAGTGCTCCTCACACAGAGTGGTTCGAATCTGACTCGATCAAACTTTGTGATATAGCATGAATAGAGTATGAGACAAGAAAAGCATAGATAGCTAGAGAAGGTTCTTAGGCATTCTTGTCCATCCACTTGGCAAAAGAAAAAGAAACCAAACAATCAAAGCTACAAGTGGATGTCCTCGAATGAGTAAATTATGCAACCAACATGCTCACACAATAAAATGGCAAATGAAATATGTGACAAAGCATGCACACACAATTCTAGCATCTATCAAGCAATTGGCGATGACTAGGTCATCTATATATGAGTATATTTACTTAGGAGTCAAATGAGAACATTTGATCATAGGTCATACTCATCGTTTAAGCACAAGTGAGGTTACAACTTTTACATAAAGCATTGTTGTGTTCACACCATTAGAGTTGCTTTAGCTCAATTCTTAGAGTAAAGCTCCCCCTAGATGTGAGATCCCCCCTAAGAGGGATGAACTAACCTTAGGTTTTGTAGATGATGGCTTCATGTAGATGTTGAAGATGTGGATTCTCAATGTTGATGTAGATCATTTGGAGCAATCCATTGGAGTGAGTTGCACTTTCAATACCTACACGGGTTAGTCCCACAAGGAACAAACAAGGATATCCATAGACATAGAGTGATGCACACACAAGATGATGTCTATGAAAGCGTTCGATTACCTTGTCCCTTATCTTACCAACAAGAGGGTTTGTGACTCCTTGAACTAGTGCAAGATGTGGAAGTTGATTGCACGTGTCCTTGCCAAAATGATAAGAGTGAAGTATGTCGGGGGAGTCACCCTCAAGAACTCTCTAGTTCTTCTTCTTCGGGACCCACATCATCTTGATGGGAATCCTTGGAGTTGTAGTCGTACTTGATGAAGTAGAACTTGATGTAGTCTTGGGAACCCACTTGACCAAGGCCTTAGGAGATTCTTCAAATGCATCAATCTCCTCTTGAAGCTTGTCCTTGCCTTTTTGCTTGTGGTCTTGTGGTGGAAGATCATCTTGTGCTTGTGTTCCTTTGAAAGAAGTACGATCATACTTATCTTGTTGAGGAACAAACTTTGTATTGGGGTATTGATCTTCTTCCCACTCAACTCCATTGGCATTGGACTTTCGTTCAAAACCAACACCTTGGTTCTTCCGGTGCCTTCCTTGCTTGGGTACAATTTCCTCGAATTGCTTACTTCCGGCAAGGCTCTTGTAAACACCTTTCTCTATAATTCCCTTCAATTAGCTATTTTCTTGCTTAAGTGTAACTTGGATAAGAGAATCGTTAGTGGAATCAAGAGAACTACTAGAAGCAACAACATTGGATTTAGCATGATTATTGTTACTATTAGAGGAAGAATCTTTCTTGTTCTTGTTACTAGACTTGACCTGAGGCATGTAAGTAGATAAGAGTAAACGCTTGGCAATGTAAGAAGAACTTTTCTTGTGAAGATCATCATTGATTGCTTTTAAAAACTCATGTTCTTGCTCAAGGTTGAGCTTTTCAAAGCGTAACTTCTCATGATTCTTTAAAAGTTCTCGATGATCTCCTAAGATAGTTTCATGAGCTAACTTAACAGTGTTTAGTTCTTTAGTTAGGAGCTCAATATTATCCTTATCATTGTCATTCGTTTTATCTTGATTAGCATGCTTATTTGATGTTTCATCATAGTATACATCACTAGAGTTGTCAACAAGTAAATCATCATCACCTAACAAGTCATCTTCATCACTATTGAAATCAACATACTCGGGGTGTGTTACCTTTGGGCTTTTAGCCATGAAGCATCTTCCAAGTTCTTCATTTGGTGAATCAAATATGTCGTAGGAGTTGGTTGACACAAGTGCTAGACCGGCAACACCTTCATCTTGAGTATATTCGGAGTCGGAGTGATAGCTTCTCTCGGAGTGATGGTCGGAGTCGGAGCCGGATACCCATTCACCAACATGAGCTTGATGTCTTCGTTTTGTGTAGCTCCTTGATGACTTGTCCTTCCTTTCTGAATCCTTTGTTCTCCGGGATGTTCTTCGTTCATAACGATCATCTCTACTCTTTCTTTCTCTTGATGGTGATTCTTCTCTTCTACTTCTTCTTTTTGGAGAATCTTCTCTTCTTTTTTAGGGAGTCGTACACTCATTGGAATAGTGTTCGGGTCTTCCACAATTGTAGCAATTACGCTCACGACTAGAAGATCTTTTGTCATTGTAGGACCTTGACTTGGAACTTCTTTCCTTGCTCCTACTCTTGTAGAACTTGTTGAAGTTCTTCACCATTAGGCTCAATTCTTCATTGAAGGTTTGTTTCTCACTTGATGATGTGGGAGCTTCACATGAGGCTTTGTAAGCACCACTTGACTTGTTGTGGAGCTCCTCCTTATCCTTGAGTGACATCTCATGAGCAACAATTCTTCCAATGACTTCCGTTGGCTTGAGATCTTTTGTAATTGGGCATCATTTGGATCAATGTGCACACGGTATCATATTTTCCATCCAAAGCTCTTAGGATCTTCTTGATGATGAATTTGTCGGTCATCTCTTCACTTCCTAAGCCAGCAATCTCATTTGTGATAAGAGCAAGCCTAGAGTACATCCCGGTGACACCTTCACCATCCTTGATTTTGAACTTGTCAATTTGACTTTGAAGCACATCCAATTTGGATTCCTTGACGGAGTTGGTACCTTCGTGCATGACAATCAAAGTATCCCAAATTTCCTTTGCATTCTCAAGACGACTGATTTGTTTAATTCTTCGGGGCACAATCCGTTGAAGAGGATATCACAAGCTTGAGCATTGTATTTCAGCATCTTCAAATCTTTCGCGGTAGCTTCACGGTCCAGTTCTCTCCCATCAAAGAATTCACCTTGCAAGCCAATACACACAATAGCCCAAACGACGGGGTTATGTCCAAGAATATGCATTTTCATTCTATGCTTCCAACTAGCAAAATTAGTACCATCAAACTAAGGACCTCTACGGTGGTAATTTCCCTCGCTAGACGCCATACTCTCCTAGGTTGTGAAACCAAGGCTATGACCACCAAAAGCTATGGAAAGCAAAGCAAATGGAGACCAAAGCTCTGATACCACTTGTAGGATCGAAAGTATGTCTAGAGGAGGGTGATTAGACTACTTGACCAAATAAAAATCTAGCCTTTTCCCAATTTTAGTTCTTGGCAGATTTTAGCAACTTAGCACAAGTCAAGCAATCAACCTACATATGCAATTCTAAGAGTATAGCAGCGGAATGTAAAACAATTGCATATGAAGGTAAAGGGGAGGAGTTTGAGAAGGCAAACGCAATTGTAGACACGGATGTTTTTGTCATGGTTCCGATAGGTGGTGCTATCGTACATCCACGTTGATGGAGACTTCAACCCACGAAGGGTAACGGCTGCGCGAGTCCACGGAGGGCTCCGCCCACGAAGGGTCCACGAAGAAGCAACCTTGTCTATCCCACCATGGCCGTCGCCCATGAAGGACTTGCCTCACTAGGGTAGATCTTCACGAAGTAGGAGATCTCCTTGCCCTTACAAACTCCTTGGTTCAACTCCACAATCTTGTCGGAGGCTCCCAAGTGACACCTAGCCAATCTAGGAGACACCACTCTCCAAGAAGTAACAAATGGTGTGTTGGGATGAACTCCTTGATCTTGTGATTCAAATGATAGTCTCCCCAACACTCAACTCTCTCTCACAGGATTTGGATTTGGTGGAAAGAAGATTTGAGTGGAAAGCAACTTGGGGAAGGCTAGAGATCAAGATTCATATGGTAGGAATGCAATATCTTGACCTCAACACAAGTGTAGGTGGTTCTCTCTCAGAAAATGTATGTTGGAAGTGTAGGCATGTTCTGATGGCTCTCTCCACGAATGAAGAGTGGGTGGAGGGGTATATATAGCCTCCACACAAAATCTAACCGTTACACACAACTTACCAATCTCGGTGGGACCGAATCATGAAACTCGCTCGGACCGATTTAGCAAATAATGTGACCGTTAGGATTTTCGATGGGACCGACATACAACTCGGTGGGACCGATATGGTTAGGGTTAGGGCATAACGTAATCTTGGTGAGACCGATTACATAAACTCGGTGGGATTGATTTTGGTAATAAGCTAACCAGAGAGTTGGTCAGGCAAACTCGGTGGGACCGATTCACTCATGTCGGTGAGACCGAAACGTTACAAAAGGGAAACAGAGAGTTTGCATTGCAATCTCGGTGGGACCAATCGCTCATCTCGGTTGGACCGAAACGTTACGAAGGGAAACAGAGAGATTACAATCCCATCTCGATGAGACCGACATCCCTATCGGTGAGACCGATTTGACTAGTGTTTGTGGCAGTGGCTATGACATCTGAACTTGGTGGCGCCGGATAGAAAGAATCGGTGGGGTCGAGTTTGACATTTGGTTTGGGTCATATGTGGATGTGAGAAAGTAGTTGAGGGCTTTGGAGCATATCACTAAGCATTTTGAGCAAGAGCCTCATTAAGCAACACCTCATCTCTCCTTGATAGTATTGGCTTTTCCTATAGACTCAATGTGATCTTGGATCACTAAAATAGAAAATGTAGAGTCTTGAGCTTTGAGCTTGAGCCAATCCTTTTGTCCTTAGAATTTTGAGGGATCCACTTTTCTCATCCATGCCATGCCAATCATTGAGCTTACCTGGAATATTTATCTTGAAATAGCATTAGCTCAATGAGCTATATGTTGTTAGGAATTCCAAAACCACCCAAGGATAGTTGCACTTTCACAAGTCTCCACCAAGCTCAAGCACCTGGCGAAGCAAATCGATCTGACACAGGTGGATGTGGATGAGGCCCACAAATCCCCTCCACCTCTCGATCCCGCTGCGACAAGCAATCTCGGGGCATCGACGTTCGGAACGTCGACGACCTCGGGCTCCTTCCATCCCGTGCCACCACCTCCGCCTCCAGCGACCCGTCCACCCCCGCCACCACCGCTCTACACAGAGGGCGCAACTCAGTTGCTGTTCGGCAGGCTCGTCAACCACGGGCCGCCCCTGTTGCTGCAAAACTCACCCACGGCGTACGAGCGGGGCACCGAGCACTACACCAAGCCGCCCAAGCATGATTTCCCCCGCTTTGATGGCGACGCGCCGTGCATTTGGCTGGATCGGTGCCTCTCTTACTTCGAGCTCTACCGGGTGCCGCAGCATAGTTGGGTCACCACCGCCAGCCTGTACATGGATGGGCTCGCAGCCATGTGGCTTCAGGCGTACAGACAGACGCATCCCGCTCTATCGTGGCCGGCATTCAGAACAGCAGTGGAAGCAGAGTTCGGACCTGAAGAATTCGAAGCCCAGATGCATCAGCTAGTGCAATTGCGTCAGACTGGGAGCGTGCAAGAGTACCGTCAGCAATTTGAGACCTCCATGTACCACCTATTGTCTCTGGATCCGACTTTGAGCACATAATTCTTCGTCTCCTAGTTCCTTCTCGGTCTGAAGGATGAACTGCGATTGGGCGTTCGTTTGCAGGCCCCAACAAGCATCACGCGTGCAGCTGTTTTCGCGAGGATTCAGGAAGAAGAACTGGAGAAGCAACGGTTGCAGCGTCCACGCATCGTTCCCATGGGAAGACCACCTCCAGCAACACCCAACCACAACCAAGTGCGTGGAGCGCCTCCTCCACGACGGCGGCGGCAGTATGCCGCGGCGGCAGGCTTGCTTGGTCGAGCGAGCCAATGGGCTCTGTTTCGCTGTGGCGACAAGTATTCCCGCAAACATCAGTGCAAGCGCACGGGACAAATTCTGATGATTGAAGTGGGTGATTTTGGCGAGATCCTCTCTGACGACACCGTGCACGCGTTGCAGTTGTTCGATGAGCCGGCCCTTCCAGAGCCGGAGTGCTGTACCTTATCGCAGCACGCAATTTCCAGCGAAGACGCACCGTCCACCGTTTGTCTCCGAGCACAAGTAGGGGATCAAGTGATGCTGCTCCTGGTGGACTCGGGCAGGTCTCATAGCTTTGTCAGTGAGGCGTTCATTCAGCGCATTGCGGTCGACACTCAATCACAGCTGCCCGTCTCTGTTCGGGTAGAAAATGGCCAGCGCCTGCACTGTAACAAGGTGGTGAAGCAATTGGCATGGCAAGTGCCAGGACACACGTTCAACACTGATATGCGGGTATTACAGCTGAGCGCATATGACGCAGTTTTGGGCATGGATTGGCTCTCTGACCACAGCCCGATGAACTGTCACTGGAAATTGAAGCGGATATCCTTCGAAACAGAGGGCAAGACGGTGCAGCTGCAAGGGGTTCGCACCACCAACCTCTCTCCCATAGCTGGACTAGATGCTTATGAACTTCGCCGAATGGAAGTCGCCAATGACATCTGGACAGCAGCGCTGGTCACTGTCGAGACGCTAGCTAAAGAGAATACTGAGCCGATACCCCCCAAAATTCAGAAAGTGCTCTCTGAATATCAAGATGTGTTTGCTGAACCCAAGTCCCTGCCTCCTCATCGTCAGTATGATCACGGCATACACTTGGAGCCAGGCACTACGCCCATCAACACCAAACCATACCGTTACTCGCCGGCGCAGAAAGATGAGATCGAGAAACAAGTGCAAGAGATGTTGCAGTCAGGTGTCATTGTTCACAGCATGAGTCCATACGCCGCACCAGTCCTGCTGGTGAAGAAAAAGGATGGGAGCTGGCACTTCTGTGTTGACTTTCGTCGACTAAATTCTTCTATGTGAAGAACAAATTCCCACTGCCCATTGTGGATGAACTTCTGGATGAGCTAGCGGGAGCGCAATATTTATCCAAGATCAACCAACACGCAGGGTATCATCAGATCCGTATGCGCGAGGAGGATGAAGCAAAAACTGCATTCAAAACCCACCACGGGCATTATCACTTCAGGGTGATGCCGTTTGGCCTTTGCAACGCGCCGACAACCTTCCAATGCCTAATGAACAACATATTCGGCCGCTATGTCCGTAAGTTCATCATCATTTTCCTTGACGACATATTGGTCTCTAGCTTTGATCTACAAGAACATGAACAACACCTGCGCCTCACACTCGAGCTACTACGCGAGCATCAACTGTTCGCCAAGGCGTCGAAGTGTTCGTTCACCCAGAAGAGTATCGAGTACCTGGGCCACGTCATTTCGCAGGCCGGCGTCGCCACAGACACAAGCAAGACGAGCGCGATGCAAGCTTGGCCGGTGCCCTCTACACCAACTGAACTGCACGGTTTTCTTGGCCTCACCGGCTACTACCACAAGTTCGTCCCGCATTATGGCATCATCGCGAAGCCACTCACCCAGCTCCTGACCAAGAAGGGATTCGAGTGGAGCGACAAGGCCCAGCAGGCATCCGACATGCTCAAACAAGCGATGGTGAGCACACCAGTGCTGGCGCTCCCGGATTTCTCACGCCCCTTCGCCATCGAGACTAACGCGTGCGACACGGGAGTGGGTGCGGTGCTCACCCAGGACGGCTACCCTGCCGCCTACCTCAGCAAGGCCTTGGGGGTCAAGAACCATAAGTTGTCCATGTATGAAAAGGAGTTCCTAGCCGTTATGATGGCCATCGACAAGTGGAGGCCTTACCTGTAGCGTGCTCCGTTCAAAATCGTCACCGACCACAAGAGCCTCTGCACACTTGGCGATTAACAGCTGGTGACCGAGCTGCAGTGCAAGGCCATGTCCAAGATGGTGGGCCTGCAATTCACCTTTCGGTACAAGAAAGGTGTCGACAATGGCACCGCTGGCGCGCTTTCCAGGGTTGGACATCTGCTGACACTCGATGTGCTATTAGTCTGTCAGCCGCAGTGGTTACAAGAGGTCGCCAACTCCTACGAGACGGGCCCAGAATCGCAAGAACTTCTGGCCAAGCTGGCATTCACCACCACGGATGATCAAGGGCGTACTCTTCAGAATGGCGTGATCAGGCAGCGTGGGCATCCATGGATTGGAGCCAATTCCGCGCTGCAGACCAAGGTGATTGACGCTCTGCATCACAGCATTGTTGGTGGCCACTCCGGCGCGGCGATGTACCATCGTGTCCGGAAGTTGTTCGCATGGCCGGGTCTGAAGCGCGTTGTGGAGGATTTTGTTCGGTAGTGTGCCATCTGTCAGCATGCCAAGCATGAGCACACGCACCCCACAGGCAAGCTTCAACCTCTACCAATCCCTACTGAACCATGGCACGATCTAACCATGGATTTCGTCGGGGGGCTGCCCAAGTCCGAGGGGTCTGATGCCATCATGGTTGTCGTCGATCGTCTGACCAAGTACGCGCACTTCATCCCACTACATCACCCCTTCACCGCTGCTCAAGTCGCCCGAGCATTCTGGGAGCACGTCATCAAGCTGCACGGCATTCCTCACGCCATCGTCTCGGATCGCGACAAGATTTTCACCAGCGCCCTGTGGCGTGAACTGCTCACCGCCGCCGGAACCAAACTGCTCTACTCCACGGCGTACCACCCGCAGACGGACGGCCAGACAGAGCGCGGCAACTAGTGCCTCGAGATGTACTTGCGGTGCGCGGTACATGACACACCACGACAATGGCGCAAGTGGCTCCCTGCGGCAGAATTCTGGTACAACTCCGCTAACCACTCCTCGCTCAAGTGTTTGCCGTTCAAGGCTCTATACGACAAGGAACCAAACCTGGGCGGCCTACCACACCTGAGCTCCACACTGCAAGATCAAGCGGCATCGCCAGAGCTGGACTGGACAGCGCACACCAAGATGTTGCGTGCCCAGCTCGCGCTCGCCCAAGCTCGCTTCAAGAAACAAGCCGACCGCCACCGCGCGGAACACGCCTTCGACGTCGGTGAGCAAGTGCTCCTTAAACTGCAGCCGTACGCGCAATCAACCGTCGCAAACCGCCCGTGCCGCAAGTGATATCTACTACACAACCTTCTTCTCATAGACGTTGTTGGGCCTGCAAGTGCACAGGTTTGTAGTACAGTAGCAAATTTCCCTCAAGTGGATGACCTAAGGTTTATCAATCCGTGGGAGGCATAGGAAGAAGATGGTCTCTCTCAAGCAACCCTGCAACCAAATAACAAAAAGTCTCTTGTGTCCCCAACACACCCAATACAATGGTAAATTGTATAGGTGCACTAGTTCGGCGAAAAGATGGTGATACAAGTGCAAAATAGATAGTAGATATAGGTTTTTGTAATCTGAAATAATAAAAACAACAAGGTAACTAATGATAAAAGTGAGCGTAAACGGTATTGCAATGGTAGGAAACAAGGCCTAGGGTTCATACTTTCACTAGTGCAAGTTCTCTCAACAATAATAACATAGATAGAACATATGATAAGCCCTCAACATGCAACAAAGAGTCACTCCAAAGCCACTAATAGCGGAGAACAAACGTAGAGATTATGGTCGGGTACGAAACCACCACAAAGCTATTCTTTCGGATCGATCTGTAAAAGAGTTTGTACTAGAACAACACCTTAAGATACAAATCAACCAAAACCCTAATGTCACCTAGATACTCCATTGTCACCTCAAGTATCCGTGGGCATGATTATACGATATGCATCACATAATCTCAGATTCATCCAACCAACATAGAAGTACTTCAAAGAGTGCCCCAAAGCTACTACCGGAGAGTCAAGAATGTGTGCCAACCCCTATGCATAGGTTCCCAAATGTCACAAAACCCGCAAGTTGATCACCAAAACATACATCAAGTGGCACATGATATCCCATTGTCACCACAGATAATCACGGCAAGACATACATCGAGTGTTCATAAAAGGCTCAATCCGATAAGATAACTTCAAAGGGGAAACTCAATTCATCACAAGAGAGTAGAGGGGGAGAAACATCATAAGATCCAACTACAATAGCAAAGCTCGGGATACATCAAGATCATGCCATAGAGGAACACGAGAGATAACACGAGAGAGAGATCAAACACATAGCTACTGGTACATACCCTCAGCCCAGAGGGTGAACTACTCCCTCCTCGTCATGGATAGCGCCGGGATGATGAAGATGGCCTCCGGTGATGGGATCCCCCTTCGGCAGAGTGCCGGAACGGGTTCCCGATTGGTTTTTGGTGGCTACAGAGGCTTGTGGCAGCGGAACTCCCGATCTATCTTCTGTTCTGGAAGTTTTAGGGTATGTAGGTATATATGGGTGCAGGGGGTACGTCGGTGGACCCTCGGAGTGCTCACGAGGTAGGGGCGCGCCCGGGGAGGCACACCCCACCCTCGTGGGCAGCCGAGAATCCTCGACATGCACTCCAAGCCCAACAGATTGGTTTCCTTCCAAAATTAACTTCTCAAGTTGATTTCGTTCCGTTTTGACTCCATCTGATATTCCTTTTCCTCGAAACACTGAAATAGGCATAAAACAACAAATCTGGGCTGGGCCTCCGGTTAATAGGTTAGTCCCAAAAATAATCTAAAAGTGGATAATAAAGCCCAATGTTGCCTGAAACACTAGATAAAGTAGCATGGAGCAATCAAAAATTATAGATACGTTGGAGACGTATCAAGCATCCCCAAGCTTAATTCCTGCTCATCCTCGAGTAGGTAAATGATAAAAAAATTGATGCAGAGTGATACTTTGGCATAATTTCAATTTAATTCTCCTTACTTGTGGTATGAATATTCAGATCCGAAAGATTCAAGTCAAAAGTTCATATTGACATAAAAATAATAATACTTCAAGCATACTAACAAAGCAATTATGTCTTCTCAAAATAGCATGGCAAAAGAAAGTTCATCCCTACAAAATCATATAGTTAGGATATGCTTCATTTTCATCACACAAAGATGTTCCCAACTTCTATACCCCCGATGACAAGCCAAGCAATTGTTTCATACTTAAATAATATCAAACTTTTTCAACCTTCACGCAATACATGAGCGTGAGCCATGGTTATAGCACTATGGGTGGAATAGAATATGATGAGGGGGGATTGTGTGGAGAAGACAAAAAAGGAGAAAGTCCTACATTGACGAGGCTAATCAACGGGCTATGGAGATGCCCATCAAGTGATGTCAACATGAGGAGTAGGGGTTGCCATGCAACAGATGCACTAGAGCTATGAATGCTCAACAAAAGAAAACTAGTGGGTGTGCATCCAACTCGCTTGCTCATGAAGACCTAGGGCATTTGAGGAAGCCCATCGTAGGAATATACAAGCCAAGTTCTATAATGAAAAATTCCCACTAGTATAAAAAGACAACTTATGAGACTCACTACATGAAGAACAAGGTGCTACTTTGAAGCACAATATATGAGACTCACTACATGATGAACAAGGTGCTACTTTGAAGCACAAGTGTGGAAAAAGAGATAGTAGCATTGCCCTTTTCTTTTTTTGGGGCCTTTCTTTTTTTTGGCCTTTCTCTTTTTTTTGGGCCTTTCTTTTTTTTGGCCTTTTTTGGGCAATGCTCTAATAATGATGATCATCACACTTCTATTGATTACAACATAAGGATTACAACTCGAAACTTAGAACAAGATATGACTCTATATGAATGCCTCTGGCGGTGTACCGGGATGGTGCAATGAATCAAGAGTGACATGTATGAAAAATAATGCATGGTGGCTTTGCCACAAATACGATGTCAACTACATGATCATGCAATGGCAATATGACAAAAGTAATGTATGTCATGATGATGATGATGGAAGTTGCATGGCAATATATCTCGGAATGGCTATGGAAATGCCATAATAGGTAGGTATGGTGGCTGTTTTGAGGAATATATAAGGAGGTTTATGTGTGATAGAGCGTATCATATCACGGGGTTTGGATGCACCGGCGAAGTTTGCACCAACTCTCAAGGTGAGAAAGGGCAATGCACGGTACCGAAGAGGCTAGCAAAGGCGGAAAGGTGAGAGTGCGTATAATCCATGGACTCAACATTAGTCAAAAAACTCGTATACTTATTGCAAAGATTTATAAGTCATCAAAAACCAAGTACTACGCGCATGCTCCTAGGGGGATAGATTGGTAGGAAAAGACCATCGCTCGTCCCCGACCGCCACTCATAAGGATGCACAAGCCAGGTACACTTCATGTTTCAAAATTTGTTACACAACTTTAACCATACGTGCATGCTACGGGATTTGCAAACTTCAACACAAGTATTTCTCAAATTCATAATCACCCAACTAGCACGAGTTTGATATTATCACCTCCATATCTCAAAACAATTATCAAGCATCAAACTTATCTTAGTATTCAACACATTCATAAGAAAGTTTCACATATCTTGAATACCAAGTATATTAACATTAAGAGAATTACCATGCTATTAACGACTCTCAAAATAATCTAAGTGAAGCATGCGAGTTCATCTATTTCTTCAAACTAAAACTACCACCATGCTCTAAAAGATCTAAGTGAAGCACTAGAGCAAAAATTATCAAGCTCAAAAGATATAAGTGAAGCACATAGAGTATTCTAGCAAATTCCAATTTGTGTAAGGCTCTCTCTCATTAAATAAATTCAGATCTTGATACTTTATTCAAACAGCAAGCAAAGCTAAAGAAAACTACAATGCAAGGATAGCACAACTCATGTGAAGAAGCAAAAACTTAGGCCCAACCGATACTAACCGATAGTTGTTGAAGAAGAAAGGTGGGATGCCTACCGGGGCATTCCCAAACTTAGATGCTTGAGACTTCTTGAAATATTATGTTGGGGTGCCTTGGGCATCCCCAAGCTTGAGCTTTTGTGTCTCCTTAATTCCTCTCATATCATGGTTTCTCTTTTTATCAAAAGCTTCATTCACAACAAACTCAACAAGAACTCGTGAGATAGATTAGTATAAACCAATGCAAAACCTTATCATCTTCTACTGTAACAAATCAGTAACATTATTATTCAACATTGAATACTAAATGACTCTGCATATTTAATACTCCTATCACCAAATAGAATCATTAAACAAGCAAACATATGCAAACAATGCAACCATAACAGCAATCTGTCAAAACAGTACAGTCTGTAAATAATGCAAGAGTATCAATACTTCCCCGACTCCAAAAATTATGAAGTAAAATTCCAACTGTAATGAATTTATCAGAGATCAGTATGCAAAAAGATTCAACATTATACCACTCTCTAACTTTTCTAGGGAATTTTTGCAACAGCGGTAAACTTTCTGTTTTCAAACAGCAACATGCATACTAGCAAAATAAGCATGGTAAAGGCTATCCTTGACTTTTTATTGAAACTAAAGATGCAAAACATTAATCTAACTAACAGCAAGCAAAAACTAACAAAAGGAAATGACGCTCCAAGCAAAACACATATCATGTGGTGAATAAAAATATAGCTCCAAGTAAAGTTACCGATGAACGAAGACGAAAGAGGGGATGCCTTCTGGGGTGTCCCCAAGCTTAGTTGCTTGGTTGTCCTTGAATATTACCTTGGGGTGCCTTGGGCATCCCCAAGCTTAGGCTCTTTCCACTCCTTATTCCATTTTCCATCGAAACGTTACCCAAAACTTGAAAACTTCAACCACACAAAACTCAAAACAAAACTCGTAAGCTCCGTTAGTATAAGAAAATAAAACCACCACTTAGGTACTGTAATAAACTCATTCTAAATTCATATTGGTGTAATTCTACTGTACTCCAACTTATCTATGGTTCATACCCTCCGATACTACTCATAGATTCATCAAAATAAGCAAACAACACATAGAAAACAGAATCTGTCAAAAACAGAATAGTCTGTAGTAATCTATATAAAATGTATACTTATGGAACCCCAAAAGTTATGAAATAAATTGCTGGACCTGATAAATTTGTCTGTTAATCATATGCAAAAAGAATCAACCTAAAATCACTCTCCAGTAAAAAATGGCAGGTAATCTCGTGAGCGCTAAAGTTTCTGTTTTTCACAGCAAGATCACATAAACTTCACCCAAGTCTTCCCAAAGGTTCTACTTGGCACTTTATTGAAACAAAAGCTATAAAACATGATTACTACAGTAGCATAATCATGTGGACACACAATAACAGTAAGGATAAATATTGGGTTGTCTCCCAACAAGCGATTTTCTTTAATGCCTTTCTAGCTAGGCATGATGATGACAATGATGCTCACATAAAAGATAAAAATTTAAACATAACGGGAGCATCATGAAGCATATGACTAGCACTTTTAAGTCTAACCCACTTCCTATGCATAGGGATTTTGTGAGCAAACAACTTATGGGAACAATAATCAACTTGCATAGGAAGGTAAAACAAGCATAACTTCAAGATTTTAAGCATATAGAGAGAAAAATTGACATTATAGCAACTCCTACAAGCATATGTTCCTCCCTCATAATAATTTTCAGTAGAATCATGAATGAATTCAACAATATAACCAGCACCTAAAGCATTCTTTTCATGACCTACAAGCATAGAAAATTTACTACTCTCCACATAAGCAAACTTCTTCTTTATGGCATACGTATCATCACAATAATCATCATAGATAGGAGGCATGCTTTCATCATAGTAAATTTGCTCATCAAAGCTTGGGGGACAAAAAATATCATGTTCATCAAACATAGCTTCCCCAAGCTTGTGGCTTTGCATATCATTAGCATCATGGATATTCAAGGAATTCATACTAACAACATTGCAATCATGCTCATCATTCTCATATTTAATTCCAAACATTCTATAGATTTCTTCTTCTAGCACTTGAGCACAATTATCCTTTCCATCATACTCACGAAAGATATTAAAAAGGTGAAGCATATGAGACAAACTCAACTCCATTTTTTTTGTAGTTTTCTTTTATAAACTAGACTAGTGCTAAAACAAGAAAAATAAAAGATTCAATTGCAAGATCTAAAGATATACCTTCACTTACCTAGCCTCCCCGGCAACGGCGCCAGAAAAGAGCTTGATGTTGTTGGGCCTGCAAGTGCACAGGTTTGTAGGACAGTAGCAAATTTCCCTCAAGTGGATGACCTAAGGTTTATCAATCCGTGGGAGGCGTAGGACGAAGATGGTCTCTCTCAAGCAACCCTGCAACCAAATAACAAAAAGTCTCTTGTGTCCCCAACACACCCAATACAATGGTAAATTGTATAGGTGCACTAGTTCGGCGAAGAGATGGTGATACAAGTGCAAAATAGATAGTAGATATAGGTTTTTGTAATCTGAAATAATAAAAACAGCAAGGTAACTAATGATAAAAGTGAGCGTAAACGGTATTGCAATGGTAGGAAACAAGGCCTAGGGTTCATACTTTCACTAGTGCAAGTTCTCTCAACAATAATAACATAGATACAACATATGACAAGCCCTCAACATGCAACAAAGAGTCACTCCAAAGCCACTAATAGCGGAGAACAAACGTAGAGATTATGGTCGGGTACGAAACCACCACAAAGCTATTCTTTCGGATCGATCTATAAAAGAGTTCGTACTATAATAACACCTTAAGATACAAATCAACCAAAACCCTAATGTCACCTAGATACTCCATTGTCACCTCAAGTATCCGTGGGCATGATTATACGATATGCATCACACAATCTCAGATTCATCCAACCAACATAAAAGTACTTCAAAGAGTGCCCCAAAGCTACTACCGAAGAGTCAATAACGTGTGCCAACCCCTATGCATAGGTTCCCAAATGTCACAAAACCCGCAAGTTGATCACCAAAACATACATCAAGTGGCACATGATATCCCATTGTCACCACAGATAATCACGGCAATACATACATCAAGTGTTCATAAAAGGCTCAATCCGATAAGATAACTTCAAAGGGGAAACTCAATTCATCACAAGAGAGTAGAGGGGGAGAAACATCATAAGATCCAACTACAATAGCAAAGCTCGGGATACATCAAGATCGTGCCATAGAGGAAGACGAGAGATAACACGAGAGAGAGATCAAACACATAGCTACTGGTACATACCCTCAGCCCCGAGGGTGAACTACTCCCTCCTCGTCATGGATAGCGCCGGGATGATGAAGATGGCCACCGGTGATGGGATCCCCCTTCGGCAGGGTACCGGAAAGGGCTCCCGAGAGGTTTTTGGTGGCTACAGAGGCTTGCGGCGGCGGAACTCCCGATCTATCTTATGTTCTGGAAGTTTCAGGGTATGTAGGTATATATGGGTGCAGGGGGTACGTCGGTGGACCCTCGGAGTGCTCACAAGGTAGGGGGCGCGCCCAGGGGGGAGGGGTGCGCCCCCCACCCTCATGGGCAGCCCGGGAATCCCCTGACGTGCACTCCAATTCCAACTGATTGGTTTCCTTCCAAAATTAACTTCTCTAGTTGATTTCGTTCCGTTTTGACTCCGTCTGATATTCCTTTTCCTCGAAACACTGAAATAGGCATAAAACAACAAATCTGGGCTGGGCCTCCGGTCAATAGGTTAGTCCCAGAAATAATATAAAAGTGGATAATAAAGCCCAATATTGCCTAAAACAGTAGATAAACTAGCATGGAGCAATCAAAAATTATAGATACGTTGGAGACATATCAGCAAGCTCGCCTACAAGTTCTTCGGCCCTTTTGAAGTGACAGAGCGGATTGGAACCCTGGCATATCGCTTGCAGTTGCCTCCAGACAGCCGCATCCATCCGGTAATTCACGTCTCTTAGCTCAAACCTTTCACCCTAAATTACACTCCAGTCTTCGCCGAGCTGCCGCAAGTGCCCTATCTCACTCGGGGTGAAACGGATGCAGTGGCGATCTTGGAGCGGAGGATGATGAAGAAGGGCGATGCACCAGTTGTGCAACTCCGTGTCCAGTGGGCAAACATGCCAACATCAGCCACCACTTGGGAAGATTATGTCGTTCTTCGCCAACGCCACCCATCAGCCTGTATCTGGGACGGAGTTTCATCTCAAGAGGAGGACAATGTCGCGCCTACTGATGCATCTGTAGCGGACTGAACTAGTGCAGTCAGTTATTCAGATAACTGAACTGCAACGCTAAGTGTGTGTGGGCCTTGGGTCAGCATGTGTGTGTGGGCCAGAGGCCATGTAAGGGTAGCCCAGGAAGGGCAGCTACATATGTACGAAACACAGATCGGATCGGCAACGTGTGATGAATGAACCTCTTTCCCCTTCCTCCAAGTCTGCCCCTCACCTACTTTGTTCTCTCCTTCTCCCCCAAATTCTCAGATCGGATCCAGGGGCATTACATATCTTCTCGCAACCCAGCAATCGAAGCATTTCCTGCCAAGCTCCCCTCCCCTACTCTACTCTCCGCTCCCGCTAAATCGAGCTCCGCTCCCGCCAAATCCAATATGCCGCGACACCGCCGCTGCACCCGGCTACGCCGCATCGTCGGCGGCATCTCAGTCGGAGCTCTCCTGCTGTTAGCCGGAGGCCACAACGCCTACTCGGGCCGCCCGATCTTCTCGTTGCCCCTCGGCCTCGGCGCCCCCTTCCCGCTCGTCGCCGACAGTCCGGCGCCCCCGCCCTTCACGTTCGCTGTCGACTTTTCACCGTCGCCGCAGTCCCAATACTCGCCCTTCCGCCTCAGCGATGACAGCCTCGCGCGGCGCCTTCTGCCCCTCCACCTCCGCGCCGGCCACTCGCCGCCTCTGCAGGACGCGGATGCGGATGCGGTCCTCCTTCCCGACGAGGAGGTCCTGGTCCTCGACGACACTGAGCCTACCGGTGACGCCACGTGCGCCTTCCATGGTGGGGCATCCTCTGCGGCGAGACCGCACGGGAGGCTGCCTGCGTCCGGGCTTCACGCATACGTCCGCCGCCTTCCCGACCCAGCGCAGTGCTTCCAGCAGCTCCAAGCGTCGCGCTTACTCCACTCCTCCAACTCCTCGGCCGCCGCAGCTGCTCCAGATTCCCTTTCTCCTTCTCCGGGCCGCGCAACCGCCACAGCTGCTCCAGATTCCCCTTCTCCTTCTCCGGGCCGCGCATTGCTTAGAGCATCTCCAACAGCCGTGCCAAACTAGCGTCGTGCCGCAAAAGTGGGCGTTTTAGCGTGCGCGCAACCGCTGTAGTGGCTCCAGCGGGTGCGCAAAAACAACGCGCGCGGCATATGTTGTTCAGCGCGCTGGCCGAAACGCAATCGCGCACCGCTTATTTGCTGTGCCCGCTCCCGCGCGCTGGAGTCTCGCGCGCTTGCACTCCCACTTCCACCCCCATCCAGCTGCGCCGCCGCCGCCGCCCGCGCCCCCCGGTGACCGTTCCGGCGCTTCCCACGCCTATCCCCGCGCCGCCACGCTTCCACCCCCCTCCTAGTCCCGTCGGCCCTCGCGCGCGCCTGTCGTCCGAGGAACAGTGCCCGAGCGCTCGCTGCCGCGCCGCGCCCGCAAGGTGTTCGACAAAACACCTACAAGGTATGTATTGCTCAAACTTCATGAATTTGGTGCATGTTTTTAATTGTAGTTTTTATAGTATAGTATTGACCATTGTAGATGAGTTCGTCGTATGATTCTTCCGAAGAAGAATTTGATATGGAAGAGGAGGAGGATCTTGCAATGATCCTAGCTATGCATATCAATAAAAAACCAAAGCACGGTGGTTCGGTTATGGGTCGGCAGAAAATTTGGAGAGATAGGATTGATGCCCATAACAGATTGATGAGACACTATTTTGTGGAGAATCCCACATACCTGGAGTCGTATTTTCGTCGCCGGTTTAGGATGAGCACCGACTTGTTCAGGCGCATGGCAGAGAAACTAGCAAGCCATGAACGGTTTTTTCAGCAAAGGAGGAATGCCGCCGGGGAGCTTGGGCATAGCACCTTTCAGAAGGTGACAACCGCTTTGCGTATGTTGGCATACGGTATCTCGGCTGATCTAGTTGATGATCACTTGGCTATGGGTGAGAGCCAAGCCATCATGTGTGTCAAGCGCTTTGCAGTGGGAATTGTGCAAGTGTTTGGCGAGGAGTATTTGGGATCTCCCAATGCTGAAGACGTCGCAAGGCTATTGTCAATGAACAAAGCTCGCAGCTTTCCTGGCATGCTTGGCTCAATAGATTGCATGCATTGGAGTTGGAAGAATTGTCCAAAGGCATGGCATGGGCAATTTCACGGCCAAAAAAAGGGTTCCACTATAATCCTTGAAGCAGTGGCCGATCAGGGGACTTGGATTTGGCATGCATTCTTTGGAATGCCTGGATCTTTGAATGACATCAATGTTGTCAACCGGTCACCACTGATGAACAAGATTGCAAATGGTGAGTTGCCACCGGTGCAGTTTGTAGCAAATGGTCGTACGTACAACTATGGCTATTATCTAGCGGATGTCATCTATCCAAAGTGGCAAACCTTCGTGAAGCCGTTGAAAAAGCGGAAGGTAAGAAAATCTTGATTTCCACAATGCTCGGCGGCTAGAAAAGATGTGGAGAGAGCATTTGGGATTTTGCAAGCCCAATTTGCTATTGTGAGAGTACTGGCTAGATTTTGGGATCAAAAAATGCTTTGGTACATCATGCACGCTTGTGTGATCATGCACAACATTATCATCGAGAATGAGCGTGGCCAGGATTTAGACTACTCACAGTATGAGCTCTTGGGACATCCCGTGTGAGTGCAATGGAGGGCTGAAAGGGTATCCCGTTTTGTTGCCTCCTATCATGCCATTCGGCGTCCCGCAACGCACAATGAACTTCAGAAGGATCTGATTGAAGAGTGGTGGGCATGGCATGGACGACAAAGAGCATGATTTCTGCATTCGACATTGTATTGTTCATGAACTATTTGTTCTGTTTATTGCAGTATTTGTTGTACTGAACAATAAACTATTTGTTTGGGTTGTAATGATAACGAAAGAGAACTATTTATTGTTGATTTAATTTGTTTGTTTGATCATTTTTTATTCTATTTGAAATGTATATGTGGTTTGTGCGTGCCACATGCGCTGTATTTTTGTGTGCTGCTGGAGCAGCGTGCGCATGCTGCATTATAGCGTGGCTGTTGCAGCCAGTATTGGCGGCCGCAGCTAAACCCAGCCAAGCCTGTGGCATACTAGTTTTTAGCGCCTTGCTAAGCGGCTGTTGGAGATGCTCTTAACTCGAGCAACATCCCGATAGTGTTTGACTCAGCTCTTCTGGACGGAGGCGATGTGCTCGTCTTTGCAAAGGGAGTCAGCCGCCGCCAAGGTCTTCAGTGCCTATATCGCTACAGCGACGACACTAGCAAGTTACTCGCTGCCCCTCACCACCGACACCTATCAAGTCAGGAGGAAGCACCAAGGTTCTTGTCACACTAGGGGTCGCCAGCGAGGATCCCATGCCCTACCTTGCAACCTTTCGTCGACAGCAAGCTGAATCTTCTTTGGTGACTCCTCAAAAGAGTTCAATTTGCACCTGCACAATGGGACGCAACATCTCCAAGGTTCTCAGGGAATGGGCACTCTACCATAGTGCGATCGGAGTGGATCAGTTCTTTATCTACGACAATGGCAGCGAGGACAACTTGGCAGGCCTAGTGGGCGCAGCTCATATCCGCCGAGCTCAACGTCACAACCGTGCCATGGCCTTGGACCAAGGTCCAAGAAGCTGGTCTGTCTCATTGCGCGGCCACACAGCAAGGTTCGTGCCAATGGATGGCTGTCATAGATGTCGATGAGTTCATCTTCTCAACAAGCTGGGTAGGATTAGAGAAGCCATCAAAATCTTTGCTAGAGCCCGTCATTTCTGTTGATGATAGCGTTGGCCAAATATACCTTGTGTGTTATGATTTTGCCCCCTCGGGCCAAGCAGCACATCCACCAGAGGGGGTCTGCCAGGGCTACACTTGCCGGTTGAAGAACCCGCAACGGCACAAATCCTTGGTCCGTCTCGATGCCGTGGAACCATCCCTCATGAATGTGTTCCATCATTTTAAGCTCAAGCCTGCTTTCAAAAGCATCTGGACCGCGTTCGCACGTGTTAACCACTACAAATACCAAGCTTGGTCGGAGTTCAAGTCAAGTTCAAGAGGCGCCTGTCTGCTTATGTGGCTGATTGGAAAGATCTGATCAACCTTGACTCAAAGGATCGGGCTCCTGGCTTAGGAGTTGATGACACCGAACCAGAAGGCTGGGCCAATGATACTGCAAGGTTAAAGACTGAAAGTGCGTTATATCGACTAGAGGGGGGTGAATAGGCGATTTTTATGAATTCTTCACTGAGAAATTGGCCGGTGAGGAAATTCCTTAGCAAAGAACTACTTGCAGCGGAATAAGTACTCAGAAGTAAGCATGATAGAATACACACATGGTCATCCTGATTAAATGAAGACAAACACAGAGTACTGAAAGCGTAAACAGAGGATAACACAAGATGAAGACAAACAAACTGAAGAAATTGAACTGAGGAAATTGAGAAAGTCTTCAGCCACAGTCTCCAAACACAGATATGAACAATCACTCAACATAGTAATGAAGAAATGAAAGAGTTGAGGAAATAGAACTAGTAAGGTTGGTGAAGACAATGATTTGGTAGACCAGTTCCAACTGCTGTCTCAGTTGTACGTCTGGTTGGATCGAGCGGCTGAGTATTTAAACTCGAGGACACACAGTCCCGGACACCCAGTTGCTGAGCACGCAGCTCAGGACACCAAGTCCTCACCGTATTCTCCTTGAACTAAGGTCACACAGACCTCGTCCAATCACTCGTGGTAAGACTTCAGGCGACTTCCAAACCTTCACAAACTTCGGTCACCCGGCGATCCACAATTCCTGTTGGATGCTCTAGACCATGACGCCTAACCGTCTGGAAGAAGCACAGTCTTCAAAGGTAACAAGCGTCGGATCCATGCAGGATCAATCTCTTCAGTGATGCTCAATCACTTTGGGTTTGTAGGTGTTTGGGGTTTGGTATTTTTCCTCGATGATTTTCGCTCAAAGTCCTCGAAGGATAGGTTGCTCTCAAATGACAAGTGTCAGTTTCTCTTGGAGCATCCAACAAGCAAATTCCTAACTCCTCAGTTAGAACAAATTCCTCAGCGACCAGAAGAACTTTGTCTCTGTCACTGAAGAAATTGACTGAACTGTATGAGATTTCCAATGGCTTCACACGAAGGGATAGGTAGGTGTAGGATTTTGAGTTGAGCATCACATCGAAATTTTTCCTTAGTATTTCCTCGACCCCCTTTAACATGTCACATCCCTAGTTTTGGTTTGCTCTAGGCTAGCTAGTCATCTGTTGCATCATGTTTAAATTTTATGAAATTTGAAATGGGGATTGATCAAACCCTAGCATCAAAGGAGTTCACTAGGTTCAACTAAAATATTTTCAGTGATTTCCAAATGGCTTTAAAAAAATGTTCATCATTTCTGGAAAAATGCTAGAACCATAACCAGAGGTGTTGCACATTTTTCCATGACATATTTGGCCACTGAATTAAATCATATGCTATTTGCAATTGGGCATTTAAATGCTATATAATATTATAAATGCTCAATTAATTCTGAACTTAAGTGAGGGCTGTTGGGAATATTCCAAACAGAGCCCACCATTATTTTCAGGATTTTTGAAAACGTTTTGGTATTTTAAATAAAGCCCTAAAGACTGAAAAAATAGAAAACAGAAAGGAAAAAGAGAGAGAGAGTTTACCTGCAGCCCACTTGGAAGCCCACCACTTACAGAGCTGGCCCGGTCGGCCCAGCCCACCACCGCAGCCCTCCGTCGTCTTCCTCCCTCGCCCAGGCAGGTGCGTGCCCGCCTTGAAGCGGCCATGCCACGTCCTCCGCCACCTCCTGCTTGCCTCCTCTCGTCGACTGCGCCACGGAGACGCCACGCACTTCCCCCCGGGCCCCCTCCCTCTCTCTCGCGTCCATTCCCTCCTCTCCCTCGCTCTCTCCCGTGACGGCCGACGCGGCCATGGAAGCGCCGCCGTGAACCACCACGCTCCCCGGCCGTCCCTCGAGCAACCATCGTGCCCGTCAACTCCGCCACCGTCGGCTACGCCTCCTGGACGACCCGCAGGACGCCGGACGCACCACAACGTCGCCAGCATCGCCGTTTCCACCGTCGGCCACCGTGGATCCTCGCCGTCGATTCGGGAGCTACCGGGCGTCCCCGACCTCGCCCTCGCGCTCGTTCGACTCGCTGTGAGCCTCCGCAACGAACCTCCCTCTCCCCGATGCCGATTTCTTCCTCTAACCGCGGGCTCCGTCGAGCCCGAGAGCTCATCGCCGCCGGCCACGAGGTCGCCGTGGCTAGAGCCACAACCGTTCGCGTCTGAGCAACGCAGCGTGCTCGGCATGTTCCCGAGAACCGCGCCACCATCAGCTAGTCCTCCGTGCACCACAGCGTCGTTGCGAGCTTGTCCGAAACTCCGGCCGCCGCACTTACCGTCATCGCCGTCGCTACCGGCCTCCCGGACCCGACCACACGCACGGCTGGATGCGGCACACATCCGGCTTCGCCGTGAAACCAAGCCGCATGCCCAGCCGACACCCGTAGCACGATTCCGGCGCGCCTCCGCCGCGCTGGATGGTCGCCGCCGGCTACACTCCGGCGTGCTGACGTGGCACCACCATTAGCACTAATCACTGCTAGCTAACCACCTCACAACCACTGACAGTGGGCCCAGCAGCGAGTCAAAGCACGAGTCAACGCGGGATTAGCCCCTCTGTCACTGACCAGTGGGCCCGACCGGTCAGTTTGACCTGGGTCGCGCCGTTGACCTGATGACGTCATCATGACGTCATCTTGTATGATTAACCATTTTCGGATTTAAAATAATTCAGGAAATTCCAGAAAATGTTTAAAACTTGTAAAATTCATATAAATTCAACCGTAACTCCAAATGAAATAAATTTTATATGAAAAATGATCAGAAAAATCCAATCTATCCATCTGTACCATTTTCATGCATGTTAGAACAACTTATAGATGCTGTTTAGCACAAATCATTTAAATGGCATTTGACTAATCACATATGGAGTTTGAATTTGAATCTTGTATTCAAACCAACTTCATTTAATCTGTTGCTAGTTGCATTAGCTCAAATCACAGCATATTGCCATGTCATGATCATGCATCATATTGTAGCATTGCATTGATTGTGTTCTTTCTCAGTTGCCGGTGTTCGTCCCCTCTCGATAGACGTGGTTTCGACGACGAGTTCGATGACACCGATGAAGAACTATAATATCTTCAGAAGTGCCAGGCAAGCAAACCCCCTTGTTCATTCCGATAAAATCCCACTCTCTCGCTCCTGCTCTCTTTTACTGCATTAGGACAACAACGAATCATTTGTTACTTGCTGCGGTAGCTGAACCCCTTTATCCTTTGCATGACCTGTCATTCCACAGTAAATAGATGAAACCCACTAGCATGAGTAGGAATTGTTTGAGCCCTGTTGTGCCTACTCATACATGCTTGTTGTCATGCACGCCATTGCTTAGAGTTGAGTCGGTCGATCCATCGAGGATGAATCGGAGGTGTGTGAATATGTCCTCTTGTGTGTGAGCTAAGTGTGTGAACACGATTTGGTAAAGGTAGCGGTGAGAGGCCATGTAGGAGTACATGGTGGGTTGTCTCATTGCAGCCGTCCTTAGGAACTGAGTTACGTGTTTGTGATCCATGATTGATTACTACCACACATTGGGCCGAAACCAATGGACCCTCTCGCTTCTTAATCACCCTTGTCCTCTGTCCGGGGAGTTGCAAGTAGTTTACGGTGTTTGTAGTATCTTTGGAGGCCGTCTTGTGATCTTGACCGTAGGGGTGGGCTGTGATCACGGTAGGCACGTGGCAGGTAAACCGGCGCCCGTTTGGTGTCGCGGAACCTGTACACATCGTTTGGGGCTGTGGCGAAACCCGGCGGATCTCCTCATGGATGGAACCCAAATAGGCGATAAACCTGGACTAGGGACTTGAGTGTTTAGGTAGGTCGTGGCCGACACCCACGTTGGGCTTCCGCTTGAAGGTTGCGAGTACATGTCGTGTGCGGCGATAAGTGGTGAGCGTGTGTGAAGAAGTACACCCTGCGGGGTTAACATCATCTATTGAATAGCCGTGTCGCGGAAAAGGACTTCGGGTTGCCTATAACAGTTCATAGACAAGTGGCTGGATACTCTAAAATGCGCAAGATAAGCGTGAGTGCTATGGATGGCGTTCTCGTAGGGAGGCGGAGCGGATCCATAGTGGTGTATTGATATGGTGAATATGTGGACTCGTGCGCCACCTCAAAAGAGTTACTTGCAAATCGTAGTTTAGGATAGCCACCGAGTCAAAGCTGGCTTGTTGCTGTTAAACTCCACCATCCTTTGTTGATAATGATGCATATGTAGTTAGTTCGATGTAAGTCTTCTTTGGGTACATTTGTACTCACGTTTGCCTATTTTATGTTTTTGCAGAGAGACTTGGTCTCGCTAGTAGTTCCACGTGGACTTGACGTTTAGCTTGTTACCTCAGCTACGATCTTGTGCCCTCGGCAGATCTCGGTAGATAGTCGGGCTTCTAAGCCTTTTTCATTTGTAGATGTCGTACTCGGACATGTTAGCTTCTGCTTGTGCTTTGATTTGTATGCTCTGAATGTTGGGTCATGAGACCCTGTTTGTAATATCTCGCTCCTCGGGCCTAATGAATAAATACTTGAGTCGTAGAGTCATGTTGTGATGCCATGTTGTATTTGCACATATCGAGCATATTGTGTGTATGTTATTGAAATGCTTGGTATGTGTGGGATCGACTATCTAGTTGTTTTTCCTTAGTAGCCTCTCTTACGGAAATGTCTCCTAGTGTTTCCTTTGAGCCATGGTAGCTTGCTCTGCTCCGAATCACTTAGGCTGGCGGCATGTGTCCTTCTTCGTTCTCGTATCTGTCCCGGGAAATGTCACGCGATGAATACCGGAGTCTGTTAGCCGCTTCTGACCGGTTCACCGAGTCTGCTAGCCCAGTGCTACAGCACTGGATTCACTCGGCGATGACCGACACGTTCGATCTCGGGTCATGGATGCTGTCCTGTAAGTTTGTGCCACTTTGGGTTTACAACTAGCCATGTCGACCGGGCTCCTTATCATATGGATGCTAGCGACACTATCATATCGTGTGCCAAAAGGCATAAGCGGTCCGGGCAAAGGTAAGGCGTCACCCGTGGGAATACCGTGCGTGAGGCCGCAAAGTGATATGAGGTGTTACATGCTAGATCGATGTGGCATTGAGTCGGGGTTCTGACAGCTTTGGTATCAGAGCTTGACTGCTCGGAGGATTACCAAGCCAAACTGGTCGAAGTTGTGTCTAGAAATGCTTTAGTTATATGTAGGGGAATTGATTGTGGGTTGGAACGTAAGGCTCTTTTTACTCCTTATACCTCATGGCCTTCTGATCTGAGTCATCCTCTTCTCTTCTACGGGGATTAAGAACTAGGCCTTCTCATCTATCTATCAGGATGACGTGTTACTAACCCATGGACTTGTGAGATTGTTGGTTTTACGCCCCAGTTCAGTTTACTACTTCCGTATGTTCATAACTGTTGGTCTCGAAACCTTGATATTGTGCTTCGGAGTGGCTATGCCATCATTTTTGTAGCATGTCTCCAATCTTTTGAGCATTTACAGCCGTTATGCTGTCCGAGTCATTCCAGGTTTCTAAACAATCTGATGCACTTGCAAATCCTTTCCCTCTGGTCTTGATGTTCCTTTAGGCCAGGTTAATCACACTAATCGCTGAGTTGAGGTATTCTATTGCCTCGACATATATGTTGGAAGTATTATTATGACCCTAGGTGTCTTAGGGGATCATCTAGTAATCTAGCTATGATTTGTATCCCAGTGTGATGATTCTGGCCTTTATTCCGAAAGCATCCCGTGATGCAATTTAGTTAGCAGGTATTCTACTCGTGGGTTTTGAACCCGAGATTCACCCTTCTTACCTCATGTTGATAGTGTTTGCTCGTTCCTTTAGGATATTAGTAACCTTTGCATTAGTCCTCGAGGTCCATGGTATTTCCTTCTTCCAAATACCATGAACCACTTATGGCAGAAGTTTGTTGAATCAAAAGATCACAACATGGGTGCTCTTGATGAGTTCTCCATTTTATATTGTGACTCTGCCAGTTCTACCTTTTCGCATGGATTATCCGGAAGAAATTTGTTGAACTTGGTTCGACATACTAATCTATGCATCCACAACTCAAAAAATCATATGTTCCTTGAGTTGTCCCTCTTAGTTATATTCTGACCCCCGTCTATCAATTGATAGTCAAGAGTATGTGTGCATTCGTTTATCGATGCTTATCACTCTTGTGGTCCGTCAAGCCATTCTATTCCAGAATGACTAGGAGAAACGAACTCCAGTACCTTGTCCATTTCCAGGATTGGGTCAAAGCAGTCGTACTCCACAGATCAAATACTAATCCAGCTTTTGTTCTGTTCTACCTTGGAGTAATACCATCTTTATATCAAGAATGTCATGGGAATTGCACACCAACCTATGAATTCTTGATGTAGTAATGCTTCTTGCCATCATTGTTCATTCCTCGGTTTCTGTGTTATTGTAACCGGAATGCCGACAAGTGAATCATGGTGTGTGAAATCAATACTGCTAGCAACTCCGTTGCTTGGTAGTAAATGGACAATAACTTCATTCTTAGTGTGCTGATCATTGAATTATCATCCTGGGATTGATCGTGCTACCTAGTCCTTATTTCTGGTGCACTCTTCGATCAATGAGTTAGGATCATTCAGTCCCTTGCTTATTTGATCATATCGTCTTGCTCTGGGAGCAAGATTGTTCTCGAGCTTAGTAACATATCGGTGGTTCGTGATGTTCCGAATATCTTCTCGGAAGTATTACCAGGTTGTCACCTGGCCGCTATGTTGAGTTCGTGATCAAGTTGGTTTTCTTATAAATCACCCCTTCTCCAAGAATCTGTGTTGGATATCCCTGAGCCAGTTGGTTGAGCTAGACAACAACTTGGAGAGTTGGAAGATAAAAGCTTGTCTGACTTAGTTCATGTTAAGGGATATCTTCTTGTGTGTGTGTGTTGAGAAAGATGATACCTTCACCAATTGGTCCTCGTGATCAGTTGTTGGATCTATTGCCTTGTCAAAACTTTGATTTGGGTATGGGCTATCATCAAATCAAATTAGAACTAATGATGTGCGTAATGTTGTTTTACCCGTGGTTGATTCCTCGGGCATACACCATTATATCCTTTGGTCTGACCAATGCTATCACTGTGTTCACCTAATTATGGAATTCCATTTATATGGAAACCAGGATGAATCGTTGTTGAGCCCATCGACAACATCCTTATCTTCTCCATAATCTTGTTGAACATCAAGCTAGTATTGGAAACTTTTTAAAGCATTTGTTCATGCTAGCTCATGAAGCATATGTTCGGATGTAAGAAGTGACTTCCTCTAGTTCATGTGCATTTGATGCAAGTTGCCGCCGTGGATTTGAGAAAGCTTGTTTTTCTTCCCCTGGAATCATCCCAAGTCAGTCATGCATACGTGCGAAGTATTCTGTGGTCTGGAGACTTGCAACCTTCATTCTATATGTATTCCTAGCACACCAAGCCACTGATTGACTTGTTCAAGGAGAAGAAGTTCCTTCTTAAGAGCATGCCTTATGCAAGGACTTCGTTATCCTCGATGATGGTTCCCCACCTGAACTCGGTAGTGTTTTATCATAAGACTACTACGTGGTCATGCTTGTCTTGGACAGCGTGTTCACGGGTTTGAAGCAGAACTAGCTCATGTTTTGGAGTTTGCTACCGTAGTTCATTTCCTGAGGATCTTGCAACGTCATCTCGTCGATTTGTGTTGCAAACTTTCATTTTTCTCTCTAGACTCGACGAGTCTGGAATATCCTGACACCAACCAGATCTGAATCTCAGGCAGATATGATGGTTGGAGCGTTTCCCAAGAACTATAATTTTGGTCTCTCTGTAACCGGTAAGGTGGATGTCGTGGCCAACACACCCTGTCGGAAGACCTATTGTTATAGTATCTTGATTGAAGAAGTTGGCCACCTCCCCATAAGGACTTCGTAGGAATTATTCCCTACTTGTGTGCCTTATGATTTTTGTGCTCCCGAAGTCCGACCTGTTACATGATGTTCTAGAATCATTCCCAGCATTTGTGTTTTGTTCTCAGCTTGCATCGTCATTGTGCCATCCTATCTTGGGTCCCATCCATTTCCGATGATAAGCAAAACCATCCCTTGTGTTGTCTTCAACAAGGTAATCCACATCATCCATTTTGGCCCGAGAATGCCGTTCCTTCGGACTCCTTCAAATGATTGATTATGAATTGCCTTAGGCTGGTATAAAGAGTTTCAATGATCTCCGAATCAAAGGTAATTCTTTTTTCCACTTAAGGGGTTATATCTACGAGTCACCTCTCCCAAGGTGCCCCGTTATGGGATCATAGTAATTGTTCCCTCGCTACTCTGAAACCTCGTCAAATTATGACTTCTGTCCTTCCTGAAGCATGTCTTGCCTCTCAGCTCCAGAGATGTTTCTACGTCTCAATCTGTGAGTTGATTTTGTGATCCTTGAGATGATCCTAAGTTGCTCGAACCTCAAGAAGATCGATTCCTCCAAGATCCTTCCCTTCTTCTCATCGTCATGTTGGATGTAGTTCTCAAAGCAAGACATCAAGATCAATTCGAAGCAATGAATCAACATCTTCGAAGAATGCAATGGGTCATGAAGACTGTGTCAGTTCCATGTTCCTTTGTCTTTTTACCTCACGTCTTGAATCTCGGGACGAGATTTTTGTTTAGTGGGGGTGAGTTGTCACATCCCTAGTTTTGGTTTGCTCTAGGCTAGCTAGTCATCTGTTGCATCATGTTTAAATTTTATGAAATTTGAAATGGGGATTGCTCAAACCCTAGCATCAAAGGAGTTCACTAGGTTCAACTAAAATATTTTCAATGATTTCCAAATGGCTTTAAAAAATGTTCATCATTTACGGAAAATGCTAGAACCATAACCAGAGGTGTTGCACATTTTCCATGACATATTTGGCCTTGAATTAAATCATATGCTATTTGCAATTGGGCATTTAAATGCTATATAATATTTTAAATGCTCAATTAATTCTGAACTTAAGTGAGGACTGTTGGGAATATTCCAAGCAGAGCCCACCATTATTTTCAGGATTTTGAAAACGTTTTGGTATTTTAAATAAAGCCCTAAAGACTGAAAAAATAGAAAAGCAGAAAGGAAAAAAGAGAGAGAGAGAGTTTACTGTGCAGCCCACTTGGAAGCCCACCACTTACAGAGCTGGCCCAGTCGGCCCAGCCCACCACCGCAGCCCCTCCGTCGTCTTCCTCCCCTCGCCCCGAAGCAGGTGCGTGCCCGCACGCGAGCGACCGCGGCCACGTCCTCCCGCCACCTCCTGCTTGCCTCCCTCGTCCTGACCTGCGCCACGGAGACGCCACGCACTTCCCCGGGCCCCCTTCCTCTCTCTCGCGTCCATTCCCTCCTCTCCCTCGCTCTCTCCCGTGACGGCCGACGCGGCCATGGAAGCGCCGCCGTGAACCACCGCGCTCCCCGGCCGTCCCTCGAGCCACCATCGTGCCCGTCAACTCCGCCACCGTCGCCTACGCCTCCTGGACGACCCGCAGGACGCCGGACGCTTTCACAACGCCGCCAAAGATCGCCGTTTCCACCGCCGGCCACCGTGGATCCTCGCCGTCGATTCGGGAGCTACCGGGCGTCCCCGACCTCGCCCTCGCGCTCGTTCGACTCGCTGTGAGCCTCCGCAACGAACCTCCCTCTCCCCGATGCCGATTTCTTCCTCTAACCGCGGGCTCCGTCGAGCCCGAGAGCTCATCGCCGCCGGCCACGAGGTCGCCGTGGCTAGAGCCACAACCGTTGCGTACGAGCACTGCAACGTGCTCAGCATGTTCCCAGGAACCCAACGCCACCATCAGCTAGTCCTCCCGTGCACCACAGCATTGTTGCCGAGCTTGTCCGAGCTCCGGCCGCCGCACTTACCGTCGTCGCCGTCGCTACCAGCCTCCCCGGACCCAGCCACCTGCACCACTGGATGCGGCACACATCCAGCTCGCCGTAGAGCCAAGCCGCATGCCCAGCCGACACCCGTAGCACGATTCCGGCGCGCCTCCGCCGTGCTGGATGGTCACCGCCGGCTACATTCCGGCGTGCTGACGTGCACCACCATTAGCACTAATCACTGCTAGCTAACCACCTCACAACCATCGGCGGTGGGCCCAAGAATGAGTCAAAGCACGAGTCGGCGGGATTAGCCCTCTCGTCATCGACGATGGGCCCGACCGGTCAGTTTGACCTGGGTCGCGCCGTTGACCTGATGACGTCATCATGACGTCATCTTGATGATTAACAATTTTCGGATTTAAAATAATTCAGAAATTCCGAAAATATTTAAAACTTGTAAAATTCATATAAATTCAACCGTAACTCCAAATGAAATAAATTTTATATGAAAATGATCAGAAAAATCCAATCTATCCATCTGTACCATTTTCATGCATGTTAGAACAACTTATAGATGCTGTTTAGCACAAATCATTTAAATGGCATTTGACTAATCACATATGGAGTTTGAATTTGAATCTTGTATTCAAACCAACTTCATTTAATCTGTTGCTAGTTGCATTAGCTCAAATCACAGCATATTGCCATGTCATGATCATGCATCATATTGTAGCATTGCATTGATTGTGTTCTTTCTCGCTGCGGTGTTCGCCCCTCTCGATAGGCGTGGTTTCGACGACGAGTTCGATGACACCGATGAAGAACTATAATATCTTCGAAGTGCCGTGCAAGCAAACCCCTTGTTCATTCGATAAAATCCCACTCTCTCGCTCCTGCTCTCTTTTACTGCATTAGGACAACAACGAATCATTTGTTACTTGCTGCGGTAGCTGAACCCCTTTATCCTTTGCATGACCTGTCATTCCACAGTAAATAGATGAAACCCACTAGCATGAGTAGGAATTGTTTGAGCCCTGTTGTGCCTACTCATACATGCTTGTTGTCATGCCTGCTACTGCTTAGAGTTGAGTCGGTCTGATCCATCGAGGATGAATCAGAGGTGTGTGAATATGTCCTACTGTGTGTGAGCTAAGTGTGTGAACACGATTTGGTAAAGGTAGCGGTGAGAGGCCATGTAGGAGTACATGGTGGGTTGTCTCATTGCAGCCGTCCTTAGGAACTGAGTTCTGTGTTTGTGATCCATGATTGATTACTACCACACATTGGGCCCAAACCAATGGACCCTCTCGGCTTCTTAATCACCCTTGTCCTCTGTCCGGGAGTTGCAAGTAGTTTCGTGTTTGTAGTATCTTTGGAGGCCGTCTTGCGATCTTGACCGTAGGGGTGGGCTGTGATGCGGTAGGCACGTGGCAGGTAAACAGGCGCCTGTTTGGTGTCATGGAACCTGTACACATCGTTTGGGGCTGTGAGCGAAACCCGGCGGATCTCCTCATGGATGGAACCGAATAGGCGATAAACCTGGACTAGGGACTTGAGTGTTTAGGTAGGTCGTGGCCGACACCCACGTTGGGCTTCCGCTTGAAGGTTGCCGAGTACATGTCGTGTAAACGGCGGTAAGTGGTGACGGCGTGTGTGAAGAAGTACACCCTGCAGGTTAACATCATCTATTGAATAGCCGTGTCCATGAAAAGGACTTCGGGTTGCCTATAACAGTCCATAGACAAGTGGCTGGATACTCTAAAATCGCAAGATAAGCGTGAGTGCTATGGATGGCGTTCTCGTAGGGAGGCGGAGCGGATCCATAGTGGTGTATTGATATGGTGAATATGTGGACTCGTGTGCGCCACCTCAAAAGAGTTACTTGCGATCGTAGTTTAGGATAGCCACCGAGTCAAAGCTGGCTTGTCTTTGTTAAACTCCACCATCCCTTTGTTGATAATGATGCATATGTAGTTAGTTACGATGTAAGTCTTCTTTGGGTACATTTGTACTCACGTTTGCCTATTTTATGTTTTTGCAGAGAGACTTCAGTCTCGCTAGTAGTTCCACGTGGACTTGACGTTTAGCTTGTTACCTCAGCTACGATCTTGTGCCCTCGGCAGATCAGTAGATAGTCGCTTCTAAGCCTTTTTCATTTGTAGATGTCGTACTCGAGACATGTTAGCTTCGCTTGTGCTTTGATTTGTATGCTCTGAATGTTGGGTCATGAGACCCCTGTTTGTAATATCTCGCTCCTCGGAGCCTAATGAATAAATACTTGAGTCGTAGAGTCATGTTGTGATGCCATGTTGTATTTGCACATATCGAGCATATTGTGTGTATGTTATTGAAATGCTTGGTATGTGTGGGATCTGACTATCTAGTTGTTTTTCCTTAGTAGCCTCTCTTACCGGGAAATGTCTCCTAGTGTTTCCACTGAGCCATGGTATCTTGCTACTGCTCCGGAATCACTTAGGCTGGCCGGCATGTGTCCTTCTTCGTTCCTGTGTCTGTCCCTTCGGGGAAATGTCACGCGATGAATACCGGAGTCCTGTTAGCCCGCTACAGCCAGTTCACGGAGTCTGCTAGCCCAGTGCTACTGACTGGATTCACTCGCCGATGACCGACACGTTCGATCTTTGGGTCATGGATGCTGTCCTGTAAGTTTGTGCCACTTTGGGTTTACAACTAGCCATGTCAGCCGGGCTCCTTATCATATGGATGCTAGCGACACTATCATATCGTGTGCCAAAAGGCATAAGCGGTCCCGGGCAAAGGTAAGGCGTCACCCGTGGGAATACCGTGCGTGAGGCCGCAAAGTGATATGAGGTGTTACATGCTAGATCGATGTGGCATTGAGTCGGGGTCCTGACATAACAGTACGGTGTTTCCTATGACTCAAGAAAGAGAAAAACAAAACTATGAAAACGAAAGTCTTCAAGCTTCATATTCCTTGCATGAATATCAAGTCTTCAGGGACACACCAATTTCTTCACTTTCAAAGTCTTCATGAAAGTCTTCTGGAATACCAAAATCTTCAGTCGAAGATATTCATTTTTAGGGATCGACTTTCTCTGTAAATATCAAACTCCTCATAGACTTATAGACCTGTGTACACTCAAAAACATATTAGTCCCTTAACCTATAAGTCTTCAATACACCAAAATCACTAAGGGGCACTAGATGCACTTATAATCTCCCCCTTTTTGGTGATTGATGACAATATAGGTTAAGTTTTCAACGCGGATAAACATATGGAGTGTAAGTACTGATATTGAGGAATTTGATTGCAAGATATAGAAGAACGCTTTTGAAGCAATGCACACTTGAAGAGTTGAATCATGGAGATCTCCCCCTATATCTTGTAATTCACATGCATTTCAAATATAATATGAAGAATTTGAAATGCATGATGAAATATGGTGCCTGAAGAAATTCAGCATGCATGCAATAATATTAACGAGGAACAAGCATGCATAATCAGAGCACATTGCATCAAAAGTATCAGAGCACCATCGGTTTTAAGATTACAACTCGATCCAATAAAAGTTTCAGAAGAGCGAGAGTTGTTACTTAGCAAAAAAAAATGCCCATATAATAGACCTGATTGAAGACTAACTCAGATTTCTCCCCCTTTGTCATCGAATGACCAAAAGGATCGAAACTGAGGACGAACGCCCCTGAAGAATATCAAGTTGATGGAGGAGCACCAGCGTTGTCGGGGTCGGTTGTCGTAGTAGGGCCTGCCGCAGTGTCGTCCAAGTCTTCATTTTGATCAGTGGCGCGCGATGAAGAATAGGAGCTGGCCAGCAAGGAAGGAACCTTGACCTTCTTGAATCTCTTCGAAGGAGGTGCAGACCAGTCAAATTCTTCCTTGAGACCCATTTGCTTCAGATCTTCTGCGCTGTAGACATGAGATAGAACAGCCCAGGTATGGTTGAAGGTTTCATGGAGGTAGTAGTGGTTTTTCTTCACTGCATTGTGTGTTGAGGTCATGTTGTAAAGAATTGAACCAAACTGACGCTTGACCCATTTATGATTGCGATCAACTTTCTGATGAAGACTGAGGAGTAACTCACGATCAGTCATCACCCTGGGTGTTGTGGCTTGAGGAAATTGCTTGGCAGAGGTGTTGGCGGTAGAGTCATGTGTGGCAGAGTCATCATTGGTGGAGTAGGATGTAGCCTTGCAAAATTGACCATCCAATGGACGAATGCCTTCATCTATCACAGCAGATGCCTTGCCTTTGTCATCAACTGAGGAAAATGTCCATTTGAGGACTTCAATTGGAGGCAAGTAGCTGCCATGGTTCAGAGTGTCAGCCTTGAAATTAAGTGAAGACCTTGTCCTGATGAACCTCATAATCCATGGTGCATAAGGCTTCAGCTCAAAAGGTGACATAGCTATATTCGCCAGAGTCTTCATGAAGAAATCATGGAAGTTGATGGGAATGCCATGAATGACATTGAAAAGCATATTCTTCATGATGCCAACGACTTCTTCATCATTTGAGTCATGGCCTTTGATAGGACTCATTGTCTTTGTCAGAATGCGATAGACAGTCCGAGGCACATACAGTAATTCCTTGACGAGGAATTTGGTTCGAGGGGCCTACCCTGGCTTTGAAGGCTTCATCAGCACTTGCATGTAATGATTTGTAAGCTCAGGTTCATTGTAGATGCAACAAGCACCTTCAAGGGGAGGACAGAGTGGGAGGGCACGAAGCAATTCAGTTGCTGGTGCCTTGTAGTGAGTATTTTCTGACATCCAGTCTAGCACCCATGAGTTCACATCTTCAGAATTTCCTGTGATGTGCAGCGTTGCATAGAATTGAAGAATGAGTTCTTCATTCCAATCACAGATGTCAGTGCAGAAATTCAGCAATCCAGCATTGTGAAGAACACTGAGGACTGGCTCGAAGCACGGCAGAGATTCCATGTCCACGTGAGGAATGTGTGCATGATCGAAGACTTTGTCTTTGTCGAAAAGCACAGAGGAATAGAAATTGGCTTGACTAGCGGTCCAGAAACGCCTCTTCCTTATGCGAGCAGAATCATAGGGATTGTAGTCAGTGAAGAACACATGCTCGTTGAAGAAATCTGCAGCCTTGAACTTTTGCTTCTTTGAGAATGGATCCTTAGGCTTGGGCAGAGGAGTGTCAGTGAGTTGCATCACAACCTCAGGAATCGCAATCCCCGGTTCTTCAGGCTGAGAAATTTTTGATTCCTCTTCAGTGGCAGTCTGCATGTTCAAAGGATCAGCAGCAGCAGTTTCTTCAGCACTAGTGGCTGGAATTTCTTCATGCACAGACGAGGTAGAATGAGTTTCTTCAGAGTCTATTTGAACGATTGGTGCAGGGGACTGAGGTATTTGTTGTATTGGGGTGAAGTGAGGAGAATTTGGATGCTGACTTTCCCAAAAGTCATCATTCATCACAGGCGTAGTGCATCCAATATCCACGTCTTCATCTTCAATTTCTTGGCGCTTGACCTCTTGACTATGAAGCGAGGCATTGGCGAGGAAGCAACAGCGCCAAAGGATCGCATCCACTTCAATTTCTTCATCAATCTGCTTTGACGAAGCAGCAGAATGATTTTCTTCATCAGATCTGCTAGGGATCACATATTCTTCACCAAAAGGAACAAGGTCCTTTGATGGCATGGTGGAAATCGGAACAACATCAATTGGATTTTCAAGTGCGCTGGTCCTAGTCTTCATTTTCTTGAGTGAAGAATCAAGCGGATGATGCTTTCCTTTTCTTCATCGCAGCTCTCTCGCAGCCTTGGTCTTCCTCACATCCGATGCAGATGGAAGGGTAGGAGTTGGTGTAGGCGCAGGAGGAGATGAGGAATCTGTTTGAATTTCTCTCGGTATGGCGATGCGATTGCCACGACTTCTTCATTTTCTTCAGCGCACCACTAGTGGATGCCCCGCAATGTCTTCGCGGTTGGAATGGAGTCATCAGCCCGGAACTAGCATTTTCATCAAGAGCTTTGAAAGTCATCAGCGAGTCTTGGCATGTTCTTCAGTTTGCTGAGTAGAGGCTTCAGCTTGAGGAATTTCTTGTTGCGATGGGGCTGTAACATTGGTGAACTTCTTAGTCAGTTTAACGAACCTGACTTTGGCTCCTTGCCAATCAGCATAATAAGGATTAAAATCATCGCCGAGGGCTTTGATTTCAGACTGAATCTTGAGGAGTTCATCAGTTGTCATTGTGACAAAGTTTTTTCTCAGGAACTTCTCTTTCCTGAACTGAGCCTTCTTGATTTCTCTGGCCTTCTCAAATTTCCATTTCTCTTCAGTGATGAAATGGGTCAGCATGTGACTTTGGCCAGGAGTCAAATGAAAATCAGGCATAGGAGTGTTTGGGTCCTTGTGCCAGAGATCAATGTAGTCGAGGATCGCCTTTGGATCCAACAGCAGTGGCACATTTGTGCCTTTGGCTCTAGCGGCCCTTTCTTGCCTGTCTCTGATGATTTGTGCAAGTTCATCATCATCAGCTTCATCGTCAGGCACTTGGAAGGCAACCTGTTTCTTCTTCAGATTTGGCCGAGGACCTCGTCCGGCAGTTGCCTCTGTCTTCAGCAGAGTGGGGCCTGATGAAGAGTTTGGTGCAGCTGAGGAACTCGCTGAGACACCAGAGGCAATAGAGATGCCTGTAGTCCTTTGGCACGTGTCAGATGTACAGGTGCTGAGGACTTTGCCGAAGCAACTAAGGACTTTGGGGGAGGAGCTGAGGACTTTGGAGGAGCAGGAGCAGCATGAGGAACTGGCCATGAGGGCTTTGAAGAATCTGGCCGTGAGGGCATTGCTGAGGAACTTGGCTGTGAGGGCATAGTTGGTGAAGCACTTGGCTTGTGAGCGGGCTTCTTTGCCATTGATTTTCTAGGCCTGACAGAGGCCTCAGTGGCAGCAGCAGTAGCAGAGTCTTCATTGAATTTCTTCACTGCTTCTTTGGCTTGTCTTGCCAACTTGGCTTGGCGTTTGGCCCATTCTTCAAGGAAATCCTCACCACGCTTGATGCTGGTGGGGTCAGCTTCTTGGCCAGGTGCCAATGGATCTCTTGGGCATGGAGGATTTAGAGCGAATTTCTTCATATACTTTGGAGTTACATATCTGTACTCCCTCCATTCTCTTGCCCATCTCCTTTCAATCCTCTGTATGCGCACCTTGCGCTGATTTTTGTTCTCCTTTCCGAACTTAGCCTCATCAGGTGTGCAATAGTCAGCATACATGTCCTCAGGTATTTCAAATGCAGTCATGACCTCAGGCCTCTTTCCTCCTTTCTGTGGTTTCTTACGGTCTTCCATATTCTTCAGTTGAGGAATATGAACAATCGAATTCTCTGAAGAAGTATGCAACTTTTCTTCGAGGAACGCTACAAATGAGTTAAGTTGATGAGAACCTAGTGATTCAGCAGCGGACATGAGTAGCTGTGAACAGAGTATAGTTGCAAGGAATTTGAAGAGGTCATATGCGTTCTCAGAAGGTTTTCAAAAAGAACGAGTTTGAGGAATTTGACCAGATGAGTCTTGAATAATTTCACTAAGCGTTCTTTGTTTTAGGTTCCAGAGTTGTATAGATTGAGGATCCACACAATTGAGGAATGTTGAAGATAAATGATGCTTAGAGAAACGAATCAAGAGCAGATGACTAGTGAGGTGTTTTGTGTGTGAGGATTTGAAGAATAAAACACCTTTGAAGATTTTGTAGAGAAAATTTGAATGAACGAGGGCAGTAAAAGTAACTTTTAATTACCCTTGATGAAGAACACGACGAACTGAGAGGTGTAGATTTGAAGCTCGTCAGTTCAGATCTTCCACGCCCTAACTTGGCATAGGAATACAGCTACGGCGGCGGCGGAGTGAAGATTTCCGCGGCCGGCGCGAGTACGACGGCGATGAGGTCGAGGCAGTGAAGCTCTTCCTCACCGGTGACGATGGAGTAGCGGCGGCGCTAGGGTTTGAGAAGCTCGAGCGAGAGAGAGAGAGCGGTCGAGCGGAGTAAAGGAAGTGAGGAAGGGGTGAGGGGGTATTTATAGTCGTAGTGAAAAACTGTTTGCCCAAAGATTTAGGACGAACGTGCCCCTGACCCTTCTCATTCACTTGACATGTGTCACCCACGTACTGAAAGGTGAAGATCGTGTTAGATCATGGGTGAATAGATAAGTCTATTGTGGGCTACGGGACGGTTTGAGCGGCAAAAACGAAAATTTGGATAAGATTAGTTTTAAAGTTCCGTTCGCAATTTCTTCAGCTGACAGGACACAGTGAAGATTTTGAACGAGTTTCAAATAGAACGCACATGAAGAATTTGTGAATAGATTGGGTTGAGTATAGCATAGAGGGGGAAGGGTCCGATCACATTCACTTAGCACAAAATGCAACTTGAAGAAATAGCCATAAGTGAATGCTGTAGTGAAGAAAAACGACGGAAACAGTGAAGATTTTGCAAAGTTGAAGAATTTCAAAAACTGAGGAGTTTCAGAAACTGAGGAAAAACTCAAATTGAAGATTTTCAACTTTGGTGGTGGCGTGACCCACCGTATAAGAATGATGATTTCAGACACCACGTAAAATTGTCGTAGGGTTCTGAGAATCAAATTCTTCATTAATTTCTTCACACTTAGAGTGTTATTCTTCATTGACTGAAGAAAAACGTTTCTTCATGTGTTGCACATCTAAGTCATCAATTTTGCATAAGTGTTAGGATGTGTGTCCTTTTCAAAGAACATTCGAAGACTCTAAGATATTTAGCTCACACTGTAACTTGCTAAATCTCTTCTCATCCAAGGGCTTGGTGAAGATATCGGCTAGCTGTTCTTCAGTCTTCACATGCTCAATAGAAATGTCGCCCTTCAACACATGATCACGAAGAAAATGATGACGAATCTGAATGTGCTTTGTCTTCGAGTGCTGAACTGGGTTGTGAGCAATCTTGATGGCACTCTCATTTTCACAGTAGAGAGGCACATTCTTCATGTTGATGCCGTAGTCCTTGAGAGTTTGCTTCATCCACAGCAATTGCGCACAGCAAGAACCAGCAGCAATGTACTCAGCTTCAGCAGTAGACAGTGATACATAGTTCTGTTTCTTCGAGGACCAACGGACCAAAGATCTTCCGAGGAAATGACAAGTACCATATGTTGACTTGCGGTCCACACGATCACCAGCATAGTCAGAGTCAGAATATCCAACGAGATCAAAAGTAGAGCCCTTGGGGTACCATAGTCCTAGTGTTGGTGTGTGAGCTAGATATCGAAGAATATGCTTCACAGCCTTATGGTGTGATTCCTTCGGTGTAGCTTGAAATCGGGCACACATGCAAACATTAAGCATTATATCTGGCCTAGATGCACATAAGTACAATAAAGAACCAATCATTGAGCGGTATACCTTGTGATCGAAGTCAATACCATTTTCATCAGTGCATAGATGGCCATTTGTGGGCATCAAAATTTTGACTCCTTTGCAATCTTGCATGTTGAATTTCCCCAGAACATCCTTGAGGTATTTCTCCTGATATATGAATATGCCATTGTGCTGTTGACGAATTTGAAGACCTAAGAAGAATTTCAACTCTCCCATCATAGACATTTTATATTCTTCACTCATCATATAGGCAAATTCATCACTATAACGTTGGTCAGTACAGCCAAAGATAATATCATCAACGCATATTTGGCACACAAACAGTTCACCATCATAAGATTTAGTAAAGAGAGTAGGGTCGAGTGAACCAGGTGTGAATCCATTCTTCACGAAGAATTCCTTCAAAGTATCATACCACGCCCGAGGGGCTTTCTTGAGGCCATAGAGGGCCTTGTTGAGTCTGAAGACTTTGTCAAGATTCTTTGGATCTTCAAAACCTGGGGGTTGAGCAACATATACTTCTTCCTCAAGCTTACCATTGAGGAATGCACTTTTCACATCCATTTGATATAAAGTGATATTATGATGGTTAGCATAAGCAAGTAATATGCGAATAGCCTCAAGTCTAGCAACAGGTGCAAAAGTTTCATCGAAGTCAATTCCTTCAACCTGTGTGTAGCCTTGAGCTACAAGTCGTGCGTTATTCCTCACCACAAGGCCATTTTCATCTTGCTTGTTGCGGTAGATCCACTTTGTGCTAATGATATTATGCTTGCGAGGATCTTGACGTTTGACCAGTTCCCAGACATTGTTGAGCTCGAACTGATGTAATTCTTCTTGCATGGCCTGAATCCACTCAGGCTCCAGAAATGCTTCATCTACCTTAGTGGTCTCTATGATAGAGACAAAAGCATAGTGCCCACAAAAGTTAGATAAATGTGAAGCTTTTGAGCGGGTGAGAGGACCTGGTGCTTCAATGTAATCGATGATCTTTTCAACTTGCACTTCTTTTGCAACGCGAGGATGAGCTGGTTGTCATCGAGGAACTTGATCAGCATTTTCTTCAGCACCATTTTCTTCAGCATTTTCCTCAGGTGCATTAGCTCAATGATCTTCGTGTTTTGGAATGAATTCTTTAGTAGATTCTTGGTAGGAATGACATCCTCAGTAACCTTGAATCAAGTTCATCAAGATAGTCATTAAGACCGGAATTCTTGAACTCAGTTCCATTGTCACTCCTGATGTGCTTGATCTTCACACCAAAGTTGGTTGAAGCCCTCGAGGAAAATCGTTTGAAGACTTCCTGCACTTCATGTTTGTAAGTAACAATGTGTACCCATGTATAACGAGAGTAATCATCAACAATAACAAAGCCATATAGAGATGCATCATTTGTCACAGCAGAATAATGATTAGGACCAAAGAGATCCATGTGAAGCAATTCGAATGGACGAGTAGTGGTCATGATAGTCTTCGCTGGATGCTTGGCCTTGGTCATTTTTCCAGCTTCACAGGCACCACACAAGTGATCCTTGAAGAATTTGACATTCTCAATGCCAATGACATGCTTCTTCTTCGCAAGCGTGTGCAAATTCCTCATGCCTGTGTGACCAAGTCGTCGATGCCATAGCCAGCCTTCTGAAGCTTTTGCAAGTAAGCACACGGCAGGTTGTGGTCCTGTAGAGAAATCAACAATGTACAAGTCTCCTCTCCTAAAGCCTTCGAAGACTTTGGAATTGTCAGCTTCCATGATCACAACACAACGATACTTGCCAAAGCCAACAACCATATCAAGATCACAAAGCATTGAGACAGACATGAGGTTGTATCCTAAGGACTCGATAAGCATGACTTTATCCATGTGTTGATCCTTTGAGATCGCAACCTTACCTAGACCCAATACATGACTTTTGCCTTTGTAAGCAAAGATGATATGATTCATATGTGACGGTGTTAAGGGAGCATCCATCAAGAGATTCTTGTCACCAGTCATGTGATTTGTACATCCACTATCGAGGACCCACTTACTTGCTTTGGGCTGATCATCCTGCAGATGAATTAGTGCATCTTACGATCTCATATACTTCATCAGTGAAGAATATGATATCAAGTTCATCAGTTCTATTTCATCAAGAAAATTTATCAGATAATCAGTATGAGGACGTGTGAAATGAAGGTTCATTTCATCATGATTAGCCTGCGTCCTATCAGGCACTGTTCAGGTCTCCAGCAAATTCTTCAGTCATTTTGAGCATGACTGGAGACCTGACCCTGCATAAGAGATTAGTTCTTTTTTTCACCACCCACATCTGGAGGGGTGGCAAAGAATTCATCACTCTGCGAGCACCATATGAGAAAGGTGGCATGGACACAGTCCACTTCATTTCACATAAGAGGGGTTAAGGTAAGCATATGAATAAGCAGAGAAATTCTTTGAGGACTTATGAACATAATGATTAGAAGAAGAATGCTCATATTCATAGCCCTTGGCTCTTCCCTGCAAAACAGAAGGGTTAGCACGATGATGATCATATGAGGATTTTGATCCTTTTGAGGACTTTGATCCATGTGAGGAATTTGGTCCGTATGAGGACTTGGATCCATATGAAGAATTTGGTCCATATGAAGAATTTGATCTGGGGTTCCTATTCTTCACTGGTGGTGTCATGAGGACATTCACCTGAAGACTTTCAACATAACTTTTGGGAACCCAGATTTTCTTCATAGGGGAACCGTTCCTGCAGTTAGTGCCAACATATCTAGCAAATACTTCACCATTCTGATTTTTGAACAGTTTATAGTTGGAGTCAAATGACTCATCAGAAGAATGAGGAGATTCACATGTAAATCCAGATAAGTTAGATGGATCAACTGGAGGTCCCTTTGCAGCAACCCATGAGGTTTTGGGGTACTGCTCAGGCTTCCAATATGTTCCATCAGCATTGAGTTTCCTCTCAAAGGCAATACCCTCTTTCCTAGGGTTTCTGTTGAGGATCTGCTTTTTAAGCACATCACAAAGAGTCTGATGCCCTTTGAGGCTTTTGTACATGCCTGTCATATACAATTCCTTCAGCCCTGCATCGTCAGTGATACTAGCAATGTCCTCAGATGAGAAATTAGTGATAGCAGAGGTAGGTGAAGAATTTGTAACATTTGAAGCATTTGAACATTCAGGCGAAGAACTAGCATATTCACGTTCAATGCATTTTAAGCATGGAGGATCAAATTCTTCCTGAGTAGCGCTGATTTGTTGAGCAAGTAATGAATCGCGCTCCTTCTGAAGATCTTCATAACTCACTCTTAACTTCTCAAGATCTTGCTTTCTTTGAAGAAGTTCAAGAGAAAGCTTCTCGTGATCAGATAAGAGAGCGTTATGATGACCTTGAAGGTCTTCAAACTTGGAATGGAGTCCCTGAAGACTTTCAGCCAAGGCTTTTGACTGATCCATTTCTTCACCCAACATATCATCGCTCTTATTTAGCATGTATTGAACTTTTTCCAAGGCTCTTTGTTGTTTAGTGGCAAGGGAAGCAAGTTTGACATAGCTAGGTCCAAATTCATCGCCAGATTCATCATCACTAGATTCGGATAGGTTGGATTCGGTTACCTCAGCACCGTTTGCCATAAGGCAGGGGGTAGACGATGATGATTCTGGTTCGAATGTCATCGCATTGAGAGATTCCTTGTAATCCTCAAACCAAGGATCATGACGAGTCTGATGACCTTCATAGACTTCAGAGAGATGGTCCCAGATTAGCTTCGCGTGATTGAGATGCATGACGTTCCTGAACTGATTTTGGGACAGACTAGAGCAGATGACATCCTTTGCTGTGAGGTTAAGCAGTGTGTACTTGCGAATGTCATTAGCCTCAGCCATCTTTCATAGATCGGTAAGACCGATCTCGGTGACGGTCCACAGTTCGCTGTCCATAGCCATGAGTCGCTTTTTCATCATGGCCTTCCACCGAGGATACTCATGACGGTCAAAGATGGGGCAGGAAACGTTCCTCGATCGTGCAGTCGACATAACTAGAACTCCAGGTGGTTAAACCAAAATCACACATAACAAGGGAGTACCTTGCTCTGATACCAATTGAAAGTGCGTTATATCGACTAGAGGGGGGTGAATAGGTGATTTTTATGAATTCTTCACTGAGGAATTGGCCGGTGAGGAAATTCCTTAGCAAAGAACTACTTGCAGCGGAATAAGTACTCAGAAGTAAGCACGATAGAATACACACATGGTCATCATGATGAAATGAAGACAAACACAGAGTATAGAAAGCGTAAACACAGGATAACACAAGATGAAGACAAACAGACTGAAGAAATAGAACTGAGGAAACTAAGAAAGTCTTCAGTCAAAGTCTTCAAACACAGATATGAACAATCACTCAACACAGTAATGAAGAAATGAAAGAGTTGAGGAAATAGAACCAGTAAGGTTGGTGAAGACAATGATTTGGTAGACCAGTTCCAACTGCTGTCTCAGTTGTACGTCTAGTTGGAGCGGCTGAGTATTTAAACTCGAGGACACACAGTCCCGGACACCAAGTCGCTGAGCACATAGCTCAGGACACCAAGTCCTCACCGTATTCTCCTTGAACTAAGGTCACACAGACCTCATCCAATCACTCGTGGTAAGTCTTCAGGCGACTTCCAAACCTTCACACACTTCGGTCACCCGGCGATCCACAATTCCTGTTGGATGCCCTAGACCATGACGCCTAACCGTCTGGAAGAAGCACAGTCTTCAAAGGTAACAAGCGTCGGATCCATGCAGGATCAATCTCTTCAGTGATGCTCAATCACTTTGGGTTTGTAGGTGTTTGGGGTTTGGTATTTTTCCTCACTCGATGATTTTCGCTCGAAGTCCTCGGAGGATGGGTTGCTCTCAAATGACAAGTGTCAGTTTCTCTCGGAGCATCCAACCAGCTAGTGGTTGTAGGGGGGATATTTATAGCCTAGGGAGCAGCCCGACATGATAAGACATAAATGCCCTTCGATGATATGAACATTATGTGGATAAGATATTTTGGGACAGCTGGCGTGTAGCATAGCAACGGTCAAAATTTGACTCTCAAATTCCTCAGGGCTATCATGTTCCTCCTTTGTGTAGGCAATCCAAGACTTTGGCGAATTCTCGACTCCTCGGTCGAACAAATTCTCGGTGACGGAAGAACTTCGTCTCACATCAAGAAATTGATGAACTGTATGAGATTTCCAATGGCTTCACTCGAAGGGATTGGTAGGTGTAGGATTTTGAGTTGAGCATCACATGGAAATTTTTCCTTAGTATTTCCTCGACCCCCTTTAACAGTACGGTGTTTCCTATGACTCAAGAAAGAGAAAAACAAAACTATGAAAATGAAAGTCTTCAAGCTTCATATTCCTTGCATGAATATCAAGTCTTCACGGACACACCAATTTCTTCACTTTCAAAGTCTTCATGAAAGTCTTTAGGAATACCAAAATCTTCAGTCGAAGATATTCATTTTTAGGGGCCAACTTTCTCTGTAAATATCAAACTCCTCATAGACTTATAGATCTGTGTACACTCAAAAACACATTAGTCCCTTAACCTATAAGTCTTCAATACACCAAAATCACTAAGGGGCACTAGATGCACTTACAAAGACAGTATCCTTCAGCTGTTAACTGCAAGATGGTTCGGTGTCGGATTTGGGAACCCTCATTAGCTCCAGTCAGATCAGGTAACACACACTGGTAAGATCTACCACCTCTCCCTGAGGGAGTCCTGGACTAGGGGGTGTCCGGACAGCCGGACTATCAATATCCGCCGGACTCCCAGACTACGAAGATAGAAGATTGAAGACTCCGGCTCGTGTCCGGAAGGTACTTTACTTGGCGTGGAAGGCAAGCTTGGCAATACGGATATGTAGATCTCCTACCATTGTAACCGACTCTGTGTAACCCTAGCCTCTCCGGTGTCTATATAAACCGGAGGGCCGTAGTCCGTAGGACACAACATTACATCTCAACAATCATACCATAGGCTAGCTTCTAGGGTTTAGCCTCATTGATCTCGTGGTAGATCTACTCTTGTACTACCCATATCATCAATATTAATCAAGCAGGACGTAGGGTATTACCTCCATCGAGAGGGCCTGAACCTGGGTAAAAACATTGTGTCCCTCGTCTCCTGTTACCATCCGCCTAGACGCACAGTTCGGGACCCCCTACCCGAGATCCGCCGGTTTTGACACCGACATTGGTGCTTTCATTGAGAGTTCCTCTGTGTCGTCACCAATAGGCTCGATGGCATCTTCAATCTTTGACGCTGTCCAGGGCGAGACTTTCCTCCCCGGACAGATCTTCATATTCGGCGGCTTTGCACTGCGGGCCAACTCTCTTGGCCATCCGAGCAGATCGAAGCTTCGCCCTGGCCGTCAGTCGATTTGAAACCCTAAACTTCACGGCCGATAACCGTGGAGACTTGATCTTCGACGGACTCGAGCCACAACCAAGCGCGCCGCACTGTGACGATGGGCACGATCTAGCTCTGCCGCCACACATTGCTTTGGCGGCCGCACTTGAATCCGCCCCGGCTACTTGCCCGGAGCCGATCGCCCATGACGAGGGTCGGTGGATAGACGCCGCCCCGGGGGCTTCAATATCACGGCGATGGGCCGAATACCAATCTTGTCCCCATGAACTTCGTGATCCGGCGCGGACTCCTTGCGGACTCGAGCCCCCGCTACCGCCAATTAAACCAGATTAGGCGCGGTTATGGAATTCACCGCCGCGGACATCTTTCAACACTCGCTTTTGGCGATATCTTGAATTCTCTGAAGCATCTCTCGCTATCGGGGAATCTGGCGGACTATGGCGGGGCGGTTCGAGTTCGGACGACGAGGAAATTGAGCCCACCCACCACCCACTTTGTAGCCACCGCCGAGGATCTAACCGACATGCTAGACTACGACTCGATGACATCGATGCTATGGACGGCGATGCCGAGACGATCAGACCAGCGCCCACCGGACACTAGAAGGCCGCCTCGTCATACGAGCGTTTACATGGTGGATACCCCAAAAGAAGGGGATGGCGAGAAAGCAGCGGAGGAAGATTCTTTAAAGAAGCAACCAAGCGCCGACGGCGCCGCTCTAAATCCCGCCACAAAGAAGAATGGAGAATCCGCACGGAGATAATAACACTCGGAGAGTGCTAAAGACAAACCCCTCGGCAAGAATCAGCGAAGGAGGATGAAGAAGCACGCCCTCACAAAAGGGCGGCGAAGAAAAGGTTGAGGATCACAACTATGTACCTCCCTCCGAGGACGAATCAAGCCCGATGACGCACGAACTCAAGAGCCCGTCGAACAAAATCTTCGCAAACGCAGGCTCATCGCTACAGCAAGAAGCTCGAAGGAGGAAAAGCGAAGCTCAACACAGCGGAAGACGCGCTCCGGATAAGATGGAGCAAAGTGCTCAAAACCGCAGACAAACAAGGCAACACCGCCAACCGAAGAGCTACCCAAAGCGCAAGCTGCTCCTGCATTGACGAAGAGGCGTAGAAGCCCCACCGTCCAATGGCCTGCCAGTCCATCTATGGACCCAAAAGGAAAGCCTCAATAAACAAAGGAACACGTCAAGTGTCCGACGACAGCAACGCGATACAAAGCACAGGGTGCCGCACACCCACTATGCTTCACAGACGAAGTCTTTGGAACATGAATTCCCAGCAGGTTTAAACCCATAAACATAGAAGCCTACGATGGAACAACAGACCACGGAGTGCGGATAGAAGACTATATATTACATATACATATGGCCGAGGAGACGATCTCCACGCCATAAAATATCTACCCTCAAACTCAAAGGGCCAGCTCGTCATTGGCTCAAAAGCCTCCCGTAAAACACTGTTGGAAGTTGGGAAGAGCTCGAGAAGCGTTTAGAGCAAACTTTCAAGGGACTTATGTCCGCCTCCAGATCTGAGCGACTTAAGTCACATAACTCAACAGCCCGGAGAGTCGGCATGAAATTCAGAACAGGTTCCTCACCAAAAAGAACCAAATAGTCGACTATCCGGACGCCGAAGCTTTAGCAGCTTTCAAGCACAATGTCCGAGACGAATGGCTTGCCAGACACCTCGGTCAAGAAAAACCGAGGACAATGACCGCATTAACAAGCCTCATGACCCGCTTTTATGGGAGAGGACAGCTGGTTGGCAAGAAGCAGCACCAATGACCCAAGTACATCCGAGATAAGAGATGGAACGGAAAATCACGGCGCAAAAAGATCAGCGCGGAATAAAGAGAAAAGCCCAAAGAGCACGGCAGTCAACGCTGGATTTAAAAGCTCACGGCCAATAATAAAGCTCAACCCATCAAGGACGACAAGGATTTAACTGTCTAACCTACACAAAATCCTGGGTCGGATCTGTCAAATCCACAGTACCCCCGGAAGGCCTGCAAATCACACCCACAGGGATTGTTGGGTTTTCAAACAGTCCGGCCGATTAAACGCCGAATGCAAGGGGCTCGACGCGTCAAGCGAAGAAGATAAACCCCGCCAGCAGGGCACCGGAAAACAAAAGACTTTCCCACAAGGGGTCAAAGCAGTAAACTCACTTCATGTGAGGATACGGAAAAACAATGCGGCACTTTCTAAAAAGAGCTTCGCGTGGTCCGGCCCCACAAACCGTAGAGATTGGATATCAAAACCAATCACTTTCGACCACCGAGATTATTCCAAAAGTGTTCGAACCACGGGACGGACTCCTCTGATATTGAATCCGATAATAGAAGAACTACAATTCACAAACGTCCTAATGGACGGAGGCAGTGACTTAAACCTGCTATATTCAAATACAATCCGTCGGATGGGGATAGACCCTACCAAAATTCGACACAGCCGCACTTCCTTCAAAGGAGTTACGCCCGGCCCTTACGCCAAGTGCACAGGCTCGATATTACTCGAAGTCGTGTTCGGATCACCGAACAATTTCCGACGAGAAAAGTTAATTTTCCATATCGTCCCATTTAAAAGTGAACATCAAGCACTATTAGGACGAAAGGCCTTTGTCCGCTTCAATGCCATACCGCATTACGCATCTCTTACACTTAAGATGCCCGGTCCACACGGCACTATTTCAGTGCGAGGGTCACTTAAAGCCCCCGGACTCGGATAGACGAATCCGGACTCAGCAGGCTAGGGGCTCCCTAGCCGCATACCATTCATTAAGGGCTGCGCAAGACAATTAATATCGGTTTCATATAAACCTACCCTTAATTATTTACGCTTATTCTTTTGCATTATTTTCGCATCTAACTGTTTTTGAAATGTTCCTCTCTTTTCTGAGATGAGCAACGTGCGTGGCCCGTGATAACGCACAACGGAGACACAGCGCAGACGCGTGAGGGACCCGTCGCAAGGTTTCTTTTCGATTAAGACCCTACATGGACCTTTTATTCTCGTCTCTTGTTGCTATATCAGCCTCGGCTTCTTCCTATAGCCGAGGCGGAGCTCGACGATTTGGCATTGGCGCGTCGGAAGACAACGCCCATACCGGACACAAGGGGCTTAGGGTATAATTCTGCCCGTTATCATAAAGTCCGAACACCTCGTGGAGTGTTGGCGCCTCAAGTTGGGCACTATATGCATCAGCTCGAATCATGTCTTTGGTCAAATGTTGGGTTTGCCCGGCCTCGTGTTTTGCTGCCTTACGTTCTGTACCATCCGCTAACGCGGCACCGGAGAACTCTGCGATTGTGCCCCGGTTAATTGGGTGAGCACCTCGAGAGAAAGCCAAAACTGATGTCATGATATAGCGAGAGTCCGTCACCACTTGATTGACTACGGAATGTTTAGAATTCCCGCTTTGACGAAGGGCCGCTTCGGTCAGCACATACGCACTCGAATCCGGAGATGTGCGGTGCCATTAGGGGCTATGTCGTAGCCCCACCCTCGAGCTCCATTGGCTAAGTGAAAGAGATAAAGCATTATAGTCGGATTGCCTCGTTCGCTACGCTACCACCTCCTTATAACAGGACCGAGGCGCCGGATTAAAGTGTGAAAAAGCTTATTTTGCGAACCCCCAGACCTTGTGCATGGGGGCTGAAGTCAAGACGCATCTTTCAAGTTATACACAAGTATACTTAAACGGCCGCAAGGAGAAGTACTATTACTTGGAAGCACAAGTATAAAAAGCATTCATACTATAATCATTCATAAACAAGTTAATGCGCTCAATTGAACGTTACATTCTTCGAGCAGCTCGCGACTCTATTATACGGCGCCGCATAACTTCCCGAAATAATGTTCGGCAGAAGCGGTTCCCATCCGAACCCCGGGCAGCAATAGCGGTGGCATCCATCTCCGGACACTACGCCTTTACACGGGCGAGCCATCGCGCGCCCTCTATGCAGGCCGACCGCTTCATCTCCTTGATATGCGGCACCGCCCCAAGGAACTGCTGCAGAGGGCCAAAATAGCTTGTTGCCTTGGACCTCTCGCCACACATGGGCCACGATGTCACCATAGCCAGCCCGACAGTCTATTCACTTCGCCCATTCGCCAACCTGTCCGACAATGAAGAGGACGATCCGGACTGTGGAATTGAGTCCAATATAACTCTTCCACCTCGTGATCCCCCTGGCTCCGGAAGTGCTTAACGGCGTCAGCCGCACTCGCAGCCAAGTCCATGTAGGGATCCTCCGAACTCCACTGCTTTTCAAATTGGGCATACGGGCATCCATAAACCGGCGACGATGAGAACGGCCTGCCACCGCGATTTCTCGGCTTGGCGCAGCTCCTCCTTCATAGCCCGCATTGCAGAGCGGGCATCCTTGGTCTCGGCGGTGGCCTTCTTCAGGCCTTCCCGCTCCAATAGGCGCTCCTTTTCAAGAGCCTCACTACGGTCGGTAGCATCCTTTAAATTTTTAGCCAATTCGGCCACTTCCGCCCTGCTTAGGCCGTGCGCAGCCTTTTCGGCCTTTAACTCCTCGGCCGCCCTCGCGGCAGCTGATTACTTCTTGGGCTTGCTCACGGCTTGTGCAAGCTCGGCCCAAGTCTCTCCACAGCAGAAAGACTGCTCAGATAAACAACACATAACTTATCAGAGGAGGGCTTTAACCCACTCAATAAAACAGCTATGGAGAATTTATTTACCTTGCGACTCGTCAAGTCGCTGATTGACAAGTGCCATGTCAGCATCTGCCATGTCCAGTTGCCGACTCCGCCACAGAACTGATCATCCGCTGGCCCCGGACTATCCGCCACATGTATTAGGACGGCATTATTTATTACCTGAGATGTCTAGATTTTCGATCCTCGGCACGCTGTCGTCTTTGACAACCTACCGAGTCTCAGGGGCTACTATCTATACAGAGCGCATCTTTATATGCACAACTGTAAAAAGCAAACTCTTGATTCTCCCGACCGGCTCGTGGGTGTTGAACTCTTGACCCCTCCGGACTCGGGACGCCCTCGTGGCGACACTTGGGCTCGCCCGCTTCATCCGTGGCGATCGGACGGAGGTGTATCGCTCTCCATCATCTCCGGAAGAAGATCCCCCGAGGACGAACTCATCTGAGACGGCTGCAGATCCGAACTGCGATATAAATATTTCGATTACCTACAGAAGCATAAAATGAAGGTACTTTCTTATTTAACTTCTTCTTTCATACTCACGGCTCGTTGGAGGGCTGGTCCTTGGGCGATGACTGTGCGTCCGTATTCTCTCCGGACGCCGGACCTCCCGGTGAGGATTTCTTCCCACGCTTGGGGGCTTTGACCTCCGGATCTTTGGGGGCGGCCCTCTTTTCCCTCTGAGGGGAGGGATCCTTGGTCCTCTCCTCTTCAGTCGCCTCCTTGGACGAAGTATTAGCTCCTTTATCTCCCCATCGCCCCTTACGTGGGTGCGGCCTCCAACATTCGACCAAAGACGGGCTCCAAGTGCGGTCTCTGGGGAGGGGGCCGACACCTTATCAGCCTTGATCGCGCCACCCATTCCTGTAAAGAATAAAAGGGTTAGGAGATGATCTTTTGAAAGGCATACAAGCAGGATGTCCGGCTCGAGCTATTTACTCGAGTATCCGGACGATCGCGGCTTAGTCCGCATCCTCGGCAATTCGACACGCCACTTGCGGTCCAAGAACAGCTCAGACATCTCCGTGGGGTGTCGCCCCATGAAATGCTGGAGGATACGAGGTCCTCCGGATTGAACTCCCATAAACGGAGAGGACGACGTTTGCAGGTAGGAGGTGCCTAGTTAGCATAACTCGCATCACCTTGACCAGATCGATCTCCCTTGTTTGGAGGTCCCGAATCCTGCCTGCGGTGCGGGCACGCCCTGGACGGCCCCAGTTGAGCCCTTGGTTGACCCACGACATCCGTTCTGTGGAGGTCCCAGGCGGAAGGAGGGCGGCGGCTTTGCTTGTGCCCCTTGGAGCGGTGATGTAGAACCACTCCTGCTGCCACAATCCTGTTCCTCTTGAAGGAACCTTTGAGCCACGGGCATCGACCATCTTGCTTATGGTCGCCCGCCACACTCCGCCGACGCCCCGATCATCTTGGCTCCACCTTGAATGTTTTCAGCCACAGCGAAGTGGGGATGACACGGAGGAAGGCTTCGCAGACAATAATGAATGCGGAGATATGGAGGATGGACTCGGAGCCAAGTCGTGGAAGTCCAGCCCGTAGAAGAACAAGCCCCTCACGAAAGGATCCGTCAGAAGCCTAATCCCGACGGAGGTGGGATGCGAAAATGACACATTCGCCGGGCTTGGGTTGCACGGCCTGCCTGTGGGCAGGCAACTGTCTTGACCAGAGGCTGTGTACTTGGCCTCACGCAACTCATTATGTCCTCCTCCGTGACGGAGGAGGGCACCCACTGCCCCGGAGGTCGGAGCCGGACATTCTTGTGGATCCGGCGCCGAGTCCAAGCTCTTGGTGTTGGAATTGGGAGCAGAGGAAAGATTCGATGCGAGGTTAGGAGACAAGGACAGGCCTTGGTCCTCTTATAAAGGGAAATAATACCAAGGGCCGTCTCGTGACTGTTTGAGATTCCCTTCGATAGAGGAGGCATGGTGACGGAGCGGTTGGGTTACCCACGCACGTATTGATGAGGATCCGGAATAAAGGGAACACGATCTACGCTCGACGGGGCGTGCCAAGGAAGCCGCTTTGCTAAGCGTCTTTGAGGTGGAATAGTAAAATAATTAAAACAAAGGCTTGGCTGCGGTGTGATGTCATGCCGCATAATACGTCGCCAGATTGGATCGGTGTATGTGTTTTATTCTCTACGTTGGAGTGTGGAAATTATTTTGCAGAGCCGGACACTATCCTGGTGTTCATTATCTTCTCTGGATTATTCAAGGGAGGAACCCGCCTTGCAATGCCGAACATTATGCACGCCAGACTTATCGTCATTGAAGACTGGTTCAGGGCTCTTGAGGAGTCTGGACTAGGGGGTGTCCGGACAGCCGGACTATCAATATCCGCCGGACTCCCAGACTACGAAGATAGAAGATTGAAGACTCCGGCTCGTGTCCGGAAGGTACTTTACTTGGCGTGGAAGGCAAGCTTGGCAATACGGATATGTAGATCTCATACCATTGTAACCGACTGTAACCCTAGCCTCTCCGGTGTCTATATAAACCGGAGGGCAGAGTCCGTGAGGACACAACATTACATCTCAACAATCATACCATAGGCTAGCTTCTAGGGTTTAGCCTCATTGATCTCGTGGTAGATCTACTCTTGTACTACCCATATCATCAATATTAATCAAGCGGGACGAGGGTATTACCTCCATCGAGAGGGCTCGAACACAGGTAAAACATTGTGTCCCTCGTCTCCTGTTACCATCCGCCTAGACGCACAGTTCGGGACCCCCTACCCGAGATCCGCCGGTTTTGACACCGACACTCCCCCTCTTTTACATAGTAATTTCTGTTTATTTACACTAACAAAACATAAATCAAAACCACTAAGTTTTCCAGAATTAAAAATTATCTCTTAAATTGGATGGTATACACCTTTTAAATAGGTTTTAGGTTGATGGGGAAACCACAATATGTGTGTGTTGCTCAATGATGAACATACTCCCTCTAGTCTAGTTCTGAAGAAGCCCCCAAAATGCAACTTTTACTGCTTATTTTCTTTAACTATAAAACTCTTCAAAATTATACTCCCTCCGTCCCATAATATAAGAGCGTTTTTGACACTACACCAATGTCAAAACGCTCTTATATTATGGGACGGAGGGAGTACTTCTTTACAATACTTTATGAGAGATAACCTTTATTTTTATTATATGTTATTACTGTAAAGCTCTTCAAGACAATATTGTTTTGGAAATACTTTATGAGATAAACCTACACACTCTTTTCACATATCCAATCCAAAAATATTATGAAATATAGTGAGTCAAAGTTTGGAAAAAGTTAATTAAACCCATGCCTAAACTAACAACTTCTCCATAAGTAGAAGAGGAAGTATAATAATAACCTGAGAGCATTTTCCCTATCGATAGTTAGTAGTTTGTTTTTGCTATTCAAGCTCTTGTTGTCCTTCTTTTTCCATCTTGAACTGTCAAGAACAGATTTATGTTCATGTTGCCTTGATACTCAGCATGTGACACGGTGCTTTAATATTGGTTCTTTTGCTAAAATTGGATGACTTCTTTTCCTTGAATGATTTTGGCTTAACAGTTGGGCTTAGATCAGTTGAATTTGTAATGCTTAGCTGGAGCATGACATGAAGCCTCTTTATTTTATTTTATTTTTGGGTCTGCGTGGGCTGGATTACTAATTAGTGAAAGCTTCACACAAATGATTTCGAATCTTGTTTGTTGATTGAGGTCCATTTCTTGGGTATCTATTGGCTGATCCTTATGGTTGTTTGGCTTGTATTCTGAAACTATTTGATTGAGATGCTGGTCTACACTTTGTTGGCTTTTCTTTAGAAAATGAATCTTGGTTTATGATGCAGTTAAGCTTTGGCTTATATGGTATTGTTCCAATTTTGACTTGTTTTAATTAGCTTGGAAACATATTTGGAAAAAGTCTTTCTGGATATGGAACTCATACATCAAAATGCATCTCCAATGGAGAATGCGACATTGTCAGACTGACCTTGCAAGTTGAACGTGTGAACGAGTGTATTTAAAATTACCTTTGCTGCCTGGTTTCTACTGATCCGAAGAAACGGGTTCAACATTTACCCATGGCTGAATACTGGTACAACAGTTCTTTTCATTCGTCTCTCCAAGAGACTCCTTTTGAGGCCTTATACGGATATCCACAATGACAAATCAGTGAGTTCTCAATGGTAGGCACTTCTGACAGTGAGGCACAGACAACAACTGCTGTCAACACTGAAGCACATCTCTTAATTGCCCAGCAGCGCATGAAGAAATATGCAGATCGCAAGAGAGTCGGAAGGACTCTCGCAGTAGTTGACATGGTTTACTTGAAGCTTTAGCATATGCTTTCGGCCTTCGCTCTCACATCAAGCTGCAAAGGAAGTCCTATGGACCATTTCGAGTACTGTATCATGTGGGCAGTGTGCCATATCACCTGCAGCTGTAAACGTGGGTATCTGCCCAGTGTTCCACATTAGCCAGCTGAATTTTCCTCTGGATGACGCAACTTGGGAAGACGTGGATTTCATGAAGCATACATTCCCAGCCTTTTTCAAGAAGACAGTCAAAGCATAGCGGCATCAACCTTCAGCTTCTTGAAGACAAGATCACGCTCACAAGGGGGCATTGTGACTGAACTTGCAAGGTGTTTTAAGTCTTCAGTTAACTGTACCGGTTCAGATAATGAACGGCTGGGGATCGTCGACAGAGAAGAAGGCTGGGGATCGTCGACAGAAAAGAAGATCGGACAGCTTGCATTCCCTCATTGTCTACCCCTAGCTTATTTACTTTTCACTGTTGCTTTTCTTACCTCTTTATTCTCTCAACCACAGCTGTAACAGAACAATGTATGCGTTACACGAGATAAGCCCCGATCAATCAATAAAGCACTGCGCGGCCTCCCATGGGAGGTGAGACGCTTCTGATATTTCACAAGGATGACTTCTTTTCATTGAATTGTTTTGGCTTAATAGTTGGGCACTACATGAAGCCTCTTTATTTTATTTTGTTTATTTACTTTTGCTTTCAGGTGAGCTGGGCTAATAATTCATGGAAGCTTCACCCAAGTGATTTCAGATCCTATTTGTTAACTGAGGTCCATGCTTAAATGTCTATTGCCTGATCCTGAGTTGTTTGGCTTCTGTTCTAAACTAGTTCATTTCTCGTGAAGGCATGATTTTGGTCAGATGTTGGTCTGCACTTCCCTTTAGAAAATGAATCTTGGTTTTCTATGACTTTACTTGGAACTTATCATTAATGATGCAGTTAAGTTTTGGCTTATATGGTTATCTTCCAGTTTTTACTTGTTTTAATTAGCTGGAAACATCATTGGAAAATGGATGAACATCTTGTTTTAATTAGCCTCAAGACCAAACAGGCACAAGCACGACAACACTGTAAATTGCTTTGACAGACAAACTAATTGCAAGATCTTCAGACAAGTTCAGACAACGGGAAGACAACTTCAGATAATTTCAGACATCTTCAGAGCTCGTCATAGCTTAGCCCTGGCCGTCGAGACAAAAACGGCAGCGGATCCACCGGTTCAGGCGGAGGCGGAACGTTGGTCGGCATCCGACCCGCCAAGCACTCTCACCTCGCCTTGCCCGCTGGCGTTCTTGACTCCGCCCTTGCCCAGTTGATGACCTCGAACGCCGGTGAACTTGGGGGCGGCATCCTGGCTCTCTCCTCCACTGTGCTCTTGAAGTAGATTCTCCGACCCAAATTGTGCAGCTCCTAGTCGGCGTGCTGCTTGGCAACTTCAATGCACCCTTCCCGTCGGACACGGGAGATAGTTGCATCTGCCTCCATCTTTGCCTTAACTCTCTTCCACTCCTTCACGCTCCGCGACCAAGACCGGAAGTCGTCGAGAATCCACTCTGCCCTCTCTTGCCACTGCATTGCCCTCGTCACCTCTAGGACCTCGGCGGAGACAGATCCCACCGCCTGCAGCAGCTCGGGGAAGGCCTCGTACATGTACAGGAGCGGCATGGCGGACGGGATGTGCTAGAGAGGAGTGGGAGCGGCCGGTGCTGGAGAGGAGCAGGCGGTGCGCCGACGAGGCATTGGGTGGTCCAGGGGCATACGGTGCTGGAGAGGGGTAGGGGCATATGGTGGTCCTTTTGACAGGCAGTGAAGCGCGGGAAGGAGGCGAGGGCGAGAAGTGAGAAGCGTGGGAAGGAGGAGGCATGGGAAGTGAGAAGCGCGGGAAGGAGGAGGCACAGGAAGTGAGAAGCGCGGAGAAGGATTGAGAGGTGGGAGATGAAGCGGTGTACAGAACAAAAGATATGTGATCAGTCTATGGTCGAAATCCTCTCATTAGCCTACTAGTCGATGTGTCTTGTCCAACTACTGCAGGTTCTGGGATCGAACCCCAGCACCACCCTTGTTTTTTTAAAAAAATTATGTCAACGCAAATGTTTTTGGTTCAGAAAAACATCACAACACAACTCATTTGGAGCTTAGAATGACCATACAATTGAACAAGAATACATCACAACACAAATGTCAACTTATTTAACTTTCTGACCATTTAATTGAACAAGTGCAGTCATTGGTTCAGAAATACAGTAATTTCAGTTTTCATAACTTTCTGTTGAACCTAAATATGACAGAGATTGTGAATAACAAAAAAGGTGCACTTCATGCAGATCATTACATGTGCAAAAGGTCTTGTAACGAAACTTGTAGCAGAAAGTTCAGAGATGAACTTCTATAGCTATGCATGAAGTTCATTGATGAACTAAACACTTGTTCTCTAACTGTCACCCCCAGGAGCATTCTGGGAAACTGGGATTTCTTCAGTCAAATTTAGATCAGGGATTGGCTCCCTTGCTCCATCATCACCAAACATGAGCCTGTAAGCTGCATAGGAGCTAGCTTCCCTCCTTGCTCCTCTCCCAGCTCCTTCTGCTCCTCTCCCACCTCTCACTGATCCTCCTCTGCTAGCAGTGCTTGATGTTCTTCTTTCCTTACTTCCTCTTCCTCCATTTGCACTTGTCCCTGGCCCATCTGAATTGCTTCTGTTGCTGCTCTAGACTTGCCTCTTCCTCTCCCCCACCCCCTGGTTGTTGTTATAGTTGTGGTTCTTCTTGGAGGGATCGAATCCCTAGCTTGCACTACAAAAGCTGACTCTTCTGGAAGTGGCCCAGGTGGATTCCAACTGGTAACATAACCCCTCTCCTATACAAATTTAGAAGAAAGACAGAGAGATCAGCTAGAAAAGCAGTGATAGCTAGGCATGTGGAAAATCAGAAGAAAGACAAGCATGTTCATCAGTTTTTGTATTACCTTCTGTCCAATTGTGTACACCATGTTGTTCCTGTCATTTGTTGGATCAAGCCTAGCATAAACTCTAGAGGGCATAATGTCCTTCACCCACAAAATAAATCAGTTAACTCATGATGACATTACAATGCACTTGACTGAACTTAAATGCAGTTAAATAAAATCATAGAATTAACCTGCAGAATTGAAGGATCTTCAATTTCTTCATCATCTTCTAGATGGGCTTCATGTTGTTCCCTCATATACTTGGCATGGCATTTCTTCTTGTGGTCAACACTACCACACACTGAACAATGCATAGTCACTCCTTTCTTGTTGATGTAAACTGTTCCATCTTTCTTCTTCTTTTCTTCTCGAGTCTTCTTTCTATTCTTAGGTGGCCTGCCCATTTTCTTTGTGGACACTGGAGGGTGAATTGCAATGCCATTCATCTTTTCCCACCTTTTCCTGTCCCTCATAGGCATGATGTTGTGCCCATATGCCTTCAGATAATTTTCAATGCTATAACACTTGTGAACCAATGTTTCAGGGTCTATCCTATCAGCTCTACAATAGGCAATCACATAATTGCAAGGGATGCCACTCAATTGAAATCTTTGCAATCACATGTTCTGGCTGGAATATCCATAATGTACTTGTTGTTCCCTGATTCAACACCATAGATTCCAAGTCCTAAATGTGTTGGAAAGCAGTTACCTAAGTACTCTGCATTCTTGTCTAGTTTCTTCCTAATCTTGGGGGAGATACGTCCAGACCACTTTTCTGAAGATTCCTTGTACTTCCTGTCACGCCTCACAATAATTTTATGTTTTATGCATTCTAGCGTTGATATAACATCTAATTCTCTTGCATCCAAGATGTAGCTGCAAGAAAGAAGTAGTAAAGTTTTGTCAAAACTCAGCGACATTGCAAGATTGTGTTCAACATAACTGAACTTGTATGTTAGATAAGTGAACTAACTGAAGTGTACCTATTGTAGACCTCTGACATGTTGTTCAACAAGATGTCACGCTTGGGGAAATCTCTAAAGTATGCTTTCACCCACTGGTTGGGGGGCTTGCCATCCAACCACTTGTATGCCTTCAAGTTCTGTTCCCTCAGCTTCTCTTGGTTCAAGGTCCACTTATCTATATTTGTTGGCCTAGCAATGTCCCACAACATATTCTTCAAAGTTTCAAACATCTGGTGAAAGTTTTGATAAAGATGTCTAACACAAAATTTGTGTTCTGCATCTGGCCATATCTTCTCAACAACATTGATCAAACCCTGCAAATTTAGTGAATAACACATGTCACACAACAACTACATATAGTGAAATAGTTGCTAAAATAACATTGTTCACACAAATGGAACATACCTTTTGCTTATCACTCATTATAGTGAAAGGTGATGTGTTGATGATTTTTAAATCATTCTTCAAAGTGGTGAGAAACCATTCCCAAGAGTAAGTTGACTCCATCTCCACCATCCCCATTGCAATTGGAAATATAAAATCATTTGGATCAATCCCAACATCTGTAAGCACCACATCTTTGTATTTACTCTTGAGGTGACACCCCATCAACAAAAATTATTGGTCTGCATCTATCCCCTCAAGAAACCTCTCTTGCAGGCATCATATGAGCAATACAATGAAGATAGGTGATCTTTGGGAAGAATGTCATCCTTTTCCTTGAGCTTGGTTGTGCAAACAAGGAATTTGCTCCCCGGATTGCTTCTCCTAAGTTCTTGTCCATAGACCCACAACATACTATACTGTGCTTTCTCATCCCCATGTATGATCTTTAGTGTTGCACTCCTAGCCCTTCCAAGCTTCATTCTCACCGGATTGAGCTTGAACTTTTGCTGAATTTTCTTCCAAATGTACCCAAATACATGCTCTTGTTATCTCTGAACTCATCAAGGAACATATCAGTCAGGTACTTAACTGTCAAGCTCTTGGAATCCCATGTTTTCTGACAGGTGGGCTCCCCATTGTACTCTCTGATAACAATGCTTCCAATTCTGTTGTCTTTAGATGCTTTCAACCTCCAAGGGAAGTCTGGTTGACACACACCAATAAACCTCTCTGCCTCATTTCTAGGTTTGAAGATTTTCACTCTATTATTGACTGTGTATGCAGTGACTGCTTCCCTTAGCTCTTTCATTTCTCCAAATACTGGCCCAACCCAGAAGATTGGGTTGCTCATATCCATTTCTGCATTGAATGTTCTGAATGTATAATTCAACTTCTGAAGCTCATCTTTTGATAGGTTTAGGTCATCACCATCCAATGGATCTTCCTCCTCAAATATCTCTTCCTCCCGTTCATTGTTGTCATTCAATGTTTTGTCCACATTCTGAGCAAATAAATCATCATCTCCATCTTCACAATCATAGTCACTCTCATAAAACTCTGAGTCAGTTTCTGATGTCTACTGCGCAACCTTCTTCTTGTAGACGTTGTTGGGCCTCCAAGTGCAGAGGTTTGTAGGACAGTAGCAAATTTCCCTCAAGTAGATGACCTAGGTTTATCAATCCGTGGGAGGCGTAGGATGAAGATGGTCTCTCTCAAGCAACCCTGCAACCAAATAACAAAGAGTCTCTTGCGTCCCCAATACACCCAATACAATGGTAAATTGTATAGGTGCACTAGTTCGGCGAAAAGATGGTGATACAAGTGCAATATGGATGGTAGATATAGGTTTTTGTAATCTGAAAATATAAAAACAACAAGGTAACTAATGATAAAAGTGAGTGTAAACAGTATTGCAATGCTAGGAAACAAGGCCTAAGGTTCATACTTTCACTAGTTCAAGTTCTCTCAACAATAATAACGGTATTCCCAAGCGTCGTGCAGATGACACGGTTGGGTTACCCATGCCCCTATTGATGAGAATCCCGTGATAAGGGGACATGATCTCTGCTTCGACAAGACGTGCCAATGAAACCGCACCTCGAAATACGGAGCGTGTTGGGGATATAGCTACTGAGTGCAAACCGGCCAGGAGGGCCCGGTTCACCCTCGACTATGCTGAAGCCCATGGAGATCCAGAAGATGGCGCTTTACTAAATGAAGCTTAGAGGCCCGAAGCCCAAAGGCGTATTAGGGCCCATAATGGTAAACCGCCATGACTATGTAACTTGTAATATAAGTTAGGAAAGGAGAGACCGAGCCGGACACTTTGTATGAGTCGGCTTCAGGGCTCTATAGACTGGCCGGGCGTCAACCTGTGTATATAAAGGGACGACCCGGCGGCGGTTCAGGGACATGAAACAACAACTCGAGACTCAGGCAAGCGTATTTGCTCCCTGGTCATCGAAACCCAATCAATCCCATCACAACTAGACGTAGGCTTTTACCTTCATCGAAGGGGCCGAACTAGTATAAAACTCCCATGTCCCTTGTCCGGTTTAACCCCTTCAAGCTAACCCGTTGCGATGGCTCCACGACTAAGTCATTTCATGAGGACATCTGACGTGTTAATTCCACGACAGTTGGCGCCCACCGTGGGGCTATCGCACGATGGTTTCGAGTTCTTGAAGGGCAGCTTTGAAGGACTCAAGGGGTACGTGGTTGGCCGGATGACCAAGATTCGTCGCGGCAAGCCCTACATCGACGATGAAGGATGGGGCCCCGAGGCCAGCTCAATCGAGTACGGGTACCGGGTCCCCTTTGGCGGAATTCATGTCTTCATCGGAAAGATTGGCGAACCGGGCCCTGAGCCGGACATATGCACCGACCTCGACGAGACGGCTCAACGTGCGAGTCCAGCCCGGTCTAAGCCTGTCATGAAGCCTGCGTTCATAGGATGTGTCTATCAGATCGGATCTGAACCGGTGTCTGAAGGCGAGACGACCATTTATTCCGACGGCGAATCATCCACTAGCGAAACCGAGTCCTTCTACCAGATTCATAATGGTGAGTTCAAAGGATATTCCGATGGCAATAGTATTCCGGACCTCCTTAACCGCCGAGTCGGGTTGCTATTTACATGGCCGGAACACAGCCCACTCTGCAGTCTTCATCTATAGCAGCGATGAATACTGGATCAGCAGCCGCGGTAGGAGCCCCAGCGCGCCGACTGGCTCAAGTCCTCTCCGGTTTAATGGATGCCTAGGCGACTTTGTTGGCCACGACAGTCACCCTGGAGACGCGGGATCAGCATAATGCGGACATTGCAAAGTTGAAGGACCAGATAACGCAGGCTAAGGAGGACCTGGCAACTGAGGATGCCAGGATGGCTGAAGAGCGGGCCGCTTTGGATGCCCAGTCACAGCAGATACAGACGCAGAATTATCAGCTCATGCTGGATCGGACCGCATCAGAGGATGTGATGCGAAGGAAATACCGGTCTTGTCTGCCGTCGGTCTATGAAGGATCGAACCTCTTTCAAACACCGGCCACCGGGCCGAGCAATCTGGCGGCTGCAAACCGGACGGATGCGCCTAGGGCAGCTCCAGATCAGCTACGGATGACAGAACCGCCCCGGTGAACCGATAACCCGCCACAATACGTGTCCACACCGTCGGGTCACTTCTCGAGCCCTCTGGATAACATGATTGCCGCAGCATTGCGCCTGGCAGCCATTCCGAGGGAGGGCGATTCACCGGCAGCGATTGAAATGCGGCGGGCTAGGGACCTTCTTCAAACCGCCGTGGTAAAGCAGCAGGCTTATTCTTATAGCCGGGATAGAATTCATTCAACCCCTTGTCCAAGCCCGAGCTATAGCAGGCACATGGATGAACTGGAAGTGTCTAGCAGTGTGCGGCATCGTAATGCTCAAGGTGTGGTGGATAATGGCAGAGCACGAAGGGAGGCCGCTTTGGGTCGTCATCAACCCGCCCCGGTTCAGCCAGCTGCGTCAGTCGATCGAGGCACCGGGCTTGCCTTCAGTTCCTGGGGAGTGTCGTGTCTTATTCCGGCTCTCCGTAATGTGTGTCTACCCAAAGATTTCAAGGGTCCATGTAAAGTGCCTAACTACACGGCGGATTAGCCACCTGAGGCATGGGTCGAGAGTTATGAGATGGCAATGGAGATGCTGGATGTAGATGAAGCGGCATGTGCAAAGTACTTCACGATGATGTCGGAAGGAACGGCCCGTACTTGGTTGAAAAATTTACCAGCTAACTCCATCGAGTCATGGGATCAGTTAAAGGCCCGGTTTATAGCCAATTTCAAAGACACGTGCAAACAGCCCATGTCCATTGTGGATTTGGATGCTTGTGTTCAAGGGGAGAATGAGTCAACAACTCATTGGGTACGCCGGGTTTCAGAGGTTTTGCACTCTTCTGACCGGATTAACGCTGGTCAAGCGATCATAACGCTGGAGCGTAATTGCCGGTTCAAGTCGCTGAAGATGAAGTTGGGATGGCTCAAGCGCCACTGCAATGACATGGGAACCCTTATGGCAGCCTTGGTCAAGTATGCCGATTCTGATAATACCAAGGATCCCGATTCTGATGAGGAGAAACCGGAGAAGGGAAAGAAGAACGGCAGTGCAAAGGGACAGCATCACAACCAGGGAGGCCATGGGAATAATGGTAAGCGCAAGGCAGATAATTCAGATCTTGTGGCTAACACTAATATGCAGCGTCATAAAGGTAAACCGCCCCAGCGCGGTGGAGGGATGAATCTAGAGCATTTGATGAACCAGCCCTATCCCAAGCATGGGACCAAGGAGGCCCCTTCCACACATCCATGGAAAGATTGTTACATCATGAAGGAGTTCAAGAATTCCGATATTTTCCGGTATGATCAGGGTCCTTCGGGCGGTTCAGGTCCAGGTTTTCATGGTGGCGGCAGTTCAAGCTCTGGATTTAAGAATAATCAGAGCAACCAACATAACCAAGGTGGTAATGGCCAACAGAATAATCAAGGGAATCAGCAGCAATCAGGTTATCAAAGTCACCCTAAGTAGTTGAATGGCGGGCAGTATCATGTGTTCACTACTAGCCTGTGTAAGCGAGATCAGAAGCTTCACAAAAGGGCAGTTAATGCTGTTGAACCGGCAGTGCCACGTTATTTACGATGGTCTGGGCAACCCATCGTGTGGAGCAGGGAGGATCATCCGCCCCGGGTTGACAATCCGGGTCAACTGGCCTTGGTAGTGGCACCTCAGGTGGGAGGTTACAAGTTTCCCAAAGTCCTGATGGATGGAGGGAGCAGTATCAATATACTGTATTATGAGACTTTTCGTCGTATGGGGTTGACAGACAAAAATCTTAAACCGTCCAACACTGTGTTTCATGGTGTAGTACCAGGTAAATCGGCATACCCTGTCGGCAAGATCTCTTTGGAGGTTGTATTTGGAGATGAGCATGATTCCAGGTCTGAAAAGTTGACCTTTGAAGTGGTGAAAATCCAGAGCCCATATCACGCGCTATTTGGACGGCCGGCTTACGCAAAATTCATGGCGAGGCCTTATTATATTTATTTACAGCCTAAAATTTCGGGCCACAAGGGAACTATCACAGTACATGGAACTAGAAAGATCGCTTTGGATTTTGAGGAAGGTGAAGTGGCGTACGCTGAGTCGGTTTGTGCTATGGAGGAGCTGAAGTTTTATAAAGACAATGTTGATCCGGCAGACATGACTCCTTTTAAAAAACCACCACTGAGCATGACCCGACCCTGAAGTCTTGTCCGGCAGATCCTTTTGCTCTCCCGCATATTGATCAGATTATTGATGCGACAGCGGGTTGTGAGCGCTTGGGTTTCTTGGATGCTTATTCAGGTTATCATCAGATTAAGATGGCAGTTAAGGACTAGGAGAAAACAGCCTTCATCACTCCCTTTGGAGCCTTCTGCTATGTTTCTATGCCTTTTGGACTCAAAAGTGCTCAGGCTACTTATGAGCGTTGTGTGCAAAATTGTCTTCACACGCAGATTGGGCGTAATGTTCATGCCTATGTGGATGACATTGTGGTAAAATCCAGGAAGAAGGAAACCTTGATAGAAGATCTCAAGGAAACATTTGACAATCTTCAGCTTTACAAAATGATGCTTAATTCGGATAAATGTGTTTTTGGTGTTCCGGCAGGCAAGCTCCTAGGCTTTCTGGTGTCCAACAGAGGAATTGAGGCTAATCCAGAAAAAATTAAAGCGATTACATCTCTGGCTAAACCGAAGTGTATCAATGATGTTCACCGTTTGGCGGATCGAATTGCCGCCCTTAGCCGGTTTATTAGCCGTTTGGGAGAAAAGGCGATTCCTTTGTATCAGATGTTGAAAAAGACAGACAATTTCATCTGGAGTGATGCGGCTGATGCGGCATTTGAGGACTTAAAGCGGCAGTTGGTTGAACCACCGGTACTTGCTGCTCCAATTGACAAAGAGCCCTTATTATTGTACGTGGCTGCTAACGCCCGTGCTGTCAGCGTGGCGATTGTGGTAGAGCGCAAAGAGGCTGGTAAGGAATAGCCGGCTCAATGACCGGTTTACTACATCAGTGAAGTGCTTATCGAGTCAAAGTAGCGATATCCGCATTGGCAGAAGCTGGTTTATGGGGTTTTTATGGCAAGTCGGAAGCTCAAGCAGTACTTTCAAGGCCATCCCATTATAGTGGTCAGTTCAGCTCCTTTGTGTGATATCATTTAGAACAGGGAGGCAACTGGCCGGGTTGCAAAGTGGGCAATTGAGCTTAGCCCGCATGGATTAAAGTATATGCCTCCGACATCAATCAAGTCACAGGCACTTGTTGACTTCATCAATGATTGGACCGAGTTACAGGCACCAGAGGACAAGCCGGATAATACATATTGGACAATCCACTTTGATGGATCCAGGCAATTGGAGGGCTCGGGGGCTGGAGTTGTCCTTACTTCCCCTCGCGGTGATAAAATTTGTTATGTTCTCCGCTTAATGTTTCCTTGTACTAACAATGCAGCTGAGTATGAGGCCTTACTCCACGGTCTCCGGGTGGCTAAGAAAATGAACTTAAGCCGGGTTCGCTGTTTCGGAGATTCTGATCTGGTGGCTCAGCAAGTCTTTGGTACTTGGGATTCTAAGGATCCACTAATGGCGCCTTACAGATGCGAGGTGGATATTGTGGCAGGTCACTTCAAGGGTTATCAGGTTGAGCATATTGACCGGCGCAAATACGAGGCAACAGATGCTTTAAGCAGGCTGGGATCTCAGCGTAAACCGGTACCACCCAATACCTTTTTAGATATCCTGCATAACCCGTCTGTCAAGTTACCTACAGAGGAGGATTTAGCTGTTCCTGATCCGGAGGCCCAGTTTGGTGGCCGCTTTACATACTACTCTGGATTGGACGATTCCATATCTGGTGTATCTAAACCGGGGCGAGTTACCAGATGATGAGGTTTTCGCTTGACAGATCGTCTGGCGGTCCAAGTCCATGGTTATTCACAATGGCGAGTTACACCGTTGTAGTGTTTCAGGCGTTTTTCAACGCTGTATTTCCCCTGAAGGAGGCCAAGAGATTCTGCGTGAAATCCATGAAGGGGATGTGGTCACCACGCTGGTTCAAAATCCATGGTGGCTAAAGAGTTTCGTCATGGGTTTTATTGGTTGACAGCTCATACTGATGCAGAAGATCTGGTAAAGCGGTGTGATGCTTGTCAGAAATTTTCCCATCGAGCTCATGTTTCGGCTCAGGAGCTACGGATGATTCCTATCACTTGGCCGTTTTCCACTTGGGGGCTGGATATGGTGGGGCCTTTTAAGTGCTCCCAGGATAAGAAGACCCACCTGTTGGTGGCGGTTGACAAGTTCACTAAATGGGTTGAAGCTGAACCTGTCAGTAAGTGTGATGCAGCCACGGCGGTTCAACTTCTCAAAAAGATTATTTTCCGTTTTGGGTTTCCTCACAGCATCATCACAGATAATGGCTGTTGGGGAACGTAGTAATTTCAAAAAAATTCCTACGCACACGCAAGATCATGGTGATGCATAGCAACGAGAGGGGAGAGTGTTGTCTACGTACCCTCGTAGACTGAAGCAGAAGCGTTGACGCAACGTAGAGGAAGTAGTCGTACGTCCTCCCGGTTCAATCGATCCAAGCACCGTTACCCCGGCACCTCCGAGTTCTTGACACACGTACAGCATGATGATGCACCCCGATCTCCGATCCAGCAGAGGCGTGGGGAGGAGTTCCGTCAGCACGACGGCGTGGTGACGATCTTGATGTTCTACTATCGCAGGGCTTCGCCTAAGCACCGCTACAATATGACCGAGGTGTAATCTTGTGGAGGGGGGCACCGCACACGGCTAAGGAATGATCTCAATGATCAACTTGTGTGTCTATGGGGTGCCCCCCGCCCCCGTATATAAAGGAGGGAGGGAGGAGGAGGCCGGCCCAAGGGGGAGGCGCGCCCTAGGGGGGCAAACCTACTCCAAGTAGGTTTGGCCCCCCTTTCCTATTAGGAGTAGGAGAGGGAAGGAAGTGGGGGAGGAGAGAAGGAAAGGGGGGGCCGGCCCCCCTCCCAATTCGGATTGGGCTTGGGGGGGGCCTCCCTTGCTCCTTCTCCCTCCCTTCCACTAAGGCCCAATAAGGCCCATATACTTACCGGGGTTCGGTAACCTCCCTAACTCGGTATAATCCCAATCTCATCCGGAACCTTTCCGGTGTCCAAATATATCCGTCCAATTTATCAATCTTTATGTCTCGACCATTTCGAGACTCCTCGTCATGTCCGTCATCACATCCGGGACTCCGAACAACCTTCGGTACATCAAAATACATAAACTCATAATATAACTATCATCGAAACCTTAAGCGTGCGGACCCTACGGTTCGAGAACAATGTAGACATGACCGAGACACGTCTCGGTCAATAACCAATAGCGGGACCTGGATGCCCATATTGGTTCCTACATATTCTACGAAGATCTTTATCGGTCAAACCGCATAACAACATACGTTGTTCCTTTGTCATCGGTATGTTACTTGCCCGAGATTCGATCGTCGGTATCCAATACCTAGTTCAATCTCGTTACGGCAAGTCTCTTTACTCGTTCCGTAATACATCATCTCACAACTAACTCATTAGTTGAAATGCTTGCAAGGCTTAAGTGATGTGTATTACCGAGAGGGCCAGAGATACCTCTCCGACATTCGGAGTGACAAATCCTAATCTCGAAATCGCCAACTCAACAAGTACCTTTGGAGACACCTGTAGATCACCTTTATAATCACCCGATTCGTTGTGACGTTTGGTAGAACACAAAGTGTTCCTCCGTAAACGGAGTTGCATAATCTCATAGTCATAGGAACATGTATAAGTCATGAAGGAAGCAATGGCAACATACTAAACGATCGGGTGCTAAGCTAACGGAATGGGTCATGTCAATCAGATCATTCAACTAATGATGTGACCTTGTTAATCAAATAACAACTCCTTTGTTCATGGTTAGGAAACATAACCATCTTTGATTAACAAGCTAATCAAGTAGAGGCATACTAGTGACACTCTGTTTGTCTATATATTCACACATGTATTATGTTTCCGGTTAATACAATTCTAGCATGAATAATAAACATTTATCATGATATAAGGAAATAAATAATAACTTTATTATTGCCTCTAGGGCATATTTCCTTCAGTCTCCCACTTGCACTAGAGTCGATAATCTAGATTACATAGTAATGATTCTAACACCCATGGAGTCTTGGTGTTGATCATGTTTTGCTCATGGAAGAGGCTTAGTCAACGGGTCTGCAACATTCATATCCGTATGTATCTTGCAAATCTCTATGTCTCCCACCTGGACTAGATCAAGGATGGAATTGAAGCGTCTCTTGATGTGCTTGGTTCTCTTGTGAAATCTGGATTCCTTCGCTAAGGCAATCGCTCCAGTATTGTCACAAAAGATTTTCATTGGACCCGATGCACTAGGTATGACACCTAGATCGGATATGAACTCCTTCATCCAGACTCCATCATTGGCTGCTTCCGAAGCAGCTATGTATTCCGCTTCACACGTAGATCCCGCCACGACGCTTTGCTTTGAACTGCACCAACTGACAGCTCCACCGCTTAATGTAAACACGTATCCGGTTTGCGATTTAGAATCGTCCGGATCGAGTGTCAAAGCTTGCATCAACATAACCATTTACGATGAGCTCTTTGTCACCTCCATATATGAGAAACATATCCTTAGTCCTTTTCGTGTACTTCAGATGTTCTTGACCGCTGTCGATGATCCACTCTGGATTACTTTGGTACCTCCTGCTAGACTTATAGCAAGGCACACATCAGTCTGGTACACAGCATTGCATACATGATAGAGCCTATGGCTGAAGCATAGGAACACTTTTCATTTTCTCTCTATCTTCTGCAGTGGTCGGGCTTTGAGTTTTACTCAATTTCACACCTTGCAACACAGCAAGAACCCTTTCTTTGCTTGATCCATTTTGAACTTCTTCAAAACTTTGTCAAGGTATGTGCTTTGTGAAAGTCCAATTAAGCGTCTTGATCTATCTCTATAGATCTTAATGCCCAATATGTAAGCAGCTTCACCGAGGTCTTTCATTGAAAAACTTTTATTCAAGTATCCCTTTATGCTTTCCAGAAATTCTATATCATTTCCAATCAATAATATGTCATCCACATATAATATTAGAAATGCTACAGAGCTCCCACTCACTTTCTTGTAAATATAGGCTTCTCCAAAAGTCTGTATAAATTTGATCACACTATCAAAACATTTATTCCAACTCCGAGAGGCTTGCACTAGTCCATAAATGGATCGCTGGAGCTTGCACACTTTGTTAGCTCCCTTTGGATCTATGAAACCTTCTGGTTGCATCATATACAACTCTTCTTCCAGAAATCCATTCAGGAATGCAGTTTTTACATCCATTTGCCAAATTTCATAATCATAAAATGAGGCAATTGCTAACATGATTCGGACAGACTTAAGCATCGCTACGGGTGAGAAGGTCTCATCGTAGTCAACCCCTTGAACTTGTCGAAAACCTTTTGCAACAAGTCGAGCTTTGTAGACAGTAATATTACCGTCAGCGTCAGTCTTCTTCTTGAAGATCCATTTATTCTCAATTGCTTGCCGACCATCGGGCAAGTCAACCAAAGTCCATACTTTGTTCTCATACATGGATCCCATCTCAGATTTCATGGCTTCAAGCCATTTTGCGGAATCTGGGCTCACCATCGCTTCTTCATAGTTCGTAGGTTCATCATGATCTAGTAGCATGACTTCGAACAGGATTACCGTACCACTCAGTGCGGATCTTATTCTGCTCGACCCACGAGGTTCTCAGATAACTTGATCTGAAGTTCTATGATCATCATCATCAACTTCCTCACTAGTTGGTTTTGACGTCACGAAACCGGTTTCGTGATTTATTATTTTCAACAAGGGAGTAGGTACAGTTACCTCATCAAGTTCTACTTTCCTCCCACTCACTTCTTTCGAGAGAAACTCCTTCTCTAGAAAGGATCCATTCTTAGCAACGAATGTCTTGCCTTCGGATCTGTGATAGAAGGTGTACCCAACTGTCTCCTTTGGGTATCCTATGAAGACACATTTCTCCGATTTGGGTTCGAGCTTATCAGGTTGAAGCTTTTTCACATAAGCATCGCATCCCCAAACTTTAAGAAACGACAACTTTGGTTTCTTGCCAAACCATAGTTCATAAGGTGTCGTCTCAACGGATTTCAACGGTGCCCTATTTAACGTGAATGTGGCCGTCTCTAAAGCATAACCCCAAAACGATAGCGGTAAATCTGTAAGAGACATCATAGATCGCACCATATCAAGTAAAGTACGATTACGACGTTTGGACACACCATTACGCTGTGGTGTTCCGGGTGGCGTGAGTTGCGAAACTATTCCACATTGTTTTAAGTGTAGACCAAACTCGTAACTCAAATATTCTCCTCCACGATCAGATCGCAGAAACTTTATTTTCTTGTTACGATGATTTTCAACTTCACTCTGAAATTCTTTGAACTTTTCAAATGTTTCAGATTTATGCTTCATTAAGTAGATATACCCATATCTACTTAAATCATCTGTGAAGGTGAGAAAATAACGATATCCGCCACGAGCCTCAACATTCATCGGACCACATACATCTGTATGTATGATTTCCAACAAATCTGTTGCTCTCTCCATAGTACCGGAGAACGGCGTTTTTGTCATCTTGCCCATGAGGCACGGTTCGCAAGTACCAAGTGATTCATAATCAAGTGGTTCTAAAAGACCATCAGTATGGAGTTTCTTCATGCGCTTTACACCGATATGACCTAAACGGTAGTGCCACAAATAAGTTGCACTATCATTATCAACTCTGCATCTTTTGGCTTCAACACTATGAATATGTGTATCACTACAATCGAGATTCATCAAAAATAGACCACTCTTCAAGGGTGCATGTGTTGGGGAACGTAGTAATTTCAAAAATTTTCCTACGCACACGCAAGATCATGGTGATGCATAGCAACGAGAGGGGAGAGTGTTGTCTACATACCCTTGTAGACCCGAAGCGGAAGCGATCACAACGTAGAGGAAGTAGTCGTACGTTCTCCTCGCGATCCGACCGATCCCGCGCCGTTACTCCGGCGCCCGAGTTCTTGACACACGTACAGCTCGATGACGTCCCTCGTACTCGATCCAGCCGAGTGTCGAGGAGAGTTCGTCAAGCATGGCGGCGTGGGACGATCTTGATGTTTCACTGCGCAGGCTTCGCCTAAGCTTCATGACAGTATAACCGAGGTGGAATATGGTGGAGGGGCACCGCACACGGCTAAGGAGCGATCTCACGATCAACTTGTGTGTTCAGGTGCCCCCCTGCCCCGTGATATAAAGGAGCCGGGGGGGGAGGGGCCTGGCCAAAGGAGGCGCGCCAGGAGTCCTACTCCCTCTGGAGTAGGATTCCCCCAATCCTAGTCCAACTAGGATTCCGGGGGGAAAGAGAGAGAGGGGGCGGCCCTTCTCCTAGTCCTAATAGGACTAGGGAAGGGGAGGCGCAGCCCTCTTGGGCTGCCCTTCTCCTTTCCACCAAGGCCCATAGTGGCCCATTTACCTCCCGGGGTTCCAGTAACCTCCTAAGTTCGGTAAATTCCCATTTTTACCGGAACCATTCGAACTCCAAACATAGGCTTCCAATATATCAATCTTTATGTCTCGACCATTCCGAGACTCCTCGTCATGTCCGTGATCACATCCGGGACTCGAACTCCTTCGGTACATCAAAATACATAAACTCATAATAAGCATCATCGAAACCTTAAGCGTGCGGACCCTACGGTTCGAGAACAATGTAGACATGACCTAGAACTATTCACGGTCAATAACCAACAGCGGGACCTGGATGCCCATATTGGTTCCTACATATTCTACGAAGATCTTTATCGGTCGGACCGCATAACAACATCGTTGTTCCCTTTGTCATCGGTATGTTACTTGCCCGAGATTCGATCGTCGGTATCCAATACCTAGTTCAATCTCGTTACCGGCAAGTCTCTTTACTCGTCCGTAATACATCATCTCACAACTAGCTCATTAGTTGTAGTGCTTGCAAGGCTTTGATGATGTGCATTACCGAGAGGGCCAGAGATACCTCTCCACAATCGGAGTGACAAAACCTAATCTCAAATACGCCAACCCAACATCGCCTTTGGAGACACTGTAGTACTCCTTTATAATCACCCGCCACGTTGTGACGTTTGGTAGCACCAAAGTGTTCCTCCGTAAACGGAGTTGCATAATCTCATAGTTACAGGAACATGTATATGTCATGGATAAAAGCAGAGCAACATACTAAACGATCGTGGTGCTAAGCTAAGGGAATGGGTCATGTCAATCGATCATTACGCTAATGATGTGACCTCATTAATCAAATAACAACTCCTTGTTCATGGTCGGAAACATAACCATCTTTGATTAACAAGCTAGTCAAGTAGAGGCATACTAGTGACATGTTGTTTTGTCTATGCATTCACACATGTATCATGTTTCCGGTTAATACAATTCTAGCATGAATGATAAACATTTATCATGAAATAAGGAAATAAATAATAACTTTATTATTGCCTCTAGGGCATATTTCCTTCAGCATGTCCATAAAAGATATTACTCATATAAATAGAACAACCACTATTCTCTGATTTAAATGAATAACCGTCTCGCATCAAACAAGATCCAGATATAATGTTCATGCTCAACGCTGGCACCAAATAACAATTATTTAGGTCTAATACTAATCCCGAAGGTAGATGTAGAGGTAGCGTGCCGACCGCGATCACATCGACTTTGGAACCATTTCCCACGCGCATCGTCACCGGTTACAAAACATGATCATCTCATACAATAAAATATAGCATCATGTCTTGGCCATATCACATCACAACATGCCCTGCAAAAACAAGTTAGACGTCCTCTACTTTGTTGTTGCAAGTTTTACGTGGCTGCTACGGGCTTAAGCAAGAACCAATCTCACCTACGCATCAAAACCACAACGATAGTTTGTCAAGTTGATGCTGTTTTAACCTTCGCAAGGACGGGCGTAGACACACTCGGTTCAACTAAAGTTGGAGAAACCGACACCGCTAGTCACTGTGTGCAAAGCACGGCGGTAAAACCAGTCTCGCGTAAGCGTCACGCGTAATGTCGGTCCGGGCCACTTCATCCAACAATACCGCCGAACCAAAGTATGACATCTTTGGTAAGCGGTATGACTTATATCGCCCACAACTCACTTGTGTTCTACTCGTGCATATAACATCAAACCATAAAACCTAGGCTCGGATGCCACTGTTGGGGAACGTAGTAATTTCAAAAAATTTCCTACGCACACGCAAGATCATGGTGATGCATAGCAACGAGAGGGGAGAGTGTTGTCTACGTACCCTTGTAGACCGAAGCGTAAGCGTTGACGCAACGTAGAGGAAGTAGTCGTACGTCCTCCCGGTTCAACCAATCCAAGCACCGTTACTCCGGCACCTCCGAGTTCTTGACACACGTATAGCTCGATGACGCACCCCGATCTCCGATCCAGCAGAGGCGCGGGGAGGAGTTCCGTCAGCACGACGGCGTGGTGACGATCTTGATGTTCTACTGTCGCAGGGCTTCGCCTAAGCACCGCTACAATATGACCGAGGTGTAATCTTGTGGAGGGGGGCACCGCACACGGCTAAGGAACGATCTCAATGATCAACTTGTGTGTCTATGGGGTGCCCCCGCCCCCGTATATAAAGGAGGGAGGGAGGAGGAGGCCGGCCCAAGGGGGAGGCGCGCCCTAGGGGGGCAAACCTACTCCAAGTAGGTTTGGCCCCCTTCCTATTAGGAGTAGGAGAGGGAAGGAAGAGGGGAGGAGAGAAGGAAGGGGGCTGGCCCCCTCCCAGTCGGATTGGGCTTGGGCGCGCCTCCCTTGCTCCTTCTCCTCCCTTCCACTAAGGCCCAATAAGGCCCATATACTTACCGGGGTTCGGTAACCTCCGGAACTCGGTATAATCCCAATCTCATCCGGAACCTTTCGGTGTCCAAATATATCCGTCCAATATATCAATCTATATGTCTCGACCATTTCGAGACTCCTCGTCATGTCCGTGATCACATCTGGGACTCCGAACAACCTTCGGTACATCAAAATACATAAACTCATAATATAACTGTCATCGAAACCTTAAGCGTGCGGACCCTACGGTTCGAGAACAATGTAGACATGACCGAGACACGTCTCTCGTCAATAAACAATAGCGGGACCTGGATGCCCATATTGGTTCCTACATATTCTACGAAGATCTTTATTGGTCAAACCGCATAACAACATACGTTGCTCCCTTTGTCATCGGTATGTTACTTGCCCGAGATTCGATCGTCGGTATCCAATACCTAGTTCAATCTCGTTACCGGCAAGTCTCTTTACTCGTTCCGTAATACATCATCTCGCAACTAACTCATTAGTTGAAATGCTTGCAAGGCTTAAGTGATGTGTATTACCGAGAGGGCCCAGAGATACCTCTCCGACATTCGGAGTGACAAATCCTAATCTTGAAATACGCCAACTCAACAAGTACCTTTGGAGACACCTGTAGAGCACCTTTATAATCACCCGATTCACGTTGTGACGTTTGGTAGCACACAAAGTGTTCCTCCGGTAAACGGGAGTTGCATAATCTCATAGTCATAGGAACATGTATAAGTCATGAAGGAAGCAATAGCAACATACTAAACGATCGGGTGCTAAGCTAACGGAATGGGTCATGTCAATCAGATCATTCAACTAATGATGTGACCTTGTTAATCAAATAACAACTCCTTTGTTCATGGTTAGGAAACATAACCATCTTTGATTAACAAGCTAGTCAAGTAGAGGCATACTAGTGACACTCTGTTTGTCTATATATTCACACATGTATTATGTTTCCGGTTAATACAATTCTAGCATGAATAATAAACATTTATCATGATATAAGGAAATAAATAATAACTTTATTATTGCCTCTAGGGCATATTTCCTTCAATGGCACAAACCTTTCTAAAGGTGAGATGGAGGAGTTCTGCCAATGAGAGCACATCCGGCTTGATGTAGCATCCATGGCTCATCCCCAGTCCAATGGTCAAGCTGAGAGGGCGAATCAAGAAATCTTGAAGGGTATTAAGCCCAGGCTTATGGTTCCGTTGATCAACAAGACGGTTAGATGAGGAACGGGACCTTGCTTTGGCTCGGTCGGCGGTTTATTAACAAGACGCATTATCACAGCCGCCGGGTTAAGACACGGACCTTTCAAGAAGGTGACCTAGTGCTTCGGATCATCCAGGATCAGACTGATATACACAATTTATCCCCACCTTGGGAAGGACCCTTTGTGGTCAGCAAAAATTTGCACAACGGATCTTACTACCTCATTGACGTTCGAGAAGACTCACGCAGTTCTGAGGAGGAGACCCAACGGCCATGGAACATAGATCTCCTTCGGCCTTACTACGCTTGAGCCATAGGCTTTCTTTATGTACATATTATGACAATGTATATATTATGATCAATATAATAAACCGGCATCCTTGCTACAAGCAGGACCTCTGCCGTTCTTCCAAAATATGTCTTGGTTACAAGGGGGCTTCTGCTCTCAAAGCGATGACTCACCTTGTCCATTAAACCGGCTATAATGCCACAATACAGCTTGGGAGCTTCACACCCAAGGGGCCAAAGAGAGTCTGGATGTTATACAACAGCTCAAACATAGGCACCCATTGAGCACAGCTCACAAAGTTACTTGGGGGCTCTTTTGTGCAAAAGCCACAAAGAGTTTGAAGGGACCCTTGTAATTGGGTATCGACCCACGGCTTGGAAGCCTGGTGTATTCACCTAAAACCCCGGGTTAACCTGCCTTCATCAAGTAAGCCACTCCTATCCAGGTAATCCTGGCAGCATGACCCACCGAATGTTTGACAGGTCAATCTTACATAGACCCTGAACTTGTCAAAGTGAAAACGGTGATTGGTTAGTTGGAGGCCCATCTTAAAAGGCTTTGCAAAATGGTTTAACTCAGTGGCCTGGCAGCCCATGAAAAGCCTCGAATTTGGGCCTGGCAGCCCTTGCCTATATGGTTTTTTTAGCTTTTTTGCTAAGTTCTCACCTTTTTGAAGAATTTGTTTTAAATCGGTGTTCTTTAGCCGGTGTGGTTTTTTTAGTCACAATGTTAACTCGGCGTTTGTTAACCCGGCTTGGCTTTCAGCTATATGTTGTCAGACCATCTTATCAAACCGGTGTTTATTAACCCGACCTGGCTTTGACTATATGTTGCCAGTATGATCATCCGGTGTTTGTTATAACCTGGCGTGACTTATTCATCCTATCATTATAGGGTAAAGGTCTTGACAGCTTACACTTTTGGGCTTCAACACTTATTAAGTGATTACACATCACAGGTATGAGTAATTCATATTCATTCCGCTTTGGTTTCCAACCAGGCTTTATTTTGGGCACTATGACCCGTCCAGCGGTAAACCGCCAGGGCAGCTCTTTTATGCAGACACAGGGATTGCATAATACTATAAAGATATATAAGCTAGCATTCAAATCGGCATGGTGGATCACAGAAAGTATATCCCAGTGCATGATGGCAGCAGATCAAAGTATTTAAACTAGCCTATTACAAGGCGCTTCAAGGCCCAAAATATGAGTTTGTTCTTTCCACAGATCAAATTTCATGACAGCATCAGTCAGATTGCCAGATCAAGCCTCCTCACCATATTGACGTGAAGTGGACGGATCATATGGCGTTGGTTCAGCTTCCTCTTCCTCATCCAGTGGCTGGAAGTTAGCGGTGGTCCAATCAATCCGGGTTAAGGCCTGAAAGGCAGCCTCTTCACTTATAAGTTCAGTCGGATCAACGTCAGGGGCATAAGTGTGCTTACGGATTGGCGGGATAAGATTCTGCACTTTTGGCACGACAGTTTCAACCCGCCTGTTGTTGGCATCATAGAAAGACCGGTGAACCGTCAAGTTTGCTTCTTCTGCAATTGACTCGCCAGAGGACGCATCTCCCTTGTCACAGCCTTGAGGGCGTCGTTGTCAAATTCTGCCCCGTTCTCTTGCTCACTAGGGAAGCCCTTGGCAATATCCGCCGGATCAAGATCGGCTATCCACGCTTTGGCTCGGGTAAGTGCCAACAAAGCGCCGGCCCTGGCAGCAGATCGGTTCATCTCTTCTATCTGTGCCGGCGTTACGGATAACTTCGCTAGCGTCTCCTTGATTAAGGTGGGGGCCGGATTGTTGTATGAAGCAGCGCAGATAACCCGTTCGGCACCGGTATATAATTGTTCAATCAAAGTATATAGGGCCTTCAGCTTCACCCGCATATCAGAGCCCAGATGAGCAATGCGGCTACCTACAATGGTTTAAGAATTGTATGATAAACCGTCAAGCTACCAATATGGTCATTCAAGAAGTCTTGGTCAAATCACTTACCAAACACTGCAGATGTCATTGCGTTCATTTGGCGCTTTAACCCAGAGAGTTCCTCTGACACCGGTTTAAGTGCTGATTCGGCGTCTTCTGCCCGCTTCAGCAATGCATTTTTCTCTGTCTCCCAGTTGGTACGCTCCGTTTTGAACCCTTCCTTGAGTTGCTCCATGGCTTCCAAAGCGGTTTTCAGTTCATCTTTGGCCCTGGATGTCTCTGTTTGTTGGGTCTTGAGGTTCTCTTGCAGATCGGCGATTTGAGAGCTTTGGCGGTTTATATCAGCCTGTTACAGAGGAAGAGCATATTAATATTCTCAAAGCCCCAAGCATATAACCAAGTTATACACTTGGCACTTGGGGGCTAATGTGGATTGCTTTTTCACTATTTAAAGTCCCACGGATCAATACAAGTTTTAATCTTGGCACTTGGGGGCTAATGTGTGTTTGATCTATAGCATACGTGCAGAAAGCTCATAAGATATAATATGGAGTATAAAAGTCCCGGTTTGCCTTTACAAAGGTAAACCGGCCCTTGGGGGCTACAATACAAGGAGTGGACAGAATAAAGATGGTGTTTTGCAAATTACCTCATAGAGCTCCTTCATCAGATTTACCAAACCGGCTTCATAATCCCGGCTGGTGTAAAGCCGGTTCAAGAATCCGGAGTGAAGGTCTTGAGCAGAAAGATCAACATAGGCTGACAAATCAGTTTTCCCCTTCCCTTTGCTCATGGCAGCAAAATCGTCCTTGGCAGTATGCTTTGATAAAGCAACCGGATTTCCAAGGGCGGTATAGGCAGTACCAGTGACAACAACATCATCGTCATCCTTGGCTGTGCACGACAGATTGACTTTCTCTTTGGCTGGGCTTGGCGGTTTGAAAACAGGGCTTGGCGTATTGGCAGCAGGGCTTGGTGGATTGGCAGTTGAGCCCAGCGGATTGGCATCTGGCGGATTGGCATCAGCAGCTCGATCTTGTGGAGTGGATTCATCCATGACATGGTCAGTATCTTCATCAGCATTCTCTGGGGTCTTCTCCAGTTCAAGGTCGTCATAAGGACCGCTGGTCTTGGCTTTCTTGCTCAATCGAGCCTTAGCACTGCAACATCAAGATAAAGATCTGTATGTTAAAGCGATGCATGAAGGAGCAGGTTAAAAAGCAATATACTCACTGTCATGGAATAGTCACGTCAGATGTCCTCGTGAAAGGACTTAGTTGTGGAGCCATCGCAACTAGGAATCTTGAAGGGGTTAAATCGGGACAAGGGACACGAGAGAGTTTATACTAGTTCGGCCCCTTACGGTGAAGGTAAGGCCTACGTCTAGTTGGGTTTGGTATTGATGTATCGATGACCAGGGAGCGAGATACGCTATGTCCGGCTCTCGATGAGTTATTTCTTGACCTAAGCCGCCAGCAGGTCGTCCCCTTATATACACGGGTTGACGTCATGTGGCCTACAGAGTCCCGGCCGGCTTATAAACAGTGTCTGGCTCGGTGACTAGTTAAATCTACCTTATGTTACAAGTCATGCCATCATGGCGGTTTACTACAACGGGCCTTAAGCCGCCTGTGGGCCTTAAGCCCTTTATTGAATCGCCATCTTCATGCTTGGTCTTGGGCTTCCTCTGATGAGTCCTCTTTGTGTAACCCGGCCCCTCCTGGGCGGCTTACACAAATAGTTATATCCCCAACATTAGGCCCCAGATTGATTTGAACCTGTTCATGTTAATCTTAAAAATATATTTCTAAAGAATAAACCTTCAATCTTCTGACTATACAGAGGGCTTTCTTTAACCCGCCGTGACGTCATCTTATGGATCCATCTTAACCCGGCGTGACGTCATCCTTTCTTTAATTCATTTTCTATTCCATCGTATCCTTCAACGGATCTCTTCTTTTATTGATTGTTCGGAAAATCGAGGTGTCGGGGCCGCTGGATAGTAATTCTTATCTCCTCGTTTCCCGCGCCGCTCAGTTATCTTCTCCCTATAAATAACCGTGACTTAGGTCTTTCATTTTCCTCCCTCTAGTCGTCTTCTTCCTCTCCTCTCTGCCACTCAAGCTCCGCCACCGCCGCCATCGACCCCCTCGTCTTCATTGACTCAGGCCGCTGCATCAACCTGACTCTGACCAGAAAATGACGGTGAACCTCCACAGCTCGTCCTCATCCATGAGTTCCTCTCCTCCCCTTTCTTAGATCTGCATTGGAACTCCGCTGAGTTCGTCGGCGTTCATCACTGCCCGACGCAAACCCTCGCTAGTTTTCGCCTCCAATGCCCCGTTTAGATCGTAAAACTATGTAGAACTGCTGCAGTAGTTGTTTGTATTGATCTTGCATAGAAATAGATCTCATTTTTCTCGTTTAGAAACCCTTTTCAAGTGTATGAACTTCTCTGCCCTGTTTTTAGGTCTAGAAAATTCTTCTTTCAGAGCAATAATTTGATCCAGAATAATAGCTGTCGTCTGTGAAACTTGTTTCTATCACCCGGAAAACTTCTTCTAGAAAATGCACTTTAAACACCACTGTCCAGGTGTCCGGTTTAAATAAGTGATACTGAACTGTAAGCCTTGCCTTCTTCTCATGATCTTTAAGGATTCTTGAATTGCTGTTGACACTGGTAGCGGCTTTAAATATTATTGCACAATCACCCTTATATCATTAGGCCCATTTCTTAAGCCGCCACTTTAAATAATTTAGATATTTCTCCCGGGTTAAAGTTGAACCGGAGCTTTCTTATTTTGTCGTAGGCCAACTGTTGTCATGGCTCCTAAGGCAGCCAAAACCCCTGTGACTTGCAACTGGGTTCCATCCACAGTGACCAAAAGAAAACTTGCCGAGTTCGTGAAGTCTGGCCATCTGCCAAAGAAAGAGGTCATGTCTTATCGTGCCCCTCACCCATCTGAAGAGATACCTCAACCTAAATATGGGGAGGTAATAGTGTTCACGGATCACATGAACCGGGGATTTGCCCCTACCGGCTCAAAATTCTTCAGGGAAGTTCTGAATTTCTTCGACCTTAGACCTCAAGACATTGGACCCAATTCCATGTCAAATCTTTGCAACTTTCAAGTCTTTTGCGAGGTGTACCTGGGAGAGGAGCCAAGTTTACTTTTGTTCAGAGAACTTTTTTATTTGAACCGGCAGAATGAACTTGCCAACGGGCCTAGCATTGAACTTGGTGGCATCTCAATCCAGCGGCGGAGAGAATGTCTTTTTCCTTATGCTCAGCTGCCAAGTCACCCGAAGGATTGGAACCAAACGTGGTTCTATTGTCAAGACACGTCACCAGCTGATGAGAGCCCTCTGCCCGGCTTTCGCGCCCTGTGCCTTGAATCCAACCATCATCTGGCGGACAAGTTGACTCCTGTTGAGCGCCTGCCTCTTAATCCCACCATTAAGAAGATCAAAGCCCTTTTAGGCAATGGGTTAAGTGGCATCGATTTGGTCCGGGTCTGGGTCACCTGGCGGATATTACCATTAAGCCGCCGCTCCGACTTAATGTGTACTTACACAGGCGAGAAAGAGGACCCAATGCGTCATAGTCCTGATGACTTACCAGATGATGTGGTAGATGCTATAGTCCAGTCACTATCGAAGGAGGGCACTATAACTGGTAATGCCATCGGCTTACTTCCCTTCTGCAAGAAGAACCCGGCCCCTGCTGTAAGTTACCAATCTTCATAAATACTCTTTAATATGTTACCTTTCTTGTACTTATGATTCTTTATCTTTTTCCACAGGCCGGTGATAATTTCTGGAAGGTCAAGTATGACCATGAGGCTGCCAAACAAGCCAGGGCGGCCAAGAAGACTGAAAGGAAAGCCGCCAGGACAGGCACCTCAAAGAAGAAGAAACCCAGCGCCTCCGACATCCTTAAATTGGATGACTCTTCTTCGGATGAGGAAGAGGTAATATTTTGATTTTCTTAGCTCCTTTGTCGTTATTTTACTGACATTCTATCCTTTCAGGAGGACACAGGGAACAGTCAAGCAATTGACGAAGAGGTAACTATATTCTCCTCCGACTCAGAGCCTTTGCCAAAGCAAAAAATCCGAAGGGTGACCCGAAAAGTAAGATTTTCACGTCCTCTAGCTTACCAAGATCCTCAATTTCTTTTGAAGCAACAACAGCTTGAGAACCGGAGGCAGACTCGGGCCAACCAAGACACAGAACTCTCCTCCGGCTTACCCGATGTAACCAGGAAGCGTCGGACCGAGGTTATCTCCGATTTACATTCCGCTTTACCTTTGGCGGGTTTAATTCGCCAACCTCTCAACTCAACTGACTCCAATTATCAGGATAACTCTCCTTCCTCTAACGAGTCGATGCGATCAAACATGCCGGCTTTCAAAATAGATCCCGGGTAATATGACCTTTCTTACTTTAAATTTTTCCATACTTATACTTTGATGCTTATCCTTCCCCTTTGATTGACAGCCTGCAAGTGAAACCCAGCAAGAGGGCAAAGAAGAACAAACCATCCCGAGACCCGGTGGTCACTGAACCGGCGCTTGACTCATCCATTCCTGACAGCTCCACTCATCAGCCACCACCTGAACCGGCTTTTGACATTCCGGTGCCAACCTATGACCCGCCTGCAGAAGATGTTATCCACAATTATGATAACCTGGAGGTTCCTAGTCTGGTCAAGACGACTGACCCGGAAGTTGAAATTGTGAAGAGTCAATAGGTTGAACTGGGTCGGCCTACTGTTCTTGCCCAATGCACTGCCAAGGAGGAGTTTGCTCAACGTCGGAAAGCCAAACAGGACATCACTGATTATGCTCACCTAAGTATTGGTGATATAGTCTCGGGCTATCTGAACCAAGTACACAATAGTCATGACCTGGAAATTGACATGGTGAAGCAAATACAGCACAAATCTGAGGTATAATTTATGCTTTTTTCCTGAACCTTACTTACTGTACCAGCCCCCAAGTCTATTGCTTATGAATGAATATATTGTAGACTTAAAAATCTACTTACTGTTAGTTTGTCCGGTTTAAAGTGAATACATTTAACCCGGTGATAGCATGAGACTTTGAATTTGTATTACACATTAGCCCCCAAGGTCAAGTATCTTTACTTGTAAAGTGTTTGAGACTTAATATGTATGACTCGATAGGATAGGTTAAAAAATTCTTTAAGCATACATTAGCCCCCAAGTGCCAAGTATCTTTACTTGTAAAGTGTTTGGGACTTGAATGTTATCTTACCATGATTCTTACCATAACCTGATGTCAATGCAGGCCACCATAAGTCAATTTGAGTCAGAGATTGCTGATCTGAAGAGCCAGTTGAAAACCCAAGAGCTCGAAACTCAGAAAGCCAACTCCAAGTTTGAATTCGGTGTCTCTGAACAAGAGAAACTGAAGAAAATTTTTGAATCGGAGAAGAAAACTTGGGTTGATGAGAGGGCTTCACTGGTGACTCGGGCCGAAACAGCAGAAGCATCTCTTGCCGAGGCAACAACCGAGTTGTCCGACTTAAAACGGCAGATATCCCAAATGGTCTCAACCATCTTCAATAAATCACTCTAGAAAACCTTAAATATTGTAATCTTCCAAGGAGTATTATAATAGTAACCTCCGGCTTACTGTTGTACCTATGAACATACAGGCCCCAAGAGTACCAATCTGAAGGAAAATATGTTGATCAAACTTAAGGCGGTGTACACCTTAGTGGAGTAGCTGTACTCCGGGTCACAACATGCTTTGGCCATTGTGGCCTTATCAAATACCACTCCTCGCCTTCTACAAGATGTGTTGAGGCATCTTTCGGTGCTACCTCAACAAATTCAGGATTTAAGGCGGGCATCTGCGAGAGCCGGAGCCGTGGCCGCATTAAGTCGGGCAAGAACATGGGTGCGAACTTGACCTTGCTGATCTCTCTCTTGGATATCAAGCTGAAGGAGGGCAGCCCGCCTTTGGCGACCAAGACTTCTCTGCCTGTGTCAAAGTCATATGTACCCTGGCGACTCTCATTGGGAACGATACTGATCTTACGAAGTATTCGCCGGGATATGATAGCGAGAACCGGAGAATCCCAAACGTCCCATATGACCAAGTCAGCCTGATCCCTCCAACGCGTAAGCATACCTTTGCCCCTGAAGTGGACCCGGTCGGTTTAATAAATGATGAGGCTGAATTTGAAGCCTTGAGCGGCATTGACTGGGCCTCGTCCACCTTCCAGGACAAAACAGCCGAAGGAGAGGCGGAGAAGGATAACCCGGAGTCGTCAAGCCAGCCGGAGGAATGAGCCGCCAGGCATGTTATAACTTTTGCAAAAACAATGCTTCACTTGTTTAGGCTCGGGGAGTCTTGTAATAGGATAGAGAAAACTTCTTAATGCCTGTCATTCTTTATGGTGCTGATTACTTTTGTAAGCCACCATCACTATATTCCTCTGGCTTATGTTAACCATGAATTTCCTTGATATTACTTTGCTTTATCCTGCACATAAAAACAGGCAAAGTTTTCTGGGCGGTTCACTGCCCCAGGGGTGTATAGAGTATTAATCACCCAGAACATGATCCAAAGACCTCATATATAGGCCGATTTAGGATTATTTAAAACATAATCATAACTGCATACCTGTGACCCTTTTTGATAGTCTTTTCGGCCCATTGGATACTTTACCTGGCATTTTTAGAACCTGGGGTAATCAATAGTAAACCGGAAGAATCAAGAACCATCTCCTCAAGAAGGTTTCAGTGATAGTTAAAGTAACTATACTTATAAGCAATGTTCACAGGCTCCTGATTCGAATACAATCAGAGAACCGTCCCAAAGGGGTTAAGATAAGATTCGGATACGATCATATAGCCCCCAGTGGTTTTGGCGATGCCGATCAAGTGGGTATCGACAGCTATGTTCTCTTTGGTCCGAATACGACCTATGTTTGAACAGGAAGCCCCCAAGTGAACATAAGAGTTTTTTAATGACGTTGATTCGAATATGATCCACGTCAGACCCAAAGGGGTTAAGTTGTGATTCAAATATGATCAAGAAGCCCCCAAGTGGGTTTGGCAGTATGCCGATCAAGTGGGTATCGACAGCTATGTTCTCTTTGGTTCGAATACGACCTATGTTTGAATAGGAAGCCCCCAAATGACCATGGCCAGATTCATATATGATCATAAGCAAGACCAAAGAGAAAGCCAGATTCAGATATGATCCGTCCCCTGTTGGTAGTGTCCATCACCTGATAAAGAAGACATAAAACATTCTTTATGGAAAAAAGGACAGAGGTCCTGCTTTATTGCTTTATATAATATGTACATCGTCAAAAGTATATACATCTTAAGAACTTGTGACTTAAGTATAGTAAAGCCGGAGATGAGCTATATTCCACGGTCGGCGGGTCTCCTCCTCCGACTTAAGTGAGTCCTTGTGATCTCGAATATCGATGAGATAATATGACCCATTGTGCAGATTCTTGCTGACCACAAAGGGCCCTTCCCAAGGCGGGGATAGCTTGTGCATGTTTGACTGATCCTGGATGAGCTGGAGCACCAAGTCGCCTTCCTGAAAGGTTCTACTCTTAACCCGGCGGCTGTGATAGCGGCGCAGGTCTTGCTGGTAAATTGCCGAGCGGGCTATTGCCAAGTCTCGCTCCTCATCCAACAAGTCAAGTGCATCCTGACGAGCCTTTTCGTTATCCGCCTCAACGTAAGCCGCCACATGGGGTGAGTCGTGCCGGATGTCACTTGGCAGGACTGCCTCTGCTCCATAGACCATGAAGAAAGGTTCGTATCCCGTAGATCTGTTAGGCGTAGTGTTGATTCTCCATAGCACGGAAGGTAACTCCTCCACCCAACAACCCGGAGTCCGCCGTAAGGGGACTAAGAGCCGGGGCTTGATACCTTTCAGGATCTCTTGATTAGCTCTTTCTGCTTGACCATTGGATTGAGGATGAGCAACAGCCGAAACATCAAGCCGGATATGTTCTGTTTGACTGAACTCTTCCATGGCACCCTTGGAGAGATTAGTCCCATTATCAGTTATGATACTATGTGGGAAACCAAAACGAAAGATCACCTTTTTCATGAACTGAATCGTCATGGCTGCATCACACTTACTGACCGGCTCTGCCTCAACCCACTTTGTAAACTTGTCTACTGCCACCAGCAGATGTGTCTTTTTATCTTTAGACCTTTTGAAAGGTCCAACCATGTCAAGCCCCCAGACTGCAAACGGCCAAGTGATCGGGATCATCCTCAATTCTTGAGCCGACACATGAGCTCGTCGTGAGAACTTTTGGCAACCATCACATTTACTGACCAGATTCTCCGCATCAGCATGAGCCGTCAGCCAATAGAAACCATGACAGAAAGCTTTGGCTACGAGAGATTTTGATCCGGCATGATGGCCACAATCCCCTTCATGGATCTCACGAAGTATTTCTTGGCCTTCTGTAGGGGACACACAGTGTTAAAACGCCCCCGTGACACTTAGGTGATGTAAGTCGCCGTTGACAATCGTCATGGATTTGGAGCGCCTGATGATTTGTCTCGCCAAGGTCTCATCCTCAGGCAACTCACCCCGGGTCATATAAGCCAAGTAGGGTACTATCCAATCCGGGATAACGTGAAGAGCCGCCACCAGCTGTGCCTCCGGTCTGCAATCGCTACCTCCTCCTCGAAGAGGCACTTTGTGGAAGGGTTATGCAAAACATCAAGAAAGGTGTTGGGCGGCACCGGCTTACGTTGGGATCCCAGCCGGCTTAAAGCATCAGCCGCCTCATTCTTCCTTCGATCGATGTGCTCCACTTGATAACCCGTGAAGTGACCAGCCACAGCATCTACTTCACGACGATAAGCCGCCATAAGGGGGTCCATGGAATCCCACTTGCCTGACACTTGTTGAGCCACAAGATCTGAGTCGCCCAAGCATCTTACCTGGCTTAAGTTCATCTCCTTAGCCATCCGGAGATCATGGAGTAAGGCCTCATACTCAGCTGCATTGTTAGTACATGGAAACATAAGCCGGAGTACATAACAAAAAATTTCACCACGAGGGGAAGTCAACACCACTCCAACCCCCGAGCCTTCTAGCTGCCTGGACCCATCAAAGTGAATCGTCCAATATGTGTTCTCCAGCTTCTCCTCAGGGGCCTGTAACTCTGTCCAATCATTGATAAAGTCCACCAAGTCCTGAGACTTAATAGCAGTACGTGGCTACTTCAGATCATGAGGCCCAAGCTCAATGGCCCACTTGGCGACTCGTCCTGTGGCTTCCCTATTCTAGATGATGTCTCCCAAAGGGGCAGAACTTACCACAGTTATAGGGTGGCTTTGAAAGTACTACTTCAACTTTCGGTTGGCCATTAACACCCCGTAAACAAGCTTCTGCCAATGTGGATACCTTTGCTTAGATTCAATGAGTACCTCACTGATGTAGTAAACCGGCCGTTGAACCGGATGCTCCTTGCCAGCTTCCTTACGCTCCACCACGATGGCAACGCTGACGGCTCGTGAATTGGCAGCCACATATAACAGCAAAGGCTCTTTATCAATTGGAGCCGCGAGAACCGGCGGTTTCGACAATTGTCTCTTCAAGTCTTCAAAAGCAGCATCAGCGGCCTCACTCCAGACAAAAGTGTCAGTTTTCTTCATCATCTGATACAATGGGAGGGCCTTCTCACCTAGCCGACTTATGAACCGACATAAGGCGGCAACATGACCCGCCAGTCACTGAACATCATTGATGCACGCCGGCTTAGCCAGAGAGGTAATCGCCTTAATCTTCTCCGGATTAGCTTCAATGTCTCTGTTGAACACAAGAAAGCCCAAGAGCTTGCCCGCAGGAACGCCAAACACACACTTAGCCGGGTTAAGCATCATCTTGTAAACCCGGAGATTATCAAAGGTCTCTTTCAAGTCAGAAATCAAGGTTTCCTTTTCTCTGGACTTCACCACAATGTCATCCACGTAAGCATGAACATTACGCCCAATTTGATCGTGCAAACAGTTCTGCACACACCGTTGCTAAGTCGCCTGGGCACTTTTGAGTCCAAATGGCATAGATACATAGCAGAAGGCTCCAAACGGAGTGATGAAAGCCGTCTTCTCCTGGTCCTTAACTGCCATTTTGATCAGATGATAACCAGAGTAAGCATCCAAAAAACTCAAACGTTCACAACCCGCCGTAGCATCAATGATTTGATCAATACGGGGAAGAGCAAAGGGATCAGCCGAACAAGCCTTGTTTAAGTCCGTGTAGTCCACACACATCCGCCAGGTGCCGTTCTTCTTGAGGACAAGCACCGGGTCAGCCAACCACTCCGGGTGAAAAACTTCAATGATAAACCCGGCAGCCAAGAGCCGAGCGACTTCCTCTCCAATAGCTTTCCGTCTTTTTCCGTTAAAACGCTGCAGAAACTGCCTGACCGGCTTATACTTCGGATCAATATTGAGAGTGTGCTCAGCGAGTTCCCTTGGTACACCCGGCATGTCAGAAGGTTTCCATGCAAAGATGTCCCGGTTCTCATGGATGAACTCGGTGAGCGCGCTTTCCTATTTGGGATCCAAATTGATGCTGATGCTGAACTGCTTAGAAGGGTCACTCGGGGTAAAGTCAACGAGCTTTGTCTCAGCTGCCGATTTAAACTTCAGCGACGGTCATGCTCTGTAGTTGGCTTCTTCAGGGATGTCATATCCGCCAGGTCAACATTATCTTGATAAAATTTGAGCTCTTCTGCTGCGCAAGCTGACTCAGCATAAGCCGCGTGGCCTTCTTCACACACCAGTGCTACCTTCCAACTGCCATGTACAGTGATGATGCCCTTGTGACCCGGCATCTTGAGCTGCAAATAAACATAACATGGTCGGGCCATAAACTTAGCATAAGCCGGCCGCCCAAATAGAGCATGGTATGGGCTCCTGATTTTGACCACCTCAAACGTCAACTTCTCAGCTCTGGAGTCATATTCGTCTCCAAAGGCTACCTCCAGCTCAATTTTGCCAACTGGGTAAGCCGACTTACCAGGGACTACTCCATGGAAAACAGTGTTGGATGTTCTCAGATTTTTATCAGTTAATCCCATGCGTTGAAAGGTCTCATAATAGAGGATATTGATGCTACTACCCCCGTCCATGAGCACCTTAGTGAACTTATACCTCCAACCCGAGGTGCCACCACCAAGGCCAATCGACCGGGTTATCGACCGCGGAGGATGATCTTCCTGCTCCATATGATGGGCTGCTCGACCACCTCAAATAACGAGGGATTGCCGGCTCAACAGAATTGACGGCCCTCTTATGAACCTTTAGGTCACGTTTGCATAAGCTAGTGGTGAATACATGATACTGCCCCCCCATTCAATTGCTTCGGGTTGCTCTGATAACCCGACTACTGCTGCTGCTGCTCTCCTTGACCAGACTGCTATTGGTTATAGCCTCCTCCTTGACGTCCCTGAAAGGCAGACCCTAAGCCGCCACCTGGGCCATGGAAACCGCCAGCTCTTGAACCACCACCAGACACATTATGTCCATCATAGGTGTTGGAATTCTTAAACGCCTTCATGATCGCGCAATCCTTCCACAGGTGCATGGCAGGCCGCTCCCTGGTGTCGTGTCTCGGGCAGGGCTCATTGAGTAGTTGTTCAAGAGATGGGCCTGACCCACCGGATCGAGGCGGTTTGCCCTTACGTCTCTGATTGTTACCTTGCGCATTGGCATTGGCCACAAACTCTGGGTTACCGTCCACCTTACGCTTATTGCCGTTTTGATTCCCCGGGATATGATGTTGACCCTTTCCATTGTCGTTCCCTCTTCCCTTCCTTGTCTTCTCATCGTCAGACGCGAGATCCTTGGTACTATCAGAATCAGCATATTTAACTAAAGCCGCCATCAACGTGCCCATATCCTTGAAGTCACGTTTAAGACGCCCCAGCTTCTGCCTCAGCGGCTCAAAGCTACAATTCTTCTCCAACATGAGGACTGCAGAGCCGGCATCCATATTGTCGGATGAATGAATTATCTCCTTGACCCGACGCACCCAATGGGTGGTGGATTCGCCCTCTCCCTGCTTACAATTCGTCAAGTCCACAATCGACATAGATTGCTTACAGGTGTCCTTGAAGTTCTGGATGAACCGGGCCTTTAGCTCTTCCCATGAGCTAATGGAATTGGGTGGCAAACCCTTTAACCAAGACCGGGCTGTTCCATCTAGCATCATGGTGAAATACTTAGCCATCGCCGCATCACTGACTTCCAACAGCTCCATGGCCATCTCATAACTCTCCATCCATGCCCCGGGCTGTAAGTCGGCCGTGTAATTTGGTATCTTTCGAGGTCCCTTGAAGTCCTTAGGCAGACGTACATTGCGCAGAGCCGGTACCAAACAAGGAACACCATCGGTTCTAGTGGCTACTCCCGCCTCAGCGAAGTCGTTGGATACTCGGGATGTCACGATAAGCATTGCTGAGCCGCTCGTTCGTTCTCCTGACGTATTCGGTCTTACACCGGGTGATAGCCACCGGGCTGGTTATGGCGTTGGGCATTGCTTGACAAAGCTTTAGACTCCATGTGCCTGCCGTAACTCGGGCTCCGGTTCTGGCGAGGCGGTGCTAACCAAGGCGGGGGAGTTGAGTGAATTCTATCCCGGCTGTAAGAATAGGTCTCCTACTGAGCTAAGGCTGTCTGAAGAAGTTCTATGACTCTCTGGGTCTCCACTGTCGCCGGGTTATCACCGTCCATGGGAAGACCCGCCAAACGCGTTGAAGCTGCAATTAAGTTCTCCATGGGGTTGGAAAAGTGACCCGGGGGAATTGGCACATAACGCGACGGTGGCATGCTCACGTGAGGTGGTACTGTCTCCCGAGGCTGAGTCGGCCCTCCTGTTCCGGCTGTCATAAGCTGATTGGCTTCTGGTGGGTTACTTGGGCCGGCTCCTGGTGTCGCAAAAAGAACCCCGAGGGTCGTAATTCGGAGGCAAACGGGACTGAGTTTTCTGATGTCTCCTCCTCATTACCTCATTGGATGCATTTAGGCTCATCGTGAGCTGGTAAGCTTCTGACTGCAAGCGATGTGCCCAGGCGTCGAGAGCCGCCCGCTCTGCAGCTAGTTTAGTGTCCTCAGCTGCCAAGGCCTCCTTGGCCTGAGCTATCTCCTCACGCACCTGTGCCACCGCTGCGTCATGCTCATCTTTGTCTGCAGGGATAACCGTGGCAGTTAACAGGGCCGTGAGCTTATCCATGAGGTCTATTAACACCTGAGCCGGTGGCCGCACGGGGCCGCCTGCCCCGGCTGCTCCTAACCCGGACGTTACCGCTGCGGCAGCTGTAGAGTTTGAGCCGGGCTGTGTCCCAGCCATGAAAACTCTGGTCCATCTTGGCGGCTCAAAGGGGTCCGGAATACTGATGCCATCGGAATAGCCCTCGAGCATGTCGTCTTGCACTTGGTACAACGAATCTGTCGAACCGGCAGACGAGTCACCGTCTGAAAGGACGGCCGTCTCACCTCTATCTTCAAATCCTTCAGGAAGTTCCTCTCCGTGGATGCAGCCCACGAAGGCACGCCTCATGACCGGTTGAGCCCGGGTCTTCCTCGCGCACTGAGCCGTCTCGACGAGGTCGGAGCAGTTGTCCGGCTCAGGGCCCGGCAAACTGATTCGGCCGATGAAGACATGGATTCCGTCGAAGGGGACCCGGTATCCATACTCAATTGAGCCGGCGTCGGGACCCCAACCTTCGTCGTCGATGTAGATCTTGCCGCGACGACTCTTGGTCATCCGGCCCACTACGTATCCCTTGAGCCCTTCGAAGTTGCCCTTCAAGAACTCAAATCCACCGTGCGCTGGCCCCACGGTGGGCGCCAACTGTCGTGGAATAGTCACGTCAGATGTCCTCATGAAAGGACTTAGTTGTGGAGCCATCGCAACTAGGAAGCTTGAAGGGGTTAAATCGGGACAAGGGACACGAGAGAGTTTATACTAGTTCGGCCCCTTACGGTGAAGGTAAGGCCTACATCTAGTTGGGTTTGGTATTGATGTTTCAATGACCAGGGAGTGAGCGCTATGTCCGGCTCTCAATGAGTTGTTTCTTGCCCTAAGCCGCCAGCAGGTCGTCCCCTTATATACACGAGTTGACGTCCTGTGGCCTACATAGTCTCAGCCGGCTTATAAACAGTGTCCGGCTTGGTGACTAGTTAAATCTACCTTATGTTACAAGTCATGCCATCATGGCGGTTTACTACAACAGGCCTTAAGCCGCCTGTGGGCCTTAAGCCCTTTATTGAATCGCCATCTTCATTCTTGGTCTTGGGCTTCCTCTAATGAGTCCTCTTTGTGTAACCCGGCCCCTCCTGGGCGGCTTACACAAATAGTTATATCCCCAACACTTACCCAGCGACGGTCTTGAGGGGAGGTAGCTGTGTGGTTGATGAACCGCCAGACGAGTTAGAAGACGCCTGATAATTCGGATCAGACGAATTAAGTGGGAATTGGAAGAAACCCGTCAAAGGATAACGTTTTCCAGGAGAGCAAGTAACCTCTGGATGACGCTTCCGGATTGGAGTATCCGGTAAACCGGAAGAAGTGACTTGCTGGCCACTATGTCGAGTTGTGTGGCGTTCTTCAGGTTGCTGTTTCTTTAAAGAAAATTTTTGATCCAAATAAGCAAGAGGGTGAGAGCGTTTCACTTTCTGAACTGCACGGCGAAATCTTTGAACTGGCACAAGATTTGAACCGGGGGAAAGAGAGATTACCTCAACATGGTCCGCACGGCTGACCTCCGCATCATCATGATGATAATCATTGTTAATAAGATGGATGAAAAAGGAGCCAAGGGAGTCAAGTTCTACCTCTTGATCCGACTCTTCAGCATCTTCGGGTGGGTCAGCAGCTTCGCCGGTCTTCTTCTTTGATTTCTTGACAGCCTTGCTCTTAGCACGAGGAGCTCTGACTGTCTTCTTGGAAGGTTTCTTCTTCCAAAAATTGATGTTGGTCTGCAAATGTTAAAACAAAGGATTGTTAGAACAAGTTTTAAAGCAGAGGCAGATCAAGAAAATACAAGTTCAAAAACTTACTGTTGGCGGTTTGTTGGCGGTGTAAAAAGGAGCTAGCCCGGTTTGACTGCGTATGGCGAGGGGTTCGTCTAACATCTTCTTCACTGATTCGGTGACTTCATCATCAGTCATCTCTATCTCATTGAACCGTTGAGGATCATTGGAGATGCCGGTATACTCACACATTAATCCAGAGCGGCGACTTAGAGGCAGGATGTGCCATTGAACCCAGCAACGAACAAGATCAACGACAGTTAATCCCTTGGCCATGAGAGCCCGGAGCTTGGCGAGTTGAGGAGCATAAGTTTGTCTCTCTCTGGCGGTTAAATGCTTAGGTAATGGGTGGCCATTGCTAAGCCGATGAGGGCGGTAACCCGGTAGGGGATTCTCTTCAGCAGGGGTTGTGTTCTGACAGTAAAACCAAGTTTGGTTCCAGTCTTTCGGATGACTATGGTGGGATGCATGTGGGAAATCAACCTCCTTCCTTTTCTGGATTGATACCCCGCCAAGTTCAGTGTTAGGGCCCTCCGAAAACTCGGTTCGGCGGTTCAAGTGGAAGAAGTCCCGGAACAGCTCGACAGATGGTTCCTCTTGAAGGTACACTTCACAAAACACTTGAAAGTTGCATATATTTGATACAGAATTTGGGCCAATGTCTTGCGGATGGAGTCGAAGGCTTGCAAGGACATCCCGGAAAAAATTTGATCCGGGAGGGCTGAAGCCCCGGTCTAAGTGCTGCATAAAAACAATAACTTCGCCATCCTGAGGCTCAGGAGGGCACTCAGGGCCCGGAACACGCCAGTGAAGAACATTCTTCAAGGCTAAAGCGCCGGTTGTGACATAGCCATTGATCTGAGTTTCTGTAATCCGGGATGGAACCCAGTTACAGGCGGCTAATTGCTTGGTCATCTTGGACAGAAAACTGTAAAGGTAAAAAGAAAGTCGGTTTACGATTAACGGTTTAAAGGAGCATTTACTGATGTTAAACCGGAAGATTTTATCAGGGGCATATGTGCGAGATAAACCGAAAACTGCTATTCAAATCAAATGTGGCAGTTTAAGCAAGGGCTAATGGTAAGTGGCGGATTACTGACTGCTAAAGGTTTAAACCACCCTTTGACGGAGGAGACAGATGAAAAATTTGCTAAAGTGTTGACAGAAATAGGTTCCACACAATGACCAAATTTATTTGGATCTACCACGCTTCGGTAAAGAAAAATTACTGCGACTTATAAATGGCGTTAAGCGGGATAAGGAAGGTTGTATGCTCTACAGAAGAAAAGGAAGATCTAATAGTATTTAAAATGGAAGCGGAGTAACTACCGCACAAGATCTACATAGTTATTGGATCAAAATAACCACGACAGAAGGAAAAGCGAAGAGTTGAGGAGGAAGAATGAAGAACTGTACAGATGAACGCATGAACCCTAGCATAGATCTAACAATGCAGGAAGGAGGAAACAAACAGGTGCAGATCTACTGTGGAAGGAAGCGGCGAGCTCTGGTCCGTTTCAGGTTGATGCAGCGGCCTGTGTTGATGAAGCTCTCAAGGGTCGCGGACGGCAGCGGAGCTTCAGAGCTTCGGCGTCGCGAGGAAGAAGAAGGCACAAAAGGGGGAAAAGAGAAAAGGGCCCTCGGGCTTTATTTATAGAGGAAAGGATAAATGGCAGGCGCGAGAACCTAGGAGCCTGAAGCAGCAGAGTGGGCGCGCCTGTCGCCTCGATTTTTGGGACGACCATTAATGAGGGGAATCTTTTTAATATTTTTATACAGAGATGATGTCATGATGGACCGTTGCTGTGTTCAGAAGATGATGTCATGGCGGTTTAACAAAATTTACAGGAGAAGACAATATGGCGGTTTACAGAAATACAAGAGGACATTTACAAGATATCTTTGAAGTATTGAAGATTGACATGAACAGGTTCAAATCAATCTGGGGCCTAATGTTGGGGATATAGCTACTGAGTGTAAACCGGCCAGGAGGGCCCGCTTCACCCTCGACTATGCTGAAGCCCATGGAGATCCAGAATATGGCGCTTTACTAAATGAAGCTTAGAGGCCCGAAGCCCAAAGGCGGATTAGGGCCCATAGTGGTAAACCGCCATCACTATGTAACTTGTAATATAAGTTAGGAAAGGAGAGACCGAGCCGAACACTTTGTATGAGTCGGCTTCGGGGCTTTGTAGACCGGCCGGGCGTCAACCTGTGTATATAAAGGGACGACCTGGCGGCGGTTCAAGGACAAGAAACAACAACTCGAGACTCAGGCAAGCGTATTTGCTCCCTGGTCATCGAAACTCAATCAATCCCATCACAACTAGACGTAGGCTTTTACCTTCATCGAAGGGGCCGAACTAGTATAAAACTCCCGTGTCCCTTGTCCGGTTTAACCCCTTCAAGCTAACCCGTTGCGATGGCTCCACGACTAAGTCCTTTCATGAGGACATCTGACGTGTTAATTCCACGACAAAGCGGCAGGCTAAAAATGGTTCAAATAATGACCGGGCAGTGGCGTGATGTCACGCTACAAAAAGTTGTCAGCGGATTGGACTCATGAAATATTATACTCTCTACGGTTGTGTGTGGTACTTGTTTTGCAGAGCTGGACACGTTTTCTATTGTTGGAAGGCTATGTTGCAATATCCGGAGAAGGAACTCGCCAGTACGATCTCGTGGTAGATCAACTCTTGTAATACTCATACTCATCAAGATCAATCAAGCAGGAAGTAGGGTATTACCTCCATAGAGAGCGCCCGAACCTGGGTAAACATTGTGTCCCCCACCTCCTGTTACCATTAGCCTTAGACACACAGTTCGGGACCCCCTACCCGAGATCCGTCGGTTTTGACACCGACATTGGTGCTTTCATTGAGATTCCCGCCGCGTCGTCACCAGAAGGCTTGATGGCTCCATCAATCATCTACAACAACACAGTCCACGGGGGATCTTCCTCCCCGGACAGATCTTCGTATTTGGTGGCTTCGCACTGCGGGCCAACTCGCTTGGCCATCTAGAGCAGATCGATAGCTGGGCCCCTGGCCATCAGGTCAGATTTGGAAGCCTGAATTTTGTGGCCGATATTCATGGGGATTTGATCTTCGACGGGTTCGAGACCATGACGGTTGTCCCCGGCCACCATGATGAACATGACCTTGATCCGTCATCTGGCCACGCGCAGGAGATAGCGCCTGTGACTGCCCTGGCCTTAGAGCCAGAGCGGACTGCATCGTCCGAAGACGGGAAGCTTAACCCCGCCACGAAGGCCGCAGACTCAGCGGTGCTCGAGCCGCACACAGACCCAACATTGAGCTGAGCTTGTGTCACCGGAACCTCGGAGTCGTCTCCGACCATGGGTTCTGGACCGCGTGCATCCGCGTCCATCAAACCTGATTGGGCGCCGGTCTTGGAGTTCAGCTCCACGGACATCTTCCAGCACTTGCCTTTTGGCAACGGGTTAAGCTCGTTAAAATCCCTCTCCTTATCGGGGGACTGTCGGCCGAACTATGTCTGGCTCGAATGGGAAGTGGTGACGAAGAAATTCGTTCCCCACCCACCACCCACTTTATAGCCACTGTTGACGACTTAACCGACATGCTTGATTACGACTCCGAAGACATCGACAGTATGGACGACGATGCCGGAGAGGAGTAGGAACCACCGCATACAGGGCGTTGGACAGCCACCTCCTCGTACGACATATACATGGTGGATACACCCAAAGAAAACAATAGCGACAATGAAAATCCAGTAGAGGATAAACCTCCTGAGATATAGCCAAAGCGTCGTCGTCAGCAGCGCTGCTCTAAGCCATGCCATAGTAAAAATAGCAACACCCAGAAGAAAACAATACTCCGGACGATGCCGAAGACAATGAAGACCCCGTTGAGCCAACCTCCAAACAGGACGAACGAGAAGATGGGCAAGCTAGCCCTAATGAACAGGACAGAAATGAAGACGCGGAGGATAGTAATTACCTTCCGCTCTCCGAGGACGAGGTGAGCCTCAGCGACGAAGACTTTATCGTGCCTGAGGAGCCCGCCGAGCAGGAGCGCTTTAAGCGCCGGCTAATAGCCACTGCAAGGAGCCTAAAACAGAAGAAGCAGCAGCTTCAAGCTGATCAAGATCTGCTCAACAAAAGATGGACTGATGTCCTATGGCAGCTGAAGAATACGACCTCGAGCGCCCAACCAAAAGCTACACGTAGTGCAAACTGTTATCGCAGTTCGATGATGAGGCGCTGGAGCCCGTCCTACCAAGGTACAATGCGATTGACCGACCACCACGTGGCCGGGACAAATCGGCACCTCGAGCCGAACACCAGCCCACATTACCTCGCCAAACAAACAGAAATACAGCAACTCGGGGATACACACATGACCTGTGGAATGACTTGGAAAATAGAGCAGGTTAGACAAGATCAATCTATGGATCACGGGGGCATGCCCCGATGCGCGACGACGGCCATCCGGCCGAATGTTACAAACATAACCATGTCCGGGCCGGAAGCCGCAGACGAACTCCATCAGAGTTATGTCACGACTTGGCCCGATATAGAGGCGCCGCACACCCCCTTTGCTTCACTGATGAAGTAATGGGACACATTTCCCCGAAGGGTTTAAACCCGTGAACATCAAATCATATGATGGCACAACAGACCCCACGGTATGGATTGAGGACTTTCTTCTCCATATTCATATGGCCCGCAGCGATGATCTTCACGCCATCAAATACCTCCCGCTCAAACTCAAGGGACCAGCTAGATACTGGTTGAACTGTCTGCCCGAAAAATCCATTGGCAGCTGGGAGGACTTGGAGGACGCCTTCCTCGACAATTTCCAAGGCACATATGTCCGACCTCCGGATGCCGATGACCTAAGTCACATAATCCAACAGCCCGAAGAGTCAGCCAGGAAATTCTGGACCAGGTTCCAAACTAAAAAGAACCAGGTCGTCGACTGTCCGGACCCCGAAGCCCTAGCGGCCTTTAAGCATAGCATCCGCGACGAATGGCTGGCCAGACACCTCGGCTAGGAAAAACCAAAATCTATGTCAGCCCTTACGGCACTCATGACCCGCTTCTGTGCGGGCGAAGATAGCTGGCTAGCCCATAGCAACAACAATAGAAGCAAACCTGGCACTTCTGAAGCCAGAAACAACAACGGCAAGCCCCGACGCAATAGACATAAGCGACAAAACAACGATGATAACACCGAAGACACGGCGGCGGTCAACGCCAGATTCAGTGGCTCTAAGTCCGGTCAGCAGAAGAAGCCATTTAAGAGAAATAATCTGGGACCGTCCAGTCTGGACCGCATACTAGATCGACCATGCCAAATCCATGGCACTCCTGCTAAACCAGCCAATCATACCAACATGGAATGTTGGGTCTTCAAACAGGCCGGCAAGTTAAATGTTGAGAATAAGGAGAAAGGGTCGCAAAGCAATGACGATGATGAGGATCCCTGACCACCGAACACAGGGGGACAGAATAAATCCCCCCCCAAGTCAAAACGGTGAACATGATATACGCCACCCATATCCCCAAGAGGGAGCGCAAGCATGCACTCAGGGACGTCTACGCGATGGAGCCAGTCGCCCCAAAGTTCAACCCATGGTCGTCCTGTTCGATCACCTTCGATCTCAGGGACCATCCGACCGGTATCCGTCATGGCGGTTCAGCCGCCCTGGTCCTTGACCCAATCATTGATGGATTCCACCTTACGTGAGTCCTGATGGACGGTGGTAGCAGCCTGAACCTGCTCTATCAGGATACAGTGTGCAAAATGGGTATCAATCCCTCAAGGATCAAGCCCACAAAAACCACCTTCAAGGGTGTCATACCAGGTGTAGAGGCCTACTGTACGGGCTCAATCACACTGGAAGTGGTCTTCGGATCCCCGCATAATTTCTGAAGCGAAGAGTTGATCTTCGATATCGTCCCCTTTCGCAGTGGCTATTATGCCCTGCTCGGACAAACCGCATTCGCTCGATTCAATGCGGTGCCGCACTACGCTTACCTCAAGCTTAAGATGCCCGGACCACGCAGTGTTATAATAGTCAATGGAAACACAGAACACTCCATCCGTACTAAGGAGCACACCGCCGCCCTTGCAGCAGAAGTACAAAGCAGCCTTTTTAGGCAGAACCTCAATTCGGCAGTAAAGCTCCCGGACACCGTCAAGCGAGTCTGAACTACTCTGCAATAGGATAGCCCAGCCCGTCCAAAGCTCGACTAGCAATTCGGCCTCCGTCCCAGTCCCAATCAAGTGGTGACATTTGTGACACGCGTACATAACTACACACTCAAAATACCATGGGCATGGATGGAGGCACAGCTAGACCGTGGTCCATAATGCGGCTTAACCTCCCCTAGATCCGCATACCTTCACTTTTTATTTTTTTATTTCAGGTTTTTCTCTTCTCGAGGCTTTTCTGATAACTCGGACCGATCACGGGACGAATACACCAAGAAGGCAAGGAGCTTTGAAGTACAAGGGAATCCCCAGGTGGTCTGTGCTAATGATCGTTATACCTGTTTTAAATACCCGCACGCAGCTCGCCCTTGGTCATGGCATGTCAAATAGCCTTATTTGCTTAACGCATTACTTGTACAAATACGCCTTGATGTATTAATCAAATTTAAAAGGAAAATAACTTGCGGCTCAATATTTGCGGCGTCAGCTTATTACTTGATTTTTTTTCCTTGTCTTTGTATTTTTTTATCAATTGCACCCGTACACTCTGGTACGCCTTAATTCACCAGGGGCTTCATCATACCCCATAACACGGCAATAAAGTCCGAACACTTTTATAGTATAGTTCGGCACCCCGAACTTATAGCATTATATGCATCGGCTCCGAATCATGTCTTTGGTCAATAGTTGGGTTGCCCGGCTCCTCTACTTACTACCTTACATTCCGCTATATCGACTAGGGTAGTAAAGGGAGAACTACTATGATTGTGTCCCGGTTCTTCCGATGAGCACCTAAGTAGAGAAAGCCGAAAACTGACTGTCATGATGCGGCGAGAGCTGGTCAGCTGTTCGAGAGGTTTCAAATCCTTAGAGATTTTACCCGTGTTATGCGATGAGTCGGTTTTTATCCGATTAGGCGTGTATAGCGCCCCAAGTTCAGACTTCTGAACAACAGGGGCCGCGCCAAAATTTTCATTGTCAAACTCCTTGGCTAAGTGAGGGTGATAAAGCCATATAGTCTGATTGCCTTGTTCGTTGCGCTAAACTCCTCCTTTAAGGACCAAAATTTGGAGTAAAGATTGTTTAGATTTATCCCGAACACCCCCGTACTATCTACATGGGGGCAGAAGCCGACGACTGGCTAACTCTCAGATTTCATAAATGGCCGCACAGGAGGTAAAATTTTAAATAAATAAGTTTTATATTACATAACGATCTTCTTTCATATTATAGGATAGGATAACATGAATGTTTTCATGGGAATATGATATCCTTGGCACATTGCTCCGCCACAAGGCGGGATCCCTCCAGGACACTGTCAAAATACAGTTGGGGTCGGCGGTGCTCCTTCCCCTCGGGCGGCCCCTCGGTCATCAGCTTCGTGACGTCCATCTTCGCCCAATGCATCTTAGCGCGGGCAAAGGCCATTCGCGCGCCTTCGATACAGACCAACCGCCTGATGGCTTCAAGCCGTGGGCAGGCACTAACAAGCCGCTTCATGAGTCCGAAGTAGCTGCTGGGCATGGGCTCGGCAGGCCATCGCTGGATTATTAAGTTCTTCATGGCTAGTTCGGTCGCCTTATGCAGCTCGACCAGCTGTTTCAGCTGATCGCTAAAGGGCACTGGATGTTCTGGTCCAAGGTATTGAGACCAGAATAGCTTCTCCATAGAGCTCCCATCTTCGGCTTGATAGAATTCTGCAGCGTCTGATAGGTTGCGCGGTAGATCCGCAAATGCCCCTGGAGAACTCCAAATCTGGGTCAGTAAGAGGAACCTTTCCTTCACATATTTGCTCTGCATTATAAAAGCCTTACCAGCCGTGATTTTCTTGGCTGCCTGGATTTCCTAGAGGACGCTCTAGGCTTCAGCTCGGGCATCTTGTGCGCTCTGGCGGGCCTTGGCAAGTTCGGACTCTCGATCCTTAAAATCACGCTCCAAGGACTCGTACTTCTTGACGGTGTCCTGGAGCTCTTGCTGGACCTCACTGACCCGAGCCTCATGCTTTTCATGCGCAGCCTTTTCCTTAGCCGCCCTGTCCTTGGCCTCGGCCAGCGACCTCTTGAGAGCCTCTGCCTTGGTCGTTGCCCCTAACAAATATTATGACACTTTAGTCAGAACAAATCGTTCATTACACCTGAATTTAGACAAGGTTAAGTACATACCTTTGCTTTCCTCCAGCTGCTTCTTCGCGCGGTTGAGCTCTTCCTCGGCCCTCTCCAGATTCTGCTTCAGTCCGGAGACTTCCGCAGTGTGAGCGGTCGCAGCCAGCAGTAACGCCTGCTTATTCACATAGACATATCAGATTAGACTCCTGCGAAAAATTATTTGATCCTCTGTTCGGCTTTTCTTTCCGAACACCGGACATAGTATCAGGGGCTACTGTCTATATTGTGACATTCTTTTTACAATTATATTACTTACCTCAAAGCCTGTTAGAATGCTAGTGCAGGCTTCTGTCAGTCCGCTTTTGGCGGACTGGATCTTCTCAATCACCGTACTCATAAGAGTACGGTGTTCTTCAACAATGGAAGCGCCTCGTAGCGCTTCCAGTAATCTATCTGATGCCTCTGGATGGACAGAGGTCACTAGTGGAGTTGGCTCACCCCCTGTTTCGAAAGAGGCGGCATGCCTGAGTCTGGAGCCGCATGGGACTCCGGAGCTGTATTCGGCTGGGGGCCGAATTGGATACGACCCCCATCGTCAGTGTCCATGGGGTTTGCTCCCCCATGTGTTCGGCAACCATGGTCTCACCCTCCGACACCACCGAGACGGCCTCCTGAGCCACTCCCTGGCCTGGGATCCTTCAAGACAACACCTCAGTGTTAACCACGACCTTGGGTGAGGAGGCCTTCGGAAGGAACGTGTTGTCCATTGCCGACGGGTCCAGCGACCCCTCCGAAGAGGAGGATAGCTCGATGTTGGACTGGGCCGGACTGCGGGTGCATGATCCAGCACGTTCAAAACAGTAAAGTAAAAAGGCCGGATATATTACTGTGTCCGGACACTTACGATTTGGCCAGGGGCTTGTCCCTAGGCTTCCACTCCGAGCTGCTGTCGGTGGCCGCTGCGGAGTTGTCCGGAAGGGAAGTTTTCCCCTTCTTGGATGCCTTGGCCTCCATGTGCGTGGAGGTCGTCCTCTTCTTTCTCCCTCCTGCAGGGGGAATGGATTTCTTCTTCTTCCCCCTCCTCTTCCTCGTCGTCCTCGGTGACGGAGGAGCGACCCTCGACGTCTTCGGACATTGCGTCCGGAGCGCCCTTGCAACGAAGACCATCTCTGGTCCCCTTGGCCTTTGTTTTGGCCTTCTTCTCCGGCACCTCATAAGGCACTGGAAACAGCATCTTCATCAGAAGCGGGGTTTCTGGGCCTTCAGGCAGTGGAGCCGGACAGTTAATCTGCTCCACTATCTCAATCCAGGCCTGAAAATATTGATAGGGAGGCTTAGATTCCTTCCTCAAATATGCCAGTAAGGGGTATACCTTGAAAACATGAAAGAACTTACTAGATTAGCCCGGCGAGTTAAGCTAAGCCCGCGGTCCTCGATCGTGGGCGGTGGTGTCTCGCCGGCCTTGAAGAGCACCTTCCAGATATCTTCGTGCATCATGCCGAAGAGCTCTAGTAGCGTCTGGTGCTTGGCCCGATCGAACTCCCACATATAGCAAGTTCGGCGTTGGCACGAAAGGATCCGGTGAACGAGCATAACATGGATCACGTGATGAGCTTGATTCTCTTGTTTATCATGTTCTGGACGCGTCTAGAGCCCTGTCAGCTCGTCCAAAGAGCCCCAGGCCAGGCCTTTCTCTTGCCAAGAGGTGAGCCGCATCAGGACCCCAGATCGGAATGCGGGGGCCGCCGCCCAATTGGTGCCGCGCGGCTCAGTGATGTAGAGCCACCCTGACTGCCACCCTTTTACGGTCTCCACAAAGGAGCCTTCGGGCCAGGTGACATTGGGCATCTTGCCCACCATGCCTTGCACACGATAATAAATGCCGAGATGTTGAGGATAGAGTTGGGGGCGAAGTCATGGAAGTCTAGCCCGTAGTAAAACATCAGTCCGCGAATGACGGGGTGGAGGGGGAATCCCGGCCTGCGGACGAAGTGTGTGAGAAACACCACCCTTTCCTAGGGCTCCAGGGTGGGGATGATCTGTCCCTTGGCAGGAAGTTGATGAGCGATGTCCTTGGCCAGGCACCCGGCCTCCCGGACCTCCTTGATGTCCTTATTCTTGACGGAGGAGGCCATGCACTTGCCTCCTGCTCCGGATCTGGACATGATTGGAGTGCTTTTTTGGGCGGAGAAGGCGAGAGCTTGCACGCTGGAGCTCGAGAATGGATGGGCAGAGGAAGGAGAAGGCGTGGGTGTAAAAAGGTGATTCCTTATCCCTTTATAAAGGAGGTAAAAGTGATGCGCCTCCCTGCTCGCCTTAAAATTTGCCTATTCCCCAAGCGTCGTGCAGATGACACAGTTGGGTTACCCATGTCCGTATTGATGAGAATCACGTGATAAGGGGACACGATCTCCGCTTCGACAAGGCGTGCCAATGAAACCGCACCTCGAAATACGGAGCGGCAGGCTAAAAACGGTTTGAATAATGACCGGGCAATGGCGTGATGTGACGCTACAAAAAGTTGTCAGCGGATTGGACTCGCAAAATATTATACTCTCTACGGTTGTGTGTGGTACTTGTTTTGCAGAGCCGGACACGTTTTCTATGTTCGGAAGGCTATGTTGGAATATTCGGAGAAGGAACCCTCCGTGGAATGCCGAAGACAATCTGCGCGCCGGACTCATCGTCATTGAAGCCTGGTTCAGGGGCTACTGAGGGAGTCCCGGATTCAGGGGTCCTCGGACAGCCGGACTGTATACTTGGTCCGGACTGTTGGACTATGAAGATACAAGATAGAAGACTTTGTCCCGTGTCCGGATGGACTCTCCTTTGCGTGGAAGGCAAGCTTGGTGATTCGGATATGTAGATTCCTTTCTTTGCAACCGACATTGTACAACCCTAGCCCCTCCCGGTGTCTATATAAACCGGAGGGTTTAGACTTCTAGGGTTCAGCCACAACAATCATAACCTCATAGGCTAGACTTCTAGGGTTTAGCCATTTCGATCTCGTGGTAGATCAACTCTTGTAATACTCATATTCATCAAGATCAATAAAGCAGGAAGTAGGGTATTACCTCGATAGAGAGGGCCCGAACCTGGGTAAACATTGTGCCCCCCGCCTCCTGTTACCATTAGCCTTAGACGCACAGTTAGGGACCCCCTACCCAAGATCCGCCGGTTTTGACACCGGCAATAGCCAAAGAAAGCTTATCCCTACAAAATCATATAGTTTGTCCATGCTTCATTTTTGTCACACAAAATGCTCCCATCATGCACAACCCCGGTTTCAGCCAAGCAATTGGTTCATACTTTTTAACGCGCTTCAGCCTTTTCAACCCTCACACAATACATGAGCGTAAGCCATGGACATAGCACTATGGGTGGAGTAGAGTATGATGATGGGGATTATGTGAGAAAGGAGAAAGTCTCACATTAACGCGACTAATCAACGGGCTATGGAGATGCCCATCAATTGATGTCAATACGAGGAGTAGGGATTGCCATGCAACGGATGCACTAGAGCTATAAATGTATGAAATCTCATCAAAAGAAACTAAGTGGGTGTGCATCCAACTTGCTTGCTCACGAAGACTTAGGGCATTTGAGGAAGCCCATCATTGGAATATACAAGCCAAGTTCTATAATGAAAAATTCCCACTAGTATATGAAAGTGATAACATAGGAGACTATCTATCATGGAGATCATAGTGCTACTTTGAAGCACAAGTGTGGTAAAATGATAGTAACATTGTCCCTTCTCTCTTTTTCTCTCATTTTTTTATTTGGGCTTCTTTGGCCTCTTTTTCCCTTTTTTTTCTCTTTTTTTCCTTTTTTTATTTCGTCCGGAGTCTCATCCTGACTTGTGGGGGAATCATAGTCTCCATCATCCTTTCCTCACATGGGACAATGCTCTAATAATGGAAATCATCACACTTCTATTTATTTACAACTCAAGAATTACAACTCAATACTTAGGACACAATATGATTCTATGTGAATGCCTCCGGCGGTGTACCGAGATATGCAATGAATCAAGAGCGACATGTATGAAAGAAATATAAAGATGGCTTTGCCACAAATACGATGTCAACTACATGATCATGCAAAGCAATATGACAATGATGGAGCGTGTCATAATAAACGGAACGGTGGAAAGTTGCATGGCAATATATCTCGGAATGGCTATGGAAATGCCATAATAGATAGGTATGGTGGCTGTTTTGAGGAAGATATAAGGAGGTTTATGTGTGATAGAGCATATCGTATCACGGGTTTTGGATGCACCGGCGAAGTTTGCACCAACTCTCAAGGTGAGAAAGGGCAATGCACGGTACCGTAGAGGCTAGCAAATTGCGTAAGGGTAAGAGTGCGTATAATCCATGGACTCACATTAGTCATAAGAACTCATATACCTATTGAAAAAGTTTATTAGCCCTCGAAGCAAAGTACTACTACGCATGCTCCTAGGGGAAGGGTTGGTAGGAGTTAACCATCGCGTGATCCCGACCTCCACTCATAAGGAAGACAATCAAAGAACACCCCATGCTTCAAATTTGTCACACAACATTCACCATACATGAATGATACGGGACTTGCCAACTTTAACACAAGTATTTCTCAATTTCATAATTACCCAACTAGCATGACTCTAACATTACCACCTTTATATCTCAAAACAATTATCAAGTATCAAATTTATCATAGTGTTTAATGCACTCCATATGAAAGTTTTTATTTTACCCAACTTGGATGCCCATCATATTAGGACTAATTTTATAACCAAAGCAAAGTATCATGTTGTTCTAAAAGACTCTCAAAATAATATAAGTGAAGCATGAGAGATCAATAATCTATTATCTATTATCTATTATCTATTATCTATTATCTATTATTTAATTAAAACAAGAGGCAAACAAGCCATTACGTTCGTCCACACAGATTAAATTATCTTGATCGTTAATATTATATATTAAGGGCTGAGATTTAATGATGATATTATATATTAAGGGCTGAGATTTAATGATGTAAACGTTACACACAAATTGTTGTTACGTACAAAAAATTAGACATGCCACGTACGGATAGCTATTTTTTTCCTGCCGAGGCTAAACCTGATGCATACGAAAGGTAAACAGAGCGGTCTAGATTTGCCAGGAGAAAAAAATACTAGTAATTTAGAAGGAGTTCGCCGGAGATAAAAAGGCATGCTACAGCGTACAGGTATCGGCAAGTCAGAACCTATTTTGGCTACAGCTACGTGCATAGGCCAGCCAAATCCTATTATGAATAGGACAAGGACAGATTATTAGCAAATAGCTAGATCGGTGGTGCGTGCATATATAGCTAGGTTTCCTACCCGGAAAAAAATTTAAAATATACCTAGGCTTCCAGGTTTTGGAAGCGACAAGCCAAAGCACGCGGGACCTCATCCTTGGCGTGATCTCGCCTGCTCGCCGGCGGGGAAGCAACCAAACTGTAATTTGAAACAACATAGCAGCGATCAATCTACGTATACGGCTGCACCTAAAGCATTGTTTATTCAGCTACTGGATATGTATGATTGTACGAGCGGAAGTATGAGATATGCGAGAACGGAAGAGATGCATGTCGCTGGACAGAGATACGCCAGGTGTGGATGCGGACAGGCTCGCGCGATTGCGACGGGCGATCAAGTCGGGTTAAGAGGCGAACACTGTCAGGTGCTTCGTCCGAGCACAACACAGACACACAATTACACGTGCGTGTGGATGTGAAGAAGGTACGTTGATCGATCTATCACCTGCCTAGGCAAGTTACGTTAACTGATTCCTTCATGGTACGTTGCTACCGCATGCGGTGTACACACAAGGCTACTGTACTCCCTCCATTTTTAAATATAAGTCATTTGAGAGATTTCAATATAGACTATACACGAAGCAAAATGAGTGAATCTAAACTCTAAAATATGTCTATATACATTTCTACGTAGTCTATATTGTAATCTATAAAAAGACTTATATTTAGAAACGGAGGAAGTATCATTTATGCATGCGTTTGTGTGTGTTCTTTTTTTTTGAAGCGGTATGAGATATATGCGTGTTTTTCTTTGCAGTGGCATATGCATTTGTTTTAAATTTCTAGATGGGCTATGCATTGTGCATGTGTGATATCATTCGGTTGTGAAGTACTACATATTTCTTAAATGGCCAATGTGCTGGACTTTTTCTAACAAAATCCATTGGATTACAAATCAATGATCGTGTAATGTTTGGATAGATTTCTGAAAATCTAATGGCTCTGATCTGCTATAATAAAGATCTACAAAAGGAATTTCCTCATGGTTTGCTTTTATGTGATATTCTTGAGCATATTTTTTTTCTCTCTTCAACCCACATTGTAATTTTTTATATATGGTGTGCCAAATAAATGGCCTACTTTTGGGGTGATCTCAAGCCTATTTTTCTCTTTTTAACAAACAATGATTTTTAATATCTAATTATAGTTTAATAACTGGTATGTGTAGGATGCTTATGGCTCAAGAGAAGAAGTCTCTAATTACGGGAGGGTGATCAATGTTTGTTCTCCAAGACTAACTGCAGGTGTTAAAAGTCTTCATGAACTAAAATTTAGTTCAAATTTATATAAGACATGTTTTTCCTAAAAAAATACACTTTTCATATTTGTTTTTTATAAGACTCATAGTTGGTGGATAAAGAGCATCTCCCTTTTATATATGTGAAACTCGATGTGTACTTCTTCTTTTTTGTGAAGGAAACTCAATGTGTAATTCATAGCTAGCCAAATTTCAAACAAAATTTAGAAATTTATATTAATTTTTGAATTTGTAAATAAAACACTAATGTGCAACAAATAATATCAAATAGAAAATTGATTTCCATCCTGTAAAATTATTATGATGTCATGGACGACCAGGGTTAAAGTAACATTACAATAACATATATCGGTTTCTAAGAGAAAGGTTAAAAATATATACACCCTTGATTTAGATAACAATGGTTGAGATTGAATGACCAAAAAGTTACCTAAAACAATAGGCAGTTCAATTATTTGCATCAGACACCTACATGATCTAACCAGCCACCGTGTCACCAGTTATCCCCTAAAAACGTTGCAAAAAATCCCCTGGAAGAAAAGTCAAAGCAAGCTGTGATGTGTTGCATCACTGACATCATGGGTAATGTTAGAAGTTGACATCATTGGTGCTGATAGCACCCGACAATTTAATATATTTTTCAAATTGAAAGTTGTGCATCATTTAAAAAAATATGTACAATGTAAAGAATGTGACTCTATTTAGTTTTAAAAAAATCAAAGTCCGATTTAATGAATGTGATTATTTTACAAATGAATTTTTGAAAGAGAACTAATATTAGTAATTTGGCATTCGAACATAAGTTCGCATATGAAAACGATAGTATCTAATCCGAAATGAGCTATATTAAATTTTCATATTTATATAGATGGATAATACATCTCATTTTATATGTGATATTTGAAATAAAAATAAAATGAAATTAGCAACCTACAAAATACATATATAGTCTACAAATAGGTAAGTTCAAAATATACTATATACGCAATTCTAATTGGTATAAACAAAAGGCAACTAACTACAATGTACACATTTTTAATATCATTTGAAGTCAAAAATATGCAATATGCATTAATTGAGGAAAAAAGGCAATGTAAAAAGGTGGCCAGGAAGTGGTAAATTCAAAAGGGACCAAAGGCTATTTGCATCTGTACAATTCACAAAAAGGGTATGCACATCGTATGGTAAAAAGAACCTGTAGATTGCTGGCAATGGGATATGTGTGTGGTCGGGGATACCATGCGAAGGAAAATGTTGTTGTGGCAAGAATAATAAATGTTGGAATTACAAATCATTGCAAGTGTATAATAGTAAATACATATAGGTTTTCTTGAGAATGCAATTTTTCACAAATGGCATGTGGACAATCAGAATTTACACAAAGGTGGAGTAGTTAAGCGCTGAAGAATTGTAACCAAAATTTGGTGAGTGTAAGGATGAAGATAGTAAGCTGATGACCCATTGACGACATGCTTTTGGGGGAAATGATTTTTTGTAAACAATTTATATACATGAAGAACACACAAATTGAATAATGTAATCTATAATTAATATCACAAATGATGTGGCGGGTAGATGAAAGAAAGTTTAAACTAATATAATCTTGGATGGAAAATTCTCAAGGAGTTATTTGGAAAGCACCAACATATTTGGTGACAAAACATGAATGCATACACCAACAACAATGTGTCCTTTCAAACTATTTTAACATTAGCATTACCATAAATTATTTTAATTTTCAAGTAAAATGTACATCTTATTTTACTTGCAGATTATATTTTCTGACGATATAATTTATACTTTTCTACAAACACATCCACAAAATAGATAGTCCTCAAAATTGTGTGCCCAAGAGAATATCTAGGAGGACATCTTTATACAAACAAATAATATCTAGCCACGCAAATGCGCGGGTAACACTGCTAGTTTCTACAAAATAAAACCACCACCGTGCTCTAAAAAGGTATAAGTGAAGCACTAGAGCAAAAGACAAACTACTCCAAAAGATATAAGTGAAGATCAATGAGTAGTCAAATAATTGTGCAACTATGTGAAGACTCTCTAACATTTAAGAATTTCAGTTCTTGGGATATTATTCGAACAGAAGAAAAACAAAATAAAACAAAATGACGCTCCAAGCAATACACATATCATGTGGTGAATAAAAATATAGCTCCAAGTAAAGTTACCAATGAATGAAGACGAAAGAGGGGATTCCATCCGGGGCATCCTCAAGCTTAGCCTCTTGATTGTCCTTGAATATTACTTTGGGGACCCTTGGGCATCCCCAAGTTTAGGCTCTTGCCACTCCTTATTCCATAGTCCATCGAATCTTTACCCAAAACTTGAAGACTTCACAACACAAAACTCAACAGAAAACTCGTAAGCTCCATTAGTATAAGAAAATAAATCACCACTTAGGTACTGTTTTGAACTCATTCTAAATTCATATTTGCGTAATATCTACTATATTCCAACTTCTCTATGGTTCATACCCTCCGATACTACTCATAGATTTATCAAAATAAGCAAACAACACATAGAAAACAGAATCTGTCAAAAACAGAACAGTCTGTAGTAGTCTGTAACTCTCGAATACTTCTGTAACTCCAAAAATTCTAAACAAATAGGAAAACGTGAGAAATTTGTGTACCAATCCAGAGCAGAAATAATCATAAAAAAATCACATTTCTATGAATTATCAAAACTAATTTACTGAGTGCAAAAGTTTCTGATTTTCGGCAAGATCAACACAACTATCACCGTAAGCTATCCTAAAGGTCTTACTTGGCACTTTATTGAAACAAAAGCTATAAAACAGGATTACTACAGTACCATAATCATGTGGACATACAAAAATAGTAAGGGTAAATATTGGGTTGTCTCCCAACAAGCCCTTTTCTTTAATGCCTTTCTAGCTAGGCATGATGATGACAATGATGCTCACATAAAAGATAAGAATTGAAACATAAAGAGAGCATCGTGAAGAATATGACTAGCACATTTAAGTCACCCACTTCCTATGCATAGGGATTTTGTGAGCAAATAACTTATGGCAAGACGCAACTAGCATAGGAAAGCAAAACAAGCATAACTTCAAGATTTTCAACACATAGAGAGGAAACTTGATATTATTGCAATTCATACAGGCATATATTCCTCCCTCATAATCAGTAGCATCATGAATGAATTCAACAATATAACCATCACATAAAGCATTCTTTTCATGATCTACAAGCATAGAAATTTTATTACTCTCCACATAAGCAAAATTCTTCTCATTCGGAATAGTGGGAGTATAATAAGAGACTCAAATACTATAAATTGTTTCCACATTAAAAGAGTAATGCTCAGAGAAAGGGTAATCATAATCATGACAAGTTTTATAAATATAATCGTCACTACTTTTTATAGCATAAGTGTTATCACAATAATTATCATAAATAGGAGGCATGCTATCATCATAATAAATTTGCTCATCAAAACTTGGGAGGCTAAAAATATCATATTCATTAAACATAGCATCCCCAAGCTTGGGACAAACATTAATTGCAGCAAAAAAATTCTCAAACATGGCATTCCCATCAAACATAGCATCCCCAAGCTTGGGCCTTTTTCATATCATAAGCATAATCACTCTCATCATTAGTAGTATGGATAGCACCAATAGTATAGCGATTATCATCATCACAATGAGTAATATGAGCAACATCATTTGGGAGGGGTACCTTTTTACCTTTGTTTCTATGTCTTTTCTTTTCTTCTTCGCATCATGTGTGAGGTTAACCCTCTTTTTGGAGCTCCTTATTAATGAGATTGGTTGGATAGAAGGCTCCTCCTCGTTACCTGATTCATCATAAGAAATAATAGGAGGATATTGGGAAATCTCTTCCCTTTCATTAGTATTCTCTTCATCTTCTATTTGTTTTCTTGATTTTATGTAATTAGCAATGTAAGGATTTTCAATGCAATTCACCACAGAATACATATAAATTTCCTCTAGATCAAAATCAAGAACTTTATCAAGGACAAACTCTACAAGATTCTTAGTTAAACATTTCATTTCTTCATAACCCATAAGCAAACTAAGTTCATTTGATGTGCAAGGGAAATCAAGTCATCACAATTTTTGGACATGATTCGATCATCAAACAATTTTCATTGGGTATTTAAATGATCACGTTCATTGCAAAGTTCACAAGGATGGCAAATAAATTTTAAATTTTCAGCACAAACTTCTAGCCTCTCTTGCAACCATTTAGTTTCTAAATTTTTATGCCTCTTGCAAATCTATCTTCCCTATTTGGTGTGTACTTGCAAACTCTATGCACTCCACAAAAGTTGACATGCTTATAAGAGACATTTTCATCATGACTAGTGCAATCATCATTAGTACTATGGATATTCAAAGAGTTCATACTAACAACATTGCAATCATGCTCATCATTCAAAGATTTAGTGCCAAACATTCTAATGCATTCTTCTTCTAACACTTTGGCACAATTATCGGAATCATTACTTTCATGAAAGATATTAAAAAGATGAAGCATATGAGGCACCCTCAATTCCATTTTTTGTAGTTTTCTTTTATAAACTAAACTAGTGATAAATCAAGAAACTAAAAGATTTGATTGCAAGATCTAAAGATATACCTTCAAGCACTCATTGAAGGAAATATGCCCTAGAGGCAATAATAAAGTTGTTATTTATATTTCCTTATATCATGATAAATGTTTATTATTCATGCTAGAATTGTATTAACCGGAAACTTAGTACATGTGTGAATACATAGACAAACAGAGTGTCACCAGTATGCCTCTACTCGACTAGCTCGTTGAATCAAAGATGGTTAAGTTTCCTAGCCATAGACATGAGTTGTCATTTGATTAACGGGATCACATCATTAGAGAATGATGTGATTGACTTGACCCATTCCGTTAGCTTAGCACTTGATCGTTTAGTATGTTGCTATTGCTTTCTTGATGACTTATACATGTTCCTATGACTATGAGATTATGCAACTCCCGAATACCGGAGGAACACTTTGTGTGCTATCAAACATCACAATGTAACTGGGTGATTATAAAGATGCTCTACAGGTGTCTCCGATGGTGTTTGTTGAGTTGGCATAGATCGAGATTAGGATTTGTCACTCTGATTGTCGGAGAGGTATCTCTGGGCCCTCTCGGTAATGCATATCACTATAAGCCTTGCAAGCAATGTAACTAATGAGTTAGTTGCGGGATGATGCATTACATAACGAGTAAAGAGACTTGCCGGTAACGAGATTGAACTAGGTATTGAGATACCGACGATCGAATCTCGGGCAAGTAACATACCGATAACAAAGGGAACAACGTATGTTGTTATGCAGTTTGACCGATAAAGATCTTCATAGAATATGTGGGAGCCAATATGAGCATCTAGGTTCCGCTATTGGTTATTGACCGGAGATGAGTCTCGGTCATGTCTACATAGTTCTCGAACCTGTAGGGTCCGCACGCTTAACATTCGATGACGATTTGTATTATGAGTTATGTGAGTTGATGTAAAGAAGGTAGTTTAGAGTCCCGGATGAGATCATGGACATGACGAGGAGTCTCGAAATGGTCGAGACGTAAAGATCAATATATTGGAAGGCTATATTCGGACATCGGAAAGGTTCTGAGTGATTCAGGTATTTTTCGAAGTACCGGAGAGTTACGGGAATTCGCCGGGAGAAGTATTGGGCCTTATTGGGCCATACGGGAATAGAGGAGGCAGGCCAAAGGGAAGGAGGCGCGCGCCCCACGGGTCCGGGTGGACTAGGGAAAGGCGCCCCTGCCCTTTCCTACTACATCTCTCTTTCCCTCTTTCTTCTCTCCTACTCCGGAAAGGAAAAGGGGAATCCTACTAGGACTTGGGAGTCCTAGTAGGACTCCCCATACTTGGCGCGCCCCCTCTAGGATCGGCCTCCTCCTCCTCCCTTCTTTATATACGTGGGCAAGTGGCACCCCATGAACACATAAGTTGATCATTGATCTCTTAGCCATGTGCGGTGCCCCCTCCACCATAATTCACCTTGGTCATATCGTTGCAGTGCTTAGGCGAAGCCCTGTGCCGGTAGCTTCATCATCACCGTCATCACGCCATCGTGCTGACGAAACTCTCCCTCGACACTGTGCTGGATCGTGAGTTCATGGGACGTCACCGAGCTGAACGTGTGCAGATCGCGGAGGTGTCGTACGTTCGGTACTAGGATCGGTCGACCGTGAAGACATACAACTACATCAACCGCGTTGTCATAACGCTTCCGCTTTCAGTCTACAAGGGTACGTGGACAACACTCTCCCCTCTCGTTGCTATGCATTACCATGATCTTGCGTGTGCGTAGAATTTTTTTGAAATTACTGCATTCCCCTACAGTGGCATCCGAGCTAGGTCTATGCGTAGATGTTATATGCACGAGTAGAACACAAAGAGTTGTGGGTGATAATAGTCATACTGCTTACCATCATGTCATACTTTGATTTGGCGGTATTGTTGGATGAAGCGGCCCAGACCAACATTACGCGTACGCTTACGCGAGACTGGTTCTACCGACGTGCTTCACACACAGGTGGCTAGTGAGTGTATGTTTCTCCAACTTTAGTTGAATCAAGTGTGGCTACGCCCGGTCCTTGTTGAAGGTTAAAACAGCACACTTGATGAAAAATCGTTGTGGTTTTGATGCGTAGGTAAGAACGGTTCTTGCTAAGCCAGTAGCAGCCACGTAAAACTTGCAACAACAAAGTAGAGGACGTCTAACTTGTGTTTGCAGGGCATGTTGTGATGTGATATGGTCAAGATGTGATGAGATATAATTTGTTGTATGAGATGATCATGTTTTGTTAAAGTTATCGTCAACTCGCAAGAGCCTTATGGTTGTCTCTTTATTGCATAAGATGCAAGCGCCATATAATTGCTTTACTTTATCGCTATGCGATAGCAATAGTTGCAAAAGCAATAGTTGGCGAGACGACCATGTGATGACACTTTAATAGAGATCAAGATGATGGAGATCATGGTGCCATGCCAGTGACGATGGAGATCATGATAGTACTTTGTGATAATGGCCATATCATGTCACATATTTTGATTACATGTGATGTTTATCTTTTATGCTTCTTATTTTGCTTAGTTCGACGGTAGCATTATAAGATGATCCCTTACTAAAATTTCAAGGTATAAGTGTTCTCCCTGAGTATGCACCGTTGCGACAGTTCTTCGTGCTGAGACACCACGTGATGATCGGGTGTGATAGGCTCTGCGTTCACATACAACTGGTGCAAGCCAGTTTTGCACAAGCAGAATACTTGGGTTAAACTTGACGAGCCTAGCATATGCATATATGGCCTCGGAACACTGAGACCGAAAGGTCGAGCGTGAATCATATAGTAGATACGATCAACATAGTGATGTTCACCATTGAAAACTACTCCTCATGTGATGATCGGACATGGTTTAGTTGATTTGGATCACGTGATCATTTAGATGACTAGAGGGATGTCTATCTAAGTGGGAGTTCTTAAGTAATATGATTAGTTGAACTTTAATTTATCATGAACTTAGTCATGATAGTATTTTGCAAATTATGTTGTAGATCTATAGCTCGCATTATAGCTTCCCTATGTTTTTTATATGTTCCTAGAGAAAACTAAGTTGAAAGATGATAGTAGCAATGATGCGGACTGGGTCCGTGATCTGAGGTGTATCCTCATTGCTGCACAGAAGAATTATGTCCTTGATGCACCGCTAGGTGACAAACCTATTGCAGGAGCAGATGCAGATGTTATGAACGTTTGGCTAGCTCAATATGATGATTACTTGATAGTTTAGTGCACCATGCTTTACGGCTTAGAATCGGGACTGCAAAGACGTTTTGAACGTCATGGATCATATGAGATGTTCCAGGAGTTGAAGTTAATATTTCAAGCAAATACCCGAGTTAAAAGATATGAAGTCTCCAACAAGTTCTATAGCTAAAAGATGGAGGAGAATAGCTCAAGCAGTGAGCATGTGCTCAGATTGTCTGGGTACTACAATCGCTTGAATCAAGTGGGAGTTAATCTTCCAGATAAAATAATGATTGACAGAGTTCTCTAGTCACAATCACCAAGTTACTGGAACTTCGTGATGAACTATAGTATGCAAGGGATGACGAAAACGATTCCCGAGCTCTTCGTGATGCTGAAATCGACGAAGGTAGAAATCAAGAAAGAGCATCAAGTGTTGATGATTGACAAGATCACTAGTTTCAAGAAAAGGGCAAAGGGACAGAAAGGGAACTTCAAGTAGAATGGCAAGCAAGTTGTCACTCCTGTGAAGAAGCCCAAAGATGGACCAAAGCCTGAAACTAAGTGCTTCTACTACAAAGGAAATGATCACTGGAAGCGGAAATGCCCTGAATATTTGGTGGATAAGAAGGATGGCAAAGTGAACATGGGTATATTTGATATACAAGTTATTGATGTGTACCTTACTAGTGTTTATAGTAGCCCCTGGGTATTTGATGCTTGTTCAGTTGCTAAGATTAGTAACTCGAAATAGGATTTACAGAATAAACAAAGACTAGTTGAGAGTGAAGTGACGATGTGTGTTGGAAGTGGTTCCACGATTGATATGATCATCATCGCACACTCCCTATACTTTCGAGATTAGTGTTGAATCTAAATAAATGTTATTTGGTGTTTGCGTTGACATTAATATGATTAGATCATGTTTATTGCGATACGATTATTCATCTAAGACAGAGAATAAATTGTTATTCTGTTTACATGAATAAAACCTTCTATGGTCATACACCCAATGTTAATGGTTTATTGAATCTTGATCGTAGTGATACGCATATTCATAATATTGATGCAAAAAGATGCAAAGTTGATAATGATAGTGCAACATATTTGTGGCACTGCTGTTTGGGTCATATCGGTGTAAAGCGCATGAAGAAACTCCATAAAGATGGATTTTTGGAATCACTTGATTGTGAATCATTTGATGCTTGCGAACCGTGTCTTATGGGCAAGATGACTAAAACTCCATTCTCCGGAACAATGGAACGAGCTAGTGACTTATCAAAAATAATACATACCAATGTATGCGGTCCAATGAGTGTTGATGCTCGTGGCAGCTATCGTTATTTTCTGACCTTCACAGCTGATTTGAGCAGATATGGGTATATCTACTTAATGAAACAGAAGTTTGAAACATTTGAAGTTTAAAGAATTTCAGAGTGAAGTGGTGAATCGTCATAAAAAGAAAATAAAGTTTCTATGATCTGATTGTAGAGGAGAATATTTGAGTTACGAGTTTAGCCTTCATTTAAAACAAATGTGGAATAGTTTCACAGTTCACGCCACATGGAACACCACAGTGTAATGGTGTGTCCGAACGCCACAACCGCACTTTATTGGATATGGTGCGATCTATGATGTCTCTTACTAGGTTACCACTATCGTTTTGGGGTTATGCATTAGAGACAGCTACATTCACTTTAAATAGGGCACCATTAAAATCCGTTGAGACGACGCCTTACGAACTGTGGTTTAGCAAGAAACCAAAGTTGTCGTTTCTTAAAGTTTGGGGCTACGATGTTTAAGTGAAAAAGTTTCAACCTGATAAGCTCGAACCCAAATCGGAGAAATGCGTCTTCATAGGATACCCAAAGGAAACTATTGGGTACACCTTCTATCACAGATGCGAAGGCAAGATCGTTGCTAAGAATGGATCCTTTCTAGAGAAGGAGTTTCTCTCGAAAGAAGTGGGTGGACGAAAGTAGAACTTGATAAGTTAATTGTATCTTCTCCCGAATTGGAAAATAGTTCATCACAGAAATCAGTTCCAGTGATGCCTACACCAATTAATGAGGAAGTTAATGATGATGATCATGAAACTTCAGATCAAGTTACTACCGAACCTCGTAGGTCAAACAGAATATGTTCCGCACCAGAGTGGTACGGTAATCCTTTCTGTAAGTCATGTTACTAGACCATGACAAACCTACGAACTATCAGGAAGCAATGATGAGCCCAGATTCCGCGAAATGGCTTGAGGCCGTGAAATCTGAGATTGGATCCATGTATGAGAACAAAGTGTGGACTTTGGTGGACTTGCCCGATGGTCGGCAAGCCGTATTAAATAAATGGATCTTCAAGAGGAAGACAGACACTGATAGTAGTGTTACTATCTACAAAGCTCGACTTGTCGCAAAAGGTTTTCGACAAGTTCAAGGTGTTGACTACAATGAGATTTTCTCAACTGTAGTGATGCTTAAATCCGTCCGAATCATGTTAGCAGTTGCCATATTTTATGAAATCTGTCAAATGGATGTCAAAACTACATTCCTTCAATAGATATTTCTTAAAGAAGAGTTGTATATGATGCAACCACAAGGTTTTGTCAATCCTGAAGGTACTAACAAGGTGTGCAAGCTCCAGCGATCCTTCTATGGACTGGTGCAAGCATCTCGGAGTTGGAATATACGCCTTGATGAGTTGACCAAAGCATATAGTTTTATACAGACTTGCAGTGAAGCCTGTATTTACAAGAAAGTGAGTGGGAGCTCTGTAGCATTTCTAATATTATATGTGGATGACATATTGTTGATTGGAAATAATATAGAATTTCTGCATAGATAAAGGGATACTTGAATAAGAGTTTTTCAATGAAAGACCTCAGTGAAGCTGCTTACATATTGGGCATCAAGATCTATAGAGATAGGTCAAGACGCTTAATTGGACTATCACAAAGCACGTACCTTGGTAAAGTTTTTGAAGAAGTTCAAAATGGATCAGTCAAAGAAAGGGTTCTTGCCTGTATTACAAGGTGTAAAGTTGAGTAAGACTCAAAGCCCAACCACGCAGAAAATAGAAAGAGAATGAAAGTCATTCCCTCTGCCAAAGTCATAGGTTCTATAAAGTATGTTGTTCTGTGTACCAGACCTAATGTGTACCCTGCACTGAGTTTGGCAAGGGAGTACAATTTTGATCTAGGAGTAGATCACTGGACAGCGGTCAGGATTATCCTTAGTGAGGACTAAGGAAATATTTAACGATTATGGAGGTGATAAAAGAGCTCATCGTACAGAGTTACATCGATGCAAGCTTTTACACCGATCCAGATGACTCTAAGTCTCAATATGGATACATATTGAAAGTGCGAGCAATTAGCTAGAGTAGCTTCGTGCAGAGCATTATAGACATAGAATATTTGCAAAATACATACGCCTCTGAATGTGACAGACCCGTTGACTAAACTTCTCTCACAAGCAAAACATGATCACACCTTAAGTACTCTTTGGGTGTTAAATCACATAGCGATGTGAACTAGATGACTCTAGTAAACCCTTTGGAGGTTGGTCACATGACGATGTGAACTATGGGTGTTAATCACATGCTGATGTGAACTATTAGTGTTAAACCACATGGCGATGTGAACTAGATTATTGACTCTAGTGCAAGTGGGAGACTGAAGGAAATATGCCCTAGAGGCAATAATAAAGTTGTTATTTGTATTTCCTTATATCATGATAAATGTTTCTTACTCATGCTAGAATTGTATTAACCGGAAACTTAGTACATGTGTGAATAGATAGACAAACAGAGTGTCACTAGTGTGCCTCTACTTGACTAGCTCGTTGAATCAAAGATGGTTAAGTTTCCTAGCCATAGACATGAGTTTTCATTTGATTAACGGGATCACATCATTAGAGAATGATGTGATTGACTTGACCCATTCCGTTAGCTTAGCACTTGATCGTTTAGTATGTTGCTATTGCTTTCTTGATGACTTATACATGTTCCTGTGACTATGAGATTATGCAACTCCCGAATACCGGAGGAACACTTTGTGTGCTATCAAACGTCACAACGTAACTAGGTGATTATAAAGATGCTCTACAGGTGTCTCCGATGGTGTTTTTTGAGTTGGCATAGATCGAGATTAGGGTTTGCCACTCCTATTGTCGGACAGGTATCTCTGGGCCCTCTCGGTAATGCACATCACTATAAGCCTTGCAAACAATGTAACTAATGAGTTAGTTGCGGAATGATGCATTATGGAACGAGTAAAGAGACTTGCCGGTAACGAGATTGAACTAGGTATTGAGATACCGACGATCGAATCTCGGGCAAGTAACATACCGATGACAAAGGGAAAAACGTATGTTGTTATGCGGTTTGACCAATAAAGATCTTCATAGAATATGTAGGAGCCAATATGAGCATCAAGGTTCCGCTATTGGTTATTGACCGGAGATGCGTCTCGGTCATGTCTACATAGTTCTCGAACCCGTAGGGTCCGCACGCTTAACGTTCGATGATGATTTGTATTATGTGTTATGTGAGTTGATGTACTGAAGGTAGTTCAGAGTCCCGGATGAGATCATGGACATGAGAAGGAATCTCGAAATGGTCGAGACGTAAAGATCGATATATTGGAAGGCTATATTCGGACATCGGAAAGGTTCCGAGTGATTCGGGTATTTTTCGGAGTACCGGAGAGTTACGGGAATTCGCCGGGAGAAGTATTGGGCCTTATTGGGCCGTACGGGAATAAAGGAGGCATGCCAAAGGGAAGGAGGCGCGTGCCCCCCTATGGTTCCGAATTGTACTAGGGAAAAGGCGGCCCCCGCCCTTTCCTACTCCCTCTCTCTTTCCCTCTTTCTTCTCTCCTACTCCGGAAAGGAAAAGGGGAATCCTACTAGGACTTGGGAGTCCTAGTAGGACTCCCCATACTTGGCGCGCCCCCTCTAGCTCCGGCCTCCTCCTCCTCCCTCCTTTATATACGTGGGCAAGGGCCACCCCATGAACACATAAGTTGATCATTGATCTCTTAGCCGTGTGCGGTGCCCCCTCCACCATAATCCACCTCGGTCATATCGTTGCAGTGCTTAGGCAAAGCCCTATGCCGGTAGCTTCATCATAACCGTCATCAAGCCGTCGTGCTGACGAAACTCTCCCTCGACACTCTGCTGGATCGTGAGTTCGTGGGACGTCACCGAGCTGAACATGTGCAGATCGCGGAGGTGCCGTACGTTCGGTACTAGGATCGGTCGATCGTGAAGACGTACGACTACATCAACCACGTTGTCATAATGCTTCCGCTTTCGGTCTACGAGGGTACGTGGATAACACTCTCCCCTCTCATTGCTATGCATCACCATGATCTTACGTGTGCGTAGAATTGTTTTGAAATTACTGCGTTCCCCTACACTCACCTCCCCGGCAACGGCGCCAGAAAAGAGCTTGATGTCTACTACGCAACCTTCTTCTTGTAGACGTTGTTGGGCCTCCAAGTGCAGAGGTTTGTAGGACAGTAGCAAATTTCCCTCAAGTGGATGACCTAAGGTTTATCAATCCGTGGGAGGCGTAGGATGAAGATGGTCTCTCTCAAGCAACCCTGCAACCAAATAACAAAGAGTCTCTTGTGTCCCCAACACACCCAATACAATGGTAATTGTATATGTGCACTAGTTCGGCGAAGAGATGGTGATACAAGTGCAATATGTATGGTAGATATAGCTTTTTGTAATCTGAAAATATAAAAACAGCAAGGTAACTAATGATAAAAGTGAGCGTAAACGGTATTGCAATGCTGGGAAACAAGGCCTAAGGTTCATACTTTCACTAGTGCAAGTTCTCTCAACAATAATAACATAACTGGATCATATAACTATCCCTCAACATGCAACAAAGAGTCACTCCAAAGTCACTAATAGCGGAGAACAAACGAAGAGATTATTGTAGGGTATGAAACCACCTCAAAGTTAACCTTTCTGATCGATGTATTCAAGAGTCCGTAGTAAAATAACACGAAGCTATTCTTTCCGTTCGATCTATCATAGAGTTCGTACTAGAATAACACCTTAAGACACAAATCAACCAAAACTCTAATGTCACCTAGATACTCCAATGTCACCTCAAGTATCCGTGGGCATGATTATACGATATGCATCACACACTCGCAGATTCATCTATTCAACCAACACAAAGTACTTCAAAGAGTGCCCCAAAGTTTCTACCGAAGAGTCAAGACGAAACCGTGTGCCAACCCCTATGCATAAGTTCACAAGGTCACTGAACCTGCAAGTTGATCACCAAAATGTACATCAAGTAGATCACGTGAATATCCCATTGTCACCATAGATAAGCACATGCAAGACTGTTGGGGAACGTAGTAATTTCAAAAAAATTCCTACGCACACGCAAGATCATGGTGATGCATAGCAACGAGAGGGAAGAGTGTTGTCTCACGCACTCGTGAGACCAAGCGGAAGCGCTGACGCAACGTAGAGGAAGTAGTCGACGTCCTCCCGGTCCAACCAATCCAAGCACCGTTACTCGGCACCTCCGAGTTCTTGACACGCCACAGCTCGATGACGCACCCCGATCTCCGATCCAGCAGAGGCGCTGGGAGGAGTTCCGTCAAGACGACGGCGTGGTGATGATCTTGATGTTCTCTGTCGCAGGCTTCGCCTAAGCACCGCTACAATATGACCGAGGTGTAATATCGTGGAGGGGGCACCGCACACGGCTAAGGAACGATCTCAATGATCAAATTGTGTGTCTAGGGTGCCCCCTACCCCCGTATATAAAGGAGGGAGGGAGGAGGAGGCCGGCCCAAGGGGTGGCGCGCTTAGGGGCAAACCTACTCCAAGTAGGTTTGCCCCCCTTCCTATTCGGAGTAGGAGAAGGAAGGAAGAGGGGAGGAGAGAGAGGAAAGGGGGCGGCCCCCTCCCAGTCGGATTGGGCTTGGGGCGCGCCTCCCTTGCTCCTTCTCCTCCCTTCCACTAAGGCCCAATAAGGCCCATATACTTACCGGGGTTCGGTAACCTCCCGAGCTCCTCAGATATTCCCAAACTCTCCGGAACCTTTCCGGTGTCCAAATATATCCGTCCAATATATCAATCTTTATGTCTCAACCATTTCGAGACTCCTCGTCATGTCCGTGATCACATCCGGACTCAACAACCTTCGTACATCAAAATACATAAACTCATAATATAAGCATCATCGAAACCTTAAGCGTGCGGACCCTACGGTTCGAGAACAATGTAGACATGACCGAGACACGTCTCCGGTCAATAACCAATAGCGGGACCTGGATGCCCATATAGGTTCCTACATATTCTACGAAGATCTTTATCGGTCAAACCGCACAACAACATACGTTGTTCCCTTTGTCATCGGTATGTTACTTGCCCGAGATTTGATCGTCGGTATCCAATACCTAGTTCAATCTCGCACGCAAGTCTCTTTACTCGTTCGTAACACATCATCTCATAACTAACTCATTAGTTATATGCTTGCAAGGCTTAGGTGATGAGTATTACCGAGAGGGCCCAGAGATACCTCTCCGACAATCGGAGTGACAAATCCTAATCTCGAATTATGCCAACTCAACATGTACCTTCGAAACACAGAGAGCACCTTTATAATCACCCGATTCGTTAGACGTTTGGTAGCACACAAAGTGTTCTTCCGTAAACGGAGTTGCACAATCTCATAGTTGCAGGAACTTTGTATAAGTCATGAAGAAAGCAATAGCAGTATACTAAACGATCAAGTGCTAGGCTAACAAAATGGATCATGTCAATCACATCATTCTCCTAATTATGTGATCCCACTATTCAAATGACAACACATGTCTATGGTCAGGAAACATAACCATCTTTGATTAATGAGCTAGTCAAGTAGAGGCATACTAGTGACTATAGTTTTGTCTATGTATTCACACATGTATCATGTTTCCGGATAATACAATTCTAGCATGAATAATAAACATTTATCATGATATGAGGAAATAAATAATAACTTTATTATTGCCTCTAGGGCATATTTCCTTCAGTCTCCCACTTGCACTAGAGTCAATAATCTAGATTACGTAGTAATGGTTCTAACACCCATGGAGTCTTGGTGCTGATCATGTTTTGCTCGTGAGAGAGGCTTAGTCAACGGGTCTGCAACATTCAGATCTGAATGTATCTTGCAAATCTCTATGTCTCCCACTTGGACTTGGTCCCGAATGGAATTGAAGCGTCTCTTGATGTGCTTGGTCCTCTTGTGAAATCTGGATTCCTTTGCCAAAGCAATTGCACCAAGATTGTCACGAAGATCTTCATTGGTCCCGATGCACTAGGTATGACACCTAGATCGGAAATGAACTCCTTCATCCGACTCCTTCATTTGCTGCTTGAAGCAGCTATGTACTCGCTTCACATGTAGATCCCGCCACGACGCTTTGTTTAGAACTGCACCAACTTACAGCTCCACCGCTTAATAAAAACACGATCCGGTTTGCGATTTAGAATCGTCGGATCGTGTCAAAGCTTGCATCGACGTAACCATTTACGACTAGCTCTTTGTCACCTCCATATACGAGAAACATATCCTTAGTCCTTTTCGTATTTCAGATGTTCTTGACCGCTGTCCAAATGATCCACTCTCGATTACTTTGGTACCTTCCCGCCAAGCTTATTGCTAAGCATACGTCAGTCCGGTACACAAGATTGCATACATGATACAGCCTATGGCTGAAGCATAGGGAATATTTTTCATTTTCTCTCTATCTTCTGCTGTGGTCGGGCATTGAGTTTGACTCAACTTCACACCTTGCAACATAGGCAAGAATCATTTCTTTGCATGATCCATATTGAACTTTTTCAAAATCTTGTCAAGGTATGTGCTTTGTGAAAGTCCTATTAAGCGTCTTGATCTATCTCTATAGATCTTGATGCCCAATATGTAAGCAGCTTCACCGAGGTCTTTCATTGAAAATTTTTTATTCAAGTATCCCTTTATGCTATCCAGAAATTCTATATCATTTCCAATTAATAATATGTCATCAACATATAAAACTAGAAATGCTACTGAGCTCCCACTCACTTTCTTGTAAATACAAAGCTTCTCCAAAAGTCTCAGATAAAACCATATGCTTTGATCACACTATCAAAACGCTTATTCCAACTCCGAGATGCTTGCACCAGTCCATAAATGGAACGCTGGAGCTTGCACACTTTGTCAAGACTTTTGGATCAACAAAACCTTCCGGCTGCATCATATACAACTCTTCTTCTAGAAATCCATTCAAGAATGCAGTCTTGACATCCATTTGCCAAATTTCATAATCATGAAATGCAGAAATAGCCAACATGATTCGGACAGACTTAAGCATCGCCACGGGTGAGAAAGTCTCATCATAGTCAACCCCTTGAACTTGTCGAAAACCTTTTGCAACAAGTCGAGCTTTATAGACGAGAACATTACCATCGGCGTCGGTCTTTTTCTTAAAGATCCATTTATTCTCAATGGCTTGCCGATCATCGGCAAGTCAAGCAAAGTCCATACTTTGTTTTCATACATGGATCCTATCTCGATTTCATGGCTTCCAGCCATTTTATGGAATCTGGGCTCATCATCGCTTCCTCATAGTTCGTAGGTTCATCATGGTCTAGTAACATGACTTCCGAATAGGATTACCGTACCACTCAGTGCGGATCTTACTCGTAGACTCCACGAGGTTCAGCAGATACTTGATCCAAGTTTCATGATCAATATCATTAGCTTCCTCACTAATTGGTGTAGTTGTCACGGAACCGGTTCTTGTGATGAACTACCTTCCAATAAGGGAGTAGATACTGATTATCTCATCAAGTTCTACTTTCCTCCCACTCACTTCTTTCGAGAGAAACTCCTTCTCTAGAAAGGATCCATTCTTAGCAACGAATGTCTTGCCTTCGGATCTGTGATAGAAGGTGTACCCAACAGTCTCTTTTGGGTATCCTATGAAGACACATTTCTCGATTTGGGTTCGAGCTTATCGGTTGAAGTTTCTTCACATAAGCATCGCAGCCCCAAACTTTAAGAAACGACAACTTTGGTTTCTTGCCAAACCATAGTTCATAAGGTGTCGCCTCAACGGATTTTGATGGTGCCCTATTTAACGTGAATGCGCCGCCTCTAAAGCATAACCCCAAAATGATAACGGTAAATCGGTAAGAGACATCATAGATCGCACCATATCAAGTAAAGTACGACACTGACGCTCGACACACCATTGCGTTGTGGTGTTCCGGTGGCGTGAGTTGCTAAACTATTCCGCATTGTTTCAAATGTAAGCCAAACTCGTAACTCAAATATTCTCCTCCACGATCAGATCGTAGAAACTTTATTTTCTTGTTACGATGATTTTCTACTTCACTCTGAAATTCTTTGAACTTTTCAAATGTTTCAGATTTGTGCTTCATTAAGTAGATATATCCATATCTGCTCAAATCATCTGTGAAGGTGAGAAAATAACGATATCCACCACGAGCCTCAACATTCATCGGGCCACAGACATCTGTATGTATGATTTCCAACAAATCTGTTGCTCTCTCCATAGATCCGGAGAACGGTGTTTTAGTCATCTTGCCCATGAGGCATGGTTCGCAAGTACCAAGTGATTCATAATCAAGTGATTCCAGAAGTCCATCAGTATGGAGTTTCTTCATGCGTTTTATACCGATATGACCTAAATGGCAGTGCCACAAATAAGTTGCACTATCATTATCAACTCTGCATCTTTTGGCTTCAACATTATGAATATGTGTATCACTACTATCGAGATTTAATAAAAATAGACCACTCTTCAAGGGCGCATGACCATAAAAGATATTACTCATATAAATAGAACAACCATTATTCTCTCGATTTAAATGAATAACCGCCTCGCATCAAACAAGATCCAGATATAATGTTCATGCTCAACGCAGCACCAAATAACAATTATTCAGGTCTAAAACTACTCCCGATGGTAGATGTAGAGGTAGCGTCGACGGCGATCACATCGACTTTGGAACCGTTTCCCACGCGCATCGTCACCTCGCCCTGGCGATGCTCGCTTATTCCATAGTCCTGCTTTGAGTTGCAAATATTAGCAATGTAACCAGATCAAATACCAGTGCTACTACGAGCTCTAGTTAGGTACACATCAATAACATGTATATCACATATACCTTTGTTTACTTTGCCATCCTTCTTATCCGCCAAATACTTGGGGCAGTTCCGCTTCAGCTTCGATCGCTTGCGGAGAAGCACTCGATTTGTGCTTAGGTCCAGACTTGGGTTTCTTCTCTTGAGCAAAGAACTTGCTTGCTGTTCTTTTGAAGTTCCTTCTTCTTCCCTTTGCCCTTCTTCTTGAAACTAGTGGTCTTGTTGACCATCAACACTTGATGCTCCTTCTGATTTCTACCTCCGCTGCTTTCAAAGATCGCCAAGAGCTCGAATAGTCTTGTTCATCCCTTGCATATTATAGTTCATCACGAAGCTCTTGTAGCTTGGTGGCGTGATTGAAGAATTTCATCAATGACACTATCATCGTGAAGATTAACTCCTAGTTGAATCAAGTGATTGTTATACCCGACATTCGAGTATATGTTCACTTGTGTAACTATTCTCCTCCATCTTGCAGCTATAGAACTTATTGGAGACTTCATATCTCTCAATCCGGAATTTGCTTGAAATATTAACTTCAACTCTTGGAACATCTCATATGCTCCATGACGCTCAAAACGTCGTTGAAGACCCGGTTCTAAGCCGTAAAGCATGGCACATCGAACTATAGAGTATTCATCACTTTGCTCGCCAGACGTTCTTAACGCCGTCGGCCAGCATCAAGAAGAAGTTCGCACCCAGCGGTGCTTCCAGACGTAACTCTTCAGGCAGCAATGAGGATAATCCTCGAGTTACGGACCCAATCCGTGTAATTGCTACCATCATCTTTCAACTTTGCTTTTCAAGGAACGCATTAAAATTCAACGGAACAACAACACGAGCCATATATCTACAAACAAACATAGACAAGCAAGATACTATCAGGTACTAAGTTCATGATAAATTTAAGTTCAATTAATCATATTACTTAAGAACTTCCACTTAGACAGACATCTCCCTAGTCATCTAAGTGATCACGTGATCCAAATCAACTAAACCATAACCGATCATCACGTGAGATGGAGTAGTTTTCAATGGTGAACATCATTATGTTGATCATATCTACTATATGATTCATGCTCGACCTTTCGGTCTCCGTGTTCCGAGGCCATATCGCATATGCTAGGCTCGTCAAGTTTAACTCGAGTATTCTGCGTGTGCAAAACTGGCTTGCACCCGTTGTAGATGGACGAGAGCTTATCACACCCGATCATCACGTGGTTTCGGGCACGATTTAACTTTGGCAACGGTGCATACTCGTGGAGAACACTTCTTGATAATTTTAGTGAGAGATCATCTTAAAATGCTACCGTCAATCAAAGCAAGATAAGATGCATAAAGGATAAACATCACATGCAATCAATATAAGTGATATGATATGGCCATCATCATCTTGTGCTTGTGATCTCCATCTTCAAGCACCGTCATGACCACCATCGCCACCGCGCGACACCTTGATCTCCATCGTAGCATCATTGTCGTTTACGCCATCTATTGCTTCTACGACTATCGCTACCGCTTAGTGATAAAGTAAAGCAATTATGTATGCTTGCATTTCATACAATAAAGCGACAACCATATGGCTCCAGCCGATTGCCGATAACTTCGGTTACAAAACATGATCATCTCATACAATAAAATATAGCATCACGTCTTGACCATATCACATCACAACATGCCCTGCAAAAACAAGTTAGACGTCCTCTACTTTGTTGTTGCAAATTTTATGTGGCTCCTACGGGCTTAGCAAGAACCGTTCTTACCTACGCATCAAAACCACAACGATAGTTTGTCAAATAGACTCCATTTTAACCTTCACAAGGACCGGGCGTAGCCACACTCGGTTCAACTAAAGTGAGAGAGACAGACACCCGCCACCACCTTTAAGCACGAGTGCTCAGAACGGTGAAACCAGTCTCGCGTAAGCGCACGCATAATGTCGGTCCGGCCGCTTCATCTCACAATACCGCTGAACCAAAATATGACATGCTGGTATGCAAGATGACTTATATAAATCCACAACTCACTTGTGTTCTACGTGCATATAACATCAACGCATAAAACCTAGGCTCGGATGCCTTTGTTGGGGAACGAGTAATTTCAAAAATTTCCAACGCACACGCAAGATCATGGTGATGCATAGCAACGAGAGGGAAGAGTGTTGTCTACGCCCTCGTGAGACCGAAGCGAAGCGCTGACGCAACGTAGAGGAAGTAGTCGACGTCCTCCCGGTCCAACCGATCCAAGCACCGCACTCGCACCTCCGAAGTTCTTGACACGCAGACAGCTCGATGACGCACCCGATCTCCGATCCAGCAGAGGCGCTGGGAGGAGTTCCACAAGACGACGGCGTGGTGATGATCTTGATGTTCTCTGTCGCAGGCTTCGCCTAAGCACCGCTACAATATGACCGAGGTGTAATATCGTGGAGGGGGGCACCGCACACGGCTAAGGAAGGATCTCAATGATCAACTTGTGTGTCTAGGGTGCCCACCTACCCCAGATATAAAGGAGGGAGGGAGGAGGAGGCCGGCCCAAGGGGTGGCAAGGCTTAGGGGGCAAACCTACTCCAAGTAGGTTTGCCCCCCCTTCCTATTCGGAGTAGGAGAAGGAAGGAAGAGGGGGGGAGAGAAGGAAGGGGCGGCCCCCTCCCACCCGGATTGGGCTTGGGGGCGCCCTCCTTGCTCCTTCTCCTCCTTCCACTAAGGCCCAATAAGGCCCATATACTATCTTGGGGGTTCGGTAACCTCCCTGAGCTCCAGATATTCCCAAACTCTTAGGAACCTTTCGGTGTCCAAATATATCCGTCCAATATATCAATCTTTATGTCTCGACCATTTCGAGACTCCTCGTCATGTCCGTGATCACATCCGGACTCGAACAACCTTCGTACATCAAAATACATAAACTCATAATATAAGCATCATCGAAACCTTAAGCGTGCGGACCCTATGGTTCGAGAACAATGTAGACATGACCGAGACACGTCTCGGTCAATAACCAATAGCGGGACCTGGATGCCCATATTGGTTCCTACATATTCTACGAAGATCTTTATCGGTCAAACCGCACAACAACATACGTTGTTCCTTTGTCATCGGTATGTTACTTGCCCGAGATTTGATCGTCGGTATCCAATACCTAGTTCAATCTCGTTACGCAAGTCTCTTTACTCGCTCAGAACACATCATCTCATAACTAACTCATTAGTTATATGCTTGCAAGGCTTAGGTGATGAGTATTACCGAGAGGGCCCAGAGATACCTCTCCGACAATCGGAGCGACAAATCCTAATCTCGAATTATGCCAACTCAACATGTACCTTGGAAACACCTGTAGAGCACCTTTATAATCACCCGATTACGTTAGACGTTTGGTAGCACACAAAGTGTTCTTCCGTAAACGGAGTTGCACAATCTCATAGTTGCAGGAACTTTGTATAAGTCATGAAGAAAGCAATAGCAAGATACTAAACGATCAAGTGCTAGGCTAACAAAATGGGTCATGTCAATCACATCATTCTCCTAATGATGTGATCCCACTAATCAAATGACAACACATGTCTATGGTCAGGAAACATAACCATCTTTGATTAATGAGCTAGTCAAGTAGAGGCATACTAGTGACTATAGTTTTGTTTATGTATTCACACATGTATCATGTTTCCGGATAATACAATTCTAGCATGAATAATAAACATTTATCATGATATGAGGAAATAAATAATAACTTTATTATTGCCTCTAGGGCATATTTCCTTCAAAGACATACATCAAGTGTTCTCAAATCCTTAAAGACTCAATCTGATAAGATAATTTCAAAGGGAAAACTCAATCCATTACAAGAGAGTAGAGGGGGAGAAACATCATAAGATCCAACTATAATAGCAAAGCTCGCGGTACATCAAGATCGTGCCAAATCAAGAACACGAGAGAGAGAGAGATCAAACACATAGCACTGGTACATACCCTCAGCCCCGAGGGTGAACTACTCCCTCCTCGTCATGGAGAGTGCCGGGATGATGAAGATGGCCACCGGTGATGGATCCCCCTCCGGCAGGGTGCCGGAACAGGGTCCCGATTGGTTTTTGGTGGCTATAGAGGCTTGCGGCGGCGGAACTCCCGATCTATTGTGCTCCTTGATGTTCTCGGGATATATGGGTATATATAGGAGGAAGAAGTAGGTCAGTGGAGCTGCGAGGGGCCCACGAGGGTGGGGGCGCGCCTCCCTGTCTTGTGGCCTCCTCGCTTCTTTCTTGACGTCCACTCCAAGTCCTCTGGATCACGTTTGTTCCAAAAATCACTCTCCCGAAGGTTTCATTCCATTTGGACCCCGTTTGATATTCCTTTCCTACGAAACACTGAAATGGGCACAAAAACACCAATTTGGACTGGGCCTCCGGTTAATAAGTTAGTCCAAAAAATAATATAAAAGTGTATAATAAAGCCCATTAAACATCCAAAACAGATAATATAATAGCATGGAACAATCAAAATTTATAGATATGTTGGAGACGTATCAGTTTCATCTCCTTCATATGCATTCTGTGCACCATCTCCTTCATCTGCATTCACTACATCATCTCCTTCCTCTACATTCTCCGCATCCTCTCCTTACTCTGCACTCTCTGCATCCTCTCCTTCCTCTGCATTATCACCATCCTCTGCACTCTCTATCCCCTCATTTCCATCTGCATTTGGGCATGGTGGGCATCCTTTTAGTATCAGATCATCATATAATGTCTGGATCTTATTTTCCTCATCCACTAATAACCCCAGTGTCTTGGATTCTCTGTTGGCCCTCACCATAACAGCTGGCATCTGCATTGTCCACACATACCAGGCCATCCCCATAGTCCTTCCCTGGCAAAATCCTGTACACCTTGATTTGAGGGTCTGTGGGGTCATAGTCTATCCTTGCCAAGCAATACTTGATCATCCCGAGTGACCATGTGTCTACATGGCAGTAGTCAAAGGCTTCATGTGTGCACCCAATGTAAGAAAAATGCATTTGTCCGTTTAAGCATTCCCCTAAGAAAATTTCCATTGTGCTCAAACTCCACTGAGAAAAGCTGGCTATCTTCTCCATTTGTCACTGCAATAATTGAGACATTTCTTTTTCAGTGCACAACACAAACAGGTCTTACTGCAACATCAAATGTAAACAACTACAAAATTACTCCTAACCATATTTCTGAAGCTTCTACTCATCAACTACACAATCCAGTTAAAGACATGAACTGCATTTGTTCTTAAACAAAGATATGCACTGAATATCAACTAAAAGACCACACTTTCATCACAAAAGCAATAGTAAAAGTTCACACTTTCAGCATATTACAGTGGGAAAAATAATATAATCCATTCACCAACATCTATACTGACCCCAACATGCCCTCTGAAACTTGCATCACATCACATCATATAATCTGTTAAACTTTATCCCCAAAATGACATCAACACATGACCTCTTCTTCCCCTGGATTTGATGCATTCTAAACTACCACCTTCCCTTGTATTTGCAGTAGTCAAGATCACATCTACAATTCGCCTCACAACCCCCTCGATTGACCCCCGAACCCCCTAATCAGCAACACAGAAACCCTAAAGAAACTCATGCAAACTGCTACCTCCTTCCAAGCGATGGATGCGCACAACAAACCCTAGTGAGCAGATCGACCCAAAATTGAGAAGAAGTCGACATGATCATGCCGCCTAGAAAACCTAACCAATGCGGTGCAGGAATAGGGGAAGCAAAGGAGCAGCCATGGCTTGCCAAGAGGAGGGCCAGATGCTTACCATATTCAGGACGGAACTCGCCGGGTTCCCTTCACCGCAGCTCCATGGCGCCCTCTCTCGTCGCCGATGAGCTCCACAACGGCGTCGCCTCGGAGACGTCGAGGAGGACAGGGGAGACCGGAAGGGAAATGCAAGGTTTTGGAAGGGGTTTGTGCCTCGGGGGTGTTGATAAGGGGTACCTAAAAACACCTAGGTACGGACAGAGGCGCGCCAGGTAAGGAAAATTAGAAGAACACGAGGGGTTTTATGCAAAATAGCGCTTCGGGCCCGACAGACTTCACCTGGCGCGCCATGTGTGCACTTCAGACTGGTTTGTATGGTTTTGTTACATCAATCAAGTTAGAGGGGCACTTTTGTGGGGTTTTTAAATTTCTGTATGAATCTATTCCCGCACTACAAGTTTATGTACCAATTATATGGTATTAACTTGGTAAACAAATACGGAGTACTAAGTGGGGCGGTCTTCACTACACTCGTCGCTCACTCGGAATTCGGCCATGGGGCTGACATCCCAACTAAACGAACCAAGCGCTATATACAGTCACAGCCTAGTCTCCACTACACTAGTCGCTCGCTCCGCTCGGAAACCCCCAAATCAGGCCGCCGACCATGGCCGGCCGTACGCCGTTCACCAACGTCGACCCGGAGACGGCGGCCGACCTGCGGCGCCTGGGCTTCGACCCCCACGAGCTGGACCGAGCCACAGAGCAGCTGCTCACCTACATCTGCGCCGAGCTCCTTCCCGCCCCGGCCCCGCCCGTCTCCGACGCGCCCCCGCGCAGCATCTTCTCCCGCCTCCTCATCACGGAGGCCGCGCACGACCCCGCCCTCCCCACCAGCGCCGACCGCATCAGCGTCCTCCCCGACACCCTCCTCCGCAACATCGTCTCCCGCCTCCCCATCGCGGACGCCGCGCGCACCGCCGTCCTCGCCTCGCGCTGGCGCCGGGTCTGGCTCTGGACGGAGCCCGACCTCATCGACGCCTTCCTCCGGCCCAACTCGTCGTCCGTCACGGCCGCCGTCTCGGGCATCCTCGAGTCGCACCCCGGGCCCTTCCGCCGCGTCCACCTAACCTGCAGTCACATGAGCGTGCACCAGGCCCAGCTCGCGCGCTGGCTCCAGCTCCTCGCCGCCAAGGGCGTCCACGACCTCGTCCTCGTCAACCGACCGTGGCCGTGCGATGTGCCCCTCCCTGACGCGCTGTTCAGCATCAGCTCCGTCGTCCGCCTCTACATCGGCCTCTGGAAGCTCCCGGACACGGCTGGCCTGCGTGGCGCCTCCTTCCCCATCTCCGCGAGCTCGGCATCTGCACCGTCGTGATGGAGCAGGGCGACGTCGACTCCATGGTCGCCAGCAGCCCCGTCCTGGAGATCCTGAGCATCCAGGGAAGCCACAAGGGGCTGCGCCTCCACATCGTGAGCCAGAGCCTACGGTGCGTGCAAATCTGCAGCTCTGTTGTGGAGAACGTCACGGTGGTGAAGGCTCCACGCCTCGAGCGGCTCATCCTGCAGGGAGGTCGGCACGCTGCTAGTGGCCTGTGTACCATGGTCAGGATTCTTGATGCCCCCAAGCTACATTCGTTTGGATTCTTGGAGCCAGGCAATCATGTCCTGGGGGTCGGAGACACCGTCATAATGGTGAGTATCCATTTGTGCAGTTGTCACTGTGGGAGGTCCATGAGTTAAATGTTGGATCTTTGTTCTCAAATTGGGTGAATTTCAGGCTGGGATAAAGGAGAGTGCGGCCACCATTGTCGCAAGCGTTAAGATCCTGAGCTTAAATGTGCGTTTTGGAGTCCCCAGTGAGGCAAGGATGGTGCCCATGTTCCTTAAATGCTTTCCCAATGTCGTGCGACTGCATATCATGGTAATTTCCACCAATTCAAGTTTTAATTTTACATGTTATTACTCCATAATATAAGAGCGTTTTTGACACTCTTATATTGTGGGACGGAGGGAGTACTTGTAAATGGTGTGTGTTCTGATTGAATGCACAGTCAGTCAGTCACAGCTCTTTATGGTGAATGTTGATAATTATGCAGTTTTACCACATGTTAAGGTGCCATTCATCGTCAGCGATCGTGTCTTCTTTATACGTTGACTAGAGTACACAACTATAATTCCAGGGATTGCATGCTCATCTGCTTATGCTATGACATTTGGTAAAAAAAAAATCTGGTGGCACAATTTCTATTATACCAGTTTCTGTTTCTATTGCTTTGCTTCTTGAATTCTGGCATGTCCAGATCTTTTTCTGGAACACAGCATCTAAATGTTCGTTTGCTTATTTCGCACTGATGCATTTGAGCTGTTGCAAGCTAGTAGCAACATAGCAATCCTGCTATGCTTATTTCACACTGATGACAGATACATATGGTAATCTTGCACATTGCTGTCTACAGTTTCTTAGTGGTCTGTATGATATAACATAATACCAAAGTTTTAAATCGCGGGCAATTCCATTTCGCGGCAGCTTGTCCGAAACGCTACAGCCGCTATTGCGGGCAATAGCGGACGCTAAGCCATTTAGCGGCAGCTAGTACATGGACATTTTTAGCAGGAAAAGAGAGGATTGCAGTATATACTTAGACATAAACTGAAACAAGAATCACCAATTACAACTTACAAACAAGCATCACTAGTTCACAAACAAGGGAACAAAGAGCCTGCCATGTTCTGGTTCCAAATGAAAACTTAAACGCGATCACGGGCCTCGTGGCACATCGTGTAATATTGGCCATAGCGTCGCGGGAAGCATCCCAGGCAGCGATTGCGCCGCAATAGCTGCACTTTCGCGGGCGATTTTAATCTTTGCATAATACTAGTTGCATCAGTTCAGGAATGTATCTCTGATTTTTTAATATTGAAAGTTTGCAGCCTCGTTTCTTTTTTCTTTTATGCGTGGACGATAATCGTGAGAGGCTGAATAACGCACGCACCATCTTAGTTTTTGTATTTTTTTATTTCTGCGCTACTAGCTGCTACTTGGTCGTTGGCACTTTCTGCTAGTTTCATCATGCACATGAAAGCATTTAGTTATGTGTGCATATAGCATCCAGTTTTTAGAGTTGAGCACTGGATGTAATTTATGAACCTGAGCTGCCAAAAGTAAATCTCCCTTGTTCACAAAAGACGCACTTTCGTATAATACTGTTACCTTATATATTTTCTTCTTCTTCCGAAACAGCTAATAGCAACTGTGGACCAATATATCTGAGCTAATTCATGTTTTACTTACATTCCTACCAATTTCCTCTAGATATTACATGTAATACTTGTTCATTCATGCGGCAGATTTTATCACTTGTAGATTATTTGTGCTGATTGATTTGCATAGACCTGTCAAGTCAATTACCATCAGAGCTCTTTACTGTCTATGTTTTCTTCTGTTGTGGAAAGTCAATCCTGTATGTAGTTATTCAAGCAACACATGTTAAGGCTTTCTTCGTTCACCATATGTGTGCATCTCCCTCGGTTGCTCTCCAACTATTGACTGATTTGATCTCCCTTTGCAGTCCAGAAAATGTAATCGGTCTGCTGGTAAGCTCAGCCTCAATTTCCAGGAGGGTCCTACTGAAAGTGCTATGTTGCACATCAAAGAGATGTATTTCCGTGAATTCCGAGGGGAACAAGGCGAGGTTTCCTTCCTCAAGTCGATCTTCCCAAAGGTGCTGGAGACTGCGGTGATTATAATGGCAAACCCAAGCTTCACTCCATTTTCAGTAGCCGTGGCGTTCTCCAAACTGAAGGAGGCTTCTGAGGTCATAAGGTGCTGCGAAGTGCTGCTTCTTAAGAGTACAGGGCCCGAAGGAGGCAAAGCATGGAGTTTTAAAGAAGGAAGTGATTTTTCATGCGAGGACCCTTTTTTAACAGTGGAGAGCAGCTTATTCACTCAGGAGCAGTCGAAGTTTATTGGATTTGATGAAGTAGGAAACAGGCATGACATCTGCTTCAAAATGCCTGTGAGGAGTGGAAGATTTTTGGATGTGCTGAACTATGAAGCATCCATGGTATCTGCTTATTTTGGTAGCCGCCCCTGACTTTGGTGTCCTTACATCGCAAACTTTGCGTTAAATTTGTGGTCTGATTGATATCTGGTGGGAAACAGAAATACTATGAACTGGTATTTTGCTTGCTGTGTAATCTGTGCTATCAGTTTCCCTAAGTTTGCTCCTTCAAACGTTTGTTCCATCTGGCAGCATGTCACATTGCTTGCAGATTTGCATCTTCCCTTCCTGATTGATCTGAAAATTTTAGTTACCATCAGAGCACTCCATGGTCTTTGGCATGCACTTTAGTGATCACATATAATATCTTTGAATTGCACAACCGGATATCCTTGACCAACAATAACTTAGAACACCACCCCCTTGCCATTTTTTTCAGGCCTTTCACATATCTGAAAGAGCCTTTGTTGCTTTGCATGTACCTATGAATCACAAATATAATCTAATTTATGGGTTGCATACTCGCGTGCTTATCTCTTAGCTTATAGCATTAGGTCCGATGCATGATATTATGATGCCATATCGTTTGATCTATAAATTTACATTGCATTGCTAGTTGTATGTTCAGATTTTGTTTGCACTGTTCTATTTGACCATTTGGAATATTTTCTTCATCTATAACCTCGGTAGTACTTAGTAGAGCTTGTTGTTCTGATAAGAGTTTGAGTAGAATGAACTGCATGTATAACCTAGGTAAAACTTAATGCCATTTCGCATTGCCACAAACCTGTGATAAAAGCCGGTGCAACCGTTTCCCACAGACAAGATGATACTACAGAAAAGTAATTCTCAACTGGTTGTCACGGCTCACATCTGGCAAACCGTTCACATGTTTAAGACCTCCACGGTTGACTGAAATCTGTTGCCTCACTTTCTAATCGGGAATGTCAAAAATCTGGCATCGGATTTTTAACCATGGCAAATCAAACATTTTTTAATGGTAAATTAAGTTGTCGCGAGGATGGCAATTCCCGTTAGCAAGCATAACAAACCCTTGGTGGTTTAATGCACACCGCTGCTTGAAATGTCGGTGATTATCCACTGGGACAAGGAGGGAACAAGCATAAATAATTTACCAACCGTTTCAAATTTCAAAGCTGTACCAATAATAGGTAGCATCACAAGGACCCCCCTGTGCTATAGCTTTTACTTCAAAGCATGGAACTTACATCTTACCGTGAAACGCAAACAAGCAGGAGCATGGGAAACTTGCTACAGCATTTGCTGCAAGATACACAAGTTAAATCTTCACAAGAACATGACAAACAATATGCTGGTCGCATAGGCTACATTCTACTGTGAGCTCGACTTCAATGCTAGTACATTATTACCAAAATCAACTACTCCAGATAAGAAGACACTATGATCAGATGAGAGTGTCCTGATCAGTTCGTAGCTGTGAGAGCATTGTTCTCCTTGATCCGAGTCCGGTTGTCCAGCTTGACGAAACGCTTCTGGTCTTCATAGGGCAGCGTCTTGGCATCTTTCCTCCGTATCTCGCTCAGCACCGGACGCTTGTCGATCATGTGCCACAGCCAGCCAGGGTACTCAGAGTCTGGTTGGATCTTCGGGTCAGAACCCTCCTTCAGGATATTAGCCCCAAACACACCTGTGCTCTTCATTTCTTTGCTGAGCACAGGTTTAGCATCAGCCGCGCCACCTTTTCCACCCTTCTTTCCCTTGGCCGCAACGGCAAAGCCTCTTGTCCCAACCAATTGAGCTGTGTCTCTTGGAATAACTCCACGCTTCCATACTCGTGTCCAAGACACTACCATTCCTGGGTCGATATTTTAGCTGCACACATCAATCATCACAACTAGGAAGTGTTAACTCTGCTAAAAACAGAATCAAGTGTCTACTGATATAATATTAGAAAACCACCAGTGTTGACAGAAAAAAGAAGGTTCAAAATCCGCAACGAATCAAGGCATTTGAACAGAAGTTCGAATAATTAGTACACAGATGTACAAGGAGTATGCTGACTCGGAATATCAGATCCAGGGCCATGTTGTCGCAGCCTGCTTCTGCCACAAGGTCTTTATTTATATACTGTAATATGGGGAACTAAAGCTCGAAAGCTAGCATGTTTTATTTAAGACTTGTTATTCTGCTTTCAAGATGTTCACTGCAATTTATTTCCAAATTCTTATGTTGTTCAACTGAATACATGAATTACACATGGTTAAAGATGACAATCAGATATAACCATCATCTAAAGGTTCTTGCAAAAGTGAAAACAAATAAAACAACATTTAGACCGGATCAGACCAAAGTCCTGAAGAATATCAACACTATACCCAGCATCAAGCCCCAACCAAAGCAAAATCTGAACTATAATAATCCCAGATTCCCCGCGTAAGGCCATAGTGCATGATTGGCAGTATGGCATCATTCACAAGATGTCAGGCAATGAGCACCACAATATGATTAGCAAATTTGTCTAGGAGTTTAGCAAAACCATGAGAAAGGTGCAGACCAGAAAATGCCCAGTTAACACCGGTCTGTTTCCTGTTGAAGCAAAATCAATTGGAACATCAGACACACCTTCCAGCATCAAGCATTGGCCGACCCAAAATCAGAACTACAATCCCGCCTTTAGACCATTGATTTATTATGCACAATTCACAGTTAGCTATATGCGGCACTACATGGTTAGCGAATTTAATTCACCGTTAAACCATGGGAGGGCCGCACCTGATAAGGGTTTTAGTTTCCTAAGAACTCATATATATCACAGGATGAACAACTTTGGCAGGGGCGGATGCAGACTTTTTTTTCCACCTAGAGCAGTAGTTAGTCCAATCCTACGTGTAATGTAGATGTCAAAAATGCTAAACCCATAATTGTTTTTGGTCCATATAGATGGACCAACCACAAAGAAGTACAGTACAATCTGTGTCAACATTATACCAAGAGATGCACAATATATCTGAAATTACTAGTGTCGGCAAAATTACAACAGAGAAGTACAACCTGAAATCGGCAAAATTAGTCATCTCTCAAACTAACACAAGAGAAAGGAACGAGGATAATAGTAGTATTTGGTTTCAGAGAAATATGCAATCTGAAATCGCCATTTCTGAAATTACTCATCTTTGCAGAAGAGAAAAGAGAGGAAGAGAAGCCTAGGCTGCTCAGTACCTTGGGTGGTGGCTGTGCAGGAGGAGCGCACGCTCGGTGGCGTCCGTTGAAGATGGGGAAGAGGAGGAGGCGGTCGGTAGAGTTGAAGATGGGGAGGAGCCGGCGGCGGTCGGTGGTGGCAGGAGGTCGTAGGGGAGGAGACTGCGGCGGGCGGCGGGGAAGTTCGGCGACGAACCCGGGGAGGGAAGGGGCGTGACGCCGGCTGCGGCGACGCGTGGGATCTAGGCGGCGGCGCGAGGAGGTGGAGGCAGCCCAGATTCGAGGACCCTTTTTCAGCGAGTGCAGTTGATCAGTAGAGCTGTATCATTTCATTTCAGGCCTTATCTAGATATCTGATTCTAAATCTTACTAGACTATATAGCACTTCAGAGCATGGTTACAGCATCTCCAGCCGTTCCCCCAGAGCCCCAGGGGCCATTTTTTCCGCCGGCAAAGCGAAATCCTCCCAGCCCCCCCCCCCCTCCCCCGCTAGGTCCTCGTTCGCTGGATTGGACCGAAACTTCATCCGGCGAACCCAAGCCAAACCCAAAGATATCGGTGAGCGATTGGGCACCAATGAGCGAAAGCGTGTGGGCGGCCTGCTCACGAGCCCGCCCCAGATTCGCCCTCCCACGCGATAGAGTACCACTTTCCCCTTCGCCGCCACGTCGCTGCCGACACCACCCATCTGCCCTTCACGGCTAGGAACCGCCCCCCTCCCCCACGCCGAAAGTAGCGCCGCACCCCCCCCCCCCCCTCCCTTCCAAAGCGTCGCTATTTACCACCAAAAAATGACCTGAGGGCGCCCACGGCTGGAGATGCTCTTAATAATACACCCAATAGTCGGCTATAAGGAGTTGTTGTATCATTTAGAGCTAACCTCATAGCCGACATGTACAAATAGTAAGTTTTAAATGTATACTACTTTATTAGTAGTTGACCCACCTTACAACCTTCACAAAGCGTCTTGGGACTCGTGTTGCAGCTGGCTACTAACCAAGAGTCTGTTTCTCTTCTCTCTCCTCCAACTAAGCAAAGATACAATATTCTAGTCCTTTTAGCCTGCTTATGTCACCCTATTATACTTGCTCTTAGGGCATTTCCCACGTCAAGCCGCCCGCAACCGTCTAACTGGGACTTTTTTGGCATCATCGACCGGTCAATCGATCCAGACGTGTTTGTTTAGACAATCTGGAGAGGGGGTGCGGGCGTATGAACCGCTGCCACGCACGCTTCTGACTAACTTGGCTCACCAAAAAACCCTCTCCCGCGCCTGCACGTTTTCCCGCCCGAAGTCAGCTGCTCGCATTCATTCCCACCCATATCAGACACGATCGCTCACTGAAGTCATCACTGAAGCGGCTTGCCGCCCGTTGCTCGTCCGCTGCGCACGCCTTCTTTCTGCATAGAAACAACATCAGTCTACCCCACCTACCTCCATTAAATCGATGCATGTGACGAGAAACCTACTCCGGTGCCATGAGTCCCAGGAAGGTCACCGCCACCGCGTCTCCGGGTTACACAACCAGTGCAGTTTCTCAGGTGAGCCATATCATTTTTGTTTAGGCCTTCCGTGCAAAACTTATTTTTGAATAGTTTCCCTGCAAATATGATTGACCTTGTGAACCTTACTAGACTTAGTAGACTATATATAGCAGACAACGAAAATGCTGAATGGAGGTCGGCCTCCATGGAGGCAGAATTTTAGATGACCAAGATTCATATTTGTATGTTTCAGATTTTTTTTAAATACGCATATACTTAGAGACATTAATGAGACATTAATGTACAAGTGTGTAAGTTTTCAAGATAAAATATGTAAAAATGAGTGCTGTAAAAAAATCTGCGCCTTTTTATTGTATGCACTATTCATCCTTATAATCCATGATTTTGTTTTTATTTGTACAACTCGCATTTCAAGGTATTCCACCCAAAAGTAATACACACATACACATTATATCCTTGTATACATACTTGTACAAAAAATTTCAGATTGTTTTGAAACTGATAAGTTTGATTATTTTTTTTCAGAAAATTCGGCCTCCATGGAGGCCAAGCTCCAAAACGCCCTACTCTTCTTACAAATACATTGTTACATGTGGCGCTCTTAGCATACAACATTTGGCTAGAAAACTTTGGCCATGCACAAAGTTTGGATGCCAGTTCTTTGATCTGTGATTTCACATTTCATTTCAGGCCTAGCACAAAGTGCTATGGATGTCTGTTTTCTTCTTCTTCTTTTTCGTTTCCTGTTTTGGCTTGGAAGGATCCATTACTTTGCATATATTATGTGGGTGTGCTGAGGATGATATTGAATTCCTGTTTTGCTTCTTCCGTACCTTCTATAACTAAGTGCATTCATTTTTTTTATTGGTATACAATGCTTAATTAAACACTACTCCCTTGGTCCCATAATGTAAGACGTCACTAATGTCAAAAAACATCTTACATTATGGAACGGAGGGAGTATTATTTTACAGGTCGTGTACAGCTAATTAGTTAATCTACATCTTGTTCAACGATGTAACAAGATGTTCAACATTCTTCAGTTGAATAATACACTAGTGGAAAAACAGGCTTTCCATCCAGCCCATAAGTCGCGAAGCTGTAGGAACCGCGACCAATGGGACCTTTAGTCATGATTTCGAGGTGAACCGCGACCAAAGGCCTGGGCCCAGGCGCTCGGTGGCCAGTGGTGCACGTGAGGGGCTTTAGTCGCGGTTGGCCAGACAACCGCGACTAAAGGTTTTCGGCACCTTTTAGTCACGGTTTGCTGTGCCAACCGCGACTAAAGCCCTCCCTATATATACCCATCCAGCAGCCAACACTTAGCCATTTGGAGCCATTCTCTTCACAAGTGGGTGTAGGTTTGCTTTTGGTTCCTCTTATGCACATAAGGTGTTTGATGAAATGCCCCAAGAGCATGAAACAAACATGACATGAAGTGTTGGAGCCACACTCTTCGATCGCGGTTAGCAACTTGATGAACCTTTGATGTGTCAATATGCATGTGTGTAGTTCATAACAAATGCATGATGGTTAATTATATATTTTATATTATAATAATGCGATGAATCGGCAATGGATGTACGGTAACCGACTCTCTCCATGAAGTTCACTACGGGTTTGAAAGATTTCTCGTAGTGGCTAATGCGAACAAGCGGGGGTTTTGTTATCTGTCCATGTGTTATCTGTAAGAATGAGAAGGGTTACTCTTCCTCAAGAGTTGTTCACATGCATCTCGCTTGAAGGGTTTCATGCCAAGCTATAATTGTTGGACCAAGCATGGAGAAAGAGGGGTTATAATGGAAGAAGATGAAGAAGGGATGATTTCATCGATGAAAGCTATCTTGCTCATTTCGTGATACTTTCATGGAGGATGTCAAGGTGAAGGGAAGGTGAAGAAGAGGCACGTGATGATCCCGCTGATGATCTTGGTCGGACCATTGCCGATGCACGGAGACGCCGCTAAACCGAAAAGGAGAGGAGAATTTGGATCGCATGTTAGAGGATCACGTAAAGGCGCTGTACCCGGATGCGATGATGGTCTGAAAAAGCTGGGCTGCATAATCGGATTTGCTGAAATGGAAGGCGAGGCAGGTGTAGTGACTCGGCATTTGAAAACTTGCTGAAAATGTTGAAGAATATGTTTCAAAGGATAACGAGTTGCCCGCCAAGACGCTGAAGCAAAGAAGGTTGTCCGCCTCTAGGTTTAGAGGTTCAAGATACATGCATGCATCAACGATCGCATCCTCTACCATGTGAATACGAGAATTTGAATGAATGCCCGTATGCATCGCATTGCGTTATAAGATCGAGGCGATGACCCCGGTGACGATGTTGAGGGCCGAAACCCGTGAAGAGGGTTCCCGCCAAGGTGATGTGGTATGCTCCTATAATACCACGGTTGAAACGTCTGCTCATGAACAAAAAGCATGCCAAGTTGTTGCGATGGCACAAAGAGAAACGTAAGTCGGACGGGAGTTGAGACACACCGCAGATGGAACGCAATGGAGAAAGATCGATGATGGTTCACAGATTTTGCAAATGACGCAAGGAACATAAGATTTGCTCTAAGCACGGATGGCATGAATCCTTTTGGCGAGCGAGCTCCAGCCATAGCACTGCCCGTGACTCTATGCATCTACAACCTTCCTCCTTGGTTGTGCATGAAGCGGAAGTTCATTATGATGCCGTGCTCATCCAAGGTCCGGCAACCCGCAACGACATTGATGTGTACCTAAGGCCATTAGTTGATGAACTTTACAGCTGTGGGTGGTGTCCGTGTGTGGGATGAGCACAAACAAGAGGAATTTGACCCACGAGCGTTGCTTTTCAGAACCATCAACGATTGGCCTGCTCTTAGTAACCTTTCGGGACTGTCAAATAAGGGATACAATGCATGCACGCATCGCTACATGAGACCGAAAGTGTACATTTGCCAAATTGTAAGAAGAACGTGTACCTTGGGCATCGCCGATTTCTTCCAAAATTCATCCAAGAAGAAAGAAAGGCAAGCATTACAACGGCAAGGCAGATCACCGGCGAAGCTCGCGAACGACCGGTGCCGAGGTATTTGATATGGTCAAGGATTTGAAAGTCATCTTTGGAAAGGGTCCCGCGGACGATCAGTTCAAGGGAGCCGACGGGCACGCAGCCATGTGGAAGAAGAAATCTATATTCGGGAGCTAGAATATTGAAAGTCCTAGAAGTCCGCTCTGCAATCGACGTGATGCACGTTACGAAGAATATTTGCGTGAACCTCCTAAGCTTCTTGGGCGTATGGGAAGACAAATGATACAAAGGAAGCACGGCAGACCAGAACGCTTGAAAGACCTCGATGACCGCATCCGGAATGGTTTCAAGGTCGTGCTGCCTACGCCCGACCAAAGAAGAGAAGGTCATCTTTTTGAATGCCCGAGCAGTATGAAGGTCCCGTCTGGATTCTCGCCCAATATAAAGGGAATAATAAACATGGCGGAGAAAAAGTTCCAAAACACGAAGTCTCACGATCGCCACGTGATTATGACGCAATTGCTTCCGATTGCTTTGAGGGGCTCTCGCCGAAAATGTTCGATTAGCCATTGTGAAGCTATGTGCATTCCTCAATGCAATCTCTCGAAGGTAATCAATCCGAAGTTCTACCACGGTTACTGAACGATGTGATCCAATGTCTTGTCGCTTCGAGTTGGTGTTCCGCCATCCTTCTTCAATATTATGACGCACCTCCTGGTTCACCTAGTCGAAGAGATTTCCGTTCTCGGTCCTGTATTTCTACACAATATGTTCCCTTCGAGAGGTTCATGGGAGTATTAAAGAAATATGTTCAGAACCGTGCTAGGCAGAAGGAAGCATCGCCAAGGGCTATGGAAATGAGGAGGTAATTGAGTTTTGTGTTGACTTTGTTCCCGACCTTAAGCCGATTGGTCTTCCTCGATCGCGCACGAGGGGAGACTAAGTGGAAAAGGCACGATCGGAAGGAAATCAACGATATGTATGGACGGCCATTCTCGATCAAGCACACCACACTATGTTGACCAATTCCAGCTTGGTGGCTCCGCACTTTGAGAAACACAAGAATATTTTACGCTTTCGGACAACCCGGGAAGCTGAATCTCGGATTAGGAAGGCCCACATGGAGACTTTCGCAGCTTGGTTGAGAAAACATTTAATGAATGACAATGATGTTGTAGATCATTTGTACATGTTGGCCAAGACACCATCTTCGACTATAACGACTTTCCAAGGGTACGAGATAAATGGGAATACATTTTACACGATCGCCCAAGATAAAAAGAGCACCAACCAAAACAGTGGTGTCCGCTTTGATGCAAAGAACCGAGAATGGGCAAAAGGTCACATATTATGGTTACATAGAGGAGATATGGGAACTTGACTATGGACCCTCCTTTAAGGTCCCTTTGTTCCGTGCAAATGGTTCAAGCTAACAGGAGGTGGGGTAAAGGTGGACCAGCAATACGGAATGACAATGGTGGATTTCAACAATCTTGGTTACCTTGACGAACCATTCGCCCTAGCGAAAGATGTCGCCAGGTTTTCTATGTGAAGGACATGAGTAGCAAACCGAGGAAACGGAAAGATAAGAAAACGATCAAGACATCATGCGATGATTCAAAGTGCCACATTGTTCTTTCAGGAAAAGAAACATCGTGGGAGTGGAGGACAAGATGACATGTCAAGATTATAATATGTTTGCTGAAATTCCGCCTTCAAAGTGAACACCGACCCAAGCATTAAGTTAAATGATGAGGATGCTCCATGGATACGCACAATCGTAAGCAAGCGGGGACACAAGGGAAGAATTGATGTGTAATAATTTATTGTACCAAACTTTGTATTTGGTCGATGAACTGAATGATGTATCAAACCTTTGTCAAACCTTCAAGGATTAGTTTTATTTTTCTGATTTTTTGATATATAATTGTATTTTTAAGATTTTAAATGAATTAGTTTTATTTTTCTGATTTTAAAAGGAAAAAGGAAGAAGAAGAAAGAAGGAAAAGGAAAAAAACAGAAGAAAAAACAGAAGAAAAAGGAAAACAGAAGAAAAAACAAGCAGAAGAAAAAAGGAAAAAGAAGAAAAAAACAAAAGAAGAAAAACATAAGAAAAAACAAACAGAAGAAAAAGAAGAAAAAGGAAAAAGGAAGAAAGGAAGAAAAAAAGAAGAAAAACAAGAAAAGGAAGAAACAAAAGGAAGAAAAAAAAAAGAAGAAAAAGGAAGAAAAAACAGAAGAAAAACAAGAATTTAAAATGAATTAGTTTTATTTTCTGATTTTTTGATATATAATTGTATTTTTAAGATTTTAATAACATAAATAAATAAGTAATTAGAAACTTTAATAGCAAAAATAATTATCATAAAGTAAAATAAATAAGTAATTAGAAACAAAATAAAATAAAATAAATAAGTTTTTTGTTGTAAGTAGAAACAAAACAAAATAAATAAAGCAAAAATGAAAACAATACAAATTAAACAGAAAACAATACAAATTAAAAAGAAAACAATACAAATTAAACAGAAAACAGGGTACCCTTTAGTCGCGGTTGGCGGCGAGACCCATGATTAAAGGGTACCCTTTAGTCGCGATTGGCACGACAAGCCGCGACTAAAGGTGGGCGAGGAATAAAAACCCTTTAGTCGCGGGTGGGCGAGCAACCCGCGACTAAAGGGTACCCTTTAGTCGCGGCTCGCCGCCAACCGCGACTAAAGTTGGGGGCTATAAATACAAGGTCCGATTCTCGTCTTCTCCGATTCCCTTTGTTTGTCGCCTCGCCTCGACGCTTGAGGCCGCTTCGACGCCGATCGACGCCGACGCTGACGCCTGGCGCCGCCTGACGCCTTGAAGCCCGCCTGACGCCAAGCCCTGCCCGCTTCGTCCCGTCCCCTGTGGCGCCGCCTCGCCGTGCTGCCCTTGCCTCGCCGCCGTGCCCTAGCGCCTTGCCGCCTCACGCCTCACGCCTGACGCCGCCGCCTGGCCTCGCCCTTGCCCGCCGCCACCCACGCCCGACGCCACGCCGCCCTGCCACTGCCCCGCTGCCGTCCTCCAAGCGTGGCATCCAGAAGAAGAAGAAAGAAGAAGAAAAGGAAGAAGAAGAAGAAAGAAAAGGAAAAGGAAGAAGAAGAAAGAAGAAGAAAGAAGAAGAAAGGAAAAGGAAGAAGAAGAAAGAAAAGAAAAGGAAAAGGAAGAAGAAGAAAAGGAAAAGGAAAAGGAATTTTTTTTTTTTTTTTTTTTTTGTTCTTTTAATTTTAACTAGTTAATTAGTTTAACAAAACGGTAAATAACTTAAAACCCTAAACCCCAAAAACAAAAAACAACAGAAAACCGCCAAAGAAAAACAAAAAGGAAAAGGAAGAAGAAGAAAGAAGAAGAAAGAAGAAGAAAGGAAAAGGAAGAAGAAGAAAGAAAAGAAAAGGAAAAGGAAGAAGAAGAAAAGGAAAAGGAAAAGGAATTTTTTTTTTTTTTTTTTTTTGTTCTTTTTAATTTTAACTAGTTAATTAGTTTAACAAAAACGGTAAATAACTTAAAACCCTAAACCCCAAAAACAAAAAACAACAGAAAACCGGCCAAAGAAAAACAAAAGGAAAAAGGAAGAAGAAGAAAGAAGAAGAAAGAAGAAGAAAGGAAAAGGAAGAAGAAGAAAGAAAAGAAAAGGAAAAGGAAGAAGAAGAAAAGGAAAAGGAAAAGGAATTTTTTTTTTTTTTTTTTTTTTGTTCTTTTAATTTTAACTAGTTAATTAGTTTAACAAAACGGTAAATAACTTAAAACCCTAAACCCCAAAAAAAAAAAAAAAATATAAAACCGCCAAAAAAAAACAAAAAATAAAATGGTGGGGGCGGCGAGGGGGCGGCGAGGGGGGCGGCGCGCTGTGTTTTTGTGGGATCGAGAGGCGGCGAGGTTATACATGTGTGTTGTCCTCGCCTCCCTCTCCGTGACGCGTCGCTCTCGCCGCCTGCCTCGCGCTTCATCGCGACACCTCTCCCACCCCTTCCTCGCCTCCTTTTGCCACCGCCTTTCGCCACCGCCACCGCCACCCCTTCTTCACTTAATTAATTTGTTTTACTACATGTTTTCAGGATCGACATAATGGCGACGATAGAGTGACCCGATTATGGACAACTATGATCCGGACGGTGAAGCACATATGTTCGCATCATAAACGGCGATATTCAATATGTGCCGACCGGAGAAGAAGAAGATGATATCTCTTCTTATCTCGAACCTTGACGGTGAAGATGAAGGGCGCCACAAGAAGATGATGTCAAGAAACGCCGATAAACGACGATCTTCAAATGGAAGTAGCAACCACCTCCGCGCCGAGGTATATATATACATTGAGCCTCCGTGATACAAACTAACCGATTTGAATAAATATGTGTGTACTAACGCGCGACTCTCTTTCTTATTTTAGCCCTCGGCCGGATCGTCAAACAATCGAGTACGCCGTCAAAGCGTGGCGCAACCAAGACGATGAAACCAGGAGAAACATGCACCATCCAGGTTGTCGACCGTGAAACCGGCGGTCACTGGAGCCCCGCAAGAACGCCACCAAGTTTGTCACCAATGCGGAGCCATTGTTAGAGACAACGCCTCGATCACCGCCCAGAGTGGAATGAGCCAAAGAAGGCACGAATTGATGGTTTCACTTTTGTCGATAAGAGAACAAAAAAGATTGCTTCAAGAAGCTTATGGAACATTTCGCTCTACCTCCGAATACAACAAATTCGATGAGGAGGGTAACAAGATTGAGGAAAACAAGGAGAGGAGGAGGCTAGTCAAACAGTTCGCTCTTCATAAGATGGCCGACGATTCGGAAATTCAAGCAAAATCTAGCCCGTGACTTTGTCAAGCGAACAAGACTCCGGATTTCAAAGGACAATATGAGAAACTGAAAGATGATTGGCCAGAATTTGTGAAGCAAAAGAAATCGGAGCAGTTCATTCAAATATCGAAACAAAATAAGGAAAATGCGGCTAAGAAGGAGTACAATCATGTTATGGGGCCAGGAGGGTATCGCATTTGGGTGCCTAGGTTCGAGAAGATGGAGAACGAGCTGAGGGCGCGAGGAATCCGGCCCAGTACGGAGGATGGGACCCAAGGGCCAAAAGCTGGTGGTACGGGCATGGGGAACGCTGAACCCGGAGACAGGGGAGTGTGTTTACAGTGGCAAATTAATTAAACCCACCCAAGCCCTTATTGACGCAATGAAGGATGCTCAAGAGGGAAGATCAAGTTCAACAGAGAGAACGACGCTACCGACAAAAGCCCTCGAATCCTCGAACACGGAGGACGTATGTACGAGGCATGGGGCACATTCCGTGGAAAATAGGGTTCCCCCAGAACGATGACCCGTACGGTTACAGAAGCCGTAAGAGAAAGATGGATCGGGAAGCAGATGTTGTGGCGCGGTTGGCATCGGAAATGGAAGTGATGAAGAAAACCATGAGTGTACTAGTAGCCGAAAGAGATTCAGCTCGGGTGCAGCATGAAGATCATCCAGCGGATCTCGGAAGCCAGCAGCGTAGAAGCAGCGTGGCTTCCACGGAGGCCCCACCGGCTGGTGCAGATGCACCGACGATCGAAATTACTGCACCGGAGCCTCTGGTGGTCGAAATTACTGCACCGGAGCCTCCTCGCTACCCCGTGGATTTATATAAAGGAGATGAAAGAATGTCATCAGATTATCCTATCGGGAACATGTCCATGAAGGTAGCCATCGGCGTGCTTTACCATGTTTACTCGAGCACTCCACCACAACAACCCCATTAAAGATGGCTATGCTCGTGTCACGGTGGAGGACATAGTCCAAGGGTTTGAGGACCTGGAGATTGAAATTGCTACACCAAGGGGAGAAAAGACTTGAGATGTCAAGCGCCATTACATTCTATGGCAAAAGAAGTTTATCAAGTTTCAGCGAGGCGCCAAGGACAACAAGTCCACCCCTCACGGTGGTGGTGGTGGCGGTGGCGGTGGTGGTGGTGGTGGTGGTGGTGGCGGTTCACCTACACCTCCGTCACATCAGCCGACGCCGCCCCATCCACAACGTCCGGCGGGTGATCATCCGCCGCCTCAGCCTCGTCCGGCGGGTGATCGACGCCCCCAATCCACCTATGGCAAAGAAGGTATAGTCCCGATTATTAACCCGGACCCTTATGTACCTAAGACCACAAAGGTACCGGAGCCATCATCAAGCCTCTCCCCACAAGGCCTTGGGAACGAGTGCCGAGGAAGTCGACGCGCGCTGCTGCTGATTTGGAGAAATGGAAGGCGGACTGCAAGAAGAAAAGAGAGCCCGAGCCCAAGCCAAGATTTTCGATGAGCAAAAGAAGTGGGCTAAGTCATTTTGAGCACACCGTCCCAAGTCATGAAGAATCGCCACCGACTATGCACGTGAACTTCGCAGCAGGCATTCATGTTCAAGGAGAACAAAGAGCGGAGAAGGCCGAAGTAAAAAAGCGGAAACAAGTTGCCCAGCTCGGGAACAAAGTAAACAATCGATTGCCCCGCTTATAGTGGAAGCCTTCGTCCGGATGCCCCGAGATCATACAAGCTGCGGCAGACAGGATTGATCAGAACGAGTGCCGAGAACAAGCGCCAACTTAGGTATTACTCTTCGTGAACTATTAGACCTTGATGAGTTGCCGTGAAGGAGGTAGTAATTACATATGTCAAGAATGGGCCTCTCGTCGAGCCTGCGCAGAAAAGGATCTACCGACCAAATGAAACGTCGCTGAATTGGTACAAGGGTTACATAAAAATAAAACGCCAAAGAATATATTTATGCGGAAGTTAGACATGAGCATCACTTCAAACATTACTATGTACAAGTTGAACTGAGTGAATTGTTCCAGCTTTTCAATCTGCGCGAGCTCGACAAATCTATCATCGTTGCTACGCTCGTAAGTGATTTATTAATTTCTACCCCATCTCGTTCATATTGCCTGCACTATATATATGTCCTAACTATATTGTTGTGTCCTCTATTATACATGCAGAATGAAGATTAAGGAATGCGAGTAAGGAACATCCATGATGTTGGGTTCATTGACCCACACATCGTTAATGATATTGTGTTGAAGCATTACCCCGCCGACGTGGAGGCGCACTGTGGCAGTTTCTTACAAAGCAGGAACTCAAAAGTGATATTCTATTTCCTTACCATTTTGGGTGAGTGTTTCGTCTTGAGCACATTCTCTTTTGTTTACTCCATGCATGGTATGTGGCGGCTAATCGATGAGTTATGCATGACGATCGTGCATGTATCGTGTCCGCAGGTTCCACTGGATTCTGCTAGTAATTAAAGTTAACACCTCGTAATGTCTCGCCCACGACTCTCTCAATAAGGATCCAAAGCTTTGGGCCGACATGAGAAAAATGCTGCAGAAGTAATTATTTTCATTCATTTGCGCCTATATCGATCGGCCTATTTCGCTCATTTCCTAATATCAAGTAACTAATAACTCTCTTGTTCATTTAATTTTCTTTGCCTCGTAGGGTTTGGAGACGGTTCAGAGATACAAAGGTCGGTGAATTCAAAAAGAGCTAGAATTCAAATTGTTAAAGCCTAAGAATGCTGGGGATATTCAGCCACCGCTGACCAATCTATGTGCATACTATGTCCGTGAGAGGATCCGAGATACACCTCTGAGCGGGTTGATCCGAGTGATACCAATGCTCAGAGGAATAACCTCCGTGGATGCTTAGTCCGTAAGCTCGCTTCCACCACTTCAAGAGGAACTAGCTGGATGGTTCTGCAGGAAGTCCTCCATCCTAAAGGAGAACACTATCACGAGGACGAGAACTTTATATGGATTAAATCATGTATGGAAACTTGTTCAAAATTGTATATGGTCATCCGATGATATTGAATATATATTGTATATTCCTCTTGAATTTTTTTGGTTCTAATTTCAAATTTATTTGAAATTGTACATTCATATGCATGTATGTAGTACCGTAGAATATATGAAACTCCTTCAAAATTAAAATAAAGCACAAAAGAAATAAAACAATACAAATTAAACAGAAAACAGGTTTAGGGAGGGTGGGGCTAAAACCCTAAACCTGCGGCGGCCTTTAGTCGCGGTTGGCCAGAAGAACCGCGACTAAAGGTCCTCCGCCCCGACGGCCGCCTGGCGCCCACGTGGACGGGCCGTTAGTCGCGGTTCTTAAGCAGCCGCGACTAAATGTGGGGGGCTTTAGTCGCGCTTATCTGGTCGCGGTTGCGCAGCCGCGACTAATGGCAGTTGCGAACCGCGACCAAAGGCCTTTTTTCCACCAGTGATATTAACTAGTGTTGTTCTCACCAAGCCAGCTCGCCCCCAAAGCAATTCCATGCTTTTTGTTTAACAAAAGATTAGAACTAATCTTCCGTTCGCCCTCTCACGGCACGCAGCAATCGCTGCCCCAGAATCAAATTAAGCAGTTCACTGCAGACGAACCATCTCATGTCATATCTATATATAATCCTCATTACACCCACATGTATCATCACACAAACAAGATCCAGCACAACTTTCTCCATCGATATTCCACCCCTACCGGCCATGGCCAGTTATTACTGGATAGTTCTCGTTTTGGCGTGCACCTGCGCGCTCAGTGGCGCACTGGCGGCACGCGACCTCGCCGACGATCCGTCCATGGCCGCGAGGCACGAGCAGTGGATGGGCAAGTATGGCCGCGTGTACAGTGACGCCGCCGAGAAAGCAAGGCGGCTGGAGGTGTTCAAGGCCAACGTTGCGTTCATCGAGTCCACGAACTCCGGGAACAACAAGTTCTGGCTGGAGGCCAACCAGTTCGCCGATATCACCGAGGACGAGTTCAGGGCTACCCACACCGGATACAAGCCAGTTGCTGTGACTAACAAGGGCCGAAGCACCGGGTTCAGGTACGCGAACGCCAGCCTCGACGACCTCCCGGCCTCCGTGGACTGGAGGACCAATGGCGCCGTCACTCCCGTCAAAGACCAAGGCCAATGTGGTACGCACTACGCAGCACAAATCTACATTATATTTGCATGAACCTATGGTCACTGGAGTATGCTGACTCGTTTGTTCATTTCAGGGTGCTGCTGGGCGTTCTCCACGGTGGCCTCAATGGAGGGCATCGTGAAGCTGAGCACGGGCAAGCTGGTCTCCCTCTCGGAGCAGGAGCTGGTGGACTGCGACGGCACAGACAAGGGCTGCGAGGGCGGGCTCATGGACAACGCCTTCGAATTCGTCGTCAAAAACGGCGGCCTCGCCACCGAGGCCGACTACCCCTACACCGGTGCAGAGGGCAGCACCTGCGACTCCAGCACGGCCGCGGCGACCATCACGGGGCACGAGGACGTGCCGGCCAATGACGAGGCGTCTCTGCTTAAGGCGGTGGCGGCGCAGCCCGTGTCCCTGGCCGTCGACGGCGGGGACAACCTCTTCCGGTTCTACAAGGGCGGCGTGCTCTCCGGCGCGTGCGGCACGCAGCTCGACCACGGCATCGCGGCCGTCGGGTACGGCGTGTCCGGAGACGGGACCAAGTTCTGGGTGATGAAGAACTCGTGGGGCGCGGGATGGGGCGAGGACGGCTTTATCAGGATGGAGAGGGACGTCGCCGACGAGCAGGGCCTCTGCGGGCTCGCCATGCAACCTTCCTACCCCACGGCGTAGCCAGCTGCTTCATTCCTATCCTACTAGCTTGTAAATCGAGCCACCTTTGAAGCGTTTGTGGTGTATATATATGGTACGACCTGCATATTCTTCTATATCACCCTTTTCGAAAAATAATTCTACAATCAGAAATCTACTATTCACACGCCTCTGGTCCTCATATGAGTACTAGTGTACTCCCTCTGTTTTTATTTACTCCTCATATTAGAGTTGTCTGAATGTTTGACCAAGTTTATAGAAAACAATATAAACATTTACCATAAAAAATTTATATGATGTGAAAGTACATTCAATAATAAATCTAATGGTATTGATTTGTTATTGTATATGTTCATATTTTTATTTATAAACTTTGTCAAAGTTTACAAAGCTTGACTTTGACCAAAACTAATACGCGGACTAAATAAAAACAGAGGGAGTACTACCATAATCGGATATCTTATTTCTCCTAGTAAGCAGCAGTTATTAGAAACCACTCGGTTTTACAACAAAAGAGACTCAAATGTTTTGTATAGGCTTAGCAACTTAAAAGAAAGGTCTTAATTTGATATACTCCCTTCGTCCATAAATACATGGCGTATAAACCAAGTCAAAAAATCAATGTTTTCTAAGTTTGAGAAAGCGTATATACAAATATGTGAAGGTAAACAATACCAAATCTTTTCGCAAAAAAAACCAAATGAATATAAATATACTTACCATTAGATATATTTTTATAGTGTATTGATTTGATATTCTTGTTGGTGCTATTTACTCTTATATATTTGGTCAAACATAGGAAACATTGAATTTTTGACTAAATTTATACGCCATATATTTGGGGATAGAGGGATCAATTTGGCTGCAAAATCTGTAATGTTCTTGTGAGAGTTCCCTCCTTCCTGCATTGCCTCTTTGGCCTTCAACATCCCCTTGGAAGCATTCCTTTGTACTCCTCCACACCCATCACCTCTTTGATGCACCTCTCCACCTCTTCCCTTCTCACCAGGCACTTCTCATCTCGACGTGCGCACAAGCCGAGCCCCCGCGCACTCTCTACATACTTTGCAGTGGTTGGTTGGTCCGTCCATTGCCCTATTGCGATCATAGGTATACCGGTGGCAATTGCTTCAGTGTTCAAATTCCATCCACAATGCGTCATGAAACAACATGCATCACAGCGGTTGCAAGCTTAACTTTTATTAATTGATAAATTCCACTAGCAATTATCAACCTTGTGAGCCAGTACTTCTAGCAGAGGGCAAAAAGGAATAATTAGGCCTTTATGTTGCGTTTGTCATGGAGTTCTTGGGGCAACTTTGTCTACCTCTTGGGACCTCAAAACCCGAACGAAAGGTTGCCAAAGTTGCAAACTCCATAGCCTAGCTCCTTTAGTTGTGTCGTGTCGAGGTTGGCGACTATGTCGTAGGATGCAAGGAGCACAGAGCAAGGAGTTTGCTTGTTGTGGTTGGCAACTCTGTCGTAGGATGCCAATTCTGGACATAAGAGAAATGATGATGATGTGCTCAATACATGCATTGTGCGTAGCTGGTAAAAATCATAGTCTTCTTGAGAAATGAGGAGGGGGGGGGGGGGGGAGGGGGGGAAGAGGGAGAGTGAGCCCGGTTGAAAGTCGGACTCATATGTATGTTGCAAATGGTTTCTCTATTGCTACTAGGCAAGGACGAAAAAACAACACGTAAATTTGTGCAAGGACCAAAAAGAGGTTTGTTTCGTCATTCATAAGTTTTAACCACACATGCCGAGCTAGTTTTAAAAAATTCTAAAAAATATATAGAGATAATGTAGGAAGAAGAAAAAAAGGAGTGTGATACAAGGCTTTAAAAAAGCGGGCGCTGTGTCCCATGTCTTCCCTGCCGCACGTCTGTGCCTCCATGCTGTTGACCAGCTCTTTCTTGTCTAATCCAAGGTTGGTAAATACTGCCGGCTATTCCGCATAGGCTATGCTAGATGCATTTGAGGAGCAGAGCCCCTAACAAGGCTAAAGCCGTAGTGTGACAGCTTTATGCTGTCAAGATGTACTTCCTGGTGGGCCTTTTATAGTGCTGAAGAGACATTAGATTTTGGGTGGTTGCGTGTACGGGTGACCCAAGATAACACACCTTTTTTTTATAAAGTTATGCTCCCCAATCTGCCATGGAATTTTAAGTGCAAAATTATGTACTTGAGGTATGTTGTCTGCTATCAGAGGAGAGGAGCTGGGGAGCGTGTGCCCCTATTTAGGGTTCACACGAGTTTGGCCAGGGGCTGAAGTGATAGTACAGACGCGCTTTGAGGATGTTGATGGGTCTTGTTGAGCTGTATGTTGGGCCGCTTCCTCGGCCGCTTGGAGATCAGCTGCGAAGGCAGCTATTTGCTCGTCTGTACGGAGGGAGCGCTCCGTGTTGCCATTAATGGTAATAACACCGTTGGGTCTCGACATCTTGAGGTTCAGGTAAGTGTAGTGCGGCACCACCTTGAAGTGAACAAATGCAGTACGACCGAGCAACCCATGGTATTCGCTACGGAAGGGGACTATATCAAAAATTAAGTTCTCGATGTAGAAGTTCTTGGGCGAGCTGAAAACAACTTCCAGCGTTATGGTGCCAGCGCATTGGGCCTCCACGCGGGGTATGACACCCTTGAAGGTGGTGTTACTGGGCTTGATTTGTGATGAATCGGTTCCCATTTTTTTGACCGTATCAACATAGATCAGGTTGAGACTACTTCCGTCGTCCATAAGGACGCGGTTTAAGTGGAATCCATCGACAATGGGGTCTAGCACCAGGGCAGCCTACCCGCCATGATGGATGCTGAAAAGTGCTAGTTATCGACTAGAGGGGGGGGGGTGAATAGGCGATTTTTATGAAAGTCTTCAAAACGTGGAAGTTTCGAAGACAAACAATAGAAATGACCTAATTGATATGCAGCGGAAGATAAACTACAACAAGCAAACCATAGTCAAGTATGCAATAATGTGAAAGTACAAGACTAATAGCAGCTTAGTAGTAAGGATCAGGATGGAAGATAGTATGAAGCCAACCAATGATAGTAGTCAAGCAATGAAGTCAAACAGGTACAACAGATAGGCAATGACTTCACGAAGACAAACTCTAAGTAAAGGGAGGGAGAGGATAGAACCAATCACTTGTTGAAGACACATGATTTGCTGGACGAGTTCCAGTTGCTGTGACAACTGTACGTCTGGTTAGGGAGGCTGAGATTCAACTCAGAAGACCGCATCTTCACCTTATTCCCCTTGAGCTAAGGACACACAGTCCTCGCCCAATCACTCTGGTAAGTCTTCAAGGTAGACTTCCGAACCTTCACAGACTTCATTCACCGGCGATCCACAATGACTCTTGGATGCTCAGAACGCGACGCCTAACCGGCTGGAGGATTCACAGTCCTCAAGTGTAATAAGTCTTCAGGTCACGCAGACAGAAAGACTTCAGTGATGCCTAACACTCTTTGGCCCTGGGTGTTTGGGCTTTGTCCTCGCAAGGATTTATCTCTCTCAAAGGCTTCGAGGTGGGTTGTTCTCAAACGACAAAAGCCGTGCACTAACTCTGAGCAGCCACCAATTTATGGTGTAGGGGGTGGGCTATTTATAGCCACTAGGCAACCCGACCTGATATGTCCGAAATGACCCTGGGTCATTAAGGAACCGACACGTGTTCCAACGGTCGATTTCAAACACACACGATAACTTTACTTGGGCTACAAGCAAAGCTGACTCATCTAGCTCGATAAGATTTGCTCTCATTGTCTTCGCTCGAAGACATAGGATTTGGGTTGAGCATCACTTTAGTCATTCCGACTTTGTTCACTTGGACCCCACTTAACAGTACGGTGGTTCCTATGACTCAACAAAGAAGAAAAAGGAAACAACGAAATGACACATCTTCAAGGCCCATAGTCTTCACTCAATGTCTTCTCATGTCATAGTCTTCAATATGAATATCTTCACATACCACCATTGTCGCCAATGTCTTCATACATTTTAGGGTCATCTCCGTAGGTAAACCGAATCAATGAGGGCACTACCTGCGTTATCCCGCAATTCTCACAAACACATTAGTCCTCAACCAAATTTGTCGTCAATACTCCAAAATCAACTAGGGGTGGCACTAGATGCACTTACAATCTCCCTTTTGGTGATTGATGACAAACCGTTGAAGTTTTCAACGGGATAAAGTATGTGAAATTGTAAAGGATAGGTATTGTCTTCATAAGTGGCAAAGGCTCCCCTCAAGATGTGCATATAAGTAATTTGCTTTTGGAATGCAAATGCACATGGCAGGTTGTACTTGTGGAGATCCTCTTCAACTTATGAAGATAATTCATCATGCATGAAATGATATAACAAAGAGAATGACATGCATAATAAAAAATGGACGTCTGCAGAATGATCTAAGTGCGGAAGTTATCATCGCACATGCGGAATTTATCATCGCATCACAGAAAAGCAAATAAGTAGCAGACGACCATCGAGTTTAAGTGTTACAACTCAAAGAACCAAATGTATCAAAAGCGAGAGTTGTAAACACTAGGCAAAATATAAAGCAACCGCCCATATGAACCCGCTTGAAGACTATCAAACTCATATGCTTATCCCCCTTTTGTCAGTAAGGACCAAAAAGGTTTGAAGACATAGAGCATCTACTTGTTCCCATGAGGAGTAGGTGAATCAGCAGGGTTATCGTTGTTGTTTGGCGGCGCAGATTTAACTTGGTGCAAGGTCGCGCGCGCGAAGTAGGGGCGTGAAGTAGCATCGTCTTCATCATCGATCACTTTGGCATTCACATTGCAGCGGAGGAAGAATAGTCGAGTCTTCAAGGGATGGAGTTTGACGTGGGACAAGATTCCGTGGAGGAGTGGAGTCAAACTTGAATCTTTCAAAGGAAGCCATCGCCTTGAAGATCTGTCAAAGACCGAAAGCAAAGGTCAAACTCTTCCATGATCGCCGATGTGTCTCGTGAGTGACAAAAGCATTCTTGGTGGCAAGATTTCGAATGCGATTGACGTCCACCAAGAGGCTTTGCATCTGTCGCTTGAGCCAAAAGTGATGCTTGTCTTGTTTCTGATGCAGTGCCACAAGAAGTTCTCGGTCATTTAGGACGCGAGAGCGCTTCTTTAACCTTTGGGCAATTGTGCTCTCAGTAGCTTCAGTTTGCACATGGTGAGGCAGACGAGTGTTCCCAGCCATTGGATAGACATGAGTTACTGCTTGGACTCCTTCCATGGGCTGAGTGAAGCTTTGGTGATCAGCATTTTGAAGACAAAGAGGCTTCTTGGCAGGCTCAGGGTATATGGCTTCAACTGACATATCAACCTCTGGTAGAAATATCAGATGACTGCGAGCAGAGGGCTGATAGTTGATAGAGGAGTGTAGCTTGATGAGGCGTATGACCCATGGAGCATAGAATTTCAGGCCAAAAAGGTCAGATCCAGACGCAGCCATTTGCCGGATGAAGAATTCTTATGCATTGAAGCTGATGCCATTGAGGATGTAAAAGACCAATGTCTTCATGGCTCCTTCAAGTTTTGCAGCTGATGAATGCCCTTTGATAGGCCATAGAGTTCGCCTGATGATGTGATATATTGTGCGAGGCAGATACTCAAGGTCATCAACAAGGAACTCCTTTGGGTATTCAGCGTCAGGTGGCAGAGGCTTCATCATGCTCAACATCTGGCTCATGTTGGGCTCTGGCTTATGGAAGATGCTCTCCAGTGCATTGCGGTGGAGTTGACAATCAGGTTCGAACAGCTCTCCGGGAGTGGGTAGGCCTGTAAGCTCAATGATGTCAAGAGCTTTGGCTTCATGATGAACATTTCCTGTCATCCACTCGAGAACCCATGTCTTTGTATCCCTGTAGTAGCCGCGAATGTGGAGGGTAGCATAGAATTGAAGCAAAAGTTCCTCATTCCAATGTTCTTTGTCTGTCACAAAGCTGAGCAGACCTGCATCACGAAAGCAGTCAAGTGCTTCTTCTAAGCATGGCAGTCCAGCAATGGCTTCAGTGTCGAGGCACATATGAGGGAAAATGCGCCGTTGATCATACAGAACGCAAGAGTAATAGCTTCGCTGCTGATAGCTCCAGAAACGATCAGATGATATTCTTGGCCTTGAGTAGGGGTTCTTTGCGCTGTCAAAGAAGGTGTTGTGGCTTTTGAAGCCATTTGCATTGAAGGACCCTGTAGAGGTGGCAATACCTGGGAACCTTGGCAATCTTGGCTTTGGTTTCCGGACCTGAGGCCTATGCTCAACATGATAATCAAACTGAGAACCAGAGGTAGTAGGCGGAGGGACCAGAACGGGCCATTTGACAGTGATTAGCTGACCATATGTCGGAGTAATGGGCCATGGGTAGGCTGACCCAGGACCCAAGATCTTTCAAGACATCGGGGCAGGCCGCGCCCCTCAGCCGAGTCCCAGCAAGGCGACCTTCGAGAAGGCCGAGTCCCAGCTGGCGACCGTCGAGAAGGCCGAGTCCCAGCAGGCGACCTTCGAGAAGGCCGAGTCCCAGCTGGCGACCTTCGAGAAGGCCGAGTCCCAGCAGGCGACCTTCAAGAAGGCCGAGCCCCAGCTGACGACCTTCGAAGAAGCAGAGTCCTCAGATGGCGACTCTGGAACAAGCTGACTCCGGGCTTGCGACCTCTCAAGGGGCCGACTATGAGAGTCGGCCCGCGACTTATCACGAAGACCGATGCAGGTACAGCCTGTCGTGGCTGTCCCCTGACCCACGGGAAGAAGGCATGGCTACAAGGAGTCGCGTCACAAGGAGATCTCCGCGAGGCGCAAAGATCGCTGCCATGCCTCCTTGACTCACCACAAGGCACAAGGCACTGTGCCCACGACGGCGGCGCGTACGGCCCAGAGGTCGCCGGGCCCCCTGTCAGTGAGATAGAAGAAGACGGCCAGAGAGCTCGAAGACGGCCCTACGGGAGTCGGCCTCCCCGGAGTCGGCCGCCTCCCAGCCCGGGCCCCACAAGCCATAAACCAGATTGGACGGGGAGTGGCGACAGTGATCGCCCGACGGACGACGGCGCTGTTTCCATGACCCCATGACCGAGCTCAGATCATCGAGCGCCAGACAAGGTCTCCGCCTGTCCACGGATTCGCCACCGGGCGGGCCCCGTAAGCCGGGCAGGAGGACAGCTGCAAGAGAGATCGACGATGGGGCCACGCCACCGGATTACCATTGTACTTCGGGTAGGCCTATATAAACCCCCCGGGGCACCCATGCAAAGGGTTCGGCCTGATAGGTTTTAGACACATAGCGCAAGGGGAAAGAGCTTGCCTTGCTCCTCCCTGCCCCCAAACAGCTCGAGGAGCACCGTTGTACTATCACCCCATAGTGATCATGCGGAGACCCCGCAGAGCAGCAGAGGGGTGTTATCTCCTGAGAGCCCCGGCTGGGTAAGATTCGCAAGGCATGTTCGCCTCATCCCGCTTCTGAGCACGGCGACGTTCTACTCGCTCCCACCATGATAAGCCACCCGCTGGCATATGTCGCATCTAACCCCGACATTTGGCGCCCACCGTGGGGCGAGGTGCACCGTCGTCCGGAGATCTGTTCGACGGAACCTCTTCCTCCTCGGGCGAAGCGCAGCCAGCCCGCTCGCCAGATGGAGTCTCAGACGACGCGATCAAGGGCGAAGCGGCCTCGCCGAACTCATCGGTGAGGTGCGCCTCTCCGACGAGCCTGCGCCGAGCGCAGGCACGGGTGGACCCGAGAGCCTTCTCGCGGGCCTCCTCGACCAACTTCAAGTCGCCGGCGAGCCCGCTGTAGACTTGGAGTCCGTAGGCTCCTCCGACCCAATGCTGGTCGACTCCGACGCCGTATCGTTTGATATCTTTCCCACCAACATGGTGGTTTACGACGAGCCGCTTCCGTACGAGGAGAGCGACGGAAGTGCCGTCACAGAGGTGCTCGTCATCGGCCACGGCGAGCACTCCGGCGAAAACGCCAGACTCCGCTGCGCGGCCTCGCAGACTCTGTCCGCGCCTCCCGTGAGGACGCGACGCAGAGATGCCGGAAGAGCGCCGCCAGATCATTGAAGGTGCCAAGAAGTTGGCAAGCATGAGACGCTTGTCCGGCGCATATCAACGCGAGATGGACCGTCTTTGTGGGCGGCTCGCCGGCCCGACCGGGCCGAGCCGCCTCGGTGTGGTCCGAGAGCGGCGCGCTATCGCCGACCTATTCGAGCAAAGCGCCCTGTACGCCACCTCGCGGAGAACATCCGCGCGCCTAAGCGGCGCATCAAGAGCTAAGGAACCTCGGCGAAGAGCGCGTGTAATGACGGAGCGAGTCCAAGAGCTCGACGCGGTTGCCGCGCAAAACGCGGCAGGCGGCTACCGACGCCGCAGCAATGTAAGAATGACGACTTACCCTCGCCGAGATCAAAGCGCGACCTCCGGACGCCGATCGGGCGGAGTCCGCGGAGGAAAGAGAAGGAGCCGGCTGCGAGCCACACCGACTCGCATCTCCATCGAAGCGACCAAGATGGCCGCCCTGCAGCAGTGGAGCGGCGAGATGATTATCCGCCTCCCCGCCTCAAGAGAACGGCGAAGTCTCCGCCGCGTGTTGAGCATCCGACTCTTGAGATCGCCTTGGCCGCCGGAGGAGTCGGAGAGAACGATGCCCGCCACCGGATCGACCGACTCCACAGATCCTCGGCGTTAGAAGAAGAAGACGAGCTGGTCCGCTTTGCTTGGGCCCCAGATCGAGACGAGCCCTTCCCAAAGGGTTCACGCCCTCGAGATACGCCTAAGTATACCGCTCCGTGAAGCCGGAGGATTGGCTGATAGACTACTCCACAGCCGCTGAACATCGCCAACGGCAACAAGCGAAGTCGCCGAAAGTATGTTCCCCTCATGCTCTGTGGCACGGCCGGACATGGCTGAACAGCCCGAAGCCCCGCAAGCATCAACAGCTGGGTCGACTTCACCGAAGCCTTCATTCGCAACTTCACCAAAGACGCATAAGCGACCTCCCAAGCCGCCACTCTCCTTGTGCATCCAAGGCCCCGAAGAATCGACGCACGACTATCTCACGCTACCGGGCGAACTCCAAACTCCTGCGAGGGCGCACGAGGTACAGTGCCATCGAGTATTTTACGGCCGGGTGCCGAGAGGGCACCCTCCTCAAGCATAAGCTCTCTCGCGACGAGCCCAAACCTCGACGAACTGCTGATCATAGCAGACAAGTACGCCACGGCCGACTCCTCTATGAAGACGGAAATTCAAGTCAACGCGGCTGGCAAGGTGACTCCCCAGGCCCCCAGAACGCCGGCTGGAGACGCCAGCCGACGGCAGCAACAGAACGACAACAAGCGCAAAGCCCCGCAGCCAACTTCCAACAGTCGGCAGGTCGCAGCAGTAGAAGATCAGCAACCAGAGGGGCAGCCTCCGGCCAAGCGGCAGAAGGGCGGCAAGTCCAATTGGTTGCCGGCTTTCTTATGAGCAGACTCGATGGTCCTTGCAAGTTTCACAGCGCGCCGAAGCCGCCAAACCACACCACCGAAAGTGCCACCGCTTGTCAGATCGCCAAGGAGACGGCTCGCCCCTCCGCCGCCGCAGGTCGCCGCCACCTCCGCCGCCGCAGCCGGGCGGCTCGCCACCGGCGCGTCCAAGACGAGTTCCCAGAGGAGCACGGAGCATACGTAGTGTTCACCATCCGGCAAATGATCGGGCAGAAAGCGCCAACAAGAAGAAGAAGTCAACGCAGCGGGCGCAAGCTCCCGAGTTCATGCATTGGTCCGAGAAGCCTATCACCGAGTCGGGCAGATCACCCAGAGGTGATGCCGAGCCCGGCTCTACGCCTTGGTTCTGGAGCAACCTTGGCCACGGATAGGCGGGCCGCCTGCTTTCGCGGGTCCCGATAGACGGAGGCAGCAGATAAACATCCTGCATAAGGACACCATGGAGAAGCTCGAATCAGCGGAGGCAGCTGCAGAGCAGCCGCACCGTGTTCCATGGAATCGTACCCGCCTCTCCTGGTCGCCGATTGGCAAGATCCTTGATAGACGCCCTCTTCGGAGACAAAGATCACTTCCGCCGAGAGCCAATCTGGTTCGAGGTGGTGGATTTGGAGAGCCCGTACCACGCGCTGCTAGGTCGGCCTGCTCTGGCCAAATTCATGGCGGTTCCCCACTACGCCTACCTCAAGATGAAGATGCCGACCTCCAAGGGGATCCTGACCGTCGCCGGCGACTACAAGAAGTCGTCGCCAGGCGCCGAAAGTGCGTCGGCTGGCCGAAGTCTTTGGTGATCGCAGCCGAGAAGCTGCTCCTTGATCGCGTCGCATGGCGATGGCTGGGAAGCAGCCGGAGATGTCGCCCACCCCAAGGAGTCGAGGCGGAAGGATCATTCTGCCGCCAAAGAAACCAAGAAGATACCCTTGGACCCGGAGCACCCAGAGAGGTACGCTGTCATGGGCACCGCCTCGACAACAAATAGGAAGGCGAGCTCGCCGATTTCTCCGTGAGAATCGACATCTTCGCGTGGTCCCCAAGGACATGCCAGTGTACCAACGGAATTCGCCGAGCACAAGCTACATGTCAGGTCGGATGTGAAGCCCGTCAGGCAGCCTTTGCGCCGCCGTCGAAGAGAAAAGAAGAGTAGTAGGAGAAGAGATAGCCCGCTCCCGCAGCCGGCTTCATCATGGAGGTGTTTTTCCGTAATGGTTGGCCAACCCCGTTTGGCATCAAGAAGAACAAGCAGTGGCGGATGTGCATCGACTACACCAGCCTCAACAAAGCCTGCCCAAAGGACCCGTTCGCTCTGCCAAGGATTGATCAAGTGATAGACTCCACAGCCGGATGCAAGCTGTTGAGCTTCTTGGATGCATACTCAGGATATCATCAGATCAAGCTGAATCCAGCAGACAGGCTGAAGACCGCATTCATCACGCCGTTTGGAGCCTTCTGCTACCTGACGATGACGTTCGGCTTGAGGAATGCCGGCGCCACCTTTCAGCGGTGCATGCAGAAATGCCTCCTCAAGCAACTCGGCAGGAATGCCCATGTTTATGTAGATGATGTGGTGGTAAAGATAGAGAAGTGTGGGACGCTGCTAGAGGATCTCAAAGAGACCTTTGAGAATCTGCGCCGATTCCAGATCAAGCTCAACCCAGAGAAATGCGTGTTCGGAGTCCCAGCCGGCCAGCTCCTTGGTTTGCTGGTCTCCGAACGCGGCATAGAGTGCAACCCTGCGAAGATCAGGGCCATTGAGAGGATGGAGGTACCCAGCCGACTGCTGGATGTGCAAAAGTTCACCGGCTGCCTAGCTTCAATAAGCCGATTCATCACCGGTCAAGCAGAAAGCTCTCGCCGTTGTATCAATTGATGAAGAAGACCACTTTCTTTGAGTGGAACCACAAGGCGATGAGGCATTTCTCCAATGAATAAGATGTCGGGCGACTTCGTGTTGGCGGGTTCGACTCCCAAAGAGCCCATGTTTGTACATCGCCGCCACCACCGGTAGTCAAGACAGCTTATTGTAGTCGAGCGCAAGGAGGAAGGCAAGGTGCTCCCGGTCCGAGAGACGGTATATTACTCGAGCGAGGTAATCGCCGACCTCCAAGCGTAACTACCTCACTACCGAAGATGTGCTACGGCGGCATTTTGCCGCCAAAAAGTTGAAGCCTTACTTCCAAGAGCATCCAATCACGCGTGGTTTGCACCGCCCACTCGCCGAGATCATCGGAAGTCGAGACGCCGCCGAAAGTGGCCAAGTGGGCTATCGATCTAGCCCCTACACCATCTACTACCAACCTCGCGACCGCCATCAAGTCGCAGGCGCCGCCGACTTCCTCGCCGACCGGGCCGAGACTCAATACTTGCCGTCATACCGACTCTACTCATTGGCGATCGTGATTTCGACGGCTCCAAGATGCGCCCGCCCGAGCCGCGCCGCCCTCACCTCCCTAAAGGCGATAAGCTCAAATACGTGCCGCAAATCCACTTTGCCGCTTCCAACAACGCCGCCGAATATGAAGCGCCATCCACGGGCTCCGGCTTGCCAAAGAACTCGCATTCGGCGGATCCCGTGCTATGGCGACTCGACTTGGTGGTTCAGCAATATCCGCGACCGACGCCAAGGACGCAAACATGGCAAGCTACCGCTTGGTGCAGCAACTCAGCGGATATTTTGAAGGATGCGAATTCTCCACGCATCAAGAAACGACAACGATCAAGCAGATGCATTGGCGCGAAGTCGGCTCCACTCGCCAGCGATACCTTCGGCGCCGCCTTCAGCGCCTCGCCGCCTATCAAGCCTTCACCAGAATCCGACTCCATTTTCGTGCGCCCCCAGAGATAGTCGGATCCGACTCAAGACCTCAAGAAGCGCCCCAAGAAAGTCACAGCCAGCCCGGGGACTGCACCGGCCGCCTGGCTGCGCTGGCATCGGCCGGGATCGCGCTAGTCGGTCTGGCTGCGCCACGGTTCGGGACCGCGCCAATGGCCTATAGATTCCCTAATTCAGCAAGCGGCAGCAGAGTTCAACCCGCCGCCCCCAGCCCAGCCACCTTGTCCAAGTCATTGGTTGGCGGTCGAAGAGATAGTAGCACCTTCATGGGCGAGCCCATCCTCAAGTTCCTAGTCAACAAAGAGTTGCTCGCAGATGAGACTCGCTCGGCAAGTACAACGCCAAGCGGCAGCTTACACCATAGTCAACAGAGAGTTAGTCGACGCAGCGCCACCGGAGTCCACCAGCGCCACGAGAATCGAGCAAGGCCTGCGATCCTCAAAGACATCCATCGTATGCAGTGTGGTCACCATGCGGCCTCGAGGGCGCCAGGCCAAAGCCTTTCAAGACGGTTTCTTTTGGCCGACGCCTGAAGAAGCTAAAGAACTAGTCAAGAAGTGCAAGGTGCTGTGTGTTCCGCCCAAGCCCCTTCACCGCTTCGTGATCAAGACAATCCCAATCGCCGCCCTTCGCAGTTTTGGGCCCGGACATGGTGGGACCTTTCAAGACGGCCCGAGGCGGCCTGACTTAGTTGCTCGTCGCAGTGGACAAGTTCACCAAGTGGGTAGAAGCAAAGCCCATCAAGAAATTAAACGGGCCCATAGCGGTGACCTTCATTGCCGAGATCACGGTGCGGTACGGCATACCGCATAGCATCATCATAGACAACGGCACCAATTTCGCCAAAGGCGCCTTGGCTCGTTTCTGCGTGACGCAGGCATCCGATCGACTTAGCGCCCGCTGCCCATCCGCAATAAACGCCGTGGAACGAGCCAACGGCCTCATCCTGTCCGCATCAAGCCTCGATTGGTCGAACCACTCGAGCGCCGCCGGCTGTTGGGTAGAAGAGCTGCGCCGCCCTCGAGTCTCGCGCGACAACACCGAATCAGATCAACCGGCTTCACGCCGCTTTTCCTCGCTTCACGGTGCCGGCCGCTATCCCGACGGATATACAATTCGACTCTCCGCGAAGTCTCTATGTACACCAAGAGGAGGTGAAGAAGCACGCCAAGACGGCGCCGACCTGCTGGAAGAGGGCCGGCTGTTGGCACTCGGCCGGTCCAAAGATCTACCAAGCAGAAGTCTCGCGCTGGTACTACAAACCGCAAGGTCAAGCCAAGATCATTTCAAGAGGGCGATTTGTGCTCCGCTGATTCAGAGAACAGCCGCCAGCACAAGTTGTCGCCGCTTTGGGAAGGTCCTTCATCATCGCAAGGTGCTAGGGAACGACGCCTACTATTTGATCGACGCCGTAAGCCTCGAAAGCACGCAAGAGGGACGACTCGCAAGGAGACAGAGCGCCGTGGAACGCAAATCTTCTTCAAGATTTTACGCTTGATGCAGATGTATCACGCTACCCCTTTGTATTAAGTACTAAGATTTAGGCCCTCGAGACGAGCTCGGGACCGCTTTTTGATTATCTCAGATGATATGGATCTCGGCCCAAATGCTTCCTCCTTTTATCATACCGTTCGCACCGGTCCGACTAGTCGCCCGGGACTCGCCGCTTTGTGCTATGAAATGCTCCCGAGGTCGACAAGTAATGTGTTACGCCAAAGCCGCCTCCCACGGAAAGCCGCAGCCGCAGAGCGATCGCCGGTAAGCGGGGACGGAAAGAGCGAAGCCAAGACATGAAAAAAGGCTAAGGACTTAAGAGCTACGATAGCCCAAGCCGCTCCCGCTTCTCATCGAGCTGACTCATGAGCAATGGCTCATAGTTTCAACCTTTATCAAAGACGGCCGACTTTCGAGAGTCGGCCTGTCGATCTCCACCAAACTTGCTACGGCGCTCTAAATGACTAAGTACTTGCCTCCCTAAAGTAGCTGAAGGCTGACCCGGGCGGCAGTCCGCAGAGCGGCTGCCTGGGCTTGGCAAGGCAAACCAAGGAAGGCGATAAAGGAAAAAGTCTAAAGAGCCAAAGCAAGGAAAGGCGGAAATTGATAAAATATGTACATAAGGCCCTTGGTCAATACACCCCGCTGGTGGAATTGTTCAGAATCGACAAGTTTTTAAAGAACAAAGAGACAGTAAAGCTGATGCACTCTAGGGGCGGCCCGAGCCGGAGGGCCGGAGGCGGCGGCGGCGTCGAACGCCGGGGCAGTCGGCCGGGCGGTTCGCTTGGTCGCCACGACGGTCGCCTCGTTTTCCGAGGCTCTGCTGGAGGCACGATCGCCGAGGCTGGCCGCCCGTGTTTCGGCTCCTCCTCCTCGCCTCCGCCCTCCGACTCGCCCTCCCTGCTGGAGCCGATCACCTCCGCCGAGTCCTCCTCGCACTTCGGTGCATCCCAACCACTCGGCGGAACTCTCGCCGCTGGCGGTCCGCCGCACAAAGACACTGGTGTCCGTGGTACTCGGCGATGGCCGCCAAGGCCGGCAAGGGCGCCTTCCACGCTCCCTCAACTCAGCTCGGCTTCGACCGAACGCTGCCAGCGGTCCAGTCCAGCCAGTGGTACCACCCTTGACGAACTCCAAGGCCCGGCGTGTTCGACACGGGCCGAGGAGCCCTCCAAGCTTCAAAGCGACCAACGGCGACCTCCAGCCGGCCGGGCCGCTCGACCGGCGGTGCGAAGAGCCGCACCTCCGCCACTGGCGGCAATAACTTGGGCGCCGCGTTGAAGACGACGATCAAACGGTGAGCAGGACGGCGGCGAGCCCCGATGCTCAAGAGCTGCTCACAATGGTTCGGGGCGCGGCGGCGATCACTTCCGCCCGCGCCCTCCGCCTCCCGATCCGCCTCGATGGCTGTGAGGGACGGCTGCGAGTGGCCAGGAAAGAAGTCTCGCCAAAGACAAGAAAAGGAGACAGTTAGGAAAACCAGAAGACAGTCCGGACACGTAGTCGAAAAACCAAAGAAGAGAAGCCAGGAGTTACCATCAACGATGTCCTCGAGCTCGTGATAGCCGGAGGTCAAGATCGCCACGGTCGGTCCAGCGGCCCGCCCATCGCGAACTCGGCTAGGAGGGCCTCTTCCCGCGACTTGGCGCCCTCCTCGCGCTTCCGGCAGGTCCTTCGCCGCCAGCTGCGTCGCCAAGGTCGCGCTCGAACGAGCTTGTCGCACTCCTCCTCCTTAGTGCGACGGGCGGTATTGGCCTCGGCCCAGCTGCTTTGAAGGGCGGCATTGGTGTCTCAAGCTCAAAGAAAGACAAAGCATCGTCAACAAGAAGAAGTCGCCGGAGATCCGCCCGATCGCCAGCAGCCGCCCGAATCTCGGGATTACAGCCAGCCAGGCCAAGGCGCTCAAGGAGAAGAAAGAAGGAAGAGTCGCCGAGAGATCCGCCCGATCGCCAGCAGCCGTCCCAATCTCGGGATTACAGCCTGCTGGTGCGCCAGCGCCTCACAAGAAGGAAGAATTCGCCACTCGACTCTCCGCCAGATCGGCGGTCCGCTTCCTCAGCTCCTCAATGTTGCGGTTGAAGGCGTAGCTGGAGGTTGTGGTACTCCGCAAGGCAAAGCAAAGTCAGCCTTCGAGTTCGCTAGAAGGAGTTCCGAGCGCCGCCGCCAAGAGCCGACTTCAACTCGGGATTACACCTGGTGCACCTGGCGCGCCTCACGTAAAGAGACAAGAGACTAAAAAGGAAAACAAAGCATACCGGACGGAGACCGCAGGCCGACAGCGCTTTTTGTAGAGTTGAGGGCGCCGCCTGCTTGCGTAGCTTGACCGAACGCCCGTAAGCGCTGGTTCAGCGGGCCGGTGCCGCTTTCGCGCACTCCACCGGTGGGCGGCACCGAGGCCTCGGCGTCTGTGTTCGCCATGCCGGGCGACGCTGCCTTCCGAAGTCATGGCGCTGGAGCTCGCCCTTCGACCCGCGGCGGTCGGCACGGCGACTGGAGGAGAAGCGCGTTGCCGGCATCGTCCCGCAGCCGGGCGGATCTCGCGGGTCCACCGCTGCTTGCCAGGCGGCTCAAGACGGAGGCGGCGGAGGTGGCGGAGGCGGCGCGCGGGTGTCCGGAGCCCGGCGCCGCCACCTTCCTCTCGCGAGGGTTGGCGGTGCCGACCTCCCGGTTCCGCCTGTGAATTGGGGCGGCGGCGCTGATGACAACGGAGGGACGAGCATCGCCGCCGGCGATTTAACGGCCTCTTCAAGATCCGCTAGCGCAGCGCGCGCGCCACGCCTCCTCCAGATGCCGCCGGGCGCTGGCGGCCTTTCTCGGCCTGCGCTTTCTAGGCGGCCGCCTCCTCGCCCTCGCGCTTCTCCCCGCTGCTGCTGCCGCCTCCGGAGGTCGGCGGCAGGATCAACCCGCCACAGACAGGACGCCGCCCCGACCCCATGACGGAGGGCACGGTGGCTCTCTCAAGGAAAGGGGGCGCTGGAGAAGGAAGGGGGGAAGATCGAAAGATTCAAGCAAAGTCGAAAAGAAACAAAGGGTAAGAGACTTACGAAGAAACAAGTGGCGGTTTTTCACTTCCTTCCGAAGCGGTTGGCCTTCGCGCCGCTTCTTCCCGCTTGGTCGCGGGCGGCGACCCGGGTTTTTCGACCGCCGCCGGGCGCATTTCGCCCGGCGTGACGCTTTTTGCGCCGCCTGGTTGAGGGGCCGCTTTGGTTGGCGGCGCGATGACTTCCGCCGATGTCGCTTCGGCGGCCGCTGCGAAGGTCGCCGACGGTCCGAGGCCGCCATCTTCTTCCTCTCTCGCCGCTTCGGGCGCCGGCCTCAGCCGCTGCCCTCAAGTCGGGTCGCCGATGTCGCCGACCTCGCGGTCGGGACGATTACGCTGCTCTTCAAAGGCGCCGCAGCGGCGCCGGAGAGGATTCTGCTCAAAGATGCCAACAAGATCGAGTTCAAGGCGATACAAGCGAGATCAAGTACGACGGAAACAACTTACCACCGGGCGGGGTTGTCACGCGAGTACGGCTCCTTGCCAAACCGCCACTCGCCGGTGAACTTGCAAAGGCGCGAGGTTCACCATGTTCGCCATTTCTCCACGCTGCATGTCCTGGTGCACAGCCGCTTGATCATGTCGGCCACCATCCGGCAGATGAGGTGAGGCGGCCTTGAGCGAAGTACCCGGCGCGCCACGAAGGCGGCCAGGAGATCGGAGGCGATGAGCCCCTCCGACCGCGTCATGACTCGGAGGCGCGCCACGGCGCCGACTCCGGAGGGCGAAAGCGACTTCGACCGATGGGACCAGCTAGGCGGCGGCCGCCGCCGGGTCGGCGTCGGGCAAGTTGACCCCGGTCGCCGCCGGTGGCGACGTTCTTCACGAGAAGTACGCCTTTCGCCACATCTTCACCGACTTCACCAGCGGATGGGCGGAAAGGGGTTGTCGATCGTCAGGCGCCGCGACGCGATGTAGGTGCCAGATCGCGCCGGGCGCGCCGCAGCCCGAAAGCCGAGCCAAGAGAAGAACTCCCCCACAGCTCGAGGGGTGGGGAGAACGCCGATGTAGCCCTCGCACAGGTGGCGAAGGAGAGAAGCACCACCGCGCTAGGGGTGAGGTGAGTGGCTGCAAGCTATACAACTCGAGGAACGAGCGGAGGAACCCGCCGCGGGAGCCCCATCCTCGTGATAAGATGCGAGCGAAGATGACCCGCTGCCAGCCCGGCGCTGGCCGAATCTCTCGCCTGGGCGCTGGGCGGGTTTGCACCAAATCGGCCGCCGGAGGCGGCGCGTTCGTGAAGGAACTTATGTCCTCCGTGATCCACGCCCGAAAGCCATCCCATTCGCCGGAAAGCGAGACGGGAGGCGCGGCGGAGGAAGAGCTCATCGTCGGCGAGGAAGAAAGCGATGGAGCGGGCGAAGGAAGAAGAAAGGCAAGAGAGCGGGAGGGAGCGCGCGTTATGCGCCGCGCCCCTCTCGCTTATTTATAGCCCAAGAAGGCCGAGAAGTCGAGGGGCTACGGGGATTAACCGCGCCACGACCCCACGACGCCCATGATTAACTCCCTCACGGTTATCGCCCGCAGAACCACGGGATACCAACCGCCTCGGCCGCAGCGGATCCGCCGGAGCCGAGGTGCGGTAATGGCGGGCCCCACCGCGCGTCCGCCCCGCCACGCTGCGGCAGGCAGTGCTACCGCCCATGTGGCGCCGCGATAGGACCGCCTCATAGATGGCAGGGAAGCGAGCCGACACGCCGCGGTTTCCCCGCCACGACCAGAGTGGCGGCCCCTCACGGGCCAGGCCGGCTCAGCCGAGGCGGCCCAAGACGCGGCAGCCGAATCTCGTGAGTCGGCACCGCAGAACTGAACCGCCGAAGCCCCACGAGGCGACGCCCACTGGCTTCGCCAGCTTGGGACCACTGTCGAGTAATGGGCCATGGGTAGGCTGACCCAGACCCAAGATCTTTCAAGACATCGGGCAGGCAGCGCCTCACCGAAGTCCCAAAGAAGGCGACTTCGAGAAGGCCGAGTCCCACTGGCGACCTTCGAGAAGGCCGAGTCCCAAAGAAGCGACCTTCGAGAAGGCCGAGTCCCACCTGGCGACCTTCGAGAAGGCCGAGTCCCAAGAAGCGACCTTCGAGAAGGCCGAGCCCCACCGACGACCTTCAAGAAGTAGAGTCCTCAGATGGCGACTCTGGAACAAGCCAACTCCGGGCTTGCGACCTCTCAAGGGGCCGACTATGAGAGTCGGCCCGCGACTTATCACGAAGACCGATGCAGGTACAGCCCCATCGTGGCTGTCCCTCGACCCACGGGAAGAAGGCATGGCTACAAATGAGCACGTCACCAGGAGATCTCCGGCGAGGCGCAGCACTGTTGCCATGCCTCCCTTGACCTCAGCCACAGTGCACAAGGCACTGTGCCCACGACGGCGGCGCGTATGGCCCAGAGGTCGCCGGGCCCCCTGTCAGTGAGATAGAAGAAGACAGTCAGAGAGCTCGAAGACGGGCCTACGGGAGTCGGCCGCCTCCCAGCCTGGGCCCCACAAGCCATAAACCAGATTGGACGGGGAGTGGCGACAGTGACCGCCCGACGGACGGCGGCGCTGTTTCCATGACCCCATGACCGAGCTGGCCATCGAGCGCGCACAAGTTGTCCCGCCTGTCCACGGACCTGCCAGCGGTGGGCCTGTAAGCGGCAGGAGGACGGCTGCAAGAGAGATCGACGATCGGGGCCACGCCCACCGGATTACCATTGTACTCGGGTAGGCCTATATAAACCCCCGGGGCACCCATGCAAAGGGTTCTACCGATAGGTTTTAGACACATAGCTAAGGGGAAAGAGCTTTCTTGCTCCTCCCCGCCCCAAATAGCTCGAGGAGCACCGCTGTACTATCACCCCATAGTGATCATGCGGAGACCCCGCAGAGCAGCAGAGAGGTGTTATCTCCTGAGAGCCCCGGCCGGGTAAGATTCGGCGTGCATGTTCGCCATCCCGCTTCTGTGCACCGCGACGTTCTACTCGCCCCCACCATGATAAGCCACCCGTTGGCATATGTCGCATCCAACCCCCGACACCATAGTTGTAAGCTTGCTCAATTGTATAGGGCCTTGGTGGCGGAACGGGAGCAGTGGCAACAACTGAGGCGTCAGGCTGCACAATAGATACTTCAGGAGCAGTTGCATCATTGGCTTCGGGCACATTGGTTGGTGCAGGCTCCACACTTGCTTCAGCCATGACTACGTCATTGGCTTCAGTTGCGTTGGTGGTGGCAGCCTCAAGATTTTCAACCTCCACATGATGAGCTGGAGGGTTGGGCACTTGCACGTTCACATTAGGAACAACTTCTTCAGTAATTGGGGGAGTAGGGACACGTTCGTCTTCTTGTTTGTCATCGGCTGATGCAGCCGGATTGTCTTCGGCAGCTTGGGCTTCAGACACGAAGACATTCACAGTCGGAGTGGCTTCTGGAAACATATGACGTGCAACAGATTGGTGGTGCACTTCTCCTTCGAACGCTTCGAAAGAGGGACTTGAGGCCTTGGTCCTTGGCGGCTCGCGTAATGCCGGGCGACGCCTTTGGAGTTGGAGTTGGCTGGGCCTCAAAGTCAGCCTCTTCTTCTTGCACAGGTGGTGTGACTTGTTGTTGTTTGGGAGTACTCGGGGAGTCTTGTTGCTGTGGGTGATTAGCCCATGATGCATCCTGAGCAATTGGCGTCAGAGGACGACCAATGCTGATGAGTTTGCTGTTCGTGAGAATAGGCGATGATACCAATTTGTGTTCGATCTGAGGAAGAACTTCATCATCTGCAACATTGTCATTGTGACCAATGTCTTCAGCAGTGGTGGGATCAACTGCTGGAATGTCTTCAGCTTCATGAGCCTCTGTGGAAGCAGGCAATTGAACTATCATCCATCGTTCTTGGTGTTCAGATGCAGGGTGAACCATTGAGACAGGTTCAACAACTAAGGGCTCTGTGGGAGCAGCCCGATTCTTCTTGGTTTTGCGCTTCTTCTTGGAGGGAGCAACATCAGAGGCTTTAGTATTTTTCCTTTTTCTGGCCTCAGCCTCGGCAGTCCTCGTCTTCTTCAGTTCTGAAGCGGTTGACTTGACCTTTGGCTTCGAGCCAGTCATGCTGCTTGGGAAGACTATGCGAGGTTCTTCCTGCCTTGAAGGTGCATATTGGTCAGCTTGATAGCTTCTTCTTCTTTGCAGCCATTCTGGGGTCAATGCCAGATCGACTCAAGAGCCTTTGCGCTTCTCAAATTTCATTGTAGGCTAGCACACACTTGTCGCCCAGACTCTTCATACGCTTACGAGCCTTGAGCTTCTTCAGACTTCTTGAGAAAGGCTTCTTTGAGCTCGTGCAAGATGATCTTGAAGTTTTTGACATCTTGCACGCTGAGCTTGCCACATGCTTCTTGAACCGAGCTTTCATAGTCGATCTTGTGCTTCAGCTCAACGATGCACCGAGCAAGAGCTAGCTCAAGCAATGGCGCCATTGAAGGAGACGCCGAGGCCAATGGGAAGTTGCAGATCTTCAAAGCTGAGATTTGGGGTGTCAAACCACTCATCAATGAAGTTATGGATGATTGCCACATCGAAGAGAGGCAAATTTTGAAGATCTCGCTTTTCCTTGCTCTTGATCAGTTGCTCAAGAGCATCATCTCGCAAGATCTTCATCGCCGACGATCAATATGCTCTTCTCGCAGAATGGCAGCAGGAGTCAAGGTCTGATCAGTATGCTTGACGATTTTCTTTTTCTTCTCCGTCTTCTTGGAGATACGTGATAGATCTTCAGACTGCACACTGTCTTCAGGAGGTGTAGTGGCTAGTGGCTTCACACGTGAAGCTTTTGGAGGAGCAGCTGATCTTGAAGCCTTAGCCTTCTTTGGCTTCTTCGGCTTTGGAGGAGGAGCTGGGGCTTCATCAGTGTCAGCATCATCATCAGAATGATCCACTTTGGCACCATGGACCAAGATGTGAGTGATGAGGCCATCAAGGTTGTAGAAGGGACCGATGACATTGGGTTCTGCATCACGTGAGCCGTCAGCACGGGGAGCAGAGGGACCAGGGTTGAAGTCTAACCCCAATAACTTCTTGTTTTCCTTAGCTGATGCCTTTGCATGCTGGAAGTTGCGCTTGAAGAGATTTTCCTCATGACACCAGAGCAATGACGATGGGTCGGCATTTTCAGGCTGAGGTCCACGGACCATACAAGGATAGAAACCCTGTGCAATAGCTTCAGCTCTGTTCTTGGGTGGGAAGCCTCAATAGAGAATATCACCCCAAGGACTTTTGATAGCATTCTTCTCAGCGTATTCCTGGGTCACAAACTTGTATTTGAACCATTGTTCAGCCCAATATCGTCGAATCCATTGGATTCGTGTCTTGCGCTGATTATAATCCTCTTCAGGATCTGTCTTGTAAAGCTCTGCGAGGTCATCAGGCAAATCTCTTGATGTTCCCCCACGACACTATCTGCCACCCTTCCTTACTGATTTCTCTACAGCCATCAACTTCAAACTGAATGGCTTCAACACGTCCAAAGGCTTTCGCTTGCTGGACAAACAGGAACTCGCTTCGGGAGAGTTAATGTGATGTCAGAAGAATTTCAAACGAATGCGGACTATGAGAACCAAGGGATTCTCCCACGGACATGTACTTGTGACAGCATTAGAGATGCGAGGGAAGGGGAAGTCGTCATATGCATTCTCAGAAGATTTTGAAGATAAATCATTTTGAAGACATTGACCTCATGATGCGAAGACATTCACTTATATGTTGAGAGTTGGTTCCAGATTTGTACGAATCCGTGAATAAGTACAAGTGAGGAATCTAACTAGATATGAAGCTTAAGTGAATATACTAGGTAGTATGAGATGCAGACAGAATAGATCTAACATTGTATAGGCAAAAACCAATTTTGGTAAATAGGATGAATCTTTGAGGATCAAAAAGATGGTAAAAATAGAGTTGTATTTACCACACGAAGAACTGCTAGATGGGATGAACAGGATACTGAGAAGTTCAATCCACCTTGCCCTAACTTGGTGACGGAGGACACCTACGGTGGCGGTGGAGAGGACGATGATCGCGGCCGGCGTGAGGACGGCGTCAGAGAAGTCGCGGTAGCTAAGCGCTTCGTCGTCGGCATCGTCGAGAGCTAGCGGTTGTGCTAGGGTTTTGACGAGGTGGAGAGGTGGAAGAAGGTTTTCTTTACCGCAGGGGACATGTATTTATAAGGAAGTGTGCGGCACAACGCAATTACGCAGGTGCCCCTGGCGGTTCACATCTGAGGGGCACGTGGCAAGCATGCAACATACTCAGAGTTGTCCCACGTTCCCACGCCCGCCAGGCTTGTCGGATGGTTGTTCCGGCTTCTCCGGATTTCAGACAATAAGGATGAATCATTTAAAACAGACTTAATGTTTGTCTCTATGTCTTCTACTGACTAGGACGCAGAGAAGACATTCGACAGTTTCAACAGAATGCATATGATTTGGACATATAGAGTTTGAGATAGAAAGCATAGAGAGATTAGGGTCCGATCACATTCACTTAGTTCAAAAGATTCAACTAGGAAGACATAGCTATAAGTGAATGCTGTAGAGGACAGAACACTAGTATATATATCAGAAAGCAACCAATTCAACATAGTGAAGAATATCATGAAGATAAGTTGAAGTTGAAGACAAACCAAGTGCGAAGACATTGCAAAAGTAACGCCATGAGTGAAACACTTCAAACCGAAAAATTTGGTGGTATGCTACTCAATCAGATAGGAAGTATTAGACCCGCATACACGACGCACAATTATCGTGGCGCCCAAAGTCAAATTCCACGTTAATGTATTCACACTCGTAATGTAAGTCTTCATTGATTGAAGATATACTTTACTTCGTGTGTTGCACATCTAAGTCATCAACATGCATAAGTGTTAGGATGTGTGCCCGATCACGTGACATTTGAGGATTCCAAGATATTTAGCTCACACCGTAACTTGCAAAACCTTTCTCATCCAAGGGCTTTGTGAAGATATTCCGCCATTGCTCTTCATTGTTGACGTGAATGATGTCAATATCTTTCTTCATGACATGATCTCGAGAAAGTGATGATGAATTTCAATGTGCTTTGTCTTCGAAAGTGCCGGATGGATTGTTGGCAATCTTGATGGCGCTTTCATTGTCGCAGAAGAGAGGTACTTGTTTCAGATTGATGCCATAGTCCTTGAGAGTTTGCTTCATCCATAGAAGCCGAGCGAAGAAGATCCAAAGAAGCAATGTATTCAGATTCAGCAGCTTGAGAGTGATACACGCTTCTACTTCTTTGAAGACCAATGACAAGTGATCGACCCGTAAAGTGACATGTGCCCGATGTAGACTTGTGATCCACCTTGTCACCAAAGATAATCAGCATCCGAGAATCCAACCAAATCAAATTTTGAGCCCTTTGGATACCATAATCCTAGTGTTGGGGTGTAAGCCAAATATCGAAGAATTAGCTTCACAGCTAAGTGATGCGATTCCTTTGGTGCCGCTTGGAATCGAGCACACATGCAAACACTAAGCATAATATCTGGCCTAGATGCACATATGTAAAGTAAGGAACCAATCATGGAGCGGTATACCTTTTGATCGAACTCTTTACCATTGTCGTCGGGACCCAAATGGTGTTTGGCTGGCATTGGCGTCGTGTAACCTTTGCAATATTCCATTCCAAACTTCTTCGCATAATCTTTGAGGTATTTTCTTGAGATATGAAGATGCCATTCCTTTGTCGATTTAATTTGAAGACCAAGGAAGAACTTCAGCTCACCCATCATGGACATCTGATATTGCTCTTGCATCATGTATCCAAACTCATCACTATACTTCTGGTTGGTGTAGCCGAAGATAATGTCATCCACATATATTTGGCACACAAACAGTTCACCATCATATGTCTTCGTGAAGAGTGTGGGATCGAGGGATCCAGGTTTGAAGCCTTTGCTCTTCGTGAAGTCTTTGATCGTGATCATACCAAGCGCGAGGAGCTTGTTTGAGGCCATACAAAGTTGCTTTGTTTAGCTTGTACACCATATCGATGTTTTGGATCTTCAAAGCCGTGGTTGAGCTACATATACTTCTTCTTCAATCTTGCCGTTGAGAAATGCACTCTTCACATCCATTTGATATAGCAAGATGTTGTGGTGGTTAGCATAGGCTAGCAAGATGCTAATAGCTTCAAGCCTAGCCACAGGAGCAAATGTTTCATCAAGTCAATTCCTTCAACTTGAGTATATCCTTGAGCCACAAGACGTGCTTTTGTTTTCATTTACTTGACCATGCTCATCTTGCTTGTTTCGATATATCCATTTTGTGCCAATAATGTTATGCTTATGAGGGTCGACGCTTGACAAGTTCCCAAACATTGTTCAGCTTGAACTGTTGAAGTTCTTCTTGCATAGCTTGTATCCATTCAGGTTCCATAAAGGCTTCAGCAACTTTCTTGGGTTCTGATATTGACACAAAAGAAAAGTGCCCATAGAAATTTGCTAACTGTGTTGCTCTTAAGCGAGTGGACCAGGTGCATTGATGCTATCAATTATCTTCTCAATTTGTACTTCATTTGCAACTTGAGGATGAACTGGACGAAGACCTTGCTCTTGCTGATCATTGTCATCATTGGGAGGATTGTCTTCATCCGAGCATTGTCTTCGTGTTGGTTAGGTGCGTAAATGATAAGTTCCTCTTCGTGTGCTTCGTAAGGCATGATTTCACCAGCTCCCATCAGCTTGATAGATTCGCTGGGTGGAGCTTCGTCTAGTGTACTTGGCAGAGAGCTCTTTGTGAACCATTGGTTTCATCAAATCGCACGTCCACAGCTTTCAACGATTTTGTAGAGATAGAGGTTGAAGACTCAGATGAGTGCGTAGTCCTTTCCAGAATCGAGCATGAAGCCTTCGTGAGCTTTAGGTGCAAATTTTGACTTGTGATAGGGATCCTTGATCCAGACCTAGCTCCAAATACTCAAGTAGCTCGACATTTGGCTTCTTGCCAAGAAGGAGCTCATAGGATGTTTTGTTCAAGCTTATGGATGTAAACACGGTTGATGATGTGACATGTCAGATCAATAGCTTCGTGCCGTAACTTTCTTGGTGTCTTGTACTGCCGAGCATTGTTCGAGCCATCTCAATGAGGGTTCTGTTCTTGTGCTCTACAATGCCATTTTGCTGTGGTGTGTATGGAGCAGAGAACTCATGAGTGATTCCCATTGTATCAAGATAAAGATCAAGTCCGTGTCGGTGTCAAACCGCGGATCTCGGTAGGGGGTCCCGAATGTGCGCTCTAGGCGGATGGTAACAGGAGACAAGGGACACGATGTTTTTACCTGTGTTTGGGCCCTCTCGATGGAGGTAAAACGCTACTCCTCGCTTGATTAATATTGATGATATGGGTAGTAGAAGAGTGGATCTACCACGAGATCAAGGAGGCTAAACCCTAGAAGCTAGCCTATGGTAGGATTGTTGTATGGTTGTTCGCCTCACGGACTAAAACCCTCGGGTTTATATAGACACCGGAGAGGGCTAGGGTTACACAGTAGTCGGTTACAATGGTAGGAGATCTACATATCCAGATTGCAAGCTTGCCTTCCACGCCAAGGAAAGTCCCATCCCGACACGGACTAAGTCTTCAATCTTGTATCTTCATAGTCTTGGAGTCCGCCGATGATGATAGTCCGCTATCCCGACACCCCTAGTCCAGACTCCTCAAGAGTCTCTCGAACCAGGCTTCAATGACGATTTAGTCCGGCGCAAGATATTGTCTTCGGCATTGCAAGGCGGGTTCTTCCTCCAATAGTTCATAGAAGATTGTGAACACCAGGATAGTGTCTAGCTCTATAAAATAAATTCCACATACCACCGTAGAGAGAATAATATGTACACAAGTTCAATCTGCTGACGTATTTTGTGGCGTGATGTCACACCACTACCAAGCCTTTATTTGAATCATTTTTATTATACCACCTCGCGCTTAGCGAAGCGGTTTTTGCACGCCTTGTCGGGCAGAGATCGTTCCCTTATTCCGGATTCCCATCAATACGGATGTGGGTAACCCAACCGCTTTGCCGCCACGACCCCTCCATCGGCTATGGTTCCAAACGGTCACGGAGACGGCTCTTGGTATTCTCCTTCTTTATAATGAGACCTGTGCTCGTTCTTTTTCTTCAATCTCAATCGAAGTCCACCCTCGCCCGAGTTCCAAAGACTGTGGCTCCAGATTCGAGCGCCGACCTTCGACAATGTCCGCCCGACTGCAGGTCGGTGGATGCCCTCCTCCATCACGGAAGAGGATGTGCTAAGGCCGAGAGAAGCTGCACTGACCTACGAGATTTCGTGATAGGCTGCCCGCCAGTGGGGCAAGTCATTCCTACCCCGAGCCCGGCGAGAGTGTCGTGTTCAGGTCCCACCTCCATCGGGTTTAGGCTTCCGATGGATCCTTTTGTGAGAGGGCTCATGTTCTACTATGGGCTGGAATTTCATGACTTGGCTCCAGAGTCCATCCTCCATATCTCATCGCTTATTGTCGCTCATGGTTTTCCTCCGCACTACCCCTCACTTCGGTTTAGGCTCAAAACCTTCAACATGGAGCCAAGATGATTGAGGGCGCAAGTAGAGTGCGGCGGGCGGTTGTAAGCAAGAGAGCCGATGCTCCATGGCCCGAGGGCTCTTTCCAGAGGAGCTCTGTTTAGGCAATAGAGTGGTTCTACATTATTGCCCAGGGCAGCAGTGCGAAGCCGCTGCCCATCTTTCGCCTTCTGGCCTCCACAATGGCTGATGTCATGGGTCAACAAAGGGTTTAACTTGGGGCCGCCAAAGGACGCACTTCTATTGCAGGGCTGGATTAGAGACTCCAAGAGAGGGAGATCAATCTGGTCGAGTGATGCAGTTATGCTGATTCGGGCGCCTTCGCCTCAAGAACGGCGCCTCCGCCTATGGGAATTAATCCAGAGGGGCCACGAGCTCCAACACTTCATGGGTTCGACACCCGTGGAGATGTACAATTGTTCTTCGGATCACAAGAAGTGTGTCCGAATTGACCGAGGACGCCGCCTAAGCTGCAATCGCCTTGATACTCAAGTAAGTAGCTCTGGTCCCGGACGCATCATCCATTTATTCATTATGGATTTGCTTTTTAACCAGCTACCCTTGGACAGGAGTGGATAGCGCAGCGAATCGACACGATGTCCGCCCTCCCTGAGACCACGCCGGATCCGGTGTTGGTCAAGATGTTGGAGGTTGCGCCTAGAGGAGGGCGAAGGGGAAAACAGAGAAACTACCGCCTATTAAGGAGGCTTTGGAGAAAGGGGGGATTGAGAATCCTCCTCCATGGGGAGAAGAGGACCGCTTCCCAAGACCCGGAGGCTAAGGCCTCAAAGCGGGGGAAGAAATCTTCACCAAAGGGTCCTACGCCGGGGAGGCCCCGGCCGCACTATCTCCCCCAAAGAATCAGCCCTCTAGCGAGCCGTAAGTAGAAAAAAGGGAAGTTTTGTAATAAGGACATCTCTATTTTGCTTCCGAGGATAACCAAGTTTTTACCTTTGTAGTTCGGATCTCCGCCCTTCTCACCGAGCTCATCTTCGGGGACCTTTGTCCGAGATGATGGAGAGCGAGACGCCCATCTCGCCGCACCATCGGGGGGGCGACGCACCCCGAGGTGTCGCCACGAAGGGTATCCCCGAGTCCGGCAGGTCGAGAGTTCGCACCAACCGTGCGCGCCGGGAGCCAAGGATCTGCTTGAGAGGGCGTCTATTCGAAGGTCACCGTGACATTGATGAGTACGATGATTGAAAGAATTTCATCCGCCGAGGGCGGGTTGCATGATGCCGTCAGAAGTTTGCTGGCGGGGTTTGCGGTACGTAAAAATGACATACCTTTTGACAGTTTTACACATAAAGTGTGCTCTGTATAGATAGTAGCCTCTGAGACTCGGTACGTTGTCAAAAGCGACAACGTGCCGAGGATCATAATCTCAGGAATTAATTCTCGCCTTTCCTATGCAGGTGGAGGATAGTCCGGTGGCCAGCCAGACTGATGGGGTTGCCGAACTAAAGTGACAGCTCGACATTGCGGATGTAGACATCACGCTGGTCAATAAACGACTCGACGAGTCGCAAGGTAGGTTGTTTCTCCGTGGTCACCTAGTAAGGGAGCTGACGCCCGCTCCTTACAATATGTATGCGTGATGCAGATGGTGCCGCTGCTGTGGAGGACCATCGGGCAGAGCTTGCTCGAGCTAAGGAGCAGGCCAGAAGGAGTGATGCGGCTGCTTCGAGGGCAGCCGAAGAGCTAAGAGCCGAAAAGGTAGCTCACTGCCAAAGCAGGGAGGAGATGGTCGGAATGGCCGTGAAGCTGAAGGATGTTACCGACCGCTATGAGGTTCTTGAAAAAGAACGCCGAGCGGAGCGAGAAGACCTGAAGAAGGCCACCGCCGAAGCCAAGGATGCCCGTTCTGCAATGAGGGCTATAAAGGAGGAGCTGCGTCTGGCCGGAGACATTGCGGCTGGCAAGCCCTTTCTGCTCCGCAGGAAGTTCACAGATCAGAAGTATGCTCAGCTTGGCCAACTGTGGAGTCCGGAGGATCCTTATCTTGATTTGGCGGCAAGTGCGGCGGATGCGGTTGTGCACTTCCGAAGTCAAAAGGATCACGAGACAGAAGAGCTTTTTTGGTCTCAATTCCATAGTCCGGAGCGTTCACTTCCGTTGACCGATCAGTTGGCTGAGTGGGCTGAGCTGAACAGATTGTCCGGATTGGCCATGACGGATGTAGTGGCTCATCTGTGGCCGGATAGGCCCAAGCCGAAGAGTTATTTTGGCTTATTGCAACAATTTCTTGGGGCGGTGCCGCATATCAAGGCGATGAAGCGGTCGGCATGCATAGAGGGTGCACAGATGGCCCTTGCCCGTGTGAAGACATACTGTACGGAGATGGATGCCACCGCTATTGCAACCCGGGGGTCGGACGAGAGCCGGTTACCCGCCGAGCACTATTTTGGGGAAGTCCTGCAGGGTGCTCGTGTAATAGAGTCGCAGTGCTCAAAAAATGTCATGTTCAAATGATCTTTATGATTTGTAAAACAATATTCATAATAGAAGTGCTTTTTATACTTGTGCGTTCAAGTATTGAAATATCTCCTGTGCGGCCGTTAATTTATACTTGTGTATAACCTGAAAGATGGCAGTCTTCGGCTTCAGCCCCCACGCACATGGTGCAGGGGTGTTTGCAAAATAGCGCATTTTCACACTTAATCCAACGTCTTGGTCCTGTGAAGGAGGTGGTAGCGTAGCAAACGAGGCAACCGGACTATAATGCTTTATCACTTTCACTTAGCCATAGGAGTTCAAGGTGGGCTACTATATAGCCCCTAGGGGCACCGCGCCTCCTCAATTTGGGCGCGGATGTGCCTCGACCGAAACAATCCTTCACAAAGCGGAGGAATTCTAAACATTCCAGTAGTCGATCGAGTGGTTGACCAGTCTCGCTATATCATGATAGTCACTTTTCGCTTTCATCGAGGTGCTCGCCAACCGAACCGCACATCGCAGAGTTCTCCGGTGTCGCTAGCCGATGATACGAACGAAGGCAGCAAAACACAGGAGCCGGGCAAACCCAACATTTGACCAAAGACATGATTCGGAGCTGATGCATATAAGGCCTAACTCGAGACGCCGAACACTCCCTAAGGTATTCGGTCTTTATGATAACGGGCAGAACGATGCCCTAAGCCCCTTGTGTCTAGGTATAGGCGAAAATTTCTGACGCGGCCGATGCCAAAACGCCAGCCTCCTCGTCGGTTATGGTGAAAAACCGGGGGATGTGAATCAACAAGAGACAGTAAGAAAGGTTTACGCAGGGTCTTAATTTGAAAAGAATCCTTGCGACGGGTCCCCGCTGCACGTCTGCGCCTGTGTCTCCATTGTGCTGTATCCTGGACGGGTGTAGCACGCTGTTCATCTGTAAAAGTGAGGAACTTAGTTTGAAAAGAAATCGTGCAAAAAATGTAATGAAAACAAAGTATGAATGAATGGGTAAAGTTGAGCTTTTATTGGCTCTTATTGTTCATACACACAGCCCCTTGTGAAGGGGTATGCGGCTAGGGAGCCCCTAGTTTATTATGCCGGACTCGCCTAGCCGTGTCCGGGGTCTGGAACGACCTTTTAATGAGATGATGCCATGCGGACCGGCATTTTGAGTGTAAGAGACGCCAGAAAAGCGGTATTGCGTTAAAGCGGCGTAAAGCTTCACGCCCCAATAGTGCTTGATGGCTACTTTTGAATGGGGCGACATGGAAGATTAGCTTTTTGCATGTGGTTGTCGGGTGATCCAACACAACTTCTAGTAGTAAGGAGCCCGCACTTGGCGATGGGCTGGCGCCGCTCCTTTGAGGGAAGTGCGGCTATGGCTAATTTTAGTAGGGTCTATCCCTCACTTATGGATTGTGTCCTGATATAGCAGGTTTAAATCGCTGCCGCCATCCATTAGGACTTGTGTAAATTGTAGTCCGTCGATTATAGGATCCAATATCGAGCAGTCCATCCCACGCTTTCAATACTTCGAATAATCCAGTGGTCGAAAGTAATTGGTTTTGACATCCAATCTCGATTCCACTGGGGTGGACCGCGACGCGCATTTTAGCGGAGCCGCACTATTGTTCCAGATATCACATGGAGTGAGTTTACTGTTTTGACTTCTTATGGAAAGTCTTTTGTTTTCCGGTGCTCACTGGTGGGTTCACATCGCCCTCGCTACGGTCGAGCCCCTTGTGTTCGGCGTTGAATCGGCCGGACTGCTTGAAGACCCAACAATCTCGGTGGGTGTGTGAGGGAGTCCTGGACTAGGGGGTGTCCGAACAGCCGGACTATCAATATCTGCCGGACTCCAAGACTACGAAGATAGAAGATTGAAGACTCCGGCTCGTGTCCGCAAGGTACTTTCCTTGGCGTGGAAGGCAAGCTTGGCAATACGGATATGTAGATCTCCTACCATTGTAACCGACTCTGTGTAATCCCTAGCCTCTCCAAGGTGTCTATATAAACCGGAGGGCCTTAGTCCGTGAGGGATCTAACATTACATCTCAACAATCATACCATAGGCTAGCTTCTAGGGTTTAGCCTCCTTGATCTCGTGGTAGATCTACTCTTGTACTACCCATATCATCAATATTAATCAAGCAGGACGTAGGGTTTTACCTCCATCGAGAGGGCCCGAACCTTGGTAAAAACATTGTGTCCCTCGTCTCTTGTTACCATCCGCCTAGACGCACAGTTCGGGACCCCCTACCCGAGATCCGCCGGTTTTGACACCGACAGTGTGGTTTGCAGGCTTCCCGTGGGTACTGTGGATTTGACATATCCGATCCAAAATTTTGTTTAGGTTGGATAGCTCATCACTGTTGTCCTTAAGGGGCAATGTTTTGTTGTTCGGCCGAGAGCTTTTGAATCCGGCGTTGACCACCGTGTTCTTTGGGCCATTTTCTTTATTTCGGCGCCGATCTTTCCCAAGGCCGCGGATTTTCCATTTCCATCTCTCGATCTCGGATGTACTGGTCGCTGGTGCTGATCTTGCCAGCCAGCTATCTTCCCCGCCAAGAAAAGCGGTCATGAGGCTCGTTAGCACGGCCATTGTTCTTGGCTTTTCCTCGCCGAGGTGTCCATGCGAGCCATTCGCCTTTGGACGTTATGTTTAAAAGCTGCTAAAGCTTCGCGTCCTGGACAATGACTATTTGGTTCTTTTGGTGAGGAACCTGTTCCAGCACTTGCGCTACCGACTCTCCGGCTGTTGAGTTATGTGACTTAAATCGCCTCAGATCCTGAGGGCGGACATAAGTCCCTCAAAATTTGCTCTAAACGCTGGCCCTCGAGCTCTTCCCAACTTCCAATGGTATTTTTCGGGAGGCTTTTGAGCCAATGCCGAGCTGGCCCTTTGAGCTTGAGGGTAGGTATTTTATGGCGTGAGATCGCCTCTAGCCATATGTATGTGTAGGATGTAATCTCAATCCGCACTCAGTGGTCTGTCTGCTTCGTCAGATGCCTCTATGTTTACTGGCTTGAACTCACCGAAATTCATGATCCAAAGACCTCATTGGTGAAACATAGTGGGTAAAAGGCCGCCTTGTATTTAGGTGTGCCATTATCTTCGAGCACTCGGCGTGTTGTGTTGCCTCCTCGGTGCCCTCTTTTTGGTCCGTGAAATGGACCTCGACCGCCATCCTTTTGGCGAGCATCTTTATGTGTGTCATGTGCCATTAGGTAGCGGCGCCGCCACGCTTCTTGGCTTGTCATCTGTCGACTATCCGCCAAAGGCCTCTTTGCTTTTTGATTGTGGTGGCTCTATGGCCTCCTCGTCAATTCGGGCAAGAGCTTGCACCTCGGGCAGCTCTTGCTTGGTGACTATTGCCGATTTGTCCGCGGTTTTGAGTACTTTGCTCCACCTCATTCCGAGTACGCCTTCCGCTGTTTTGAGCTTCCGCTTCGCTTCTTCAAACATCTTTAAAGTGGCGACGAGCCTTTTTTGAAGGTTCTATGTTCGTGATGTATCCGGCGGAGATCATTCGACTGTTTTTCGCCGAGGATGGGTTGGTTGTCCGATTCATCCTGCTCGGATGGTTGCTTGGTTGCATGTTTGTCGCCCATCGGTTTTCCCCGCTTCTACGGCTGGGTCATTATGGGTGCCGTTGTTGTCGAGGCGAGATTTGGCGGCGCTATGCCGCCGCTTTTGGTTGTTTTTTCGGGAATTGTCCTTCGCCCGCCCCGTTGTTCCTCATTATCGCCTTTTGGTGTGTCCACCATGTATATATCATGAGTTGAGGTGGTCTTTGTCGGTGTCAAACCGCGGATCTCGGTAGGGGGTCCTGAATCGTGCCTAGGCGGATGGTAACAGGAGACAAGGGACACAATGTTTTACCTGTGTTCAGTGCCCTCTCGATGGAGGTAAAACCTCACGCCCCGCTTGATTAATATTGATGATATGGGTGGTACAAGAGTAGATCTACCACGAGATCAAGGAGGCTAAACCCCAGAAGCTAGCCTATGGTATGATTGTTGTGATGTATGTTGTCCCACGGACTAAAGCCCTCCCGTTTATATAGACACCGGAGGAGGCTAGGGTTACACAGAGTCGGGTTACGATGGTAGGAGATCTACATATCCAGATTGCAAGCTTGCCTTTCACGCCAAGGAAAGTACCATCCGGACACGAGCCGAGTCTTCAATCTTCTATCTTCGTAGTCTTGGAGTCCGGCGGATAATGATAGTCCGCTGTCCGACACCCCTAGTCCAGACTCCTCAAGAGTCTCTAACCAGTCTTCAATGACGATAAGTCCGCGCGTATAATGTTCGGCATTGCAAGGCGGTTCCTCCCTTGAATAATCCAGAGAAGATCATGAACCCTGTGATAGTGCCCGCTCGCAAAATAAATTCCACATTCCACCGTAGAGAGAATAAAATGCACACTTAGCTCAATCTGCTGATTTATTATGCGGCGTGACATCACACCACAACCAAGCCTTTGTTTCAATCGCTTTTACTATACCACCTCAAAGACGCTTAGCGAAGCGGTTTCTTGGCACGCCTTGTCGGGCAGAGATCGTTCCCTTTATTCCGGGATTCTCATCAATACGTGCGTAGTAACCCAACCGCGCTATTGATGGTGGCGCTGGGAGATAAGCTTAGTTTTACCAGCTGCTTGGGGACGATAGATTTGTCCGCCTATATATAAGGGATAAGGATTCACCTTCTCACCCACGCCTTCTTCCTCCTTTGCTTATCCATCCTCGCAACTCAAGCTCCAACGCCTGAAAGCTCGCAAGATCTCGCCGACATTCTCCGAATATGTCCGAGCGGAGGTAATGGTTGGCCTCCACCGCTAAGGAGGAGGATATCACCAAGCTGCGCAGCCGATACCTTTCCGGCGATCACAGATCGGCTGCCCGATGAGGGCAGCTCATCCCCACCCCCGCCTCATGAGAGGGTCGCCTTCCTCCCCACTTCCTCCGCGGACTGGGCTTTCCGCCCATCCATTTGTCCGGGGCTCATGTTTTACTACGGCCTGATTTCCACGATCCGCGCCAACTTCATCCTCAACATCTCGGCTTATCATCGCAGCGAGGCCTTCCTCCGCATCCAGCCCCACTTCGCCTGCGGGCTCAAGACCTTCAACGCTGTCAAGGTTGTGAAGGGCACGCAAGCGAATGCGGAGGCGCCATGTTGGGCAAATTTCCCAACGCCCCTTGGCTTGAAGGGACCTTCGTGGACTCCATCAAGGGGTGGCAATCGGGGTGGTTCTACATCACCGAGCCGCACAAACCCACATGGGCGGCGGCCCACGAAGTTTGATCTCGCATCCCCACGCAGCTCACCTCCCGGAAAGAGAAGGGCTTGCAGTGGGGGAACTGTGGAGGTGACGGACTCGAGCATGTATCAAGAAGATGGTGAGCAATAGGCTCAAAGCTCGCTGACGTGGTCCAAGTCATGCTCATCCGTGGATCCTCCCATGCCAAGAACGGGCATTTAATTTGTGGAGTTCAATCCAGAGCAGCACCAGCGCTAAGCAGGCTCTTCGATACAACATACGGAAGGCGCCTGGAGGGTGCTGTTCAAGGGCGCCAAGCTCGCGGCCCGCGATCAAGATCATGGATTCAGCTCGCAAGATCCAACCGACGAGGTAAGTGATCCAACCCCATTACGGACACTTGTGATAATTAGATTGACTCTAATGAGGTTTCACTGCCTCTTCCTTTGACAGAATGGATGGAGAAGGCTGCTGCTTATCAGCCCGCTCCCATGCCGAAGACTCCAAGGAACGCCCGCCATCAGGTTGCTGGTCCCTAAGACCGCACGTGGTGCCGAGAAGAAGGCTAAGAAGGTGGCCGCGACTCGAAGAGTTCTCAGAATCAAAGGCCTCGACGACGACGGACTCCTCCTCAAGACGAGGAGGAGGGAGTATTCTTCCCGGAGGAGGGAGAGAAGAAGAGGAAGGCTTCCCAATGGGGAGGCCAGTTCAAGCCCAAGAGGAAATAGAGGGGGATTATAAAACCTTGGGACCCCGGTAAGGATTTTCCCTTTTTTTTTGGGAAGAGTATTTATCCGGGGCGCTGAAAACGCTCAAATTGGCCCGGGCCCTTTTTTTTAAAATATTACCTTGGCGGCCGCAAAACTAAGAGTGGCAATCGGAATTTCACTTTTTAAAATTTTAGGTTTGTTCCCTTGTTGTCCATCAAGGCGCCCCCCGGCCCATTTTGCTTGAACCCTCATTAGCCAAATTTTTTAATTGGCCTTTGGGCCAACCGGGCCTTTTACCCCTAATTTATCCAACTTTCGCCCGGGCTTTTAACCAAAAACCCGCCAAACCCGCCGCCTTTCTGCCCTTTTGCCCCGGGCCAATTAAATGCAAAGTTGGGTGCCGTACTTTGAAAGGTTCGCTAATCACCCAAATTTGGGGGAACCCAAGGTTTGGGGGACTAAAATAACTGCGATGTTTAATGAAATATATATAAAAGATAATGCAATTGCAATAAAGAGGTGCTGATTATTTATGAAAGAAAGTCCGCTAGAGAGCGACGATAAAATAGTGGGAAGCAAGGGATTTGGACTAAAAAGTCCCTGTGGATGAGCGGACTTGGTGTATATAATTGAATTTAATGCTCGTAATTGAGACCACCCGAAAGTTCCCCCCTTTTTCCCCCTTGATAAAGGGGTTCCCAGAAGGGCCCAAAGTAAGGCCATAAAAAAAAAAAAAAATAAAAAGGGGGGCCTTGCAGCCCCCGTGGGAACTTGGGTTTTTAAATTTGTTCTTTGTTTAAAAGGGGGTAGGGGATTCGGGGTTTTGGAAAGGGTGGAAAACCCAAAGGTTTCGGTTGTCGACCCTTTTTGTGCCCCTTTTTTGGAAACTTTTTCTTTTTAAAATTTTCCCTTTGGGTCCTTTTTTGCCCTCCCGCTGGGGTTTGCCCCCCCCCCCCGGTGCTCGGGTCATTTTGGGCCCGGGTTCTGGGCCCGCACACCCCCGTCTTTTGGCGCCGGGGGTGGCCCCAAACCCCCTCCCCCCGGCCGGGGGCCCGGGGCCCCCCGCCCCCCGGGGGGCCCGGTTTTAAATTCCCTTGGGGGTTTTCCCCCAAACCCATTTGGGGCCTTCTTTTTCGGGGGCCAAACCCCGGGTTTGGGCTGGGGGTTTCCCAAAGTTTTGGGCCCCCGGGTCCCCGGGGGGAACCCAAAAATTTCCGGTTCCTTTTGCCCCCCTTTAAATCCCCGCTCCTTTTCCCCCTTTCAGTCTTTTTGCGGGGTTTTGAGGGCCCCTCCCCCTTTTGGGTTTGTTTTAAAGGATGGGCCCTTCCCCAAACCTAAGCCGGGCCTTTAAAAGGGGAAAAATGGGGGCAATTTGGACCCCTTGTCCGCCGTTAAGGTTTTGTTCTCCCCCAAACATGGGGGGGCCCCAAAGTTTCCGGAAATTCCCCCCCCGGGGTTTTTGGTCCCCCGGCGCTTTTAATTGTGGGTTTCCCGTTTGGTGTTCGCCCATTGCCGGATAGCCTTGTGGCGTTCATCCACCGGCTCGATTCGGCGACGCTCCGGTTAATGCAGGCGCGCCAATTAACCAGCCACCTCAAGCCTCTCGATGTCTCTGCTTACAGATGTGCTGTCTCGATTGCCCTCCAGTTTTATATAGTCAAATAGCAGACAGTCTTGCTTACGCCAAGTGAACCATCCCGAACACTTATTGAGGCTTCAATATTTTATCTTCAGAGTCTTGGAGTCCCATGATAATGATAGTCCCGCTGTCCCACCCCTAGTCCAGACTTTCAGCCTTCCAAAGGCTCCTGTGAGGCGCTGGTTCTTGGTCGTCTCGCATCGCCGTCCATACCGCCAATGTCTTCGAGTCAGTAGTCTAGCATGTCGGTTAGATCGCCGATAAGGCTACAAAGTTGGTGGTGGGTGGGTCAGGAGTCCCGGACTAGGGGGTGTCCGACAGCCGACTATCAATATCCGCCGACTCCTGCATCACGAAGATAGAAGATTGAAGACTCGCTCGTGGTCCGAAGGTACTTTCCTTGGCGTGGAAAGCAAGCTTGGCAACACGGATATGTAGATCTCCTACCATTGTAACCGACTCAGGTAATCCCTAGCCTCTCCTGTCTATATAAACCGGAGGGCTTTAGTCCAGAGGACACAACATTACATCTCAACAATCATACCATAGGCTAGCTTCTAGGGTTTAGCCTCCGATCTCGTGGTAGATCTACTCTTGTACTACCCATATCATCAATATTAATCAAGCAGACGAGGGTATTACCTCCATCGAGAGGGCCTGAACTCGGGTAAAAACATTGTGTCCTCGCTCTTGTTACCATCCGCCTAGACGCATTAGCTCGACCCCCTACCCGAGATCCGCCGGTTTTGACACCGACATTGGTGCTTTCATTGAGAGTTCCTCCGTCGCCCCGATAGGCTCGATGGCATCTTCAACCATCAATGCTGTCTAGGGTGAGACTTTTCTCCCTGACAGATCTTCAGATTCGCAGCTTTGTACCACGGGCCAATTCTCTTGGCCATCCGAGCAGATCGAAGCTACGCTCGCTGTCGTCGATTCGAAGCTTGAACTTCACGGCCGACGACCGCTGAGACTTGATCTTCGACGGACTCGAGCCACACCTAAGCGCCGCCAAGACCGTGACGATGGGCATGATCTAGCTCGCCACGGATGCTGCTTTGTGGTCAGATCAATCCGCCCGCCATTAGCCCGGAGCCGATGGCCCATGACAAGGCCGGTGGATAGACGCCGCCGGGGCTTTAACATCCACGGCGATGGAGCCGAATATCGATCTTGTCCTCGCGAACTCGTGATCCGAGGCGCCGACTCCTCGCGGACTCCGAGCCTCCCGCGCCCCGCCAATTAAACCGGTTGCGCCGGTTATGGAATTCACCGCCATGACATCTTTCAAGACTCGCCTTTTGGCGATATCCTGAATTCTCTCAAGCATCTCTCGCTATCAGAGAATCTCGCCGACTATGGCCAGGACGGTTGGAGTTCGGACGACGAAGAAATTTAGAGCCCACCCACCACCCACTTTGTAGCCACTGTCGAGGATCTAACCGACATGCTAGACTACGACTCCGGCGACATCGACGCTATGGACGACGATGCCGGAGACGATCAGAACCAAGCGCCCACGGGCACCGGAAGGCCACCTCATCATATGACGCCTACATGGTGGATACCCCAAAAGAAGGGATGGCAAAAAGCAGCGAGGAAGATTTCTAAAGAAGCAGCCAAAATGCGGATGTGCCGGGCAAGCGCCTAAATCCCGCACAACAAGAATGGAGATTCCGCACGGAGACAATAACACTCCGGAGAGTGCCGAAGACGATCCCTCCTCGCAAAACTCAGCGCAGAGGATGCGTAAAAAGCAAGCGACAGGCGGCATTTAAGGGGTTGAGGATGATAACTATATGCCTCCCTCCAAGACGGAAGCGAGCCTCAACGATGTTGAATTCGGCCATACCCGAGGATCCTGTCAACAAGAGCGCTTCAGCGCAGCTCATAGCCACGCAAATAGCCTAAAGAAAAAGCAAGAACAGCTCCAAGCTGATCAAGATCTGCTAGCCGATCGATGGACCGAGGTCCTCGCGTCCGAAGAGTATAAACTCGAACTCCCCTCCAAAAGTTACCCAAGACGCAAGCTGCTCCCCCGATTAGAGGAGGAAGCATACATACCTCTATCACCAGCGCACGACATGGCTGACAGAGAGGCATCCAGGCCCCCAGCCAAGACCGCACCCCGACATCGATCCAAGAGTACGAAGCCAAAAGGGAACGCGCCGGACTTGCGAGACATCTTGGAGGACAAAGCAAGACAATCCAGATCCATCTATGGATCACGTGGGCGCCCTACGACCCACGACGAATACCGCCACGGACATAACGCCGCCGGGCCGAACATAGCGCATAACGCCCTCGAGCTGCGCCGTGATATTGCTCAATACAGGGCGCCAAGACACCCGCTATGCTTCATCGATGAAGTAATGGATCATCGATCCTCAAGGGTTCAAACCCATGAATATCGAATCTTACGATGGTACAACAGACTTCGCGTGTGGATCGAGGATTATCTTCTCCACATCCATATGGCCCGGGCGACGCATCTCCACGCCATCAAATATCTCCCACTGCTTAAAGGACCAGCTCGGCATTGGCTTAACAGCCTGCCCGCAGAGTCGACAGTGTTGGGAAGACTGAGGTCGCGTCTTGATAACTTTCAAGGTACATACATGCGACCACCGACGCCGATGACCTAAGCCACATTATTCAGCAGCCACCGAATCGGACATAATTCGACACGGTTCTTGATGAAGAAAAATCAAATCGTCGATCGTCCGGATGCGGAGGCCCTTGCAGCCTTCAAACATAATATCCGGGACGAATGGCTAGCCCGCACCTGGGGCAGGAGAAGCCAAATCCATGGCAGCCCTCACATCGTTAATGACCCGCTTATGCGCGGAGAGGACAGTTAGCTAGCCAAAGCAACAATCTCCGCAAAATTCTGGCAGTCCGGACACTAAGGACAATCACGGCAGTCACGCCGAATCAAAACAAACGCCGCGATTAACGGCGATGACAAGGAGGATACGGTAGTCAATGCCGGATTCGAGGCTCGAAACCGGTCAACGGAAGAAGCCATTTAAAAGAACAACTCCGGGCCCGTCCAATCTGGACCGAATACTCGACCGCTCATGCCAGATACATGGCACCCCCGAAAAGCCAGCTAATCACACCAATAGAGATTGTTGGGTGTTCAAGCAGGCTGGCAAGTTAATTGCCGAACACAATGACAAGGGGCTAAATAGCGACGACGAGGAAGAAACCCGGCCGCCGAACAATAGAGGACAGAAGGGTTTCCCCCCACAAGTGCGGACGGTGAACATGATTTACGCGACCCATATACCCAAGAGGGAGAGGAAGCGCGCACTACGGGATGTCTATGCGATGGAGCTAGTCGCCCCAAAGTTCAATCCATGGTCCTCTCGTCCGATCACTTTTGATCGACGAGACCATCCGACCAGCATACGCCATGGCGGATTCGCCGCATTGGTCTTAGACCCAATCGTCGATGGATTTCACCTCACAAGAGTCTTGATGGACGGCGGCAGCGGCTTTGAACCCGCTTACCCAGACACAAGGCGTAAAATGGGCATAGACCCATCCAGATCAAACCTACTAAGACAACCTTTAAAGGTGTCATCCAGGAGTGGAAGCCAAGCTAGACAGAGCTCACCACACCGAGGTGGTCTTCGGATCCCGGATAATTTCCGGTTAAGAGTTGATCTTCGATATAGTCCCGCTCAGAAGCGGCTATCATGCCCTGCTCGGACGAACAGCGCTTATGAAAGTTCAATGCGGTGCCGCATTATGCATACCTAAAGCTCAAAATGCCAGGCCCTCGTGGAGTCATTACGGTCAATGGGAATACGGAACGCCCTCGAATGGAGGAACATCTGTGCTCGCGGTAGAAGTCTGAGCAGCCTTCTCGGCAATTCTCTAGTCCGGCAATCAAAAGCCGGATGCATCAAAGCGCCCGAGCAACACTCACCAAGACCACTGGCGCGGTCGGAGCGGCGTAACAATCACGGCCCCACCCTCGCCGCGCATGATCGCAAGAATAACACTCGCGTACATCATTACGCTTTGGAGATACCATGGGCGCAGGGAGGGCTTAACCACAAGGACCAAAGAGTGCGGCTCGACCACACCAGGGCTCATGATAGCGCCCCTTGGTTCTATTTTTATCTTTTCTTCTTTACATATATAGAACTCCATTAACCGGACATACTGTCCGACGGCGAACTTGCCGAACTCACGATGCAACGATCGAGGGGATTAAAGAAGGCGCGATGAACACTCGGTGGTCTCCATTACGAGCACTAAATTAGATTACATACACCAAGTCTCGAGCTTATCCCTGGAGGGGGACATGTCAAATTAGTCCAAATCCCTTGCTTACCGCACTATTTGTATCAGTCCGCTTTATTAGCAGACCTTCTTTCATAAGTAACGCAGCACTTCCTTTTTTGCAAGTATATTACCTTTTCATTGCAATTGCGTTAGCTTTTACAAATGTTCATTATATGACATCTTGCACCCGTATACTTTGGTACGGCCGAATACACCAGGGGCTTCTGTTCCCCTGATTATGGTATGATTAAGTCCGAACACTTTCACAAGTGCGGCACCCCGAACTTATAGCATTATATGAATCAGCTCCGAATCATGTCTTGGGTCAATAGTTGGGTTTGCCCGGCTCCCATGTTTTGGTACCTACGCCCGTTCCGTCGGCTAAGGTAGCACTGGGAGAACCATCGCGATTGCGCCCGGTTGAGCCGGTTAACGCCTCGAGGAGAAAGCTAAACCGACCGGCATGATAAGGCGAGAGACTGGTCGCTGCTCGAGAGGTCTTTTTTGGTCCCTAAAGACTCATGCCGCTTGGCGAAGTTCCGGATGATGTCCGAGCGGCGTGGATAGCGCCCCGGATTCGGTCTTCCGAATACCAGGGGCTTCGCCGAAATTTAAAATTATAGAATTCTATGGCTAAGTGAGAGTGTTCAAGCATTATAAGTCTGGTCGCCTTGTTCGTCGTGTTGAGCGCCTCCCTAGATGGACCCAAAAATGGGAACAAGAGTGCTCAAGTTTATCACCGAACACCCCAACACTCGTGGCTTGGGGGCTGAAGCCAACGACTTGCCATCTCTTAGATTTAACAAACGGCCGCACAGAAGGTAATATTTTAAATTCAACAAAGCGTTGCTCATGGCGCATATAAACGCAGTTTTCAGCGCACAGGATAAACACACAGCAAGTTCACTCAAGGATTACATTAAGGGGGCACTCATCCGCAATATCGCGGGCTCCCTTCAGGACAACTTTATAATATCACTCTGGCGTGCGATGCTCCTTGCCCGGCGGCGGCGGATCCGTGAGAAGCTTCTCCATCCAGCTTGCCCCATTGCACCTTTATGCGGGCAAGGCCCGACGAAGCGCCTTCAATGCAAAGCGGAGTGCTTGATCACATCCAGCCAGGGCATGCATCCACTAGCCGCCGACTAGGACAAAGTAGCTACGAGCATGACCTGCCCGCCATAGCCGACTGTGAGGCCCTTCATGGCCTCTCACTACCTTGTGTGGAGTTCGACCAACCGCTTCATTTGGTCGCTTGGGGGCACGGATGGCCGGCCTCGGCGATCGAGACCGTAAGAACTTCTCCGTCGAGCTCCCCACTCGCCACGATAGAACGCAGCGGCATCGGACGCACTACTGGCAGATCTGCAAATGCCCTCGAGAGCTCGACCGGTAAGTATCCGTAATTTACATTTACATTCTTGCTCTGCATGAAAAACGCCTTACCCGCCGCTATCTTCCTCATGTCCTCTACTTCCTCATGGGCCTTCTGGGCCTCAGCCTTGGCAGACTTGGCACTTTCGAGAGCCGAGGCAAGCTCGGACTCTCGAGTCTTGGAGTCACGCTCCAAACTCTCATGCTTTTCCATGAGAGCCTGGAGCTCTTGCCGAACTTCCGCCACCGGTGCCGCTTGCTTTTCTCGCTCCGTCTGCCTCAGGTCAGATTACGCTCGCCACACGGCACGGCATCCTTCGTGGCTGCCACCCGTTAGTGGCCCCTGCATTACATATATTATCCTTATTAATCATGTTTGCAACCAAACCCTTTTCTCAGAAGGTACCTATTTAAAGTGGTGTTATTCACCTTCTTTTTCCTTGAGCTGCCTTGGCATGGCCGAGCTCTTGCTCCGACCGCCAAGGTCCTTCTTCACGCCTCGACCTCCGCCGCACGCGGCAGAGGTCAACAAGCGCAGCCTGCACACCCATATTGACATATTTTTTAGCAACCCTGCGTCTATTTTGTTAGATCCTTAGTCCGGCTTTTCTTTTCGAACACCGAACTAAGCATCAGGGGCTACTGTCTCTGCGGTATCACACTACATTATTTCAAGCTTCTTACCTCAAAGCCTGTTAGAAGGCTGTTGCAGGCTTCGGTCAGCCCGCCCTTGGCGAGCTGGACCTTCTCAATCACCGCACCCATGAGAGTGCGGTGTTCTTCCTCGATGGAAGCGCCTTTAAGCGCCTCCGGCAGGTTATCCGACGCCTTCGGTTGGACGGGGGCCGCCGGCACCACGGTCCTGCCCTTCTTTCGAAGGGGCCGCTTGCCGGACTCTAGAACCGCTGCGGGTTCCGATGTGGAGTCCGGCACGAAGTCCGGGGGGTTGCTCGACGGCACCTCCGGAGCCTCCTCCTGGCGAGTCCCTCGTCAGGATTGCGCCTCGCCGCCCTCGCCGACGCGGGGTAGAGGCGGGATGGAATTTACATCCGATGGCGCCAAAGACCCGCCATCGAAGTCGGGAAGATCGTCAACGGCCGGACTACGGGTGGAATGCAGCGTTAGAAGGACACTACATGGCATACGAGGCACGGCATATAAATGATCTGAATACTTATGATCCTGCGGGACGCCCGCCCTCGGAGGCCATTTCTTCCTCGCCAACATTGATGTTGGCGAAACTGTCCGGGAATAGTTCTCCTCTGACCCTTCGCCGCCCGGTTGAGAGGCCCTCCTCTTCCTCTCCCTCCTCCAGAGAGAGTACTCCTCTTCCTCCTCCTCCTCGTCTTCGGGAGGAGTCCTCGCCGTCGTCGACGCCTGATTCTGGAACTCTTTCGAGTCCCGTGGCCACCTTCTTTTTCTTCTCCGGCACCACGACGGTGCCGGACCAGCAGCCTTGCTAAGCGGGTATCCTTCGTTCTTCCGCATGGGAGCCGGGCCGATAAGCAGTTTGGCCTTCTCCATCCAAATCTGTCAAAGGAAGAGGCAGATTAAAAACCTCGCTAGAGTCAATCTAATTACTATAAGTGTCCCGTAATGGGGTCGAATCACTTACCTCGTCGATCGGAGGCTGCGAGCTGAATCCGGGTCTTGGTCGCGGATGCGGGGCTTGGCGCCCTTGAACAGCACCCTCCAGCGCCCAGACGTAGTATCAAGAGCCCGCTCAACATCCGTGCTGTTCCGGTTAAACTCCCACAGATTAAATGACCGTTCTTGGCACGGAGAATCCGCTGGGAGGAGCATGACTGGACCACGCCGACGAGCCGGAGCCTATTGCTCACCGGCTTCTTGATGCGTGCTCAAGACCCGTCACCTCCACGGATCACCCCACCGCAAGCCCTTCTCTTCCGGGAGGTGAGCTGCGTGGGGATTCCAGATCTAAATTGGGGCCGCCGCCCATGTAGGCTCGCTGCTCGGTGATGTAGAACCACCCCGATTGCCACCCTTGACGGAGTCCACGAAGGTCCCTTCTAGCCAAGGGACGTTGGGCAGCTTGCCCAACATGGCGCCTCCAAGATTCGCTTGCGCCCCTTCACAACCTTTGGCTTGACGTTGAAGGTCTTGAGCCACAGGCCGAAGTGGGGCCGGATGCAGAGAAAGGCCTCGCACACGACGATAAACGCCGAGATGTTGAGGACGAAGTTCAGCGCCAGATCGTGGAAATCCAGGCCGTAGTAAAACATGAGCCCCCGGACGAATGGATGGAGCGGAAAGCCCAGTGCGCGGAGGAAGTGGGGAAGGAAAACAACCCTCTCATGAGGCCCAGGGTAGGAATGAGCTGCCCGCGTCGGGCGATCGATCTGCGATGTCGCCGAAAGGTATCCGGCGTCGCGCAGCTTGGTGATGTCCTCCTCCTTGGCGGTGGAGGCCATCCATTTGCCTCCCCCTCCGGACATATTCGGAGAAAGGTCGGGGCGGGATGCGTGAGCTTAGGAGTTGGAGCTTGGGTTCGCAGGGATGGATGAGCAAAGGAGGAAGACGGCGTAGGTGAGAAGGTAAATCCTGATCCCTTATATATAGGCGGACAAAAATATGCGTCCCTCACCGGCCTGGTAAAACTCACTCACCTCCCAAGCGCCACCATCAATGGCGCGTTTGGGTTACCCACGCACGTATTGATGAGAATCCAGGAATAAGGGGAACACGATCTCTGCGTTGACAGGACGTGCCAAGGAAACCGCTTCGCTAAACGTGCTGAGGTGATAAAGTGATTCAAACAAGGGCTTGGTAGCGGTGTTATATCACGCCGCATAATACGTCAGCAGATTGTATATGTGTTTTGTTCTCTCTACGTTGGAATGTGGAATTTATTTTGCAGAGCTGGACACTATCCTGGTGTTCATTATCTTCTCCGAATTATTCAAGGGAGGAAGCCGCCTTGCAATGCCGAACATTATGCACGCCGGACTTATCGTCATTGAAGACTGGTTCAGGGGCTCTTGAGGAGTCTCGACTAGGGGTGTCCGGACAGCCGGACTATCAATATCCGCCGGACTCCCAGACTACGAAGATAGAAGATTGAAGACTCCCACTACTAGGAAAAGGGCTATAGATAGGATTGATTCTAATGGCGCACCAGACATGTGGTGCGCCATTGCTATATACTAATGGCGCACCATGTGTTGGTACGCCATTAGTTTCCAAATACTAATGGCGCACCACATCCCACGGTGCGCCATTAGTAAATTTTTAAAACTTTTAATGGCGCACCATGGGTGTGGTGCGCCATTACTAGTTTTAACTAGTAATGGCGCACCACACCCACCCGCGCCATTAGAAGAAAAAAAAAAGTAAAAATTATAAAAAATTTATAAAATTTTTGTTAGTAATGGCACGGTTGTGGTGCGCCATTACTAGTTTAACTACTAATGGCGACCGGTTGTGGTGCGCCATTAGTTGTTTGCTTGACTTCAACGAATGCACCCCCCGTGGACCGCCTTTTCAGCTTTTAGAAAAAATAAAAAATGATAAAATGTCAAAAAATAAAAGAAAATAAGTTTTCCATGTGATATGTGGTCTAGTTGTTGGGAAAATTTACAAATATGAATTTCGACTTTATTTGCAAAATCTCTCGAAATTTGTAAATGGCCATAACTTTTGCATACTTAACTCGATGAAAAAGTTTTATATATGAAAAAGCATCTACTCGAAAAGTTACATCCGAATTTAACAGGGGGAACCCCGTTAAACATTTTTTTAGTTTTTGTTAAATCTAGTCAAACTATGGTCAAACTAATTATTCAAGAATATTAGTGTTAATAAATAATTATTTTAGTTTTTTTGAATTTTGGTCAAATCTGGTCAAACTGTGGTCAAATCTGGTCAAACTATGGTCAAATCTGGTCAAACTGTGTGCGAACTAATTATTCAAGAAATATTAGTGTTACTAATTTTTAGAACAATAGTTTCAAACTCAAACAAGGAAATGTGTCAAGACATGCTCAAGCTAAATTCACGAGGTTAATAGGATTGACATCTTACTATTGTCGAAAACAACAAGTGAAGACTTGGAAACGAGGGAGATAGAACCGGAAGTTAAGCGTGCTCAGCCGGAGTAGTGAGAGGATGGGTGACCTTTCGGGAAGTTTGACTATGGAGTGCGATTTGACCTGAGATTATGCATATTGACTCGAGATTAAGCCATAGTGACCTGAGATTAAGAAAAAAACAAAAAAAAATTGGAAATTTTGAAAAAAAAAATTTTAAAAAAATTCTGCAAAAAAAATTTGAAAAAAAATTGTTACTAATGGCGCACTACTATGTGGTGCGCCATTAGAATACCAGAGTGCGCCATTAGAAAAGAATTCTAGTGGCGTGATGCTAATGGCGCACCGGTAGTGCGCCATTAGAAGGCAAAACCGGTGCGCCATTAGAAGGCCTTTTCCTAGTAGTGTCCGGCTCGTGTCCGGAAGGTACTTTCCTTGGCGTGGAAGGCAAGCTTGGCAATACGGATATGTAGATCTCCTACCATTGTAACCGACTCTGTGTAACCCTAGCCTCTCGGTGTCTATATAAACCGGAGGGGCTTTAGTCCGTAGGACACAACATTACATCTCAACAATCATACCATAGGCTAGCTTCTAGGGTTTAGCCTCCTCGATCTCGTGGTAGATCTACTCTTGTACTACCCATATCATCAATATTAATCAAGCAGACGTAGGGTATTACCTCCATCGAGAGGGCTCGAAACGGGTAAAACATTGTGTCCCTCGTCTCTTGTTACCATCCGCCTAGACGCACAGTTCGGGACCCCCTACCCGAGATCCGCCGGTTTTGACACCGACAGTGGGCTTTGAATTTCTTCGTCGTCCGCATCCCAACCGTCGTGACCGCAGTCCGGCCAGGGCTCTCCTGATAATGAGAGATACTTTAGCGAATTCAGGATGTTGCCAAAGGGTGAGTGTTGAAAGATGTCCGCGGCGGTGAACTCCATGATCGGCGCCCAATCAAATTCGATTGGTAGGGGCGCAGGAGGTTCGGAGTCCGACGAGGAGTCCGGCACCTCGGAGTCACGAGCTTTACCAGGGACAAGGTCGGTATTTGGCTCCATCGCCATAGAGATTGCAGCCCCCGAGGCGGTGTCTAGCCACCCGTCCTTGATCTGCGCGGTCGGCTCCGAACTGAGGGTCGGAGCGGACTCATGTGCGGCCTCCAGGGCATTGTCCGGCAGCAGAGCTAAATCATGCCCATCGTGATAAAGGCGGCGCGGCGGTGTGGCTCAATCCGTCGAAGGTCAAGTCTCCGCGGATGTCGGTACGTGAAGTTTAGATTTCCAAATCGACTGACGGCGGGCGTAGCTCGATCCGCTCCGGATGGCTGCTTAATTGGCTGCAGTGCAAAGCCGCCGAATACGAAGATCTGTCCGGGGAGAAAAGTCTCACCCTGGACTACATCGCTATTGATGATCGAAGGAGCCATCAAGCCTACTAGTGACGACACAGAGGAACTCTCAATGAAAGCACCAATGTCGGTGTCAAAACCGGCGGATCTCGGGTAGGGGGTCCCGAACTGTGCGTCTAGGTGGATGGTAACAAGAGACAAGGGACACGATGTTTTTACCCAGGTTCGGGCCCTCTCGATGGAGGTAAAACCCTACTCCCGCTTGATTAATATTGATGATATGGGTAGTACAAGAGTGGATCTACCACGAGATCAAGGAGGCTAAACCCTAGAAGCTAGCCTATGGTATGATTGTTGTAATGGTTGTTCATCCTACGGACTAAAACCCTCTGGTTTATATAGACACTGGAGAAGGCTAGGGTTACACAGAGTCGGTTACAATTGTAGGAGATCTACATATTCGTATTGCCAAGCTTGCCTTCCACGCCAAGGAAAGTTCCATCCGGACACGGGACGAAGTCTTCAATCTTATATCTTCATAGTCTTGGAGTCTGGCTGATGATGATAGTCCGGCTATCCGGACACCCCCTAGTCCAGGACTCCCTCATCCGGTGTTCTTGAACTCAGTGCCGTTGTCACTTCTGATATGCTTGATCTTGACGCCATAATTGTTCATGGCTTGATTGGCGAAGCGTCTGAAGACATCTTGCACTTCAGTCTTGTAGAGAATTATGTACACCCATGTATATCTTGAGTAGTCATCAACAATGACGAAGCCATAGAGACAAGCAGTTGTTGTGAGGGTAGAGTAGTGAGTAGGGCCAAATAAGTCCATGTGTAATAGCTCGAAGGGTTGAGATGTCGTCATGATTGTCTTCGAGGGTGCTTGGCCCTAGTCATCTTTCCGACTTCATGAGCACCACACAAATGATCCTTCTTGAACTTGACACCTTCGATGCCTATGACATGCTTCTTCTTGGCGAGTGTGTGTAAGTTCCTCATGCCAAGATGCCCCACCTCCGATGCGAGCCAAGATTCGAAGCTTTTGCAAGAAGACATACTGGCAAGTGTGGACTCTGAGAAATCTACCATGTATAGATCATCTTCCGATACCCTTCAATGACTAGAGACTTGTCGGATTCCATTAGTACAAGGCAACGATATTTTCGAATAGCACAATCATGTTCAAGTCACAAAGCATCGAGGCGGACATTAAGTTGAAACCAAGGGATTCAACAAGCATCACTTTATCCATGTGTTGATCCTTTGAGATTGCAACTCTACCTAGTCCCAATACCTTGCTTTTACCGTGTCGTCAAAATGTGATGTGACTCTTGTCCGATGGGCGTAAGGTTGAGTCCATGAGAAGACTTCGATCACCGGTCATATGATTAGTGCATCCGCTGTCCATAATCCATTACAAGCATGAGGTGTCATACCCTATAGTGCAGTTAGGAGGATAGGCTTCACAAAGAGTGCTGTGAAGCATAAGCATTTGACGCACACGAGGATTATCACATCTTAGATCAAGGTTAGGACTCATAGTATGACTGGTAAGCGATTCAGATGTGAAATACATAGTAAGACCATTTTATCATGCGTCCCTTAATGTGTTTTAGGTCCCCAGCAATAGCATCGGACGCCTTTGATTACAGGCTAGAGACCTTTCCCTGCAAAAGAATGTTAATTCTTCTTCACCACCCACATCTTCAGGGGTGGCTTAGAAGCAATGAGTCTAAGTGCAGCATCTGAGAACTTCGGTTTTGGAGCCCTAGCAAATAGCCTTGCAGGAGAAGCATGATACTCATATGAATAAGCTGAAAAGTTCTTAGTTCTATGAACATAGCGGTTTGAAGACACACGCTCATATTCATAAGTTTGAGTATTGTTTCCCTGCAAAACATTGGCGTTAGGGTGACTCAGGTGAGTCCTGTATCTGTATGAAGCCTTTGGGCCATATGAAGCCATAGGTCTGGGGTTTGTCTTCTTCCTTGGTGGTGTCATGATGACATTCACAGGAAGATTCTCAATACACTGCTTAGGTACCCAGATCTTCTTCATAGGTGGTCCATTCCTGCAGTTAGTACCAATATACCTGGCAAACACTTCACCATTCTGATTCTTAAACAGCTTATAGTTTGCATCAAAGGATTCATCAATGATGATAGGGTTAGTGCAAGTGAAACCAGATAAGGTGGATGGATCTACTGAAGGTTCCTTTGCAGCAACCCATGTGGTTTTGGGATACTGCTCAGGCTTCCAGTAGGAACCATCAACATTCATTTTCCTCTCGAACCCAACACCCTCTTTCCTAGGGTTTCAGTTCAGAATCTGCTTTTTGAGGACATCGCAGAGTGTCTGATGTCCTTTTAGACTTTTACATCCCTGTTTCAAGCAATGTCTTCAACCTAGCATTTTCATCAGCAATAGTAGTGGTATCCTCCGCAGAGGGGTTAGTTACCACATCAGTAGTTGAAGACAATGCAACAAGAGCAAAGATGGAACATTCAAAGAATGAGGTAGCGTTATCACGCTCAATGCATTTTAGACATGGTGGTTCAAATCCATCCTGAGCGGGACTGATTTGTTGAGCAAGTAATGAGTCACGCTCCTTCTGAAGATCTACATAATCCACATCTTTTCAAGATCTTGCTTTCTTTGAAGACATTCAGAAGAAAGCTTCTCGTGATCAGACAAGAGAGCATTATGTTGATCTTGAAGGGTGTCAAACTTGGAATGAAGTCTCTGAAGACTCTCAGCCAATGCTTTTGACTGATCCATTTCTTCACCCAACATATCATCGCTCTTACTAAGCATGTTTTGAACCTTTTCCAAGGCTCTTTGTTGTTTAGTGGCAAGTGAAGCAAGTTTGACATAGCTGGGGCCAAATTCATCACCTGATTCATCATCACTAGTTTCAGAGAGGCATCATTCAGTTACCTTAGCACCCCTTGCCATGAGGCATGGTGAGGATGATGGCGATTCAGGTGCAAAGGTCATCTCTTTAAGAGACTCCTTGTAATCCTCAAACCAAGGATCATGACGAGTACGATGACCTTCATAGACCTCAGAAATCCGGTCCCAGATTAGCTTCGCATGATTGAGGTGCGTGACGTTCCTGAACTGATTTCGGGACAAACAGGAGCAGATGGCATCCTTCGCCGTGAGGTTCAGTAGAGTGTACTTGCGAATGTCATCGGCCTCCGCCATCTTGCATAGATCGGTAAGGACAATCTTAGTGACGGTCCATAGTTCGCTATCCATGGCCATGAGTCGCTTCTTCATCATGGCCTTCCACCGAGGATACTCATGACCATCAAAGGTGGGGGAAGATATGTTCCTCAATCCTGCAGTCGACATAGCTGAAACTCCAGGTGGTTAAACCGAATCACATAGAACAAGGGAGTACCTTGCTTCGATACCAATTGAAACTGCTAGTTATCGACTAGAGGGGGGTGAATAGGCGATTTTTATGAAAGTCTTCAAAACGTGGAAGTTTCGAAGACAAACAATAGAAATGACCTAATTGATATGCAGCGGAAGATAAACTACAATAAGCAAACCATAGTCAAGTATGCAATAATGTGAAAGTACCAGACTAATAGCAACTTAGTAGTAAGGATCAGGATGGAAGATAGTATGAAGCCAAACAACGATAGTAGTCAAGCAATGAAGTCAAACAGGTACAACAGATAGGCAATGACTTCACGAAGACAAACTCTAAGTAAAGGGAGGGAGAGGATAGAACCAGTCACTTGTTGAAGACACATGATTTGTTGGACGAGTTCCAGTTGCTGTGACAACCGTACGTCTGGTTAGGGAGGCTGAGATTCAACTCAGAAGACCGCGTCTTCACCTTATTCCCTTGAGCTAAGGACACACGGTCCTCGCCTAATCACTCGTAAGTCTTCAAGGTAGACTTCCGAACCTTCACAGACTTCGCTCACCGGCGATCCACAATGACTCTTGGATGCTCGAACGCGATGCCTAACCAGTGGAGGATTCACAATCCTCAAGTGTAATAAGTCTTCAGTCACATGCATGTAAAGACTTGATGATGCCTAACACTCTTTGGCTCGGGTGTTTGGGCTTTGTCCTCGCAAGGATTTTCTCTCTCAAAGGCTTCGAGGTAGGTTGCTCTCAAACGACAAAAGCCACGACTAACTCGAGCAGCCACCAATTTATGGTGTAGGGGGTGAGCTATTTATAGCCACTAGGCAACCCGACCTGATATGTCCGAAATGACCCTGGGTCACTAAGAAACTGACACGTGTTCCAACGGTCAGATTTCAAACACACACAACAACTTTACTTGGGCTACAAGCAAAGCTGACTCATCCAGCTCTGGATAAGATTTGCTCTTTGTCTTCGCTCGAAGACATAGGATTTGGGTTGAGCATCACTTCAGTCATTCCGACTTTGTTCACTTAGACCCCACTTAACAGTACGGTGGTTCCTATGACTCAACAAAGAAGAAAAAGGAAACAACGAAACGACACGATCTTCAAGGCCCATAGTCTTCACTCAATGTCTTCTCATGTCATAGTCTTCAATATGAATATCTTCACATACCACCATTGTCGCCAATGTCTTCATACATTTTAGGGTCATCTCCGGTAGGTAAACCGAATCAATGAGGGACACTACCTGCGTTATCCTGCAATTCTCACAAACGCATTAGTCCCTCAACCAAATTTGTCGTCAATACTCCAAAACCAACTAGGGGTGGCACTAGATGCACTTACAGATACTGGTTGGGTGATCCTTTTTGTCAAAAGTTATCGGGCAAGCCGATCAAGGGTTGAATTTCGGGGCTACAGGCTCTAAGGCATAGACGTCCCGAAATGCGCGTTTTGCTCCTTCTTAGGAATGTGCGTGAGAAAGATCATATTCACATCCTTGACATCAAAAGGGAACTTCTTTTGGCCACCGCTATTTGTCCTGCGAGGTTGATCCTCGTCATTGCTCCGAGACTGGTCCTTGCCCGAGCCCTCAACTATTGATTTGCCGGCCTACTTGAACACCCAACAATTTCGATTGGTGTGGTTGGCGGGCTTATCTGAGGTGCCATGAATCTGGCAAGGCCTACCAAGTATTTTATCCATAGCACTTGAGTCGTCCTTATTCCCTTCAAAGGGCCTCTTTTGGGTCCAGCCCGTGAGCCATTGGGTCCTCGGTATTGCTAACACTATTATTGTTCCGGCGCTTTTTTCTGTTGCACATGGATTTGCCATTCCCGTCACGTGCTTCTGAGGTGCCGGAGTCCCTCCATGTGAGAGCTGTGAGCCAACCAACTGTCCTTGCCCGCACAAAAGCGGATCATTAGAGAGAGAGAGAGAGAGAGAGAGAGAGAGAGAGAGAGAGAGAGAGAGAGAGAGAGAGAGAGAGAGAGAGAGAGAGAGAGAGAGAGAGAGAGAGATCCCGGTGATCGCTTTCCCACAGGGTGACGAGGGAAGAATCGCTAGGTATGATTATGCTATGCGATGCTACTTGGTGATCTTCAATATACTCTCTTCTACATGCTGCAAGATGGAGGCTGCCAGAAGCGTAGTCTTCGATAGGACTAGCTATCCCCTTCTTATTCTGGCATTCTGTAGTTCAGTCCACCGATATTGCCTCTTTACACATATACCCATGCATATGTGGTGTAGATTCTTGCTTGTGAGTACTTTGGATGAGTACTCACGGTTGCTTCGCTCCCTCTTTCCCCCTTTTTTCCTCTTCTTCCCGGGTGCCGCAACCAGACGTTGGAGCCCAGAATCCAGACGCCACCATCGTCGACGACTCCTACTACACTGGAGGTGCCTACCACTACGCAGTGCCACCGATTTACCACCAGGAGTAGTTTAGGAGGATCCCAGGTAGGAGGCCCGCGCCTGGCTTGTAATATGATGCTTGTATGACTTATTTTACTTTTAGAATTTTGTTGTGATATCTTCCCGTGAGTCCCTGATCTTGATCGTACACATTTCCGTACATGATTAGTGTATGATTGAATCGGGGCGTCACAAGTTGGTATCAGAGCCGGCTGCCTGTAGGAATCCCCCGTCCACACTCCTTTGCCAAAGTTGAGTCTAGTCACTACAATTTTTTTACTAACATGGCTGTGTGGCTTATGGGGCCACGTCACCATTGGGTGGTATTAGGATCTTTGATTCGTCGTCTATACTCTGGGACTCTGATCTCTCTTCTATCCGGGTTAAATGATTTTACTAACTCTGTCTAGGTTCTCGTAACTACTTCCTTCCGGAGAGCCCCTCACTCAAGATGATTACTCGATGGACCAGAAGATTCTGAAGATACTCTCTGATGCTTTCCCAAGACCCTTGTGCCCTTCGCCGTGGCGATCCCTACCACCGATAAATCCTTATGGATAACGACGTACACTTGCCACTCATACATTCATTCCCCGTTGATCTTGTTATTACAAGATACCCCGTAATTCTCTCTATTGTTCTGAGAATTCTTTGTGCTTACTGCCTTGCAGTTCTTGCCACCCGAATACCCCTACAGATAATTTCTCGCACTTACCAAGTATCCACTCGTCCCAAGTTGATTCATGTATTTCGCAAATGTCTTCGAAAATTCCATTCGGTCTTATGAAAATCTTGAGCAGCCTATTACTCTTGATATTCTTGCTTGCTTGCGTTATGGTTAATCCCATAAGTCTCGCAATCTTATTGGCATCCCTGGTCATTTCTTTTTGAGTCTGTAGATTCAATATGATGCAATGCTCGCAATCCTCAACCAAATCCTAGAATTCGTCCTTCTGACTCAGACGTCATTTTAAACATGAGTTGGATCTCGACCAATCAAATTGTCGCCGATTGTACCCCTAAGATTACCCAACTTACTCATCCTTAATCAGAGCATTTGCTTTTGATCCCTTGATTTGGAAATCATAATTCCTTTACATTTGAGCTTTAAATTAGTCAGTTGTTTCTATGATCCAATGCCTTTGCATTATTTCTTCCTCTGGTTGTGTGCCGATGCTCACATCAGGTCCATTAAGGGTCCGTCTGATCCTTTGTTGAATTATCATCCGACAGTGACCTTTGTATACAAAAACCTCGAGAAGTTCATTCCCCGATACATAATACCTTTGCTAAATTGTATACTCTACTTTGACAACCATGCTCTACTATCGACCTTGTGTTAATTACTCCTAAAAAGTTGTGGTATATGTTCCTAAGATGCCCCGATGTGTTTAACCTATGCCTTTCCTAATATGTGTGAACCCAAAAGATTTCACGGGTTGTAATCATCTGGTATTTCACCAGGTAAAACTTTGAACACTAATGCCATTCTCGAAAAGAGAAGTGAATGGAAGGTTATACATTGAAGAAGTGAGAGTCGACCTTGAACTTTGTGTTCATGCTCATGGACACAATGTAGATCTTATCATGGAAGCTTCTTGTAATAATAACTATTTCCTTGATAAATATCATCTGATATTCGAGCCCTTGAGGTCCCTGGCTTGTAATATGATGCTTGTTTGACTTATTTTACTTTTAGAGTTGTGTTGTGATATCTTCCCGTGAGTCCCTGATCTTGATTGTACACATTTGCGTGCATGATTAGTGTACGATTGAATCGGGACGTCACAACTATGTAAAATGTGTGCATATTTGTTGAAAAATAGCGGAAAGCCGGCCATGCCGGTTAATATGGGTCGGCGCGTTGGCCGCACTGCCGACACTAATCATAAACAGGGCGGACGTCGAGCGGGCGGCCGACCAAAACAGACAAAAAACGGACAAAATTTTCGTCCGTTTGGGTCGGCGTGTTGGAGTTGCCCTAAGGAGTTGCCATGTCATTTAGAGTCAACCTCATAGCGGGCATGTACAATATTAAGTTTTAATTGTGTACTAGTACTTTATTAGTAGTTGACCCACCTTACAACCTCACAAAGCATCTTGGGGCTCATATGTTGCAGCTGGCTACTAACCAAGAGTCCGCTTCTTTTCTCTCTCCTCTTCTTCTCCTCCTACTAAGCAAATATACAATATTCTAGTCCTTATAGCCTGCTTATGCCACCTTATTGTACTTGCTCTAGGGCATCTCCCACGTCGAGCCGCCCGCAACCGTCTAACTGTGACGTGTTTTGCCATCATCGATCCATCAAACGGTCTAGACGTGCTTTTTAGACAATCTGGAGAGGGGATGCAGGTTATGAACTGTTGTCACGCACGCTTCTAACTAACCTGGCCCACCAAAAAACCCTCTCCCGCGCCTGCATGTTTTCCCGTCGAAGTCAGCTTCTCGCATTCATGCCGGCCCATATCAGACGTGACCCACTAACTGAAGTCGGCATTGAAGCGGCTTGCCGCCCGTTGCTCGTCCGCTGCGCACGCCTTCTCTCTGCACTGAAACAACATCAGTCTACCCGCCTATCTCCATTAAATTAGCGCATGTGCCGAGGAACCTACTCCGGCACCATGAGTCCCAGGAAGGTCGCCGCGTCTCCGGGTTACACAGCAGTGCAGTTTCTCAGCTGAGCCATATCATTTCAGTTTAGGCCTTCCGTGCAAAACTTATTTTTGAACGGTTTCCCAGCAAATATGATTGACCTTGTGAATCTTACTAGACTCAATAGACTATATATAGCAGACAACGAAAATGGTGAATGGAGGTCGGCCTCCATGGAAGTCGAATTTAAGATGACCAAGATTAATATTTGTACGTTTCATATTTTTATTTAAAATACACATATACTTAGAGACATTAATGTACAACTGTGTAAATTTCCAAGAAAAAAATCTGCGCCTTTTTATTATATGCACTATTCATCCTTGTAATCCATAATATTGTTTTTATTTGTACAGCTTGCATTTCAAGGCATTTCACCCAAAAGTAATACACACATACACATCATATTCTTGTATACATACTTGTACAAAAAAAATTAGATTTTTTAAAAGTGATAAGTTTGAATTTTATTTTACTCTTTCAGAAAATTCGGCCTCCATGGAGGCCAAGCTCCAAAATGCCCTACTCTTCTTACAAATATATTGTTACACGTGGCCCTCTTAGCATACAACATTTGGCTAGAAAACTTTGGCTATGCACAAAGTTTGGATGCGATTTCTTTGATCTGTGATTTCACATTTCATTTCAGGCCTCGCACAAAGTGCTATGGATGTCTGTTTTCTTCTTCTTCTTTTTATTTTCTGTTTTGGCTTGGAAGGCACTACCGGAAAACGGTCCTACCCGACGGCCAGAACTATGCCTACGGCTGCCGTCGGCCTAGTTTGAGCTATGCCGACAGCCCAATCCTGACCGTCGGGTTACACAGAGCTATGGTTCGTCAGCGCTTTTAACGGCGCCGTCCGTTGCCGTCAGACGAAAAACACTGCCGACGGCTGGCCCACGGCCGTCGGCATACGCACCTATGCCGACGACTATACTACGCCGACGGTCTGACACATCTACGCTATATACGCTGACGAGGATATGCCGACGGCAGCCGTAGGCATAGATCTATGCCGACGGCCCAGGACCGTAGGCATAGGCCGCGAGTCCGGTAGCGAGGATCCATTACTTTGCATATATTATGTGGGTGTGATGAGGATGATCTTGAATTCCTATTTTGCTTCTTCCGTACCTTCTATAATTAAGTGCATTTTTTTATATTGGTACACAATGCTTAATTAAGCAGTATTTTTATTTTACAGGTCGTGTACAGCTAATTAGTTAATCCACATTTTGTTCAACGACGTAACAAGATGTTCAACATTCTTCGGTCGAATAATACTATTAACTAGTGTTGTTCTCACCAAGCCAGCTCGCCCCCAAAGCAATTCCGCGTGCATTTGTTTAACAAAAGATTAGAACCAATCTTCCGTTCACCCTCTCACGGCACGCAACAATCACTGCCCCAGAATCAAATTAAGCAGTTCACTGCAGACGAACCATCTCATGTCATAGCTATATATAATCCTCATTACACCCACATGTATCATCACACAAACAAGATCCAGCACAACTTTCTCCATCGATCTTCCACCCCTACCGGCCATGGCTAGTTATTACTGGATAGTTCTCGCTTTGGCGTGCACCTGCGCGCTCAGTGGCGCACTGGCGGCACGCGACCTCGCCGATGATCCATCCATGGCCGCGAGACACGAGCAATGGATGGGCAAGTATGGCCGCGTGTACAGTGACGCCGCCGAGAAAGCAAGGCGGCTGGAGGTGTTCAAGGCCAACGTGGCGTTCATCGAGTCCGCGAACGCCGGGAACAACAAGTTCTGGCTGGAGGCCAACCAGTTCGCCGACATCACCGAGGACGAGTTCAGGGCTACCCACACCGGATACAAGCCAGTTGCTGTGACTAACAAGGACCGGAGCACCGGGTTCAGGTACGCGAACGCCAGCCTCGACGACCTCCCGGCCTCCGTGGACTGGAGGACCAATGGCGCCGTCACTCCCGTCAAAGACCAAGGCCAATGTGGTACGCACTACGCAGCACAAACCTACATTATATTTGCATGAACCTATGGTCACTCGACTATGCTGACTCGTTTGTTCATTTCAGGGTGCTGCTGGGCGTTCTCCACGGTGGCCTCCATGGAGGGCATCGTGAAGCTGAGCACGGGCAAGCTGGTCTCCCTCTCGGAGCAGGAGCTGGTGGACTGCGACGGCACAGACAAGGGCTGCGAGGGCGGGCTCATGGACAACGCCTTCGAATTCGTCGTCAAAAACGGCGGCCTCGCCACCGAGACCGACTACCCCTACACCGGTGCAGAGGGCAGCACCTGTGACTCCAGCACGGCAGCGGCGACCATCACGGGGCACGAGGACGTGCCGGCCAATGACGAGGCGTCTCTGCTTAAGGCGGTGGCGGCGCAGCCCGTGTCCCTGGCCGTCGACGGCGGGGACAACCTCTTCCGGTTCTACAAGGGCGGCGTGCTCTCCGGCGCGTGCGGCACGCAGCTCGACCACGGCATCGCGGCCGTCGGGTACGGCGTGTCCGGAGACGGGACCAAGTTCTGGGTGATGAAGAACTCGTGGGGCGCGGGATGGGGCGAGGACGGCTTTATCAGGATGGAGAGGGACGTCGCCGACGAGCAGGGCCTCTGCGGGCTCGCCATGCAACCTTCCTACCCCACGGCGTAGCCAGCTGCTTCATTCCTATCCTACTAGCTTGTAAATCGATCCACCTTTGAAGCGTTTGTGGTGTATATATATGGTACGACCTGCATATTCTTCTATATCACCCTTTTCAAAAAATGATAATCAGAAATCTACTATTCACACACCTCTGGTCCTCACGTGAGTACTAGTGTACTCCATCTATTTTTATTTACTTCCCATATTAGAGTTGCCTGAAGTCAAACTTCGCAAAGTTTGACCAAGTTTATAGAAAACAATATAAACATTTACCATAACAAATTTATGTGATGTGAAAGTACATTCGATAATAAATCTAATGGTACGACCTGCATATTCTTCTATATCACCCTTTTCGGAAAATGATTCTCCAATCAGAAATCTACTATTCACACACCTCTGGTCCTCACGTGAGTACTAGTGTACTCCATCTATTTTTATTTACTCCCCATATTAGAGTTGCCTGAAGTCAAACTTCGCAAAGTTTGACCAAGTTTATAGAAAACAATATAAACATTTACCATAACAAATTTATGTGATGTGAAGGTACATTCGATAATAAATCTAATGGTATTGATTTGTTATTGTATATGTTCATATTTTTTTTATAAACTTTGTCAAAGTTTAAAGAGCTTGACTTTGATCGAAACTAATATGCGGACAAAGTAAAAACAGAGGGAGTACTACCATACACTACTAGAAAAAGGCCTACTAATGGTGCACTTTTTTCAAAAAAAAAATTCGTTTTTTTCTTAATCTCGGGTCACTATGGCTTAATCTCAAGTCAAATCGCACTCCGTGGTCAAACTTCACGAAAGGTCACCCATCTGACACTACTCTAGCCCAAGCACGCTTAACTTCAGAGTTCTATCCAACCCTAGCAACAGCTCACTTCACATGCACTTGTTGATATATCTAGCATATCAATCCTATTATACCTTGTTGATGTCTAGGACTTTGTTCATGCTCATGACTATGATGAAATTTTGAAAAATATTTCAAACTTTCCGGTCATATTACGTTTCAAAAAATGAAAAATTCAAAAAAAAAATGCAAAATCAATTTTTTTCCAGTTACTAGTGGCGCACCACATCCACGGTGCGCCACTAGCAAGTTTGAAATTTTTGGAATTTTTTTGCCTCTAGATCTTGAAAGCCCCGTAACTTTTTTTCTGTTAGGTTTTTGGGGATTTTGAAAATGTTTAACGGGGTTTCCCCGATTAAATTCGGATGTAACTTTTCGAGTAGATGATTTTTCATATAAAATCCTTTTTAATCCGAGTTCGTATGCAAAAGTTATGCCCATTTTACGAATTTCCAGAGAGATTTTGCAAATAAAGTCAAAATTCATATTTGTAAATTTCCCCAACAACTAGACCACATATCACATGGGAAACTTATTTTCTTTTATTATTTTGACATTTCCATCATTTTCTTTTATTTTTATTTTAAACTGAAAAGGCGGTCCACGGGAGGGAGGGGGGTGCATTCTGGAACTTTTGGGCCAAGTTAGTACACTAGTAATGGTGCACCACACCCACGCTGCGCCATTACTAGTTTTGAAAAAAAAATGATTTTTTTTAATTTTTTTTGAAAAAAACTTAGTAATGGCGCACCAGGGGACAGTCCATTACTAACAATTTTTTTTATTTTTTTTACTTTTTTTCAAAACTACTAATGGCGCACGGTGGGTGTGGTGCGCCATTACTATGTCAACTAGTAATGGCGCACCACATCCCACGGTGCGCCATTAGTAAAAAAAATTAATTTTTTCAAAACTACTAATGGCGCACCACTCCCACGGTGCGCCATTAGTAGTTTTGAAAAAATTAATTTTTTACTAATGGCGCACCGTGGGATGTAGTGCGCCATTAGTATTTGCACACTAATGGCGCACCAACACATGGTGCGCCATTAGTATTTAGTAATGGCGCACCACATGTACAGTGCGCCATTAGTGTCCATCCCATCTATAACCCTTTTCCTAGTAATGATAATCGGATATCTTATTTCTCCTAGTAAGCAGCAGTTATTAGAAACCACTCGGTTTTACAACAAAAGAGACTCAAATGTTCAGTATAGGCTTAGCAACTTAGAATTGTCTCTAATAAAAAAAGGTCTTAATTTGATATACTCCCTTCGTCCATAAATACATGGCGTATAAACCGAGTCAAAAAATCAACGTTTTCTAAGTTTGAGAAAGCTTATATACAAATATGTGAAGGTAAACAATACCAAATCTTTTGGCAAAAAACAAACAAACCAAATGAATATAAATATACTTACCATTAGATATATTTTATAGTGTATTCATTTGATATTATTGTTGGTGCTATTTACTCTTATATATTTGGTCAAACATAGGAAGCATTGATTTTTTGACTAAATTTATACGCCATATATTTGGGGATAGAGGGATCAATTTGGCTGCAAAATCTATAATGTTCTTGTGAGAGTTCCCTCCTTCCTGCATTGCCTCTTTGGCCTTCAACATCCCCTTGGAAGCATTCCTTTGTACTCCTCCACACCCATCACCTCTTTGATGCACCTCTCCACCTCTTCCCTTCTCACCAGGCACTTCTCATCTCGACGTGCACACAAGCCGAGCCCCCGCACACTCTCTACATACTTTGCAGTGGTCGGTTGGTCCATCCATTGCCATATTGCGATCATAGGTATACCGGTTGCAAGCTTAACTTTTATTAATTGACAAATTCCACTAGCAATTATCAACCTTGCGAGCCAGTACTTCTAGCAGAGGGCAAAAAGGAACAATTAGGCCTTTATGTTGCGTTTGTCATGGAGTTCTTGGGGCAACTTTGTCTACCACTTGGGACCTCAACACCCAAACGAAAGGTTGCCAAAGTTGCAAACTCCATAGCCTAGCTCCTTTAGTTGTGTCGTGTTGAGGTTGGCAATTGTGCTGTGGGATGCAAGGAGCACAGAGCAAGGAGTTTGCTTGTTGTGGTTGGCAACTCTGTCGTAGGATGCCAATTCTGGACATAAGAGAAATGATGATGATGTGCTCAATACATGCATTGTGTGTAGCTGGTAAAAAGCTTAGTCTTCTTCAGAAATGAGAGGGGGGGGGGAGGGAGACGAAGAGGGAGAGTGAGCCCGGTTGAAAGTCGGACTCATCTGTATGTTGCAAATGGTTTCTCTATTGCTACTAGGCAAGGAGGAAAAAACGACACGTAAATTTGTGCAAGGACCAAAAAGAGGTTTGTTTCTTCATTCATAAGGTTTAACCACACATGCCGAGCTAGTTTTTAAAAAATTGTAAAAAAATATAGAGATAATGTAGGAAGAAGAAAAAAAGGAGTGTCATACAATGCTTTAAAAAAGCGGGCGTTGTATCCCATGTATTCCCTGCCACACGTCTGTGCCTCCGTGCTGTTGACCAGCTCTTCCTTGTCTAATCCAAGGTTGGTAAATACTGCTCGCTATTCCGCATAGGCTATGCTAGATGCATTTGAGGAGCGGAGCCCCTAACAAGGCTAAAGCCGTAGTGTGACAGCTTTATGCTGCCAAGATGTACTTCCTAGTGGGCCTTTTATAGTGCTGAAGAGACATTAGGTTTTGGGTGGTTGCGTGTACGGGTGACCCAAGATAACACACCTCTTTTATAAAGTTATGCTCCCCAATCTCCCATGGAATTTTAAGTGCAAAATTATGTACTCGAGGTATGTTGTCTGCTATCAGAGGAGAGGAGCCGGGGAGCATGTGCCCCTATTTAGGGTTCACACGAGTTTGGCCAGGGGCTGAAGTGATAGTACGGACGCGCTTTGAGGATGCTGATGGGTCTTGTCGAGCTGTATGTTGGGCCGCTTCCTCGGCCCCTTGGAGATCAGCTGCGAAGGCAGCTATTTGCTCCTCTGTACGGAGGGAGCGCTCCGTGTTGCCATTAATGATAATAACACAGTTGGGCCCCGACATCTTGAGGTTCAGGTAAGCGTAGTGCGGCACCGCGTTGAAGCGAACAAATGCAGTACGACCGAGAAATGCATGGTATCCGCCGCGGAAGGGGACTATATCAAAAATTAAGTCCTCGCTGCAGAAGTTCTCGGGCAAGCCGAAAACAACTTCTAGCGTTATGGTGCCAGCGCATTGGGCCTCCACGCGGGGTAGGACACCCTTGAATGTGGTGTTACTGGGCTTGATTTGTGATGAATAGGTTCCTATTTTTCTGACCGTATTGGCATAGATCAGGTTGAGAATACTTCGGTCGTCCATAAGGACGCGGTTTTAGTGGAATCCGTCGACAATGGGGTCTAGCACCAGGGCAACCGACCCACCATGAAGGATACTGGTTGGGTGATCCTTTTTGTCAAAAGTGATCGGGCAAGCCGATCAAGTTTGAATTTCGGGGCTACAGGCTGTAAGGTGTATATGTCCCGAAGTGCGCGTTTTCGCTCCTTCTTAGGAATGTGCGTGAGAAAGATCATATTCACATCCTTGACATCAAAAGGGAACTTCTTTTGGCCACCGCTATTTGTCCTGCGAGGTTCATCCTTGTCATTGCTCCGAGACTGGTCCTTGCCTGACCCCTCAACTACTGATTTGCCGGCCTGTTTGAACACCCAACAATTTAATTGGTGTGGTTGGCGGGCTTATCCGAGGTGCCATGAATATAGCAAGGCCTGTCCAGTATTTTATCCAGAGCACTTGAGCCGTCCGTATTCCCTTTAAAGGGCCTCTTTTTGGGTCCAACCCTTGAGCCGTTGAACCCTACATTAACTGTTGGGTCCTCGATATCGCTAGCACTGTTATTGTTCCGGCGCTTATTTCTGTTGCACCTGGATTTTCCATTCCCGTCACGTGCTTCTGAGGTGCCGGAGTCCCTCCATGTGAGAGCTACGAGCCAGCCAACTATCCTCACCCGCACAAAAGCGGATCATTAGAGAGAGAGAGAGAGAGAGAGAGAGGAGGGGGAGAGAGAGAGAGAGCGCTCCAGGGCTTACTTCACGAATTTTGATACATTTTTATAGGGAAACTTGGAACCCTACTTTTGAGTAGATGTTGTTTGATTATTGTTTGATTAGTACTTTACCGTGACCAGGTGGTGAAGGTCTGGTGGCATATTCAAAATGATGAAATAAGGCTTGGGGGTAATATTTTTGGAATTTTTGGAGAAAAAACCACTTAAAGGCCATTTCTGGCCTTTTAAAAAGGAAATAGATAAAAAAGCTTAAAAAACTTTACAAATAATATGCCTCATAAATAACTTTTAATGAATTAATGTTTTGTGAAAATAAATACTTTTAGTTCAAACCTTCTTTTTTACGGTTTAGAAAAACAAAAAAATGATTTATTTGATTTTTTGCAAAATAATAATTTATTATATAGATATTTTGGGGCTCTACCCACATGATACGATCATTGGGAAATGTTAGGGCTAAAGTACCGAAGGAGGGCAGGTTTAGCATATCACTGAAATTAAGATTCAATGAAGATACACGAGAGAGTCATTGAGCACCGCTTAAGAAGAATGACAAGCGTGACCAAAATCAGTTTGGTTTCATGCCTAGGAGATTAACCATGGAAGCCATTTTCTTAGTATGACAACTTATAGAGAGATACAGGAAGTAAAATAAGGACCTCCATTTGGTGTTCTATGACTTGGAGAAGGCCTATGATAAGATGTCGTGGAATGTCATGTGGCGGGTCTTGGAGAAACACAAAGTCCCGACAAAGTACATTACCCTCACCATACAATAATGTTGTGACAAGTATTCGAACAAGTGATGTCAACATTGATGACTTTTCAATTAAAATATGACTTCACCAAGAGTTAGCTTTGAGCCCTTATATTTTGCTTTCGTGATGGATGATGTCACAAGGGGTGTACAAGGAGATATCCCATGATGTATGCTCTTTGCGGACGATGTGGTGCTAGTAGATGATAGTCGGGCGGGGATTAATAGAAAGTTAGAGCGCCGGAGACAAACTTTGAAATTGAAAGCTTTTAGGCCTATAGTAGAACTAAAATGGAGTACATGAAATGCAGTTTCAGTACTACTTGGCACGAGGAGGTGGTTAGCATTTATGTGCAGGTTGTACCTTAGAAGAACACCTTTCGCTATTTCGGATCAATGTTGCAGAAGGATGGTGATATCGAGGAAGTTGTGAGCCATTGAATCAAAGTTGGATGGATGAAGTGGCGCCGAGCTTCTGAATTTCTCTTTGTTAAGAGAGTACCGTAAAAGCTAAAAGGGAGGTAAGTTCTATAGGACACTGATTCGACCTGCAATGTTGCATGTCGCTGAGTGTTGGCCAACTAAAATATGACATGTTCAACAGTTGGGTGTAATGAGATGCACATACTAAGATGGATATGTGGCCACACAAGAAAGGATCAATTTTGGAATGATGATATACATGACAGAGTTGGGCTAGCTTGGATGAACAGAAGCTTATCCAACATCGTTTGATATGGTTTGGGTATATACATCTCAGTCCTCCAAAAGCTCCAGTGCATTGCAAACAGTTAAAGCATGCTGATAATGTCAAAAGAGGTCATGGTAGACCAAACTTGACATAGAAGGAGTCTGTAAAGAGATATCTGATGGACTGACATATCACCAAAGAACTAGCCATGTACAAGGGTGCGTGTAAGTTAGCTATCCACATGCCAGAATCATGAGTTGGTTTCTAGATCTTATGGGTTTGAGCTCTAGCCTACTCCAATTTGTTTGGGGCTGAAGGCTTTGTTGTTAAATTAACTTAGGAGAACTGATCAAATTGTAGATCTTATATTAAATCTGTTAAACATTTGATAGTACATGAAACTCAAGTTAATTGAATTTCAAATTTTAATTTAAGATCATAAACTTAAGAGATCTCTAAACTTTAATAGCATAACTTAATTAGAATATAGTCTAGAAGAGTTGGAGAATATAATTTCACCCGTTTTCTGGTCTGAATGAGTGTGACAATGGTCTTAGGAGGATCCGACATCAAATGAGGCAAAATGTGAAATAAACTTCTTAAATCGGGTAACTAGAGGCGATTTTACTAAAATAGGATAGTAGTTATCACTGGAGCACGAATATGGTGTAAAAACAGGAAATTTACTCAAACTTTGAATACTCCCACTTCAAGTTTTGGTGGTAGCAAGTGATCATCTTTATCTAGCGCTTACACCTATGTGCATAAAACCAAGCATATCTAATTCTCCACAACCTTACATCGACGACATGCCGAGGTATAGTCAATCCATTGATAACTCAATATAAAACGAATTTGTGTTAATGTCACTCAGACAAGAAAACTTGAGCTTAGCTATAGGCTTCTCGGTGAATGCGTTGACATTGATATGTAAAGTGAAGAGGAATAATACTATATCAACATGTGCATGCTACATAGTATGCGATGACTATTGAGTGGTTGTGGATACTTGGACCTAAATTCATCTTGATAAATACTTAGCCGCAAATTCAGCAATATTCTTGTCAGAACTCCCTCCTTTCTGCATTGCCTCTTTGGCCATCCTCATCCATTTTGTCGCATTTTTGCGGTATTCAATCTTTCCCTCCCCATCCATCACCTTCCTGATGCACCTCTCTACCTCCTCCCTCCTCACCAAACCTTTCTCATCTGTCCGAATCCGCACGCCGGTCCCCCATGCACTCTCCACGTACTTTGCCGTGGTTGGCTGGTCGGCCGACCTCGGCATCGCCACCATTGGCACGCCGGCAACAAGTGCTTCTGTCGTCGAGTTCCATCCGCAATGAGTCAAGAAACAACCTGCACATCCAAAGTAGGCAATATTATTGGCAAAACAATCAGATAACTAGTATAGTATTTGTTTAAACCTATTTATCAAAGACTGACAATTTCATACCTATGGCTTTATGCGCGAGAACCTCAAGCTGGGGACACCAAGGCACAATTAATCCATTTTCCTTGCACCTGCCATGGAGCTCTTCAGATATCTTCTGTGCCTCGTTGGACCTCACGACCCACAGAAATGGCTTGCCGGAATCGCAGAGCCCATTTCCAAGCTCGTCAAGCTCACCGGCGTCGAGGCTGTAGACCGTCCCATAAGAAGCGAGGACTACTGAGCAAGGAGGCTGCCGATCCAGCCATGCCATGCACGGCGCGGCGCTGCTGAAGAAGTTGACGCCGTAGGCCTTGTTCGACGGCAGGCGGCTGTCGTCGAGGAAGAAGGACGGCAGCGTCGGGCCGACCGTCTTGGCCCGCCATCTGGACTCCATGTACTCCGCCTCCTGCGGTTCGAGGTCACGGAAGGAGTTGACGAGCACGTCGCCGGCGTCCTCTAGGCCCTCGAACTGCCGGATCGACACGTCGAGGTACTTGGGGTACAGCCCCGGCGACACCACGAACGGCGACAGGTCCTCGGGCCCGAGGTCCACGCTCACCGCGCCCCGGCGATGCAGCGCGCTCCCGTCCGCCATCGGCAGCGGCGCGCGCCCCGCCCACGCCTCCCCGTAGATCAGGTCCACGGCGCACGACTGCGACATGAACGCGGCGGTCGGCACGCCCGCGGCCCGCGCCACAAGCGGCGCCCACGCCATGTGCGGGTCGTAGACCATCACGGACGGCGTCCTCCCGGCGCGCGCCTCGGCGGCGATGACCTGCGCCAGCGTCTCGGACCCCACGGCCTCGGCCCTGCGGCAGTACTCGACGGGGTCCGGGCAGGAGGCCATGCCGCCGTCGTCGAACCCGTCTGAGAAGGCGGCCACGCGGAAGGGGTCGCCCGGGGGCGGGCCCGTGGAGAGCACGTACCGCGTGGCGACGAGCGTGGGGCGCAGGCCGTGGTACGCGAGGCGCCGGCCGAGCTGGAGCATCGGGTTCATGTGGCCCTGCGCCGGCAGCGGCACCAGCAGGACGTGCACGCCGCCGCGCTCATCGCCGGACGACGAGGTCGCGCTGTCCATGTCTCTGTTTTCTCGGCTTTGGAGGTTTCAGTGAAGGGAGTGAGTGTCCGATGAAAGTGTTGGCAAATAAGTACTGTATATAGGGGCGCTGCAGGATTCGAGTAGAGTAGCGGGCAAGTAAGATAAGTAGCGATGGGAAGCTTCTCTGAGTGGCGAGCAAGTAAGATAAGTACTCCCTCCGTCCGGAAATACTTGTCATCAAAATGAATGAAAATGGATGTATCTAAAACTAAAATACATCTAGATACATCTATTTCAATGACAAGTATTTCCGGACGGAGGGAGTAGTGAGGAAGCTTCTCTGAGCATGGGTATGACCGACCAAGTCATTTTCACGCTTAGTTAATCAAGTTGACAGGGAAGGTGCTCATATAGTTTCCCCATGTCTGGACTTAACTTTTTTTTTAGAGTGAAGACGCAAGAAACGTCCTGCTTTAAATTAATATAAAGCCCACAACCAGGCGAGTAAGTCACATACTCCCTCCGTTCGGAATTACTTGTCTCAGAAATAGATGTATCTAGAACTAAAATACATCTAGATACATCCATTTTTACGACAAGTAATTTCGAACGGAGGGAGTAGTTCATAAGGTTATAAGCAACATAAAACACGAGTTCAGGCCGAAATTCATAGGAAAGAGCAAGCAGGTACAACAGCAGTAACAAAAAGGACTATGCATTCAAAGAAGATAATCAAGTCACTTTTACGCTTAGTTGACAGCCACACGGAAGGTGTTCATGTAGATTCGACATTCCAAGACTTCCCTCTCCGGTCACAGTTATTTTTTTTCTTTCTCTCCTTTGTCATGTTTCTCTTGTTGATATTTTGTTGGAATGGAATCTAGTCTGGCAGAGATGACAGGCATATTGCGACGAGAGAAGGCGACTCTCCCGCCGGTTGCTCACAAAAAATAATGGAGGAAAGAAGATAACTCTCAAGCTGTAGTCAGTTTTCTATTTCAAAAGACGGACAAATTTATATTCGCAAAAAAAGAAGATTGACAAATTTATAAGACAACCTAATCTTTTGTACAATCTAATTTGGAGGTAAACCGGGTAGAAATAATTACTTAAGATTTTTCAAGCTCATTTGCGGTAGTTAATTTCTACTAATATTTTGGGAGTGGCGATGAAGCGTTTGATTTGATCGTCACGTCGGTCTAACCGTAGAATAAGTTTATCAAATTCAAGCTTCAATTTTAAACAAGGTAAAAGTATGGAATAAATTGTTTGCAGAGAACATACTGTGATTAACAATTGAATGTCCAGAAAATTACGGTAAATTTGCTAGATCGTATTGCATATTTTCTAGACAAGTATGTTGTGCAAGCAGTGGCGGAGCTTGGGCTGAATTTATGGAGGGGCAAATGGGCTGGAGGGGCGAGAAACATGTTTTTAGGCTGATTTTAACTCGACATATGGACTGAATACTTGGGGATATTTGCTAACTTTCTCATGAGTTGGGGGGGGGGGGGGCAATGGCCTAGGTTGCTCTCCACAAGGCTCCGCCACTGATTAAAGGGATACAAACATAAAAAACACACGACCAGCCTATGCATAGATAAGATGAACACAATCAACACCAATTCACACATGCAGAAACCCACACTAGCAACTAGCAAAATCAGCAAATTAAAATAAGATGGTAGCTATGCCATGGCGAAAAAAGATTAAAAAACGATGAAACGGTGATCAACAATCTTAAAAAACAACCACATCAGCACTAACCATCTCTTGACATCACCCGTACTATGAGAAGATTCTCCAACAATACCCAAGCCTCTATTGCAGGCAAGGTTTTTGCTCCAAGGTTTAGCCATTTGGCTGAAAATGACCCATGGTGAGTTTTGGTGGTGGCATGTGCCCTTTTTTTTTGGTACCTGGTGGTGTAGAAATGACTTGTGTACTCGGCTATTTGATTCAAATTTTTTGAACGTGAGTGGCGATCGGCTTGGTTGGCTTAGCGTTTTTTGATTGCATGTGAGGCAGCATCGTTGTCACGCTTCCCTTCTTCGGTGCTTCTTTCTATTTGAATTAATCGATTTGTCCCTTTCTATCCCTGACGTTGTGGTTTTCCTATTTGAATTAATCGATCTGTCCCTTTCTATTCGTGACGTTGTGGTTTGCGTGCATGCCGTTGTCGCTTGTTGGTCCGGCCGGTGTTTTTTCATGTAATTATCGGTGCCGCTTTGGTTGGCCTTTCTAGAGTGTGTTGATTTTTTCCGGTTGGTGCTGATTTTTCATGTGTTTACTATCGCTTTGATCGCCTGATCTAGAGACGCCGTCGTTGCTAATCGGTGCCGCTTCAAGCGTTCAATCTGGAGACCTCGCGCCAGACGTCCCGTGTTTGTTTTCGTTTTCTCTTTCCGCCTTTCGTGGGTTATAAATAGGTCTTTGCTTTCTCTCGGCTGCGTGGGCTGCGATTGGCCGGCGTGGTGTTTCAGGCCGTTCTGCTGCTTTGTTCGGTGTATCGGGTCGGCCTCGCTTCGATCGTTCAATCTAGAGGTGTCACCGCGGACGACAGAGGCATGGTCCTGGTCAGACCCTTCGTCTTCAACGTCGGGGACGTGGGTGAGGAAGACGTCGGTGTGGCGGACGGTGGCGGTGTGTGTGGTCTGGATCGGACCAATGGCGGTCAGGCACGAAGTCGGGCATGGCGGAGTCGGAGATGTCGACGAAGACCCCCAGGAGCGGGGCCGGGTGGAAGTCCGGCAGAACGAGCGGACGAGCGGACGGCTCGGAGCGCGCCGTTCTGTATCTGTTCTTGATGTTCTCACTCACTCACTGTCGTTGCCTGTCCATCTCTTTCCTATCTCATAATTTTTCTTTCTTTTTCATGCTGTAGTTCGTGGTACCCTACTGCTGCAGGGGAGCCGTGGAAAGACTGGAAGCCGTCCGGGACATCAACAACAGGCCGATGGGTGTGCGGTCAGTGGGCTGCACAAGGACCAGTGATCTCCCAGGATGCAGCTGCAGAGCGGGGCTCTGTTGCCGCCATCAGGGCCTGTACTGGGCAAGAGTCCTGTCGAGCCGATGCCGCTCCTGCTCTGCAGAGCGAGAACTTGCATCGCCGTCCCCACCCATCAAGGCTTCCTCCAGCATGTCTCTCGCCGTTCGAGCGGGAGTGGCGCCAGTGCCACCGTCGGGTATCTACGATGAAGGACCAGCAACCACCACCATGGCGGAGCCGGCTACGCAGTTCAAGCTGCTCCACCGAGAAAAACTGTCGCCGGGGAGCTACTTCGCGTTGCCATTTCCAGGCCCCACCTGCATCCTTTGCTGCCCACACGGACACCCGCGCTCCTCCCTCACGACCTGACGGAACAAGCGCCTCCATGTGCTGGCGTTCCTCTCGCATGCTGCCATGCTGCTACTATCTTCCTCCCATGCACGTATAATGAAAGTTCATCTCCTTCCTTCAATTCCTGTGATATTGTATTCTGTGCGTCCGTGTCTTATGAAGTATGACGCCTCCTCTTTCTCCTTTCATTAGGTACTACATCTCCTAATTTTTGTCAGCTAATTCATTTTATTTGCCTGGCTGGATTTCCATTTGCAGACTCACGCTTGCGTTAACTACAGGTCATGTAATCCAGATAAGATTCTTATGCTACTATTATGTATATTTATAAGTTTATTCTTTATTCTTTTTCTTTTTTATATAAAACATATTATCATTGACACATTGAAATGTATACAGTTCAAATATGTTTGTTAAGCATAATAAATGAATGCAAAAAAGCAACCAGTTTTAATTGAAATAAGAAGTAGTATTGTACACAATCGTGTATACGGATTTATTGTTAGTATAATATTATTTTCAATTATCTGGTTATGTGTTCCTTTCTATGAAGAATTTAAAAGGTGATTCTTCACTGTTATGTTTCCGACATTGTATTTCAGATTATGTATTTTCATCGAGACACCAGATAATGAATAGTGTTATTTTATGCAATCTTGTGTTCTTTGTATGGTATTTCATATTTTTTTATCTAAGGTATTGAAGATTATAAATTTTTACTTGGTTCTGTCGTGGTTTAGCAGCAGATCTGACGCGGTATTCTCTTCAGAACTTTGACAGAGAATATTAATTGTGAAGGTGCCGCTACTCTCGGATGTTTCAATGTTTGAAACATATTCACATTAAGTTTTAAGTTTTATGTTGTTCATTGTTTCCAGCTATTTCCTCAGATTTTTAAATCTCTTTGTTATTCAATTTGTCTCGGATGTTTGTGCATGTTGGGCCAGATTTTATTTGTACTAAGATTGTAAAGTTCGTACTGCCATGTTCAAGCCATGTTAAAATACTTACTATGTCAACATGATGATGCATGATATTGGTGTAAGTTGTCATTTTTGGTATCCAATATTTTCCGCAGCATATTATCTTTATAAAGCGCTTACATTTTTTTTACGTGCATGTTCTTCAAAGACTCCTTTATCTGCCAGTCATATTTTGGAGCGCAAAATCTTAGTTTGTGAATTTAGCTTCATCACACTGCCACATCAACTAGGCGACTTTGACACATCACACTGCCACATCAACTAGGCGACTTTGACACATCACACTGCCACATCAACTAGGCGGCTTTGACACAAAGCTACATTCACATGTTAGCTAACTGAAACTCTGGATGCAGCCAAATAAGAAACTGCCCAGGTATCCCTGGAATACGGTTTTCTCACTATACCATCACTAACGGCGATCACAATTGCCATGCACTCTCACAACTACCATGCACTTTAGGTCACAAAGCAAAGTCTACTCTCAACACAAGAGAATGCATGCACCAAACAATGGCAACTCAATATGTCCCGTCCAAATAACTGCCCAACAAAATGAGTTCAAGAGGGAGACTAGAGTTCTGGCAAAAATATGTGACAGAGAAATAATTTCATTCTGCATGTATCCTCGCTGCGCACAGACTAATTATGCAATCATTTTTTTTCCAGATGAATGATCCAATCATTACATACACATGCGTCAAACCATCTTGCATGGAACAAATTGCAAATGCCCTCTACTACTTCATTACAGGAATCAATCCCGTAGTGATGTCAACTAGAATGATGTAGACCAAAAATGAAAGTAGAATGGTGTATGTTAGGAATAAATATGGTATTGTGTTATTAGAACAGTGTCAGCGTGTATTTCCTGTTGTTTCAGATGCACCATACATGGTGACAATAAAGGTATTTTTTCCGGTTTGCTTCTAAGCATTACTTTCTTTTGTGAGAATTTTCTTTATCCATGTAGTATTCTTACTTTAATTCAAAAATTAATTATATACAACAAAAACATCATCTATAAACTCCATGTATCGACGGGGCGCGGCGTGCCGCCGCGCGGGTATGGCTAGTAATGCCTTAAAAGAGGGAATGACCCTCACGCGCCATCGTCGCTCAATCCAACCACCGTCGAAGAACAAGTCACGAACAAATCTGTGCAATGTCTTAGGTAACTGACACCAGAACCTAGTCCGCGCTGTTGGCGTAGAATTGTTGGATCGGTAGTGGTGAGCTACATTGCATTTTAAACCAGTAGTGTCTGAAAATTGGGTGCCACTGTTGGTGTAGGACCAGTGCCATCACATACTCACCGCACTCGAGCTCACGGCGATGGGGTGGAGCTGGAGCGCAACTTCTGCTCAAGTGTTTCCGAGTGATTGACTCCGTCTTTTGCCCTGGGGCTGGGCGGGAACAACTTCCTCGTTGCTTCCGTCGCCACCGGACAGGAGCGTAGCAACAAATCTGACCATCCCGCTCCAAGAGAGATCTTGCGCGTCACTCTGCTTCCATGCCTACAAAATCCACCGAAAGAAAGAAACACCCAAGAAACCCCACCAAGCTGAACCATGGAGAGCACACGAGCGGCCACCGCTAGTTCGGACATCGGTCATGGAGGCAGCGGCGAGGGTGCGGACGTCCTTCTCCTGCGATTCCCGGGGGTGCAGGGCCACACGAACCCGATGCTGGAGCTGAGCCGCCGCCTGGCGTGCACGGCCTCCGCCCCACGTTCGTCTCCACCCGCCACGTGCTCTCCTCCACCCCGCCCCCGGCGAGCCCTTCCGCGAGGCCGCCATCTTCGACGGGTTCGACGCCGGCGGCTTCGCCTCGTGCCCGGACCCCGCCGAGTACTTCTCCCGGATGGAGGCCATGGGGCCCGAGGCGCTACGCGAGCTCCTGCTGTTGGAGGAGGCCACTGTCGTGGTACTAAGTCTGACAGTAGGAATAGGGGGTACGTATGAGGAGGCGAGGTCCTAGCTATGGTGAAGTTGTACACACGAGCTTACGAGTTCAGCCCCTCTCGGAGAAGGTAAAAGCCCTACGTCTCGGTGCCCTGAGGCGGTCGACTGGAATATGAGTTGTGTTACAAGGGGTGCGAACCCTTGTCCAGAGGAGGAGGGTGGCTTATATAGAGTGCGCCAGGACCCCATCCGTCCTCCGTTACAGGGGTTCAGTAACGCGAGCTATAAAGTGTTATAAAAATCTTTAAGACTACGGAGTGAACGCCTGAACCGTTGCCATCCTGAGTGACTCTAAGGGCGTGTTCAGAGGCTCTCCAACTCCAGCTTCACAGATTCCTGGAGGGGAGCTGAGCCGAACGAATTACGGCCAAGAAGCTAGAAGCGAAAAGCTCAGCACGACTCCAGTGTAAAAACACGGAGTACCAAAAGCCCAGCTCTACCGATTTGGAAAAGGAGAAGTTCACTGAATTTACAAGGAGCTGCCACTGCCAAGTCAATTCAAATCGAACCGGTACGCTCGGTGTAACAGATCGCTCCTCACTCCCTCGATGGAATCGGTACGAGGGCTCCTTCTCTCGCTGAACCGCCAAGCTGGGCTGCCTCCAACCGGCCCAAACTGGATCCCAACCAGGCCAGCTAGCTCCCAGATGGGCTGCACCGCTGGGAGAAGCCACTAGAGCTCCCGAACTCTTGTGAAGTGAGAAGCTACATGAGGAAGCGAAAACTGGGAAGTTTTCAGAAGTTGTAGGACTTCAGAACACGCCCTAAGTCTTCTGTACTCCGAGTGGTTTCCTGGACGGTCGAATGACTCCGTCCAGGTCAAGTGAAATTTGGGATATCCGAGTGAGGTGACCGGTCGAGTGGATTGCACTCGATGGCTTCAGTCGATACTTCCTGCTGTGTTTTGAATGTCCTTGCTTCTAGGGTAGTGACCTTGGGTAGGGCGTATAAATCAGGTCTATGACCCTATCCTAGGTCTATGGCATTGTCAGCCACCTTGGTGCGTGTACTCGTGCACGACTCGCACCACCCGTGGGCGGGGCGGGTGGTGCGCGCAGCCGGCGAGCCCGCCGCGACGTTCTTCTCGCAGCCATGCGCGGTGAACGTCGTCTACGGGGAGATGTGGGCGGGGCGGCTGGCGCTGCCGGTGACGGACGGGCGTGAGCTGCTGGTACGCGGAGCGCTGGGCGTGGAACTGGGACCGGAAGACGTGCCGCCGTTCGCGTCGGCGTCGGAGTCGCTGCCGGTTTTCCTTAAGACGTCGATTGAGGAGGACGCCGACGACGTGCTCGTCAACTCATTCAGTGACATCGAGCCAACGGTGAGCCACACACTCATGTGAAAAGCAATTTCCCCATGCACGAGAAGTACCGTGCATGGGAGAGCCATTGATTTTTCTTGAAGATCCGATGACATGCATTGATGGTTTAATGCTGATACTCGCTACATCTTTCTCTGACACATGAAAGCACACTGTCCCAACTAGGCTCCACCATCCCATACTTTTTAATTCTATTTCCAAGTTAAAATCTACTTTATCTTTTGAATCAAAAGTATAATTTATGATCCGTTTGCATATGGCGGCTGCTACAAATCAGCCGAATGATTTCCTAAGAAATCATCCGCTGAGCTAGCTGTCCGATCTGACATACGTTGGCCGTTCGATCGTACCAAAGGGAGTCATCCTCTTTCTTCCTTTGTTCTTCTTTCTTCCTCTATTCTTCCATTCACCACAAGTCCACAGCAACATCGACTCTTGCTCTGCACCCGTGACTCCTGCGTCGGCGACCTCGTAGCACCGGAGCCATCGACGACTGTTGCATCGCATCACTGGGAGCCACCGGCGACCACTGCAACACCGAGCACAGCAAAAAGCTTCAGTGCAACAGCTTCCATGGCAACACAACAGGCGCGCGAAGCACCAACGACGCCGGGCGCTCCATTGAAGCCCCAGCGGAGCTTCAATGCAACTCCGGCGCGCTTCATTGCAGCCATGGAAGAGCTTCATTGCAACTCCGGCCCCCTTCATTGTAGCTCCTGCACGCTTCATTGCAGACCTGGCGGAGCTTCAAGACCTGCGAGGTGCTCCATTGGAGCCACGGCGGCGGCTCCATCATCGTCTGCAGCACCGCGAGTGCGTCTCATCAGACGCAGGTCTGCAACACCGGTGTCCCCTGTCGCGTGCATTGGGAGAGCTGCATAGCGCAGCGCCGACGAGGTTGCGATAGTGCCTCCCGTCGTGTGCACTGGGAGAGCTTCGTCGCATGGTTGACGAGGTTGCATCGCTGCGCCATGAGAGCTGCATAGCAGCACCGACGAGGTTGCATCGCAGCGCCGGTGCCGCCTGTTGCTCCACGCCCCATCCGACTTGCAACACCAACAACGCCGACGAGATTGCACGGTGTGAATGCTTCATTGGAGCGCCGGCGAGTGTAACGCCGTAGCACCACACAACGGCTTTCCCGGCATCGAAATACGTCTGTGCTTTGTAACATCGATTTGAAGAGCACGACTTGGGGTAGTGGCTACATGATGGAGAGAATGGCTTGGGGACAGCACACCCGTGGCAGTGAGGCGCGTACTGCAGTAGGGGAAGGACGCAGGTGAGGATTTTTTTTCAAAACTATCACGTTTTTTGAAGCAAATTCGGAAACTATAGCACAGAATGAAAAAAATGCAAAACTATGACCCTGTCGGCCTCGCTTGGGCCGAAAAGGGACTTTTCGACCAGCCTTCGGCCGAAAAGAGGACGTCGGCCCGCGGTTGACCAAAAACGGGCTGTGGTGGGCCGAAGAGTTGCTGTCGGTGGTGGCCCGGCCGAAAATAGTAGCTTCGGCCACGCGTAGGCCGAAATGGGCCCTTTTCGGCCAAGCCCAGGCCGAAATGTACTTCGGCCACCCGTAGGCCGAAAAGGCTGGATAAGCCCGAGCGGTGGCTTCTTCCTCCTGTGTCGCTGCTGTTCTTCTTTCTCTCCTTTCTCTCTCTCGTTCTTCTCTGTAGGTCGCCACCCCACCCCAATCTCCTCCATTTGCCACCCATTTTCACATCCAAGCCGCAGAATCGGTAGATCGTAGCAAACTCCGACGGCCTATGGTGTTTTTTTGCTATGGGATAGTTTTTTATGCATTTTGGGAGGAGTAGCCATGGTAGGGAGGAGGAGCCATGGTGGGGAGAAGGACGTGGGGTTGGGCAGTAGGTGGTGGTGACGAGGAGCAGCAGCTGTGGAGGAGGAGGTGCTGCTTGGGGGGTCACCGGAGTTGAACCTCCGGTCGTCGAATGGGTGGCGGTGTCGTTGTCCGGTGGTGCAAGTACTCCGTGACGTGGCCGGTGCCGTTGAGTCGAAGAGAGGACACACGCTTCGAAGGTATACCCATGTAGTCATATTGCGAATTTTAGTGTTAATATATTTGTGTCGGCATTTTAGTGCATAGTTCGTGTAGCGGGTAATATTAGTGTATATAAGTCATATTGCGAATTATAGTGTTAATATATTTGTGTCGGCATTTTAGTGCATAGTTCGTGTAGCGGGTAATATTAGTGTTCGTTGTAATTAATGAGAAGATGACAATGTCTGACAGGTGAAAATGTCTGAATCAGTAAATCTGACTGTTTACTACGGCGCTGGTAATGTTCGATATAATGAGTTTGGGGTTGATCTTAGCGAGTTTAAAAATGGCGTCATGACACTAGCAGACCCGGACAGACTGGACATTAGACAATTGAAGTACTGGTTGACAACTAGTTTCGGGCTGGATCCCGAAGTATGTCCCGTCAGTATTCAGGCATTGTGGACCAAATCCTGTAAAAATGTCAAGTGGGAGTTGATGCCGGTAGATAGGAGCCAACATTGGTTGGCCCTGTTAAGGCGCCGCCGAGACCGAAGAATCCACCCATATGCACTTGTGCAACCTGTGCCGAAGGAGGAGAATACCGTAGAACTCCACAGGGGGTATGAACCCGGCCAAGGCAGTGAAGTGGCTAACGATATTGTTTTATCTGGGTCACAACCAGAAGATGTGGATGCTAGCCAACCCGAGAAAGAGTCGGGGTACGTGCCACACAATGTTTGTGGTCCTGATACTGGGCAGAGTAGTCGGCTGATAATATTAGCTGGTTCTGGTTTTGCTGATGGGGATGAGGAAGGGGATGAAATGCAGAGGGTGATGGAGGAAGAGGACGAGGATGGATTGGCGGAGGAACTGGATTCTGAAAATTCTGAGCATGAAGTGGAGGTACCGATTCCTTCGTCATGGGATCAGGACATATCCACCGGCCTTACGGTCAACGATGGCCATGAGACTCCATGGCAGTATAATCTGAACCAAGTACAGATAGGGGCTATGTTTGATACAAAGAAAAAATTGAAGTACGCGGTGATAAAGTGGGCTATGTGTACGCAGAGGGTTTTCCGGACACACATATCAAGTCCAACAAACTATACCGTGAAATGTGTTGAAACAGGTTGTCCTGGGAAGGTGCACGGGCACGTGCCGAAGTATGACATCCACTGGGTTGTCACCAATGTCGTCCCACATTCTTGTGTGAGGAAGAACCTGCTGGTGAAGCATCCGAATGTGACTTCAACTCTCATTGCACAACTCATGTATACTGAGATAGTAGAGAAGAAAGATATGGAAGCAAAACACATCCAGACAACAGTGAAGGTCAGATGGAATTATGTCATTCCTTATGGGAAGGCTTGGAGGGCTAAACAGAAGGCTATGGAGGAAAGGTTTGGGACATTCTTCGACTCATATGATAATGTTGTCCGTCTCCTTGGCTGCCTGAAGGAGAGAAATCCCGGCACTTATGTGAAGGTACATCACATGAGGTTGTTGAGTATACCAGATTTCAAGGTGTTGAAACGAGTGTTCTTCTCTTTCTCTATGTGCATCGAAGCTTTCCAGCATTGTCCTCCTGTTATGTTTGTGGATGGTACATTCCTGACCGGTCAGTATAGAGGGCAAATCCTGACTGCTATTGGTGTGGACGGGAACAATCAAATCATCCCACTTGCCATGGCATTTGTGGAGGGTGAGAACTTTCCCAGCTGGGTATGGTTCTTCCGGCAAGTGAAAATTGCCATCGTGAAGGACCGAGCAAACGTGTGTGTCATTCATGACAGACATGCTGGTATATTGAAGGCCGTGAAGACACTACGTAATCCAACAGTTGACGAACCAACACCTTGGAGGGACTTGCAGAGCCGGTGGTGCATGCGCCATCTTGGGGCTAATTTTTCTCACAGTTCTAGAACAAGCGGTTGATGAACTTGTTCAAAAAATTATGCAAGCAGAGCCAGCAGCGCAAATATGGATTTATTTGGTCAAAACTAGATGAGTTCACTAAGAAGCAGGTTCATGCGAGGAAGAAAATGGAAGAAGATCAGGTTAAATTAGCAGCACTCATCGCGGAGCTAGAGGAGCCAGTAGGTCTTTGTGACTTGCCAGGAATTGACCCTCCTAATACTAAGAGAAAGAAGGGAAGGGCAATAAAGAATTTTTCTGAGTGGATAGAGAAAGAGCCTCCAGTGAATTGGTCTTTGCTGCATGACACCCATGGAGCTAGGTATGGCCACATGACAACCAATCTTGCAGAGGTGTATAACTTTGTGCTGAGAGGGAATAGAGCATTGCCACTCACAGCTATTGTGGAGGCTGTATTCGATGGCACTTTGAGATACTTTAGAGAAAGGCACGAGTTAGCAAAGAAGCATATTGAAGATAATCCCAACACACCTTATTGTAGCCGTGTCATGGAATACATGGCAAAGAAGATAGAGAAAGCAAAGAAGCACACTGTCAGACTCATAGGGAATCAAGAAAGGAGGTATGAGATTCAGCTTCCTACCGATGGTTTTGGTTCTGGACATGAGGTGAAGACACACAAGGTAAAAATTGGAACGGAATTTTATCCAACGTGTGAGTGTACATGCAACAAACTGAAGTTGTTGCACCTACCTTGCTCTCATGTGTTGGCTGCATGTGGCCAGATTAAGTTGGATGCTATCTCCTTCGTGTCCTCATACTATTTAAAAGAGGCAGTGCTCAACATATGGACAGGTGAGATGACAGGGTTTAGAGTCGTCGGTAATTTCAACAAGGTAAACGACGGTGATAGAGTATTCATCCCGCATCTAGACCTTCGGCGAACAAGTAGGGGCAGATGAAAGGCCCGTCGCATCCGAAACGACATGGACCAATCTGAAGCTGGTGGAGCAACCAGACAATGTTTGTTATGCGCGGCTTATGGGCATAGGATGAAATATTGTCCCGACCTGAACAAAGATGGTGCTTCCACATCGACGAGTGCTTCCACATCGACGACTGCGACAACAGGAGCAAGAGGCGGACGTGTTCGTGGCAGTCGAGGCCGAAGGGGCGGACGAGGAAGAAATAACTCACAAGCTATATAATGTGTTTTAATATGTAATATGTCAGGACTATGTTTTAATTTGTAATATGTGAGGACTATGTTTTAATTTGTAATATGTGAGGACTATGTTTTAATTTGTAATATGTGAGGACTATGTTTTAATTTATAATATGTCAGGATTATGTTTAAATTTGTAATATGTCTGGACTATGTTTTAATTTATAATATGTCAGGATTATGTTTAAATTTGTAATATGTCTGGACTATGCTTTAATTTGTAATATGTTTGTACTATGTTTTATTTGCACCTAAGATCTGTTGTTTGAATTGCAGATATGTCTTCGTATCCGTTGCTTAATGGTAACATCGATAGAAAGCATCGGGGCGCCCTTATGGAAGCGGGCAACCACTTAGACGTGTTGGTCACTCGTACCCAAAGACTAACTGGATGATACACCATTCATGGGTTGATAGGTATGTGTGCAGCGCTTTCAGAGGGGAGAAAATATCCCACCGCGAGAGAGCGTCTCATGGTTGAGGCATCTTGATGACAAGCTACGCGGGATTTACGCAGCTGTTACGTGTAGACGGTCTTCGGATGTTGCACTTCCTCCTCCAGCACATCGTCCGCCACGTCCCTCTGTACAGCATTCAGAACCACGACCCTCTGTACAGCATTCAGAACCACGACCCTCTATGCACCGTGCAGAACCTCATCCTTCACAGCCAGGGAGCTCTTCCTGGCATAAGCCACCTCCTTCACAGCCAAGGAGCTCTTCCTGGCATCAGCCAGCTCCTTCACAGCCAGGGAGCTCTTACTGGCATCAGCAGATGGAACTAGGTAACACTACTCACTATATTTATGATGCCAGGGTGGTGCTTCGTTCATGCATTTGTATCAGTTTTACATGTTTTACTTTACCGCAGGCGGCAACCAGTCGCAACCGTTCATGCATTCAGTGCAGTCACCGATGCTTAGTGGTGGTGCTTCGCACTTTGAGGGCGACGGCGAGGATGATGACCAAGCTGCAAACATTTATGACTTCTCGCACACAGTGTTTCAAACTCCACCACCACCACCGACGCAAGAGACACAGACCGTGACAGACGAGGTTAACTATGGTCATGGTTATCGCGAGCCTCGTCCACCGCCACAGCGCTTACCGCCTTCTGGTCCTCGCCCGAGGAAGACCCAGACTCGTCGTCGTCCCCCGCAGTGATATGGTTATCTATGTATGAGTCATTATCTATGTTACTTTCAGACTATTCGTAGTTGTGAGTCAGTATTTATGTATGAGACATGCTTCATGTTCATGTAGCAGGAGACATATATTGTTTTATGTATGCGAGAGACATATTAATATTAATTCGCATTCTTATTCCAGTTACATTTCCAAAGAGACTACAACCGATAATTAAGATACAAGTACATCTGCATTAAACGGTGCGGCTGAACTGGTGCAATACATCTTACATGCTACAAAATGAAATTCAGATAGAACATAATGCCCTACAATAATACAGTACAAACTAATAATGCAAGTACATCTGAATGAAACGGTACAACTGGAATACATCTTACATACTACATGAAGTCATCATCACCATCCTCCGTTGATGTAGCCCTCTTGCCCTTCGACGATGCGGTCCTTTTGCCATCCGTCGATGCAGAACTATTGCCCTTCGAGGATGCAGAACTCTTGCCCTTGGACGATGAAGAACTCTTGCCCTTCGACGATGCAGAACCCGGAAGCGGTGGCATGAAGATATCATCTTCGTCCTCGCTCTCCTCAATCCACAAAGATGGATTATTTGCTGAAATCCTTCTGAAAGTTTCACTCTTCGGTACCACCACCTTCTTCCACCTTTCATGCAACCTAAGAAGTTCTTTACGTACCTCCTCATAGGTCCTTTCAGGCCACCCAGACCTACGTAATTGGTGAGCCAACTCATTCATTATGGTGTCACTACCGGTGAGTTTGTCCCATGGAACTATCCTATTGTCCATCCTGAAATCGGTAACTAGACTCAGAAGAGTCCTGCTCATCCCAGGGTGAAAGCTACGATCAAATGGATAATGAGACATCTCGACTACAATAAACTGGAATGCTTATCCACCTCCGCCTGAAGGGGTTTTTATAGGTACAGAGGAGAAAATGGCGGGAAAGAACGACTGCGGTATGGCGGGAAGGGGTTGGCGGGAAACGGGTGGCGGGAAAGGGTTGGCGGGAAACGGGTGGCGGGAAGGAGTTGGCGGGAAGGGGTTGGCGGGAAAATACATTGGCCGACAGATAACGGAAAGGTGGGCCCAAAGTACTTTTCGGCCTACACTTGACCAAAAAGTACTTTTCAGCCTAGAGTAGACCAAGAAGTACTTTTCGGCCTAGCGTAGACCAAAAAGTACTTTTCGGCCGGACTTAAGCCGAAAACAGCCATTTCGGCCAGCTCAAGCACTTTTCGGCCATGGCAGGGCCGAAAACCCTACTTCGGCCAACAGTTGGCCGAAAACTACCTTTTCGGCCTCCACTTGGCCGACAGGGTCATAGTTTTGCATTTTTTTCACTCTATGCTACAGTTTCCGAAATTGCTACAAAATACGTCATAGTTTTGAAAAAAAATCGCAGGTGAGCACACGTGGGTGTCCCCCTGCAACGCCGGTGAGCACCGCATCCCACCACGGGCTGAGCCGGCGAGTGTTGCAACGCAGCGCAGTGACAACAACCGTCCTTGCTTCATATCACAGCCGTTGGCTTTGCAAAACATTGAATTGAATGCCGTGAGCTTGGGGCAGCAGCTTGAGAGCTATCCAATCCATGGCGGAGAGGAGCAACATAGAAGATGTGATAGAGGAAGGGGATCACGTTGTAACACCCCCATGTATCAACTATAGTGATCACCTCTTAATCCTGCCTTGTCCTCATCATTTGCAATGCATGATCACAGTGATAATTCAACTCATTTCAATTCCCCTCTCTAAAATCAATTCAAATTCAAAGTGCAAAATAAAGTTGCCTAAAAGTTGCTGGAAAAATGTTGATCTCATAGCCAATATTCCATAACATTTATTTATTAAGGAATACAACATCACTCCTTTGCAAAAATGGGCAGTAACATTTAAAACAATGCTATTCCAACAATTTTTATTGCTAATTCATTTATGAAAAATACAAATGAATTCTTATGGTCTCCAAAATATTTGTGGCACTATCTAAGATCACCAGGGAATTAAATGGGGGCACTTCCCATATTTTTCCTAAGTAAATAGTGTGTCCAAAATATTCTCTTAACCATCTTTGGTTTTTTTAAATAATAAAAAAGAGAAGCGAAGAAGAACCTCCTTGGGCCTCGGCCCACTCCCACTGGACCTAAGCGATCCCCCCGGCTTCCCCGGCCTATTAGGCCACCCACTCCTCAAACCCTAACCTCTCCCGATCCCCACTCCTCCCCATGCCTCTCTCCCTTCACCCCATCTGGATCGGGTCAGAGGGCCCCGACCCATTCGCCATGACGCCACCGCCCGGCACTTCGACCACCCCTCGCCAACGCCAGCCTCTCCATCTCCTTTCACGCAGCACCGCCCGACACCGCACCGTGTCCGGTGCCCCGCCGCCCGCTCCATCCGCGCGGCGGCGCGGCCCGCCGCCTAGACGCGCCAGACCCGTCACCGGATCGCCGCCGCCTGGAGCTGCCCTCGCCGGACCGCCACGCCCCGTCTCTCCATTGTCGGCCACCTCGAGCCTTCCTCGAACTCGCTGCCACCTCCCTACGACTCCGATGTGAGCCGCCGTTCTCCATTCCTCTCCTCTCCCCTGTCGAACGAACGGGCCTGCACCGTCCCCAATCCACCGCGGTCACTGCGCCCATCTCCATCGCCGCCCGCGCGCACCGGCCTCCCCTGCCTTCCCGTGCGTCGCGCCGTCGAGGGCGCCTTTGCCCGCACACGCCTCACCTCGCTCGCTGTCGCACACGCACGCGTGCTCCCCTACCGCTCACAGTTGTTGCGCACTGCCCCGTCCTCCCGCCTCCACACGCCGGCGGCCGCCCTTGCCCGGCTCCGGCCCCGTCCCGCTCTCCCCCTCCGCTCGCTGGCTGGCCTCCTCACCGCGGCCGACGCCCTCCCTTGGCTGCGTCGTGGCTACAACCCCGCGTGTGCCCTCCGACGCCTCCGTGCGGGTGCGCGGACGCCCGCGCCCAATAATGCCCACGCCCGCTAAAGGCCTATGGGCCACTGACCACGAGGCCCGCTCCCTATTTAAGAAAAGAGTTTAATTTTTTTAATAAAAAATGATTATTTAGTTAATTAATTAATTAGGTAATCAGGTAATTAATTAAATTAATTAACCTTACTTAATTAGACTAATGAACTAGATTAGTTAGTCTAAACCTGTTTAATTAACTAAGTCAATGACAGATGGGCCCCATGTGCTAGGTTTGACTTACTCAACCTGTTGACATGCTGACGTCACCCTAACGTCGTGCTGATGCAATAACTCCTATTTTAGAATTATTAATATTTTCAAAAAAAATGTTTAACCTTTGAAAATTAATAGAAAATTATCTATAACTCGGATCGAAAAACTTTGTACATGAAAGTTGCTCAGAATGACGAGACAAAACCGAATATGCGGTCCTTTTGCCCGCCGCACGTCCCTATCATAGCAAACGTTGAATCTTTCCCCTTTGGTTCATCTGCCTGACAGACGTCTGGAACCAGGAAAACTTTCCGGGATGTTTTCCCCCTTCGCCAGTATCGCCTCGCACTGTGTTAGAACACCTCTAGCACCGCTTGTTGTCTTGTTATGAATATGTTTGTGTGTATTTACTGTATCCTCCCCCTCTTCTCTCCGGTAGACCCTGAGACCGTTGTTGATGCCAGTGTGATCGACTACGTCACCGACGACACTTCTTCCCTTTCAGCGGAGCTTCCAGGCAAGGCCCCCGTTTGATCATCCCGATATCGCCCATTCCATTCTCTCATGTTGCATTAGATTTTGCTACTGTTATTGTTTGCTCCTATTCTGATGCATAGCCTGCTTTTGTACATGTTGTTGTACCTTACCTGCTTATCCTAAACTGCTTAGTATAGGTTGATTAGTGATCCATCAGTGACCCCCACCTTGTCCTTGTTGCCCCTGCTTCATCATTGATGACTCGATCAACGTGATCGATGACCAGAGCCCGACACCTCACATCACATCACGCCCCTTTTGTTGCTCGACTTTGTAGAGTTACCATCGAGTGCCGAGGGTGGAACCTCATACATCACTCATGATGAGATCTCTGTAGTGTAGCTATTCGGTCGTGGTCATCGAGGGTGATTCCTCCTTAACCACTTCCGATACGACTCTGTCGTGCAACACCTCAAGTGTGATCCTCGAGGGTGGTTCCTCTTACGTTCACCTAGATGATTACCTCGAGTGGAATCCATCGAGGGTGATTCCTCGGGTTTTCCCCTTGATGTTTGGACACACGGTTACCTTGCCTTTACTTGAGACCTTGGTGAAAGTCGGGCAGGCCCGGAGAGCACCCGCAAGATGGTTACGAGGCACGGCCAGGCAGACAGGCCGCCCCCGAGTGGGCTGGGCTAGCCCTTGTCGTATTTCCTTGAGATGGGGCGACGGGGTCACATTATCATGAGTCTCTGCTCGTTACCACGAGCCCCCAATGCACTAACATGGTTTGGGTATTTGTTCTGAGTTGGCCTTTGGCTTTTACGCACTAACCACCACGCGAGAATAGTTATGGGCGTGGACGTCGTAGTATCAGCCAAAGCTTTGCCAGACGTCCAGTTCAGCATGGCGGTACGGCTGGGACGGCACCATCTTGTAGTGGTGGAGCCTGGACCCGCCCTGCGCACAAAAACCCGGAGTGCACCGGGCGAGGGGGCCCAAGACCCCTGAGTGCTTAGGATGTAGATCAGCGGGGACCTCTCTGCTGAGCCTAGGTAGGGCTACGACGTGTTGATCTTTCGAGGCCGGGCATGACCCGGGAAAGTGTGTCCGGCCAGAGTAATCAAGCGTGTTGGAAAACGTGGTGCACCCTTGTCGGGAAGATTATCTATTAATAGCCGTGTCCACAGTAACAAACATTCAGACTTATATCCCTATCTTTTACAACTAGAAATGGATACTTGTGATGGATATGTGGCTCCGGGATTGCTTTCTCGCGGGGAGTCGAGGAAGGATCCCTCGGTGTTAATTCTACAACATGCTTGTTAATTATAAACTGCTATTCTTTACTCTCCTACGTGCTGCAAGATGCTCGGAACTGCCTGAAGATGCTAGTATTCAATAGGCTAGGCCTTTCCCTCTATTCTGGCATTCTGCAGTTCAGTCCACAGATACAAGCCTTCCACTTTGATACTAATGCATACTTAGTATAGATCTGATGCTTGCGAGTACTTTGGATGAGTAGTCATGGTTGCTTTGCTCCCCTTTTCCCCCTTCTTCCTTCTTTCTGGTTGTTGCAACCAGATGGTGGATCCCAGGAGCCAGATGATGCCACCCCCTCTGACTACTACTACTACCCCGAGGGTGCCTACTACTACGTGGAGACCGCCGGCAACCAGGAGTAGTTTAGGAGGTCCCAGGCAGCAGGCCTTGCCTCTTCGATCATGTTGCTTTTGTGCTAGCCTTCTTAAGGCATCCTTGATTAACTTATGTCTGTACTTAGAGATTGTTGCTTCCGATGACTCTTGTATATCGAGTTATGTATTCGAGCCCTCGAGGCGCCTGGCTTGTAATATAAAGCTTGTATTCTTTTATTTGTGTTTAGAGTTGTGTTGTAATATCTTCCCGTGAGTCCCTGATCCTGATCATACACATTTCGTGTATGATTAGTGTGCGATTGAATTGGGGGCGTCACAAGTTGGTATCAGAGTGTGTTGGAAAACGTGGTGCACCACTGCATGGAAGATTATCTATTAATAGCCGTGTCCATGGTAACGGACGGTCAGACTTATATCCTGATCTTTTACAACTAGAAATGGATATTTGTGATGGATATGTGGCTCCAAGATTGCTTTCTCGCAGGGAGTCGAGGAAGGATCCCTGGCGCTAATGCTACAACATGCTTGTTAATTATAAACTGCTATTCTTTACTCTCCTACATGCGGCAAGATGCTCGGAACTGCTTGAAGATGCTAGTCTTTGATAGGCTAGGCCTTTCCTCTATTCTGGCATTCTACAGTTCAATCCACAGATACAAGCCTTCCACTTTGATACCAATGCATACTTAGTATAGATCTGATGCTTGCCAGTACTTTGGATGAGTACTCGTGGTTGTTTTGCTCCCCCTTTTCCCCCTTCTTCCTTCTTTCTGGTTGTTGCAACCAGATGGTGGATTCCAGGAGCCAGATGATGCCACCCCTGCCGACTACTACTACTACTACCCCGAGGGAGCCTACTACTACGTGGAGACTGCCAACGACCAGGATTAGTTTAGGAGGTCCCAGGCAAGAGGCCTTGCCTCTTCGACCATGTTGCTTTTGTGCTAGCCTTCTTAAGGCATCCTTGATTAACTTATGTCCGTACTCATATATTGTTGCTGCCGCTGACTCTTGTGTATCGAGTTATGTATTCGAGCCCTCGAGGCCCCTGGCTTGTAATATAAAGCTTGTATTCTTTTATTTGTGTTTAGAGTTCTGTTGTGATATCTTCCCGTGAGGCCCTGATCTTGATCGTACACATTTACGTGTATGATTAGTGTACGATTGAATCGGGGGCGTCACAAGTTGGTATCAGAGCTGACTGCCTGTAGGAACCTCCTTTCCTACTCCTTGGCCGAAGTTGAGTCTAGTCTTTGAAAAACTGATTTACTAACATGGCTGTGCGGCTTATGGGCCCACGTCGCCATTGGGTGGTATTAGGATCTTTTACTCCTCGTCTATACTCTGGGACTGTGATCTCTCTTCTATTCGGGTTAAATGATTTTGTTAACTCTAACTCTAGGATTTCGTAAATACTTTCTCCCGGAGAGCCCCTCACTCCAGATGATTGCTTGGTGCACCAGAAGATTCTGAAGATACTCTCCGATGTTTTAGCGAGTCCCTTGTACCCTTCGCCGTTGCGATCCCTACCACCGATAAATCCTTATGCGTAACTACCTATGTTGTCGTTCATACCTTCATCCCCAGTTGCTCTTGTTATTACAAGATGTCCTGAAATATTCTTCGATGTTTCGAGAATTCTTTATGCTTACTTCCCTGCAGTTCCTTGCCGCATGAATATCCCTATGGATAATTACTCGCTCTTATCAAGTATCCATTCATCCCCAGTTATTCTTATGCTTCATAAGATACTTTGTAATACAATCTGAGCTTTCGAGGACCTCTGTCGCCTATTGCTCTAGAAGGTCTTACATGCCTACACTCTGGTTAATTCCATATGCCTAGCTATATCCATTGACGTCCTTTCTCATTATCATTTTGAGTCTTTTGATTTGATATGTTTGTGAGTAGTCACAATCATCAGTTGGTCCTTATAAATTATCATTCTGGCTCAAACGTCTTCCTAACCATGAGCTGCTTCTTGGCCAATCAGATTGCCATCGGTTGTGCCCTAAGTCTATTCTATTTATCCATTCTTGATTAGAGCATTTGCTTCTGATCCCTTGATTTGGGAATCATAATTCCTTTGCATTTGAACTCTGAATTAGTCAGTTGCTTCTATAATCTGACCTTCTTGCATTCTTTCTTCTTCTGGTTGAGTACCGTGGCTCACATCAGATCCCTCGTGGACCACCAGATCCTTTGTGGATTTTATCCGATGCATCCTTCATATTCAATAACCTTGTGAGCCTTCCCTCGGATACATAATGCCTTTGGTAAATTGTATCCCCCTCTCTTGTCAACCATACCCTTCTTCTGGGCTTTATTTATTCGTGAAGTTGTGGTATATGTTCCTAAGATGCCCCTATGGGTTGAATCTATGGCTTCCCTAATATGTGTGAACCAGAAGATTATGCAGGTTATATCTACTGGCGTTTCTTTGGATAAATTTTCAATTCTACAACATCGAAAGCAAGAAGTGAATGAAAGGTTATGCATTAGAGAAGTGGGGGTCGACCTTGAACCTTTGTGTTCATGCCCATGGGCCTGATGTGGAACTTATCATGGAAGCTTCTTGTTATAATAATAATCCCCTTGTGATAGTTCATCTTGTATCTATGTTTGGTCCCTTGCAACCGTGGTTCCGACCATGATTGTTCTTCTTTGATTCCATTTCTTGGACAAGTTAAGGTACTTGTCTTGTTCAGATCATTTCACCTGTCCAACCTCTACTTTGATCGACCTTCGAGTATTACCCTCTGGTATCTCGAGAATATCATGGAACTACATAAGTTCTTATGAGTTCTGCATCAACAATTAATTCCCGCCAATTCCAATTTTCCACGGGTTCTGAGTTGTTAGACACTCGAGAACACCGATAACTGATTCGAGTCTACACTTTCCCTTCCATTGTTTTGTTTAACGTTTCTAGTAATCTAACATATCTGAGCAGTGATAATTCCATGCTTTTGTAAACACCTCGGTGTGCAAGCTCTGTCAGTAAGACCTTGTTACTATTGTTGATGAAATTCCGGTAGCCACCTATGGACGAGAACTTTGCCTATTGGTCTGCGTCGCCTTGCGAGCAGGAAAATGGTTCTCTTCGTCCCTCGCCCTTGGTACCAATGTTGTTTCCAACATAATTGACAGGCTATCCTCTGAACTGCCTTGCTGTCATGACCGTGCAAATATTAGCGCCTTCCTGCTTTAACCCCACATGGTGGGCCCATAACCCACATGGTGGGCCCATAACCCACAGTTCCACATGATCGAAACCTGACTCTCCTGTATATCTTTGATTCTGATGTATCCTTGCTCTTGGTCTTGTGTGTTATCACGAGCCACCCTCCTAGAGATGATCTATTCCCGATGCTCTAAACCCCCACCTCACAATCTGTTCAGGTATCATTCGTTTGTCCATTCGCTTGAAACTTCCTATTGTACCTTCATACTTTGCTCTCGATGTTTTTCTAAAATTCAACTCGAGAGATACTTCCGCCACATTCCCTGAATTGTCCACCAGATAACCGACCCTAGAAGGGTCAGCTCTCTCAAAGTTACCCTTTACTTCCCCACTTAAATCTCAGGACGAGATTTCTTGTAGTGGAGGAGATTTGTAACACCCCCATGTATCAACTACAGTGATCACCTCTTAATCCTGCCTTGTCATCATCATTTGCAATGCATGATCACAGTGATAATTCAACTCATTTCAATTCCCCTCTCTGAAATCAATTCAAAGCGCAAAATAAAGATGCCCAAAAGATGCTAGAAAAATGTTCATCTCATAGCCAATATTCCATAACATTTATTTATTAAGGAATACAACATCACTCCTTTGCAAAAATGGGCAGTAGCATTTAAAACAATGCTATCCCAACAATTTTTATTGCTAATTCATTTGTGAAAAATACAAATGAATTCCTCTGGTCTCCAAAATATATGTGGCACTGTCTAAGATCACCAAGGAATTAAAAGGGGCACTTCCCATATTTTTCCTAAGTAAATAGTGTGCCCAAAATATTCTCTTAACCATCTCTATTTTTTTAATATAAATAAAAAAAGAAAAGTGAAGAAGAACCTCCCTGGGCCTTGGCCCCCTCCCACTGGCCAATGCACCTAAGGCGGCCCACTCCCCTGCTTCCTTGGCCTATTAGGCCACCCCACTCCCCGAACCCTAACCTCTCCCGATCCCCACTCCTCCCCACTCGCTCTCCCACGCCTCTCTCCCTTCCCCCATCTGGATCGGGGCAGAGGGCCCCAACCCCTTCGCCACGACGCCGCCGCCTGGCGCCTCCGGCCACCCCTCGCCAGCGCCCGCCTCTCCGTCTCCTTCCACGCGGCGCCACCTGACACCGCACCGTCTCCGGTGCTCCGCCGCCTGCTCCGTCCCGCCGCCGTCGCGGCCCGCCGCCTCGACGTGCCGGACCAGTCACCAGATCGCCGCCACTCAGAGCTGCCCTCGCCGGACCGCCTCTCCCTGCCTCTCCATCGCCGGCCACCCCGAGCCTTCCTCGAACTCGCTGCCACCTTCCTACGGCTCCGATGTGAGCCGTCATTCTCCACTCCTCTCCTCTCCCCTATAGAACGAACAAGCATGCGCCGTCCCCGATCCACCGCGGTCACTACGCCCATCTTCATTGCCGCCCGCGCACACCGGCCTCGCCCGCCTTCCCATGTGTCGCGCCGCCGAGGCTGCCTCTGCCCGCATATGCCTCACCTCGCTCGCTGTCGCACATGCACGCGTGCTCCCCTGCCACCCGCAGTTGTTGCACGCTGCCCTGTCCTCCCGCCTCCACAGGCCGGTGGCTGCCCTCGCCCGGCTCCGGCCGCGACCCGCTCTCCCCCTCCGCTCGCTAGCCGGCCTCCTCACCGCAGTTGGCACCCTCCCTTGGCCGCGCCGTGGCTACAGCCCCGCTTGCGCCCTCCGTCGCCTCCGTGCGGGTGCGCGGACGCCCGCACCCGATAACACCCACGCCCGCTAAAGGCCTATGGGCCACTAACCACTCGGCCCGGCCCCTGTTTTAAAAAAAGAGTTTAATTTTTTAATAAAAATGATTATTTAGTTAATTAATTAATTAGGTAATCAGGTAATTATTTAAATTAATTAACCTTACTTAATTAGACTAATGAACTATATTAGTTAATCTAAACATGTTTAATTAACTAAGTCAATGCTAGATGGGCCATCAATACGTGTACGCATGCACGCATAGATAGATCTCTCTGCAGACCCCATGTGCTAGGTTTGACTTACTCAACCTGTTGACCTGCTGATGTCACACTAACGTCGTGCTAATGCAATAACTCCTTTTTTAGAATTATTAATAATTAATATTTTCAAAAAAATCTTTAACCTTTGAAAATTAGTAGAAAATTATCCATAACTCGGATCGAAAAACTTTGTACATGAAAGTTGCTCAGAATGACGAGATGAATCCGAATATGCGGTCCTTTCGCCCGCCACACGTCCCTATCATAGCAAACGCCGAATCGTTCCCCTCCGGTTCATCTGTCTGACAGACGTCCGAAAATGGAAAACTTTCCCGGATATTTTCCCCCTTCGCCAGTATCACCTAGCACTGTGTTAGAACACCTCTAGCACCGCTTGTTGTCTTGTTATGAATATTTTTGCGTGTATTTACTGTTTCCTCCCACTCTTCTCTCTGGTAGACCCCGAGACCGCTGTTGATGCCACTGTGATCGACTACCTCACCGACGATACTTCTTCCCTTTCAGTGGAGCTTCCAGGCAAGCCCCCCTTTGATCATCCCGATATCGCCCATTCCATTCTCTCATGCTTGGATTAGATTTTGCTACTATTATTGTTTGCTCCTATTCTGAAGCATAGCATGCTTTTGTACCTGTTGTTGTACCTTACCTTCTTATCCTAAACTGCTTAGTATAGGTTGGTTACTGATCCATCAGTGACCCCCACCTTGTCCTTGTTGCCCCTGCTTCATCATCGACGACTCATATGGGTAGGTATAGTGGACTCATATGGCAAAACTGGGTTTAAGGATTTTGGATGCACAAGTAGTATTCCTACTTAGTACAAGCGAAGGCTAGCAAAAAGGTTGAGAAGCATCCAACCAAGAAACGAAAAATCTCATAAGCGAGAATTAAGCATAATCAAATAATGCACCACAAGTAGGTTGTAATTTCATTGCATAACTATTGACTTTCGTGCTTGCATAAGGAATCTCAAACCTTAACATCAATATTCTTACTAAAGCATAATTACTCACCAACATTACTCACATATCACTATCATCATATCTCTAAACTATTACAAAGAATCAAGTATAATTTGTCCAGTGATCTTCATGAAAGTTTTTATTATATCCCTCTTGGATATCTATCACTTTGGGACTAGTTTCATATGTTGCAATTGCTTTTGACAAGCTCAAATAAATTTAAGTGAAGAACATGAGAGTAAAAAATTTCATCATTCAAAATAATCTAAGTGAATCATGAGAGTGAATGACAAAATACTCGAAAAAGAAATAAGTGAAGATCAAGCGAGTAGTTAAGTAAATAGGTAGCTATGTGAGGACTCTCTCTTATTTAAAAACTTTCAGATCTAAGTATTTATTATAACAGCAAGCAAAACAAAATAAATTGACATTCCAAGAATAGCACACATCATGTGAAGAAGCAAAAACTTAGGCTCAACCGATACTAACCGATAATTATTGATGAAGAAAGGTGGGATGCCTACCGGGGCATCCCCAAGCTTAGATGCTTGAGACTTCTTAAAATATTATCTTGGGATGCCTTGGTAACCCCCAAGCTTGAGTTTTTGTGTCTCCTTAATTCCTTTTATAACATGGTTTCCCTAAATCTTAAAAACTTCATCCACACAAAACTCAACAAGAACTCGTGAGATGTTAGTATAAATCAATGCAAAACCTTATCATTCTCTACTGTAGCAAATCACTAAAATTATTATTTAACATTGCATACTAAATTCCTCTACATATTTAATACTCCTATCCACAAATAGAATCATTAAACAAGCAAACATATGCAAACAATGCAACCATAATAGCAATCTGCCAAAACAGTACAATCTGTAAAGAATGCAAGAACAATCATACTTCTGTAACTCCAAAAATAATGAAAATTTACCACACTGTAGATAATTTATCAGATCTTATTTTGCAAAAAGCTTCAACATTGTATCACATTCTGACTTTTCTCAGGAATTTTTGCAACATCGATAAACTTTTTGTTTTGAAACAACAACTCATATACTTGCAAAATAAGCATGGTGAAGGCTATCCTTGTCATTTTTATTGAAATAAAAGATGCAAAAATTATTCTAAAAAGCATCAAGCAAATAAAAATAAAGCAAATGACGCTCCAAGCAAAACACATATCATGTGACAATAAAAATATATCCTCAAGTAAGGTTACCAATAATGTTGGAGACGAAAGAGGGAATGCCTTCCGGGACATCCCCAAGCTTAGTTGCTTGGATCTTCCTTGGATATTAACTCGTGGTGCCTTGGGCATCCCCAATCTTAGGGTCTTCTCACTCCTTATTCTCCTTATATCGACATCTCGCCCAAAACTTGAAAACTTCAATCACACAAAACTTAACGGAACTTCGTGAGATAGGTTAGTATGATAAAGAGCAAACCATTTCACTTTGGTACTATTAAAGACAAGATTCATAATTGTTTCCATACAATGCCTACTATAGCATACCATTTCCACAATTTATATTGAGCAATATAAGCCATAGAAGCTAGAAAACAAGCAAACTATGCATTGAAAACAGAATCTGTAAAAAACAAAACAGTCTGAAGTAATATGTACTCCAACCATAATTCTGTAACTCCAAAAATTCTGAAAAATTAGGACAACATAGAGAATTTGTATATCCATCAACTGTAAAAAATTCGAAATTCTCCATGTTCCAATAAAATATAGGAATTCTGCACTGGACGCAAGAGTTTCTGTTTTTGCACAGAATCAAGTCAACTATCATCCACACTATCCCAAAGGCTTTACTTGGCACTTTACTGGAACAAAACCTATAAAACATGATTACTACAGTAGATTAATCACGTGAACACACAAAAACTGTAGGGGTAAATGTTGGGTTGTCTCCCAACAAACCCTTTTCGTTAATGCCTTTTTAGCTAGGCATGATGATTTCAATGATGCTCGCATAAAAGATAAGAAATGAAACACGAAGATAGCATCATGAAGCATATTACTAGCACATTTAAGTCTAATCCACTTCCTATGCATAGGGATTTTGTGAGCAAACAACTTATGAACAAGAATTAACTAGCATAGGAAGGCAAAACAAGCATAACTTCAAAACTTTCAACACATAGAGAGGAAACTTGATATTATTGCAATTCCTACAAGCATAAGTTCCTCCCTCATAATAATTTCAGTAGCATCATGAAGAAATTCAACAATATAACCATCACATAAAGCATTCTTTTCATGACACAAAAGCATAGAAAACTTATTACTCTCCACATAAGCAAATTTCTTCTCAGCAACAGTAGTGGGAGCAAATTCAACAAAATAACTATCATGAGAGTGAAAATTAAAATCATGATGACAAGTTTCATGGTTATAATTTTTCTTTATAGCATACATTCCATCACCATAATCATCATAGATAGCAACTTTGTTATCATAGTCAATTGAAGCCTCATCCAAAATGGTGGATTCATCACTAAATAAAGTCATGACCTCTCCAAATCCACTTTCATCATTATAATCATCATAAATAGGAGGCATGCAATCATTATAAAAAATTTGCACATCAAATCTTGGGGGACTAAAAAAATCATCTTCATCAAACATAGCATCCCCAAGCTTTGCATATCCTTAGCATCATGGATATTCAAAGAATTCGTACTAACATCATTGCAATCATGCTCATCATTTATACCAAACATTCTATTGAATTATTCTTCTATCAATTGAGCAAAATTTTCCTTTCCATCATTTTCACGAAATACATTATAAAGATGAATAATATGATGCAACCTCAATTCCATTTTTTGTAGTTTTCTTTTATAAACCAAACTAGTGATAAAACAAGAAACTAAAAGATTCGCTTGAAAGATCTAATGATATACCTTCAAGCACTCACCTCCTCGGCAACGGTGCCAGAAAAGAGCTTGATGTCTACTACGCAACTTTATTCTTGTAGACTCATGTTGGGCCTCCAAGTGCAGAGTTTTGTAGGACAGTAGAAATTTTCCCTCAAGTGGATGACCTAAGGTTTATCGATCCATGGGAGACGTAGGATGAAGATGGTCTCTCTCAAACAACCCTGCAACCAAATAACAAAAAGTCTCTTGTGTCCCCAACACACCAAATACAATGGAAATTTGTATAGGTGCACTAGTTCGGCGAAGAGATGGTGATACAAGTGTAGTAATGATGGTAGATATTGATTTTTGTAATAGGAACAATAAAAAACAGCAAGGTAGCAATTGATAAAAAGGAGCACAAACGGTATTGCAATGCTTCAAAATGAGGCCTAGGGTCCGTACTTTCACTAGTGCAATCTCTCAACAATGCTAATATAATTTGATCATATAACCATCCCTCAACGTGCAATGAAGAATCACTCCAAAGTTCCTATCTAGCGAAGAACATAAGAAGAAATTTTTGTAGGGTATGAAACCACCTCGAAGCTATTCTTTCTGATCGATCTATCCAAGAGTTCGTACTAAAATAACACTAAGTTATTCTTTCCGATCGATCTATCAAGAGTTCATACTAAATTAACACCAAAGCAAATTCAGGTTCTTAATACTCAATCCAACACAAAGAACCTCAAAGAGTTCCCCAACGAGAACATGCATCAACCCCTATGCATAGATTACCCCAATTTCACCTCGGGAATCCGTGAGTTGAGTGCCAAAACACATATCAAGTAAATCAATATGATACCCCATTGTCACCACGTGTACTCATAGCAAGACATACATCAAGTGCTCTCAAAACCATATAAGTATTCAATCTGATAAAACGAAATCTCAAACGAAAAACTCAATTCACAACAAGATAGAGAGGGGAAAACACCATATGGTCTGACTATATTAACAAAGCCCGCGATACATCAAGATCATGACATCTCAAGAACACGAGAGAGAGAGAGAGAGAGATTAAACACATAGCTACTAGTACAAACCCTCAACCCCGAGGGTGGACTACTCCCTCCTCATCACGGTGGCCACCGGGATGATGAAGATGGCCACCGATGATGATTTCCCCCTCCGGCGGAGTGCTGGAACGGGGTCTAGATTGGTTTTTCGTGGCTACAGAGGCTTGCGGCTGCGAAACTTCTAATCTAGGGTTACCCCGAGGGTTTTTGGAATACTTGACAATTTATAGGGCAAAGAGGCGGTGCGGGAGGCCACCAAGGTGGGCACAACCCACCAGGGCGCGCCTGGGCCCCCAGGCACGCCCAGGTGGGTTGTGCCCCCCTCGGGGCACCCCTGTGGTACTTATCTGGCCCATCTTGGGTGTTTTGGTCCATAAAAATTCTACAAAAAGTTTAGCGGTGTTTGGACTCCATTTGATATTGATTTCCTGCGAAGTGGCAAAAACTGGGCACTATGTCAATAGGTTAGTCCCAAAAATGATATAAAGTTGCTATAAAATAATTGTAAAACATCCAAGAATGATAATATAATAGCATGGAACAATCAAAATTTATAGATACGTTGGAGACGTATCAGACGTACGTTCGGTACTCGACCAGTTGGATCGCAAAGAAAGTCCGACTACATCAACTGTGTGGTTAAACGCTTCCGCTTACGGTATATGAGGGCATGTAGACACACTCTCCCCCTCGTTGCTATGCATCTCCATGGATAGATCATTGTTTCTGCGTAGAACTTTTTTGTTTTCCATGCAATGTTCTCAAACATTATTAGCATCTCGCGGAGATGACCAGGGCTGTCGCTCTGACTAGGTAACTTGTAGACCACGACCAGGGACTAGGCCCACCCCTCTCCTAGGTGGTCTCCACATGCCCTATCATTCCGCCACATTATCTCTCGCGGGTACCCTTGGGGCCGACCCGCCTTTGTAACAGTCGGGGTTCAGGTCCATACCATCAAGGTGAAATCAAAAGAATCACCCTTGATAGGTTTACCTTGATATACTGCATGACAGAGACATCATCGAGAGTGAAATATGAGGAATCACCCTTAGTATATCACACTAGATGTACTTCACTACATATATAGTCGTCATCGAGAGTGAAATACAAGGAATCACCCTTGGTAGATCACACTTGATACGGCTCGGTAGAGTCGTACAATGATAAGGGCCTTTAGGGTGTTATGGTCTCGGTTCAACGATCAGTCATCTCAAATCACCCATATGGTATGGCATGGTGACACGGACAAGGATGTAGGGCCATTGATGGAATACTAGACTACCTATATTAAGCATATTGGACAACGGGTAAAGTATCAACAGTAGGTTATCAAAAACAGGCTATGCATCAGAATAGGAGCTACGAGAACAATAAATAGTAGCAAAATCTAATGTAAGAATAAGAGAGAATAATGGGCAATATCTGGATGATCAAGGGGGTTTTGCTTGTCCGGAAGCACTGCCGAGAAGGGAGGGTCATCGTCAACATAGTCGTACTCGGGGGTAGCGGCAATCTCGGGGTCTACCGAAAGATTAGAGGAGAGGGGGAATACATAAATAACAGAGCAAACAAATGCAACACAAAGCATTACAAGGAAGTATGTGATGACGATGTGCTCTAATGCATCTGTAGGCATTCTAAAAGAAGAGGGAAATTATCTGGTAATAATTCCCAGCTCCAGATAATTTTTGGTATATCGAACTAGGGGTGAAATGTCGATGTACACTATGTTAGATGGGTGTGGCAGGTATGTGGATGGCATAATCGGATTCGTTATATTATTATGAGCAACTTTCATATATGAATTATTTTCATGTGACTTATGATTTATTTTATATGATTTTCTAAAGTTTAACTGAATTTCTAGATTTATTGGATTTAATTTAATTCAAAATTCAATTAAATACTAAATTCTAGGGGTACTGATACGTCTCCAACATATCTATAATTTATGAAGTATTCATGCCATGTTTACAATAATTTTATATGCTTTTGGTATGATTTGATTAGAACTAACCCGGTCTGACACTGTTTTTAGCACAACTACCATGGTGTCGTTTTTTTATGCAGAAATAAAAGTTCTCGGAACGAGCTAAAAATTTATGGAGAATATTTTTGGAAAATAAAAAATGGAACAAAAAGATATCGGGGAGGAGTCCCGAGGAAACCACAAGGGTGGGGGCGCGCCCCCTGCCTTGTCGTCACCTCATGGGCCCCCTTGACTTGTCCCCAATGCCAACACCTCCTATAAATCCCAAAACCTCCAAAAATAAACCTAGGTCAGGAGTTCCGCCGCCGTAAGCCTCTTTAGCCACGAAAAACCAATCGGGAGCCTATTCCGGCACCCTGCCGGAGGGGGAAACCATCACCGGTGGTCATCTTCATCATACCCGGTGGTCTCCATGACGAGGAGGGAGTAGTTCACCCTCGGGGCTGAGGGTATGTACCAGTGGCTATGTATTTGATCTCTCTCTCTCTCTCTCTCTCGTGTTCTTGATTTGGCACGATCTTGATGTACGGTGAGCTTTGTTGCTATAGTTGAATCATATGGCGTTTCTCCCCCTCTACCTTCTTATGATGAATTGAGTTTTACCTTTGAGGTTTCACTATTATCGGATTGAATATTATTATGGATTTGAGAACTCTCGATGAATTTCTTGCGTTGGATACCCGTGGTGAAAATGGGGTGTTCTATTGATTCACTTGATGTATGTTTTGGCACTCAACTCGTGGATTCCCGAGGTGACATTGGCGTAATGTATGCATAGGGGTTGATGCATGTTTTCGTCCTTGTTTCTCTGGTAGAAATCTTGGGGCACTCTTTGAGGTTCTTTATGTTGGATTAAATATTATGAATCTGAAGTTGTTTGATGCATATCGTACAATTGACCCACAGATACTTGTGGTGACATTGGAGTATCTAGGTAACATTAGGGTTGATTGATGTGTGTCATATGGTGTTATTTTACTATGAACTCTAGGGTTGTTTGTGACACTTATAGGAATAACCCAATGGATTGATAGGAAAGAATAACTTTGAGGTGGTTTCGTACCCTACATGCAATTTCATCTTATGTTCTCCGTGATAGGAACTTTTGAGTGACTTTTGTCGCACGTGGAGGGATTTTACATATGATCTAATTATGCTATCATTGTTGAGAGAACTTGCACTAGTCAAAGTATGAACCCTAGGCCTCGTTTTCAAGCATTGCAATACCGTTTTCGCTCACTTTTACCACTTGCTACCTTGCTGTTTTTATATTTTTCAGATTACAAAAACCTATATCTACTATCCATATTATGCTTGTATCACCATCTCTTCGCCGAACTAGTGCACCTATACAATTTACCATTGTATTGGGTGTGTTGGGGACACAAGAGACTCTTTGTTATTTGATTGCAGGGTTGTTTGAGAGAGACCATCTTCATCCTACACCTCCCTCGGATTGATAAACCTTAGGTCATCCACTTGAGGGAAATTTGCTACTGTCCTACAAAACTCTGCGCTTGGAGGCCCAACACGAGTCTACAAGAAGAAGTTTGCGTAATAGACATCAAGCTCTTTTCTGGCGCCGTTGCCGGGGAGATTTTGCTTGGAGATATATCTTTAGATCTTGCAATTGAATCTTTTAGTTTCTTGTTTTATCACTAGTTTAGTGTATAAAATAAAACTACAAAAAATGGAATTGAGGTTTCCTCATATGCTTCATCTTTTTAATATCTTTCGCGAAAATGATGGAAAGGAAAATTGTGCTCAAGTGTTAGAAGAAGAGTTCGATAAAATGTTTGGCATGAAATCTTTGAATGATGAGCATGATTGCAATGTTGTTAGTATGAATTCTTTGAATATGCATAGTACTAATGATGATTGCACTAGTCATGATAAAAATGTTCTTATAAGCATGTCAATTTTTATGGAGTGCATAGAGTATGCAATTACATACCAAAAAGGGAAGATAGATTTTGCAAGAGGCATAAGTATTTAGAAACTAAATGGTTGCAAGAGAGGCTAGATGTTTGTGCTGAAAAATTTAATTTTTCTTGCCATCCTTGTGAACTTTGCAATGAACATGGTCATTTAAATCTCCAATGCAAATTGTTTCATGATCGAATCGTGTCCAAACATTGTGATGACTTGACTTCCCTTGCGCATCATAATGAACTTAGTTTGCTTCTTGGATATGACTTATGTTCTCCGTGATAGGAACTTTGGAGTGACTTTTGTCGCACGTTGAGGGATTTACATATGATCTAATTATGTATCATTGTTGAGAGAACTTGCACTAGTGAAAGTATGAACCCTAGGCCTTGTTTCCAAGCATTGCAATACCATTTTCGCTCACTTTTACCACTTGCTACCTTGCTGTTTTTATATTTTTCAGATTAAAAAAACCTATATCTACCATCCATATTATGCTTGTATCACCGTCTCTTCGCCGAACTAGTGTACCTATACAATTTACCATTGTATTGGGTGTGTTATGGACACAAAAGACTCTTTGTTATTTGATTGCAGGGTTGTTTGAGAGAGACCATCTTCATCCTACGCCTCCCTCGGATTGATGAACCTTAGGTCATCCACTTGAGGGAAATTTGCTACTGTCCTACAAAACTCTGCGCTTGGAGGCCCAACATGAGTCTACCAGAGGAAGTTTGCGTAATAGACATCAAGCTATTTTCTGGCGTCGTTGCCGGGGAGGTTGTTCTTGGAGGTATATCTTTAGATCTTGCAATTGAATCTTTTAGTTTCTAGTTTTATCACTAGTTTAGTTTATAAAATAAAACTACAAAAAAATGGAATTGAGGTTTCCTCATATGCTTCATCTTTTTAATATCTTTCATGAAAATGATGGAAAGGAAAATTGTGCTCAAGTGTTAGAAGAAGAATTCAATAAAATGTTTGGCATGAAATCTTTGAATGATGAGCATGATTGGAATGTTGTTAGTATGAATTCTTTGAATATCCATAGTACTAATGATGATTGCACTAGTCATGATAAAAATGTTTCTTATAAGCATGTCAATTTTCGTGGAGTGCATAGAGTTTGCAATTACATACCAAAAAGGGAAGATAGATTTTGCAAGAGGCATAAGTATTTAGAAACTAAACGGTTGCAAGAGAGGCTAGATGTTTATGCTGAAAATTTTATTTTTTCTCGCCATCCTTGTGAACTTTGCAATGAACATGGTCATTTCAATATCCAATGCAAATTGTTTCATGATCGAATCGTGTCCAAACATTGTGATGACTTGACTTCCCTTACGCATCATAATGAACTTAGTTTGCTTCTGGGATATGAAGAAATGAAACGTATAACTAAGGGTATTCCGGAATATAACCTTAAGATTGATTTTGATCTAGAGGAAATTTATATGTATTGTGCGGTAAGTTGCATTGAGAATCTTTATATTGCCAATTACTTAAGGACAAGAAAACAAATAGAAGATGAAGAGAATACTAATGAAGGGGAAGAGGTTTCCCAATATCCTCCTATTTTTCTTATGGTGAATCCGGTAATGAGGAGGAGTGTTTTATCCAACCAATCTCATCAATAAGGAGTTCCAAAAAGATGATTAAACCCACACATGATGTGGAGAAGAAAAAGAAAAGACAGAGAAGCAAAGGTAAAAAGGTATCCCTCCCAAATAATGTTGCTCCTATTATTGTTACGCCTATTACTCACTGTGATGATTATGATTGGGAATGTAATGATACTAGTTATAATCTTGAGAATCTTTTTGGCACCAACTTAGAAAATTGTGATGATAATAATTGCTATACTATTGGTGTTATTCATACTATTAATGATGAGAGTGATTATGCTTATGATATGCAAAACCACAAGCTTGGGGATGATATGTTTGATGAGAATGACATGTTTGAGAATTTATTTGCTGCAATTAATGTTTGTCCCAAGCTTGGGGATGCTATGTTTAATGAAGATGATATTTTTAGTCCCCCAAGTTTTGATGTGCACATTTATTATGATGATAACATGCCTCCTATTTATGATGATTGCAATATATATGAAAGTGGGTTTGGAAGAGTGTCAACTTTAGATAATAATTATCCAACTATTTTGGAGGGTGTTGAGTCTTATAATAATAATAAAAGTGGATTCGGAGAGGTCATGACTTTATTTAGTAATGATTCCACTATCTTGGAAGAGGTTTCAATTGATTATGATAAGAATGAAGTTGCTAATTATGATGATTATTGTGATTACACTTATGTTATAAAAATTAGTGATGATTATATTTATAAAACTTGTCATGATTATGATTACCCTTTTTCTGAACATCACTCTTTTAATGTGGAAGCAATTTATAGTATTCGAGTTTCTTATGATACTCCCACTATTCCGAATGAGAAGAATTTTGCTTTTGTGGAGAGTAGTAAAATTTCTATGCTTGTAGGTCATGAAAGTAATGCTTTATGTGATAGCTATATTATTGACTTCATTCATGATGCTACTGAAAATTATTATGAGGGAGGAATATATGCTTGTAGGAGTTGCAATAATATCAAGCTTCCTCTCTGTGTGTTGAAAATCTTGAAGTTATGCTTGTTTTCCCTTCCTATGCAAGTTGATTCTTGTTCCCATAAGTTGTGTGCTCACAAAGTCCCTATTCATAGGAAGTATGTTAGGCTTAAATGTGTTAGTCATATGCTTCATGATGCTCTCTTTGTGTTTCAGTTCTTATCTTTTATGCGAGCATCATTGAAATCATCATGCCTAGCTAGAAAGGCATTAAAGAAAAGCGCTTGTTGGGAGACAACCCAATAGTTACCCCTACTGTTTTTGTGTGTTCACATGATTATGCTACAGTAGTAATCAAGTTTTATAGCTTTTGTTTCAATAAAGTGCCAAGTAAGACCTTTTGGATAGTGTGGACGACAGTTGATTCAATTCTGTCCAAAAACAGAAACTTTTGCGCCCAGTGACAGAATTACTAAAAATCACTGGAGCGTCTAATTTTTTTGAATTTTATACAGTACCTTTATATACAAATTGTATATGTTTTCATAATTTTTTAGAATTTTTGGAGTTACATAAGTATATAAATTTTCCAGATTACTACAGACTGTTCTGTTTTTGACAGATTCTATTTTTATTGTGTTGTTTGCTTATTTTGATGAATCTATGGGTAGTATCGGAGGGTACGAACCATGAGGAAGTTGGAATACAATAGACACAACACCAATATAAAATTAGAATGAGTTCATAACAGTACCTAAGTGGTGACTTACTTTACTATACTAACGGAGCTTACGAGTTTTCTGTCAAGTTTTGTGTTGTGAAGTTTTCAAGTTTTGGGTAAAGATTTGATGGACTATGCAATAAGGAGTGGCAAGAGCCTAAGCTTGGGGGATGCCTGAGGGAGTCCTGGACTAGGGGGTGTCCGGACAGCCGGACTATCATCGTCAGCCGGACTCCAAGACTATGAAGATACAAGATTGAAGACTTCGTCCCGTGTCCGGATGGGACTTTCCTTGGCGTGGAAGGCAAGCTTGGCGATACGGATATGTAGATCTCCTACCATTGTAACCGACTCTGTGTAACCCTAGCCCTCTCCTGTGTCTATATAAACCAGAGGGTTTTAGTCCGTAGGACAACAACCATTACAACAATCATACCATAGGCTAGCTTCTAGGGTTTAGCCTCCTTGATCTCGTGGTAGATCCACTCTTGTACTACCCATATCATCAATATCAATCAAGCAGGAGTAGGGTTTTACCTCCATCGAGAGGGCCCGAACCTGGGTAAAAACATCGTGTCCCTTGTCTCCTGTTACCATCCGCCTAGACGCACAGTTCGGGACCCCCTACCCGAGATCCGCCGGTTTTGACACCGACATTGGTGCTTTCATTGAGAGTTCCTCTGTGTCGTCACCGATCGGCTTGATGGCTTCTTCAATCAACAACAACGCCGTCCAGGGTGAGATTTTTCTCCCTGGACAGATCTTCGTATTCGGCAGCTTTGCACTGCGGGCTAATTCACTTGGCCATCTGGAGCAGATCGAAAGCTACGCCCCTGGCCATCAGGTCAGATTTGGAAGCCTAAACTTCACGGCTGACGTCCGCGGAGATTTGATCTTCCACGGATTCGAGCCATAGCCGAGCGTGCCACACTGTCACGATGGGTATGATCTAGCTCTACCGTCGGACAGTGCCTTGGAGGCCGCACATGAATCCGCTTCGACCTATAGTTCGGAGCCGATCGCGCAGATCGAGGACGGGTGGCTGGTCACCGCCTCGGGAACTGCAACTCCTACGGCGACAGAGCCAAATACCGACCTTGTCCCTTACAAAGCTTGTGACACCGAGGTGCCAGACTCCTTGTCGGACTCCGAGCCTCCGGCGCCCCTGCCAATCAAATCCGATTGGGCGCCGATTATGGAGTTCACCGCTGTGGACATCTTTCATCACTCACCCTTTGGCGATATCCTGAATTCGCTAAAGTATCTCTCGTTATCAGGAGAGCCCTGGCCGGACTGCGGTAAGGATGGTTGGGATGCGGACGACGAAGAAATTCAAATCCCACCCACCACCCACTTTGTAGCCACTGTCGACGATCTAACCGACATGCTAGACTATGACTCCGAAGACATTGACGGTATGGACGACGATGCCGGAGACGATCAAGAACCAGCGCCTACAGAGCACTGGAAGACCACCTCATCATACGACATATACATGGTGGACACCCCGAAGGATGGGGACGGCGAAGAAGCAGCAGAGGCAGATTCTTCTAAGAAGCAGCCCAAGCGCCGACGTCAGCGGCGCCGCTCTAAATCCCGCCACAGGAAGAATGGAGATTCCGGCATCGGAGATAATAACACCTCAGAGAGTGCCGAAGACAACCCCCTCTAGCAAGATTCAGCGCAGGAGGACGGGGAAGCCAGCCCTCGAGAGAGAGCGGCAGACGAGGAGGATGAAAACTACATGCCTCCCTCCGGAGACGAGGCAAGCCTCAACGACGCAATTAATTCGTGCATCAGAGGATCCCATCGAACAAGAGCGTTTTAAACGCAGGCTTATCGCCACGGCAAGTAGCCTAAAGAAAAAGCAGCAACAGCTTCAAGCTGATCAAGACCTGCTGGCCGACAGATGGACCGAGGTCCTTGCGGCCGAAGAGTATGAACTCGAACGCCCCTCCAAGAGCTACCGAAAACGCAAGTTGCTCCCCCGACTAGAGGAGGAAGCATACAAACCCTCATCACCAGCGCACAATACGACAGACCAACCACCCCGTGGTCGCGACAGAGAGGCATCTAGGCCCCCCATCAGGACCGTACCCCGGCACCGCTCGAAAAGTACGAAGCCGCGAGGGAATGCGCCGGACTTCCGGGATATATTGGAGGATAAGGCAAGACAATCCAGATCTATCTACGGATCACGTGGGCGCCCCGCGACCCATGACGACTACCGTCGCGCCGGATACAGCAACTCCGGCTGGGCCGAACACAGCAGACAACGCTCTCTTGAGCTACGTCGTGATATTGCTCAATATAGAGGCGCCACACACCCACTATGCTTCACTGACGAAGTAATGGATCATCAAATCCCTGAAGGGTTTAAACCCATGAACATTGAATCCTACGATGGCACAACAGACCCCGCGGTTTGGATCGAAGATTATCTCCTTCACATCCATATGGCCCGCGGCGACGATCTCCACGCCATCAAGTATCTCCCACTCAAGCTTAAAGGACCAGCTCGGCATTGGCTTAACAGCTTGCCCGCAGAGTCAATTGGGTGTTGGGAGGACCTGGAAGCCGCATTCCTCGACAACTTCCAGGGCACATATGTGCGACCACCAGATGCCGATGACCTAAGCCACATAATTCAGCAGCCAGATGAATCGGCCAGACAGTTCTGGACACGGTTCTTAACAAATAAAAATCAAACTGTCGACTGCCCGGACGCAGAGGCCCTCGCAGCCTTCAAACATAACATCCGCGACGAGTGGCTGGCCTGGCACCTGGGACAGGAAAAGCCAAAATCCATGGCAGCCCTCACATCACTCATGACCCGCTTCTGTGCGGGAGAGGACAGCTGGCTAGCTCGCAGCAACAACCTCAGCAAAAATGCTGGCAGTCCGGATACTAAGGACCAAAATGGCAGGTCGCGTCGAAACAAAAACAAACGCCGCGTTAACAGCGATAACAATGAGGATACAGTAGTCAACGCTGGATTCAGAGGCTCTAAACCCGGTCAGCGGAAGAAGCCATTCAAAAGAACCACTCCGGGTCCGTCCAATTTGGACCGAATACTCGACTGCTCTTGCCAGATACACAACACCCTCGAAAAGCCAGCTAACCACACCAACAGGGATTGTTGGGTATTCCAGCAGGCAGGCAAGTTAATTGCCGAAAACAATGACAAGGGGCTACATAGCGACGACGAGGAGACCCGGCCGCCGAACAGTAGAGGACAGAAGGGTTTCCCCCCACAAGTGCGGACGGTAAATATGATATACGCAACCCACATACCCAAGAGGGAGCGGAAGCGCGCACTTCGGGACGTATATGCGATGGAGCCAGTCGCCCCGAAGTTCAACCCATGGTCCTCTTGCCCGATCACTTTTGATCGAAGGGACCACCCCACCAGTATCCGCCATGGCGGATTCACCGCATTGGTTTTAGACCCAATCGTCGATGGATTTCACCTCACTAGAGTCCTCATGGATGGCGGCAGCAGCCTGAACCTGCTTTATCAGGATACAGTGCGCAAAATGGGCATAGACCCCTCAAGGATTAAACCTACAAAGACGACCTTTAAAGGCGTTATACCAGGTGTCGAGGCCAATTGCACAGGCTCGGTCACGTTGGAAGTGGTCTTCGGATCCCCGGATAATTTCCGAAGCGAGGAGTTAATCTTCGACATAGTCCCGTTCCGCTGTGGCTATCACGCCCTGCTCGGACGAACTGCGTTCGCAAAGTTCCACGCAGTGCCGCATTATGCATACCTCAAGCTCAAGATGCCAGGCCCTCGTGGAGTCATCACGGTCAACGGAAACACTGAACGCTCCCTCCGAACGGAGGAACACATACGCTCTCGCGCGTAAGTACGTAACAGCCTCTTAAGGAAATTTTTGAGTCCGGCCGTTAAAAGACCGGACATGATTAAACGCGCCCGGAGCAACATACATCAAGACCACCTGGCACATCCCGAGCACGCGTAGCAATGCGGCCCCACCCCCAGCCCTTGCATGAATGCAAGACAAGCTCCCCGCGTATATCATTACGCTCTGGAGATACCTTGGGCATAGGGGGAGGGGCACGACCACGACAGGCCCAGAGTGCGGCTCAACCACACCAGGGGCTCCTAAGTGTGTCGCTCTTTTTCTTTTCCTTTTTTTTATCCGCAGGACTCCGTTTACAAGAGGCCCTGTCCGGCAGTAGATCGGCCGAGCTCACGACGCAACAGCCAGGGAGGAACAAGGGCTACGACGAACACTCAAGTGGTCCCCATTACGAGCATTAAATCTGTTTATTACACCATTCCGTAGCCCACCCCTGGAGGGGGACATGTTTAAAATAGTCCACTCCCTTGCTTACCGCACTATTTGTATCGTTCTGCACCCATGGCAGAATTCCCTGAATAAACAATGCATTACTTTTTCCTTATAATTGCATTCCTTTCTATATATATATATATGTTCATTTATGACATCTTGCATCCGTACAATTTGGTACGGCCGAACACTCAGGGGCTTATGTTCCCCGCATTATGGTGTGAAGTCCGAACACTTTCACAAGTGCGGCACCCCGAACTTATAGCATTATATGCATCGCCTCCGAATCATGTCTTGGGTCAATAGTTGGGTTTGCCCGGCTCCCATGTTTTGGTACCTTACGTTCCATTCTGTCGGTTAAGGTAGCACTGGGAGAACCACTGCGATTGCGCCCTGGTTGAGCTGGGCGAGCGCCTCAGTGGAGAAATCTAAAACTGACTGTCATGATAAGGCGAGAGACTGGTCGCTGTTCGAGAGGTCTTTTCGAGTCCTTAAAGACTTATGCCGCTTAGAGCGAGGAACCGGCTGTGTCCGGCCAAGGCGTGGATAGCGCCTCGAACTCGGTCTTCCGAATACTAGGGGCTTCGCCGAAATTTAAAATTATAGAATTCTATGGCTAAGTGAGAGTGTTCAAGCATTATAAGTCCGGTAGCCTTGTTCGTTGTGTTGAGCGCCTCCCTAGATGGACCCAAAATGGGAACAAGAGTGCTCAAGTTTATCCCGAACACCCCAAAGACTCGTGGCATGGGGGCTGAAGCCGACGACTTGCCATCTCTCGATTTTATAAACGGCCGCATGAAGGTAATATTTTAAATCAATAAGCGTTGCTTAGCGATATGAACAAAGTTTTCAGCGCATGTGATAACACATTGCGAGTTTACTTAATAATTACATCTCGGGGCACTCATCCGCAATCTTGCGGCACCCTTCAGACAGTCTTATAGTACATTTCGGCGACGATACTCCTTGCTCGGCCGGGTGGCGTCCGTCAAAAGCCTCTCAAAGATCCAGCCTGCCCGGTGCACCTTTGCGTGGGCAAGGGCCCGACGGGCACCTTCAATGCAAAGGAGCGCTTGATGACCTCCACCCAGGGCACGATCCACCACCGCCAGACGAGGCGAAGTAGCTCCTGTGCATGGCCTCTCCAGCCACAACCGGACTATGAGGCCCTTCATGGCCTGCTCGGCTACCTGTGGAGCTCGACCAGCTGCTTTAGCTGGTCGCTAGGGGCACCGGATGTCCGCCTCGAGTCTCGAGACCGAAGACCTTCTCCATTGAGCTCCCTCCTCAGCCTGGTAGAATGCGGCGGCATCGGACACACTGTGAGGCAGATCTGCAAACGCCCCTGGAGAGCTCCGAATCCGGGTAAGTAACAGGTAATTTACATTAACATGCTTGCTTTGCATGAAAAATGCCGTACCCGCTGCTACTTTCTTCACATCCTCAATCTCCTGGAGGGCCTTACGGGCTTCGGCCTTAGCGGCTTTGACACTTTCAAGAGCCGAGGCAAGCTCGGACTCTCGAGTCTTCGAGTCATGCTCCAAACTCTCATGCTTTTCCATGAGAGCCTGGAGCTCTTGCCGCACCTCCGCCACCAGCGCCTCCTGCTTCTCTCGCTCCGCTCGTTCCGCGGACGCATTGCGTTCGGCCGCGGACACGGCCTCCTTCAGGGTTGCCACCTTGTTCGTGGCCCCTGCAGTACCCACGTTATCCTTGTTATTTCTATTGCAACCAAAATCCTTTTCTGTAAGGTACAAATTTTAAAGTGGTGTTACTCACCTTCTCTGTCCTCGAGCTGCCTCTTGGCAAGGCCGAGCTCTTGCTCGGACCGCTCGAGGTCCTGCTTCAAAGCACCAACCTCCGCAGTCAGTGCGGCAGAGGTCAGCAGTGCAGCCCGCAAACCCATATTGACATGATTTTTAGCACTCATGCGTATATCTTTCTTTAGATCCTCAATCCGGTTTTTCTTTCCGAACACCGAACCGAGCATCAGGGGCTACTGTTAGAAGGCTACTGCAGGCTTCGGTCAGCCCGCACTTGGCGAGCTGAACCTTCTGAATCACCGCACTCATGATAGTGCGGTGTTCTTCCTTGATGGAAGCGCCGTTAAGCGCCTCCAACAAGTTGTCCGGGGCCTCCGGTTGGACGGAGGCTGCCGGCGTCACGGTCTTGCCCTTCTTGCGAAGGGGCCACCTGCCGGACTCCGGAACCACTGCGGGTTCCGGCATGGAGTCCGGCGCAAAGTTCGGGAGGCTTCCTGGTGGCACCTCCGGGGCCTCCTCTTGATGGGTCCCCTCCTGGGATCCCACCTCGGCATCGTCAGCACGAGGGGTGGACGCGGTCGGAATGGAATCCACGTCCGACGGAGCCAAGGACCCGCTCGACGAAGCGGGAAGATCATCATCGGTCGGACTACAGGTAGTGTGCGGCATTAGAAGGACACTATGTGACACAAAAGAATATTATAAACCATTCAGGAATCCGGATACTTACGATTTTGCCGGAGGCCTGGCCCTTGAGAGCCACTCTTCGTCGCCAACATTGGCGTTGGCGGAGCTGTTCGGAGGAAGGGTCCTTCCCCTCTTGGACAATTCGGCCTCCCCCGTTGGGGAAGCCTTCGTCTTCCTCTCTCCCTCCTCCGGGAGAGAGTCCTCTTTCTCCTCCTCGTCTTCGGGGGAGGAGTCCGCCTCGGAGCCATCGGACGATGAGTCCGATATCACCTGGCGCCGGGAACTTCTTCGAGTTCCCGTGGCCTTTTTCTTGGCCTTCTTCTCCGGCACCACATAAAGTATCGGGACTAGCAGCCCCGCTAAACAGGCGTCCGCTGGTTCTTCGGGAAGGGGAGCCGGACAGTCTACCTATCCGGACGTCCTCTGCCAGTCCTGTCAAAGGCATTGGGGGTTTTAGATCCCACATAAAATTAAATTGTGAAAGAAGATAAGTGTCCCATAGAGGATAATAAAGCTTACCTCGCCGGCCGGGCGCTTGGTGCTGAATCCGCGGTCTTCCGTCGCGGACGCGGGGCCTTCTCCGCCCTTGAACAACACCCTCCAGGCATCTTCGTACGTCGTGTCGAAGAGCCCGCTCAGGGTCCGGTGTTGTGCCGGATTGAACTCCCACAAATTAAAAGCCCGCTGTTGGCAGGGGAGAATCCGGCGGACGAGCATGACGTGGATCACATTGACAAGCCTAAGCTTCTTGTTCACCAAGGTCTGGAGACAGGATTGGAGTCCTGTCAGCTCCTCCGAACTGCCCCATAGCAAGCCCTTCTCTTTCTAGGAGGTGAGCTGCATGGGGATACCAGATCTGAACTTGGGGGCCGCCGCCCATTTAGGGTCGCGCGGCTCGGTGATGTAGAACCACCCCGATTGCCACCCCTTGACGGACTCCACGAAGGCCCCTTCGAGCCAGATGACGTTGGGCATCTTGCCCAACATGGCGCCTCTGCACTCCGCTTGGACGCCCTTCACTACCTTCGGCTTGACGTTGAAGGTCTTGAGCCACAAGCCAAAGTGGGGCTAGATGCAGAGGAAGGCCTCGCACACGACGATAAACGCCGAGATGTTGAGGATGAAGTTTGGCGCCAGATCGTAGAAATCCAGGCCGTAGTAGTACATGAGCCCCCGGACAAAGGGATGCAACGGGAAGCCCAGTCCGCGGAGGAAGTGGGGAAGGAATACGACCCTCTCATGGGGCCTGGGGGTGGGGATGAGCTGCCCCTTGTCGGGCAGCCGGTGCGCGATGTCGCCGGACAGTATCCGGCGCCGCGCAGCTTCTTGATGTGCTCCTCCGTAACGGAGGAAGCCAACCACTTGCCTCCCGCTCCGGACATGACTGGAGAAGGTCGAGACGAGATGTGCGGGCTTGGGCGCTGGAGATGGATATGCAAAGGAGGAAGAAGGCGTAGGTAAAAAGGCGGATCCTTATCCCCTTATATATATAGGCGGACGAAGACTATGCGTCCCCACCAGCCTGGTAAAACTCGCTTATCTCCCGAGCGCCACCATCAATGGCGCGGTTGGGTTACCAACGTCCGTATTGATGGGAATCCCAGAATAAGGATAACACGATCTTTGCTTCGACAAGACGTGCCAAGGAAACCGCTTCGCTAAACACGCTGAGGTGGTATAATAAAAAATGATTCAAGTAAAGGCTTGGTAGTGGTATGACGTCATGCCACAAAATACGTCAGTAGATTGAACTTGTGTACATATTATTCTCTCTACGGAGGATTGTGGAATTTATTTTGCAGAGTCGGACACTATCCTGGCGTTCACAATCTTCTATGAAATATTCGGAGGAGGAACCCGCCTTGCAATGCCGAACAATATGCGCGCCGGACTCATCATCATTGAAGCCTGGTTCAGGGGCTACTGAGGGAGTCCTGGACTAGGGGGTGTCCGGACAGCCGGACTATCATCGTCAGCCGGACTCCAAGACTATGAAGATACAAGATTGAAGACTTCGTCCCGTGTCCGGATGGGACTTTCCTTGGCGTGGAAGGCAAGCTTGGCGATACGGATATGTAGATCTCCTACCATTGTAACCGACTCTGTGTAACCCTAGCCCTCTCTGGTGTCTATATAAACCGGAGGGTTTTTGTCCATAGGACAACAACCATTACAACAATCATACCATAGGCTAGCTTCTAGGGTTTAGCCTCCTTGATCTCGTGGTAGATCCACTCTTGTACTACCCATATCATCAATATCGATCAAGCAGGAGTAGGGTTTTACCTCCATCGAGAGGGCCCGAACCTGGGTAAAAACATCGTGTCCCTTGTCTCCTGTTACCATCCGCCTAGACGCACAGTTCGGGACCCCCTACCCGAGATCCGCCGGTTTTGACACCGACAATGCCCAAGGCACCCCAAGGTAATATTCAAGAACAACCAAGAGCCTAAGCTTGGGGATGCCCCGGATGGCATCCCCTCTTTCATCTTCGTTCATCGGTAACCTTACTTGGAGCTATATTTTTATTCACCACATGATATGTGTTTTGCTTGGAGCTTCATTTTATTTTATTAGGATTTGCTTGCTGTTTGAATAAAATATTAAGATCTGAAATACCTAAATGAGAGAGAGAGTCCTCACATAGCTAAATAATTATTTGACTACTCCTTGATCTTCACTTATATCTTTTTGGAGTAGTTTGTCTTTTACTCTCGTGCTTTACTTATATCCCATGATTAAATGGTTGAATGAATTGAATATCATAAATCTGAGTTTATATATGTTTCATATGCTTATACCATGGGGAGTAATGACTTCACATATAAGAAGTAGACGTGGTAAATTTATTGAAAGTTAGCAAACATAGTATTGGTCACTTGAATAATTCATGAAAGAATATTGAAGGAAGAGAGATTTGACATATAAATATACTATCTTGGACATCTTCTATGTTTGTGAGCCCCATTAATTATTTTCAAACTTGATCAAATTATTTGAAGTTGGACAAGTAATACAACTTAATATGTTATGTTTGGGTATATTTGTATAGAAGTTATATTGTTGTGGATCCTCCAACATGTGGTGCTTGCTTCTTAGAATCTTTTGCTAGCCAAAAATTTTGTACTAAGTAGAGATACTACTTGTGCATCCAAAAACCCTTGAACCAAGTTTCTTCCATGAGTGTCCACCATATCTACCCTTATGCGGTTCAACTATCATTCCAACTAAATTTGCATGTGCCAAACTCTAAACCTTCAAATAATAATCTGTTTTGTATGTCCGAATCGCTCATATAGTGACTAGGGGCTGTCAGGATCTTCCATCCTACCCGGGTTATTCTCACAATGAGTGGACTCCGCTCATCATTCATGAGAAAATGGCCGGTAACCGGGATACCCAGTTCCATGCTCAAATCAAATCAAATTATAATTGCAAGCAAAACTCCCCCAGGATTGTTGATAGTTGGACAATATCCATTGTTTCGAACCAGCTGTGGAATGTGCTTGTTGGTGGTGGGGGAGTAAAAAACTTCACCATTTTGTTTGGGAACCACCTATAATGTGTCTAGCATAAAAGATAGTGAGAACTCTTGGTTGTTATGTTGACAATGAAAGGATACCTCTCAAAATTATTTTTATCTCTGTTTTAAAAGCTCCGAGCTCTGGCACCTCCGCAAATCCTTGCTTCCCTCTGAGAAGGGCCTATCTTTTACTTTTATGCAAGAGTCAGTAGTATTCCTTCTCATTCCAACCTACTCTTTAGTTGACAAGCATCATGTGATGGGAAGAGGTCTAAGCATATATGGCCATTCAAATATATTTGATCATGAATTATTATTGTTGACAATTATCTATATGATAACTAAGTTGGGAGGCGAAACACTAAGCCCCTATCTTTCTCTATGTTCGATGGATGCTATTTGTTCTAAAAATATGCTTTGAGTGGTAGCAATCATGGAGGACTATATGATAGTTGAGTATGTGGGATTTGCTAAATCAAAGCTCTTACATAGACCCTTCCTGAAAATAAGATGAATTGCAATTGTTTGATGATTGAGAACCCAGCTTAAGTTTCCAAGAAAGTTTATGATCTATGCTTTAACATGTGAATAGCTTGTTGCTTGATCATGAGAAGCTTTATGATATGAGCTACTGTTATGATATATAATGATGCTACAAAAAGTGATTGAAATTATCAGTGATCAAACTTGTGCACTTGCTAGCATTCACACCTCATAAATTATTTCTTTTATCATTTACCTAATCGAGGACGAGTAGGAATTAAGCTTGGGGGTGCTGATACGTCTCCAACGTATCTATAATTTATGAAGTATTCATGCCATGTTTACAATAATTTTATATGATTTTGGTATGCTTTGATTAGAACTAACCCAGACTGACGTTGTTTTCAGCAGAACTACCGTGGCGTCGTTTTTTGTTCAAAAATAAAAGTTCTCGGAATGAGCTGAAAATTTACGGAGAATATTTTTGGAAAATATAAAAATACTGGAATGAAAAGATATCGCAGAGGAGTCCTGAGGCAACCACAAGGGTGGGGGGCGCCCCCCTGCCTTGTCATCGCCTCGTGGGCCCCCTTGACCTGTCCCCGACACCAACACCTCCTATAAATCCCAAACCCTCTAGAAATAAACCTAGATCGGGAGTTCCACCGTCGTAAGACTCTGTAGCCACGATAAACCAATCGGGATCCTGTTCCGGCACCTTGCCGAAGGGGGAAACCATCACTGGTGGCCATCTTCATCATCCCGGCGGTCTCCATGATGAGGAGGGAGTAGTTCACCCTCGGGGCTGAGGGTATGTACCAGTAGTTATGTGTTTGATCGATCTCTCTCTGTCTCTCTCTCTCTCGTGTTCTTGATTTGGCACGATCTTGATGTACCGCGAGCTTTGTTACTATAGTTGAATCATATGGTGTTTCTCCCCCTCTACCTGCTTGTGATGAATTAAGTTTTACCTTTGAGGTTTCACTATTATCGGATTGAATACTATTATGGATTTGAGAACACTTGATGTATGTCTTGCGTGGGCTACCCGTGGTGACAATGGGGTGTTCTATTGATTCACTTGATGTATGTTTTCGCACTCAACTCGCAGATTCCCGAGGTGACATTGGGGTAATCTATGAATAGGGGTTGATGCATGTTTTCGTCCTTGTTTCTCCGGTAGAAATCTTGGGGCACTCTTTGAGGTTCTTTATGTTGGATTGAATATTATGAATCTGAAGTTGTTTGATGCATATCGTATAATTGACCCACAGATACTTGTGGTGACATTGGAGTATCTAGGTGACATTAGGGTTGATTGATGTGTGTCATATGGTGTTATTTTACTACAAACTCTAGGGCTGCTTGTGACACTTATAGGAATAGCCCAATTGATTGGTTGGAAAGAATAATTGTGAGGTGGTTTCGTACCCTACAAGCAATTTCATCCTATGTTCTCTGCGATAGGAACTTTGGAGTGACTTTTGTCGCATGTTGAGGGATTTCCATATGATCTAATTATGCTATCATTGTTGAGAGAACTTGCACTAGTGAAAGTATAAACCAGGCCTTGTTTCCAAGCATTGCAATACCGTTTTCGTTCACTTTTACCACTTGCTACCTTGCTGTTTTTATATTTTCAGATTACAAAAACCTATATCTACCATCCATATTATGCCTGCATCACCATCTCTTCGCCGAACTAGTGCACCTATACAATTTACCATTTTATTGTGTGTGTTGGGGACACAAGAGACCCTTTGTTATTTGATTGCAGGGTTGTTTGAGAGAGACCATCTTCATCCTATGCCTCCCACGGATTTTTAAACCTTAGGTCATCCACTTGAGGAAAATTACAAAACTGTGCGCTTGGAGGCCCAGCACGAGTCTACAATAATAAGGTTGCATAGTAGACATCAGGTACATAGAAGTGTACCTGTTTATTTGTAGCACAGGATGACAGTGGGGCCAGGGGTTGAGTCAGCAGGTCAACAATTGACCAGTTGACTAGTCAATCTGACCATAGGGTCCCGCCTGTCATAGACGGGGCCAAACCTAGTTGCAAGTTGACAGGTCAACATGTGTCTAGTGGGACCCAGTAGACAGTGACTATTGGTTTGCGACAATTTATTTATTTAGTTAATTAACAGGGGGGCCACATGTCATACACTATAGTTAAACTAATTTAGTTAGTTAAATTAATTAGTCGGGTGAGCCCCAAAGGTCAGTGGGGTTAGTGGTCGGGTTCAAGGGCTAATATCACGGGGTCCACCTGTCAATGACCATGCCGAACTTTAAACGCACGCACGCGCCAGAGCATGCAGACGAGCTCCAAACGCGATGGAGGTCTTCGCACGGCCGCCTCCCGCGGCCATACGGGCGGCGGAGTACACCATTCGAATGGGAACGATGACGCGCCTCTACGGGGGCCAGCAGCTCGAGCGGGGGCGGACGGAGTGGTCCACAGTAGCGATCGCAGACGGCTGTCGAAGCACGGCAACGATGGCGAACAGCGAAGCAGGGGACAGGAAGGCAAGCGGGCGGCGACATTGGGTCCCTGCGGTTGCGCGGGAGGTGAGGGAGTCCTGGACTAGGGGGTGTCCGGACAGCCGGACTATCAATATCCGCCGGACTCCCAGACTACGAAGATAGAAGATTGAAGACTCCGGCTCGTGTCCGGAAGGTACTTTCCTTGGCGTGGAAGTCAAGCTTGGCGATACGGATATGTAGATCTCCTACCATTGTAACCGACTCTGTGTAACCCTAGCCTCTCCGGTGTCTATATAAACCGGAGGGCTTTAGTCCGTAGGACACAACATTACATCTCAACAATCATACCATAGGCTAGCTTCTAGGGTTTAGCCTCCTTGATCTCGTGGTAGATCTACTCTTGTACTACCCATATCATCAATATTAATCAAGGAGGACGTAGGGTTTTACCTCCATCGAGAGGGCCCGAACCTGGGTAAAAACATTGTGTCCCTCGTCTCTTGTTACCATCCGCCTAGACGCACAGTTCGGGACCCCCTACCCGAGATCCGCCGGTTTTGACACCGACATTGGTGCTTTCATTGAGAGTTCCTCTGTGTCGTCCCCGATAGGCTCGATGGCATCTTCAACCATTGGCGCTGTCCAGGGTGAGACTTTTCTCCCCGGACAGATCTTCATATTCGGCGGCTTTGCACTATGGGCCAATTCTCTTGGCCATCTGGAGCAGATCGAAAGCTACGCCCCTGGCCGTCAGGTCAGATTCGGAAGCTTGAACTTCACGGCCGATGACCGCGGAGACTTGATCTTCGACGGACTCGAGCCACAGCCAAGCGCGCCGCCTTTATTACGATGGGCATGATCTAGCTCGCCACGGACGGTGCTTTTGAGGTCAGATTCGAATCCGCTCCGGCTACTGGCGGAGCCGATTGCCCATGACGAGGGCGGTGGATAGACGCCACAGGGGCTTCAACGTTCACGGCGATTGAGCCGGATACCGATCTTGTCCCCTGCGAAACTCGTGATCCCGAGACGCCGGACTCCTCGCCGGACTCCGAGCCTCCCGCGCCCCTGCCAGTTAAACCGGATTGGGCGCGGTTATGGAATTCACCGCCGCGGACATCTTTCGGCTTTTCGCCTTTTGGCGATATCCTGAATTCTCTCAAGCATCTCGCTATCAGAGAATCTGGCGGACTATGGCCAGGACTGTTGGAGTTCGGACGACGAAGAAATTCAGAGCCCACCCACCACCCACTTTGTAGCCACTGTCGAGGATCTAACCGACATGCTAGACTACGACTCCGATGACATCGATGCTATGGACGATGATGCCGAGACGGACAGACCCAACACCCACGGGCTTTGGAAGGCCACCTCGTCATATGACGTCTACATGGTGGATACCCCAAAAGAAGGGGATGGCGAAAAAGCAGCGGAGGAAGATTCTCTAAAGAAGCAGCCCAAACGCCGGCGTCAGCGGCGCCGCTCTAAATCCCGCCACAACAAGAATGGAGATTCCGGCACGGGAGACAATAACACTCCGGAGAGTGCCGAAGACGATCCCCTCCTGCAAGACTCAGCACAGGAGGACGCAGAAGCAAGCCCCCATGATAGGGCGGCAGACGAAGGGATGGAGGATGATAACTATATGCCTCCCTCCGAAGACGAAGCGAGCCTCAACGATGATGAATTCGTCATACCCGAGGATCCCGTCGAACAAGAGCGCTTCAGGCGCAGGCTGATAGCCATGGCAAATAGCCTAAAGAAAAAGCAGCAACAGCTCCAAGCTGATCAAGATCTGCTAGCCGATCGATGGACCGAGGTCCTCGCGGCCGAAGATTATAAACTCGAACTCCCCTCCATAAGTTACCCAAGACGCAAGCTGCTCCCCCGATTAGAGGAGGAAGCATACATACCTTTATCACCAGCGCACGACATGGCTGACCGACCACCCCGTGGTCACGACAGAGAGGCATTCAGGCCCCAGCCAAGACCGTACCCGACATCGATCCAAGAGTGAAGCCAAAAGGAACGCGCGGACTTGCGAGACATCTTGGAGGACAAAGCAAGACAATCCAGATCCATCTATGGATCACGTGGGCGCCCTACAACCCACGACGAATACCGTCGCGCCGGACATAACGCCGGCCGGGCCGAACATAGCAGACAGCACTCCCTCGAGCTGCGTCGCGATATTGCTCAATCTGGCGCCAGACACCCGTTATGCTTCACTGATGAAGTAATGGATCATCAGATCCCCGAAGGGTTCAAACCCGTGAATATCGAATCTTACGATGGTACAACAGACCCCGCGGTGTGGATCGAAGATTATCTTCTCCACATCCATATGGCCCGCGGCGATGATCTCCACGCCATCAAATATCTCCCACTCAAGCTTAAAGGACCAGCTCGGCATTGGCTCAACAGCCTGCCCGCAGAGTCAATTGGGTGTTGGGAAGACCTGGAGGCCGCATTCCTTGATAACTTCCAAGGTATGTATGTGCGACCACCAGACGCCGATGACCTAAGCCACATTATTCAGCAGCCAGACGTATCGGCCAGACAATTCTGGACACGGTTCTTGACGAAGAAAAATCAAATCGTCGACTGTCCGGATGCGGAGGCCCTTGCAGCCTTCAAACATAACATCCGGAACGAATGGCTAGCCCGGCACCTGGGGCAGGAGAAGCCGAAATCTATGGCAGCCCTCACATCGTTAATGACCCGCTTTTGTGCGGGAGAGGACAACTGGCTAGCCCGCAGCAACAATCTCCGCAAAAATTCTGGCAGTCCGGACACTAAGGACAACCACGGCAGGTCATGTCGAATCAAAGACAAACGCCACATTAAGCGGCAGCGACAAAGAGGATACGGCGGTCAATGCGGATTCGAGGCTCAAAACCGGTCAGCGGAAGAAGCCATTTAAAAGAACAACTCCGGTCCGTCAATCTGGACCGAATAGTCGACCGCTCATGCGGATACATGGAACCCCGAAAAGCCAGCTAATCACACCAATAGAGATTGTTGGGTGTTCAAGCAGGCCGGCAAGTTAATTGCCGAACACAATGACAAGGGGCTAAATAGCGACGACGAGGAGGAGACCCGGCCGCCGAATAGTAGAGGCGAAGGTTTCCCCACAAGTGCGGACGGTGAATATGATTTACGCAACCCATATACCCAAGAGGAGAGGAAGCGCGACTACGGGCGTCTATGCGATGGAGCGATCGCCCAAGTTCAATCCATGGTCCTCCTGCCCGATCACTTTCGATTGACGAGACCATCCGACCAGCATCGCCATGGCGGATTCGCGCATTGGTCTTAGACCCAATCGTCGATGGATTTCACCTCACAAGAGTCACGATGGACGGCGGCAGCAGCCTGAACCTGCTTTATCGGGACACGGTCGCAAAATGGGCATAGACCCATCCAGATCAAACCTACTAAGACAACCTTTAAAGGTGTCATCCCGAGTGGAAGCCAAGCTATGCGAGCTCACCACACCGAAGTGGTCTTGGATCCCGGATAATTTCCGGCGAAGAGTTAATCTTGACATAGTCCCATTCCGTAGCGGCTAGCATGCCTGCTTTCGGACGAACCGCGTTGCAAAGTTCAGCGCGGTGCCGCATTATGCATACCTAAAGCTCAAGATGCGGGCCCTCGTGGAGTCATTACGGTCAATGGGAATACGGGGCGCTCCTCCGAACGGAGGAACATACAATGCTCTCGCGGCGAATCTGAGCAGCCTTCACGGCAATTCTCTAGTCCGCGATCGAAGCGGATGCATCAAAGCGCGCCGAGCAACACTAACCAAGACCACCGGCGCGATCGAGCATCGTGTAGCAATCGGCGGCCCCACCTCGCCGCGCATGATCACAAGAATAACACTCCGCGTACATCATTACGCTTTGGAGATACCATGGGCGCAGGGGAGGGGCGTAACCACAAGGACCAAAGAGTGCGGCTCGACCACACCAGGGGCTCATGCTAGCGCCCCCCTTGGCTTTGTTTTTAATTTTTTATTTTTTTTCTTCTTTTGCATACACAGGACTCCATTAACCAGAAGCCCTGTCCAATGGCGAACTTGCCGAACTCAAGATGCAATAGTCAGGGATTAAATAAGGCTGCGACGAACACTCAGGTGGTCTCCATTACGAGCATTAAATTCGATTACATACACCAAGTCTGCAGCTTATCCCTGGAGGGGGACATGTTAATTTAGTCCGAATCCCTTGCTTACCGCACTATTTGTATCAGTCCGCTTTATTAGCAGACCTTCTTTCACAAATAACGCAACACTTCCTTCTTGCAAGTACATTACCTTTTCATTGCAATTGCGTTATCTTTTACATATGTTCATTATATGACATCCTACACCCGTATACTTTGGTACGGCCGAATACACCAGGGGCTTCTGTTCCCCATATTATAGTGTGATTAAGTCCGAACACTTTCACAAGTGCGGCACCCGGAACTTATAGCATTATATGAATCAGCTCCGAATCATGTCTTGGGTCAATAGTTGGGTTTGCCCGGCTCCCATGTTTTGGTACCTTACGTTCCGTTCCGTCGGCTAAGGTAGCACTGGGAGAACCATCTGCGATTGCGCCCGGTTGAGCAGGTTAACGCCTCACGGAGAAAGCTAAACTGACCGGCATGATAAGGCGAGAGATCGGTCGCTGTTCGAGAGGTTCTTCGGGTCCTTAAAGGCTCATGCCGCTTCGAGCGAAGTTCGGATGATGTCGAAGCGAAGGCGTGGATAGCGCCCCGGATTCGGTCTTCCGAATACCAGGGGCTTCGCCGAAATTTAAAATTATAGAATTCTATGGCTAAGTGAGAGTGTTCAAGCATTATAAGTCCGGTCGCCTTGTTCGTCGTGTTGAGCGCCTCCCTAGATGGACCCAATAATGGGAACAAGAGTGCTCAAGTTTATCACCGAACACCCCAGCCTTTGTAGCCCGGGGGTTGAAGCCAACGACTTGCCATCTCTCAGATTTAACAAACGGCCGCACAGAAGGTAATATTTTAAATTCAACAAAGCGTTGCGCATGGCGCATATAAACAAAGTTTTCAGCGCACAGGATAAAAACACAGCGAGTTCACTCAAAGATTACATCAAGGGGGCACTCTTCTGCAATATCGCGGGCTCCCTTCAGGACAACTTTATAATATCGCTCCGGCGTGCGATGCTCCTTGCCGGCGGCGGATCCGTGAAGCTTCTCCGCATCCAGCTTGCCCCATTGCACCTTTATGCGGGCAAGGGCCCGACGAGCGCCTTCAATGCAAAGTGAGCGCTGATCACATCCAGCCCGGGCATGCATCCACCAGCCGCCGCACTAGGCCAAAGTAGCTGCGGGCATGGCCTGCCCGAGCCCACGGCCGGATGTGAGGCCCTTCATGGCCTCCTCGGCTACCTTAGGAGTTCGACCAGCTGCTTTAGCTGGTCGCTTGGGGCACCGGATGGCCGACTTGACATACCGAGACCGAAGACCTTCTCCGTTGAGCTCCCTCCTCGCCACGATAGAACATGGCGGCATCGATCGCACTCTACGCGCAGATCTGCAAATGCCCCCGAGAGCTCCGAATCGGGTAAGTATCCGTAATTTACATTGACATGCTTGCTCGCATGAAAACGCCTTACCGCCGCTATCTTCTTCATGTCCTCTACTTCCTCATGGGCCTTCTGGGCCTCGGCCTTGGCGGACTTGGCACTTTCGAGAGCCGAGGCAAGCTCGGATTCTCGAGTCTTGGAGTCACGCTCCAACCTCTCATGCTTTTCCATGAGAGCCTGGAGCTCTTGCCGAACTTCCGCCACCAGTGCCGCTTGCTTTTCTTGCTCAGTCCGTTCTGTGGCCGCATTGCGTTCGGCCACGGACACGGCATCCTTCAGGGCTGCCACCTCGTTAGTGGCCCCTGCATTACATATATTATCCTTATTAATCTTATATGCAACGAAAACCCTTTTCTGTAAGGTACTTATTTAAAGTGGTGTTATTCACCTTCTTTTTCCTTGAGCTGCCTCTTGGCATGGCCAAGCTCTTGCTCCGACCGCTCAAGATCCTTCTTCAGCGTCTCGACCTCCGCCGTTAATGCGGCAGAGGTCAACAGCACATCCTGCAAACCCATATTGACATATTTTTTAGCAACCCTGCCTCTATTTTGTTGGATCCTTAGTCCGGCTTTTCTTTCCGAACACCGGACCAAGCATCAGGGGCTACTGTCTATGCGGTATTATATTACTTAATTTTAACCTTCTTACCTCAAAGCCTGTTAGAAGGCTGTTGCAGGCTTCGGTCAGCCCGCCCTTGGCGAGCTGGACCTTCCCAATCACCGCACTCATGAGAGTGCGGTGTTCTTCGATGGGCGCCTTTGGCGCCTCCGGCAGTTATCCGTGCCTCGGTTGGACGGAGGCCGCCGGCGTCACGGTCCTGCCCTTCTTTCGAGGGGGCCGCTTGCCGGACTCTGGAACCGCTACGGGTTCCGGAGTAGAGTCCGGCGCAAAGTCCTGGGGGCTGCCTGACGGCCCCTCCGGAGCCTCCTCCTGGCGTGTCCCCCTGTGGGATTCCGCCTCGTCGTCCTCGGCGCGTGGGGTAGAGGCAGTCGGGATGGAATTTACATCCGACGGCGCCAACGACCCGCTCATCGAGTCGGGAAGGTCGTCAACAGCCAGACTAAAGGAACAATGCGGCATTAGAAGGACGCTACATGACAAACAATATATGGCGTATAAATGATCCGGATACTTACGATCCTGCCGGACGCCGGGCCCTTGGAGGCCACTCATCCTCGCCAACATCGATATTGGCGAAACTGTCCGGGGGGATAGTTCTCCCCCTCTTGGACCCTTCGGCCGCCCCGGTTGGGGAGGCCTTCCTCTTCCTCTCTCCCTCCTCCGGGAGAGAGTACTCCTCCTCCTCCTCGTCGTCTTCGGGAGGAGTCCTCGTCGTCGTCGTCAGACTTTGATTCTGGGAACTCTTTCGAGTCCCCGCGCCACCTTCTTGGTTTTTTTCCGGCACCACACGACGGTGCGGAACCAAGCAACCTTGCTAAGCGGGCGCCCACCTTGGTTCTTCGGCATGGGAGCCGGGCTGATGAGCAGTGGGCCTTCTCCATCGATCTGTCAAAGGAAGAGGCAGATTAAAAACCTCACTAGAGTTAATCTAATTACTTCAAGTGTCCCGTAATGGGGTCGAATCACTTACCTCGTCAGTCGGAGACTGCGAGCTGAATCCGCGGTCTTCGGTCGCGGATGCGGGGGCTTCGGCGCCCTTGAACAGCACCCTCCAGGCGCCTTCATACGTTGTGTCGAAGAGCGCGCTTAACGTCTGGTGCTGTTCCGGATTAAACTCCCACAGATTAAATGCCCGTTCTTGGCATGGGAGAATCCGCCGGAGGAGCATGACCTGGACCATGTCGACGAGCCGGAGCCTATTGCTCACCAGCTTCTTGATGCAGGCTCGAAGTCCCGTCACCTCCACCGGATCACCCCACTGTAGGCCCTTCTCTTTCCATGAGGTGAGCTGCGTAGGGATTCCAGATCTAAATTCGGGGGCCGCCGCCCATGTGGGCTTGCGCGGCTCGGTGATATAGAACCACCCCGATTGCCACCCCTTGACAGAGTCCACGAAGGTCCTTTCTAGCCAAGGGACGTTGGGCAGCTTGCCCAACATGGCGCCTCCGCATTCCGCTTGCGCCCCTTCACAACCTTGACAGCGTTGAAAGTCTTGAGCCACAGCCGAAGTGGGGCGGATGCGAGAAAGGCCTCGCACACGACGATAAACGCCGAGATGTTGAGGACGAAGTTTGGCGCCAGATCGTGGAAGTCCAGGCCGTAGTAAAACATGAGCCCCCGGACGAATGGACGGAGCGGAAAGCCCAGTCCGCGGAGGAAGTGGGGAAGGAAAACAACCCTCTCATGAGGCCCTGGGGTAGGAATGAGCTGCCCCACATCGGGCAGCCGATGCGTGATGTCGCCGGAAAGGTATCCGGCGTCGCGCAGCTTGGTGATGTCCTCCTCCTTGGCAGTGGAGGCCATCCATTTGCCTCCCCCTCCGGACATATTCGGAGAAGGGTCGAGGCGGGATGCGTGAGCTTAGGCGTTGGAGCTTGGGTTCGCAGGGATGGATGAGCAAAGGAGGAAGAAGGCGTAGGTGAGAAGGTAAATACTTATCCCTTATATATAGGCGGACGAAACTATGCGTCCCTCACCGGCCTGGTAAAACTCGCTTATCTCCCAAGCGCCACCATCAATGGCGCGGTTAGGTTACCCACGCACGTATTGATGAGAATCCGGAATAAGGGAACACGATCTCTACTTGACGGGGCGTGCCAAGAAACCGCCGCTAAACGTCTTTGGTGATATAGTAATTCAAACAAGGGCTTGGTAGCGGCATGAGGTCACGCCGCATAATACGTCAGCAGATTGGATCAGTATATGTGTTTTATTCTCTCTACGTTTGGAATGTGGAATTTATTTTGCAGAGCCGGACACTATCCTGGTGTTCATTATTTTCTCCGGATTATTCAAGGAGAGGAACCCGCCTTGCAATGCCGAACATTATGCACGCCGGACTTATCGTCATTGAAGACTGGTTCAGGGGCTACTGAGGGAGTCCTGGACTAGGGGGTGTCCGGACAGCCGGACTATCAATATCCGCCGGACTCCCAGACTACGAAGATAGAAGATTGAAGACTCGGCTCGTGTCGGAAGGTACTTTCCTTGGCGTGGAAGGCAAGCTTGGCGATCGGATATGTAGATCTCCTACCATTGTAACCGACTACTGTGTAACCCTAGCCTCTCCGGTGTCTATATAAACCGGAGGGCATTAGTCCGTAGGACACAACATTACATCTCAACAATCATACCATAGGCTAGCTTCTAGGGTTTAGCCTCCTTGATCTCGTGGTAGATCTACTCTTGTACTACCCATATCATCAATATTAATCAAGCAGGACGTAGGGTTTTACCTCCATCGAGAGGGCCCGAACCTGGGTAAAAACATTGTGTCCCTCGTCTCTTGTTACCATCCACCTAGACGCACAGTTCGGGACCCCCTACCTGAGATCCGCCGGTTTTGACACCGACAGGAGGCGTGGGCGGCTGCAGGGGAGCATGCACGTGGGCAGCCGTAGCTTGCAGTGAGGAGCGGCATCGGCAGCAGAAGACAGCTGCGGCGGTAGGCAGCAGCAACGCGCGGGTGCACGACCAGGGCACAGTACAAGGGCGCCGCAGGGGCGGTGAGTGCACGCGGACGCGACGGTCCGGCCATGGCGGCCAGTGGTGCGGAAGCCCACGTGGCAATGGCTAGCGAACTACATCGGGCATAAGGAGTGAGTGTAGGAACGAAAGTATGTCTAGAGGGGGGGTGATTAGACTACTTGACCAAATAAAAATCAAGCCTTTTCCCAATTTTATGTTTTGGCAGATTTTAGTAACTTAGCACAAGTCAAGCAATCAACCTACACATGCAATTCTAAGAGTATAGCAGCGGAACGTGAATCATTGCATATGAAGGTAAAGCGGAGGAGTTTAGAGGGAGCAAACACAACGTAGGCACGGAGATTTTTGGCGTGGTTCCGATAGGTGGTGCTATCGTACATCCACATTGATGGAGACTTCAACCCACGAAGGGTAATGGCTGTGCGAGTCCACGGAGGGCTCCACCCACAAAGGGTTCACAAAGAAGCAACCTTGTCTATCCCACCATGGTCATCGTCCACAAAGGACTTGCCTCACTTGGGTAGATCTTCACGAAGTAGGCGATCGCCTTGCCCTTACAAACTCCTTGGTTCAACTCCACAATCTTGACAGAGGCTCCCCAGTGACACCTAACCAATCTAGGAGACACCACTCTTCAAAAGGTAATAGATTGTGTGTTGATGATGAACTCCTTGCTCTTGTGCTTCAAATGATAGTCTCCCCAACACTCAACTCTCTCTCTCTCACAGATTTGGATTTGGTGGAAAGATGATTTGAGTGGAAAGCAACTTGGGGAAGGCTACATATCAAGTTTCTTGTGGTTGGATTGGAATGTCTTGATCTCAACACCTGAGTAGGTGGTTCTCTCTCAAAAAATGAGTAGTGGAAGTGTAGGCACGTGCTGATGGCTCTCTCCTCGAATGGAGAATGGGTGGAGGGGTATATATAGCCTCCACACAAAATCTAACCGTTACACACAAATTCCCAAACTCGGTGGGACCGAATGGTGAAACTCGGTCAAACAGATTCAGTTCAAAATGTGAATGCTAGGCTTTTCGGTGGGACCGACAACATCAACTCGGTGAGAGAGATGCGTTAGGGTTATGGAAAAACCTCATCTCGGTGAGACTGATCACATGAACTCAGTGAGACCGATTTCAGTAATAAGCAAATAGAGATTTGGTCAGGCAAAATCGGCGGGACCAATCGCTCACTTCGGTTAGACCGAAACGTTATGAAAAGGAAACCGAGAGTTTGAAATGCCAACTCAGTGGGTCCGATCGCTCAATTCGATTAGGCTGAAACGTTATGAAGGGAAACAGAGAGTTTGCATTCCCATCTCGGTGAGACTGAGATCCCTATCGGTAAGACCGAACTGATTAGGGTTTGTGGATATGGCTATGTCAAGTGAACTCGGTGGCGCCGGATAGATCAAATCGGTGGGGCCGAGTTTGACTTTAGGTTTAGGACATATGTGGAAATGAGAAAGTGGTTGAGGGATTTTGGAGCATATCACTAAGCATGAGCAAGCAAGCCATTAAGCAACACCTCATCCCCTTTTTATAGTATTGGCTTTCCTATAGACTCAATGTGATCTTGGATCACTAAAATGAAAAAAGGTAGAGTCTTGAGCTTTTTCCAGTATGTGTCCTTAGCATTTTGAGGGGTCCACATCTCTAGTCCATGCCATACCAATCATTGAACTTTCTAAAATGTTGATCTTGAAAGAGTATTAGTTCAATGAGCTAGATGTTGTTATGAATTACCAAAACCACCCAGGGATTAGTTGCACTTTCAATCTCCCCATTTTTGGTAATTGATGACAACATATAGATCAAATCTTCGACAAATGATAATAAGAGTGAAATACATCGTCGCTTTGAGAAGTATGTGATAAGAAAGAGCTTCCCCTTAATTTCTGCACTATTTAAGATTTGCTTTTGAATGCAAATGCACAATCGATTAGGATCATGGGTTACTCTTCCATGTCACATACATCTTGGTGGAGCGCTCAAAAAGATAGAATATGAAAATATGCACTCATCACCAAGGTTAAAAGTGAATGATCATACATGAGAAATAGAGAATATCATCATCCAAGCACAAACATTAAATTATGATATGATCAAACACATAACCATACAAGTATCTCACACACATATAAATATAGTATCAACCAAACAAGCAAGCAATTAAGTAGCAAGAGAGAAAAAAGAAGCAAAGCACTCTCTTTCGAAGCCTATAAACTATACACTTTCTCCCCCTTTGGCAACAAGTTACCAAAAAGCTTGAAAATGCATAGTGCTATGCGGCTCTCTAAGCTTGATCTTCGGGAGCTCCGGAGTGCGAAGGTGGCGTGGAGAGGAGTCCTGCAAAAAATGCATCCGAAGAGGTTGTAGGTGCTGGTGGAGTTGCAACTGGAGGGGCAACTGAAGTTGTGGCTACAGGAGCTGAAGTTGTAGCTCTAGTGTCTGTCACTGGCACTGCTGTAGACCTCTGCCTTCTAGGCACCCTTTGATAAGCATCACTAGTGGTCTTGTTACTCCTATCCTCAAGCTCTTCTTGGATCTTCTCCACAAAAGTCTGAATTTCTCTTTCTCATTGTCTTGGTTGCTACTTTGGGAAAGTTGCTTGGGGTGCTTCTGCTACCCTCATCATAGCTGCTCTCAGAGGGACTAGTGCCTCACTTATCTGAACTTGTTCCTCTGACATATTCTGGTTGTCACTGTTGTCCGACATGCTGCAAACTGAAAGCTGACACCATGAATAGATATAGATGAGATAGAGTGGATGAGCATCACAAAGTGCAGAGTTTTTGCAAAACAAATGAGCCAAAAACTTAGTTTTAGTTTTCTACTAAAGTCATTTCGGAGCTACGATTTGCTGAACTCAGTGACATCGAAGCAATATTCAGTGTCTAAACTAGTGAACTCAGTTAGACCGAGGCACAGTTTGGTGACACCGATATTGCTAGGGTTTCACAAAGTTCTGAACTCAGTCACACCGATTGGCGAGTTTCGGTCAGACCGAAAATCACAGTGCAATGGCCTAGGCCAAATTGGTGATACCGATTTCTACAACTCGGTCAGTCCGAGATGAGTTCGGCAGGAACCTAACCCTAAATTTTCAAATCAAAACTAATCTAAAGGAAGTTTTTGCTGGATATAGTGATGTCATATGTGGTAAGAATCATGGCATTGACCTAAGTGCAGGATCAGAGGTTAAGATTGCACATAGGGGTCGAGTTCATACCCTAACTCGGCGGTGAACTCGCTACGGCGGCAACGGCGGCTGAGATTTCCATTGACAGAGGTGAGACCAGCGGCGGGAGGTCGCTGGCAATGAGGATACGATCCGGAGACTCGAGTCGGCAGAGCTGGGTACGCGCGGGCGAAAGGTTTCGGAGGAATTTCCAAATTTTGACCCGTGGGTATATATATCCAGTCCTGTCGGTGAGACCGAGTGGAACAACTCGGTGACACCGAGATGCAGAATCGCAAGCGGTTACTGCAACTCGGTGTGACCGAACTGTTCAAATCAGTTGCACCGAGATTGAAAACCTAGATCAACTCAATGAACTCGGTATGGCCGAAAAGGATGAATCGGTCAGACCGAAATACACAGAGAGGTTTCGGAAGTTTAAGTCTATGACGAATCGGTGGCTCCGAGTGCTCCTCACCCAGAGGGTTCGAATCTGACTTCGATCAAACTTTGTGATGTAGCATGAATAGAGTTTGAGACGAAAAAAGCATAGATAGCTAGAGAGAGTACTTAGGCATTCTTGTCCATCCATTTGGCAAAAGAAAATGACCAAAGAATAAAAGCAACAAATGGATGTCCTCGAATGAAAGAAAATATGCACTCAACATGCTCACACAATAAGATGGCAAATGAAATATGTGGCAAGCATGCACAAATACTCTATCATCTATCACGCAATTGGCGATGACTAGGTCATCTATATATATGAGTATATTGACTTAGGAGTCAAATGAGAACATTTGATCATAGGTCATACTCATCATTTAAGCACAAGTGGGGTTACCACTTTTACATAAAGCATTGTTGTGTTCACACCATTAGAGTTGCTTTAGCACAATTCTTAGAGTAAAGCTCCCCCTAGATGTGATATCCCCTTTTAGAGGGATGAACTAACCTCGGGTGTTTTCGATGATGACTTCATGTAGATGTTGAAGATGTGGATGCTCAATGTTGATGTAGATCATTCTAAGCAATCCATTGGAGTGAGTTGCACTTTCAACACCTACATGGGTTAGTCCCACAAGGAACAAACAAGGATATCCATAGACATAGAGTTAAGTACACACATGATGATGTCCATGAAAGCATTAGGTTACCTTGTCGCTTGACTTACTATCAAGAGGGTTTGTGACTCCTTGAACTAGTGCAAGATATGAAAGTTGATTGCACTTGTTCTTGCCAAATATGAATATGAGTGAAGTATGTTGGCAGAGTCACCCTCAAGAATTCTCTAGTTCTTCTTCTTCGGGATCCACATCATCTTGATGGTAATCCTTGGGGTTGTAGTCGTACTTGATGAAGTTGAACTTGATGTAGTCTTGGGAATCCACTTGACCTAGGCCTTTGGAGCATCTTCAAATGCATCAATATCCTCTTGAAGCTTGTCCTTGCCTTTTATCTTGTGGTCTTGTGGTAGGAGATCATCTTGAGCTCGTGTCCCCTTGAAGGAAGTAGGATCATACTTCTCTTTTCGAGGAACATACTTCGTCTTGGGGTATTGATCTTCTTCCCACTCAACTCCACTGGCATTGAACTTCTGTTCAAAACCAACACCTTCATTCTTTCGGTGCCTTCGTTGCTTGCGTACAATTTTCTCAAATTGCTTACTTTCGAGAAGGCTCTTGTAAACACCTTTCTCTATAATTCCCTTCAATAAGCTATTTTCTTGCTCAACTGTAACTTGGCTAAGAGAATCATTAGTGGAATCAATAGAACTACTAGAAGCAACAATATTAGATTTATCATGATTATTGTTACTACTAGAAGAAGAATCTTTCTTATTCTTGTTGCTAGAATTTACTTGGGGCATGTAGGTGGACAAGAGTAAATGCTTGGCAATGTAAGAAGAACTTTTCTTTCGAAGATCATCATTGATTGCTTTTAAGAACTCATGCTCTTGCTCTAGGTTGAGCTTTTCAAAGCGTAGCTTCTCATGGGTCTTTAAAAGCTCTGGATGATCTTCTAAGGTAGTTTCATGAGCTAACTTAAGAGTGTTTAGTTCTTTAGTCAGACGCTCAATCTCCTTATTATCATCGTCATTCGTTTTATCTTGATTATCATGATTAATAGCAAGTTCATCATAGTTTTCATCACTAGAGTTGTCAAAAAGTAAATCATCATCACCTAGCAAATCATCTTCATCACTATTGAAATCAACATACTCGGGGTGTGATACCTTGGGGCCTTTAGCCATGAAGCATCTTCCAATTCCTTCATTTGGTGAATCAAATATGTCATAGGAGTTGGTTGACACATGTGCTAGACCGGCAACACCTTCATCTTGAGTATATTCGGAGTCGGAGTGATAACTTCTCTCGGAGTGGTGGTCGGAGTCGGAACCGGATACCCATTCACCAACATGAGCTTGATGTCTTCGTTTTGTGTAGCTCTTTGATGACTTGTCCTTCCTTTCTGAATCCTTGCTTCTGCGAGAGGTTCTTCGTTCATAACGATCATCTCTAGTCCTTCTCTCTCTTGGAGGTGATTCTTCTCTTCTACTTCTTCTTTTAGGTGAGTCTTCTCTTCTTTTGTAGGGAGCCGTACACTCATTTGAGTAGTGTCTGGGTCTTCCACAATTGTAGCAATTTCGCTCACGACTAGAAGATCTTTTGTCATGGTAGGATCTTGACTTGGAGCTTCTTTCTTTGCTTCTACTCTTGTAGAACTTGTTGAAGTTCTTCACCATTAAGCTCAATTCTTCATTGAAGGCTTGTTTCTCACTTGATGTTGCAGGAGCATCACATGCGGCTTTATAAGAACCACTAGACTTGTTGTGAAGCTCTTCTTTATCTTTGAGTGACATCTCATGAGCAACGATTCTTCCAATGACTTCTGTTGGCTTGAGATCTTTGTAGTTGGGCATCATTTGGATCAATGTGGATACCGTATCATATTTTCCATCCAAGGCTCTTAGGATATTCTTGATGATGAATCTGTGAGTCAGCTCTTCACTTCCTAAGCCGACAATCTCATTTGCGATGAGAGCAAGCCTAGAGTACATTTCAGCGACAGTTTCACCATCCTTCATTTTGAACTTGTCAAGTTGACTTTGAAGCACATCCAACTTGGATTCCTTGACGGAGTCGGTACCTTCGTGCATATCAATCAAAGTATCCCAAATTTTCTTTGTATTCTCAAGACGGCTGATTTTGTTGAATTCTTCGGGGCACAATCCATTGAAGAGGATATCGCAAGCTTGAGCGTTGTATTGCAGCATCTTCAACTCTTCCGCAGTTGCGTCATGATTTGGTTCTCTGCCATCGAAGAATTCACCTTGCAAACCAATACACACAACAGCCCAAATGGCAGGGTTATGTCCAAGAATATGCATTTTCATCTTATGCTCCCAACTAGCAAAATTAGTACCATCAAAGTAAGGACCTCTACGGTGGTAATTTCCCTCGCTAGACGCCATACTCTCCTAGGTTGTGAAACCAAGGCTATGATCACCAAAGCTATGGAAATCAAGGCAAATGGCGACCAAAGCTCTGATACCACTTGTAGGATCGAAAGTATGTCTAGAGGGGGGTGATTAGACTACTTGACCAAATAAAAATCTAGCCTTTTCCCAATTTTAAGTTTTGGCAGATTTTAGTAACTTAACACAAGTCAAGCAATCAACCTACACATGCAATTCTATGAGTATAGCAGTGGAATGTGAATCATTGCATATCAAGGTAAAGGGGGGGAGTTTAGAGGGAGCAAACGCAATGTAGACATGGAGATTTTTGGCGTGGTTCCGATAGGTGGTGCTATCGTACATCCACGTTGATGGAGACTTCAACCCACGAAGGGTAACGACTACACGAGTCCATGAAGGGCTCCACCCATGAAGGGTCCACGAACAAGCAACCTTGTGTATCCCACCATGGCCATCACCCACGAAGGACTTGCCTCACTTGGGTAGATCTTCACGAAGTAGGCGGTCTCCTTGCCCTTACAAACTCCTTGGTTCAACTCCACAATCTTGACGGAGGCTCCCAAGTGACACCTAACCAATCTAGGAGACACCACTCTCCAAAAGATAATAGATGGTGTGTTGATGATGAACTCCTTGCTCTTGTGCTTCAAATGATAGTCTCCCTAACACTCAACTCTCTCTCACGGATTTGGATTTGCTGGAAAGATGATTCGAGTGGAAAGCAACTTGGGGAAGGCTAGAGATCAAGTTTCTTGTGGTTGGATTGGAATGTCTTGATCTCAACACATGAGTAGGTGGTTCTCTTTCAGAAAATGAGTAGTGGAAGTGTAGGCACGTTCGAATGGCTCTCTCCTCGAATGGAGAATGGGTGGAGGGGTATATATAGCCTCCACACAAAATCTAACTGTTCCACACAAATTCCCAAACTCGGTGGGACCGAATGGTGAAACTCGGTCAGACAGATTCAGTTCAAAATGTGAATGTTAGGCTTTTCAATGGGACCAACAACATCAACTCGGTGAGACCGATGTGTTAGGGTTAGGGCAAAACCTCATCTCGGTGATACCAATCACATGAACTCGGTGAGACTGATTTCAGTAATAAGCAAACAGAGACTTGGTCAGGCAAACTCGGTGGGACCGATCGCTAACTTCGGTTAGACCAAAACGTTACGAAAAGAAAACAGTGAGTTTGTAATGCCAACTCGGTGGGACCGATCGCTCACTTTGGTTAGGCCGAAACGTTACGAAGGGAAACAGAGTGTTTGCATTCCCATCTTGGTGAGACCGAGATCCCTATCGGCAAGACCGAACTGATTAGGGTTTGTGGATGTGGCTATGTCAAGTGAACTCGGTGGTGCCGGATAGATCAAATCGGTGGGGCCGAGTTTGACTTTAGGTTTAGGACATATGTGGAAATGATAAAGTGGTTGAGGGATTTTGGAGCATATCACTAAGCATTTTGAGCAAGCAAGCCATTAAGCAACACCTCATCCCATTTTAATAGTATTGGCTTTCCTATAGACTCAATGTGATCTTGGATCACTAAAATGAAAAAGGTAGAGTCTCGAGATTTTGCCAATATGTGTCCTTAGCATTTTGAGGGGTCCACATCTCTAGTCCATGCCATACCAATCATTGAACTTTTTGAACATTGATCTTGAAAGAGTATTAGTTCAATGAGCTATATGTTGTTATGAATTACCAAAACCACCCATGGATTAGTTGCACTTTCAGTGAGGGACTTGGTATCAGAGCTCACTAGGATGCTTGGGGAAGGCTCGAGAAGGCCGGGGTGGACTAACGGTCGCGAATCGAGCGGAGCTTCATGGCGGCCGTAGGAGGAAGAGATCCGGGCGATGTAGCGTGAGGGGGCTCGAATTGGTGCCCGTAGATGAAGTAGATGACGCGGACGGAGCTCCTGGACATGGCAGAGTGGCGAGGGGAAGTCGATGGCCACGGCAACGGAGACGACGCGGTGACGGCTGCGTGCAGTTGAGCTCGGGAGAGAGGGCGTCGGAGCGCGAGGGGGAAAAGGAGTGGCCTAGGGTTTGATGATAGGGTCGAGGTGGTCTTGTACAACATCACGCAGACAGGGGATGGTCGACACATGGCCGGGAGCGTCCATGGCCGCGAGATGCCCGCCATGCCTCCCCCTAATGAGAAGCGAACCTCGAGATGAGGGTTGATTCACTGTTGTCTGATCTTTCATAGTACAGATCAATTTAGACAGGAACTTTACAAAGATCTAGAATTAGGTGTACTAGTTGCAAACCCAACCAAACAACAAACGAACCCCACGACGGCCGGAATCACTGAACGATCTTAAGCAGATCGCATGTAACAATTGGAGCAGCTCTCCAATCCACACGCACAAGAACAAACCACGATGGTTTCTCAATGGAATCACCAACACAAATTTGGCCGCCGCCACATCTCAGCGATATTTCTAGTTTAACTCATGTAAAAAAACTCCCCTCTCATACACGACCCGGCGGCCTTAAATAGTGCACGCAGGCACGAAGTTGCATCGACATGGACTCCTAATATAACTTGGACTTGAAGCTGGCTAGATATGCATGTACTAGTATTAATCCAACTCTCTCTCTCTCTCTCTCTCTCTCTCTCTCTCTCTCTCTCTCTTGTATCTTATTTAATCACTAATTAACTAATCAATACGACAACATTGATTCCAAAAGAGTATTACTTTCCTTGCGTTGATCACATACGACTCAAACTGGTCATCAGACTTTTGCATGGAGTCCTGAACTTCAGTTCAACTTCATCCGTTGGTGCAATTTGGATGGGAATTTGTCCAACAAAAATACATGCCACCCTATTGTTATGACAGAACTTGCTCACATCGAGAATTGTCTGATTGGTGTCATGAACAATGACAATTTTCTTTCTTTTCTGACGCAAAGCAGGCACTAGATATTTCTCCTTGCTTTCCTGGCTAGCCCTTGAAATGTTTGCTGCCATCGTAGTAGATATGCCTGCATCATCCTCCCCCCCCCCCTTAAAGGAAAACCATCCTCAGTTTTGATGTATTCCTTGTAGGTTTTTTCTTACACACTTCGACGGTACACTTTATATCTTTTGCATCTTTGGGAAGAATAGCGAGAACTCACCCTTATGCATAAAAGTATACCTATTTGTTCATCCATGATGAAGAGCGTTAACATCATGCTGCCATGGACTCTTCAAAATAAAATGACAAACATGCAGTGGCATAATGTTGCATTCCACTTTATCCACATAGCCATCAACAAAAAAAGAAACCTTCACCCTGTGAGTAACCTTCACTTTGCCCACATCATTGATCCACTTCATATAGTATGGTTTTGGGTGCTCCCAAGTTGGCAAAGAAAGAGAATCCACCACATCCTTGCTAATCATGTTGCTAGCATTGCCGCCATCATTTATCAGTTTGCACACTTCTCCCTTGATGGTACATGCAGTATGAAAAATACTCCATCACTGTCCTGGTTCAAAAATGACATTGTCATCTCGCTGGACCTTATGTGCTAGCAAACTCTCCATATGAGTATCATCTTGAGGATAACATAGTATGGCATCACCATGACCTCTTTCGATTCCATCCTCTAACTTAGGTGTCTCATCTTCATATTCTGAAATATATTCTGCATCAACAAGTAGAACCCTTCGTTGATTGGAACATTCATGCTTCATGTGTCCACGTCCTCCACACTTGTGACAAATAATATTATGATGATAAGATGAAGTCGCATTAGATGAAACCTGAGAAACCTCTTTTGGCGCAGCCGCCACTTTGCTTTGTTCAATGCTTCCCGACTTATAAGAAGGAGTCGGTTTAGCACTAAACCCACCATCAATAGGGGAAGAACCACGTCGCCCACTGTTGTAAGTTGGACGAGTCTCTGATGCTTGCTTCTCCAATACCCAACGTTCAGCATGCTCCGCTTGATGAAGCAACTCATGAATATCATTATATTGCATTAAATCAACAGGGTCATGAATCTTTTCTTCTAACCCCTCAAAGAAACGTACCATGGTCGCCTCCGCAGACTCACGCACAGATGTGATCATCAAAACTTGCATCTCTTTATAGTACTCATCAACTGATTTTGTACCCTGCACTAGACGACGCAGTCTACTGTGAAGCTGGCGGGTGTAATAAGCAGACACAAAATGTTCCCTCATGATTCGTTGGTTGCTCGTGAGTATGGTTCTTATTATCCCACCATACAAGAGCATATTCTGTAAATTCCATTGATGCAACACGAACCTTTTTCTCTTCGGGTAGTTATGACCATCAAAAATCTGATTTATGCGCATCTCCCACTCCAAATATTTCCCCGGATCAGCACAACGTCCCGAGAATTCAGGTATGGTTATCTTGATTCGACCCAAACCATCATCCTCGTGGGCACCATTGCCGCCATAGTCATAGCACCGCCCAGCATGGTGGTGAGCCCCAGCATCATGTCGTGGTCGATGAGGTAAGCCTCCACGGGCATCAGAATACTCAGCAAAATCACCATCATCGTCGTTGTCGCGGTCACGACGTCGTCGTGGTGAGCAGATTTACCAGTTGCAAACCCAACCAAACAATAGAGGAACCCCGCTATGGCCGGAATCACCTGGACGATCTTAAGCAGATCGCATGTAACAATTGGAGCAGCTCTCCAATCCACACGCGCAAGAAACAAACCACATTGGGTTCTCAACAGAATCACCAACACAAATTTGGCTGCCGCCACATCTCAGCGATATTTCTGATTTAACTCATGTAAAAAAACTCCCCTCTGATACACGACCCGATGGCCTTAAATAGTGCACGCAGGCACGAAGTTGCATCGACATGGACTCCTAATATAACTTGAACTCGAAGCTGGCTAGATATGCACGTACTAGTACTAATCCAACTCCTCTCTCTCTCTCCCCTATCTTATTTAATCACTAATTAGCTAATTTAAAAATACGGCAACGTTGACAACAAGATTCCAAAATAGTACTACTTTCCTCGAGTTGATCGCGTACGGACTCAATCTGGTCATTAGACTTTTGCATGGAGTCCTGAACTTTGGCTCAACTTCATCCGTTGGTGCAATTTGAATGGGAATTTCTCCAACAAAAATACATGCCACCCTGTTTTTTCTTTCTTATGGTAGAACTTGCTCACGTCGAGAACTGCCTGATTGGTGTCGTGAAAAATGACAAATTTCTTTCTTTTCTGATGCAAAGAAGGCACTATATATTTCTCCTTCCCTCGAAATGGCCGCTGCCATCGTAGTATGGCCGCATCACCTCCGCTCCTGTAGCTGGAGGTGGGAGAAAACACCGGTGGGCTGGGCCTCACTGTGGCTACTAAGGCCTAGTCGCTCAGTGAGCTTTTTCTCATTGTTTTATTTTCTGTTTTCTTTTAGTTCTCTCAGTTTTCTATTAGTTTTAGGTACTAAATGATATTTTATATTTATGAAAATTGGCACAAAATTATTAGGCCAAAAATTTAGTAAGCACAACAAGTCTCAATTTATTGTGAAATGTTTAAGTATTTTATTAAACTAAATTGGCTCAAATAAATGTTGATGGCTCAGTTTTAAATAGGTCAAGGGCATTTTAACAATTCAAATAATGTTGGTTTATCCATGATAATTAGTTAATGAATTTTAGCAACCCAGCAAACATTATTGTTTTACTATTTGAAGACATAATATTTTACTTTATTTTAAATTTGAATCTGAATTCGGTTTGGATCAAAGTGAGGTTTAGCCAAATTAATTGTGATGACATGGCACCATTAGTGTGGGATTACTGTAAGTTAACTACCGGGATGTTACAGGCACGGTCGTGCCTCTTGCGAAAACAAATTTGTGTCTCTCGCGAAAGCAAAACCGTGCCTCTCACGAAAGAAAATACAAAAAGAAAACATGCTATTTTTGTTTTCGAGTGGCACGGTTGTGCCTCTTGCGAAAGCCAAAACCATGCCTCTCGCGAAAGAGAAAAAACGAAAACATGTTTGTTTTCGTTTCTGAGAGGCATGGTTGTGCCTCTCATGGAAGCAAAATTGTGCCTTTCTCGGAAGCAAAACCATGCTTCTCGTGGAAGAAAAATCATGCCTCTCATGGGAGAAAACATGTTTTTTCACGCAAAAAAATTGTTTTGATGTTTTTTCGAAAAGCTAAGTAAGACCGGTAGAAAACCGAAAAGTCAAAAAAAACCACAGAAAAACCATCTAAAAAGCCAAAAAAAGCATGCGAAAAAGAAAACAAAATATGAAGGGAGCGCCCAGAGCGCGGCACATGGTGGTGGCTGACTGGCGTGCTCTCAGCCCACCCCATGTGATCGTTGGGGAGGCTCTCAAAGGAGCGCTCCTCAACTAGTTGCTCTCCTCAATCTTTCTCGTCTTGGCTACAGATTTCAGGCCTGCCCATTTTCGTGTGTTCCTTTACTCACTCGGTCATTCAATGGCTGCATTCGCTATTGGTTTCTTCAGCATTTTTTTTGTTTTCACCAGTCTTCTTCACTTCTCTTTTTCAATTCATTATTTTTTCTCCCTTTTTTCTTACATTATCTTCGGTTTTTGTTTCTCTATTGGTTTTCTCAAGTTTTCTTTGTTTCTTTCTCATTTTGCATTGGGTTTTCTACAATTTTCGTGCTTTCTTTTTCTTTTTCTCTTTCATTTTCTTTATTCCTTTCTTTGGTTTCTTTTTTTAACACATATCCACATTTTTCTTATACATTTTACATTTTTCTTATATGCTGAGAACATTTCTTAATACACATTTAACATTTTTTAAACACATGATTGATTTTTTAAAATATATGTTTTGATGTCTTTTGTTTTCATACACATGGTACATTTTGGTATATATCCAGAATATTCTTTATGCATGTGTAAAAATTTCACATACATGATCAACATTTTTTTCCAAATATATGTTTTGAATCTATTGCTTTAATACACTTTGACAACTTTTGGTATACATTTCAAACATAAACATTTTTTAATATAGGTTTCACATTTTTCAAACAACCGACTAACATTTTTTTCAAATATAAGTTTTGTTGCGTATTGTTTCCATACAGATTTTTGACCATTGGTATACATCTGACACATTGTCTATACAGATTGAACATTTTTAATATACATGATTAATATTTTCTTAAATATATCTTTTGATGTCTATTGTTTTCATACACATTGTACAGTTTTGTATATATTTAAAACATTTTTGACAACATGTTTAATATTTTCCAAATACATAATAAACACTGTTTTTGAAATATGTGTTTTGTCTATTGTTTCATACAGATCATACGTTCTTGGCATACATCTAAAACATTTTCTACACAAGTTTAACATCTTTCATATATATGATTAATTTTTTCAAATATGTTTTGATGACTAATTTTTGGTACATATCGTACATTTTTTATCCATCGAAACATTTTTGTACACATTTAACATTTTTCAAATACATTTTAGCATTTTTTCAAATATATGTTCTGCTGTCAATTATTTTTATACACATTGTACACATTTGGTATAAATCCAAAATAGTGTTTTATAGAGATTTAATATTGTTTTCCAAATATATGTTTTGATCTCAACTTTTTTCGTACACATTGTATATATGTTTATTTTATGTCCAAAACAATAATTTTAAGCCTTTAACATTTTTCAAGTACACCATTAACATTTTTTTTCCAATATATGTATTGATATCTATTATTTTCATACACATTGTACATTTTCGGCATAGGTCTAAAACATATTTATACATCGAAACATACTTTTTTATACACATTTATCTTTTTTATACACATATTTATACATATCTGTTATTTCCAAATATTTGCTTTGAAGTCTGTACATCTTACATTTTTTTTACATCGAAACGTACTTTTTTATAAACATTTATCTTTTTTTAATTACATTAAAAAATTTATTAAATGTATAAACATTTAAAAAAATACATGTGCATGTTTTTGTAATGCATGATCATTTTTTTAATGTCACATACATTGTTTTTCAAACATATAAATGTTTATTTTTGTTAGAATAAATCCGAGGCATACCGTCGATCATCCGAGGACCAAGCAATCACACGAGCACGACACCGAGATTTGTTAACGAGGTTCACCGATATGGCTACATCCCGGGGCACGACTACAGGCGCTCCTCCCGTGACACCGTCTAATACCGCACCCGGTCGCCCTGGACACCGGCACATGCCGTCGGCTTCCCCTGCGTTCCGGTGCTATTATGTTGGCATAGGTTACATCGTGTGTCTATCCCGCTATATAAGAGAGGCCTAGGATACAAGTGTCCTACTTGGACACGCCTTTATATCCTATCTAAACACAATACAACTACAAGTCCAACTGTAACCCACCTCGTACACTATATTCGACACAACTCCAACAAACTCCACCTTGGTGAATATACTCCACCACCTTGAATTTGTCCATGCGTCAAACTTCCATGTACATTGGACTTGAGCTTATCCCATGAGTACCGCTGCTACTCCAAAGACTCCATATGACTCCACCTGCAACTTGTAGTCCCTTCTTTTCTTGACCACGGTCAACACTCGAGCAAAATTAAGTTTCTTGTTACTCAATTTGTGCTCCCAACTTCCAAAGTATCCGTCAACGTTATCACACGCCGATCACTGACCTGCGTGAAAGTGAACAACTCACATATTGGGTGTCACATATAAGAGTTACCTGAACTCAACATCACCGCTCCTTTCTTGACCGCATGTCTGAAACTTGAAAGAATTTCACCATTGCTTGTAGTCATCCCGAGTCAAATTCGCAGTTGTCTCACCACATGTATGACCACCAGAGCCCTGGCCCGTCTCAATGTCCCCGTGCGTACCGCACACCTCGCCGCTATTACCGCGTCGAGCCTCCGCTGTCCCGGTCAAGTCTCAAGGGTCGCGAACCCACACCACTCAACCCCCACTGCAGAGTACCACCGATCATCACCGCCCGATGACGAGTTTCACGTTTCCATCAGACCATTGGGCTCCAGTCTGAACTGCATGTCACTCGCTTTTCCCATCCGCTGAATAGGCTTCGAGTCTCTAGATCCTTACACCGTAGCCCCTCAATCCAGCTCCACCTTCAACATGACTCCATGGTAGATGATCAGTCCACCCACGCGCCCCGTCGACTTCAAGCTCTCATGTGCACCGTCTTGAATCAACCTTGCACCATAGTCTTGTCGAAGCCACACAAGCCTCGGGCCTGCGCCACGTGTTTCCACGCCCAGAAGTCGGTCACTATCAGCATCACGCTCCTATGTCGCCGTCGCCAATCCCGCACTGTCTTCTGTACCAACCGACTTACGTCGATCCGTCAGACTGTCCAGTCCGATCCAGCCGAACTTGTTCGACTGCAACGACACGCTTCAAGGCTCCCAAATCATATTCCGTGAATTTTCATCCATCACATGATAATTCCATCTTTGCTGGCATGGCTTCCCGCAATGACCAAGCATCCTTGTGCACCAACCAAATTTTCACCCTTGTCTGCCGTAACACAAGGTTTTCAGTCCCGTCGAACTTCTCCACCTCAAACCTGGTACCCGATGGCGCCACAGTTCTTTGTACGGCTGACCCTGTGAAAAAAAACTTCTCTGAGCTTTCCTCAGGTGATGCCCAAGTACACAAGCAAAACCTGACGTGGTATACCCTCATGTACTAATAGCAATTCCAACCAAAAGAAAATCTTGTGGTAATCACGTGATGGCTCCCTTGCACAAACTCCCAATGCATGCTAATTGCTTTGCCTTGCCAATCATCCTTGCTAGTCCTCGATGGATACGTATCCTTAATGGATTTCTTTCACCAATTGATTTACCTGCCAATCTCCGTGTCATACGTGGACTCGGTCCACTTTTGGTCCAAGCAAATCCCGTAGATGCCCGGTGCTCCTGTACACACATGCAAGCGACCAGATCAACAGCACTTGTCCACAGCCTTTAGCTCGCACACGCGCGTGGCTCATCGAGCACACCCACCAGCAGCCAGCCATTGCCTAGCCAGCCCGCACCGGCCTACTCTCAACTGGGCCTCCTGCCCGAGCTGGTTCGGTGTGGGTCCGCACGACGCCAGCTCTTGCTGGGGCCTCCGCACGCGAGGTATGCCAGCTGCCGCCGAGTCGCTGCATCATGCCGAGACCGCTTCCGATTGCTTTCTTGATTCGACGACTTCTTCCAATCACTTCCGTCGGCTGCCTATCCTTCCACGGCTTCAAGCCGATGATGATCACGATATCGAATCTTCCTTCTAAATCAACGATCCGCCGCCTCCGAACAACCTAGCTCAGATACCACTTGTTAGAATAAATCCGAGGCATACCGTCGATCAACCGAGGACCAAGCAATCACACGAGCACGACACCGAGATTTGTTAACGAGGTTCACCGATATGGCTACATCCCCGGGGCCTGACTACGGGCGCTCCTCCCCGTGACACCGTCACAATACAGCGCTGTCGCATACGGACACTGCACATGCCGCCGGCTTCCCCTGCGTTCCGGTGCTATTATGTTGGCATAGGTTACATCGTGTGTCTACCACCGCTATATAAGAGAGGCCTAGGATACAAGTGTCCTACTTGGAAACGCCTTCATATCCTATCTAAACACAATACAACTACAAGTCCAACTGTAACCCACCTCGTACACTATATTCGACACAACTCCAACAATTTTAGGTTATGCTAACATATAATTACAATGTGTTATCATTTTTCCAATTACCAGTGCAATTGATTTTCTGAAACAAATTAAGTTTTAGAATACATGTATTTAATATATATTGAAAAAAGAAACAAAGAATCAAAGAATGAAGAAAGTTAAAAGAAGGAACTAACCTGATAGTTGTCTCGGCCCATTACTTGTGACTGGAAAGGTGCTCCTTTAGCGAGATATCTTGTTTGAGTTAAAGGCTACCCCTTGTAAAGTTCACTCCACCTTCCGAGGTGCTAACAAGTGATGCATTGCACATGCGTCACTTGTAATCTGAGAGTTTTCCCTTTTTTTATAGATCTGATTATTCATTTTATCTCTTGAACCGTGCGCCCAAATAGCAAAATGTTTTCATTGTTGGATTTTTTGCATCGACATCTTTTAAACTTCATCCCATATTAATAGGTTTCGACAAACCTTTTTTCATGAAAAACCCTAGGGAAACCGAAAACTATAAAATCGAAGATAAAAAAGAAAAATGACAAAAAGACCGACAACTGAAAAATATGAATAAAAAAACCCGAACAAAATAGTCCGAAAGCACATTTGCAGCTTTCAATTTTATTGACAAGCACACGCTATGCCATTTCCTTTTCTCGGGGAAACATAGTCGTGCTTCTTGTAGAAGCACAAGCTGTGCTTTTTCTCTTTTCGACGGAAGCACAAGTTGTGTTTTTCAATGAAGTAAATATGCACTTCCTCGAGAAACAGAACTGTGCTTCTTGTGGAAGCACGAACTGTGCTTCTTATACTTTCTTTTGGAAGCATATCTGTGCTTCGAAAAAAATATAACAATTTCTCTATCCAAAATCTAGAAAAAATTAGTAAAAAAAGAAAATATAAAAAACCATCTAAAACACGAGAGCATGTATAATTTTTTTTAAAAACTGAAATCCAGAGGAAGCGTCCATCACATAACATGTGGCGGCACAAAAATAACCCTTGCTGGAGTCCCCCAAAGAGTAACTATTGGTTAGTTGCTCCCATAAGTGCTCCACGAGTGGTCTCTGACGACGCCCGCCCCAATATTGTCTCTTGAGCTTTAAGGGCATCTCCAATGTTGAAGCCCAAACCGGCAATCCAGGCGTCAAATATGCGCCCAAACGCCTATGGACCTCCTAATTGGCACTGGTTAGGAGATCAGACGCTCATGTGAACAGGAGCGGACTGTGGCCCATTAAAATCTCTCTCTCTCTCTCTCTCTCTCTCTCTCTCTCTCTCTCTCTCTCTCTCTCTCTCTCTCTCTGCTCCAGACTTGCTTTCTCTTGCTCGCTCAAAACAAATTGTTCACGCCATCAACGTGCCTTGCTGGGAATCTGTTTTTTTTTCTATATTGTGTTGCTGGTTCAGGAAAAAGACCGGCCTTTAGTTTTTGTGAAATAATAAAAATATTTAATGGATTTATTAAAATAATGTTCTTAGGTTCAAAAAAATCACAAAATTGAAAAAAACAGGAATTATGAAAAAGTTCATCGATCATGGAAAAGGTACATCGATTGAAAAAAAGTTCATCCATTTTTAAAAAGAGTTCATTGGTTTTGACAAAATTGATGATTTTTTTTTCAAGATTCGATGAACCTTTTTCAATTATGATGAAAATTTTCAAATATGATGAACATTTCTTTAGATTCGATGAACTTTTTGCTCATTTGATGTGCTTTCTTTCAGATTTATGAAATTAAAAAAAATGAACTTTTAAATTTTTATGAACTTTGGTCGAATTTGATGTACTTTTTGAGATTGAATTTACTTTAAAAAATATAATTTTTTTACTAAAATAAATCAACTAATTTGAAAATCCATGAACTTTTTAAATTAGGTGATATTTTCAAAATCCATGACATATTTGAAACCATGTTATTTTTATTTTTTGAAATAACATATATTACGTATATAATTTATGCTCTTTGTTTTACTAGAACTTGGACAATGCCCGTGTGTTGCAACGTTATATAAATATTCTAGCTTCAGATTTAACTATCAATAATAATGCGATTGTGTAAATAATTGTTCATCAAATTCTGCACGTGAATTACTTTATATTTTGATTAGATGTTTGATAAGAAAATTAAACTGAAATTGGTTCAGAAGATAAGTAAATGAAGATGATTGATTATTATATGCCTGAAATAGAGTAGTTTCCTAATTGTTGGCGGGAAGAAAGGTGAAATGAGAACCTTAAGTTGTTTTTAAGTAGTAGAGATAAGGCTCAAATAGAGTAGTTTCCTAATAGTTGTCGTGAAGGTGGAGTAGGCCTAGTGGTTATGGCATGTGACTTTCTTGTTGCCTACTGGAGTTCGAGACCCTGTTCTCTCATTTAACTTTTACCCGTTTTTTCCATTTTTTCCCTTCGCATTTACTTCTTGCGAGCGCACGCGAGAGTCGGGCTGGCCCACTACGCGCCCTTGTGAGCCGAGACCCTGTTCTCTCATTTAACTATTACCAGTTTTTTTTCCATTTTTTCCCTTCGCGTTTGCTTCTTGCGAACGCACGTGAGAGTTACCGGGCCGGCCCAGTACGCGCCCGGTCATTTGTTCACAAATTGATTTTTTTTGCTAGAATTGCATAAAATATTAGTGTTTTGAAAAAATTATTGATAATTTCAGAAAATGTTAGTGTTTTTTCAAATTTTTTTCTTGTTTTGTTAAAATGTGCGCATTTTGATTTATTTTTGGTAATTTTGAAAAAATGTTCTCGTTTGCAATTTTGTTCCCTTTTTTACAAAACGTGTTTCAGATTCTCAAAAATGTTCTAGTCCTTTAAATTTGTTAGCAAATCTTAAAAAATGTTATTTTTCCTTTATTTCTGTTTCTTTTTTTCTTTTTTATTTTCTTCATTTTTCATTTGCAGGTTAATTTCTTTTCTCAACAAATTTTCTGCGATTTCAAAATGTTTGTATTTCTTAAAGTCTGTTCCTTTTCCAGATTTTGTCCCTGTTTTCAATTGTTTTTAGAAAGTTCCAATAATATTTTAGTATTTCAAAACAAATTCAGTACATTTCCAAACATGTTCATAAATTCAAAACAATTAAAACTTATGAAGATGTTCGCATTTCTAAATTTTGTTCAATATTCAAGAAATGTTTACGGTCAGAAAATGTTCCTGTTCTAGAAAATTATTCACAAATACAAAAAATGATTTTGTTTCCACATTTCATTCGCAATTTGAGAAAATGTTATCGAACACAAAATTTTCGTGTCTTCCAAAAATTGTACATTTTTTTGTAAAAATCATGTTTTCAGAATTTATTCACAAATTCAAAAAATCCACGTTTTGGTAATTTGTTCACAAATTGAAAAAATGTTTGCTAGAATTGCATAAAATATTCACGTTTTGAAAAATTTATTGATAATTTCATAAAATGTGCGCATTTTGAATTTTTTTCGTAATTTGTAAAAATGTTCTCATTTTCAATTTTGTTCCCTTTTTTACAAAACATGTTTCAGATTCTCAAAAAATGTTCTATTATTTTAATTTGTTAGCAAATTTTGAAAATGTTCGGCTTTCTAAATATATTTACTTTTGTGAAAAATAAACCATGTTCGAAATCTCAATAAAGTTCATTTTCTTTTGCCGCTTATAGTTTATATTAACTGAGCTAGCATTTTTAGACAACCAAGTAGATGAATACAGTGGTTAGTGAAGTGGTTCACTCAGTTGAGGCCGTGTGTTCAACCCCCCAGACACACGTTTCTGGGAATATTGTGCAGGCTGTTCTTTAAATTTTGGAGTAGCCATCCGCTTCTCTAAGCCGAATGCTGCTAATTTTGGCTGGCGGCGCGCTCGTGTTTACCAATGGTCGCGGGTTCGAATCCTCGTAGTCGCTTTTTTTTGTTGTTGTTGATTTTTCACAGCGCGTGCCAATTTGAAAAAAAATAAAATTCACGGCCCGCTACTGTAAATGGGCCTGCCCAGGTGAGCTACTCCCTTTGTTAAACATCGATTGTTTGTGCAGCAAGCAGCTTATAGAAGGTCTTGCCAAACGCCTGGGCGCTCAGAAACTTTAAACTGGAGCGGGCCATTAACACGATTTTTTATCGTTGCACGTAGGCATGTCATTGGTCTCTCCGTTGTTTTATTCGTTTGTTTCTTTACCAGTTAAGATGGGTTTCCGTCTGTTTTGTTTGGGTTTTTCTTGCGTTTTATATTTTACCTTTATTTTTTATTTATCATTTATTCTGGTTTTATTTTCCTTCACCTTTTTTTTCCTTTTCCTTTTTATTATTTGTCATATACAATAACTGGTCAACATTTTTTTAAATACACACTGAACATTGTTAATAAATGTCAAACACTTTTTAATATACAAGGAATGTTTTTTACTATGCGGTGAATAATTTTTAACTAGATGCGAATTTTTTTTTAAGGTTGATGAACATTTTAATACACGGGGAGCTTTTTTGTAAATACACTGAACTTTATTCTGATACATGACGAACATTTTCTTTTATGAAAGTGTTCATGCATTTTTATACAACCGTTTGTTACCTGGATTTTCTATTCAGATGTTGACGTATCTTTTTAAAATATTCATGTAATTTTGAAAAAATGTACATGTAACTATTTCACATTTTTCAAGAAAATCGTGTTTTTATAGGAAACAGGAAATCGACGAAAACTAGAACATATTAAAAAAGCTAAACACCGAACGTTAGGAATGCTAGTGAAGGAAAACAATATGACCACGAACTTGGTTGGTGGCCCATTGACCGAGACCTGTGCGATGCGCTTGATGTGCGCAACGAGCGTCGTACTCCAAACCTCCCCTATATGTCGAACACTTTTAGGCCTCTAATGTGGCTGCCCAAATTGGGATGGACCGATCTGAACGTTCGAAATTCCCTAGTCTAGCCTCAAACCAGGGGGGTGCTCTAGGCGGGTCCGGAGCCCCTGCCAAGTCGACTCCAATAGCTCGGTCCCACCTAAAACCCTGGTTGGTTCTTGCTGTTTCACACTTCACGGCACATTCATGGAGGCACTGACTCACCTGCCTACTTGCCATCATACCCGATCAGTTGGCGCGCCTCCTAGGAGTGTGCTCGAGCTTTAAAAGTCACTCGACATCCCCCAAACCCTACATGTTCCATTCCCCTCTTTCCCACACTTTTGCCGCTATCGCTCATAGCAGATCTCGTCATTGCTTGTCGTTGCCATGGTCCATTCCAAGATCACATGGTACAAGATGTTGACACTGAAGCGCCCCATTGAAATTGCGGCAAAGGTCCACGCCATGGACGCAGGATGCTAGGTGACGGTGTCTTGGGCCAGGGGGTACTAACCTGGTCGGTCCATAGTCCTCGAGCTGGGCCGATGGGCTTTCATTCTCATCAAGGTAAACTCCGGAGGCTACACGGAGCGAATGTGATCAAGACCGCATCTGCCGAAGACTTGACGTATACTCCAAGACATCTCCTGCCGCCTCCATGCATCCCCGGATACCGACTATGTAACCCTAGATACCCTACCTAGCGTGTATATAAGTCAAGGGGTTTAGCCCGTAGAGGGGGACGAATCACAATTACATTCACCTAGCCCTAGAGTTAGAACACAACCTATGATCTCGAGGTAGATCAAGCTTGTACTCGATACATCTCCATCAATATAAACAAGAGCAGGATGTAGGATTTTACCTCCATCAAGAGGGCTCGAACCTGGATAAACATCGTCCCATGTCTTCATGTTACCCTCGATCCAAGATTCACAGCTCGGGACCCCCCTACCCCGAGGTCTGCTGGATTTCACACTGACACTGGTGCTTTCATTGAGAGTTCCACTTCGAGATCAACAAAGGATCAATGGGATCGTCGATCAACGAGTCCAATTTCATGGCCACGGTTCTAGAGCTCGAAACCTCCATCACGGAAGCATGCTTCCTCCCTTGCGAGCCAGAATCGATCCATGAATTTCCTCCACTCCCGGCCGAACTCCCCCTGAAGGGCGAAGGGTCGAGGTACTTCCTAGAGAGTGATTCTGACAGTGGCCAGCCAGACACAACCGACAAATTTGATCTTCAAATCAGTTCGACCAATCCGATGGCCACACACTCTCCGCAGGATAAGAATGTTAGAGCTTCGAGCCCGCGAGCCATAGAGATTGAAACTTCTTTCCGACCCACCTCCAACATCGAGTATCGTCCCGATAACTCGGGCTCTCCCGATGTCTGGGATCTAGTCTACGTGCGATAACTCCCTGATGAATCGATTAGGCAGTTCTGTGCCAGGTTCTCGTATGTCAAAAATGACATACCTGATTACTCGGACTCAGATGTAACAACAACCTTCCAGCGCAGATGTAATGATAAAGGCGTTTCAAATGCCCTCACCCACCGTTGTGTTTAGACCCTCCCAGAGTTATCCAATCTAGTGTCCAAGTTTTGTAGTATCGAAGATAGACTCGAAACCTCGACACGAGTCCCACCCGTGGAACACATAGGCTGAGCGACCTCGGAAAAAGAAAAGAATCGCTGGTCACTCTGGGATCACCCTTGATGGCCTCCTGGATAAGTCGTGCTCGATACACTCTATAATGCTAAATTCCCGCCCCACTCACAGTCTTCGCGACTGCTGGGTGGTGAGGCAAGTGACTAAAGATGGCCCAGCCCTCCTCATGGGCACACCCAGACATGCAGAAGAGTCCTCAGGCGAGGATGAAGTCATGATGATTTACGAAACCTTTATGTCTAACAACCAGCGCAAGCAGGCTATCTGGGAAGTCAATTCTATCCGGCAAGTACCAGCTCGGGATGCGTGGATAGACACGCCGATCACCTTTGATCATAAAGATCAGCTGAGATCGACCCCGAACAGGTGCCCCGCTTGTAAGTGCATCTAGTGCCCCTTAGTGATTTTGGTGTATTGAAGACTTATAGGTTAAGAGACTGATGCGTTTGTGAGTGTACACAGGTCTATAAGTCTATGAGGAGTTTGATATTCTGAGAGAAAGTCGACCCTAAAATGAAGTTCTTGATGAAGACTTTGATATTCGAAGACTTTCGAAGACTTTGAAAGTGAAGAAATTGGTGTGACCTTGAAGACTTGGTATTCAATTGAGGAACATGAAGCGTGAAGACTTTTGTTTTTGTAGTTTCATTTTCTCTTTCTTGAGTCATAAAACACCGTCTTTGTTAAAGGGGTCGAGAAATACTAAGGAAAAATTTCCATGTGATGCTCAACTCAAAATCCTACACCTACCAATCCCTTGAGTGAAGCCATTGGAAATCTCATACTGATTCATCAATTTCTTGATGTGAGAGCGCATTCTTACAGTCCTTGAGGACTTTGCTCGGCGAGGAGTTAGGAATTCGCCGGTCTTGAATTGCCTACCTTATGAGAACATGATATACGAGGAATTTGAGAGTCAAATTTCCGACCGTTCTTTGTCTTCTTGCTACCGGCTGTCCCAAAATATCTTATCCACCTAACGGTCATATCATTGAAGGGCATTTATGTCTTATCATGTCGGGCTGCTCCTAGGCTATAAATAGCCGCCCCTACAACCACTAGTTGGTTGGCGCTCGAGAGAACTTGACACTTGTCATTAGAGAGCAACCCATCCTCAGAGGACTTTGGCGAAAATCATCAAGTGAGGAAAATCCAAAACCAAACCCCACAAACCCAAAGTGATTGAGCATCAGAAGAAATTGATCTGCATGGATCCGATGCTTATTATCTTTGAAGATGTGCTTCTTCCAGACGGTTAGGCGTCAAGGTCTAGAACATCCAAGAGGAATTGTGGATCGCCGAGTGACCAAGTCTGTGAGGATTTGGAAGTCACTGAAGACTTACCACAGTGATTGGGACGAGACTGCGTGGTCTTAGTTCAAGGAGAATACGGTGAGGCTGGGTGTCTGAGTTCGGCTCGATGTTGGGTGTCCGGACTGCGTGTCCTCAAGTTTAAATACTCGGCCGCTCCAACGGACGTACATAACCGAGACAGCGAGTTGGAACTGGTTTACCAAATCATTGTCTTCACCAACTAAGCTGGTTCTATTTCCTCAACCCTTTCATTTCCTCATTCTTGTGTTGAATGTTGTTCATATCTGCGTTTGAAGACTTTGGTGAAGACTTTCTCAATTTCCTCAGTTCAATTTCTTGATCTGTTTGTCTTCATCTTGTTATCCTGTGATTACGCTTTACGTACTCTGTGCTTGTCTTCATTTCATCATGATGACCATGCTTGTATTACATTACGCTTACTTCGAGTACTTATTCATTTGCAAGTAGTTCTTCGCTAAGGAATTTCCTCACCGCAAATTCTGAGTGAAGAATTCATAAAATCGCCTATTCACCCCCTCTAGTCGATATAACGCACTTTCAATTGGTATCGAGCGAGGTACTCCCTTGTTACGTGTGATTTTGGTTTAACACTTTGGAGTTTTAGTTATGTCGACCGCGGTATGAAGAAAGTGACATGCCCTATCTTTGGCGGTCATGATTATCCCAAGTGGAAGGCCATGATGAGAGCGCCTCATGGCTAGGAACAGCAGCTGTGGACGATCACTGAGATTGGTCTTCTTGATCTATGCAAGATGGCGAACGCTGATGACATTCGCAAGTATACTCGACTTGACATCATAGCGAAGGATATCATCATTCTCGCCTATCCGAGAGATCAATTGGGCGCATTATGCATCTTGGCAATTGAAGCTTATACGGGACGAATCTCGATGTCTATGAAGGTCATCGAACTTGTCATGATCCCTGGTTTGAGGACTTCAAGGAATCTCTCAAAGCGATGACTTCGAGCGGAATCATCATCTTCGCATCATGTCTCATGGAAAGCGGTCTTTGAGGTAACGAATGCTCCTCATCCGAAGTCTTGTGATGATGAATCGATAATGATGAATCGGATGATGATATTGAATCTTGTTATACCAAACTTGTTTGCATTGCCACTAAACAACAAACCGCTTTAGAACAAGTTCAAGATATGCTAGACAAAAGTGATGATATGTTGCGTAAAGAAATGGATCGATCAAAAGCATTGGGTGAATGTCTTGAGAGAATTCACTCCAAGTTTGGCGCCCTTCAAGATCAACATAATACCCTCTTGGTGATCACGAAAAGCTTTCTTCGAATCTCTTCAAAGAAAGGAAGATCTTGAAAAGCTAAGAGTGTGTTATGAAGATCTTGAAGGGCGCGATTCATTACTTGCTCAACAAATCAGCGCTTCTCGGGAAGAATTTGTTCCTCCATGCTTAAAGTGCATTGAGCGTGAATCGCTAATTCTTCACTGAATGTTCAAATGCTTCAACTGTTACAAATTCTTCATCTGCCTCTGCTATCACTAATTCCTCATCGAGGACATTGCTAGTATCCTTGACAATGCAGGGCTGAAGGAATTGTACATGACATGCATGTACAAAAGCCTCAAAGGGCATCAGACTCTTTGTGATGTGCTTAAAAAGCAGATCCTCAACAGAAACCCTCGGAAAGAGGGTATTGCCTTTGAGAGGAAACTTAATCTTGATGGAACATATTGGAAGCTTTGAGCGGTACCCCAAAACCTCATGGGTTTTGCAAAGGGACCTCCCGATTGATCCATCTAACTTATCTGGCTTTACATGTGAATCTTCTCATCCTTCTGATGAGTCATTTGACTCCAACTATAAACTGTTCAAAAATCAGAATGGTGAAGTATTTGCTAGATATGTTGGCACTAACTGCGGGAACGGTTCCCCTATGAAGAAAATCTGGGTTCCCAAAAGTCATGTTGAAAGTCTTCAGGTGAATGTCCTCATGACACCACCTGTGAAGAACAGGAACTCCAGATCGAATTCTTCACATGGACCAAATTCCTCACGTGGATCAAAGTCCTCATATGATTATCATCATGCTAACAACTCTGTCTCGCAGGGTAGAGCTAAGGGCTATGAATATGTGCATTATTCTTCAAACCATTATGTTCATAAGTCCTTGAAGAATTTCTCTGCTTATTCATATGCTTACCCTAACCCCTCTTATGTGAAACGAAATGATTTGGCATCTTTGCCACCATTCTCACATGGTGCTCGCAGAATGATGAACGCTTTGCCACCCCTTCAGATGTGGGTGGTGAAGAAAAAGAACTAATTTCTTCTGCAGGGTCAGGTCTCGGGCGTGCTTTAACATCTGAAGAATTTCTTTGGGGACTGACGAAAGTGCACGGAAGGGCCTTGGCGAATCATGATGAAATGAACTTTCATTTCACACGTCCTATCTTGCTATATCATTTCTTTGCTTGATGAAATTCATCGATGAACTTGATATCATATTCTTCACCGATGAAGCATATGAGATTGTAAGCTACACTAATTCATCTGCGGGATGATCAACCCAAAACTCTTGAATGGGTCCTCGATAGTGGATGTACAAATCACATGACTAGTGACAAGAATCTATTGATGGATGCTCCTTATCACCGTCACCTCTGAAGCATATCATCTTTCTTGACAAAGGCAAAAGTCAGTCTTGGGTCTTGGTAAGGTTGCAATCTCTAAGGATAAACACATGGACAAAGTCATGCTTGTTGAGTCCTTAGGATACAATCTCATGTCAGTCTCAATGCTTCGTGATCTTGATATGGTTGTTGTCTTTGGCAAGTATCGCTGTGTTGTGATTATGGAAGCTGACAATTCATTCGCTGTATTGTTGATTTCTCTACAGGACCACAACCAGCCGTGTGCCTACTTGCAAAAGCTTCAGAAGGCTGGTTATGGCATCGATGACTTGGTCATGCAGGCATGAGGAATTTGAACACGCTTGCAAAGAAGAAGCATGTCATTGGCATTGAGAATGTCAAATTCCTCAAGGATCACTTATCACGAACTGTGAAGCTGGAAAAATGACCAAGGCCAAGCATCCAGCGAAGACTATCATGACCACTACACGTCCATTCGAATTGCTTCACACGGACCTCTTCGGACCTAATCATTACTCAGCAGTCACTAATGATGCATCTCTATATGGTTTTGTCATTGTTGATGATTATTCTCGATATACATGGGTACACATTGTTACTTACAAACATGAAGTGCGGGAAGTCTTCAAGCGATTTTCCTCGAGGGCTTCAACCAACTTTGGTGTGAAAATCAAGCACATCGAAGTGACAATGGGCCGAGTTCAAGAATTCTGGTCTTGATGCCTATCTTGATGAACTTGGTATTACTCATGAGTTATCTGCTCCCTATACTCCTCGGCAAAATGGCGTCGTGGGCGCAAGAACATAACTCTTGTTGAGATGGCTCGCACTATGCTTTATGAATACAAAGCGCCTCGGCGTTTTTGGATTGATGCAATTGATCTGCGTGCCACATCATCAGAGTATATCTTCACAAATTCTTCAAGAAGACGCCTATGAACTCCTCACTAACAAGAAACCCAATGTGAGTTATTTCAAAGTCTTGATTGCTAAATGTTGGATTAGAGATCCTCACCACAACTCTAAATTTGCACCAAAGCACATGAAGGTTTTATGCTTGGTTACGGAAAGGACTCGCACACCTCTGAGTCTTCAACATTGTTCTTCACAAGATTGTTGACCTTTGTAGATGTGCGGTTCGATGAAACTAATGGCTCGCAAAGAGAGCACCTACCTTCTGTGTTAGATGAACCAGCTTTTGAGGATGCTATCAAGTTCAAGGCAGCGAGGATGTCATTCCTCTTGAAGAATCTGTGAAGAATTCATCCTGTTCATGAAGAACGTCGAGTGATGCATCTGAAGAAAATCTGAGGAAAATGGTCTTTGAAGAAAATGCCGATCAAATTCCTCGGCGACAACCAGCTCATCCTCGCGTTGCAAAAGAAGTGCAAGTGGAGAAGATCATCGATGACATTAGCGCACAGGTCCTCTCACACGCTCAAAAGCTTCACATTTATCTAACTTTTGTGGGCACTATGCTTTTGTCTCTATCACAGAGCCCACTAAGGTAGATGAAGCATTTACGGGCCGAGTGGATTCAGGCTATGCAAGAAGAATTACATCGAGTTCGAGCTTAACAATGTCAGGAATTGGTCAATCGCCCAGATCCTCGCAAGCATAATATCATTGGCACAAAGTGGATCTACCGCAACAATCAAGATGAAAATGGCCTTGTTGTGAGGAATAAGGCACGACTAGTAGCTCAAGGCTACACACAGGTTGAAGGAATTGATTTCGATGAAACCTTTGCACCTGTTGCTAGACTTGAGGCTATTCACATATTACTTGCCTATGCTAACCATCATGATATCATCTTATATCAAATGGATGTGAAAAGTGCATTCCTCAATGGTAAGCTTGAGGAAGAAGTATATGTTGCTCAACCCCCAGGTTTTGAAGATCCAAAGAATCCTGACAAAGTCTTCAGACTCAATAAGGCTCTCTATGGCCTCAAGCAAGCCCCTCGGGCGTGGTATGATACATTGAAGGAATTCTTCGTGAAGAATGGCTTCACACCCGGTTCACTCGACCCTACTCTCTAATCTTATGATGGTGAACTGTTTGTGTGCCAAATATATGTTGATGATATTATCTTTGGCTATACTGACCAACGTTATAGTGATGAATTTGCCTATATGATGAGTGAAGAATATCAAATGTCTATGATGGGAGAGTTGAAATTCTTCTTAGGTCTTCAAATTAAATCAAGAGCGCAATGGCATATTCATATCTCGGAGAAATACCTCAAAGATGTCTTGAGGAAATTCGGCATGCAAGATTGCAAAGCGTCAAAATTCCTATGCCCACAAATGGCCATCTATGCCTTGATGAAAATGGTATTGACTTTGATCACAAGGTATACCGCTCCATGATTGGTTCTTTATTGTACTTATGTGCATCTAGGCGGATATAATGCTTAGTGTTTGCATGTGTGCCCGATTTCAAGCTGCTTGAAGGAATCACACCATAAGGTCTGTGAAGCATATTCTTGATATCTAGCTCACACACCAACACTAGGATTATGGTACCCCAAGGGCTCTGCTTTTGATCTCATTGGATATTCTGACTCTCACTATGCTGGTGATCATATGGACCGCAAGTCAACATCTGGCACTTGTCATTTCCTCGGACGATCTTTGGTCTGTTGGTCCTCGAAGAAACAGAACTGCGTATCACTGTCTACTGCTGAAGCTGAATACATTGCTGCTGGCTCTTGTTGTGCTCAACTACTTTGGATGAAGCAAACCCTCAAGGACTATGGAATCAACGTGAAGAATGTGCCTCTCCTCTGCGACAATGAGAGTGCCATCAAAATTGCTCACAACCCAGTTCAGCACTCGAAGACAAAGCACATTCAGATTCGTCATCATTTTCTTCGTGATCATGTGTTGAAGGGCGACATCTCCATCGAGCACGTGAAGGCGAAGAACAGCTAGCTGATATCTTCACTAAGCCCTTGGATGAGAAGAGATTTAGCAAGTTGCGGTGTGAGCTAAATATCTTAGAGTCTTGAATGTTCTTTGAAAAGGACACACATCCTAACACTTATGCAGAATTGATGACTTAGATGTGCAACACATGAAGAAAGCGTTTTCTTCAATCAATGAAGAATAACACTCTAAGTGTGAAGAAATCAATGAAGAATTTGATACTCGAGAACCCTCGACAATTGTGCGCGATGTATGCGAAATCATCATTCTTATACGGTGGGTCACGCCACCACAAAAGTTGAAAATCTTCAATTTGAGTTTTTCCTCATTTTGAAATTCTTGCTTTTTCAAATTCTTCAACTTTGCAAAATCTTCACTGGTTCCGTCGTTTTTCTTCATTGGCTATACATATATATGAGTTTATGTCCTCTCTGACATTCACTTATGGCTAATTCTTCAAGTTGCTTTTTACGCTAAGTGAATGTGATCGGACCCTTTCCTCTATGCTATACTCAACCCAATCCATTCACAAATTCTTCATGTGCGTTCTATTTGAAACTCGTTCAAAGTCTTCACTGTGTCCTTGTCAGCTGAAGAAATTGCGAACGAAACTTTAAAACAAATCTTATCCAGATTTTCGGTTTTACCGCTCAAACCGTTCCGCATCCCATGATGCATTATTATATTCACCCACGATCTTACATGATCTCATCTGCACAGTACGTGGATGACACATGTCGCATGAAGGAGAAAGGGCAGGGGCATGTTCGTCCCAAAATCTTCGGGCGAACAGTTTTTACCGTGGCTATAAATACCCCTCTCCCCTTCCTCACTTCATTTACTCCGCTCGACCGCGTTCTCTCTCGCTCGAGCTTCTCAAACCCTAGCGCCGCCGCTACTCCATCGTCGCCGGTGAGGAAGAGCTTCACTGCCTCGACCTCGTCGCCGTCGTACTCGCGCCGGTTGCGGAAATCTTCACTCCGCCGCCGCCGTAGTTGTTTCCCTCTGCCAAGTTAGGGCGTGGGAGATCTAACGTGATGAACTTCACCTCTGTTCATCTCGGTTAAATCGTGTTCTTGATTCGGGTAATTAAAAGTTACTTTTATTACTCACTTTGATTCTCAAGCTTTCTGAAAAACTTCAAAGGTGTTTTATTCTTCAAATCTTCACATATGAACACCTCACACACTGTATGCTCTTGATCCATTTCTCTAAGCAATCATTTTCTTCAAGATTCCTCAATTGTGTGGATTTTCGATCTGTACAACTCTGGAACCTAAGACAAAGAACGCTTAGTGAAATTCCTCAAGGCACATCTGGTCAAATTCCTCAAAACTTGTCTTTTCAAAAATCTTCTGAGAACGCATATGACCTCTCCAAATTCCTCGCACCTACACTCTGTTCACAGGTGCTCATGTCCGCTGCTGAATCACTAGGTTCTCATCAACTTAACTCATTTGCAGCGTTCCTCGAAGAAAAACTGCATACTTCTTCAGAGTGCTCAATTGTTCAAATTCCTCATCCGAAGAATATGGGTGAAGGAAAGAGACCGCAGAAAGGAGGAAAGAAGCCTGAGGTCATGACTGCTTTCGAGATCCCTGATGAAATATACAAGGATTATTGCACACCTGATGAAGCCAAGTTTGGCAGAGAGAACAAAAATCAGCGCAAGGTGCGCATTCAGAGGATTGAACGGAGATGGGCACAAGAATGGAGGGTATATCGATATGTTACTCCAAAGTACATGAAGAAATTCACTTTAAATCCTCCATGCCCAAGAGCTCCATTGGCACCCGGCCAAGTAGCTGATCCCACCAGCATCAAGCATGGTGAGGACTTTCCTGAAGAATGGGCTAAACGCCAAGCCAAATTGGCAAGACAAGCCAAGGAGGCAGTGAAGAAATCCAATGAGGATTCTGCTGCTGCTGCTGCTGCTGAAACCTCGGTCAGACCGAGGAAATCAATGCCGAAGAAGCCTGCTCGCAAGCCAAGTGCTTCACCGACAGCGCCCTCACAGCCAAGTTCTTCAGCTATGCCCTCACGGCAAATTCCTCAGACCACTACTGCTCCACCAAAGTCCTCAACTCCTGTGCATCTGGCTACATGCCAAAGGACTACTGGTTTTTCTATTGCTTCTGGTGTCTCAGCAAGTTCCTCAGCTGCACCAATGTCCTCATCAGGCCCCGCACCGTTGAAGACTAAAGCAACAGCTAGACGCGGTCCTCGCGAAGTCCAAGGAAGAAACATGTTGCATTCCAAGTGCCCTCTGATGATGAAGCTTCTGATGAAGAACTTGCAGAAATCATCAGAGACAGGCAAGTGAAGGCCGCTAGAGTCAAAGGCACATCTGTGCCACTGCTTTTGGATCCGAAGAAGATCCTCGATTACATTGATCTCTGGCACAAGGATCCAAACACTCCAATGCCCGATCGCCTCGACTCGGTCAAAGTCACATCTTGACCCATTTCATCACTCAAGACAAATGGAAATTTGAGAAGGCACGTGAGATCAAGAAGGCTCAATACGGAAGGAGAAGCCCTCAAGAAAAGCGTTGTCGAGAATGACACACGAGGAACTTCTCCGGGCTCGATCTGAAATCAAGCCCTCGGCAAAGACTTGATGCATACAATGCTGATTGGCAAGGAGCCAAAGTGAGATTGTCAACTCGACAAAGAAAATGACAACTGTTGCAGCCCCATCGCAACAAGAAAACCCTCGAGCTGCAGACTCTGCTCAGCCTCTTGAAGAACATGCCAAGCACCGCTGATGACTTTCAGCCTTCTTGAAGAAAATACAAGTTCGGGCTGATGACTCCATTCCAGCCGCTGAAGAAATTGCCGGGGCATCCACTAGTGGTGCGCTGAAGAAAGCGAAGAGATCAGGCAAGCTGCATCGATTGCGCTGAAGAAAATCAACCAAAGTCCTCGGCTCCTCCGCGCCTACACCAACTCCAATTCTTCCTACGCCTATTAAGTGAAGAAGACCAAGGCTGCAGAGCGAGCTGCAAAGTGAAGAAAAGGAAGGCATCACTGCGTCAAATTCTTCGGCTGCGAAGAAAATGAAGCCAATGACCAGCTCACTTGAACACCCAATTGATGCCGTTCCGATTTCCTCCATGTCATCAAAGGAAATTGTTCCTTATGGAGAAGACTATAAGATCCCAAGTGGATCTGATGAAGAAAATCAGTCTGCTGCTACGTCAGAGCAGCTTGATGATGAAATTGAAGTGGACGCAATCCCTTCAACGCCAGTCATTTCCTCACCTATGCCTCAGTTCACAGCTGAAGAGGTTGGCGTTGAGGAAATTGAAAATGAAGATGAAGATGTGGATATTGGATGCACTACACCAGTGATGAATGATCACTTTTGGGAAAGTCAGCATCCCAATACTCCTCCATTCACACCTATTCAACAGATTCCTCAGTCCTCGGCAACCACAGTTTAGATGGGCTCTGAAGAAACTCATCCCACTCCTTCTGTTCATGAAGATATTCCAGCCGCTAGTCTTTGAAGAACCTCTTCTTGCTGATCCTCAAGTTGCACAAGAAGAGGAACCAGAAATTCCTCGGCCGAAGAACACGAGATCGCGATTCACGAGGTTGTCTTTGCAAATCATCGACACTCTTCGCCCAAGCCGAAGAATCCGTTCTCAAGCAAGCAAAAATTCAAGGTGAAGACTTCTTTTGAAGCATGTGTTCTTCATCGACTATAATCCATATGACTCTGCTCAGATAAGGAAGAGGCGTTTACGGACTGCTAGTCAAGCCAACTTCTATTCCTCGGTCTTTGTTTGACAAGGACAAAATCTTGATCATGAACATATTCCTCACGTGGATATGGAATCTCGCCATGCTTGAGCCAGTCCTCGGTGTTATTCACGATGCAGGACTACTAAATTTCTGCACTGACATTTGCGATTGGAATGAAGAACTCATTCTTCAGTTCTACGCTACACTACATATCATCGAAAATGCTGAAGATGTCAATTCATGGGTGCTGGATTGGATAACTGAAAACACTCATTATAAGGCACCGGTAACTGAATTGCTTCGTGTCCTTCCTCTTGATCCTCCCCATGACAGTGCACGTTGCATCTACAATGACCCTGAGCTGACAAATCATTATATGCAAGTGCTCATGAAGCCTTTGAAGCCAGGGCAGGCCCCACGAACCAAGTTCCTCGTCAAGGAATTGCTCCATGTGCCTCGGACTGTCTATCGCATTCTGACGAAGACAATGAGTCCTATCAAGGGCCATGACTCAAATGATGAAGAAGTCGTTGGCATCATGAAGAATATGCTTTTCAACATCATTCATGGCGTTCCCGTCAACTTCCATGATTTCTTCATGAGGACTCTGGCAAACGTTGCTATGTCACCATTCGATTTGAAGCCCTATCGCCTTGGATTATGAGATTCATAAGGGCAAGATCTTCCTTTGAATAACAAAGTCGACACTCGAACCATGGTAGCTACTTGCCTCCCATTGAAGTCCTCAAGCGACCGGTTTCATCATCGATGATAAAGGCAAGGCATTCTTTGTGATCGATGAAGTCACTCGTCCATTGGATGGTCAATTTAAATCGGCTACATCTTACTCTACCAATGGCGACTCGCCACTCATGACCTTGCCGCAAATACCTCAGCTAAGCAAAATCCTCAAGCCACGGCACCGAGGTGATGGTGATTGTGAGTTACTCCTCAGTCTTCATCAGAAGGTTGATCGCAATCACAAATGGGTAAAGCGTCAGTTTGGTGCAATTCTTCACAACATGACCTCAACACATAATGAAGTGAAGAACCACTACTACCTTCATGAAACCCTCAACCGCACCTGGGCTGTTCTCTCTCATGTTTATAGCGCTGAAGAACTGAAGACTATGGGTCTCAAGGAAGAATTTGACTGGTCTGCACCTCCTCCGAAGAAATTCAAGAGGGTCAAAGTTCCTCCACTGGTGGCCAGCTCTTATTCTTCATCGCGCGATACTGATAAGTATGAAGATTTGGATGACACTACGGCAGGCCCTGCTACAACAAACAACCCCGACAACGCTGGCGCTCCTCCATCGACCTGAAATTCTTCAGGGGCGTTAGTCCTCAATTTCGATCCTTTTGGTCATTTGATGACAAAGGGGGAGAAATCTGAGTTAGTCTTCAAGCGGGTCTATACTAAGGGCATTTTTTTAAGTTACAACTCTCGTTCTTTCGAAACTTTTATTGGATCGAGTTGTAAAAACCCGATGGTGCCTTGATACTTTTGGACGGTGCTCTGATGCTTTTGATGCACTGAGCTCTGATACTTTTGATGTGCTATTCTGCATGCTTATTCCTCGTTAATATTATTGCACGCATGCTGAATCTCATCAGGCACCATATTTCGTCATGCATTTCAAATTCTTCATATTATATATCAAATGCGTGTATGAATTACAAGATATAGGGGGAGATCTCCATGATTCAATTCTTCAAATGTGCATTGCCTCAAAAGCAAATTCCTCACTATGCACATCTTCAGGGGGAGTCCTTCTATATCTTGCAATCAAATTCCACAATATCAGTATTTACACTTCATATATTTATCCTCGTTGAAAACTTAACCTATGTTGTCATCAATCACCAAAAAGGGGGAGATTGTAAGTGCATCTAGTGCCCCTTAGTGATTTTGGTGTATTGAAGACTTATAGGTTAAGGGGCTGATGCGTTTGTGAGTGTACACAGGTCTATAAGTCTATGAGGAGTTTGATATTTACTGAGAGAAAGTCGACCCTAAAAATGAAGTTCTTCGATGAAGACTTTGATATTACGAAGACTTTATGAAGACTTTGAAAGTGAAGAAATTGGTGTGACCTTGAAGACTTGGTATTCAATTGAGGAACATGAAGCGTGAAGACTTTTGTTTTTGTAGTTTCATTTTCTCTTTCTTGAGTCATAGGAAACACCGTACTGTTAAAGGGGGTCGAGGAAATACTAAGGAAAAATTTCCATGTGATGCTCAACTCAAAATCCTACACCTACCAATCCCTTGAGTGAAGCCATTGGAAATCTCATACAGATTCAGTCAATTTCTTGATGTGAGACGCAGTTCTTCAGTCCTTGAGGACTTTGCTCGATCGAGGAGTTAGGAATTCGCCGGTCTGAATTGCCTACCTATGAGGAACATGATAGCCCCGAGGAATTTGAGAGTCAAATTTCCGACCGTTGTTGTCTTCTTGGCGGCTGTCCCAAAATATCTTATCCACCTAACGGTCATATCATTGAAGGGCATTTATGTCTTATCATGTCGGGCTGCTCCTAGGCTATAAATAGCCGCCCCTACAACCACTAGTTGGATGGCTGCTCGAGAGAACTTGACACTTGTCATTTGAGAGCAACCCATCCTCCAGGGACTTTGGCGAAAATCATCAAGTGAGGAAATCCAAAACCAAACCCCCACAAACCCAAAGTGATTGAGCATCATGAAGAAATTGATCTGCGTGGATCCGATGCTTGTTACCTTTGAAGGCTGTGCTTCTTCCAGACGGTTAGGCTTCAAGGTCTAGAGCATCAAGAGGAATTGTGGATCGCCGAGTGACCAAGTCTGTGAAGGTTTGGAAGTCACTGAAGACTTACCACAGTGATTGGGCCGAGACCTGCGTGGTCTTAGTTCAAGGAGAATACGGTGAGGACTGGGTGTCTGAGTTGCGGCTCGATGATCGGGTGTCCGGGGCTGCGTGTCCTCGAGTTTAAATACTCGGCCGCTCCAACCAGACGTACAACTGAGACAGCAGTTGGAACTGGTTTACCAAATCATTGTCTTCACCAACTAACTGGTTCTATTTCCTCAACCCTTTCATTTCCTCATTACTGTGTTGAATGTTGTTCATATCTGCGTTTGAAGACTTTGACTGAAGACTTTCTCAATTTCCCCAGTTCAATTTCTTCAGTCTGTTTGTCTTCATCTTGTTATCCTGTGATTACGCTTTCTGTACTCTGTGCTTGTCTTCATTTCATCATGATGACCATGCTTGTATTCTGTTACACTTACTTCTGAGTACTTATTCCGCTGCAAGTAGTTCTTCGCTAAGGAATTTCCTCACCGACAAATTCCTCAGCGAAGAATTCATAAAAATCGCCTATTCACCCCCCCTCTAGTTGATATAACGCACTTTCACCGCTGCACTGGTCCTCGACCCAATTGTGGGTAGCTATCGTATTCGGAAAGTACTCATGGACGGAGGCAACATCTTAAACCAAATATATGCAGACACTCTGGATAGGATGCAAATCGATAAATCACGCATCGTACAGAGCCGTACCACCTTCAAAGGTATAATACCTGGACGAGAAGCACACTTTAGCGGAAAAAACACATTGGATGTGGTCTTCAGAACACCAGATTATTACCGATCTGAAGAAGTTACGTTCCACATCGCCTCTTTTAAGAGCGGATATCATGCCCTCCTGGGGCGGGGACTTCTTTTCCAAATTCCAAGCAGTAACACAATACGACTACATGAAGCTCAAAATGCCGGCCCCGAACGTGATCTTACCATCTCAAGCGGCCCCGACAGAGCACTCAAAGCCAAAAATAAAACGGCATCAATCGCCCTCGAATCCTTATCTAAAGCCCTTGCGACCAAGGAATTAACGACATTACGAGCCAAAGTCGATTAGGAAGACATTATCCTCGACAAACGGCCGAAGTCAACCTCATTTAAGCCGGCAGATGACATAGTCAAGTTCCAAGTATACCCCATGGACCTAGCCAAAATGGACCCATCGGGGATAACCTCGAACCGGAGATCGATGAGGCCCTCCGCAATTTCCTCAGCGAAAATCGGGATATATTTGCTTGGCACCCTTCGGACATGCTAGGAATACCCCGCAGACTTGCGGAACCACAACTTGAATATCTTAAAGGGCTATAAGCCCGTCAAGAAAGCACTTTGACATTTTTTCGAACCCAAGCTGTAACGCCCCGGGTTCGATGCGCCAGGTGTCTGCCAGTTATTCGCCATCCTTGCCATGTCATGTGCTTGCGTGTTGCATTTTGCCATATCATCATCTGCATTTCATATCATGTCATCATGTGCATCTCATTTTGCATACATTTTCGTCTCATGCATCCGAGCATTTTCCCCGTTGTCCGTTTTGCAATCCGGCACTCCTATGTCATCCGGCGTCCCCTTCTTGTCTCTTTTCGTGCGCGGGTGTTAAACATTCTCGGAATGGCACGAGGTTTTCCAAGCGGCCTTGGTACACCACTGGTGGACCGCCTGTCAAGTTTCGTACCATTTGGAGACCGTTTGATACTCCAACTGTTAACCGGGTAGCCGCAAAAGCCTCTTTTGTTTGCAGCCCACCATCCCTTCAAAGTGGCCCAATAACCCATCCTAAACCCCTTCATGCTCTTGGTCGTTCGATCACGATCGTGTGGGCGAAAACCGCGCTCCATTTGGAGTTTCCTAGCTCCCTCTAGCTAAAAATATGTGCACCCCCCCCCCAATTTTTCGCGCAGTCCAAACCCTATCCCTTTTCCCCTCGCGCCGCCGGACATGTCCGCCGCCGTCCGGACGCGTCTGCCGCCCCGCAGCCACGTCGCCCGGACCAATCCGGGGCCGACCGTCATCGCGCCGCCGCCCGAAACCACTCCGCGCCGCCACATCACCGCCGTCCGTCCCGCGCGCGCGCGCGCCGCGGGCCCGAGGCCGGCCCAGCGCTCGCCGCCGCCAGGCGCTTCGCCGCCGCCCTATGCCGCCTCGCCGGACTCGCTGCCCGCCGCCTCCTCGCCTTCCGCACACTGCCCGAGCCCCCTCACCCCGCCGTCCGCACCTCCGCACCACCAAGCCGGCTCCGCGCCCGTCACCGCATCCCCACACCCCATCGCCGGCCACCTCTGTTGCCGCAGCGCCGCGACACCTCGTTCCGCTCGCCGCCGCCCGGAAACCGGCCAGATCCGGAGTGACAAGGCCGGATCCGCCCCTCCCTTCGCCTCCCCGCCTTCCTTGGGGGCTCGCCGCAGCCTCATCGGCCGCCGCCACCCATGCCTCCCTCGATCCAGGCGGGATCGAGAGGAGGACGACGCCACCACGTGGGCCACCGCATCCCTCCGGCCCAGCCGCAGCCCAGCCTCCCCCAGGCCTGCCTGCCTCCTCTCTGTCCTGGGCTTGGCCCGCTAGGTGAGCAGCCTCGACTATTCCCCGCCCTGGGCGCTGTTTAGCTATCACCCGCTCGTCCGTTTTTTTTGAAAACTGCCAAGTCCCAAATTATATTGCATTCTGGTGCTATGTTTGACCTGCTGTAACTTTGTGCTCGCTGCTCCGTTTTGTGCGTGTAATATGTCAAATTGTTCATCATGAGATGCTCTTAACTTCATTCCATTGTGCCATGCTTGTTTGAATCCATCTTGATGCCCTAATCATCGTTGCAAGAGTGCTATATGATGTTAATCTGCTGAAACTGTTATAACTTTGTGATTTGTCATCTTTGTTGCATTTGATGTGTGCATCCTATGTCCATGAGATCCACATATGTTTTGTGATACATCATGCCATCTTTACTGTGGTGCCATCCATATATTTTTGTGGGTCTTGTAGTGAGTGCATCAAGCTTGTTAAGTAGGGTACTTGTTGTTACTGTTTTGCTAGTCTGAATTTGTTACAACATGATGCTATGTAAACCTGCTGCTACAAGTCATTCTATGCATAATATGGAGATGTTCACTAAGGATGATTTCTTATACATGTCATGCTCTATCCATTCATGCCCCTGGTTGCATTTTTAGCCTGACTTAATGTGTTGTTATCTTGCTCCAAACTTGCTAAATAATGTTGCTGTCAGCCTGATTAACTTTAAGTTCAGTTTTTCCATGTGCTTTGCTAGTGATCCAAGCATGCTATGAACTCGCTCTTGCAATTATTAGCATCACAAATATGCCTTCTACCTGTTGGTTGGCTTTCCATGCCATGTATTGCTCTGTGGTGAGTGGTTCAAGCTCACCAACATGCCTACTTATTGTTGTTCCTGCCATGTGTGAATCTGTCATATCACTTGCTATGTTTACATGGGTGCCATCATGTTTCTGTGCCCTTTTGGCTCATGTTCAGTAAGAGACTTTTGTTCTATGCTTTGAGTAGAATCATTCCATGCTCTACTTTGCCATGATAATTTCCTGTAACATGTTGTTTGATAGCTCTAAACATTGCAACCTGATGTTATTTCTGCTAAGCCTGAAGCTGTTATTATTTGAAATCTTGCCATGTCCTTTTGAGCATGTTCTAGTGATTTCTGGAGTTAGCTCAGTGTTCATGTTTTCTCATGCTTTACCTGTACTTCATGCCCATGCCTTTTGTTCTTATGTTGGGATGCTGTAGCTTGTTTTTTTAATGCTTGCAATATGCCTAGTCGCTGTTTTGGACAGCTTATCCTTTAAACGTGTATTGTGTGTATGTGTTGAACCGTTGCTCCGTTTTGAGTGTGCTCTATATGAAACTTGCTTAGTTTTGCATGTAGTTTAATATTATCATGTTGCATCCATGTTTTGAGAGTGTTTGTTTGATGTTTGGATGCATTTAGCATCAATGCCATGTTTAACTTGTTTTGCTCATATCTTCTAGGCCGTAGCTCTGAATCTAATGAACTTTATATGTAACTTGACTAGAATTTCGTGTAGTTCATCTTGGTGCTCTTTAACTTGTTGTTTAACAACTTCAACTTAATGTTTGTTCATATCTGGACCAACTTTGAAACTTGCATATGAGGACCTACCGGATTTGTTATATGTTGTTTCCGGCCTCATTTAAACTTGCCTTGATGTGTTGCTCTTGTTTGCATCATCTCTTGCCATGGGTAGCCTCATTTAGTTTTATCATGCATCATACTTGGTTGAGCATCATGCCTTGTTCTTGTGTGGTTTGTTTACCATGTGGTGTGCTTCTTCTCGATAGTTCCCGTTTCGTTGCGATCGCGAGGATTCGTTCGTCTACGCTTGGTTCGTCGTCGTGGCTTCATCTTCTTCATGGACTCGTTCTTCTTCCTAGCGGGATTTCAGGCAAGATGACCGCTACCCTGGATCTCACTACTATCATTGCTATGCTAGTTGCTTCGTTCTATCGCTATGCTGCGCTTCCTATCACTTGTTCTTCAATCCTCCCCAAATTGCCATGAACCTCTAACCTTTGACACCCTTCCTAGCAAACCGTTGTTTGGCTATGTTACCGCATTGCTCAGCCGTCTTATAGCGTTGTTAGTTGCAGGTGAAGTTGAAGATTGCTCCATGGTGGACATGTTTATGTTGGGATATCACAATATCTCTTATATTATTAATGCATCTATATACTTGGTAAAGGGTGGAAGGCTCGGCCTTATGCCTGGTGTTTTGTTCCACTCTTGCCGCCCTAGTTTCCGTCATATCGGTATTATGTTCCCGGATTTTGCGTTCCTAACGCGGTTGGGTGATTTAAGGGACCCCCTTGACAGTTCGCTTTGAATAAAACTCCTCCAGCAAGGCCCAACCTTGGTTTTACCATTTGCCTCACCACCACCTACTTTTCCCTTGGGAGTCGCTCTCTTGAGGGTCATCTTTATTCAGCCCCCTCGGGCGAGTGCTTCTCTAAGTGCTGGTCCGAACCGAGCAGCCTGCGGGGCCCCCTCGGGGAAACTCGAGGTCTGGTTTTACTCGTAGCTTGACTTATCCGGTGTGTCCTGAGAACGAGATACATGCGTCTCCTATCGGGATTGTCGACACATCGGGCAGCTTTGCTGGTCTTGTTTTACCATTGTCAAAATGTCTTGTAAACCGGGATTCCGATACTGATCGGGTCTTCCTGGGAGAAGGTATATCCTTCGTTGATCGCGAGAGCTTATCATGGGCTAAGTTGGGACACCCCTGCAGGGTATAAACTTTCGAGAGCCGTGCCCGCGGTTATGTGGCAGATGGGAATTTGTTCATATCCGGTTGTAGATAACATGACACCAGATTCGAATTAAAATGCATCAACCGCGTGTGTAGCCGTGATGGTCTCTTTTCGGCGGAGTCCGGGAAGTGAACACGGTTTGGGTTATGTTTGACATAAGTAGGAGTTCAGGATCACCTCTTGATCATTGCTAGCTTCACGACCGTTCCGTTGTTTCTCTTCTCGCTCTTATTTGCGTATATTAGCCACCATATCATGCTTAGTCTCTGCTGCAACCTCACCACTTTACCCCTTCCTTACCCATTTAGCTTTGCTAGTCTTGATACCCATGGTAATGGGATTGCTGAGTCCTCGTGGCTCACAGATTACTACAACAACAGTTGCAGGTACAGGTTTTGCGATGATCATGACGCGAGAGCGATGTTTACTTGTTTTGGAGTCCTTCTTCGCTTCTTCTTGATCGGGGATAGGTTCGGTCGGCAGCCTGGGCTAGCAGGGTGGATGTCGTTTGAGTTTCTGTTTGTGATTCATCCGTAGTCGGATGGTGCTCTTATGTAAGATGATGTTGTATTTGTGTGGCATTGTATGCCTTTTGTATGTATCCCCACCTATTATGTAATGTTGATGTAATGATATCCACCTTGCAAAAGCGTGTCAATATGCGGTTCTATCCTTGGTGGGACCTTCGAGTCTCTTTAGGATAGTATCGCATATTGGGCGTGACAAGTTGGTATCAGAGCCTCGACCGACCCTAGGAGCCCCCTTGATTGATCGTGTAGTTTGGCCGTTGTTGAGTCTAGAAGAATACTATTTTCGAAGTCTAGTTATATAGGAGAGTAGGAATTCTTTTTACTCCTCAGCCTCTTCGTCGCTCTGGTAAGGAATCTTGACGTAGGTGTTTTGGACTACTTCTCTTCCCTTTCAAATTTTTCTTTAGGATCACGTGGTTAGTTTTTCGTTCGTTGGTTCTCAGCTCTTTTTATCCGGTGCATTTCTCGTCAAGTTGACTCGAGCCTCTTCATCTTTGAGTTCAATCCTCAGTTGTTTTATTTTCCCACCCGCCCACCCTTTTTCTTCTCGGAACCGGAGTCCGTAATCGAGTATCCATCCTACTCGTGCGAAGCCTTTGCTTTCTCTCCTCAATAATTTTAACCGGTGTTCTTCTCTTCAAGTTACTCGTCAATTCCCCGTTCAAGCTGCCTGTGTTTTCCCGCCCTCCCACCCTCTTCTTCCCGGAGCCTGAGTCTCTTTTGAGCATCAATTTCATTCGTGCGGAGCCTCTTCAGTCTTTTTTCAATTGTTTCAACCGGTGATTTCTCTTTTGTTTGACATTGTTCATCTCTTTTTCTTTCCGGTGGTTTCGATTCAAGTTTTTCGGGTTCATCATATTCTTTTCCTCAGCTCAAGTGTTCTCCTTGCTCGTTCGGCTCTCGCCAGTTTATCCTTCGAGAGTGCTCAAGACATCCTAGGACATTCGTCTGTGTTCCAATTAATTCGAGGTTGTCACCTCATTCAAATATTTCAATTGTTCCGGTGCATCATCTATCTTTTCAACAATCCTTTTTTTTCAATGGTGTTTCCTTTCAGTGGGCCCTAACCCATAGGTCTTTTCCCAGGAACTTACCTGACTCTTCTAATTCCCCCCGGAGTTTTTCTCAATTCTTTTCAAGTGTGATGTAAGAATGGATCACATCAGTCACATGCCTTCTCCAAGATCTCTTTCAAATTCTTTTCACTGTTGGCTCAACCCCCCTTCGCTTTTCATTCTCCCGGAGTATCTCAGTAATTTCGGTGGTGTTTCTAGTCGTCATTCTCAGCTTCGAAGACCGAAGAAGAGTTTTTCCTCTAAATTTTGCCCGTTCTCTTGAAGTTTCGTCGTTCTAGCTTCATGTTATCCTCGCGAAATATTCCATTTGTCAGATATTCTTTTCTTACCCATCCGGAGTATGACAGAAGTTGTTTTCCCGTTTCTTTTCACCGGAGGCCATCGTTCCAGAAGAATTCTTTGTCCTCACATTTCAGCTACCGTTATCAAATTATCCTGGCGCTTCATTCAAGTGTTCTTTAATCTGCTCATGATCTCTTTGTTCTTTTGCATCTAAATCCCCTATAGCATATTTGTTCTTCTAATTCTTCTCGGTGATTCAGTCTCTTTCATCAGTCATTTTTGAATTTTTACGGTGGTTCGTTCAAGATTCTTTTTCTTTGATTATCATATTAATTCATTCGTTCTTTTCGATCCTACCGGTGGTTCATGAAGACTTTCTCATGTTTTGCGCCATATACCGCCCCTTAATCCTTTTCAAGAAGAATAAGTAGTATGAAAAATCCATTGCTTGTCGTCAATTTAATTTGATGAAGGATAAGCATACAATAAATCTTATTCTTATTTCCTCCAAGTGATTAATCCCTTCCTTCGGAGTTTGTTCGTGAGAAATAAATTCTAGTTCCAAGTGTTTTCATCTTTTCTTTTCCGGAGTTCAAATTTCCTCGGCCATCTCGTCAGAACCTCCATCTAAATCATCGCAAGGTTAATCTTATTCTTTCTTCCTTCATTCTATCTCATCATCCTTTTGTCACCGGAGTTCTTCATGGTGGTTCTTCATGATTTAATTCATTCTTCAAGTGTTCATCAAGATTCTTGTTGGAGGAATTCAAGTATCTTTTCTTCTCGCGTATCGAAGTGCAATTAATCCTCCGTATTCTTTTAAAGTGGAGTTTTGCATTTCTTTGTTCCTCTCAGCTATCCAATCATTTCCGTTTGTGGCCGGTTATCACCTTATGATCTTGAGATGTTACTGATAAGACCACAACAAGCTTAATCTTTCGTTGTTGATTTTCTCAACAACTCCGTTCAACCCTTCCTTCTAAACTCTTCTCATTCAATTCTTCCAATTCTTCCGGAAGCATTCCATTGTTCATCTCGCCAAGTGCCAACTCATTGGGTGAAGTTCGTGTTCTATTCCTCCATGTTTCAGTCAGAGTGCTGCCAAAATCCTTTTAGTCTTATTCGTTTCTTATCTCGTTCTAACCGGAGTGGTGTCATAGTCTATCTGATTCCGTGAGCTTTCGATTCTCGTCATTCTCATTGTTCCTCTCATCTTCTCGAGTGCTCTCGATTCTTTGCTTCTTCTCTTGAGTTCTTGTTTCACTCATCCCTTTTCCCTTCTGTCTCGGTCCTAATATTTCGGGATGAGATCTCTTGTTAGTGGAGGAGTGTTGTAACGCCCCGGGTTCGATGCGCCAGGTGTCTGCCAGTTATTCGCCATCCTTGCCATGTCATGTGCTGGCGTGTTGCTTTTTGCCATGTCATCATCTGCATTTCATATCATGTCATCAGGTGCATCTCATTTTGCATACATATTCGTCTCATGCATCCGAGCATTTTCCCCATTGTCCGTTTTGCAATCCGGCACTCCTATGTCATCCGGCGTCCCCTTCTTGTCTCTTGCCGTGTGCGGGCGTTAAACATTCTCGTAATGGCCTGAGGTTTGCCAAGCGGCCTTGGTACACCACCGGTAGACCGCCTGTCAAGTTTCGTGCCATTTGGAGACCGTTTGGTACTCCAACGGTTAACCGGGTAGCCGCAAAAGCCTCTTTTGTTTGCAGCCCAACACCCCTTAAAAGTGGCCCAATAACCCATCCTCAAACCCTTCATGCTCTCGGTCATTCGATCACGATCGTGTGGGCGAAAACCGCGCTCCATTTGGAGTCTCCTAGCTCCCTCTAGCTATAAATATGTGCATCCCCCAATTTTTCGCGCAGTCCAAACCCTATCCCTTTTCCCCTCGCGCCGCCGGACATGTCCGCCGCCGTCCGGACGCGTCCGCCGCCCCGCAGCCACGTCGCCCGGACCAATCCGTGGCCAACACGTCATCGCGCCGCCACGTCACCGCCGTCCGTCCCGCGCGCCGCCGCGTTCATGGGCCCGAGGCCGCCCGCCCGCCCCAGCAGACCGCCGCCACGCCGCGGCGCGCGCCGCCGCCCTATATCGCCTTGCGGATTACCTGCCCGCCGCCTCCTCGCCGTGTGCGCACTGCCCGAGCCCCCTCACCCCGCCGTCCGCACCTCCGCACGACCAAGCTCGCTCCGCGCCCGTCACCGCATCCCCAGACCCCATCGCCGGCCACCTCTGTTGCTGCAGCGCCGCGCCCCTCGTTCGCTTCGCCGCCGCCCGGAAACCGGCCGGATCCGGAGCGCCAAGGCCGGATCCGCCCCTCCCTTCGCCTCCCCGCCTTCCTTGGGGGCTCGCCGGAGCCTCATCGGCCACCGCCTCCCATGCCTCCCTCGATCCAGGCGGGATCGAGAGGAGGACGACGCCACCACGTGGGCCACCGCATCCCTCCGGCCCAGCCGCAGCCCAGCCTCCCCCAGGCCTGCCTGCCTCCTCTCTGTCCTGGGCTTGGCCCGCTAGGTGAGTAGCCTTGACTATTCCCCGCCCCGGGCGCTGTTTAGCTATCACCCGCTCGTCCGTTTTTTTTGAAAACTGCCAAGTCCCAAATTATATTTGCATTCTGGTGCTACGTTTGACCTGCTGTAACTTCGTGCTCGCTGCTCCGTTTTGTGCTAGTAATATGTCAAATTGTTCATCATGAGATTCTCTTCATTTCATTCTATTGTGCCATGCTTGTTTGAATCCATCTTGATGCCCTAATCATCGTTGCAAGAGTGCTATATGATGTTAATCTGCTGAAACTGTTATAACTTGGTGATTTGTCATTTTTGTTGCATTTGATGTGTGCATCCTATGAACATGAGATCCACATGTGTTTTGTGATACATCATGCCATCTTTACTGTGGTGCCATCCATGTATTTTTGTGGGTCTTGTAGTGAGTGCATCAAGCTTGTTAAGTAGGGTACTTGCTGTTACTGTTTTGCTAGTCTGAATCTGTTACAACATGATGCTATGTAAACCTGCTGCTACAAGTTATTCTATGCATAATATGGAGATGTTCACTAAGGATGATTTTTTATAAATGTCATGCTCTATCCATTCATGCCCCTGGTTGCATTTTTAGCATGCCTTAACTTGTTGTTATCTTGCTCCAAACTTGCTAAATAATGTTGCTGTCAGCCTGATTAACTTTAAGTTCAGTTTTGCCATGTGCTTTGCTAGTGATCCAAGCATGCTATGAACTTGCTCTTGCCATTCTTAGCTTCACAAATATGCCTTCTTCCTGTTGGTTGCCTTGCTATGCCATTTATTGCTCTGTGGTGAGTGGTTCAAGCTCACCAACATGCCTACTTATTATTGTTCCTGCCATGTTTGAATCTGTCATATCACTTGCTATGTTTACATGGGTGCCATCATGTTTCTGTGCCCTTTTGGCTCATGTTCAGTAAGGGACTTTTGTTCTATGCTTTGAGTAGAATCATTCCATGCTCTAGTTTGCCATGATAATGTCCTGTAACATATATTTTGATAGCTCTAAACATTGCAACCTGATGTTATTTCTGCTAAGCCTGAAACTATTATTATTTGCAATCTTGCCATGTCCTTTTGAGCATGTTCTAGTGATTTCTGGAGTTAGCTTAGTGTTCATGTTTTCTCATGCTTTACCTGTACTTCATGCCCATGCCTTTTGTTCTTATGTTGGTGTGCCGTAGCTTGTTGTTTTGATGCTTGCAATATGCCTAGTCGTTGTTTTTGACAGCTTATCCTTTAAACGTGTATTGTGTGTATGTGTTGAACCGTTGCTCCGTTTTGAGTGTGCTCTATATGAAACTTGCTTAGTTTTGCATGTAGTTTCATATTATCATGTTGCATCCATGTTTTGAGAGTGTTTGTTTGATGTTTGGATGCATTTAACATCAATGCCATATTTAACTTGTTTTGCTCATATCTTCTAGGCCGTAGCTCCGAATCTAATGAACTTTGTATGTAACTTGACTAGAATTTCGTGTAGTTCATCTTGGTGCTCTTTAACTTGCTGTTTAACAATTTCAACTTAATGTTTGTTCAGATCTGGACCAACTTTGAAACTTGCATATGAGGACCTACCGGATTTGTTATATGTTGTTTCTGGCCTCATTTAAACTTGCCTTGATGTGTTGCTCTTGTTTGCATCATCTCTTGCCATGAGTTCCGTCATTTAGTTTTATCATGCATCATACTTGGTTGAGCATAATGCCTTGTTCTTGTGTGGTGTGTTTACCATGTGGTGTGCTTCTTCTCGATAGTTCCCGTTTCGTTGCGATCATGAGGATTCGTTCGTCTATGTTTGGTTCGTCGTCGTGGCTTCATCTTCTTCATGGACTCGTTCTTCTTCCTAGCGGGATTTCACGCAAGATGATCGCTACCCTGGATCTCACTACTATCATTGCTATGCTAGTTGCTTCGTTCTATCGCTATGCTGCTCTTCCTATCACTTGTTCTTCAAGCCTCCCCAAATTGCCATGAACCTCTAACCTTTGACACCCTTCCTAGCAAACCGTTGTTTGGCTATGTTACCGCATTGCTCAGCCCTTCTTATAGCGTTGTTAGTTGCAGGTGAAGTTGAAGATTGCTCCATGGTGGACAGGGTTATGTTGGGATATCACAATATCTCTTATATTATTAATGCATCTATATACTTGGTAAAGGATGGAAGGCTCGGCCTTATGCCTGGTGTTTTGTTCCACTCTTGCCGCCCTAGTTTCCGTCATATCGGTATTATGTTCCCGGATTTTGCGTTCCTATTGCGGTTGGGTGATTTATGGGACCCCCTTGATAGTTCGCTTTGAATAAAACTCCTCCAGCAAGGCCCAACCTTGGTTTTACCATTTGCCTCACCACCATCTACTTTTCCCTTGGGAGTCGCTCTCTCGAGGGTCATCTTTATTCAGCCCCCCCGGGCCAGTGCTTCTCTAAGTGCTGGTCTGAACCGAGCAGCCTGCGGGGCCCCCTCGGGGAACTCGAGGTCTGGTTTTACTCGTAGCTTGACTTATCCGGTGTGTCCTGAGAACGAGATACGTGCGACTCCTATCGGGATTGTCGACACATCGGGCGGCTTTGCTGGTCTTGTTTTACCATTGTCGAAATGTCTTGTAAACCGGGATTCCGAGACTGATCGGGTCTTCCTGGGAGAAGGTATATCCTTCGTTGATCGCGAGAGCTTATCATGGGCTAAGTTGGGACACCCCTGCAGGGTAAGTTGGGACACCCCTGCAGGGTATAAACTTTCGAGAGCCGTGCCCGCGGTTATGTGGCAGATGGGAATTTGTTAATATCCGGTTGTAGATAACTTGACACCAGATTCGAATTAAAATGCATCAACCGCGTGTGTAGCCGTGATGGTCTCTTTTCGGCGGAGTCCGAGAAGTGAACACAGTTTTGGGTTATGTTTGACGTAAGTAGGAGTTCAAGATCACCTCTTGATCATTGCTAGCTTCACGACCGTTCCGTTGTTTCTCTTCTCGCTCTTATTTGCGTATGTTAGCCACCATATCATGCTTAGTCGCTGCTGCAACCTCACCACTTTACCCTTTCCTTACCCATTTAGCTTTGCTAGTCTTGATACCCATGGTAATGGGATTGCTCAGTCCTCGTGGCTCACAGATTACTACAACAGCAGTTGCAGGTACAGGTTTTGCGATGATCATGACGCGAGAGCGATGTTTACTTGTTTTGGAGTCCTTCTTCTGCTTCTTCTTCGATTAGGGGATAGGTTCCAGGTTGGCAGCCTGGGCTAGCAGGGTGAATGCCGTTTGAGTTTCTATTTGTGATTCATCCGTAGTTGGATGGTGCTCTTATGTAAGATGATGTTGTATTCATGTGGCATTGTATGCCTTTTGTATGTATCCCCACCTATTATGTAATGTTGATGTAATGATATCCACCTTGCAAAAGCGTGTCAATATGCGGTTCTATCCTTGGTGGGACCTTCGAGTCTCTTTAGGATAGTATCGCATATTGGGCGTGACACAAGCGTCAAGCAATGGGCGAGGAACTGGCCAAACTTCTTGAGGCCGGATTCATTCGAGACATTAAACACCGCGTCTGGCTTGCCAATCTAGTCATGGTACTACAGAAGGATAGGTCCTGGCGCTTGTGTGTCGATTTCAAAGACCTTAATAAGGCTCGCCCCAAGGACCCCTTCCATTACCATGCATCGACCAGATCATGGATGCCACAACGGGACACGATTCGCTGTGCTTTCTAGATGCCTATTCAGGATATCATCAAATAAAGATGAAGGAATCCGATAAGGCTGCAACAACATTTATCATGCCTTACGGGCCATTCTGTTTCATCATGATGCCCTTCGAGCTGAAGAACGCAGGCGCTACATACCAACACATGATTCAGACATGTTTGTAAAAACAAATCGGAAAAACCGTCGAATCCTACGTTGACTATGTGGTTGTCAAAACCAAACGCGTCGGACAATTGGTAGACCACCTCTGCGATACCTGTGTCAGCTTGCGGGAGTATCAAATTAAACTCAACCCTAAGAAATGCATCTTTGGAGTACCAGCCAGCAAGCTCCTTGGCTTCATTGTATCTAGCTGAGGAATTGAACCAACCCGGCAAAAATATGGGCCTTGGAGAGATTAGAGGTCCCAACCGAGCTCAAGCATGTAAAAAAACTGGCAAGGTGTGTGGCGGCTCTAAGTCGCTTTATCTCAACACTCGGGGAAAAAGCCTTACCTCTATATAGGCTGTTGAAACACACAAAGACTTTCAAATGGACCGAGGAGGCCACAGCGGCCCTAGAAGACATCAAAGCCCTCCTCACTATTAACCCCATTTATCAGTGCCAGGTATATGTGAGCCGATGATATTGTACATCTCGGCCACAAACCAGGTGGTCAGTGCAATACTCATGGTCGAACGAGATATGGAGGGTCACAAGTTCCAGGTTCAAAAGCACGTTTACTATGAATCTGAGGTCTTAACCCGATGCAAAACACACTACCCTCACTATCGAAAGATAGCCTACACCGTCTTCATGGCGTCTCGAAAACTTCTACACTACTTTCAAGAGTGCTCGGTAACCGTGGCATCCAACACCCCCTAAGCAATATAATAAATAATCTAGATGCGATGGTACGTATAGACAAATGGGCCATAGTGCTACCCTTTGAAATAGCATACCGGCCACACCGAGCTATTAAATCTGAGGTGCTGGCCGACTTGGTAGCTGAGTGGATGGAGGCTCAGATCCCCAGAGAATACAACACATATCACACTGGACCATGTATTTTGATGGATAAAAAATGCTTGCTGGGCTAGGGGCTAGAGTAGTGCTCACATTACCAACTAGTGATAGCATTCGATACATGTTACAAATTATGTACACTGACTCCAACTATGCGGCAGAATATGAAGCCCTCTTACACGGACTCCAGATAGCAGTCTTAATGGGCGTTAAACGCTCAAGGCCCGAGGAGACTCCAACATCGACATCTCACAAGTAAACGGTTACTTTAACGCAAAGGACCCAAAGATGACAACTTACAGGAATGTCGCCTTAAAAATCTCGGCCATGGTCGAGGTTCTCGAATTTCATCATGTAGCCCGAGATAGTAACCAGGTCGCTGACATCCTTGCCCGAATAGGCGCCAAGCAGGATAAGGTCCCCGAAAACACCTTCCTCGAGCGGCTTTTTAAGCCATCCGTAGTCTAGCAGGACGACAAAGAAACGTCGGAATCGAACAACGTAGGGCAATTTTCCCCGCCCAAAGACAACGCAGAACAAGACATAGTGGACGACTCAGTCATTCAGGAAACAACTTCGATTCACGAAGTCATGGCAGTTATTGCACCCTGGACTGAACCACTCCTCGCATACCTACTCCATAAAGAGCTCCCCAAGGACTGATAACCCACAAGTATAGGGGATCACAAAAGTTTCCAAGGGTAGAGTATTCAACCCAAATTTATTGATTCGACACAAGGGGAGCCAAAGAATATTTGCAAGTATTAGCAATTGAATTTTCAATTCAACCACACCTAGAGAACTAAATATCTGCAGTAGAGTGATCAGTAGCATGATAGTTTGATAGTTTGATAGCAGTGGTAGCAATAGAATAGCAGTTTTATAGTAATTGTAACAACAGCAGCAACGAAAGTAACTTAGCAAAGATCAATTTGCAAAATTCCTAGGCATTGGATCAGTGATGGATAATTGTTTTAGATGCATTCATCATGTAACAGTCACAACCTAGAGAGACACAAAACTAGCTCCAATTCATCAATGTAATGTAGGCATGTATTCGGTATATAGTCATACGTGCTTGCGATAAGAACTTGCATGACAGCTTTTGTCCTACCCTCCTGCGGCAGCGGGGTCCATAAGAAAACCAAGGGATATTAAGGCCTCTTTTTAATAGAGGACCAGAACAAAGCATTAACACATACTGAATACATGAACTCCTCAAACTAAGTAATCACCGGAAATAATCCCAATTATTTTTTTGACATTGGGGTATGCGGATTATAACTAATAATAGGTGCATATAACTTGTATAATAGGATCAAGAACACAAATATATTCATGAAAACATAAAGGGTCCAGATCTAAAATCATGGCACTCGAGCCCTATTGACAAGCATTAAGAATAGAGAAGTCATAGAACATCAACCTCAGAACATAATGGATACTAGGGATTAAGACCTAATGAAACTAACTCGATTACATGATAAATCTCATCAAACCCATCACCGTCCAGCATGCCTACGAAGGAATTACTCACTCCCGGGGGTGAGCATCATGGAATTGGTGATGAAGAAGGGTTGGTGACGATGATGGCAACGAATCCCCCTCTCCGGAGCCTAAACGGACTCTAGATCTGGCCTCCCGATGAAGAACAGGAGGCGGCATCGGCTCCTTATCCTAAAACGCGATGATCCCTTCTCTCTAATTTTTTCTGGACAAATAGGTACTTATGGAGTTGGAGATAGGGTTGCAAGAGCTGCCAGGGGCCCTACAAGCCTACCAGCGCGCTCCCCAGCTTATGGCGCCCTGGTGGCCCTCCTCTGGTATTTCTCTTTGCTAGTACATTTCATATATTCTGAAATAATTCTCTGTCAATTTTCAGCTCAATCCAAGAACTTTTATTTCTGCACAAAAATGACATCATGGCAATTCTTCTGAAAACAACGTCAGTCCGGGTTAGTTCCATTCGAATCATGCAAATTAGGGTCCAAAACAAGGGCAAACGTATTTGGAAAAGTAGTTACATTTGGGACGTATCAACTCCCCCAAGCTTAACTCATTGTTTGTCCTCAAGCAATTCAGTTGACAAACTGAAAGTGATAAACAAAAATACTTTTACAAACTCTTTCTGTTCTTGTTGTTATGAATATGCTTAACTAATGTTCATGTTTTCAGCAAAGATTATGAGCTAACCATGTTCATGATAACATTTAGGTCTCACATTTACTTGTACCAATGACATAACCAACTAGCGAGCAATAATAAGATATTTCAGATGCCAATAATTTTTCAAAACAATCATGATATAATATGATAACATGGTATCTCGCTAGCCCTTTCTGAGACCGCAACATAAGTGCAGAGCACCTCTGAAGTTCAAGCAATGACTAAACATTGTAATTCATGTTAAAAGAGATCCAGTCATGATGCACACAATATTAACTATACACAATGCATAAGAATGACAATAGTGCTCCCAGGATTGGTGCTTTAATTGAGAAGGTGATGACTCAACAAAAAAGTGTATTAACATAATAGTAAATGGCAGGCCCTTCGCAGAGGGAAGCAGGAATTGCAGAGGTGCCAGAGCTCGAAGCTTAAATCAGAGATAAATATAATTTTGAGAGGCCTGCCTTTTCTGTCAACATCACGACCAAGAGTTTTCAATATCTTCCATGCTAAACACATTAGCGGTGGTTCCCAAGCATAAAGGTAAAGTTTACGCCCCTCCAGCAACAAACACAAGCCATGGCTAGCCGAATCCTTGGGTGCCCTTCATACCAATAACTTTCCGGGGGAGTTTTTTTGATTTGATCATGGAATCAGACATCCCAAATACGAGCCCCTCTCGTGTAATGACAAGTGAATAAACACTTATCATGAGAATAACCCACTTAGAATGAAAGATACTGACCGCCCCTTGTCGCTCCACTACTAGGGAAAAGCCTATACACAGAATCTTACTAGTAGCGAGGGTTAAAAACCCTCGCTACTGCTACTTACTAGTAGCGCAGGTTTTTAAACCTCGCTACTACTAAGTAGATAGCGATGGCGGGTTTTAACCTCGCTACTACTAAGCGGTCTCTACCGTGCCCCCCGGGACATGCCATAGTAGTAGCGCGGGTTTTTAACCCTCGCTACTACTAAGGGAGATAGCAGTAGCGCTGGTTTCTAGCCCTCGCTACTACTAAGTGGTGCCATAGCAGCAGCGAGGGTTAAAAACCCGCGCTACTACTAAAGGTCCCATTTTCAAACTCTACACCCCCCCCGTGGATCGCCTTTTCAGTTTTAAAAAAAATAAAAGAAAATGATGAAAATGTCAAAAAATAAAAGAAAATAAGTTTCCCATGTGGTATGTGGTCTAGTTGTTGGGAAAATTTGCAAATATGAATTTCGACTTTATTTGCAAAATCTCTCGAGAATTTGTAAAATGGGCATAACTTTTGCATACTAACTCGGATGAAAAAGTTTTTATATGAAAAATCATCTACCGAAAAGTTACATCCAAATTTAACCGGGGAACCTCGTTAAACATTTTAAAATCCTCAAAAACCTAACAGAAAAAAAGTTACAGGGCTTTTAAGATCTGGAGGCAAAAAATTTAAAAAAAATTCAGTTTTTTTTTAATTTTTGTTAAATCTGGTCAAACTATGGTCAAACTAATTATTCAAGAATATTAGTGTTACTAAATAATTATTTTAGTTTTTTTGAATTTTGGTCAAATCTGGTCAAACTATGGTCAAACTGTGGTCAAACTAATTATTCAAGAAATATTAGTGCTACAAATTTTTAGAACAATAGTTTCAAACTCAAACAGTGAAATGTGTGACTTCATGCTCAAGCTAAATTCCTGAGGTTAATAGGATTGACATCTTACTATTGTCAGGAAAACAACAAGTGCGGAGACTTGGAAGCGAGGAGAATAGAACCCGGAAGTTAAGCGTGCTCGGTGGAGTAGTGAGAGGATGGGTGACCGTCCAGGAAGTTAGATGATTTGGAATGATGAGGGTGATTAGAGATTAAATTGAGCAGCGATGAGGGGTGATTAGAGATTTGAGGTTAAAATAATTCAGAAATTTGAAAATTAGGAAAAAAAAATCAGAGATTAGAGATTAGAGATTAGTAGTAGCGCGGGTTGGCACCCGCGCTACTGCTAAAGGACGTAGTAGTAGCGCGGGTCGCACCCGCGCTACTACTATACGTTAGCTGTAGCGCCTTATTAGTAGCGCCAGCCCCCGCGCTACTAATAGGCCCAAAACCCGCGCTGCTGCTAGGCTTTTCCCTAGTAGTGCTCCATGAGCGGTACATGCACACAAAACAGATGTTCATTTGAATATTAGAGGTGGCATATGCAAATTTACTTGGAACGACATAGTAATACCGCATATAGGTAGATATAGTGGACTCATCTAGAATAACTTTGGTTTAAGGATTTGGATGCACAAGCAGTATTCCTGCTTAGTACAGGCAAAGGCTAGCAAAAATATTGAGAAATGACCAACTAGAGGGCGACAACAGTCATAAACATGCATTGTGAATAATTAACATTGAATACTAGCATGAGTAGGATATAAACACCATGAACATAAATATCGTCGAGGCTATATTGGTTTTGAATCAACTACATGAGTGAACATGTGCGAAGTCAAGCCACTTGAAAAATTAAGAGGACGATACCATACTATCATACTACATCATAACGATTTTAATTCATGTTGACTCCTAAGATAAATCATTATCCACTCCTAGCTACTTAAGCATGGCTCGAGCAACCATAATCTCTAATTGTCATCATAAACATGTTTACTCATAATATGTTGAATCATGGATATTGAGTTAAACATATTTACAAAAGCAATAACAAGTTGAGTTCATACCTGCTTTTCCTTGCCATAGTCACTTCATGAAATTACCGTCATTATTGCCTTTCACTTGCACGAACGAATGATATGAAAATAATAATAGTGCAAGAGTGCCGTGGACTAAGCTGGAATCTGCAAACATTTTATTCAAAGGAGAATACAAGGTAATATGGGCTCTTTGTTAGATCAAGAATAACGCTAATGAGAGCCACTCAACATTTTCATCGTGGTCTTCCCCTTACAACGACTCAACAAAAGAAAACAATTTCAAAGAAACACACTGAAATATTTTTGGAATTTTTTGTTTTTCTGACGAAAGAAAATTAACAAACAAGAAAAACAAAAAGAGAAAAACTATTTACATGGGAAAAATCCCAACAAGCAAAAGAAGAAATGGGATATCTTTTTGGGTTTTCTTTTAATACCACAACTAATTAAACTAGAAAGGAAAACTGAAAAGAAACAAGAAATATTTTTGGATTTTCTCAAAGTTTTTCAAACACACAAGAAGAAAGCAAAAATAAAACTAACATGGATTATAAAATGAAAGAGGATGGACACCGATAGATTGAATGAAATGTGTGAACATGAATGTAATGTCAGCGAGAAATATGTACTCCCCCAAGTTTAGGATTTTGCCTAACTTGGTAATCACCAACCATAGTAGCCATCTGGTCCGATATGGAAGTGCTGAGGTGGCAGCACTTGAGCGTCCCAAGCCTGGGCCTCATCCTTTGCTGCATCCAACGCATTTCGGTAAGCAGTGATGTCCTATGGCATGATGGTGTATCCATTCCTGGCATGAGAGTCAAACAAAGTAGGTGCAGGCAACGGAATAATATCACGAGTATCCTCACCGAATACCAAGTTATAGCAAATATGGTGAGGAGGCTCATTGGCATTAATAAGATGGTGATCTATCTTAGACTGGTGATCTAAGTAATTCCTAGGCAACAAATAATCATGGGGGCGTATATTAACATGGAAACGTCTCTCTAAGCGAGTAGCATAAATACCACCATGGGTCTTACCCTTAGTCTTATTAGTGTGAAGGCGGTGTGCAAGCTCCAAGGCTATAGGTGTTGTCATTAAAAAGTGCTTGGCATAAGATGGCGACGTCAGGGGCGCACAGCACACTACCTTGCTCTCTAGCAGTCAAACATTTCCCTATGAATAAAGCAAAGTAATGCACGGTAGGAAATTGCAAACTAGTAGCTCGGGCTTTCAACACGCCCTTTTCCTCTCCCATAGTTAAAGTGCGAAGGAAACCCTCAAACTCCTTCGGTCTAGGATCTCTTAATTCCCCATCAGAAGGAATCAAACATATCTCACAAAATTCAGCAAGTATCTCATGATGTTCAGCATATAAATCAAAACGCATCATGGGGTGTTTGAGCCTATTCAAGAAATGGAAATTTTGCATAAAGTAATTTGTAAGTTGTGCTGGTCACACTCATATGCGAGGAATTCGGTTAATCCGACATTTACAACAAACTGCGTGAACTCTTGGTAGAATCCAGCTTCATTCATGAAGGCATTGTGCGGCCATTAGCACGGGTTGACCTCCGTCCTACGCGAAATGTTGAGGTCACTGTCCGAGGAGTCCCTAGCGACTCCCTTGGCATTCCACTTCGAGGAGCTTCTCCGAAAGTTCATTTTTTGTACGAACGAAATTTTGAAATATTTGGATGACAAAATGATGTCAATAGAACTACTCATATGAATGTCTAGAGGCTATATCAAGCATTCAAACTACTTGGAACTCAAAGAATGCAACATGCAAGCTCATTTTCAGTAGCACCAGGAGCAACGAATTATGCAAAGCATATTACACTGAAGCAAACACTAATTGGAGCAATGGAGGTGTCACATACGAAGGAGCAATCCCCCATAACAGTTTCAAAAATGGATCTCCGAGGAAGGAGATCAAAAATCTCAAGTTTGGGAGCAAGAACACAAGGGAGAGAGCTACCAGGAATTTTTTCTAGAGGTAACAGACGAAGTGGGCTAAAGGGATAAGTGGGGGGGGGGTCCCTGTGGGGCCCATGATATGTCTCCATCGTATCTACTTTTCCTATTGCTTTTGCTCTTGTTTTGGACCCTAATTTGCATGATTTGAACGAAACTAACCCGGGCAAATGCTGTTTTCAGCAAAACTAGCATGGTGTTGTTTTTGTGCAGATATAAAAGTTCTCGGAATTGGAAAAAACTTTTTGGAGAATAATTTTGGAATAAAATAAAAAATACTGGAACCAAGACCCACTGGAGGGGGGGGGGAGCTGCCCACTAGGCACGAGGGCGCACCACCCCCTCTGGCGTGCCCTAGTGGGTAGTGGGGCCCATGAGGCTCCGCTGACCCTAATTACAACTCTATAAATTCCTATTTTTGGAGAAAAAAATAAGAGAGGAAGTTTCATCGTGTTTTATGATACGAAGCCACCGCCACCTCCTGTTCTTCATCGGGAGGCCAGATCTAGAGTCCGTTTCGGGGCTCCCGAGAGGGGGATCTTTCGTCTTCGTCATGATCAACCATCCCCCATCACCAATTTCATGATGCTCACCGCCAGGAGTGAGTAATCTCCTCGTAGGCTTGCTAGACGGTGATGGGTTGGATGAGATTCATCATGTAGTCGAGTTAGTTTTGTTAGGGCTTGATCCCTAGTATCCACTATGTTCTGAGATTGATGTTGCTATGACTTTGCTTTGCTTAATGCTTAACAGTAGGGCCTGAGTGCCATGATTTCAGATCTGAACCGTTTATGTTTTCACCATTATATCTATGTTCTTAATCCGACCTTGCAAGTCATATGCACCTATTACGTGTTATGATCCGCATACCCGAAAGTGATAACAATTGGGATTCTTTCCGGTGACTACCGTAATTTGAGGAGTTCATATATTCGCTTTGTGTTAATGCTTTGTTCCAGTTCTCTATTAAAAGGAGGCCTTAATATCCCTTAGTTTCCTTACAGACCCCGCTGCCATGGGAGGGTAGGACAAAAGATGTCATGCAAGTTCTTTTCCATAAGCATGTATGACTATTTACGGAATAGATGCCTACATTATATTGATGAATTGGAGCTAGTTCTGTGTCGCCCTAAGTTATGATTGTTATATCATGAATATTATCCAACATTATCACCGATCCAATGCCTATGAGCTTTTCACATATTGTTCTTGCTAAGTTACTAACGTTGCTGTTACTGTTACAACTGCTAAAAAACAATTACTACTGCTATTACTATCACTGCTATCACTATTAAATTACCATATTGTTGTGCTACTGATCACTTTGCTGCAGATTTAGTCTCCAGGTGTGGTTGAATTGACAAATAAACTGCAAATACTTACAAATATTCTTCCCCTTGTGTTGAATCAATAAATTGGGTTGAATACTCTACCCTCAAAAACTGTTGTGATCCCCTATACTTGCGGGTTATCAAGACCTTTTCCTGGTGCCGTTGCTAGGGGCATAGCTATATTTGTTGAGTCACTTGGAATTTATTACTATTGATCACTATGAAGAATCTTTACTATTGATCACTATGAAGAATCTTAAGGATGATAGAACCAACATAGTTCCCTCTAAGACGAGGGGAGATAAGGAATTGTTATCTAGCTCTGCACTTGATTCACCTTCTATTGAGTAAACTTGCAACACCACCACCTGCTATTAATTCTGATATGTCGCAAGTAATTATTGATGATGCTACTTCTACTATGAATGATGCTATTGATGATGCTAGTACTTTGCTTGATAAGACTGTGCCACTAGGTGAATTTCTTGATGAACAACTTGCTAGAGCTAAAGAAATTGAGAATGTTGAAACTGACGAATGATAACCCACAGTATAGGGGATTGCAATAGTTTTTGAGGGTAGAGTATTCAACCCAAATTTAATGATTCGACACAAGGGGAGCCAAAGAATATTTGCAGGTATTAGCAGCTGATATGTTAATTCAGGCACACATGGAGATTAATTATCTGCAGCAAAGTGATCAGTAGCAAAGTAGTATGCTAGTGTTGATAGTAGTAGCAATAGTAACGGTAATAGTGATAGCAATGATTTTGTGGCAAGTGCAACGGTAACAATAGCAATAGTAACTTAGCAAGAACAATATGAGAGAAATTCATAGGCATTGGATCGGTGAATTCGTTGGATGATATTCATCATATAAAAGTTATAACCTAGGGCGATACGACACTAGGTCCAGTTCATAAATATAATGTAGGCATGTATTCCGTAAATAGTCATACGTGCTTATGGAAAGAACTTGCATGACATCTTTTCTCCTACCCTCCCGTGGCAGTGAGGTCCTATTGGAAACTAAGGGATAATAAGGCCTCCTTTTAATAGAGAACCGGAACAAAGCATTAACACACGATGAATACATGAATTCTTCAAACTACGGTCATCACCCGGAAGTGTCCCGACTATTGTCACTCCGGGGTTACCGGATCATAACACATAGTAGGCGACTGTAACTTGCAAGATCGGATCTAGAACATAGATATAATGGTGATAACATAAACGGTTCAGATCTTAAATCATGGCACCCGGGCCCAAAGTGACAAGCATTAAGCATGGCAAAGTCATAGCAACATCAATCTCAGAACATAATGGATACTAGGGATCAAGCCCTAACAAAACTAACTCGATTACATGATGAATCTCATCCAACTCCTCACCGACCAGCGACCTACAAAGGAATTACTTACTCCTGGTGGGGAGCACCATGGAATTGCTGATGGAGAAGGGTTGGTGATGACGAGGATCGAAGATCCCCCTCTCCGGATCCCCAAACGGACTCCAGATCTAGCCTCCCGATGAAGAACAGGAGGTGGAGGCGGCTCCATTTCGTGAAAGGCGATAAATCTTTCTCCCTGATTTTTTCCTGGAAATATGTGATTTTATAGTATCAGGGTTGGAGTCTGGGGGGCCACCAGGTGGGGGACAACCCACCTGCACGCACCTGGAGGGGGGCACCCTGGTGGGTTGTGCCTAGCCAGGTGCCCCCCTCCGGTGGTTCTTGGCTCCAGAAGTTATCTTTATTTGTATAAAATTGCTTGCAAAATTTTGTTTCAATTCGAGAACTTTTATTTCTGCACAAAAACAACACCATGGTAGTTCTACTGAAAACAGCCTCAGTCCAGGTTAGTTTACTTCAAATCATGCAAATTAGAGTCCATAACAAGAGGAAAAGCGTTAGGAAAAGTATATATGATGGAGACGTATCAATGAAATTGCTGAAACTGGAAATTTTGATGCACCTATGGGAACTAGTGCCCCTAGATATGAATTTCCTGAGATACCTGAGTGTTATGTTATGGATGGAGAGGTAGCTAGAGACTTTCTTGCTGGTAAGGATAGAGATGATTTTAAGAAATTGTTATACAAGTTGAAAGAAAAATCTTTGAATGCTAGAATGAAATATGTGTTGGGGAACGTAGTAATTTCAAAAAAATTCCTATGATCACGCAAGATCTATCTAAGTGATGCATAGCAACAAGAGGGGAGAGTGTGTCAACGTACCCTCGTAGACCGAAAGCGGGAGCATTTCAATAACGCGGTTTATGTAGTCGAACTTCTTCAAAATCCAACCGATCAAGTATGGAACGAACGACACCTCTGCGTTCAGCACACATTCAGCTCGATGATGTCCCTCGTTCTCTTGATCCAGTTGAGGACGAGGGTGAGTTATGTCAGCACGACAGCGTGGCGACGGTGATGATGATGCTACCGGCGCATGGCTTCCCCTAAGAACTATGATGGTATGATCGAGGTGTGTAACTGTGGAGGGGGGCACCACACACGGTTGGGAGAGAAACTTGTGTGTCCTTGTGGTGCCCCTTGCCCATGTATATAAAGGAGGGAGAGAGAGAGGCCGGCCCCCTAGTGGTGCGCCTAGAGTATGGAGTCCTATTAAGACTTCCAAGTCCTAGTAGGAATCCCTTTCCCTTTTGGAGTAGGAGAGAAGGAAAGAGGGAAAGAGAGAGGGAGTAGGACAGGGCAAGGGGGGCACTACCCCCTTACCCTAGTCCAATTCGGACCCATGGGGGGGGGGGCACCACCTCCCCTTGGCCTGCCTCCTCCTTTTCCCATATGGCCCAATAAGGGCCAATACCTCTCCTGGTGAATTCCCGTAACTCCCCGATACTCCGAAAAATACCCGAACCACTCGGAACCTTTCCGATGTCCGAATATAGCCTTCCAATATATCGATCTTTATGTCTCGACCATTTCGAGACTCCTCGTCATGTCCGTGACCTCATCTGGGACTCCAAACAAACTTCGGTCATCAAAACACATAACTCATAATACAAATCGTCATCGAGCGTTAAGCGTGCGGACCCTACGGGTTCGAGAACTATGTAGACATGATCGAGACACATCTCCGATCAATAACCAATAGAAAAACCTGGATGCTCATATTGACTCCTACATATTCTATGAAGATCTTTATCGGTCAAACCGCATAACAACATACGTTGTTCCCTTTGTCATCGATATGTTACTTGCCCAAGATTTGATCGTCGGTATCATCATACCTAGTTCAATCTCGTTACTGGCAAGTCTCTTTACTCATTCTGTAATGCTTCATCATGCAACTAACTCATTAATCACATTGCATGCAAGGCTTGTAGTGATGATCATTACCGAGAGGGCCTAGAGATACCTCTCCGAAACATGGAGTGACAAATCCTAATCTCGATCTAATCCAACAAACACCTTTGGGGACACCTGTAGAGCATCTTTATAATCACCCAGTTATGTTGTGACATTTGATAGCACACAAGGTGTTTCTCCGGTATTTGAGAGTTGCATAATCTCATAGTCTGAGGAACATGTATAAGTCAGCAGTAGCAATGAAACTATAATGATCATAATGTTAAGCTAACAGATGGGTCTTGTCCATCACATCATTCTCCTAATGATGTGATCCCGTTCATCAAATGACAACACATGTCTATGGTTAGGAAGCATAACCATCTTTGATTAACGAGCTAGTCAAGTAGAGACATACTAGGGACACTATGTTTTGTCTATGTATTCACACATGTACTAAGTTTCCGGTTAATACAATTCTAGCATGAATAATAAACATTTATCATGATATAAGGAAATAAATAATAACTTTATTATTGCCTCTAGGGCATATTTCCTTCAATCTCACACTTGCACAGGAGTCAATAATCTAGTTCACATCGCCATGTGATTTAACACCAATAGTTCACATCTGTATGTGACTAACACCTATAGTTCACATCGCCATGTGACCAACAACCAAAGGGTTTACTAGAGTCAATAATTTAGATCACATCGCTATGTGATTAACACCCAAAGAGTACTAAGGTGTGATCATGTTTTGCTTGTAAGAAAAATTTAGTCAACGGGTCTGCTAAATTTAGAGCCGTATATATTTTGCAAATTTTCTATGTCTACAATGCTCTGCATGGAGCTACTCTAGCTAATTGCTCCCACTTTCAATATGTATCCAGATTGAGACTCAGTGTCATCTGGATTGGTGTCAAAGCTTGGATTGACATAACTCTTTACGATGAACTCTTCATCACCTCCATAACCGAGAAATATTTCCTTAGTCTTCTAAGGATAACTTTGACCGCTGTCCAGAAAGGCTGTAGTGCTCCCACTCACTTTATTGTAAATACAGGCTTCATCGCAAGTCTGTATAAAACTATACGCTTTGATCAACTCATCAAAGCGTATATTCCAACTCCGAGATGCTTGCACCAGTCCATATATCGTTGGAGCTTGCACACCTTGTTAGTATCTTTAGGATTGACAAAACCTTTTGGTTGCATCATATACAACTGTTCTTTAAGAAATATCCATTCAAGGAATGCAGTTTTGACATCCATTTGCTAGATTTCATAAAATATGGCAATTGCTAACATGATTCTGACAGATTTAAGCATCGCTACAGTTGAGAAAATATCATTGTATTCAACACCTTGAACTTGTCGAAAACCTTTTGTGACAAGTCAAGCTTTGTAGATAGTAACACTACTATCATCATCCGTATTCCTCTTGAAGATTCATTTATTTAATATGGCTTGCCGATCATCGGGCAAGTCCACCAAAGCCCACACTTTGTTCTTATACATGGATCCCATCTCAGATTTCATGGCCTCAAGCCATTTCGCAGAATCCGGGCTCATGATTGCTTCCTCATAGTTCGTAGGTTCATCATGGTCTAGTAACATGACTTCCAGAACATGATTACCGTACCACTCTGGTGCGGATCTCACTCTGGAAGACCTATGAGGTTCGGTAGTAACTTGATCCAAAGTTTCATGATCATCATCATTATCTTCCTCACTAATTGGTGTAGGAATCACTCGAACCGTTTTCTGTGATGAACTACTTTCCAATTCGGGAGAATGTACAATTACCTCATCAAGTTCTACTTTCCTCCCACTCAATTCTTTCGAGAGAAACTCCTTCTCTAGAAAGGATCCATTCTTAGCAACGAATATCTTGCCTTCGGATCTGTGATAGAAGGTGTACCCAACATTTTCCTTTGGATATCCTATGAAGACGCATTTCTCCGTTTTGGGTTCAAGCTTATCAGGTTGAAGTTTTTCACATAAGCATCACAACCCCAAACTTTAAGAAACGACAACTTTGGTTTCTTGCCAAACCACAATTCATAAGGCGTCGTCTCAACGGATTTTGATGGTGCTCTTTTTTAATGTGAATGCAGCTGTCTCTAATGCATAATTGTAAAACAATAGTGGTAAGTCGGTAAGAGACATCATATATTGCACCATATCTAATAAAGTACGGTTACGACATACGGACACACCATCACGCTGTGGTGTTCCAGGTGGCGTGAGCTGTGAAACTATTCCACATTGTTTTAATGAAGGCCAAACTCATAACTCAAATATTCACCTCCACGATCATATCATAGAAACTTTATTTTCTTGTTACAATGATTCTTCACTTCACTCTGAAATTCTTTGAACCTTTCAAATTTTTTAGACTTGTGTTTAATTAAGTAGATATACCCATATGTGCTCAAATCATCTGTAATGGTAAGAAAATAACGATTCTCGCCACGAGCCTCAACACTCATTGGACCGCATACATCGGTATGTATTATTTCCAATAAATCAGTAGCTCGTTCCATTGTTCCGGAGAACGGAGTTTCAGTCATCTTGCCCATGAGGCATGGTTCGCAAGCATCAAGTGATTCATAATCAAGTGATTCCAAAAGCCCATCTTTATGGAGTTCCTTTATGCGCTTTTCACCGATATGACCCAAACGGCGGTCCCAAAAATAAGTTGCACTATCATTATCAACTTTGCATCTTTTGGCATCAGTACTATGAATATGTGTATTACCACGATCGAGATTCAATATACCATCAACATTGGGTGTATGACCATAGAAGGTTTTATTCATGTAAATAGAATAACAATTATTCTCTGTCTTAAATGAATAACCATATTGCAATTAACATGATCTAATCATATTCATGCTCAACGCAAACACCAAATAACATTTTTTTAGGTTCAACACTAATCCCGAAAGTATAGGGAGTGCTCGATGATGATCATATCAATCTTGGAACCACTTCCAACACACATCGTCACTTCATCCTCAACTAGTCTCTATTTATTCTGCAACTCCTGTTTCGAGTTACTAATCTTAGCAACTGAACAAGTATCAAATACCCAGGGATTACTATGAGCACTAGTAAGGTACACATCAATAATATGTATATCAAATATACATTTGTTCACTTTGCCATCCTTCTTATCTGCCAAATATTTGGGGTAGTTCCACTTCCAGTGACCATTTCCTTTGCATTATAAGCACTCGGTTTCAGGCTTAGGTTCAGCTTTGGGCTTCTTCACGGGAGTGACAACTTGCTTGCCATTCTTCTTGAAGTTCCCTTTCTTTCTATTCGCCCTTTTCTTGAAACTAGTGGTCTTGTTTAATCATCAACACTTGATGCTCTTTCTTGATTTCTACCTTTGTCAATTTCAGCATCACGAAGAGCTCGGGAATCATTTTCGTCATCCCTTGCATAGTATAGTTCATCATGAAGTTCCATTAGCTTGGCGATGGTGACTAGAGAACTCGGTAAATCACTATCTTATCTGGAAGATTAACTCCCACCTGATTCAAGTGATTGTAGTACCCAGACATTCTGAGCACATGCTCACTAGTTGAGCACGTCGGTAGAACCAGTCTCATGACTATGGTCATGTAATGTCGGTCCGGGCCGCTTCATCCAACAATACCGCTGAATCAAAGTAAGACCTTGGTGGTGAGCAGTATGACTATTATCGCCCACAACTCTTTGAGTTCTACTCGTGCATTTAACATCTACGCATAGACCTGGCTCGGAATAGACCAGACATCTATCTAGGTGAAGCATAGCAATGAGAGGGGAGAGTGTGTCCACGTACCCTCGTAGACCGAAAGCGGAAGCGTTTCAATAACGCGGTTGATGTAGTCGAACTTCTTCACGATCCAACCGATCAAGTACCGAACGAATGACACCTCCGCATTCAGCGTTCAGCTCGATGACGTCCCTCGTGCTCTTGATCTAGTTGAGGATGAGGGTGAGTTCCGTTAGCATGACGGCGTGGCGATGGTGATGATGATGCTACCGGCGCAGGGCTTCGCCTAAGCACTACGATGGTATGATCGAGGTGTGTAATTGTGGAGGGGGGCACCGCACACGGTTGGAAGAGAAACTTGTGTGTCCTTGGGGTGCCCCCTGCCCACATATATAAAGGAGGAAGGGAGAGAGGCCGCCCCCCTAGGGGTGCGCCTAGAGTACAGAGTCCTACTAGGACTTCTAAGTCCTAGTAGGAATCCCTTTCCCTTTTGGAGTAGGAGAGAAGGAAAGAGGGAAAGAGAGAGGGAGTAGGAAAGGGCAAGGGGGCCCCGCCCCTTCCCCTAGTCCAATTCGGACCCATGGGGGGGCACCACCTCCCCTTGGCCTGCCTCCTCCTTTTCCTGTATGGCCCAATAAGGCCCATTACTTCTCCCGGTGAATTCCCGTAACTCCCCGGTACTCCACAAAATACCCGAATCACTCGGAACCTTTTCGATGTCCGAATATAGCCTTCCAATATATCGATCTTTAAGTATCGACCATTTCGAGACTCCTTGTCATGTCTGTGATCTCATCTGGGACTCCGAAAAATCTTCAGTCATCAAAACACATAACTCATAATATAAATCGTCATCGAACATTAAGCATGCGGACCCTACGGGTTCAAGAACTATGTAGACATGATCGAGACACATCTCCGATCAATAACCAATAGCGGAACCTGGATGCTCGTATTGGCTCCTACATATTCTACGAAGATCTTTATCGGTCAAACCGCATAACAACATACGTTGTTCCCTTTGTCATCGGTATGTTACTTACCCGAGATTCTATCGTCGGTATCATCAGACCTAGTTCAATATTGTTACCGGCAAAATTTCTTTACTCATTCTGTAATGCTACGATATTACTATATTCTCTAGCTATTTCCTTTCTCGTTAAAGGGTGATGCTAAGATATGGTACAATACTCTTGCTCCTGGTTGTGTGCGTTGTCCCCAGGATAGGATTTATTACTTCTCTGAAAAATATTTTCCCGCTCATAAGAAACAAGCTGCCTTACAGGAAATATTTAACTTTGTGCAAATTGAAGAAGAGAGTCTCCCACAAGCTTGGGGGAGGCTTCTGGAATTACTTAATGCTTTGCCTGATCATCCTATTAAGAAAAATGAAACACTTGATATCTTTTATAATGGACTAACCAATGCTTCTAGGACCACCTAGATAGTTGTGCTGGTTGTGTTTTCAGGGAATGAACTATTGAACAAGCTGAGGAATTATTGAATAATATATTGAAGAATTAGGATGATTGGACACTTCCTGAACCACCGCCTAAACCCACTCAGAAGAAGAGGGGTATTTTATTTCTCAGTCCTGAAGATATGCAAGAGGCAGAGAAATGTATGAAGGAAAAAGAATTAAACCCGAGGATGTTAAAAATCTACCACCTATTGTGGCACATCCCTAGTTCTGGTCTGCCTAGTGCTAGCATCTGATGTTGCATCATGTTTAAAACACCCAGAAAGTTGAAATGGGATGACAGAACCCCTAGCACCCCCTTAATCCAACTAGGGTTTACTAAAATCTTTTTCAATGAACCTGAAATTTCGTTCTAAAATGTTCATCATCTTTGCCTTGGTCTAGAACCTCTGACAAAAATGGTGCACAATTTTCTAGGACATCATAGTGAATTAAATCATATGCTATTTGCATTTGGACATTTAAATGCTATAAAATATTTTAAATGTCCAAATAATCTAAAACTAAAATGTTTACTGTTGTTTATATTCTAAACAGTAGCCATGAGTAGTTTCATGATTTTTGGAAGTGTCTAGGTATTTTTAGAAAAGCCAGAAAGATTAAAGAAAAATAGAAAAACAGAAAATAAAAATAAAAGACAGAGAGAGAGACTTACCTGGCCTCACCTGTGCAGCCACCTGGCGGCCCAAGTGACTGGCTCAGCCCACTACCGCAGCCTCCTCTGTCGCCTTCCTCCTCGCGCTAGTAGGCAAGGGCGCGTGCCCGGCGCGCGCAGCCACACGCCGGCCACCTCCACCCTGCCTGCGTTCCCCCTTGACCCCCTGGACATCCCTGGAGATGCTACGCACCCTCTGAACCCCCTCGACCTCTCTCCCGTGCTCCTCCCCCTTCTCTGCTCTCTCCCATGCCACACCCAAGCGCCGCCGTCGCCGTCGTTCACTGTTGCCGCGCCCAGAGCCGATGTCTCGCCTCGCCGACATGCTCAGGAGAACCTCCGTCGTCTACTTCATTGTCCACGGCCATCCGCTCGACCGCGGTGGCTCTGTAGCATCGTCCCTGACCGCATCCCGGACTCTCGGCCAACGGTGACCTCGTCATTGATTCGCCGCCATCTCTGCCTCCCCGAGCCCGCTGAGACCATCCCCGACCCTGCTGTGAGCTCCACCATCTTCTCCCCTACTCCTCGTGCCCGTACGCACCATCTAACCGCCCGAGCCACCAGAGTCATGAGCTCTCCGCCACCGTCCATGTCGACGCCGTGGCCAGAGCTGGCTATGGCTGCAACTGAGCACATCAACGTGCTCAGCACCCTGCCAGCAGCCTAACGCACACACCAGATCCTCATGCCGTGCTCCGTAGCCCCGTCCCTATGCACGACCGAATTCCGGCCGCCGCCGCGAGCTCCGTTCCGGCAAGCTCCGGCGCCCCCGCAGCCACCCACCTGTCCCTCTAGATGTGGGAGAGCACGGGCTACGCCCCGGTGGTCTCTGCGCGTCCAGCCGCCGCCTGTAGCACTTCTCGACAAGCTTCTGCCGCAGGTTTGGTCGCCGCCGGCCAAACTCCGGCGAGGGCCGACGTGGCCTCGTCATTAGCACTAACCCCTGCCAGCTGGACCACCATTGGACGCTGACAGCGGGCCCTGCAACGGGTCAAAGCCCGAGTCAACGCGGGATTAGTGTCTGTCTCACTGACCAGTGGACCCCACTGGTCAGGTTTGACCCTGTTGACCTGCTGATGCAAGCATGACACAGTAAAACTTTTTCTGGAATTAAAATAAATTAGAAAGAATTAGAAATTCCAAAAAATGGTTGAAACTTCTAAAAATCATAGAAATTTATCTGTAACTCCAAATGCAATAATTTATATATGAAAAATGATCAGAAAAATCCAATCTATCCATCTGTATTGGTTTCATGCATGTTTAAAGCACTATTTAAATTCATAAGATGAGTTTGGGGTTGAATCTTTGGTTCAAAATGACTCAAACCCATATAGTTTTAGTTGCATTAGACCAACACACTCATTTTGCCATGTCATAATCATGGATCATATTGTGCATTGCATTGATTGTGTTTCCTTCTTTGTTGCCGGAAAGTGTCCCCTCTCGATAGACATGGTTTCGACGATGTGATCAATGACACCGATGAAGAACTATACTATCTTCAAAAGTGCTAGGCAAGCAAAACCCCCTTGTTCATTCCGATACAATCCCACTCTCTCGGTCTTGCTCTCTTTTACTGCATTAGGACAACAACAATATAACTATTACATGCTGCGATAACTGAACCCCTTTCCTTTGCATGACCTGTCATTGCCATAGTAAATAGATGAAACCCACTAGCATGAGGAGTTGTTTGAGCCCTGATGTGCCTACTCATTCATGCTTGTTTGTCATGCCTGCTACTGCTTAGAGTTGAGTCAGGTCTGATTCATCGGGGATGAATTGGAATGGTGATGAACATGTCCTACTGTGTGTGAGCTAAGTGCGTGAACACGATTTGGTAAAGGTAGCGGTGAGAGGCCATGTAGGAGTACATGGTGGGTTGTCTCATTAAAGCCGTCCTCAGGAACTGAGTTCTGTGTTTGTGATCCATGAACAACTATTACCACTCATTAGGATCCTTAATTGATCCTCTCGACTTATTAGCCGCCCTTGTGCTCTATACAGGAGTTGCAAGTAGTTTCTGGTGTTTGTAGTATGCTGGAGGCCGTGCGCAACACTGACCCGAGGTGTGGGCTGTGATGCGGTAGGCACGTGGAATGGTGTACCGGGCGCCTGTTTGGTGTCTCGGGAACCCTGCTCACATCGTTCGAGGCCGTGTGTGGAAACTTTGGCCGGACTCCCTGCGGATGGAACCTGAATAGGCGATAAACCTGGACTAGAGACTTGTGTGGTTAGTCAGGTCATGGCCGACACCCTCGCCAGGCTTCCGCTTGAAGGTTACCGAGATACATGACATGTACATGGCGATAAGTGGCGAGAGCGTGTGTGTTAAGAAGTACACCCCTGCAGGGTTAACATCATCTATTCGAATAGCCGAGTCTGTGGTAAAGGACCTCTGGGTTGCCTATACAGTTCATAGACAAGTGAAAGTGGATACTCTAAAATGCGCAAGATAAGCGTGAGTGCTATGGATGACGTTCTCGTAGGGAGACGCCAGCGGATCCATAGTGGTGTATTGATATGGTGAATATGTGGACTCGTGTGTGCCACGTCAAAAGAGTTACTTGCAGTTGTAACAGGATAGCCACTGAGTCAAAGCTGGTTTGCTACAGCTGAACCCCACCATCCCTTTGTTGATACTAATGCATATGTAGTTAGTTCTGATGTAAGTCTTGCTGGGTACATTTGTACTCACGTTTGCTTAATTTGTGTTTTGCAGAGAGACTTCAGTCTCGCAAGTAGTTCTGCGTGGACTTCGATGTTTAGCTTGTTACCTCAGCTACGTTCTTGTGCCCTCGACAGGATCTGGTAGATAGTCAGGCTTCCCAACCCTTTTTATTTGTAGTTGTCTGTACCCAGACTAGTTAAGCTTCCGCATGTGCTTATTGTTTGTATGCCCTGAATGTTGGGTCATGACACCCATGTTTGTAATATGTCGCTCCTCGGAGCTTATTGAATAAATACTTTGAGTCATAGAGTTATGTTGTGATGCCATGTTGTATTTGCACATATCGGGCATATTGTGTGTATGATTTGAAATGCTTGGTATGTGTGGGATCTGACAACCTAGTGCTTCCACTGAGCCATGGTAGCTTGCTACTGCTCCGGAACACTTAGGCTGACCGACATGTGTCCTTCTTCGTTCCTGTGTCTGTCCCTTCGGGGAAATGTCACACGTTGTTCCTTTAAGTCTATGTAGCTTGCTACGACTTGGGTTCATACATTGTTGACTGACACGTTCGTTGTTGGGTCATGTATGCCTGTCCCTGTAAGTTAGCGCCACTTTGGGTCCAAGACTAGTCATGTCAGCCCGGGTTCTTTGTCATATGGATGCTAGCAGCACTATCATATATGTGAGCCAAAAGGCGCAAACGGTCCCGGGCCAGGTAAGGTGGCACCCGTGGGAATACCGTGCATGAGGCCGCAAAGTGATATGATGTGTTACATGCTATATTGGTGTGACTTGGATCAGGGTCCTGACAGCTTTGGTATCAGAGCCTGACGTCCTGTAGGATTACCAAGCCAAACTGGTCGAAGTTGAGTCTAGAAATTCTTTAGTAATATATGGGAATTGATTGTGGATGGCAACGTAAGGCTCTTTTTACTCCTTTACCTTATGACCTTCTGATCTGAGTCATCCTATCTTTCCTACAGGGCTAAGGAACTAGGCTTCCTCTTCTTTCTATTAGGATCATGTGTTACTAATCCGTAGACTTATAGGATTGATGGATCTAAGCTTCAGTTTGGTTCCTACTACTTCCGTGTATTCATAGCTGGCCTCAGAATCTTGATATTGTGCTTCTGAGTGGTTATGCCACCATTTCGCAGGATGTCTCAAATCTTTTGAGCATTTACCACCGTTATGTTGTCCGAGTCATCCCAGTTCTCTAAATACTCTGAAGCATTTGCAAAATCCCTTCCTCCTGTTTCTGATGTTCCTTTGGGCCAGATTAACCACACTAATCGGTGGGTTGAGGTACTTTATTGCCTCGACGTATATGTTGGAGCTAGTATTATGACCCTAGGTGTCTTAGAGTACCAACTAATAAGCTAGCCATGATTTGTGTTCCCAGTGTGATAATTCTGGCCGTCATCCTCGAAAGCATCTCGGGATGCCACTTAGTTAGTAGGCATTCTATTTCTGGGTTCTTGAACCCAAGATTCACTCCACTTACTTCATGTTGTTAGTGTTTTTTCGTTCCTTCAGGTTATTAGCAACCTTTGTGATAGTCTTCGAGGTTCATCGTATACCGTTCTTCCAAACACCATGAACTACTTATGGCAAAAGTTCCTTATTGAACCGAAAGTTCACAATCAGAGTACGCTTGAGGAATTCTCCATTCGTAATTGTGACTTTGCCAGCCCTACCTTCTCCTCATGGGTTATCCGGAAGAAATATGTTGAGCTTTGCTTGACATACTAATCTGTGCATCCACAACTCAGAAAATCCTATGTTCCTTGAGTTGTCCTCTTTAGTTGTACTCTGACCACTATCTATCAATGGATAGTCAGGAATAGTTGTGCACTCATGTTCACCGGTGCCTATCACTCTTGTGGTCCGTCAAGACATTCTATTCCAGAATGACTAAGAGAAACAAACCCCAGTACCTTATCCATTTCCCGGATTGGGTCAAAGCAGTTGTGTTCCGCAGATCAAAATGCTAATCTAGCTCTTGTTCTATTCTACCTTGGAGTATTACCATCTTTATATGAAAAATATGATGGGAATTCCACAGCATCCTATGAACTCTTGATATAGTGATACTTCTTGCCATCATTATTTATTCCTCGGTTTCGTGTTGTCACAACCGAAATGCTGACAAGTGAATCATGATGTGTGAAGTCTATATTCCTAGCAACCCTGTTGCCTGGTAGTTAATGACAATATTACATTCTTAGCATGTTGGTTACTAAATCGACATTCTAAGATTGACCATGCTACCTAGTCCTTATCTCCTGGTGCACTCTTCGATCAATGAGTTAGGATAGTGTCAATCTTTGCTTATTTGATAATATCGTCTTGCCCTGAAAACCAAGATTGTTCTCGAGCTTAATAACATATCGATGGTCCGTGATTTTCTGAATATCTTCTTAGAAGTATCACTAGGTTGTCACCTGACCGCTATGTTGAGTTCGTGATCAAGTTGGTTTTGTATAAACCACCTCTTCTCCAAGAATCCGTGTTGGATACCCCTGAGCTAGTTGGTTAAGGCAAACAACAACTTGGAGAGTTGGAAGATAAAAGCTTACCTGACTTAGTTCATTCCTAAGGGATATCTTTTGTGTGTGTGTGTGTGTGTGTTGAGGAAAGATGATATCCTCATTGATTGGTCCTCATGATCAGTTGTTGATTCTATTGTCCTATCCAACCTTTGATTTGAGTATGGGCTATCGTCAAATCAAATCAGAACCAACGATGTTCTTAATGTTGTCTTACTCGTGGTTGATCCCTCGAGCATACAACATTATATCCTTTGGGTCTGACCAATGCTACCATCTTGTTCGCATAATCATGGAATCCTATTTATATGGAAACATGGATGAATTGTTGTTGAGTCCATCAACATCATATTTATCTTCTCCATGAATCGTGTTGAACATCCAGCTAGTATTGGAAACTTTTATAAGCATTATCTTCATGACCCGCTCATGAAGCATATGCCCGGACGAAAGAAGTGATTTCCTCTAATTCATGTGCATTTGATGTAAGTTGCCGCCATGAATTCGAGAAAGTCAATGTTGCTTCCTTTGGAATCATTCCAAATCAGTCATGCAAATGTGCGAAGTATTCTGTGGTTTGGAGACTTCCGACCTTCATTCTATATGTGTCCCTAGCACACCAAGCCACTGACTGATTTGTTCAAGGAGAAGGAGTTCCTTCATAAGAGCTAATCCGGACTTATGTAAGGACTTCGATATCCTCGTTGATGGTTCCCAACCAGAACTCGGTAGTGTTTTGTTGTAAGACTACTATGTGGTCATGCTTGTCTGGGACAATGTGTTTACATGTTTGCAGCAGAACCAGTTTATGTTTTGGAGCATGCTATCGTAGTTCATCTCCCGAGAGTCTCGCAACACCATCTCGTCGATTTGAGTTGCAAACTTTCATTTTTCCTTCTAGACATGATGAGTTTGGAATATTCTGACACCAACCAGATCTGAATCTCAGGAAGATATGATGGTTGGAATGTTTCCCAAGTACTGTAATATTGGTCTCTCTGTAACCTGGTAAAGTGGATGTCGTGGCCAACACACCCAACTGGAAGACCAATTATTGTAGTACCTCGATTGAAGAAAGTTGGTCATCTCCCCAGAAGGATTCCGTAGGATTTACCCAGTAATTGTTCCTTACGAATTCTTGTGCTCCCAAAGTCCGACCTTTTACTTGATGTTCTAGATACCAAACCTTATCTATAAATGGGTTACATGTCACAGCCCTAGCTTAGTCCTTGCTTGACCCTGCATAAGCATCCATGCATCATGTTTAAATTTATAGAAACTTGAAATGGGGATTGTTCAAACCCTAGCATCAAATGAATTCAAATAGGCTCAAATAAAATCATTTCCAATGAACCTGAAATGCGCTTCTAAAATGTTCATCATCTTTGCCCTGGTCTAGAACCTCTGACAAAAATGGTGCACACTTTTCTAGGACAACAGAGGGTCACTGGATTAAATCATTAGTTAATTGCATTTGGGCATTTAAATGCTAGTACATATTTTAAATGTCCAAATAATCCCAAACCAAAATGTTCCATGTTGTATATATTCTAAACATTGGGCATGCACAGTTTGGTGATTTTTGAAAGTGCCTAGCTATTTTTAGTAATGCCACAAACTTACAGAACAAAAGATAAATAGAAAAACAAAAATAGAAGGGCAGAGAGGAGAGAAACCTCACCTGGCCTCACCTGTCGCAGCCCAGCTGGCCAGCCCACCTGGCCGGCCCAGCCCGGCGCCGCTGCCAGTCATCGCCTAACTCTGCCTGTAGGCAGAGGAGGGACACCGCGACGCCGCCGAGCTCGCTATGCCACCACCCTGCCTGCCTGCCACTCCCCCTTGACGCTCGGACGCTCTGGACGTCGCCACGCACTCCTCCTCGACCCCCTGCACCTCTCCCCACTCTCCCTGGATCTCTCCCTCGTCCTCCCCCGCTATGGCCGACGCGCTCATCGCCACCGTTCGTTGCCGCCGTGGCCACCGGCCACCCACGCCTCTTCGACGCGCCCAGAAGCTCCGCCACTTCGTCCTCAACCTCCTCACCGAGCCACGCCCCGCCGGATGCCCTCGAACGCCGGCCACGCCGTCTTCTTCAACCTCGGTTCACCGAGATCGCCATCGCCACTCCGACCACTCCGGTTCTCCCCCGAGCTTCCCGTTCGCTTCCCTGCACTCGCCGTGAGCCACTGATTCTCTCCCCCCTCACCGTTCTCGCTCTCGTGCACCGTAGCCACCGCACCTTGCTCACCCACATGCGCCGCCGCCTGTGCTCGCCGCCGACGTATCTCCGGCCACCAACCGGTCCGGCCGTCGTGCTCAGCTTCCTCTCCACGCCGCGTAGAGCACGTAGGTGCCCCGCTCGAGCTGCCCCCGACCGCCGTAGCGTCGACCCCGAGCTCACTCGAGCTCGGACGACCGCCAAGGTCGACGCTGGTGACGACTCCAGCCATCTTAGGCCCAGCCGCTGCCACTACTCGACGCGGACGAGCACCGCACACGAGGCGCCTTCGCGGCCATTTGGTCACGGAGGAGGAAACCTCACCTCTCCGCCGTCCACGGCCTTGCTTTGGCGACGAGCCCCGGTCAACTCCGTGAGTTTGACCGGGTTGACCTGGGATTGACCCGCTTCACCGTGGTTTGACTTTTCCCCTAAGTCACTGACAAGAGGGCCCAGAGCCCTCCTAATTTAGTTTAGTGCTAATTAACTTTTAGTTACCCAGCTAAGTCACTGACATGTGGGCCCACGCCCTAATTAACTTAGGTTAGCATTTAACTTAGCACTAATTAACTTCGTTAATTAGCTGTGACACTGACACGCGGACCCCACTGGTCAGGTTTGACCTGGCCGACCCAGTTGACCTGCTGACGTCACACCTATGTCATGCTGACGCAGTAAAGCTTTTTCTGGATTTAAATTTATTCAGGAAATTCCAGAAAATAGTATAAACTTCAAAAAATCATAGAAATTAATCTATAGCTCAGAATGAAATAAATTATATATGAAAAATGATCAGAAAAATTCAATCTATCCATCTGTACCATTTTCATGCATGTTAGAACAATATAACCTTGCTGTTTAGGTGAAATAAGTTAATGCACCTTTATGACTTCATAAAATGGGTTTGCATTTGAATCTTTGGTTCAAATGGACTCGTTTCAATCTGTTCTAGCTTGCATTAGCCCAAAACACATTCATATTGCCATGTCATAGCATGCATCATATTGTGCATTGCATTGATCGTGTTTCTTCTATGTTTGCCGGTGTTGTTCCCCCTCGGTAGACGTTGTACCGACATTGTGATCGTTGACGCTGATGAAGACTCAATGCTATCTTCAGAAGTGCCAGGCAAGAAAAACCCCCCTTTTTCATTCCGATAAATCCCACTCTCTCGCTCCTGCTCTCTTTTACTGCATTAGGACAACAACGATTCAACTGTTACTTGTTGCGGTAGCTAAACCCCTTTATCCTCTGCATGACCTGTCATTGCCACAGTAAATAGATGAAACCCACTAGCATGAGTAGGAGTTGTTTGAGCCCTGTTGTGCCTACTCATTCATGCTTGTTGTCATGCCTGCTATCGCTTAGAGTTGAGCAGTCCGATTCATCGGGATGAGTCGAGGTGTGTGAACATGTCCTACTGTGTGTGAGCTAAGGTGTGAACACGATTTGGTAAAGGTAGCGGTGAGAGGCCATGTAGGAGTACATGGTGGGTTGTCTCATTGAAGCCGTCCTCAAGAACCAGGTTCTGTGTTTGTGATCCATGAAATAGTTACTACAACGCATTGGGCCCGAAACCAATGGACCCTCTCAGCTTGTTAATCACCCTTGTCCTCTGTCCAGGAGTTGCAAGTAGTTTCTGGTGTTTGTAGTATGCTAGAGGCCGTGGGCAGCGCTGACCGGAGGGGTGGGCTGTGATGCGGTAGGCACGTGGCCGGGTATACCGGGCGCCCGTTTGGTGTCATGGAACCCTGTACACATCGTTCGGGGCCGTATGTGGAAACCTCGGCCGGACTCCCTGCGGATGGAACCTGAATACACGATAAACCTGGACTAGAGACTTGAGTGTTTAGGTAGGTCGTGGCCGACACCCTCGCTGGGCTTCCGCTTGAAGGTTGCCGAGTACATGTCGTGTAAATGGCGGTAAGTGGTGAGAGCGTGCGTGAATAAGTACATCCCTGTAGGGTTAACATCATCTATTCGAATAGCCGTGTCCGCGGTAAAGGACTTCTGGGTTGCCTGTACAGTTCATAGACAAGTGAAAGTGGATACTCTAAAATATGCAAGATAAGCGTGAGTGCTATGGATGGCATTCTCGTAGGGAGACAGGAGCGGATCCATAGTGGTTTATTGATATGGTGAATATGTGGACTCGTGTGCGCCACCTCAAAAGAGTTACTTGTAGTCGTAGTTTAGGATAGCCACTGAGTCAAAGCTGGCTTGCTGTAGTTAAACCCCACCATCCCCTTTGTTGATAATGATGAATATGTAGTTAGCTCTGATGTAAGTCTTGCTGGGTACATTTGTACTCACGTTTGCCTATTTTATGTTTTTGCAGAGAGACTTCAGTCTCGCTAGTAGTTCTGCGTGGACTTCGACATTTAGCTTATTACCTCAGCTACGATCTTGTGCCCTCGGCAGGATCTGGTAGATAGTCAGGCTTCTCAGCCTTTTTCTTTTGTAGATGTCTGTACTCAGACATGTTAAGCTTCCACATGTGCTTTGACTTGTATGCTCTGATTGTTGGTCATGAGACCCATGTTTGTAATATCTCGCTCCTTGGAGCCTATTGAATAAAATACTTGAGTTGTAGAGTCATGTTGTGATGCCATGTTGTATTTGCACATATCGAGCATATTGTGTGTATGTTATTGAAATGCTTGGTATGTGTGGGATCTGACTATCTAGTTGTTTATCCTTGGTAGCCTCTCTTACCGGGAAAAGTCTCCTAGTGCTTCCACTGAGCCATGGTAGCTTGCTACTGCTCAGAACACTTAGGCTGGCCGGCATGTGTCCTTCTTCGTTCTCGTATGCATCCTTCGGGAAATGTCACACGGTGAATACCGAGTCTGTTAGCCCGCTCTGCCCAGTTCACCGGAGTCTCGCTAGCCCAGTGCTACAGCCTGGATTTACTCGTGATGACCGACACGTTCGATCTTTGGGTCATGGATGCTGTCCTCGTAAGTTAGTGCCACTTTGGGTTTACGACTAGCCATGTCAGCCGGGCTCCTTATCATATGGATGCTAGCGACACTATCATATCGTTGCCAAAAGGCTAAACGGTCCGGGCAAAGGTAAGGCGACACCGTGGGAATACCGTGCGTGAGGCCGCAAAGTGATATGAGGTGTTACATGCTAGATCGATGTGGCATTGAGTCGTGGTCCCGACAGCTTTGGTATCGAGCTTGATTGCTCAGAGGATTACCAAGCCAAACTGGTGAAGTTGTGCCTAGAAATGGTTTAGTTATGTAAGGGAATTGATTGTGGGAGGGAACGTAAGGCTCTTTTTACTCCTTATACCTCATGGCCTTCTGATCTGAGTCATCCTCTTCTCTTCTACAGGGATTAAGAACTAGGCCTTCTCGTCTATCTACCAGGATGACATGTTACTAATCCATAGACTTATAGAATTGTTAGTTTCAAATCTCAGGTCAGCTTTTACTACTTCCGTATGTTCATAGCTAGTCTCAGAACCTTGATATTGTGATATTAAGTGGTTATGCCACCATTTTTCAGGATGTCTCAAATCATTTTGAGCATTTACAACCGTTATGCTGTCCGAGTCATCCCAGGTTTCTAAATAGTCTGATGCATTTGGAAATCCTTTCTTTCCGTTCCCGGTGTCCTTTATGGTCAGAATAAGCACACTAATCGGTGCGTTGAGGTAAGTTATTGCCTTGACATATATGTTGGAGTTATTATTACGACTCTAGGTGTCTTAGAAGATTACCTAGTAAACTAGCCATGTTTTGTGTTCCCCGCGTGATGATTCTGGCCATCATTCTTGAAAGCATCCCGTGATGTTATTAGTTAGTAGGCATTCTATTCCTGGGTTCTTGGACCCGAGATTCACCCTACTTACCTCCTGTTGATAGTGTTTGCTAGTTCCTTTAGGATATTAGTAACTTTGCGATAGTCCTTAAGGTCCGTGGTATTTCCTTCTTCCAAATACTATGAACCACTTATGGCAGAAGTTTGTTGGATCAAAAGATCACAACCAGAGTACTCATGATGACTCCTCCATTCTATATTGTGAATCTGCTAGTTCTACCTTTCCGCATGGGTTATCCGGAAGAAATGTTGAGCTTCGCTCGACATACTAATCTATGCATCCACAACTCAGAAAATTATATGTTCCTTTGAGTTGTTCTCTTTAGTTGTATTCTGACCCCCGTCTATCATTTGATAGTCAAGAGTATGCGTGCATTCGTTCATCGATACCTATTACTCTTGTGGTCCGTCAAGCCATTCTATTCTGGAATGACTAGGAGAAGCAAACTCCAGTACCTTGTCCATTTCCAGGATTGGGTCAAAGCAGTCGTACTCCGTAGATCAAATTGCTAATCTTGCTTTTGCTCTGTTCTACCTTGGAGTATTACCATCTTTATATCAAGAATGTCATGGGAATTGCACACCATCCTATGAACTCTTGACACGGTGATACTTCTCGCCATCATTATTCATTCCTCGGTTCCGTGTTATTGTAACCGGAACACCGACAAGTGAATCGTGATGTGTGAAATCTATACTCCTAGCAACTCTGTTGCTTGGTAGCTAAATGGACAGCAACCTCATTCTTAGCGTGTTGATTATTGAATCATCACCCTAAGGTTGATTGTGCTACCTAGTCCCTATTTCCGGAGCACTCTTCCGTCGATGAGTTAGGATTTTGTCAATCCCTCGCTCATTTGATCATTAAATCTTGCCCTGAAAAGCAAGATTGTTCTCGAGCTTAGTAACATATCGGTGGTTCGTGATTCTCTGAATATCTTCTCGGAAGTATCACCAGGTCGTCATCTGACCGCTATGTTGAGTTCGTGATCAAGTTGGTTTTCCAATAAACCACTTTTATCCAAGAATCTGTGTTGGATACCCCTGAGCTAGTTGGTTAAGCCAAACAACAACTTGGAGAGTTGGGAGATAAAAGCTTGTCTAACTTAGTTCACTTCCAAAGGAATATCTTTGTGTGTGTGTGTTGAAGAAAGATGATATCTTCACCAATTGGTCCTCGTGATCAGTTGTTGGATCTATTGCCTTGTCAAAACTTTGACTTGAGTATGGGCCATCGTCAAGTCAAATCAAAACCAACGATGTTCGTAATGTTGTCTTACTCGTGGTTGATCCCTCGAGCATACACCATTACATCTTTTTGGTCTGACCAATGCTATCACCGTGTTCACATGATGGTGGAAGTCCAGTGATATGGAAATTCCGATGAGTTGTTGTTGAACCCCATCAGCAGCATTTTGTCTCCCCCATGATTCGTGTTAAACATTAATCTAGTGTTGGAAACTTTGTAAGCAATGCCTTCGTGTTCCGTTCATGAAGCTTATGCTTGGATGGCAGAAGTGACTTCCTCGAATTCATGTGTATTGATGCAAGTTGCCACCGTGAGTTCGAGAAAGGTTTGTTTTGTTTCCCTTGGGATCATCCCAAATTAGTCATGCATATGTGCGAAGTATTCTATGGTTTGGTAAATTAATTACCTCCACTCCATATGTGTTCCTAGCACACCAAGCCACTGATTAATTTGTTCAAGGAGAAGAAGTTCCTTCTTAGGGTCCGGACATATGCAAGGGCTTCTATATCCTCAATGGTGATTCCCAACCAGAACTCGGTAGTATTTTTATTATAAGACTACTATGTGGTCATTCTTGTCTTGGACAACGTGCTCACATGTATGTAGCACAACCAGCTCATGTTTTGGAGCTTGCTATCGTAGCTCATCTCCTGAGAGTCTCGCAATGTTATCTCGTCGGTTTGTGTTGAAAACTTTCTTCTCCAGACATGTTGTCTGAAATATCCCGTTACCAACCAGATCTGAATCTCAGGCAGATATGATGGTTCGGTCATTCCCAGTATTTGCATTTTGTTCCCAGCTTGCACCCGTCATTGTGTCAGTCTGCCATGGGTCCCATTCATTTCCGATGATAAGCAAAAATCATCTGTTGCGTTGTCTTCAACAAGGTAGTCCACATCATCCATTCTAGTATGAGTATGCCATTTCTTCAAGCTCCTTCACACGGTCGTTGTGATTTTCCTTGGGCTGGTTTAGAGAGTTTCAATGATTTCTATATTAAAAGTAATTCTTTTTGCCACTCAAGGGATAATTCCACGAGTCACCCCCTCTAAGATGTCTCGTTATGGTATCATGGCAATTCAACCCCTCGCTACGTTGACAACCAATCACCACCCTTTCATGTGTGGAATTGTTGTTTACCTAGTGAAACTTCGACATTGTTCGACTCCATTCCTTTGGATGAATGCTTCGTGTCTCAGCTCGAGAGATCTTTCTACGTCCCATTCCGTGAATTGATCTTGTGATCATTAAGATGATCCATCCATGTAGACATGTCTCACTCTTTTGTCCTTGTGTTGGATGAAGATCTCGAAAGCAAAGACGTCAAGGTCGACTTGAGTTATCAAATCAACATCCTCGAGAAAGACATCTGGATCATGAAGAATGTGTTAGCTTGTGCCCCCTCTGTCTTCTTACCTCACGTCTTGAATCTCGGGACGAGATTCTTTTTTAGTGGGGGTGAGTTGTCACAGCCCTAGCTTAGTCCTTGCCTGACCCTGCATAAGCATCCATGCATCATGTTTAAATTTATAGAAACTTGAAATGGGGATTGTTCAAACCCTAGCATCAAATGAATTCAAATAGGCTCAAATAACATCATTTCCAATGAACCTGAAATGCCCTTCTAAAATGTTCATCATCTTTGCCCTGGTCTAGAACCTCTGACAAAAATGATGCACACTTTTCTAGGACAACAGAGGGTCACTGGATTAAATCATTAGTTAATTGCATTTGGGCATTTAAATGGTAGTAAATATTTTAAATGTCCAAATAATCCCAAACCAAAATGTTCCATGTTTTATATATTCTAAACATTGGGCATGCACAGTTTGGTGATTTTTGAAAGTGCCTAGCTATTTTTAGTAATGCCACAAACTTACAGAACAAAAGATAAATAGAAAAACAAAAATGCAGAAGAGAGGAGAGAAACCTCACTGGCCTCACATCACACTCGGTGGCCAGCCCACCTGGCCGGCCCAGCCCAGCGCCGCTGCCAGTCATCGCCTACCTCTGCCAGTAGGCAGAGGAGGGACACCGCGATGCCGCCGAGCTCGCCACGCCACCACCCTGCCTGCCTGCCACTCCCCCTCGACGCCCGGACGCTCTGGACGTCACCACGCACTCCTCCTCGACCCCCTGCACCTCTCCCCTCTCTCCCTGGATCTCTCCCTCGTCCTCCCCCGCTATGGCCGACGCGCTCGTCGCCGCCGTTCATTGCCGCCGTGGCCACCGGCCACCCCACGCCTCTCCGACGCGCCCAGAAGCTCCGCCACTTCGTCCTCAACCTCCTCACCGAGCCACGCCCCGCAAGATGCACTCGAACGCCAGCCACGCCGTCTTCTTCAACCTCGGTCCTCCGAGATCGCCATTGCCGCCCCGATTGCTCTGGTTCTCCCCCGAGCTCACCGTTCGCTTCCCTGCACTCGCCGTGAGCCACTGATCCTCTTCCCCCTCACCGTTCTCGCTCTCGTGCACCGTAGCCACCGCCCCTTGCTCACCCGCACGCGCCGCCGCTTGTGCTCGCCGCCGACGTATCTTCGGCCACCTAACGGTCCGGCCGTCGTGCTCAGCTTCCTCTCCGCACCGCGTGGACCACGTAGGTGCCCCGCACGAGCTGCCCCGACCGCCGTAGCGTCGACCCCGAGCTCACCCGAGCTCCGGCGACCGCCAAGGTCAACACCGGTGACGACTCCGGCCATCTTAGGCCCAGCCGCTACCACTACTCGACGCGAACGAGCGCCCACGTCACGTAGACGCCCTTCGCCGGCCATTTGTTCGCCGGAGGAGGAAACCCACACCTCTCCGCCGTCCCTGGCCTTGCCGGCGACGAGCCCCGGGTCAACTCCGGCGAGTTTCACCCGGGTTGACCCAGTTTGACCCCGCTTGACCGTGGTTTGACTTTTCCCCTAAGTCACTGACAAGTGGGCCCAGAGCCCTGCTAATTTAGTTTAGTGCTAATTAACTTTTCGTTAGCCAGCTAAGTCACTAACATGTGGGCCCACGCCCTAATTAACTTAGGTTAGCATTTAACTTAGCACTAATTAACTCGGTTAATTAGCTGTGACACTGACACGCGGACCCCTTGGTCGAGGTTTGACTGGCCGACCAGTTGACCTCTTGACATCACACCTATGTCATCTTGACGCGAGAAAGCTTTTTCTGGATTTAAATTTATTCAGAAAATTCCAGAAAATAGTATAAACATCAAAAAATCATAGAAATTAATTTATAGCTCAGAATGAAATAAATTATATATGAAAAATGATCAGAAAAATTCAAGCTATCCATATGTACCATTTTGATGCATGTTAGAACACTTTAATCTTGTTGTTTAGGTGAAATAAGTTAATGCACCTTTATGACTTCATAAAATGGGTTTGCATTTAAATCTTTGGTTCAAATGGACTCGTCTCAATCTGTTCTAGCTTGCATTAGCCCAAAACACATTCATATTGCCATGTCATAGCATGCATCATATTGTGAATTGCATTGATCATGTTTCTTTTGTGTTTGCCGGTGTTGTTCCCCCTCGGTAGACGTTGTACCGACGTTGTGATCGTTGACACTGATGAAGACTCAATGCTATCTTCAGAAGTGCCAGGCAAGCAAAACCCCCTTGTTCATTCCGATAAATCCCACTCTCTCGCTCCTGCTCTCTTTTACTGCATTAGGACAACAACGATTCAAGCTGTTACTCGCCTGCGGCAGTTAGACCCCTTATCCTCTCGCTTGACTGTCATTGCCACAATAAATAGATGAAACCCACTAGCATGAGTAGGAGTTGTTTGAGCCTGTTGTGCCTACTCATTCATGCTTGTTGTCATGCCTGCTCATTGCTTAGAGTTGAGTCAGTCCGATTCATCGGGATGAGTCGAGGTGTGTGAACATGTCCTCTTGTGTGTGAGCTAAGTGTGTGAACACGATTTGGTAAAGGTAGCGGTGAGAGGCCATGTAGTCGTACATGGTGGGTTGTCTCATTGAAGCCATCCTCAGGAACTGAGTTCTGTGTTTGTGATCCATGAAACAGTTACTACCACGCATTGGGCCCGAAACCAATGGACCCTCTCGGCTTCTTAATCACCCTTGTCCTCTGTCCAGGAGTTGCAAGTAGTTTCTGGTGTTTGTATTATGCTGGAGGCCGTGGGCAGCGCTGACCGGAGGGGTGGTTTGTTATGCGGTAGGCACGTGGCCGGGTATACCGGGCGCCCGTTTGGTGTCACGGAACCCTGTACACATCGTTCGGGGCCGTATGTGGAAACCTCGGCCGGACTCCCTGCGGATGGAACCTGAATAGGCGATAAACCTGGACTAGAGACTTGAGTGTTTAGGTATGTCGTGGCCGACACCCTCGCTGGGCTTCCGCTTGAAGGTTGCCGAGTACATGTCGTGTAAACGGTGGTAAGTGGTGAGAGCGTGTGTGAAGAAGTACACCCCTGCAGGGTTAACATCATCTATTCGAATAGCCATGTCCGCGGTAAAGGACTTACGGGTTGCTGTGCAGTTCATAGACAAGTGAAAGTGGATACTCTAAAATACGCAAGATAGCGTGAGTGCTATGGATGGCGTTCTCGTGAGGGAGGCGGGGCGGATCCATAGTGGTGTATTGATATGGTGAATATGTGGACTCGTGTGCGCCACCTCAAAAGAGTTACTTGCAATGTAGTTTAGGATAGCCACCGAGTCAAAGCTGGCTTGCTGCAGTTAAACCCCACCATCCCCTTTGTTGATAATGATGCATATGTAGTTAGCTCTGATGTAAGTCTTGCTGGGTACATTTGTACTCACGTTTTCCTATTTTATGTTTTTGCAGAGAGACTTCAGTGTCGCTAGTAGTTCCGCGTGGACTTCGACGTTTAGCTTGTTACCTCAGCTACGATCTTGTGCCCTCGGCAGGATCTGGTAGATAGTCAGGCTTCTCAGCCTTTTTCTTTTGTAGATGTCTATACTCAGACATGTTAAGCTTCCGCGTGTGCTTTGACTTGTATGCTCTGATTGTTGGTCATGAGACCCATGTTTGTAATATCTCGCTCCTTGGAGCCTATTGAATAAACTACTTGAGTTGTAGAGTCATGTTGTGATGCCATGTTGTATTTGCACATATCGAGCATATTGTGTGTATGTTATTGAAATGCTTGGTATGTGTGGGATCTGACTATCTAGTTGTTTATCCTTGGTAGCCTCTCTTACCGGGAAAAGTCTCCTAGTGCTTCCACTGAGCCATGGTAGCTTGCTACTGCTCCGGAACACTTAGGCTGGCCGGCATGTGTCCTTCTTCGTTCCTGTGTCTGTCCCTTCGGGGAAATGTCACGCGATGAATACCGAGTCTGTTAGCCCGCTATAGCCGGTTCACCGAAGTCCTGCTAGCCCAGTGTTACAGCCTGGATTTACCCGCTGATGACCGACACGTTCGATGCTGGGTCATGGATGGCTGTCCCTGTAAGTTAGTGCCACTTTGGGTTTACGACTAGCCATGTCAGCCCGGGCTCCTTATCATATGGATGCTAGCGACACTATCATATACATGTGCCAAAAGGCGCAAACGGTCCCGGGCAAAGGTAAGGCGACACCCGTGGGAATACCGTGCGTAAGGCCGCAAAGTGATATGAGGTGTTACATGCTAGATCGATGTGGCATTGAGTCGGGGTCCTGACATTACACTAGCACATCAAGCAGAACATTATAAGCGGAGTGCTAAATGTCTCTCGGTCAATCATTCAGATTTTGTCCCCTTGGCCCTGCTAAGGTGAAATCTGAGAAAGTGTTATCTTTCTTTGCATCTGCATCCTCCACCGGTATTCATCATTGTAGTATGTTGTGTTGCCAGGATCCTTGACATGAATATTGGTAAAACCTTGATGGATATGGAAATGCTCAAGTTCTTGAGAGCACCGCAAGCTCTAGGTTTTATCGTCGGCATTAATTGGGGTTGCTTCCAGTTTTCTTCGGTTATGCCATAGCCATTCCAACAGTGGAATCACTCTCTACTGTTGGGTTCCTACCTAGTTACTAGAATCATTTCCAGCATTTGCATTTTGTTCCCAGCTTGCACCGCCATTGTGCCATCCTACCATGGGTTCCATCCATTCCTGATAATAATCAAAAATCATCCGTTGCATTGTCTTCAACAAGGTAATCGACATCATCTATTCTAGTCTGGGTATGCCATTCCTTCGCACTCCGCCAAACAATTGTTGGTGAATTTCCTCAGGCTGGTACGAAGGGTTACAATGAACTATGTATCAAAAGTAATTCTTTTTGCCATTTGAGGTAATAACTCTACGAGTCACCTCCTTTAAGATGTCTCATTATGGTATCATGGCAACTCAACTCCTTGCTACGTTGACAACCGTTCACCACCCTCTTAAGTGTGGAATTGTTTCCTACCTAGTGAACATTCGTCATCTGTTCCACTCCATCCCTCTAGATGTATGCTTCGTGTCTCAGCTCAAGAGATGTTTCAATGTCTCACTCCGTGAGTTGATCCTCTCCTGTTCGATCTTCGATAAGATCAATCATTCCAAAGTTTTTCCTTTCCTCTCATTGTCATGTTAGTTGGAGTTCTCAGAGTAAGACATCGAGACAATGATGGTGATCGAATCAACATTCTTATGAAGTGTAACCTGGATCATGAAGATTGTGTTAGTTTGCGTCCCCCCTTCATCTTACCCTACGCTTGAATCTCGGGACGAGATTCTTGTTTTCTGGGGGTGAGTTGCCACATCCCTATTTCTGGTCTGCCTAGTGCTAGCATCTGATGTTGCATCATGTTTAAAACTCCCAGAAAGTTGAAATGGGGATGACAGAACCCCCAGCCCCCCTTAATCCAACTAGGGTTTACTAAAATCTTACTCAATGAACCTGAAATGCCCTTCTAAAATGTTCATCATCTTTGCCTTGGTCTAGAACCTCTGACAAAAATGGTGCACAATTTTCTATGACATCATAAGGTCACTGAATTAAATCATATGCTATTTGCATTTGGACATTTAAATGCTATAAAATATTTTAAATGTCCAAATAATCTAAAACTAAAATGTTTACTGTTTATATTCTAAACAGTAGCCATGACTAGTTTCATGATTTTTGGAAGTGTCTAGGTAAGGGCAATTAGCATTTCTACCCCTAACTCGAACCACCTACTCAGATTTGCCCCTAATTTCAAAGCATGCTCAAATTTGCCCCTCTGCCGTTAAGTCACTACTCAGAAATGCCCTTCCGTCCTGTCAAAGGCCTTTGACCATTAGAGGCCCATGTGTACTGTAGCAGACGGAAAGTGCTACAGTATTGGACGGAAAGTGCTACAGTATTGTACGGAAGGGCATTTCTGAGTAGTGACTTAATGGCGGAGGGGTAAATTTGAGCATGCTTCAAAATTAGGGGTAAATCTGAGTAGTGGGTTCGAGTTAGGGGCACAGATGTAAATGTCCCTTTTAGAAAAGCCACAAAGATTACATAAAAATAGAAAAACAGAAAAAAATAAAAGAGAGAGAGAGACTTACCTGGCCTCACCTGTGCAGCCACCTGGCGGCCCAAGTGGCTGGCCCAGCCCACCACCACAGCCTCCTCTGTCGCCTTCCTCCTCGAGCCAGTAGGCAGGGGCGCGTGCCCGGCACGCGCAGCCACACGCGGGCCACCTCCACCCTGCCTGCGTGCCCCCTCGACCCCCTGGGAGTCCCTGGAGACGTTGCACACCCCCTATGAACCCCCTCGACCTCTCTCCCGTGCTCCTCCCCCTCCTCTGCTCTCTCCCACACCACACCCAAGAGCCACCTTCGCCGGGCCCAGAGCCGATGTCTCGCCTCGCCGACATGCTCAGGAGAACTGTCATCGTCTACTTCATCGTCCACGGCCATCCGCTCGACCGAGGAGGCTCTATAGCATCGTCCCTGACCGCATCCCCGACTCTCGGCCGCCGGTGACCTCGTCGTCGATTCACCGTCGTCTCCGCCTCCCCGAGCCCGCTGAGACCGCCTCGACCCTGTTGTGAGCTCCGCCATCTTCTCCACTGCTCCCCGTGCCCGTACACACCCTCTAACCGCCCTAGCCACTGGAGCCGTGAGCTCCCCGCCGCCGTCCATGTCGACGCCATGGCCAGAGCTGGTTATGGCCTCAACTGAGCACATCAACATGCTCAGCACCCCACCAGCAGCCTAACGCACGCACCTGATCCTCACGCCATGCTCCATAGCCCCATCCCCGTGCACGACCGAACTCCGGCCGCCGTCGCGAGGTCCGTTCCGGCGAGCTCAGGCGCCCCCGCAACCACCCACCCGCCCCTCTTGATGCGGGAGAGCACGGGCTACACCCCGATGGTCTCTGTGCATTCAGCCGCCGCCTGTAGCACTTCTCCGACGAGCTTCTACCACATGTTTGGTCGCCCCAGGCCAAACTCCGGCGAGGGCCGGCGTGGTCTCATCATTTGCACTAAGCCCTGCCAGCTGGACCACCATTAGACGCTGACAGTGGGCCCTGCAGCGGGTCAAAGACCGAGTTAACACGGGATTAGTGTCTGTCTCACTGACTAGTGGACCCCACTGGTCAGGTTTGACCCTGTTGACCTGCTGACGCAAGCATGACGCAGTAAAGCTTTTTCTGGAATTAAAATAGATCAGAAAGAATTAGAAATTCCAGACAATGCTTGAAACTTCTAAAAATCATAGAAATTAATCTGTAACTCCAAATGCAATAACAGAAAAATCCGATCTATCGATCTATACTGGTTTCATGCATGTTTAAACAACTTATCCTTGTTGTTTAGTGCAAAACATGATAAAGCACTATTTAAATTCATAAGATGAGTTTGGGGTTGAACTTTTGGTTCAAAATGACTCAAACCCATCTGGTTTTAGTTGCATTAGACCAACACATTCATTTTGCCATGTCATAATCATGCATCATATGGTGCATTGCATTGATTGTGTTTCCTTCTCTGTTGCCCGAAATTGTCCCCTCTCAATAGACGTGGTTTCGACGATGTGATCAATGACACCGATGAAGAACTATACTATCTTCAGAAGTGCCAGGGAAGCAAAACCCCCTTGTTCATTCCGATAAAATCCCACTCTCTCACTCCTGCTCTCTTTTACTGCATTATTACAACAACGATATAACTATTGCATGTTGCGGTAGCTGAACCCCTTTCCTTTGCATGACCTGTCATTGCCACAGTAAATAGATGAAACCCACTAGCCTGAGTAGGAGTTGTTTGAGCCCTGATGTGCCTACTCATTCATGCTTGTTTGTCATGCCTGCTACTTCTTAGAGTTGAGTCAGGTCTGATTCATCGGGGATGAATTGGCATGGTGATGAACATGTCCTACTGTGTGTGAGCTAAGTGCGTGAACACGATTGGTAAAGTAGCGGTGAGAGTCCATGTAGGAGTACATGGTGGGTTGTCTCATTGAAGCCGTCCCCAGGAACTGAGTTCTATGTTTGTGATCCATGAACAGCTACTACGACTCATTGGGATCCTTAATTGACCCTCTCGACTTATTAGCCGCCCTTGTCCTCTGCCAAGGAGTTGCAAGTAGTTTCTGGTGGTTGTAGTATGCTGGAGGGCGTGCAAAGCGCTGACCCGAGGGGTGGGCTATGATGCGGTAGGCATGTGGCATAGTGTATCGGGCGCCTGTTTGGTGTCTCGGGATCCCTGCTCACATCGTTCGGGGCCGTATGTGGAAACTTCGGTCGGACTCCCTGCGGATGGAACCTGAATGGGCGATAAACCTGGACTAGAGACTTGTGTGGTTAGTCAGGTCGTGGCCGACACCCTCGCCAGGCTTCCTCTTGAAGGTTGCCAAGATACATGACGTTTACATGGCGGTAAGTGGCTGTGACAGCCTGGTTTTTGCCCTCTTTTCTCTTCTGGTTTTCAGTTGGGTTTTGATTTGAATTTTGAGTTTGAATCATTTCAGTTGGACTTAAAGCACTTGGGCATCACCTTGGCTTTCACCCAAGTGGCTCACTTCTCCTCCAAACCATCATTTCCTCTCTGATCTACCTCAAAATAATGTCATAGATATTTTTCTTTAATGAAAAATATTCATTTTCCTCTAAAAAACCCTAACAAGAAACTTGTGCTCCAAAGCAACCCCAATTTTTCTTGCCCACAAAAATATGAGAAAATTCACAAAAATCCTTTGAACCCTAGGGCACCTCCCTGAGCAAAAATATCACACCACTTTTTGGAATATTTTTGCTGCAGAATTTATTTTCTGTTTTGGACAGAAATGGTAGTTTCTACAGCAACTACCATTTCACTTGCTCCATTGGTCCTGCATTTTCTTGTGCATCACTACCCTCCTAGCTCATTGCTAACCACCAAAGCACAACTCCCAACTCCCAGCCGTTTAACCACAACAAGCTCTCGAAGTTACTGACCAGTAACTTGCAGTGAAGTAAAAATCATGTTTACTGCGTCTGAGCTCAAACCAAAGTGTGGTAACCTCTAAATCTACCACAGACAACACGCCAGACATAAATTGGTTAATATCATGATATTCTTTGTCATTATGTTTATGCTTGTTGTGAGCTTGCAAGTACATTCAATGTACTGACCTGGCGTGTCATGCCAGATTTCAGGAATGATTCGTTGGAATGGAGTGCTGTTCGAGTCTAGATTGTGTTCACATCGGTGTCCCTATGCTATAGAGTCCCGCTTCATCATCGTTCCGATGCCGCGTAGTTGTCATGATCGAGGCCCTCTTATGTTCATTAAATAATGTACATATTGTTCAGCCGCACCGTGTGTGCTGCTTGGCCTCCTAACTTGTTGTAATATGAACCATGTCCCGCTCGCATCAATAAAGCGGTTGTATTCTATACCAAGATGTTGTGTGTTGCCAGAAGACATGGTCTTTGGGATGGCAATGCAAGGTAAACCGGTTGCCCTGAGCTGGGGTGCCATAGTGGCGAGAGCATGTGTGTGAAGAAGTACACCCCTGCAGGGTTAACATCATATATTCGAATAGCCGCGTCCGCGGTAAAGGACCTCTGGGTTGCCTATAGAGTTCATAGACAAGTGAAAGTGGATACTCTAAAATGCGCAAGATAAGCATGAGTGCTATGGATGGCGTTCTCGTAGGGAGACGTGAGCGGATCCATAGTGGTGTATTGATATGGTGAATATGTGACTTGTGTGCGCCACCTCAAAAGAGTTACTTGCAGTCGTAGTTCAGGATAGCCACTGAGTCAAAGATGGCTTGCAGTAGTTAAACCCCACTATCCCTTTGTTGATACTGATGCATATGTAGTTAGTTCTGACGTAAGTCTTGCTGGGTACATTTGTACTCACGTTTGCTTAATTTAAGTTTTTGCAAAGAGACTTCAGTCTCGCAAGTAGTTCTGCGTGGACTTTGACATTTAGCTTGTTACTTCATCTACGATCTTGTGCCCTCAATAGGATCTGGTAGATAGTCAGGCTTCTCATCCCTTTTCATTTGTTGTTGTCTATACCCAGACAAGTTAAGCTTCCGCATGTGCTTACTATTTTTATCCCTGAATGTTGGGTCATGAGACCCATGTTTGTAATATCTCGCTCCTCGGAGCCTATTGAATAAATACTTTGAATCATAGAGTTATGTTGTGATGCCATGTTGTATTTGCACATATCAGGCATATTGTGTGTATGATTTGAAATGCTTTGTATGTGTGGGATCTGACGACCTAGTTGTTCATCCTTGGTAGCCTCTCTTACCGGGAAATGTCTCCTAGTGCTTCCACTTAGCCATGGTAGCTTGCTACTGCTCCGGAACATTTAGGCTGGCCGGCATGTGTCCTTCTTCGTTCCTATGTCTGTCCCTTTGGGGAAATGTCACACGTTGTTCCTTTAAGTCCATGTAGCTTGCTACGACTTGGGTTCATATGTTGTTGATCGACAGGTTCGTTGTTGGGTCATGTATGCCTGTCCCTGTAAGTTAGCGCCAGTTTGGGTCCATGACTAGTCATGTCAGCCCGGGTTCTTTGTCATATGGATGCTAGCAGCACTATCATATACGTGAGCCAAAAGGCGCAAACGGTCCCGGGCTAAGTAAGGTGGATCCTGCGGGAATACTGTGCGTGAGGCTACAAAGTTATATGATGTGTTACATGCTAGATCGGTGTGACTTAGAATCGGGGTCCTGACATATTGAAGAAATACATGGCCTTGACACACCACCATAGGTGGTGGAGGTAAATTCTCTTTTAAAATTTGATGAAGGTGGTATCCCTTATACTAAACATCCTAGTCAATGCTTGTATGAATTCGACAATTACATTACGAAGCAAGACCATTTCAATGCCTATGCTATGAAACATTTAAAGCAAAATTATGATATGATTGCTCGCTTGAGTGACTTATTATTCAGAATCACTAATGATGTTAAAGGAGTAGGAAAACCTTCTATGGTTCAAAATCAATTAGAACAAGTTGACGAATCTCAAAGTGAGTTACTCAATGAAATGAATAATAATATGAATGATCATGTTGTTAGATTAATGACTAGAGGAGGTAAAATGACTCAGGAGCCACTTTATCCTGAGGGACACCCTAAAAGAGTTGAACAAGACTCTCAAAGAATTAATACTGATGCACCTAGTCCTTCTAAAAAGAAGAAGAAAAAGAAAAATGATAGGACTTCGCATACCTCTAGTGAACCTGAGGTAGAAAAACCCTGTGATGATGATAATGATGTTTCTATTTCTGATGCTGAAACACAATCTGGTAATGAACATTCACATAGTGATAATGAGAATGACAATGATGATGTTCATATAGATGCTCAACAAGAAAATGATAAAGAACCAGATAATGATGTTGAAATAGAACTTGTTGTTGATTTTGATAACCCACCTTCTAAAAACAATCGTTATGATAAGAGAGATTTTGTTGCTTGAAAACATGGTAAAGAAAGGGAACCATGGGTTTAGAAACCCATGCCCTTTCAACCTAAACCTTCTAAGAAAAAAGATGAGGAAGAATTTGAACGCTTTGCTAAAATGCTTAGGCCAGTCTTTTTGCGTACTCGCTTGACTGATATATTAAAGATGGCCCCTTACGCTAAATATATGAAAGATATTGTCACTAATAAAAGAAAAATACCTGAAGCTGAAATCTCCAGCATGCTTGATAATTATTCTTTCAAGGATGGAGTACCTAAGAAACTAGGAGATCCAAGAATACCAACCATAGCATGTTCCGTCAAAAGAAGTTATGCCAAAACTGCTTTATGTGATTTAGGAGCTAGTGTTTGTGTGGTGCCTTTATCTTTATATAAAAGACTTGATTTGAATAAACTCACACCTACTAAAATATCTTTGCAAATGGCTGACAAATCAACTGCCATACCTATCAATATTTGTGAGGATGTGCCCGTTGTTGTTGCAAATGTTACTATCTTGACAGACTTTGTTATACTTGAGATGCCCAAGGACGACAACATGTCGATTATCCTTGGTAGACCCTTTTTGAATACTGCAGGGGCTGTTATTGATTGCAACAAAAGCAAGGTTACTTTTCATATCAATGGTAGTGAGCATACGGTACATTTTCCGAAGAAACAATTTCAAGTGAATGGTATTAATGTTATTGAAAAGGCTCCGACAATTATTATTGGAAGCTAATTTCAACTTCCCTTTCCTAGTAGCAAAAAGAAATATGAAATACTTATTGCTGGGGATATGCATATTCCCATTGAGGTAACTTAGTGTTTTACGAAAGTTCTTCGGGTTCATGCTAATCGAAAGTGGTTGTTAATAAGACTTGATCAACCTTATTAATGGATTATTTTTTAGAGGCATGTGGTCGATGAATTTAGTAAGCAAAATGTTCTGTCCTACCTTTTGCTCTCTGTTATTTTTAGTTAAATACAATAAAATGCCATGATCCCATATTCTAAATTATCCGTGCAACAAATAGAAGTGCCCAAAAATGAAAATGCTCAAAATGACCTGAAATTTTAACACGATTTTTTCTGAATATTTGAGAATTTTTGGTACTGAAAACACCACAGGGGGGTGCCCTAGTGCCCACTAGGCACAAGGGCATGCCACACCCACCTGGCGCGCCCTGGTGGGTAGTGGGACCCACAAGGGCCCCCTCACTTATCCCTTTAGCTCACTTCGTCGCCTACCTCCAAAAAAAATCTCTATAGCTCTCTCTCTCTCTCTATCTCTCTCTCGTGTTCTTGCCCCAAATCCATGTATTTCGATCTCTTTGCTTGGGGCTCCATTTCCGAAACTTCTTTGGGGGTTGCCACTTGAAATTTGTTCTTAGGAAGATGGATTTCTTTTGAAGGAGTTCCTCTAAAAGAAATGCCAAGGGAGTCACCGGTAAATCATTAGATGGTGACATCAACACTCTGTGTTGGATGGAGGTCCGGCCATGCGGGCCGCACATTGCCTTCATGGACGAAGCTGGATTCCACCAGGAATTGATGCAATTCGTTGCAAATGCTAGACTTACCAACTTTCTTGCAGATGAGTGTGACCAACACCACCTCCTTACCAATTCCTTTATTCAAAGCTTACATTTCCTGAATAGGCTCGACCCACCTGAAGTGCGCTTTAATTTATATTCCAAGAATCGCTAGACTCCTGTAACACCCCAGATGTAACATGTCCATTTTTGGCAATATTTCAACTTGACCTTCATCCATTTCTTGTGGGGTTTATCATGTTTGGCCTCTTCTTGTTTTGGTTATGTGTGGTTTTATTCTTTTCTTTGTCATTTTCCTTTTTAGCCATCTTGCATTTGTGCCTCTTGTCATTTTGCATTCATCCTCATCATATAGTGCATCTTCATCTCATGCCATCTAATGTTGCATGTTGTCATTCATGTTGTTGCCATGAGCATCATGGGCCAGACCTTGTTCCCCCCCTTCCAACCATGGCACCTTCACTTCTCCTCCTTCCTTCTCTTATCAAGTGCCATTTTTCTTTCTCTATTAATGTTCGTCTTCTCCCTGTAAATCTTGCTCCTTGCCCTAAACCTCTCTGCCAAAGATATTCTTATTTGAAGTTGTTTTGGTCAGGTTCAAAAATGACACAAGTTTGAAAATATTTCAAACTTGTCTTATTTTTCTACCTCTAAAAATGCCCAATGTAATTTATTAAAATAGTGGATAATTCCAGCAGTTGGAGAGTATTTTCTTTATGCTCTATCTCCTCTCCCTTTTTCCTGAGATTTTCTGTTTCTATTTCTGTTTAAAAAAAGGAAATGAAGCAGCAGCCTACAGCCAGCGCAGCAGCCCCCCAGGGCCTCCCGCAGCTCAGCCAACGCAGCCCGCCAGCCCAGCCAGTATGACCAGCCAGGCCAGCGGTAGCGCCACACCCACCCGCTCGCGCCCTCGTCGTTTCTCACCCGGTCGCCTCGCTACCCTCAAGAGCTCCGTATGCCGCGTGGCACTCGCGACCCCACTAGCCAGCCAGCACAACAAGACCTTTCCGCCTCTCACCTTTTCGTCTAGCTCACGCCCACAAGACATGGCCACGGCCGCGTCGACGCCGTGCTCCACCCGTCGCCCTAGCCTCCCTTTTATCCCTTCTCCGTGTCCACACGCCCCCTAGGGTTTCCCTCTTCCTCCCATCGCCGCCGCCAGGTGAGTAGACCACCAGATTCACCGCATCCGCTCCGTCTGAAGCGCACTGAGAGCGCTGCGTCGCGGTGTGCTCTCCGGCTACTCGAAACCCTGCCGATCGTGCCCTTCTTCTTCCTCGTCGTCGTCTCCTTCCACGACGTCGATTACGGTGCCCCGGACGACGAGTTCCTCGACGTCCCCTACTTCCTCCTTCCTCTCGGTCAGAGACGCGCCAAGGTTCAGAGCTCCGATTCGTCGCCGCCAGCTCGTCTCCGTCGACCACTTCGCGTCCTTGGGTGAGCTGGGTAACGCACCTCCCTCTCCCATCCTTCCCATGGCATGTAGGCGCCCGTAGATCGCTTTCCGATCCATGTCTTTCCAGTGCTCTCGGTGCTCCGGCGATCTCTGTAGTTTTAGTTGCGCATGTTTTGCTGCTGCACGTGCACACGCGCTCTCCTCTATTCCCACATGCTTGCGCTCGCTCGCGCCGCTACCAGAGCCCGCATGCATCTACACCGCGCCACAAGCACTCGCTCGCTCGCTCGCTCGCCGTCATTGCTCAGATCTGCGCCCGAGGCAAGCACGAGCTCGTGCTCGGGCACCGCAAGCACGCGCCTTCCATGTGCCACTGCACCCGCACTCCCTGGCCTATCCCGCACCTCCGCCGGTGTCCCTTGGCTCCGGTGGTCGTCGTCGTTGCTCGCGCAGCACCGTCGGCGTCTTCTCTGTAGATGAGAAGGGCCCAGTATCAGCCTCGAGTTGTTTCACCAAGACACGAGCCCCTACCAAACCAGCAGCCCGCCCTAGCCTAACCGGTAGCGCACTCCACGCTTGTAATGTGGAGACACGGGTTGAATCTGTGCTCTCCAGCTTTTTCTGCTGATTTTATTTTCCATGGTAACACCGACGCTTTTGGTCCCACCGGTCATACACACACCCAGCCACGTGGACCACGGCCCTACCAGTCAGTCTAACGGCTGGGAACAGCCTGGGTGCATCTAGATTTCCTCACGTTTTTCTGTTTTATTCCAAATTCGGAATATGCCAGTTTTGGCATATGCCGAGGATTCCATTATAGGCTATATTGGTTTTTGCATAAATGTGGGGATTTTTCTACAGCAACCTAGACATATTATATATGTTTTTGGGGTAGAAAAATCCCACCAATCCAGTGGTGTCATTAGTTTCTGCATTTGAGCAAGTTCATGAACATGTCATTTTACATCATGATGTTGTCTTGTCATTTTTGTGTGTTTTATTTCAAGCATGCTATGAGGTTGTTTTGCACAAGGATAGCTTATTTTTCATGCCTACTTCATGCTAGAACTTGTTCCATGCCATGATATGCCTGGTAGTGAGTTAATCAAGCTTGTAAAGATGCCATGTTGAATCTGATTTTGCCATGTCCTGAAATTTCACAAAGTCTGGAACTGTTAATAAAACTTGCTATGTTTACATGGGTGCCATCATTTCTTATGGTCCTTTTTGGCTTATGGTCAGTAAGGGACTTTTGATCTATGCTTTGAGTAGAATCCTGTCATGCCTTGTTTTGCTATTATAAGTTCCTGTAGCTTGGTGTTTGCTTGCTCTAAACATGCCTTCCTGATGTTAATTTCTGGCATGCTAGTATTTTCACTAAGTCTGTGAACCTGATATTTTTTGCACTTTCACCATGCTTGTTTGCATCTGTTATGATGTGATTTAGCCGTAGCTCAGTGTTCCTCTTTTGTTAAGCACCTCCTGTAGATCACTGTCATATGCTTTGTTGGCATGTTGGGGAGCTGTAGCATAGTTTCTTGTTGCATGCTAAGTAGCATCGTGCTGTTAAACGCAGATTTGTGCCATTATTGTTTTGCTTGCCATTTGCAAACCGTGCATCCTATTCCGGTGATCATTATATCGATTTCAACCGAAATCATCTCATCTTTCCAGCGGCATACTTGGTTTGCCAAGTTTATCCATGGTTCATCATTTTCCTTCCGGAGCACACATATGCATTGCATATCGCATCTCGCATCGCATGTCATGTATTGCATCATATTGCTTGTGCATTGTCCTAGTTTGATTGTGGTTCCGTTGCTTGTGTTCTTGCTTTGGGCAGAGCCGGGAGACGAGTACGTGAACGAGGAACCTGTTGAGAACGCCTACGAGGATCAAGCCTTCGACAACTCTGAGAACCTTGCAGGCAAGATGACCATACCTTCGATATCACTTCTATCTTTGCTCGCTAGATGCTCGCTCTTTTGCTATGCCTATGCTGCGATACCTACCACTTGCTATCATGTCACCCATATTGCCATGTCAAACCTCTAACCATCCTTTCCTAGCAAACCGTTGATTGGCTATGTTACCGCTTTGCTCAGCCCCTCTTATAGCATTGCTACTTGCAGGTGAAGATGAAGTTTGTTCCTTGTTGGAACACGGATATTTTGGGATATCACAATATCTATTGTTTTAATTAATGCATCTATATACTTGGAAAGGGGTGGAAGGCTCGGCCTTATGCCCAGTGTTTTGTTCCACTCTTGCCACCCTAGTTTCCGCCATACCGGTGTTATGTTCCTTGATTTTATGTTCCTTACGCGGTTTGGTGATTTATGGGACCCCCGTGACTGTTCGCTTTGAATAAAACTCCTCCAGCAAGGCCCAACCTTGGTTTTACCATTTGCCACATACACCCCTTTTTCCCTTGGGTTTTTGCGAGCCCGAGGGTCATCTTTATTTTAGCCCCCCCGGACCAGTGCTCCTTCGAGTGCTGGCCCGAACTGAGCTGCCTGTGGGGCCACCTCGTGGAAACTCAAGGCCTGGTTTTACTCGTAGCTAGTCTCATCCGGATGTGCCCTGAGAACGAGATATGTGCAGCTCCTATCGGGATTTGTCGGCACAATCGGGCGGCTTTGCTGGTCTTGTTTTACCATTGTCGAAATGTCATGCGAACCGGGATTCCAAGACTGATCGGGTCTTCTCGGGAGAAGGTTTATTCCTTCGTTGACTGTGAGAGCTTGTGATGGGCTAAGTTGGGACACCCCTGCAGGGTATTATCTTTCGAAAGCCATGCTCGCGGTTATGAGGCAGATGGGAATTTGTTAATGTCCGGTTGTAGAAAACCCGAAGTTGACCTTAATTAAAATACATCAACCGCGTGTGTAACCGTGATGGTCCCTTCTCGGCAGAGTCCGGGAAGTGAACACGGTGTTGGAGTTATGTTTGATGTAAGTCGTTTCAAGATCACTTCTTGATCGCTACTAGCTTCACGACCGTGCTTTGCTTCTCTTCTCGCTCTCTTTAGCGATTGTAGCCACCATATATGCTAGTCGCTTCCTACAGCTCCACCTCATTACACCAGCCTTCCCTTAAGCTTAAATAGTCTTGATCTCGCGGGTGTGAGATTGCTGAGTCCCCGTGACTCACAGATTCTACCAAAACAGATGCAGGTACCGATGATGCCAGCGCAGATGGCGCAACTGAGCTAAAGTGGGAGTTTGATGAGGCCCTTGGTCGTTACTATGTTTCTTTTCCAGACGATCAATAGAGGGGTCCAGTTGGGACGATCGGGGATCTGTGTTGCTTTTTGGGTAGTCTTCTTTTATTTTGGTTCCGTAGTCGGACCTTGAGTGTAAACTGAATGATGGATGTTTATTTATGTATTGTGTGAAGTGGCGACTATAAGCCAACTATGTATCTCTTTTCCCTTATGTATTACATGGGTTGTGCGAAGATTACCTCACTTGCGACATTGCTTTCAATGCGGTTATGCCTCTAAGTCGTGCTTCGACACGTGGGAGATATAGCCGCATCGAGGCGCTACAAGTTGGTAATCGAGCCTGTTCGACCTTAGGAGCCCCTTCGCTTGATCGTTTTTAGCGGCCGAGTTGTGTCTAGAAAATGTTTTGAGTCTTTTAGGATTATATATATCGGAGAGTTAGGAATTTTTTTACTCCTCGGTCCTTAAATGCTGCTCGGTGAGGTCTCTGACGAGAAGTTTTGACTTTCCTCTCCTCAAATTTCACTAAATTTTTTTTAGGATCACGCGGGTATCTTGGAATCGTTCCGATGGTTTTATGATGAGAACATTGTCTTGGTGCCTCCTGTCAGGGGTTTAGTGGAAGTGTCCCGGGGAGTTGAGCTCTGAGGTGTTGTCGTCATAATTTTATCGTTGCGATTCTCGAATACCTAAGTTTAATACGCCGACATCGAAAATCTCTTTTATACAGATTCGTTGGTGAGATAACCCGATAACCCAAGATCGAGGTGAGTACGGAGTATTGCCATGACTCGTATAACGGATGCTTTTCAAGGTTGAGGTACACGATTTCGAAGGTTTCTTGGTTATGTGTTGAAGGATGGATACAATTGGATGTAGGGATTGTTAGTTTGGGTGAGATATATTGCTTCCCCTGTATCCCCAACACCTGATTGCATAACCGGAAAGTTTCGGGAGTTTATAGGTGGGATTCAAGTAGCTCTAGCATTTCTTCCGCAGATATTTGGTTTGTGATTGGGTAATCATTACTACTTATTTGTTCCATTCATACCTTGTTTTTATTTTCATTCATCAATCTCTTGTCAAGTGGCTTCTCACCTTAATGGACGTGATGTTTACTTTGGAATTCATTCGTTCATCCCTGTTTGAATGTTTATTGTGAAGACTATATGTTGCAATTTCTATCCGTTGATTCAACTTGTCTATCTGCTCATCAAGATGCTAACGGATGTCACCCTCTTCAGATGGCTCCGCCAATGCGCCGAATCTGAACGCAGTGATGGGAGTCGGCGAACCTCCACCTCCACCTCCGCCCCGGAGGCATGGAAAACTTTGATGGCAACCACTAACGCCAACGCTCAGTTGTTGATTCAGCTGATGCAAGAGCGTAACCAAGGCCAAGGCAACCAAGGGAATCAAGCTCAAGGGCAGTTCTACCATCAGCCTCAGTTCCCTACCCTCAACCAGTTCCTTGCAAATCAGCCAAAGTCTTTCAGCTACTGTGCCAAGGCCATAGACGCCGACGATTGGCTCGTGGATATCAACAAGCATTTCGAATGCAACAATGTCAGACCTGAGGACTACGTTAAGTTCACATCTTTTTAGCTCAAGGATCAGGCAGCTGATTGGTTCCAGCAATACAAGGATTCCAGAGGAGGTCGAGTGATTACTTGGACTGATTTCTGTCGGGACTTTAAAGCTCACCACATTCCTACTAGTGTTGTTGAGAGCAAGCGTGAGGAGTTCCGCAATCTCAAGCAAGGCAACATGTCAGTGTACGAATACAACAAACTGTTTCAGAAACTTGCTCGCTTCGCTAAACAAGACGTTCCTGATGAAAAGAGTATGATCTATCAGTTCAGAGGTGGCCTTAGAGAGGATCTGCATTAGCTCTCGCTCTTGTTGAGCCTACTCGGTTTGATCAATTCTACAATATGGCCCTCAAGCAAGAAGGTGCTCAGCTCAAGTGTGAGGCTTCAAAGAAGAGAATCAGGATGCAGTTCAGTCTTCTTCTTCCTCTCAAGGCACAGGCTAAGCAGCAAAAGTTCTACCTTCCTCCTCCTCCGTTCCGTCAGCCTTATCAGCAGAAGAACTCAGGTGGTCGTGGATCTTCCCACCCACCCAACCCAAGCTACCAGACAAGTCTCACCAAGAAGCTCCAAGGTCAAATGCTCCTTATCACCGCCCGCTCTCAGAGGTGACCTGCAACAAGTGCCAGCAGAAGGGTCACTATGCGAACAAATGCTTCAACCAAAGGCGCCTTCCGCCTCCTCCTCCTGTGAGATCTTCAAGCAATGCAGTGGTCAAGCATAATCCAAAGCATGCAAAGGTGAATATGATGAATGCAGCTCAAGCAGAGGATACTTCATATGAGATAATGGGTAATCTCTCAGTTAATGATATTCCTGCAAAAGTCTTATTTGATACTGGTGCATCGCATTCTTTCATGTCATATCCTTTTGCATCGAAGCACAGTTTTGACACAAAGGAATTACCTAAAGCTATGCAAGTTATTTCTCCCGCTAAGCGCTTGAGCTCTAGCATGATGGTTCCGAATGTCGGCATCAAAATGGGCGACTATAGATTTTTGTTTTCTCCAATTGTCCTTGGTGACTCGGATATTGATCTAATTCTCGGGATGGACTGACTTTCTCAACACAAGGCTCAGCTTGATTGTGCTGCCAGGCAGATTCAATTGACACACCCTTCTGAGGATGTTATCATCTATGCCGCTCGTGATGAAACCATTCGGTTGTTTTCTCTCAATGAGAAGGGCGAGTTGGATGCTATCTCTCAGATTCCAATCGTTTGTGAGTACCAAGATGTCTTTCCAGAAGATCTTCCAGGTATGCCTCCTCATCGGCCAGTCGAATTCGTTATCGATCTTGAGCCTCGCACTTAACCCGTTTGCAAGCATCCTTACAAGCTTGGACCCAAGGAGATGAAAGAATTGAAGAAGCAGCTCGATGAACAAGAGCGTCTGGGTTTGATCAGACCGAGTTCATCTCCATGGGGATGTGGAGTTCTTTTTGTCCAGAAGAAGGATGGCACGGACCGACTGTGCATCGATTACCGTCCATTGAATAAGAAGACAATCAAGAACAAGTATCCACTTCCCAACATCAATGATCTTTTCGAGCAACTAAAAGGTGCTAAAGTATTCTCCAAGCTTGACCTCCGTATGGGTTATCATCAGATTCGCATTCGTGAACAAGATATTCCCAAGACAGCATTCAGAACAAGCTTTGGTTCTTATGAATATACTGTCATGTCTTTCGGACTTGTCAATGCTCCTCCAACATTCTCTCGAATGATGAACTTTATCTTCAACCCCTACACAAATAATTTCGTCTTGGTGTATCTCGATGATATTTTGGTCTTCTCCAAGAACAAGCAGGATCATGCCAAACATTTGCGATTGGTGCTCGACAAGCTCAGAGAGCATCAATTCTATGCGAAGTTTTCCAAATGTGAGTTCTGGCTTGATGAAGTTCTTTATCTTGGTCATATCATCTCCGCCAAGGGCTTTGCTGTTAATCCGGCGAAGGTTTCTGCGGTTCTGAATTGGGAACCTCCTCAGAATGTCAAGCAGCTCCGCAATTTTCTTGGTCTTGCAAGCTATTGTCAAGATTCGTTGAGAACTTCTCTAAGATTGCAAAGCCTCTTTCCAACCTCCTCCGAAGCATGTCAAGTATGTCCGGCGCTTTGAGTGTGATGTCGCTTTCAACACCCTCAAAGAGAAGCTAGTAACAGCTCCTGTCTTGACTCCTCCTGATGAATCCAAGCCATTCGAAGTATTCTGTGATGCTTCCTTGCAAGGTCTCGGTGCTGTGTTAATGCAAGGGAAGAAAGTTGTGGCCTATACCTCTCGCTAGTTGAAGCCCAACGAAAAGAACTACCCCACTCACGATCTCGAGTTGGCGGCAGTTGTCCATGCGTTGATAACATGGAGACATCTCTTGTTGGGAAGGAAAGTGGACATTTTCACCGATCACAAGAGTCTCAAGTATATCTTCACTCAACCCAAGCTCAACCTTAGGCAAACTCGATGGGTCGAAATGATTCAAGAGTACAATCCAAGTATCGAATATACTCCTGGCAAGGCGAATGTGATTGCAGATGCTTTGAGCAGAAAGGCTTATTGCAACAGCTTAATTCTCAAGCCCTTCCAACCGGATCTTTGTGAAGCTTTCCGCAAGCTGAATCTTCAAGTTGTTCCTCTAGGCTTTCTTGCCAACCTCATAGTCTCTCCTTCTTTGGAAGATCAAATTCGTGAGGCACAACTCCTGGATACCATGGTGAAGAAGGTGAAACATGGTATTGACAAGGGCATTCCCAAGTACAAGTGCTATCGCTTGGATGACAAAGATACTCTTTTCTTCGAGGATCGAATTGTGGTTCCCAAAGGCGATCTGAGAAAAGTCATCATGAATGAGGCACACAATTCTCTTCTATCCATTCATCCTGGAAGTACGAAGATGTACCATGACCTCAAGCAGTCATATTGGTGGACTCGAATGAAGCGAGAAATTGCTCAGTTCGTGAATGAATGTGATGTCTGCAGAAGGGTGAAAGCAGAACACCAACGACCAGCTGGTCTACTTCAAACTCTTGCTATTCCAGAATGGAAGTTTGATCATATCGAGATGGACTTCGTGATTGGATTTCCCAAGTCCAAGCGTGGAAATGATGGTATCTTCGTTGTCATTGACAAGCTTACTAAAGTGGCTCATTTTCTTCCTATTAAAGAATCTATCACAGCAGCTCGGTGGCGAGCTATACACCTCGAATTGTCTCCTTGCACGGTATTCCGCAATTGATCTCTTCAGACCGTGGAAGCATCTTCACTTCTATGTTCTGGGATTCTTTTCAGAAGGCCATGGGCACCAACATTCGTTTCAGCACAGCTTTCCATCCTCAAACTAGTGGCCAAGTCGAGCGAGTCAATCAAATCCTTGAAGATATGCTCAGGGCTTGTGTCATTTCCTTTGGCATGAAGTGGGAAGATTGTCTTCCATATGCCGAAGTTCTCCTACAACAACAGCTTCCAGCGAGTTGAGGCAAGGCCCCATTCAAAATTCTCTATGGCGTAAAGTGTCGTACTCCTCTCAATTGGTCGAGAGATGTGAATGCCAACTTCTTGGCAACGACTTGATCACGAAGTCAAGAAATTTGCAAAGTCATTCGTGAGAATCTCAAAGCCGCATAATCGCGCTGAAGGGCTATTATGATGACAAGCACCGTGATGTGGCTTTTGAAATTGGAGACCATGTCTACCTCGCGTCTCTCTAATGAAAGGCACTCGCCGCCCGGTATCAAAGGAAGCTTGCCCCTAGATACGTGGGTCCTTTCAAGATCATTGGCAAAAGAGGCGATCTCGCCTATCAACTGGAGCTTCCATCCAACTTTGCAAACGTGCACGATGTGTTTCACGTGTCACAGCTCCGCAAGTGCTTCAAGATTCCTGAGCGCACTATCAACTTTGAAGAAATTGACCTCCAAGAAGATCTCTCTTATCATGAGCACCTTGTTGCTATTCTTGAAGAAACTGAGCGCAAGACTCGCAACAAGTCAATCAAATTCCTGAAAGTGAAGTGGTCACACCATTCCGACCGAGAAGCCACCTGGGAGCGCGAGGATCACCTCTGTTCCGAATATCCGGAGTTCTTTCAGTCCTAGATCTCGGGACAAGATCCTCTTGTAGTGGAGGAGAGTTGTAACACCCCAGATGTAACATGTCCATTTTTGGCAATATTTCAACTTGACCTTCATCCATTTCTTGTGGGGTTTATCATGTTTGGCCTCTTCTTGTTTTGGTTATGTTTGGTTTTATTCTTTTCTTTGTCATTTTCCTTTTTAGCCATCTTGCATTTGTGCCTCTTGTCATTTTGCATTCATCCTCATCATATAGTGCATCTTCATCTCATGCCATCTAATGTTGCATGTTGTCATTCATGTTGTTGCCATGAGCATCATGGGCATGACCTTGTTCCCCCCCCTTCCAACCATGGCACCTTCACTTCTCCTCCTTCCTTCTCTTATCAAGTGCCATTTTTCATTCTCTATTAATGTTCATCTTCTCCCTGTAAATCTTGCTCCTTGCCCTAAACCTCTCTGCCAAAGATATTCTTATTTGAAGTTGTTTTGGTCAGGTTCAAAAATAACACAAGTTTGAAAATATTTCAAACTTGTCTTATTTTTCTACCTCTAAAAATGCCCAATGCAATTTATTAAAATAGTGGATAATTCCAGGAGTTGGAGAGTATTTTCTTTATGCTCTATCTCCTCTCGCTTTTTCCTGAGATTTTCTGTTTCTATTTCTGTTTTAAAAAGGAATGAAGAAGAGACTGCAGCCAGCCAGAGAGACCCCCCTGGCCTCCTGCAGCTCAGCTAACGAGCCCGCCCACCCAGCCAGCCAGCAGCCAGCCAGCCAGCCAACAGCGCCCAGCCATCCCTTCGCGCCCTCGTCGTTTCTCACCCGGTCGCCTCGCTACCCAAGAGCCAGACGCCCACGTGGCACTCGCGACCCCACTAGCCAGCCAGCTCACAGCCAGACCGCCTCTCACCTTTTCATCTAGCTCACGCCACAAGACATGGCCACGGCACGGCGCCGATGCCGTGCTCCACCCGTCGCCCTAGCCTCCCTTTTATCCCCTCTCCGTGTCCACACGCCCCCTAGGGTTTCCCTCTCCCTCCCATCGCCGCCGCCAGGTGAGTAGACCACCAGATTCACCGCATCCGCTCCGTCCCGAGCGCACCTGAGAGCGCGCCTCGTCGCCGGTGTGCTCTCCGGCCACTCGAAACCCTGCCGATCGTGCCCTTATTCTTCCTCGTTGTCGTCTCCTTCCACGACGTCGACTACGGTGCCCCGGACGACGAGTTCCTCGACGTCCCCTGCTTCCTCCTTCCTCTCGGTCAGAGACGCGCCAAGGTTCAGAGCTCCGATTCGTCGCCGCCAGCTCGTCTCCGTCGACCACTTCGCGTCCTTGGGTGAGCTGGGTAACACACCTCCCTCTCCCATCCTTCCCATGGCATGTAGGCGCCCGTAGATTGCTTTCCGATCCATGTCTTTCCAGTGCTCTCGGTGCTCCGGCGATCTCTGTAGTTTTAGTTGCGCATGTTTTGCTGCTGCACGTGCACACGCGCTCTCCCCTGTTCCCACATGCTCGCTTCGCTTCGCTTCGCCGCGCCAGTAGCCCAAGATGCATCTACACCCTTGCGCGCACTCGCTCGCGTCGCTTTCGCTTCGCTTCTTCGCCGTTCAGAACTGCGCCCGAGGCAAGCACGAGCTCGTGCTCGGGCACCGCAAGCACGCGCCTTCCATGTGCCACTGCACCCGCACTCCCTGGCCTATCCCGCACCTCCGCCGGTGTGCCTTGGCTCCGGTGGTCATCGTCGTTGCTCGCAGGCACCGTCGGCGTCTTCTCTGTTGTAGATGAGAAGGGGCCCGTATCAGCCTCGAGTTGTTTCACCAAGACACGAGCCCCTACCAAACCAGCAGCCCCGTCCTAGCCCAACTGGTAGCGCACTCCATCGCTAAATGGGAGACACGGGTTCAATCCGAGCTCTCCATAGTTTTTCTGTTGATTTTATTTTACATTGTAACACTGATGTTTTGGTCCCACCGGTCATACACACACCCAGCCACGTGGACCACGGCCCTACCAGTCAGTCTAACGGCTGGGAACAGCCTGGTGCATCTAGATTTCCTCACGTTTTTGCTTTTATTCCAAATTCGGAATATGCCAGTTTTGGCATATGCTGAGGATTCCATTATAGGCTATATTGGTTTTTGCATAAATGTGGGGATTTTTCTACAGCAACCTAGACACATTATATATGTTTTTGGGGTAGAAAAATCCCACCAATCCAGTGGTGCCATTAGTTTCTGCATTTGAGCAAGTTCATGAACATGTCATTTTACATCATGATGTTGTCTTGTCATTTTTGTGTGTTTTATTTCAAGCATGCTATGAGGTTGTTTTGCACAAGGATAGCTTCTTTTTCATGCCTACTTCATGCTAGAACTTGTTCCATGCCATGATATGCCTGGTAGTGAGTTAATCAAGCTTGTAAAGATGCCATGTTGAATCTGATTTTGCCATGTCCTGAAATTTCACAAAGTCTGGAACTGTTAATAAAACTTGCTATGTTTACATGGGTGCCATCATTTCTTATGGTCCTTTTTGGCTTATGGTCAGTAAGAGACTTTTGATCTATGCTTTGAGTAGAATCATGTCATGTCTTGTTTTGCTATTATAAGTTCCTGTAGCTTGGTGTTTGCTTGCTCTAAACATGCCTTCCTGATGTTAATTTCTGGCATGCTAGTATTTTCACTAAGTCTGTGAACCTGATATTTTTTGCACTTTCACCATGCTTGTTTGCATCTGTTATGATGTGATTTAGCCGTAGCTCAGTGTTCCTCTTTTGTTAAGCACCTCCTGTAGGTCACTGTCATATGCTTTGTTGGCATGTTGGGGTCTTTGTAGCATAGTTTCTTGTTGCATGCTAAGTAGCATCGTCTTTGTTAAACGCAGATTTGTGCCATTATTGTTTTGCTTGCCATTTGCAAACCGTGCATCCTATTCGGTGATCTTTATATCGATTTCAACGAAATCATCTCACCTTTCAGCGGCATACTTGGTTTGCCAAGTTGATGCCAGTTCATCATTTTCCTTCCGGAGCACACATATGCATTGCATATCGCATCTCGCATCGCATGTCATGTATTGCATCATATTGCTTGTGCATTGTTCCTTGTTTGATTGTGGTTCCGTCGCTTGTGTTCTTGATTTGGGTAGAGCCGGGAGACGAGTACGTGAATGAGGAACCTGTTGAGAACGCCTACGAGGATCAAGCCTTCGACAACTCTGAGAACCTTGCAGGCAAGATGACCATACCTTCGATATCACTTCTATCTTTGCTCGCTAGATGCTCGCTCTTTTGCTATGCCTATGCTACGATACCTACCACTTGCTATCATGTCACCCATATTGCCATGTCAAACCTCTAACCATCCTTTCCTAGCAAACCGTTGATTGGCTATGTTACCGCTTTGCTCAGCCCCTCTTATAGCGTTGCTACTTGCAGGTGAAGATGAAGTTTGTTCCTTGTTGGAACACGGATATTTTGGGATATCACAATATCTATTGTTTTAATTAATGCATCTATATACTTGGAAAGGGGTGGAAGGCTCGGCCTTATGCCTGGTGTTTTGTTCCACTCTTGCCACCCTAGTTTCCGTCATACCGGTGTTATGTTCCTTGATTTTGCGTTCCTTACGCGGTTGGGTGATTTATGGGACCCCCGTGACAGTTCGCTTTGAATAAAACTCCTCCAGCAAGGCCAAACCTTGGTTTTACCATTTGCCACCTACACCCCTTTTTCCCTTGGGTTTTCGCGAGCCCGAGGGTCATCTTTATTTTAGCCCCCCGGACGAGTGCTCCTTCGAGTGCTGGCCCGAACTGAGCTGCCTGCGGGGCCACCTCGTGGAAACTCGAGGCCTGGTTTTACTCGTAGCTAGTCTCATCCGGATGTGCCCTGAGAACGAGATATGTGCAGCTGCTATCGGGATTTGTCGGCACAATCGGCCGGCTTTGATGGTCTTGTTTTACGATTGTCGAAATGTCATGCGAACCGGGATTCCGAGACTGATCGGGTCTTCCCGGGAGAAGGTTTATTCCTTCGTTGACCGTGAGAGCTTGTGATGGGCTAAGTTGGGACACCCCTGCAGGGTATTATCTTTCGAAAGCCGTGCCCGCGGTTATGAGGCAGATGGGAATTTGTTAATGTCCGGTTGTAGAAAACCCGAAGTTGACCTTAATTAAAATACATCAACCGCGTGTGTAACCGTGATGGTCCCTTCTCGGCGGAGTCCGGGAAGTGAACACGATGTTGGAGTTATGTTTGACGTAAGTCGTTTCAGGATCACTTCTTGATCGCTACTAGCTTCACGACCGTGCTTTGCTTCTCTTCTCGCTCTCTTTAGCGATTGTAGCCACCATATATGCTAGTCGCTTGCTGCAGCTCCACCTCATTACACCAGCCTTCCCTTAAGCTTAAATAGTCTTGATCTCGCGGGTGTGAGATTGCTGAGTCCCCGTGACTCACAGATTCTACCAAAACAGATGCAGGTACCGATGATGCGGTAGCAGATGGCGAACCGAGCTGAAGTGGGAGTTTGATGAGGCCCTTGGTCGTTACTATGTTTCTTTTCCAGACGATCAGTAGAGGAGTCCAGTTGGGACGATCGGGGATCTGTGTTGCTTTTGGGGTAGTCTTCTTTTATTTTGGTTCCATAGTCGGACCTTGAGTGTAAACTGAATGATGGATGTTTATTTATGTATTGTGTGAAGTGGCTAATTGTAAGCCAACTATGTATCTCTTTTCCTTATGTATTACATGGGTTGTGCGAAGATTACCTCACTTGCGACATTGCTTTCAATGCGGTTATGCCTCTAAGTCGTGCTTCGACACGTGGGAGATATAGCCGCATCGAGGCGCTATGTTGGTAATCGAGCTGTGTTCGACCTTAGGAGCCTCACCGCTTGATCGCTTTTAGCGGCGAGTTGTGTCTAGAAAAATGTTTTGAGTATTTTAGGATTATATATATAAGAGAGTTAGGAATTCTTTTTACTCCTCGGTCCTTAAATGCTGTTACGGTGAGGTCTCCGACGAGAAGTTTTGACTTTCCTCTCCTCAAAATTTCACTACATTTTTTTAGGATCACGCGGGTATCTTGGAATCGTTCCGATGGTTTTATGATGAGAACATTGTCTTGGTGCCTCCTGTCAGGGGTTTAGTGGAAGTGTCCCGGGGAGTTGAGCTCTGAGGTGTTGTCGTCATAATTTTATCGTTGCAGTTCTGGAATACCTGATTTTAGTACGCCGACATCGAAAATCTCTTTTATACAGTTCGTTGGTGAGATAACCCCGATAACCCAGTACTGAGGTGAGTACGGGAGTATTGCCATGACTCGTATAATGGATGCTTTTCGAAGGTTGAGGTACACGATTTCCGAAGGTTTCTTGGTTATGTGTTGAAGGATGGATACAGCTAGATGTAGGGATTGTTAGTTTGGGTGAGATATATTGCTTCCCCTATATCCCCAACACCTGATTGCATAACCGGAAAGTTTCGGGAGTTTATAGGTGGGATTCAAGTAGCTCTAGCATTTCTTCCGCAGATATTTGGTTTGTGATTGGGTAATCCTTACCACTTATTTGTTCCATTCATACCTTGTTTTTATTTTCATTCATCAATCTCTTGTCAAGTGGCTTCTCACCTTAATGGACGTGATGTTTACTTTGGAATTCATTCGTTCATCCCTGTTCGAATGTTTATTGTGAAGACTATATGTTGCAATTTCTATCCGTTGATTCAACTTGTCTATCTGTCTATCAAGATGCTAACGGATGTCACCCTCTTCACGATGGCTCCGCCAACGCATCAGAATCCGGAACACAGTGATGGGAGTCAGGCGAACCCTCCACCTCCACCTCCGCCTCCAGAGGCATGGCAAACTTTGATGGCAACCACTAACGCCAACGCTCAGTTGTTGATTCAGCTGATGCAAGAGTGTAACCAAGGCCAAGGCAACCAAGGGAATCAAGGTCAAGGGCAGTTCTACCATCAGCCTCAGTTCCCTACCCTCAACCAGTTCCTTGCAAATCAGCCAAAGTCTTTCACCATCGTGTCGAGGCCACGACGCCAACGATTGGCTCGTGGATATCAACAAGCATTTGAATGCAACAATGTCGTAACCGAGGACTACGTCAAGTTCGCATCTTTTCAGCTCAAGGATCAGCAGCTGATTGGTTCCAAAGAATACAAGGATTCCAGAGGAGGTCGAGTGATTACTTGGACTGATTTTGCCGGGACTTTAAAGCTCACCACATTCCTACCAGTGTTGTTGAGAGCAAGCGTGAGGAGTTCCGCAATCTCAAGCAAGGCAACATGTCAGTGTACGAATACAACAAACTGTTTCAGAAACTTGCTCGCTTCGCTAAACAAGACGTTCCTGATGAAAAGAGTATGATCTATCAGTTCAGAGGTGGCCTTAGAGAGGATCTGCAGTTAGCTCTCGTTCTTGTTGAGCCTACTCAGTTTGATCAATTCTACAATATGGCCCTCAAGCAAGAAGGTGCTCAGCTCAAGTGTGAGGCTTCAAAGAAGAGAATCAGGGATGCAGTTCAGTCTTCTTCTTCCTCTCAAGGCGCAGCTAAGCAGCAAAAGTTCTACCTTCCTCCTCCTCCGTTCCGTCAGCCTTATCAACAGAAGAACTCAGGTGGTCGTGGATCTTCCCACCCACCCAACCCAAGCTAATAGAACAAGTCTCAGCCTCAAGCTCCAAGGTCAAATGCTCCTTATCACCGCCCGCTCTCAGAGGTGACCTGCAACAAGTGCCAGCAGAAGGGTTACTATGCGAACAAATGCTTCAACCAAAGGCACCTTCCGCCTCCTCCTCCTGTGAGATCTTCAAGCAATGCAGTGGTCAAGCATAATCCAAAGCGTGCAAAGGTGAATATGATGAATGCAGCTCAAGCAGAGGATTCTTCAGATGTGATAATGGGTAATCTGTCAGTTAATGATATTCCTGCAAAAGTCTTATTTGATACTGGTGCATCACATTCTTTCATGTCATATCCTTTTGCATCGAAGCACAGTTTTGACACAGAGGAATTACCTAAAGCTATGCAAGTTATTTCTCCCGCTAAGCGCTTGAGCTCTAGCATGATGGTTCCGAATGTCGGCATCAAAATGGGCGACTGTAGATTTCTGTCTTCTCCAATTGTCCTTGGTGACTCGGATATTGATCTAATTCTCGGGATGGACTGGCTTTCTCAACACAAGGCTCAGCTTGATTGTGCTGCCAGGCAGATTCAATTGACACACCCTTCTGAGGATGTTATCATCTATTCCGCTCGTGATGAAACCATTCGGTTGTTTTCTCTCAATGAGAAGGGTGAGTTGGATGCTATCTCTCAGATTTCAGTCGTTTGTGAGTACCAAGATGTCTTTCCAAAAGAGCTTTCGGGTATGCCTCCTCATCGGCCAGTCGAATTCGTTATCGATCTTGAGCCTGGCACTGAACCCGTTTGCAAGCGTCCTTACAAGCTTGGACCCAAGGAGCTGAAAGAATTGAAGAAGCAGCTCGATGAACAAGAGCGTTTGGGTTTGATCAGACCGAGTTCATCTCCATGGGGATGTGGAGTTCTTTTTGTCCAGAAGAAGGATGGCACGGACCGACTGTGCGTTGATTACCGTCCATTGAATAAGAAGACAATCAAGAACAAGTATCCACTACCCAACATCAATGAGCTTTTCGAGCAACTCAAAGGTGCTAAAGTATTCTCCAAGCTTGACCTCCGTATGGGTTATCATCAGATTTGCATTCGTGAACAAGATATTCCCAAGACAGCATTCAGAACAAGCTTTGGTTCTTATGAATATACTGTCATGTCTTTCGGCCTTGTCAATGCTCCTCCAACATTCTCTCAAATGATGAACTTTATCTTCAAGCCCTACACAAATGATTTCGTCTTGGTGTATCTCGATGATATTTTGGTCTTCTCCAAGAACAAGCAGGATCATGCCAAACATTTGCGATTGGTGCTCGACAAGCTCAGAGAGCATCAATTCTATGCGAAGTTTTCCAAATGTGAGTTCTGGCTTGATGAAGTTCTTTATCTTGGTCATATCATCTCCGCCAAGGGCATCGCTGTTAATCCGGCGAAGGTTTCTGCGGTTCTGAATTGGGAACCTCCTCAGAATGTCAAGCAGCTCCACAGTTTTCTTGGTCTTGCAAGCTATTGCCGAAGATTCGTTGAGAACTTCTCTAAGATTGCAAAGCCTCTTTCCAACCTCCTCCAGAAGCATGTCAAGTATGTCTGGACGCCTGAGTGTGATGTCGCTTTCAACACCCTCAAAGAGAAGCTAGTAACAGCTCCTGTCTTGACTCCTCCTGATGAATCCAAGCCATTCGAAGTATTCTGTGATGCTTCCTTGCAAGGTCTCGGTGCTGTGTTAATGCAAGAGAAGAAAGTTGTGGCCTATACCTCTCGCCAGTTGAAGCCCAATGAAAAGAAATACCCCACTCACGATCTCGATTTGGTGGCAGTTGTCCATGCGTTGATAACATGGAGACATCTCTTGTTGGGAAGGAAAGTGGACACTTTCACCGATCACAAGAGTATCAAGTATATCTTCACTCAACCCAACCTCAACCTCAGGCAAACTCGATGGGTCGAAATGATTCAAGAGTACAATCCAAGTATCGAATATACTCCTGGTAAGGCGAATGTGATTGCAGATGCTTTGAGCAGAAAGGCTTATTGCAACAGCTTAATTCTCAAGCCCTTCCAATCGGATCTTTGTGAAGCTTTCCGCAAGCTAAATCTTCAAGTTGTTCCTCAAGGCTTTCTTGCGAACCTCATAGTCTCTCCTTCTTTGGAAGATCAAATTCGTGAGGCACAACTCCTGGATACCATGGTGAAGAAGGTGAAACGTGGTATTGACAAGGGCATTCCCAAGTACAAGTGTTATCGCTTGGATGCAAAGATACTCTTTTCTTCGAGGATCGAATTGTGGTTCCCAAAGGCGATCTGAGAAAAGTCATCATGAATGAGGCACACAATTCTCTTCTATCCATTCATCCTGGAAGTACGAAGATGTACCATGACCTCAAGCAGTCATATTGGTGGACTCGAATGAAGCGAGAAATTGCTCAATTCGTGAATGAATGTGATGTCTGCAGAAGGGTGAAAGCAGAACACCAACGACCAGCTGGTCTACTTCAACCTCTTGCTATTCCAAAATGGAAGTTTGATCATATCGAGATGGACTTCGTGACTGGATTTCCCAAGTCCAAGCGTGGAAATGATGGTATCTTCGTTGTCATTGACAAGCTTACTAAAGTGGCTCATTTTCTTCCTATCAAAGAATCTATCACAGCAGCTCAGCTGGCAGAGCTATACACCTCCAGAATTGTCTCCTTGCACGGTATTCCGCAATTGATCTCTTCAGACCGTGGAAGCATCTTCACTTCTAAGTTAAGGATTCTTTTCGAAGGCCATGGGCACCAACATTCGTTTCAAAGACAGCTTTCCATCCTCAAACTAGTGGCCAAGTCGGCGAGTCAATCAAATCCTTGAAGATATGCTCAGGGCTTGTGTCATTTCCTTTGGCATGAAGTGGGAAGATTGTCTCCCATATGCCGAGTTCTCCTACAACAACAGCTTCCAAGCGAGTTCGGGCAAGGCCCCATTCGAAATTCTCTATGGCAGAAAGTGCGTACTCCTCTCAATTGGTCCGAGACAGGTGAACGCCAACTTCTTGGCAACGACTTGATCACAGAAGACGAAGAAATGTGCAAAGTCATTCGTGAGAATCTCAAAGCAGCATAATCGCGCGGAAAGGGCTATTATGATGACAAGCACCGTGATGTGGCTTTTGAAATCGGAGACCATGTCTACCTCCGCGTCTCTCCAATCAAAGGCACTCGTCACTTCGGTATCAAAGGGAAGCTTGTCCCTAGATACGTGGGTCCTTTCAAGATCATTGGCAAAAGAGGCAATCTCGCCTATCAACTGGAGCTTCCATCCAACTTTGCAAACGTGCATGATGTGTTTCACGTGTCACAGCTCCGCAAGTGCTTCAAGATTCCTGAGCGCACTATCAACTTTGAAGAAATTGACCTCCAAGAAGATCTCTCTTATCATGAGCACCCCGTTGCTATTCTTGAAGAAACTGAGCGCAAGACTCGCAACAAGTCAATCAAATTCCTGAAAGTGAAGTGGTCACACCATTCCGACCGAGAAGCCACCTGGGAGCGCGAGGATCACCTCCGTTCCGAATATCCGGAGTTCTTTCAGTCCTAGATCTCAGGACGAGATCCTCTTGTAGTGGAGGAGAGTTGTAACACCCCAGATGTAACATGTCCATTTTTGGCAATATTTCAACTTGACCTTCATCCATTTCTTGTGGGGTTTATCATGTTTGGCCTCTTCTTGTTTTGGTTATGTGTGGTTTTATTCTTTTCTTTGTCATTTTCCTTTTTAGCCATCTTGCATTTGTGCCTATTGTCATTTTGCATTCATCCTCATCATATAGTGCATCTTCATCTCATGCCATCTAATGTTGCATGTTGTCATTCATGTTGTTGCCACGAGCATCATGGGCATGACCTTGTCCCCCCCCTTCCAACCATGGCACCTTCACTTCTCCTCCTTCCTTCTCTTATCAAGTGCCATTTTTATTTCTCTATTAATGTTCATCTTCTCCTTGTAAATCTTGCTCCTTGCCCTAAACCTCTCTGCCAAAGATATTCTTATTTGAAGTTGTTTTGGTCAGGTTCAAAAATGACACAAGTTTGAAAATATTTCAAACTTGTCTTATTTTTCTACCTCTAAAAATGCCCAATGCAATTTATTAAAATAGTGGATAATTCCAGGAGTTGGAGAGTATTTCCTTTATGCTCTATCTCCTCTCCCTTTTTCCTGAGATTTTCTGTTTCTATTTCTGTTTAAAAAAGGAATGAAGCAAGCAGCTGCAGCCAGCAAGAAGAGCCCCCTTGGGCCTCCCGCAGCTCAGCCAACGCAGCCCGCCAGCCCAGCCAGCGCAGCCAGCCAGCCCAGCCAGCGTGCCAGCCAGCCCGCTCGCGCCCTCGTTGTTTCTCGCCCGGTCGCCTCGCTACCCCGCAGCCCGTACGCCCATGTGGCACTCGCGACCCCACTAGCCAGCAACTGGCTAGAGTGCACCCGCCTCTCACCTTTTCGTCTAGCTCACGCCGCACGCGCACATGGCCACGGCCGCGTCGTCGCCGTGCTCCACCCATCGCCCTAGCCTCCCTTTTATCCCCTCTCCGTGTCCACACGCCCCCTAGGGTTTCCCTCTTCCTCCCATCGCCACCGCCAGGTGAGTAGACCACTAGATTCACCGCATCCGCTCCGTCCCAAGCGCACCTGAGAGCGCGCCTCGTCGCCGGTGTGCTCTCCGGCCACTCGAAACCCTGCCGATCGTGCCCTTCTTCTTCCTCGTCATCGTCTCCTTCCACGACGTCGACTACGGTGCCCCGGACGATGAGTTCCTCGACGTCCCCTGCTTCCTCCTTCCTCTCGGTCAGAGACGCGCCAAGGTTCAGAGCTCCGATTCGTCGCCGCCAGCTCGTCTCCGTCGACCACTTCACGTCCTTGGGTGAGCTGGGTAACGCACCTCCCTCTCCCATCCTTCCCATGGCAATGTAGGCGCCCGTAGATCGCTTTTCGATCCATGTCTTTCCAGTGCTCTCGGTGCTCCGGCGATCTCTGTAGTTTTAGTTGCACATGTTTTGCTGCTGCACGTCCACACGCGCTCTCCCCTGTTCCCACATGCTCGCTTCGCTTTCGCTACCAGAGCCCTAGCCCGCATGCATCTACACCCGCGCGCGCACCCTGCCTGCTCGCGTCGCTCGCTCGCTCGCCGTTCTGTACTGCGCCCGAGGCAAGCACGAGCTCGTGCTCGGGCACCGCAAGCACGCGCCTTCCATGTGCCACTGCACCCGCACTCCCTGGCCTATCCCGCACCTCCGCCGGTGTCCCTTGGCTCCGGTGGTCGTCGTCGTTGCTCGCAGGCACCGTCGGCGTCTTCTCTGTGGTAGATGAGAAGGGGCCCGTATCAGCCTCGAGTTGTTTCACCAAGACACGAGCCCCTACCAAACCAGCAGCCCCGTCCTAGCCCAACTGGTAGCGCACCCACGCTTGTAACCAGGAGACCTGGGTTCGAATCCTAGGCTCTCCACAGTTTTTCTGTTGATTTTATTTTCCATTGTAACACTGACGTTTTGGTCCCACCGGTCATACACACACCCAGCCACGTGGACCACGGCCCTACCAGTCAGTCTAACGGCTGGGAACAGCCTGGGTGCATCTAGATTTCCTCACGTTTTTCTGTTTTATTCCAAATTCGGAATATGCCAGTTTTGGCATATGCTGAGGATTCCATTATAGGCTATATTGGTTTTTGCATAAATGTGGGGATTTTTCTACAGCAACCTAGACATATTATATATGTTTTTGGGGTAGAAAAATCCCACCAATCCAGTGGTGCCATTAGTTTCTGCATTTGAGCAAGTTCATGAACATGTCATTTTACATCATGATGTTGTCTTGTCATTTTTGTGTGTTTTATTTCAAGCATGCTATGAGGTTGTTTTGCACAAGGATAGCTTCTTTTTCATGCCTACTTCATGATAGAACTTGTTCCATGCCATGATATGCCTGGTAGTGAGTTAATCAAGCTTGTAAAGATGCCATGTTGAATCTGATTTTGCCATGTCCTGAAATTTCACAAAGTCTGGAACTGTTAATAAAACTTGCTATGTTTACATGGGTGCCATCATTTCTTATGGTCCTTTTTGTCTTATGGTCAGTAAGAGACTTTTGATCTATGATTTGAGTAGAATCATGTCATGCCTTGTTTTGCTATTATAAGTTCCTGTAGCTTGGTGTTTGCTTGCTCTAAACATGCCTTCCTGATGTTAATTTCTGGCATGCTAGTATTTTCACTAAGTCTGTGAACCTGATATTTTTTGCACTTTCACCATGCTTGTTTGCATCTGTTATGATGTGATTTAGCCGTAGCTCAGTGTTCCTCTTTTGTTAAGCACCTCCTGTAGATCACTGTCATATGCTTTGTTGGCATGTTGGGGTGCTGTAGCATAGTTTCTTGTTGCATGCTAAGTAGCATCGTGCTGTTAAACGCAGATTTGTGCCATTATTGTTTTGCTTGCCATTTGCAAACCGTGCATCCTATTCCGGTGATCTTTATATCGATTTCAACCGAAATCATCTCATCTTTCCAGCGGCATACTTGGTTTGCCAAGTTGATTCCCGGTTCATCATTTTCCTTCTGGAGCACACATATGCATTGCATATCGCATCTCGCATCGCATGTCATGTATTGCATCATATTGCTTGTGCATTGTTCCATGTTTGATTGTGGTTCCGTTGCTTGTGTTCTTGCTTTGGGTAGAGCCAGGAGACGAGTACATGAACGAGGAACCTGTTGAGAACGCCTACGAGGATCAAGCCTTCGACAACTCTGAGAACCTTGCAGGCAAGATGACCATACCTTCGATATCACTTCTATCTTTGCTCGCTAGATGCTCGCTCTTTAGCTATGCCTATGCTGCGATACCTACCACTTGCTATCATGTCACCCATATTGCCATGTCAAACCTCTAACCATCCTTTCCTAGCAAACCGTTGATTGGCTATGTTACCGCTTTGCTCAGCCCCTCTTATAGCTTTGCTAGTTGTAGGTGAAGATGAAGTTTGTTCTTTGTTGGAACACGGATATTTTGGGATATCACAATATCTATTGTTTTAATTAATGCATCTATATACTTGGAAAGGGGTGGAAGGCTCGGCCTTATGCCTGGTCTTTTGTTCCACTCTTGCCACCCTAGTTTCCGTCATACCGGTGTTATGTTCCTTGATTTTGCGTTCCTTACGCGGTTGGGTGATTTATGGGACCCCCGTGACAGTTCGCTTTGAATAAAACTCCTCCAGCAAGGCCCAACCTTGGTTTTACCATTTGCCACCTACACCCCTTTTTCCCTTGGGTTTTCGCGAGCCCGAGGGTCATCTTTATTTTAGCCCCCCCGGACCAGTGCTCCTTCGAGTGCTGGCCCGAACTGAGGTGCCTGCGGGGCCACCTCGTGGAAACTCGAGGCCTGGTTTTACTCGTAGCTAGTCTCATCCGGATGTGCCCTGAGAACGAGATATGTGCAGCTCCTATCGGGATTTGTCGGCACAATCGGGCGGCTTTGCTGGTCTTGTTTTACCATTGTCGAAATGTCATGCGAACCGGGATTCCGAGATCGATCGGGTCTTCCCGGAGAAGGTTTATTCCTTCGCTGACCGTGAGAGCTTGTGATGGGCTGTTGGGACACCCCGCAGGTATTATCTTTCAAAGCCGTGCCCATGGTTATGAGGCAGATGGGAATTTGTTAATGTCCGGTTGTAGAAAACATGAAGTTGACCTTAATTAAAATACATCAACCGCGTGTGTAACCGTGATGGTCCCTTCTCGGCGGAGTCCGGGAAGTGAACACGGTGTTGGAGTTATGTTTGACGTAAGTCGTTTCAGGATCACTTCTTGATCGCTACTAGCTTCACAACCGTGCTTTGCTTCTCTTCTCGCTCTCTTTAGCGATTGTAGCCACCATATATGCTAGTCGCTTGCTGCAGCTCCACCTCATTACACCAGCCTTCCCTTAAGCTTAAATAGTCTTGATCTCGCGGGTGTGAGATTGCTGAGTCCCCGTGACTCACAGATTCTACCAAAACAGATGCAGGTACCGATGATGCCAGCGCAGATGGCGCAACTGAGCTGAAGTGGGAGTTTGATGAGGCCCTTGGTCGTTACTATGTTTCTTTTCAAGGATCAGTAGAGGAGTCCAGTTGGGACGATCGGGGATCTGTGTTGCTTTTGGGGTAGTCTTCTTTTATTTTGGTTCCGTAGTCGGACCTTGAGTGTAAACTGAATGATGGATGTTTATTTATGTATTGTGTGAAGTGGTGGCTGTAAGCCAACTATGTATCTCTTTTCCCTTATGTATTACATGGGTTGTGCGAAGATTACCTCACTTGCGACATTGCTTTCAATGCGGTTATGCCTCTAAGTCGTGCTTCGACACGTGGGAGATATAGCCGCATCGAGGGCGTTACAACTCCACTTGCTGAATTCTATGAGACACGCTTGATCCCTTTTGATGGGGATTTAAGAGAGCCAAGACCGGCGGAGTTCGAGGCTTCCTCTGCACTTTAACAGTGGGTGCAGAAAGGGGCGTGTCAAAAGCCACGACCACTAGTCTGCAATTTCCTTATGTGCACTACTTTGCTTTATTTATCACAAAATGCTTGACTGCCAGAGAGAAAGGAAGTATACTTAGTGCCCCTGACCTTGGCATTTTATGCCGTGCACTTCACAATGACCACACCTATAACCTAGGGGCCATCATTGCATGCCTCCTGCATAATAATAGAACTAAAGGAAAAATTCATGGTGGTATTTATGCTACTTGCTTGGCAAGACACTTTAATGTTCAAATATGCCACCATGATTACTTGTTTCCCAGTGTTTATTTAAATCACAAGGCAATGGAGGCTCACCACTTTATTGATGCTCCTGTGCCTCCTCACCATATTCACTATAACTTGGTATTTAGTGAGAATACCCATGATATTATTCTGTTTCCTGCACCTGCTCCGTTTGATTCTTATGCTAGGAATGGATACACTATCCTACCAGTAACGACTTTGTCGCCTACCGGTAACGACAGGCATCAGCAGAGGAGGAGCCCCAAGAGTGGGACACTCAGGTGCCGCTGCCTCAACACTTTCACATGGGACCGGATGGTTACTACAGATGGTGATCACCAAGCTAGGCTGAAATCCTAAGCTTGGGGGAGTACGTATTTTTCCACCAACATTACATTCATGTTCACACACTTCATTCTAGTTGTTGGTATTCATACTTTTTCATTGTATAATCCATGTTAATTTTATTTTCTCATTTTCTTCTTGTGTGTTTGAAAAACTTTGAGAAAATCCAAAAACATTTCCTGCACCTTTTGGGTTTTTCTTTCTAGTTTAAATTAGTTGTAGTATTAAAAGAAAACCCCAAAAGATTTCTCATTTCTTCTTTTGCTTGTTGGGAGCTTTCCCATGTAACATTTTTTATTCTCGTTTTTGTTTTTCTTTCTTTTGCTTTCTTCAAGAAAAATCAAAAGCTCCAAAAATATTCCAATGTGTTTCTCTAAAATTCTTTTCTTTTTTTTGCCGAGTCATACTAAGGAGAAGACTACGATGAAAATATTGAGTGGAATTAATATGCATTATTGATGATCTGACCAAGAGCTCATTTTATTTTTTCTTCTCCTTAGAATAAAATGTTGCAGATTCAAGCTTAGTCCATGACACTCTTGCACTATTATTATGCAGATCGTGCAAGTGAAAGGCATTAATGACGATATTTGATGAAGTGACTGTGGCAAGGAAAGGCGGGTATGAACTGAAATTGTTTTTTGTTTTTGTAAATATGTTGAACTCAATATCCATGATTCAGCATATTATGATTAAACATGTTTATGATGACAATTAGAGATTATAGTTGCTCATGCCATGCCTAAGTAGCTAGGAGTGGATAATGATTTGTTTTAGATGTCAACATGCACGCATTAAAATGATTGTGATGTAGTATGATGATATGGTATCCTCCTCTAAATGTTTCGAGTGAATTGACTTGGCACATGTTCACACATGTAGTTGATTCAAAACCAATATAGCCTCCACAATATTTATGTTCATGGTGTTTCTATCCTACTCATGGTAGTGTTCAATGTTAATTATTCACAATGCATGTTCATGACCGTTTTCCCTCTCTAGTTGGCCGCTTATCAACCTATTGCTAGCCTTCGTCTGTACTAAGTGGGAATACTGCTTGTGCATCGAAATCCATAAACCAAAGTTGTTGCAGACGAGTCCTCTATATCTACCTATATGCGGTATTATTCTGTCGTTCTAAGTAAATTTGCATGTTCCATCTCTAAATATTCAAATGAACATCTGTCGGGTGGTAGGTGCGACATATGCCAATGGGTGGCTAATCATTGTGGGAGCCAGTAAGACATCGTCAGTGCCTGGAAGCGGGATAAGGCGAAGACATGCACACCGGTGAATCTTACCCAGGTTCAGGGCTCTCCTAGGAGATAACACCCCTAGTCCTGCTCTGCAGGGTCTCCGCATGATCACTAAATCAACAAGTAGCTACAAGATGCTCCTTGAGCTGTTTAGCTAGAGGAAGAAGAAGGGCAAGGCTAGCTCTCCTCTTCTCTCTATGTGGTGTGTGTAGTTCTCATGGATCAACCCTTTGCATGGGTGCCCTGGGGGGTTTATATAGGCCTACCCCCTCGGGGTACAATGGTAATACGACTAGATGTGGGTCTAGACCGTCAGTGTCTATGGTCACCGGCTTCTCCGCCGGCCGCTGGGGCCCGCCGACTGGTGGTCCTGCCGGCTGCTGGCCTCTTGGTCGATAGGCTGGGTCCATCGCCTATGGGCCCTGTCGGCTGCTCATTACTGTAGCCTCGCCCTTGGTGACGATGTCTTTGTCGGGGAAAACATGGCTACAGTGCTGCCGCCGAGCGGGCATTCACTGTACCCTTACCCCATCTTATCTGCTTAATGGCGCAAAAACTTCTAGGGCAAGGGCAGGCCGGCTGTTGGGAGCTAGCCTCCCCCCATGCCGACTGGTGAGTGATGTCTACTACACAACCTTCTTCTTGTAGACGTTGTTGGGCCTGCAAGTGCACAGGTTTGTAGGACAGTAGCAAATTTCCCTCAAGTGGATGACCTAAGGTTTATCAATCCATGGGAGGCGTAGGATGAAGATGGTCTCTCTCAAGCAACCCTGCAACCAAATAACAAAGAGTCTCTTTTTTCCCCAACACACCCAACACAATGGTAAATTGTATAGGTGCACTAGTTCGGCGAAGAGATGGTGATACAAGTGCAATAAGGATAGTAGATAAAGGTTTTTGTAATCTGAAAATATAAAAACAGCAAGGTAACTGAAGATAGAAGTGAGCGTAAACGGTATTGCAATGATAGGAAACAAGGCCTAGGGTTCATACTTTCACTAGCGCAAGTTCTCTCAACAATAATAACATAGATAGATCATATAACAAGCCCTCAACATGCAACAAAGAGTCACTCCAAAGCCACTAATAGTGGAGAACAAACGAAGAGATTATGGTAGGGTACGAAACCACCTCAAAGTTATTCTTTCGGATCAATCTATTCAAGAGTTCGTACTAGAATAACACCTCAAGACACAAATCAACCAAAACCCTAATGTCACCTAGATACTCCGTTGTCACCTCAAGTATCCGTGGGCATGATTATACGATATGCATCACACAATCTCAGATTCATCCAACCAACACAAAAGTACTTCAAAGAGTGTCCCAAAGTTTCTATCGGAGAGTCAAGAAAACATGTGCCAACCCCTATGCATTGGTTCATGGGCGGAACCCGCAAGTTGGTCACCAAAACATACATCAAGTGGCACGTGAAATCTCATTGTCACCACAGATAAACACGGCAAGACATACATCAAATGTTCTCAAATAAAGACTCAATCCGATAAGATAACTTCAAGAGGGAAACTCAGAGTAGAGGGGGAGAAACATCATAAGATCCAACTATAATAGCAAAGCTCGCGATACATCAAGATCGTGCCATAGAGAGAACACGAGAGAGAGAGAGATAAAACACATAGCTACTGGTACATACCCTTAGCCCCGAGGGTGAACTACTCCCTCCTCGTCATGGAGAGCATCGAGATGATGAAGATGGCCACCGGTGATGGGTTCCCCCTCCGGCAGGGTGCCGGAACGGACTCCCGAGAGGTTTTTGGTGGCTACAGATCCTTGCGGCGGTGGAACTCCCGATCTATCTTGATTTTCGATGTTTTTTGGGTACGTAGGCTTATATAGGCGAAAGAAGTCAGTCGGGGGGTGCTCAAGGGGCCCATGAGACAGGGGGCGCGCCCAGTAGGGGGGGGGGGCGCCCTCCTATCTCATGGCCTCCTCGGGGATCTTTTGACGTGAACTCCAAGTCTCCCGGATCATATTCTTCCAAAAAATCATGCTGCCGAAGGTTTCATTCCGTTTGGACTCCGTTTGTTATTCCTTTTCATCGAAATACTGAAACAGGCAATAAAACAACAATATGGGTTGGTCCTCCGGTTAATAGGTTAGTCCAAAAAGTAATATAAAAGTGTATAATAAAGCCCGTAATCATTCAAAACAGATAATAAAATAGCATGAATGCTTCATAAATTATAGATACGTTGGAAACGTATCAGCATCCCCAAGCTTAATTCCTTCTGGTCCTCGAGTAGGTAAATGATAAAAGAAAGAATTTATGAAGTGTGAATGCTAGAAGGTGCACCAGTTTGATCAATGATAATTTCATTCACCTTTTCTAGCATGATAATATGTCATAACAGTAGTTCATCTCATAAAACTTCTCACGATAAAGTAACAAGCAATTCACATGTTAAAGCATAGACCATAAACTTTCTTGAAAACTAGCAAACTTCATTCTCAGTCATCAAACAATTGCAATTCATCTTATTTTCAGGAATAGCAAACTCCACATACTCAACTATCATATAGTCTTATACAATTGCTAACACTCACGCAATACTAATGGTTATGGAGTTTCAATCGGACACTGAGAAAGATAGGGGCTTATAGTGTTGCCTCCCAACGTATTCACCTTGGGGTGATGTCAACAATAATATTTCATGCTAACTTACATCCAATTGGATATATATATCAGGATCTTCCCAACACGAGGTGCTTGACAAAGGATAAAATGAAAAAGGGAAAGGTGAAGATCACCTTGACTCTTGCATAAGTAAAAGACATAAAGTAAAAGATAGGCCCTTCGCAGAGGGAAGCAGTGGTTGTCATGCGCTTTTAGGGTTGGATGCACAAAATCTTAATGCGAATGAACGTCACTTTATATTGCCACTTGTATATGGACCTTTATTATGCAGTACGTCGCATTTATTGCTTCCATAACAAGATCTGTATAAAGCTATTTTCTTCACACCAAAAGATCATACATATTTAGAGAGCAATTTTTATTGCTTGCACCGATGACAACTTACTTGAAGGATCTTACTCAATCCATAGGTAGGTATGGTGGACTCTCATGGCAAAACTAGTTTTAAGGATATTTGGAAGCACAAGTAGTATCTCTACTTGGTGCAAGGAATTTTAGATAGCATGAGGGGGAAATGCAAGCTCAACATGTTTGAATGATCCATGACAATATACTTTAACTGAGATGTTGGAAAACATAACCCATTACGTTGTCTTCCTTGTCCAACGTCAACTCTTTAGCATGTCATACTTAATGAGTGCTCCCAACTATAAAAGATGTCTAGGATAGTATATTTATATGTGAAATCTCTCTTCCTTCAATATTCTTTCATGAAATTGTTCAAATGACCAATACAATGCTTGCTAACCTTCAACAAATTTACAACCTCTACTTCTTAGATGTGAAGTCATTACTCCCCATGGGATAAGCAAATGAAACATATATAATTTCAGATTTATGACAATCAACTCATTCAACAATTTACTCATAGGATATAAGTGAAGCACACGAGTAAATGAAAAACTACTCCAAACAGATATAAGTGAAGATCAATGAGTATCTAAATAATTATGTAACTATGTGAAGACTCTCCCTCATTTAAGAATTTTAGACCTTGGTATTGTATTCAAACAGCAAGCAAAGCAAAACAAAATACATTGCAAGGATAGCACAACTCATGTGAAGAAGCAAAAACTTAGGCTCAACCGATACTAACCGATAGTAGTTGAAGAAGAAAGGTGGGATGCCTACCAGGGCATCCCCAAGCTTAGATGCTTGAGACTTCTTGAAATATTATCTTGGGGTGCCTTGGGCATCCCCAAGCTTGAACTTTTGTGTCTCCTTAATTCCTCTCATATCATGGTTCTTCTTTTTATCAAAAGCTTCATCCACACCAAACTCAACAAGAACTCGTGAGATAGGTTAGTATAAACCAATGCAAAACCTTATCATTTTCTACTGTAACAAATCACTAAAATTATTATTCAACATTGCATACTAAATGCCTCTGCATATTTAATACTCCTATCCTCAAATTGAATAATTAAACAAGCAAACAATGCAAACATAACAGCAATCTGTCAAAACAGTACAGTCTGTAAAGAATACAAGAGTATCAATACTTCCCTAACTCCAAAAATTATGAAATAAAATTCCCACTGTAGTAAATTTATCAGATCTCATTATGCAAAAAGTTTCAACATTATATCATGCTCTGAATTTTCTAGGGAATTTCTGCAACAGCGGTAAACTTTCTGTTTTCAAACAGCAACATGTATAGTAGCAAAATAAGCATGGTAAAGGCTATCCTTGACATTTTTATTGAAACTAAAGATGAAAAACACTATTATAAATAACAGCAAGCAAACACTAACAAAAGAAAATGACGCTCCAAGCAAAACACATATCATGTGGCGAATAAAAATATAGCTCCAAGTAAACATACCGATGAACGAAGACGAAAGAGGGGATGCCATCCGGGGCATCCCCAAGCTTAGGCTTTTGGCTATTCTTTAATATTATATTGGGGTGCCTTGGGCATCCCCAAGCTTAGGCTCTTGCCATTCTTTATTCCATAGTCCATCGAATCTTTACCCAAAACTTGAAAACTTCACAACACAAAACTCAACAGAAAACTCGTAAGCTCCGTTAGTATAAGAAAATAAAACCACCACTTAGATACTGTAATGAACTCATTCTAAATTCATATTGATATAATATGTACTGTATTCCAACTTCCCTATGGTTCATACCCTCCGATACTACTCATAGATTCATCAAAATAAGCAAACAACACATAGAAAGCAGAATCTGTCAAAAACAGAACGGTCTGTAGTAATCTGTATCAAACGTATACTTCTGGAACTCCAAAATACCTACCAAATTAGGAAGTCCTAAGAAATTTGTGTACAAATCCAGAGAAAAAGTATTAGATCAGAAGTACGTTTCTATGAATTAACAAAACTAATTTTCTGGGTGCAAAAGTTTCTGATTTCAGCAGGATCAACACAACTATCACCGTAAGCCATCCTAAAGGTCTTAGTTGGCACTTTATTGAAACAAAATCTATAAAACATGATTACTACAGTAGCATAATCATGTAGACACACAAATACAGTAAGGGTAAATATTGGGTTGTCTTCCAACAAGCGCTTTTCTTTAATGCCTTTCTAGCTAGGCATGATGATGACAATGATGCTCACATAAAAGATAAGAATTGAAACATAACGGGAGCATCATGAAGCATATGACTAGCACATTTAAGTATAACCCACTTCCTGTGCATAGGGGTTTTGTGAGAAAACAACTTATGGGAACAATAATCAACTAGGATAGGAAGGTAACACAAGCATAAGTTCAAAACATTAAGCACATAGAGAGGAAACTTGATATTATTGCAATTCCTACAAGTATAAGTTCCCCCCTCATAATAATTTTCAGTAGAATCATGAATGAATTCAACAATATAACCAGCACAAAAAACATTCTTTTCATGATCTACTTGCATATAAAATTTACTACTCTCCACATAAGCAAATTTATTCTCATCAATAGTAGTGGGAGCAAAATCAACAAGATAATTATCATGTGAGGCATAATCCAATTGAAAACTAAAATCATGATGACAAGATTCATGGTTATCATTATTCTTGATAGCATAAAAGTCATCACAATAATCATCATAGATAGCAACTTTGTTCTCATAATCAATTGGAACCTCTTCCGAAATAGTGGAATCATCACTAAATAAAGTTGACACTCTTCCAAATCCACTTTCATGTTCATCACAATAAGATTCAACATCCTCCAAAATAGAGGGATCACTACTTTCTAAAGTTGACACTCTTCCAAACCCACTTTCATCAATATAATCATCATAAATAGGAGGCATGCTATCATCAAAATAAATTTGCTCATCAAAGCTTGGGGGACAAAATATATCATATTCATCAAACATAGCTTCCCCAAGCTTGTGGCTTTTCATATCATTAGCATCATGGATATTCAAGGAATTCATACTAACAACATTGCAATCGTGCTCATCACACAAAGATCTAGTACCAAACATTCTAATGCATTCTTTTTCTAGCACTTGAGCACAATTTTCCTTTCCATCATTCTCACGAAAGATATTAAAAAGATGAAGCATATGAGACAAACTTAACTCCATTTTTTTGTAATTTTTCTTTTATAAACTAAACTAGTGATAAAATAAGAAACAAAAAGATTTGATTGCATGATCTAAAGATATACCTTCAAGCACTCACCTCCCCGGCAACAGCGCCAAAAAAGAGCTTGATGTCTACTACACAACCTTCTTGTTGTAGACGTTGTTGGGCCTGCAAGTGCACAGGTTTGTAGGACAGTAGCAAATTTCCCTCAAGTGGATGACCTAAGGTTTATCAATTAAATGGAGGCGAGGATGAAGATGGTCTCTCTCAAGCAACCCTGCAACCAAATAACAAAGAGTCTCTTGTGTCCCCAACACACCCAACACAATGGTAAATTGTATAGGTGCACTAGTTCGGCAAAGAGATGGTGATACAAGTGCAATAAGGATAGTAGATAAAGGTTTTTGTAATCTGAAAATATAAAAACAGGAAGGTAACTAAAGATAAAAGTGAGCGTAAACGGTATTGCAATGATAGGAAACAAGGCCTAGCGTTCATACTTTCACTAGTGCAAGTTCTCTCAACAATAATAACATAGATAGATCATATAAAAAGCCCTCAACATGCAACAAAGAGTCACTCCAAAGCCACTAATAGCGGAGAACAAACGAAGATATTATGGTAGGGTACGAAACCAGCTCAATGTTATTCTTTCAGATCAATCTATTCAAGAGTTCGTACTAGAATAACACCTTAAGACACAAATCAACCAAAACCCTAATGTCACCTAGATACTCCATTGTCACCTCAAGTATCCGTGGGCATGATTATACGATATGCATCACACAATCTCAGATTCATCCAACCAACACAAAAGTACTTCAAAGAGTGCCCCAAAGTTTCTACTGGAGAGTCAAGAAAACGTGTGCCAACACCTATGCATAGGTTCATGGGCGGAACCCGCAAGTTGGTCACAAAACATACATCAAGTGGCACGTGAAATCCCATTGTCACCACAGATAAACACGGCAAGACATACATCAAGTGTTCTCAAATAAAGACTCAATTCGATAAGATAACTTCAAGAGGGAAACTCAGAGTGGAGGGGGAGAAACATCATAAGATCCAACTATAATAGCAAAGCTCGTGATACATCAAGATCGTGCCATAGAGAGAACACGAGAGAGAGAGAACAAACACATAGCTACTGGTACATACGCTCAGCCCCGAGGGTGAACTACTCCCTCCTCGTCATGGAGAGCGCCGGGATGATGAAGATGGCCACCGGTGATGGGTTGCCCCTCCGGCAGGGTGTCGGAACGGACCCCCGAGAGGTTTTTGGTGGCTACAGAGGCTTGCGGCGGCGGAACTCCCGATCTATCTAGATTTTCGATGTTTTTAGGGTACGTAGGCTTATATAGGCAAAAGAAGTCGGTCGGGGGGTGCTCGAGGGGCCCACGAGACAGGGGGGCGCCCAGTAGGTGGGGAGGGGCGCGCCCAGTAGGGGGGGGGCGCCCTCCTATCTCGTGGCCTCCTCTGGGATCTTCTGACGTGAACTCCAAGTCTCCCGGATCATATTCTTCCAAAAAATCACGCTGCCAAAGGTTTCATTCCGTTTGGACTCCGTTTGATATTCCTTTTCCTCGAAATACTGAAACAGGCAATAAAACAACAAAATGGGCTGGGCCTTTGGTTAATAGGTTAGTCCCAAAAGTAATATAAAAGTGTATAATAAAGCCCGTAATCATTCAAAACAGATAATAAAATAGCATGAATGCTTCATAAATTAAAGATGTGTTGGAGACGTATCAGTGAGGTCCATCCGCCCTCTGGTGGCTCTCTGGCAGGAGGTGCCCGTCGCCAGCAGGCCGTACTGACAGCCTATCGTGGGCGACATCACGGTCAATGTGGCAACAGTGTTGCGCCGGATGAGGGATGGCCGTCTGGTATGGCGCACTGTGGCCACGCTCGCTTCGGGATTCGGGGGGTTGCAGGCTTCACTGTAGCCACACCCGTCTTATCGCCGTTATGTGGGTGCAAACTTTGAGGGTGTAGGCCAGGACGCCTACTAGGAGTCGGCCACTCTGGTGGCCGCTCTCTAGGAGTCGGCCTACTTCAGGGGGCTTGTTGAGCCTTGCCGCCTTCCAGCAGCCGGCCACGGGAGGAGCCGGCCAGGAGAAGGTGGCTCTTCGTCTTGGATGTTTGAGGGCCCCGCCGGCCCAATGTTTTTGAAGAGCCAGGGGGCGGTTAGGCTACCCATGGTCATTTACTCCGACAGTAGTCCCCGAAGCTGGTGGGGCTTCGCAGCTGAACGGGGAACGAGAAGCCCAAGCAACTTCCCATTCTGAAGAGCCGACAGTTATGAGTCGGCCACAACCAGATGCACCGTCTGGAAGATTTTGAAGCCCTAAGGCGGGAACCAGATGGCACGCGTGCCGGGCGTTGGGCCAGCCGCCCGCTGCCCATGTGCCACGTGGCACCTACCGGCTGGGTGAGCCTGCCAGCCCACATGCACGACGGGGCGTCGCTGCAGGCTGGGGCCCACCACTACCACGCTTCGACCCACGTGCGGATCCTTTGTGGCCGAGGCGGGCGGTTGGCATTCTAGCTGTAGTTACTACACGCTGTTAAGGCACGACAATCGCGAGGTTGTGGGGGAGTGGGTGCAGTTAAGCCCATGACCCCCACTCCCCACCCCCTCGGCTTCGTCGCTCCACGACTATAAATAGGGGGAAGAGGGGAGTGGCAGACGCACGCGCGCTCATCTCCTCCTCCGCCATCCGCTTCTTCTTCTTCTTCCCGTTGCTACTGCCGTCCGCCGTCACACCGTGCTTCCAGCCATCCTGCTGCGCCGCGAATTGATACATCTCCAACGTATCTATAATTTTTTATTGTTCCATGCTATTATATTACCTGTTTTGGATGTTTATGGGCTTTACTTTTCACTTTTATATCATTTTTGGGACTAACCTTCTAACCGGAGGACCAGCCCGAATTGCTGTTTTTTGCCTATTTCAGTGTTTTGAAGAAAAGGTATCAAACGGAGTCCAAACAGAATGAAACCTTCGGGAAAGATCTTTTTGGAACAAATGCCAACCAGGAGACTTGGAATGGATGTCAAGCAACAAACGAGGCGGCCACGAGGGTGCCTGGCGCGCCCCCTAGGGGTGGGCGCGCCCCCCACCCTCGTGGGACCCTCGTTGCTCCACCGACGTACCGCCTTCGCCTATATATACTCCCGTACCCCGAAAACATCAAGGAGCACCACGAAAACCTAATTCCACCACCGCAACCTTCTGTATCCGCGAGATCCCATCTTGGAGCCTTCGCCGGTGCTCCACCGGAGGGGGAATCGACCATGGAGGGCCTCTACATCATCTCCAAGGCCTCTCCTATGAGTTGTGAGTAGTTTACCATAGACCTTCGGTCCATAGTTATTAGCTAGATGGCTTCTTCTCTCTCTTTTAATCTCAATACAAAGTTCTCCTCGATCTTCTTGGCGATCTATTTGATTTAACTCTTTTTGCGGTGTGTTTGTCGAGATCCGATGAATTGTGGGTTTATGATCAAGTTTATCTATGAGAAATATTTGAATCTCCTCTGAATTATTTTATGTGTGATTAAGTTACCTTTGCAAGTCTCTTCGAATTATCAGTTTGGTTTGGCCTACTAGATTGATCTTTCTTGCAATGGGAGAAGTGCTTAGCTTTGGGTTCAATCTTGTAGTGTCCTTTCCCAGTGACAGCAGGGGCAGCAAGGCGCGTATTGTATTGTTGCCATCGAGGATAAAAAGGTGGGGTTTATATCATATTGCATGAGTTTATCCCTCTACATCATGTCATCTTTCTTAATGCGTTACTCTATTCTTCTTGAACTTAATACTCTAGATGAAGGCAGGAGTCGGTCGATGTGTGGAGTAATAGTAGTAGATGCAGAATCGTTTCAATCTACTTGTTGTGGACGTGATGCCTATATACATGATCATGCCTAGATAATCTCATAACTATGCACTTTTCTATCAATTGCTCGGCAGTAATTTGTTCACCCACCGTAATACTTATGCTATCTTGAGAGAAGCCACTAGTGAAACCTATGGCCCCAGGGTCTATCTTTTATCATATAAGATTTCAATCTACTTTTATTTGCATCTTTACTTTTCCAATCTATACTATAAAATACCAAAAATATATTTATCTTATCATACTATCTCTATCAGATCTCACTTTCGCAAGTGGCCGTGAAGGGATTGACAACCCCTTTATTGCGTTGGTTGTGAGTTTCTTGTTTGTTTGTGTAGGTGCGTGGGACTTTTGAGGAGCCTCCTACTGGATTGATACCTTGGTTCTCAAAAACCGAGGGAAATACTTACACTACTTTGCTGCATCACCCTTTCCTCTTCAAGGAAAACCCAACGCAGTGCTCAAGAGGTAGCAAGAAGGATTTCTAGCGCCGTTGCCAGGGAGGTCTTCGCTCAAGTCAAGACATACCAAGTACCCATCACAAACTCATCTCCCTCGCATTACATTATTTTCCATTTGCCTCTCATTTTCCTCTCTCCCACTTCACCCTTGCCGTTTTATTCACCCTCTCTTTCTCATTCTTCTCTCTCTTTCGCTTGTCTTTTGTGTGCTCGTCGCTATGGCTAGTTCTCTATCTACTCCTTTGTCTCCCGAGTTTGAAGTTATTCACTTCAAGCAAAGGCAAGGAGAAAACTTGAAATATGCTTGGTTTAGGATGATGGAATCTTATCATAACTGCACTTTAGAGGTGAATTTTAGAATTGGTCTTCGTAATTTTTATGTTGGACTACATATGTCCCATAGACAACTCTTGGATTGTATTACCAAAGGCAATTTTATTGAGATTGATCCCAGTATTGCGCATCAAGTCATAGAGGGAATAGTGGGAACACTACCTCAAAAGGGGGGATCACATCATACCCCAGAGGAGACACAGGTTTTTGAAAAAATTTGCGAAGTAACATTTTTTTTACAAAAGTCCCTTGAACCTCTTAAGAGTGTTAGCAGAAACCATCACCGCATGAATATGTTGATTATCCTTTGTAATAAGCGGTTGGATTCTTTAGATCTAAAAATTTCCGAGTATGAGGGGAAACGTAAAGAACCTCCTTGATTCGAACAATACTCCGCTAAAAAATTAAAAACTAAAGATGGCACTACGTAGATTTATTCTCGCTTTTATGCCTAGCTAGGGGCGTTAAACGATAACGCTAGTTGGGAGGCAACCCAATTTTATTTTTGTTCCTTGCTTTTTGCTTCTGTTTAGTAATAAATATTTCATCTAGCTTCTGTTTAGATGTGTTTTCATGTTTTAATTAGTGTTTCTGCCAAGTAGAACCTATAGGATAACCTACGGTGATAGTTAATTTGATTCTGCTGAAAAAACAGAAACTTTTGCGCGCACGAAAATAATTTTAGTATATCACAGAGACGTACTTTTGAGTTGATTCTTTTTGATGTAGATGAATAGAAAAATTTCCCAGGACTTCCTATTTTGGGAGGATTTTTAGTGTTCTATAAGTATTTTAAAGTTACAGATTGCTACAGACTGTTCTGTTTTTGACAGATTCTGTTTTTCGTGTGTTGTTTGCTTATTTTGATGCATCTATGGATAGTATCTGGGGGTATGAACCATAGAGAAGTTGTAATACAGTAGGTTTAACACCAATATAAATAAAGAATGAGTTAATTGCAGTACCTTATGTGGTGGTTTTTCTTTCTTGCACTAACGGAGCTTATGAGATTTCCTAGTGAGTTTTGTGTTGTGAAGTTTTCAAGTTTTGGCTAAAGATTTGATGGACTATGGAATAAGGAGTGGCAAGATCCTAAGCTTGGGGATTCCCATGGCACCCCAAGATATTCAAGGATAACCAAAAGCCTATGCTTGGGGATGCCCCGGAAGGCATCCCTCTTTCGTCTTCGTCTATCGGTAACTTTACTTAGAGCTATTTTTATTCGCCACATGATATGTGTTTTGCTTGGAGCGTCATGTATGATATGAGTCTTTGCGTTTTAGATTACTACAATCATCCTTGCTGTACACACCTTTTGGGAGAAATCCACATGATTTGGAATTTATTAGAATACTCTATGTGCTTCACTTATATCTTTTGAGCTAGATAGTTTTGCTCTAGTGCTTCACTTATACCTTTTAGAGCATGGCGGTGGCTTTATTTTATAGAAATTGTTGATCTCTCATGCTTCACTTATATTATTTTGAGAGTCTTTTAGAACAGCATGGTAGTTTCTATGGTTATAAAATTGGTCCTAGAATGATGGGCATCCAAATTGGGCATAATAGAAACTATCATAGGAAGTGAATTGGATGCTATGATCAATTTGATGTTTGATAATTGTTTTAAGATATAGAGGTGGTGATATTGGAGTCATGCTAGTTGGGTAATTGTGAATTTAAAGAATACTTGTGTTGAAGTTGGCAAGTCCCTAGCATGCACGTATGGTAACCGTTGTGTAACAAATTTGAAACATGAGGTGTTCTTAGATTGTCATCCTTATGAGTGGTGATCGGGGACGAGCGATGGTCTTTTCTTACCAATCTATCCCCCTAGGAGCATGCACGTAGTGCTTGGTTTTTGATGACTTGTAGATTTTTGCAATAAGTATACGAGTTCTTTATGACTAATGTTGAGTCCATGGATTATAAGCACTTTTACCTTTCCATCATTGCTAGCCTCTTCGGTACCGTGCATTGCCCTTTCTCACCTTGAGAGTTGGTGCAAACTTCGCCGGTGCATCCAAACCCCGTGATACGATATTCTCTATCACACATAAACCTCATTATATCTTCCTCAAAACAGCCACCATACCTACCTATTATGGCATTTCCATAGCCATTCCGAGATATATTGCCATGCAACTTTCCACCGTTCCGTTTATCATTACACGCATCATCATTGTCATATTGCCTTGCATGATCATGTAGTTGACATCATATTATGGCAAAGCCACCTTCTTAATTTTTCATACATGTCACACTTGATTCATTGCCCATCCCGGTACACCGCCGGAGGCATGCATATAGAGTCATATATTGTCCTAGTTTTAAGTTGTAACTCATGAGTTGTAAATAAATAAGAAGTGTGATGATCATCATTATTAGAGCATTGTCCCTTAAAAAAGAGAGAGAGAAAGGCCAAAAAAAAAGAAAAAGAAAGGCCAAAAAAAGAGAAAGGCCAAAAAAGAAAGACCCAAAAAAGGGGACAATGTTACTATCGTTTTCCACACTTGTGCTTCAAAGTAGCATCATGTTCTTCATATAGAGAGTCTCATTTGTTCTCACTTTCATATACTAGTGGGAATTTTTCATTATAGAATTTGGCTTCAAAGTAGCATCATGTTCTTCATATATTCCAACGATGGGCTTCCTCAAAATGCCCTAGGTCTTCGTGAGCAAGCAAGTTGGATGCACACCCACTAGTTTCTTTTGTTGAGCTTTCATACATTTATAGCTCTAGTGCATCCATTGCATGGCAATCCCTACTCCTCATGTTGACATAAATTGATGGGCATCTCCGTAGCCCGTTGATTAGCCTCGTTAACATGAGACTTTCTTATTTTTTGTCTTATCCACACAACCTCCATCATCATATTCTATTCCACCCATAGTGCTATATCCATGGCTCACGCTCATGTATTGCGTGAAAGTTGAAAAAAGTTTGAGATTGCTAAAGTATGAAACAATTGCTTGGCTTGTCATCGGGGATGTGCAAGATGAGAGTATTCTTGTGTGACGAAAATGGAGCATGACCAAACTATATGATTTTGTAGGGATGAACTTTCTTTAGCCATGTTATTTTGAGAAGACATGATTGCTTTGTTAGTATGCTTGAAGTATTACTATTTCTTATATCAATATGAACTTTTATTTTGAATCATTTGGATCAGAACATTCATGCCACAATAAAGAAAATTACATTGAGAATTATGCTAGGTAGCATTCCACATAAAAAATTCTGTTTTTATCATTTACCTACTCGAGGACGAGTAGGAATTAAGCTTGGGGTTCTTGATACGTCTCCAACATATCTATAATTTTTGATTGTTCCATGTTATTATATTACCTGTTTTGGATGTTTATGGCCTTTACTTCACATTTTTATATCATTTTTGGGACTAACCTTCTAACCGGAGGCCCAGCCCGAATTGATGTTTTTTTGCCTATTTCAGTGTTTCAAAGAAAAGGAATATCAAACGGAGTCCAAACGGAATGAAACCTTCGGGAGCGATCTTTTTGGAACAAATGCCAACCAGGAGACTTGGAGTGGATGTCAAGCAACAAACGAGGCGGCCACGAGGGTGCTCGGCGCGCCCCCCACCCTGATGGGCCCCTCGTTGCTCCACTGACGTACCTCTTTCGCCTATATATACTCCCGTACCCTGAAAAAATCGAGGAGCACCACGAAAACCTAATTCCACCACCGCAACCTTCTATATCCGCGAGATCCCACCTTGGAGCCTTCATCGGTGCTCTACTGGAGGGGGAATCGACCATGGAGGGCCTCTAAATTATCTCCAGGGCTTCACCGATGAGTTGTGAGTAGTTTACCACAGACCTTCGGGTCCATAGTTATTAGCTAGATGGCTTCTTCTCTCTCTTTGAATCTCAATACAAAGTTCTCCTCGATCTCTCTTGGAGATCTATTCGATGTAACTCTTTTTGCGGTGTGTTTGTCGAGATCCGATGAATTGTGGGTTTATGTTCAAGTTTATCTATGATAAATATTTGAATCTCCTCTGAATTGTTTTATGTGTGATTAAGTTATCTTTGCAAGTCTCTTTGAATTATCAGTTTGGTTTGGCCTACTAGATTGATCTTTCTTGCAATGGGAGAAGTGCTTAGCTTTGGGTTCAATCTTGCGGTGTCCTTTCCTAGTGACAGCAGGGGCAGCAAGGCACTTATTGTATTGTTGCCATCGAGGATAAAAAGATGGGGTTTATATCATATTGCATGAGTTTATCCCTCTACATCATGTCATCTTTCTTAATGTGTTACTCTGTTCTTCTTGAACTTAATACTCTAGATGCAGGCAAGAGTCGGTCAATGTGTGGAGTAATAGTAATAGATGCAGAATCGTTTCGATCTACTTGTTGCGGATGTGATGCCTATATACATGATCATGCCTAGATAATCTCATAACTATGCACTTTTCTATCAATTGCTCGGCAGTAATTTGTTCACCCTCCGTAATACTTATGCTATCTTGAGAGAACCCACTAGTGAAACCTATGGCCACCGGGTCTATCTTTTATCATATAAGCTTTCCATCTACTTTTATTTGCATCTTTTACTTTCCAATCTACTTTATATATTTTGTTGTAAAGTTGGTCAAACATAGATAACAGTTGACTTTTTGAAAAACTAATACACCTTATATTTAGGAACGGAGGGATTATATCATAAAAATACCAAAAATATTTATCTTATCTTATTATCTCTATCAGATCTCACTTTTGCAAGTTACCGTGAAGGGATTGACAACCCCTTTATTGCATTGGTTGTGTGGTTCTTGTTTGTTTGTGTAGGCGCATGGGACTTTTGAGGAGCCTCCTACTGGATTGATACCTTGGTTCTCAAAAACTGAGGGAAATACTTACGCTACTTTGCTGCATCACCCTTTTCTCTTCAAGGAAAACCAACACAGTGCTCAAGAGGTAGCACGAATCGCCGCCGCGGGGTCACGCACACGTCGCCGCTGCGCTTTCCTCGTCAAGATTCTCCACTTCATGGTGCGCGCGGAGCCTGGGACGGCTCCAACATCCATGAAGACCACATCGACTTCCTCCGCCGGACACGGTGGCTGCCTGGTGAGGACTACGTGAAGGTCCGCCTTGCGCCGGAGTGGGAGAATCTCGCCGGTGCCAGAGGAGGGCGAGCGCGTCATCTTCAGGTCGCACTGCCTGCATGGCCTTGGCCTGCCAGCGAGCAGCTTCTTTTGCGCCTTCCTTGAGTTCTACGGCCTTCAGCCGCACCACCTCACACCGAATACGGTGGTGCTGCTGTCCGCCTTCGTCACCCTCTGCGAGCGCTATCTTGGCGTCCTGCCCACCATCGAGCTTTGGGGGAGTTCTTTTACTCGAAGCTCGGCACCATCGTCAAGAGCGTGGCTGCGCAGTGTGGCGCCTTCATCTCGGTGCGGAGGCCGACTGCTGAGAATCCGTTCCCCCCATCACACTGATACAGTCGGTGAAGATGTGGCAGCAGTCGTACTTCTACGTGAAGAGCATCTACCCGGAGGGCGACTGGGTCAATTTGCCATCTTACGTAGCTGGCCTGCCGACTGGGAAGCGGCCTAATTGGTCATACCGGGCCAGGTCGCTGTCGGCCTCCGGCACCACCGCTGTTGCGCGGCTCAGGGTGATGGTGAGATTGGAGGGCCTTACCGGGCCCGACTTGCTGACTGCCTTCGTGGCGTGCCGGATGCTCCCACTCCAAGGCCGCCCTCATATGATATGCCAGATGAGCGGGCATCGAGACCCAAGCCGGATGTGCACCAAGGAGATGCCTCACTCGGAGGTAGCTCACTTGGTGAACTACATCTCGAACTGCAAGCTCTCAGAGGAGTGGCGGTTCGGCAAAGAGCCGTACTCGCGCACGGATTCACCGCCAATGGTAAGTCTTCTTTTATTCTTTTTTTAGTTGTCGAGCCCTCCTTGGCCATCTTGACCAATCGGCTATGAAACAGAGCACCCTCCTCCAGCTAGCAGCCGGCGCCGCAGGGCCGGAGCGTCAGTTCCTTCCTGACCGGGAGGAGAGTGACATGGACGACCCGACTTGGGGGCGGCCGCCTTGGACAACGATGCCACAGGAGGAGGCGGCAATGCAGGCGGCTCGGGAGTCAGGGCTGGCCTCGAGGACTGGTCGGGCGATGATGAGGAATAGGTCGCCCCGAGCCGCCAGCCGGCATCCGACCAGCAGGGCGCGAGCTCATCTGCCGTGCCGGCTGCCCGAGGCAGTGCACAGAAGCGCCGGGCCGCGCCGTCTATGAACAACAGCCGGCCGAAGAAGCACAAGAGCTCGGCCGCGGCGACCAAGTGGGAGGAACCAAGGCGACCTGCTTCCGCAAGGTGGTGAAGGAGCCTCAGATGGTTTCCGCGTAAGTGTCGATTCCCTCATGCATTCTTTATTTTTTCTTGCAAGTGCTCTTCTGATTTTCTTCGTCTTGATCAAAACAGAGCTCACTCTCTCTTGAGCAGTCGGCCGCCACCTCTATGGTTGGGGCGGCAGGAGGCTCCACCAGCGCCCACCGCGTGGACCCTCGCACCGAGCTTCAGGCGGCGACAGAGAGGAACGCGTGGGAGGCGCGCGAGGAGCTGGAGGCGGAGCAGCAAAGGGCGGCTGCTGCCAAGGCAGCGCAGGAGGCGGCGGACGAGGCCGCGAGGGCGCAAGATGACGCTGCAGCCAAGGCCCAGGAGGATGCCGCGGTCGCAGCGCAAGCGGGGGAGGCTTTGCACAGTCAACCCCCACAACTCATCATTCCCCTCCGAGCCGTGGCACTTGAGGTCCCGGTGGTGTTGCCAGAAGGAGCCGGCGGCAACCAGCCGGTTATGGAGAGGGAGAGGGGCGACGCCGTCGCCCTGGAGATGGAGGTGATTCCGCCAGCGCCGACTGCGGCGGACCAAGGTGGCCAGCCCAGCGCACCACCCGTGCCGCTGGCTGGAGGCAAGCCGACTGCGGGGGTAGACCTGGTGGTCCGGTCTCCGGCACGCCAGCGCACGGGGAAGGCGGCCTCGGCACCGTACCCGCAGAGGGTCATTGGCTCTAGCTCGTCGACCCTGGAGTTGGAGGCGGTGAGCGTCAGCTCGCCAAACTGGACGCTGGGAGGTGGGACTGCCATGCTGAATGAGGCGGCGCAGGACGTCCGGACCCGGCTTTAGGCGCAAGCCAACTCCCTGAAGAATTAGAACCAGGAGTTCTTGGCGACGCGGGCAGCCATCCGGGTGAGTCGCTTGTTCTTTTGCTTTTTGCTCTTGTACTCTTCCATGGGGGCATGTCAGCGCACCCACTAGGTGTAGTCCCTGAGTTCCGGGTCAGCTACTGAGCAAGCGGCCTGGAACTTCTAACTAGACTCGGGTGCTGACTTGTCTCTCTCTCTTTTTGTTTGTCCTTTTTGTAGGACTATCATAACCTCTGCGCGGCCGCCTTCAACTCCCATGCCCGGGGGCTGACTCAACGGACCGCCGACCTGTCCGAAAGCCGGAGTAAGTGTTCCGCCTTCTATCTCTCGTGGGGGCGGGTCAGCGCACCCACTGGGTGTAGTCCCCGAGATTCGGGCCGACTGCTGAGCAGTCGGGCCGGATCTCTTCTGGCAAGCTCTTCTTTACTGATTCTTCTTCTTTGTTGTCTTTGCAGAGGCCAACGCCGCCCTGCAGCAGCAACTGGGTGAGGCCAAGACAATGCTGCGCGCCAAGGAGGTGGAGTGCAGTGCGACGGCTCAGGAGCGCGACCGCCTAGCCAAGAAGCTGACTGACCAGGAGGAGAGTCACAAGGCGACTCACAAGGCAGTGAAGGATAGCGAGGCCGCCCTCCAAGCCGAGTATGAGACCGAGGCAGCGAACTGGGCTGAGTCGGAGCGGGAGCTGAGCGATGGCTACGGCCAAATCGAAGATATGGTTGACGGTAGGCCGCCTTCCTCTTTTTCTCTTTTGTTTGCCGTTGTTGCTTGGTCCGACTTCTGACTTTGTATTTTCCCTCTTTTTTGCGCAGAGTACTTCCCCAGCTACTCAGTTGCCGCCAGCCAGGTCATCGAGGCCCACCGCAACGCGCAGAGGCAGGCTGGTGCTGAAATCGCGCCAAATGCTTGTCGAACGCTTGAGGAGCAGCTCTTGGCCATCCAGGCTCGTCTCCAGCGGGCCCACCGGATGCTCCACCGCCTTCAGCGCGTTGGAGCTCAGGTGCTTTCTGCCCTCTGGCCTGACGCCACGATTCCTTGCACTCCCAGTCAGACTACTGATTAGCTGGAGGTGGCAGTCGGCCGTTTCGAGGCATGGAAGGCTTCTTCGGCCCGGGCAGGCCCCAGGCGGGCGTTGGAGTTTGTCCGAGCGTGGTACCCTGGGCTGGACCTGTCCCAGTTGGCCACGTTCCGGTAGGAGGCCCACGAGGAGCTGGTGGAGGTGCGGCAGGCTATCATTCATCACGCTGCGGCGATTGCCGAGTACACCAATACCAGCATCTTCATCCCCGACCTGAACGACGACGGCGCTGAGTTGCCGGCGGACTGGTTTGGGCTGAACCCGGCGGACGGTGAAGACTCGGCAGAGGAGATCGAATCCAGCAACGAGGGTCAGGAGGAGGAGGAGGAGGATGGTGAAGACACCATGCCAGATGGTGGGGTGGCCAGCCAGCCTCAGCCTGACCGTGCCTCCAGTAACGAGGCACGTGCAAGCATACCGCCTGCTGCCGGCGATGATCAAGCCGAGACTCGCCACCTGGCCACTCCTCCAGCCAGCGCCGCAGTCTCCACCGACCTGCCAAGCTCACCTATTGCACCCTTGGCCTGAGCGGCCAATTTTATCATTGTGTTCCTGCTCGTCAGTCTTTTGAACAATGTTCGTTAAATTTGCGCAGTTCCACCCACTGGGGGTGTATTCAAACTAAGTTGAATCTTGGCCTTCGAAGGCCTTTTGTGTAAATATTATCTTGCATGTGCTATGCCAGTGTCGGCTTCCGACTTTACTTGCTTGAATTTTTTTCCATCTTTTTCCTTTGCCGCCCTCCCTTGGTTGCCATCTTCCCAGCCGAACAGCTACTCTGCAGTCTGTGGCTGGGAAAGTACTTGGCCGTTTGGGGAGGGCAAGTACTTTAGCCTTCTTAGATTGTGGCAAGGTGAGTGGGAAACCGGCCAGCTGGCTGCTTAGCAGTCGGTTGGCAGGGTGGGGAGCCGGCTTTTGTTATGTAAGCTCATTGCTCCTTAGCCGTTTTTCATGTGGGCATCATTTCCTGCCTTTGACTCTTGCCAGTCGAACAACCGCTTCTGTGAGCTGCGACTTTTGGCAAGAGAGGGTGAAAGTGCTAGTATCGACTAGAGGGGGGGGGGTGAATAGGCGATTTTTATGAAAGTCTTCAAAACTTGGAAGTTTCGAAGACAAACAATAGAAACAACCTAATTGATATGCAGCGGAAGATAAACTAACCTAAACAAGCCATAGTCAAGTATGTAATGATATGAAAGTATAGGACTAATAGCAGTTAGGCAGTAAGGATCACGATGGAAGATAGTATGAAGCCAATCAACAATAGTAGTCAAGCAATGAAGTCAAACAGATAAACATATAAGCAATGACTTCATGAAGATGAACTTAAGTAAGGTTGGAAGGGATAGAACCAGTTGCTTGTTGAAGACACAGGATTTGTTGGACCAGTTCGATTCTTTGTGACAACTATGACGTCCGTTAGGGAGGCTGAGATTTAACTCAAGAGACCGTGTCTTCACCTTATTCCCTTGAGCTAAGGACACCCAGTCCTCGCCCAATCACTCGGTAAGTCTTCAAGGAGACTTCCAAACCTTCATGAACTTCGTTCACCGCAATCCACAATGACTCTTGGATGCTCGAACGCGACGCCTAACCGGCCGGAGGATTCACAGTCCTCAAGTGTAATAAGTCTTCAGTCACATGCATGTAAAGACTTGATGATGCCTAACACTCTTTGGCTCTGGGTGTTTGGGCTTTGTCCTCGCAAGGATTTCTCTCTCTCTCAAATGCTTCGAGGTGGGTTGCTCTCAAACGACAAAAGCCGTGCATAAACTCTGAGAAGCCACCAATTTATGGTGTAGGGGGTGGGCTATTTATAGCCACTAGGCAACCCGACCTGATATGTCCGAAATGACCCTGGGTCACTAAGGAACTGACACGTGTTCCAACGGTCAGATTTCAAACACATGCGGCAACTTTACTTGGGCTACAAGCAAAGCTGACTCATCCAGCTCTGGATAAGATTTGCTCTCATTGTCTTCGCTCGAAGACATAGGATTTGGGTTGAGCATCGCTTCAGTCACTCTGACTTAGTTCACTTGGACCCCACTTAACAGTACGGTGGTTCCTATGAGTCAACAAAGAAGAAAAAGGAAACAACGAAACCACACAGTCTTCGTGCTCCAAAGTCTTCACGCAATGTCTTCTCATGTCGTAGTCTTCAATATGAATATCTTCTCATACCACCATTGTCTTCAATGTCTTCATACATTTTTAGGGGTAATCTCCGGTAGGTAAACCGAATCAATGAGGGACACTACCTGCGTTATCCTGCAATTCTCACAAACGCATTAGTCCCTCAACCAACTTTGTCGTCAATACTCCAAAACCAACTAGGGGTGGCACTAGATGCACTTACAATCTCCCCCTTTTTGGTGATTGATGACAAACTGGTTGAATTTTTCAATGGGGATAAAGTATGTGAAATTGTAAGGATCGGGAATTGTCTTCATAAGTTGCAAGGGCTCCCCTCAAGATGTGCATATAAGTAATTTGCTTTTGGATTGCAAATGCACATGGCAGGTTGTACTTGTGGACATCCACTTCAACTTATGAAGCTAATTCATCATGCATGAAATGATATAGCAAGTAATATGACATGCATAATGAAGAATGGACGTCTGCAGAATGATCTAAGTGCGGAAGTTATCATCGCACATGCGGAAATTTATCATCGCATCATAGTAAAGCAAATAAGTAGCAGAAGTAGCAGACCACCATCAAGTTTAGGTGTTACAACTCAAAGAACCAAATGTTTCAAAACGCAAGAGTTGTAAGCACGCAGCAAAATGTAATGCAACCGCCCATATGAACCCGCTTGAAGACTATCAACTCATACGCTTCTCCCCCTTTTGTCAGTAATGACCAAAAAGGTTTGAAGACATAGAGCATCTACTCGTCATGAGTAGGTGAAGCAGCTGGGTCGTTGTCGTTGGTTGGCGGTGCAGAGGAACTTGGTGCAGAGTCGATGCGCGCAGTAGTAGTTGGAGGTGGTGAAGTAGCGTCATCTTCATCATCGATCACTCTGGCATTAACTGTTGCTGCGGAAGAGGAATATCCAGAGTCTTCAAGAGATGGAGTTCGACGCAGGGTAATAGTCCTTGGAGGAGTGGAGTCGAACTGAAATCTTTCATTGAAGCCATCATCTTGAAGATCAGCTTCAGCACTGAGCAGGGTCAAACTCTTCCATGATCTTCGGCAAGTTTCATGAGCAACAAAGGCATTCTTGGTGGTAAGGTTGCGAATGCGATTGACATCCACCAAGAGGCTTTGCATTTGGTGCTTGAGCCAGAAATGATGCTTATCCTGCTTCTGATGAAGAGCCACAAGAAGCTCTCGGTCATTGAGAACACGAGAATGCTTCCGAGGCCTTTGCGCAATGGTGCTTTCAGTGGCTTCAGTTGGCGCTCTGTGAGGCAGACGGGTGTTACCAGCCAGTGGATAGAATCTTGTTGCTGCTTGAACACCTTCAATAGGCTGAGTGAAGCTTTGGTGCTCGATGTTCTGAAGACAAAGTGGCGTCTTGGCAGGTCGAGTATACAAGATCAATCGACATATCAACCTCGGGCGAAATATTATGTGATTGCGGCAGAGGGCTGATAATTGATGATGAGTGTCGCTTGATGAGGCGCATGACCCATGGAGCATAAAACTTCAGACCAAATAGGTCAGAGCCGGAAGCAGCAAGTTGCCTAATGAAGAATTCCTGAGTGTTGAAGCTGATGGCATTAAGAATATAGAAGACCAAAGTCTTCATGGCTCCTTCAAGCTTAGACGATGATGAGTGTCCCTTGACTGGCCATAGAGTTCGCCTGATGATATGATATATGGTGCGAGGCAGATACTCAAGGTCTTCAACAAAGAAATGTGTGGGATACTCAGCGTCAGATGGCAAAGGCTTCATCATGCTCAGCATCTGGCTTATATTGGGTTCTGGCTTGTGAAAGATGCTCTCCACAGCATTGCGGTGTAGCTGACAGTTAGGCTCATACAGTTCTCTAGGAGTGGTTAGCCCAGTAAGCTCGATGATGTCCATAGCTTTGGCTTCATGATGAACATTTCCAGTCATCCACTCGAGAACCCAAGTCTTAATGTCTCTGTAGTAGCCGCGAATGTGCAGAGTGGCATAGAATTGAAGCAATAGCTCTTCATTCCAATGTTCCCTGTCTGTCACAAAGTGGAGCAGACCAGCATCACGACAGCAGTCAAGTGCTTCTTCTAAGCACGGCAGTCCAGCAATAGCTTCAGTGTCAAGGCGCATATGGGGGAAAATGCGCCCTTGGTCATATAGCACGCATGAGTAATAGCTTCTCTGCTGATAGCTCTAGAACCTATCTGAATATTCTTGGCTTGGAGTAGGGGTTCTTGGCACTGTCAAAGAAGGTATTGTGGCTCTTGAAGCCATTGGCATTGAAGGACCCGGGGGAGTTGGCAGTACCTAGAAACCGTGGCAATCTGGGCTTTGGCTTCTGGACCTGAGGCCGATGCTCAACATGATAGTCAAATTGGGGTCCTGAGGCAGAAGGCGGAGGCACCAGAACGGGCCATCGGACAGTGACAAGCTAACGGCCGTGATCGTATGCTTGCTCAATAGTGTGAGGCCTTGGTGGCGGAACAGGAGCAGGGGCAACATCAGAGGAGTCAGGATGCACACCAGGTGCTTCGGGAGCAGTTGTCATATTTGCTTCAGGTGCAGCCTCCTCATTGGTGTCAGGTGCAGCAGTCTCATGAGCTGCAGGTGCAGCATCCTCATGGGTTTCAGATTCAGTGGCCACATTTGCTTCAGGCACAGTGGCCTCATTGGTTTCAGGCACACTGGTTGGTGCAGGCTCCACATTAGCATCAGCCATGACTACGTCACTGGCTTCATTGGCATTGGTGGTGGCAGCCTCAACATTGTCAACCTCCTCTTGACGAACAGGAGGGTCGGGCACAGGCACGTTCAAATCATGAACTGCTTCTTCTTCAATCGCTGGGGGAGTTGGTACATGAACTTCTTCTTCTTCAATAGCAGGGGGAGTTGGTACACGTACTTCTTCTTCATTTTCTTCGGCTGATGCAGCCGGAATGTCTTCAGCAGCATGTGCTTCAGACATGGAGACGTTCACTGTTGGAGCTCGTTCAGAAAATACTTTCCATGCAACAGGTGAACGTTGCACTTCTCCTTCTGGAACGCTCGACAGAGGGGCTTCAGGCCTTTGTCCTCTGCGAAGCCTGCGAAGTGCTGGCTTCAAGTTGGGAGATGGAGTTGGGTGAGCCTGAAAGTCTTCATCCTCTTATTGCATTGGGGGAGTAGCTTGTTGTTGTTCTTGGGGAGTACTGGGGGAGTCTTGATGTTGTTGTGGGTGATCAGCCCACGATGCATCCTGAGCAATTGGCGTCAATGGACGACCAATGCTGATGAGTTCGCTGTTCGTACGAACAGGCAATGATACCACTTGATGTTTAATCTGAGGAAGAACTTCATCATCATTTACATTGTCATCTTGACCAATGTCTTCAACAGCGGTGTGTTCAGCTGCTGGAATATCTTCAGCTTCATGAGCCTCTATGGTAGCAGGCTCATGGACAACCATTCTTCGTTCTTGATGAACAGACACAGGGCAAACCACGAAAATGGGTTCAACGACTAAGGGCTCTGTGGAAGCAGCCCTAGTCTTCTTGGTCTTGCGCTTCTTCTTGGAGGGAGCGGTATCAGAGGCTTTAGCATGCTTTCTCTTTTTGGCTTCAGCCTCTGCAGCCATCGTCTTCTTCTGTTCTGAAGCTGTTGTGGTGACCTTTGGCTTCGAGCCAGTCATGCTGCTTGGGAAGATAATGCGTGGGGCTTCTTGGCTTGAGGGGTCAGGCTGATCAGCAGGGCGCTTGTTCTTCCTTTTTGAAGCCATTCTGGGGTCAATGCCAGGGCGGCCAAGTGACTTGCACTTCTCAGCCTCATTGTAGGCAAGCACACACTTATCAGCCAAAAGTTTCATGCATTCTCGAGAGCCCTGAGCTTCTTGGCGTTTCTTGAGAAAAGCTTCTTTAAGCTCATTCAGCATGACCTTGAAGTTGCGGACGTCTTGAACACTTAGCTTGGCCACATGCTTCTTGAATTGAGCCTTCTCAAAGTCAATATTGTTCTTGAGCTCAACTATGCACTGAGCGAGAGCTAGCTCAGAAGCAATGGCGCCATTGAAGGCGACACTGAGGCCAATCGGGAGCTGTAAGTCTTCAAAGCTGACGGTGGGGGTGTCGAACCACTCATCAATGAAGTTGTGAATAATGGCCACATCAAATAGAGGTAGGTTGCTGAAGATTTCTGCTTCTTCCTTGCTCTTTATTAGTTGCTCAGGAGCATCATCAGCAAGATCTTCATCACTTGATAGATCAATGGTTCGTCATGCAGAATTGCGGCAGGAGTCAAGGCTCTTTGATCAGATGGTCTAACAAGCTGCTTCTTCTTCTCCGTTCTCCTGGAGACACGGGACAGATCTTGAGATTGCACACTGGCTTCAGGAGGTGCAGTGGACAGTGGCTTCACACGCAAAGTCTTCGGAGGTGCAGCTAAGGTTGAAGCCTTGGACTTCTTTTGCTTCTGCGGCTTTGGAGGAGGAGCAGGGGCTTCATCAGAGTCAGCACCATTGTCAGAATGATCTACTCTGGCGCCTTGGACCATGATGTAGGTGATGAGGCCGTCAAGGTTGGCGTAGGGGCCAATGATATTGGGATTAGCTGTCAGGACCCCGACTCAATGTCACATCGATCTAGCCTGTAACACCTCATATCACTTTGAGGCCTCACGCACGGTATTCCCACGGGTGTCGCCTTACCTTTGCGGGACCGCTTATGCCTTTTGGCACACGATATGATAGTGTCGCTAGCATCCATATGATAAGGAGCCCGGCTGACATGGCTAGTCGTAAACCCAAAGTGGCACAGACTCTACAGGACAGCATCCATGACCCAAAGATCGAACGTGTCGGTCATCGTAGTGAGTTCCGGCTGTAGCATTGGGCTAGCAGACTCGTAAACCGGGCTGTAGCGGGCTAACGGGACTCCAGTACTCAACGCGTGACATTTCCCGAACAGATGAATACAGAACGAAGAAGGACACATGCGGCCAGCCTAAGTGTTAGGAGCAGTAGCAAGCTACCATGGCTCGGTGGAAACACTAGGAGACATTTCCCGGTAAGAGAGGCTACTAAAGATAAACAACTAGATAGACAGATCCCACACATACCAAGCATTTCAATAACATACACACAATATGCTCGATATGTGCAAATACAACATGGCATCACAACATGACTCTACGACTCAAGTATTTATTCATTAGGCTCCGAGGAGCGAGATATTACAAACAGGGTCTCATGACCCAACATTCAGAGCATACAAATCAAAGCACAAGCGAAGCTAACATGTCCGAGTCTGAGACATCTACAAATGAAAAAGGCTTAGAAGCCCGACTATCTACCAGATCCGCCGAGGGCACAAGATCGTAGCTGAGGTAACAAGCTAAACGTCAAGTCCACGTGGAACTACTAGCGAGATCAAGTCTCTCTCGCAAAAACATAAAATAGGCAAACGTGAGTACAAATGTACCCAAAGAAGACTTACATCGTAACTAACTACATATGCATCATTATCAATAAAGGGGATGGTGGAGTTTAACAGAACAAGCCAGCTTTGACTCGGTGGCTATCCTAAACTACGATCGCAAGTAACTCTTTTGAGGTGGCGCACGAGTCCACATATTCACCATATCAATACACCACTATGGATCCGCCCCGCCTCCCCACGAGAATGCCATCCATAGCACTCACGCTTATCTTGCGATTTTAGAGTATCCACTTTCACTTGTCTATGAACTGCACAGCAACCCGAAGTCCTTTACCATGACACGGCTATTCAATAGATGATGTTAACCTGCAGGGTGTACTTCTTCAACATGTTTCCACCACTTAGCGTCGCAGACACGACATGTGCTCGGCAGACTTCAAGCTTAAAGCCGACGTGGGTGTAGACCACGACCTACCTAGACACTCAAGTCTCTAGTCCAGTTTATCGCCTATTTGGGTTCCATCTATGAGGAGTTCGGCCAAGTTTCGCTCACAGCCCCAAACGATGTGAACGGGTTCCCGAGATACCAAACGGGCATCCCAGACACCGTACACGTACCTACCACAGATCACAGCCCACCCCTACGGTCCGCTGTCCATGGCCTCCAAAGAGGCTACAAACACCGAAACTACTTGCAACTCCCGGACAGAGGACTAGGGTGAATAAGAAGTCGGCGGGTCATATTTCAGGCCCAATGCATGGTAGTAGCTGAATCATGGATCACAAACACGTAACTCAGTTCCTAAGGACGGCTTCAATGAGACAACCCACCATGTACTCCTACATGGCCTCTCACCGATACCTTTACCAAATCGTGTTCACACACTTAGCTCACACACAATAGGACATGTTCACACACCTCTGATTCATCCTCGATGAATTAGACCCGACTCAACTCTAAGCAGTAGCAGGCATGACAAACAAGCATGTATGAGTAGGCACATCAGGGCTCAAACAACTCCTACTCATGCTAGTGGGTTTCATCTATTTACTGTGGAATGACAGTCATGCAAAGGATAAGGGGTTCAGCTACCGCAGCAAGTAATGATTGAATCGATGTTGTCCTAATGCAAGAAAAGAGAGCAGGAGCGAGAGAGTAGGATTGTATCGAATGAACAAGGGGTTTTGCTTGCTCGGCACTTCGAAGATAGCATTGAGTCTTCATCGGTGTCAACGATCACAACGTCGGTACAACGCTCACCGAGGGGAACAATACCGGCAAACAGAGAAGAAACACGATCAATGCAATGCACAATATGATGCATGCTATGACATGGCAATATGAATGTGTTTTGGGCTAATGCAACTACAACCAGATGGATTTGGGTCATATTGAGCCAAAGGTTCAACCCCAAATTCAAATTATGAATTCAAATAGTGCCTTATCATGTTTTGCACTAAACAGCAAGGTTAAGTTGTTTAAACATGCATGAAACTAGTGCAGATGGATAGATTAGATTTTTCTGATCATTTTTCATATATAACTTGTTTGATTTGGAGCTACGGTTGAATTTATATGAATTTTAGAAGTTTTGGTTATTTTCTGGAATTTCCTGAATTAAAATAAATCCAGAAAATAGTTAACTGCGTCAGCATTGCGTCACCGTGACGTCAGCAGGTCAACGGGACACGGTCCGGGGTCAAGCCTGATAGTGGGTCCCGCGTGTCAGTGTAATTAGTTTAACTAAATTCAATTAGCACTATTCCTAATTAACTAGCAGGGATGGGCCCCACCTGTCATTGAGTCAGGGGGAGTCAAACCGGTCAAACTCAGGTCAAACTTCGCGGAGTTGACCCGAGGCTCGCCGCCCGGCGAGGCCAGGGACGGCGGAGAGCGTCGGGATTCGCCCTCCGATGACCAGAAGAGCGGCGGAGGGACTCTACGAGATGCCCAGGCTCGCGCGCATCTAACACGACTAGTGGCAGCAGCCGGGGTGGACCGAGCTCGCCGGAAACGAGCTCGCGGCGGTGGCCGGAGTTCGGCCAACGGCGGGTTAGGCGATGCAGGGCGCCAGGGAAGGCGTTGGTGAGTGCTACGTGCTCCTGGGACTGCGGTGAGCACGACGGTGGGCTCGGGAACGAGCTGCGGTGGCTGTGGCCACGGCCATGCCATGGCCGGCGGCGAGAAGCTCTCGGCCGCGGTGGGAGATGGGGCTAGGGGGCGAGAACGGAGGGGGCGAGCACAGGAGAAGCAGCGAGGGCTCACTGGCGGATCCATTCGAGGCGGAGACGAGGCCGGGAGCGTCGGAGGCAAGCATGGTCGCCGGAGATCCGGGCGGCAAGGTAGAAGACGACGATGGCGGTGGCGTTGCAGGCGCCGAGGATGCGTGGCTCATCCGGGATGACGTGGGACGACGAGGCGGAGCCGACGAGCACGATGGTTGCTCGAGGGACGGCCGGGAGGCGTGATGGCGGCGTCGGCGGCGCGCGGGTGCGCTGGTGTGGCGCGGAGAGAGCCGAGGAGGGAATGAGCTCGAGGAGTGAGCGAGAGAGACCGAAGTGCGTGGCGTCTCGCAGAGGCGCCCAGCGCCTCGGTGGCAAGGTGAGGTGGCTGTGGTGAGCCTACAGCATGGCAATGGCTGCTCCTACTTGGCAGGAGGAAGACGAGCGGTGGGGTGGTGGGCTGGGCTCTGTTGGGTGCTGGGCCACAACTGGGCCGACTAGGTGGGCTGCGCGGTGAGGCCAGGTAAGTTTCTGCTGCTCTGTTTTATATTTCTGTTTTCTATTTTTTTCTGTTTTGTTTTGAATTTGGTTTTGAAACCAATTCAATTTATTTTGCTTCTGACAATATTTTTAGGAGCTAAAAGAATTAAAACAATGCTCCACAAAATATTTCAGAATTATTGGACCTATATTTATTTAATAGTAGATATAAATCCAATTCAAATAATTATTGATTTAATTCAAATGCCCAAAATAAATGTTTCTGAGGCACCAAAAATATTGGTTTGGATTTTACCTCTTGCCAATATTTCCAGAGGATAACAGGAACATTTTCTTGGACTCATTTGATGAGATTTAAATGTTGGTTATTTTTAGAGGTTTTTCTGAGGCTTTTGAAAATTCCCCAATTCAAATTTCATTTGAATTTAAACATGATACACACATGGAAGCTAGCATAGGTCAGGCCAGAACTAGGGATGTGACAACTCACCCCCACTAAACAAGAATCTCGACCCGAGATTCAAGCGTAGGGTAAGATGAAAGGAAAGCGCAATCTAATATAATCTTCACGATCCAAGTTGCACTTCAAATGAACGTTGATTCGATCACCATCATTGTCTCGAAGTCTTGCTCTGAGAACTCCATCCCACATGACAACAAGTAAAAAGGGAAAACTCTAGTAGGATCGATCTTCTCGAAGATCAAACAACTTAGGATCAGCTCACGGGGTGAGTCATAAAAACATCTCTCAAGCTGAGATACAAAGCACACGTCTAGAGAAATGAAGTGGAACAAATGACGAGGGTTCACTAGGTAGACAACAATTCCACACCTAAGAGGTGGTGAACGATTGTCAACGTAGCGAGAGTTTGAGTTGCCATGATACCATAATGAGACATCCTGAAGGAGGGTGAGTCGTAGAATTATTACCTTGAGTGGCAAAAAGAATTACATTTGATTCAAAGATCATTGAAACTCTTTATACCAGCCTAAGGCAAATCACAATCGATCATTTGAAGGAGTCCGAAAGAATAACATACTCGGGCCAGGATGGATGATGTGGATTACCTTGTTGAAGACAACACAAGGGATGATTTTAGTAGCTAGGGAGAAGCTCAGCAGTAGAGAGTGAATCTACTGTTGGAATGGTTATAGCATAACCGAGGAAATTGAGAGCAATCCCGGTTAGTAACTACGATTGCACCTAATGCTTGTGCGTGCTCTCAAGAACTTGAGCATTTCCATACTCATCAAGGTTTTATCAACATCCGTGTCAAGGGTGCTGACAACACAACATACTACCATGATGAGTAGCAATGGACGATGCAGATAAAAAGGAAGACAACACTTTCTCAGATTTCACCTTAGCGGGGCCAAGGGACTAAACTGGATGATCGATCGAGAGACATTTAGCACTCCGCTTCTAATGTTCTCCTTGATGTACTAGCGTATCCCATTCATTAGAATGGTCTGGTATCTAGAACATCAAGTAAAGGTCAGACTCCGGTAACACAAAAGTCCATAAGGAACAGCTAGGGAGTAAATCCTACGAAGTCCTTATGGGGAGGTGGCCAACTTCTTCAATCAAGATACTACAATAGTAGGTCTTCCGGCGGGGTGTGTTGGCCATGACATCCGCTTTACCGGTTATCGTGAGACCAATATTATAGTTCTTGGGAAATGTTCCAACCATCATATCTGCCTGAGATTCAGATCTGGTTGGTGTCAGAATAATCTAGAATCGTCGAGTCTCGAAAGTAAAATGAAAGTTCGCAACACAAGTCGACGAGAAGACGTTGCGAGATTCTCGGGAAATGGACTACGGTAGTAAGCTCCAAAACATGAGATGGTTCGGCTACAACATGTGAACATGTTATCCAAGACAAGCATGACCACAAGGTAGTCTTATAATAAAACACTACCGAGTTCAGGTTGGGAACCATCATCGAGGATAATGAAGTCTTGTGCATGAACTAGTATTCGCACATCAACTCCTTTCCTTGAACAAGTCAATCAGTGGCTTGGTGTGCTAGGGACACAAATAGAATGAAGGTTGCAAGTCTTCGAACCACAGAATACTTCGCACGTAAGCATGAGTGATTTGGGATGATTCCAAAGGAAGCAACATTGACTTTCTCGAATCCACTGCGGCAACTTGCATCAAATGCACATGAATCAGAGGAAGTCACTTCTTACATCCGAACATATGCTTCATGAGCTAGCATGAACAAATGTTTTTAAAAAAAAAATTCCAACACTAGCTTAATGTTCAACAAAATTATGGAGAAGACAAGGATGTTGTCGATGGGCTCAACAACAATTCATCCAGATTCCCATGGATATGGAATTCCATAACTATGTGAACAAGGTGATAGTATTGGTCAGACCCAAAAGACATAATGGTGTATGCTCGAGGAAAATCCACGAGTAAGACAACATTACGAACATCGTTGATTCTGATTTGATTTGAGAATAGCCCACACTCAAATCAAAGTTTTTTGGCAAGACAATAGCTCCAACAACTGGTCACGAGGATCAGTCGATGAAGATACCATCCTTCTTCAACACGCACACAAAAGCATCCCTTTGGAATGAGCTAAGTCGGACAAGCTTTTATCTCCCAACTCTCCAAGTTGTTGTTTAGCTTGACCAAACAGCTCAGGGATATGCAACACAGATTCTTGGAGAAGGGGTGGTTTATATGAAACCAACTTGACCACGAGCTCAACATAGCGGTCAGGTGACAACCTGGTAATACTTCCGAGAAGATATTCGGAAAATCACGAACCACCGGTATGTTACTAAGCTCGAGAACAATCTTGCTTCCTAGAGCAAGACGATATGATCAAATAAGTAAGGGATTGAATGATCCTAACTCATTGATCGGAGAGTGCACCGGAAACAAGGACTAGGTAGCACGATCAATCCTAGGATGATGATTCAATAATCAGCACGCTAAGAATGAAGTTGTTGTCCTTTAACTACTAAGCAACAAAGTTGCTAGGAGTATTGATTTCACGCATCACGATTCACTTGTCGGCATTCCGGCTGCAACAACACGGAACCGAGGAATGAATAATGATGGCGAGAAGTATCACTACGTCAAGAATTCATAAGAGGTAGTGCAATTCTCATGATATTCTTAATGTCAAGATGGTAATACTCCAAGGTAGAACAGAGCAAAAGCTAGATTAGCAATTTGATCTGCGAATTACAATTGCTTTCACCCAATCCTAGATATGGATGAGGTTCTGGAATTTGTTTCTCCTAGTCATTCTGGAATAGAATGGCTTGACGGACCACAAGAATAATAGGCACCGATGAACGAATGCACACATACTCCTGACTATCAATCGATAGACGAAGGTCAGGATACAACTAAAGGGGGACAACTCAAAAGAACATATAATTTTCTGAGTTGTGGATGCATAGATTAGTATGTCGAGTCAAATTCAACATATTTCTTCCGGATAACCCATGCAGAAAGGTAGAACTGGCAGAGTCACGATTTATGAATGGAGAACTCCCCAAGAGTACTCTTGTTGTGATCTTTTGATCCAACAAACTTCTGTCATAAGTGGTTCATAGTATTTGGAAGAAGGATATACCACGGACCTCGAGGACTAATGCAAAGGTTACTAATAACCTAAAGGAACTAGCAACACTATCAACATGAGGTAAGTCGGGTGAATCTTGGGTCCAAAACCCACGAGTAGAATACCTACTAACTAAATGGCATCACGGGATGCTTTCGAGAATAATGGCCAGAATCTTCACACTGGGATACAAATCATGGCTAGATTACTAGATGATCCCCTAAGACACCTAGGGTCATAATAATAATTCCAACATATATGTCGAGGCAATCAATCACCTCAATGCACCGGTTAGTGTGCTTATTCTGACCATAAAGGACATCGGGAACGGAAGGAAAGGATTTGCAAATGCATCAGACTATTTAGAAACCTGGGATGACTCGGACAGCATAACGGCTGTAAATGCTCAAAAGATTGGAGACATGCTACAAAAATGGTGGCATAGCCACTCCGAAGCACAATATCAAGGTTTCGAGATCAACAGCTATGAACATACGGAAGTAGTAAATCTGAGCTGAGATTGAAACTAACAATTCTATAAGTCTATGGATTAGTAACACGTCATCCTGATAGATAGATGAGAAGGCCTAATTCTTAATCCCCGTAGAAAAGAAGAGGTTGACTCAGATCAGAAGGCCATGAGGTATAAGAAGTAAAAAGAGCCTTACGCTCCTTCCCACAATCAATTCCCTACATATAACTAAAGCATTTCTAGACTCAACTTCACCAGTTTGGCTTGGTAATCCCACAGCATCAGCTCGATACCAAAGCTGTCGGGACCCGACTCAATGTCACATCGATCTAGCCTGTAACACCTCATATCACTTTGCGGCCTCACGCACGGTATTCCCACGGTGTCGCCTTACCTTTGCCGGGACCGTTTATGCCTTTTGGCACACGATATGATAGTGTCGCTAGCATCCATATGATAAGGAGCCCGGCTGACATGGCTAGTCGTAAACCCAAAGTGGCACAGACCTTACAGGACAGCATCCATGACCAAAGATCGAACGTGTCGGTCATCACGAGTGAGTTCCGGCTGTAGCACCGGGCTAGCAGATTCGTAAACCGGGCTGTAGCGGCTAACAGACTCGGTACTAACGCGTGACATTTCCCGAAGGGATGCATACAGAACGAAGAAGGACACATGCCGGCCAGCCTAAGTGTTCCGGAGCAGTAGCAAGCTACCATGGCTCGGTGGAAACACTAGGAGACATTTCCCGGTAAGAGAGGCTACTAAAGATAAACAACTAGATAGACAGATCCCACACATACCAAGCATTTCTATAACATACACACAATATGCTTGATATGTGCAAATACAACATGGCATCACAACATGACTCTACGACTCAAGTATTTATTCATTAGGCTCCGAGGAGCGAGATATTACAAACAGGGGTCTCATGACCCAACATTCAGAGCATACAAATCAAAGCACAAGTGGAAGCTAACTGTCTCGAGTACGTATATCTACAAATGAAAAAGGCTTAGAAGCGACTATCTACCGAGATCTCGCCGAGGGCACAAGATCGTAGCTGAGGTAACAAGCTAAACGTCAAGTCCACGTGGAACTACTAGCGAGACCAAGTCTCTCTGCAAAAACATAAAATAGGCAAACGTGAGTAAAAATGTACCCAAAGAAGACTTACATCGTAACTAACTACATATGCATCATTATCAATAAAGGGATGGTGGAGTTTAACAGAAGCAAGCCAGCTTTGACTCGGTGGCTATCCTAAACTACATTCGCAAGTAACTCTTTGAGGTGGCGCACACGAGTCCACATATTCACCATATCAATACACCACTATGGATCCGCTCCCGCCTCCCTACGAGAATGCCATCCATAGCACTCACGCTTATCTTGCGATTTTAGAGTATCCACTTTCACTTGTCTATGAACTGCATAGCAACCCAGAAGTCCTTTATCATGACACGGCTATTCAATAGATGATGTTAACCCTGCAGGGTGTACTTCTTCATACATGTTTCCACCACTTAGCGCCCAGACAAGACATGTGCTCGGCAGACTTCAAGCTTAAAGCCGACGTGGGTGTAGACCACGCACCTACCTAGACACTCAAGTCTCTAGTCCAGGTTTATCACCTATTTGGGTTCCATCTATGAGGAGTTCCTACAAGTTTCGCCACAGCCCCAAACGATGTGAACAGGGTTCCCGAGATACCAAACGGGCATCCGGACACCGTGCACACGTACCTACCGCATCACAGCCCACCCCTACGGTCAGGCTGTCCACGGCCTCCGAGAGGGCTACAAACACGTAAACTACTTGCAACTCCCGGACAGAGGACTAGGGTGAATAAGAAGTCGAGCGGGTCATATTTCAGGCCCAATGCATGGTAGTAGCTGAATCATGGATCACAAACACAGAACTCAGTTCCTAAGGACGGCTTCAATGAGACAACCCACCATGTACTCCTACATGGCCTCTCACCGATACCTTTACCAAATTGTGTTCACACACTTAGCTCACACACAATAGGACATGTTCACACACCTCTGATTCATCCTCGATGAATTAGACCCGACTCAACTCTAAGCAGTAGCAGGCATGACAAACAAGCATGTATGAGTAGGCACATCGAGGCTCAAACAACTCCTACTCATGCTAGTGGGTTTCATCTATTTTGTGGAATGACAGTCATGCAAAGGATAAAGGGTTCAGCTACCGCAGCAAGTAACAGATTGAATCGATGTTGTCCTAATGCAAGAAAAGAGAGCAGGAGCGAGAGAGTAGGATTGTATCGAATGAACAAGGGGTTTTGCTTGCCCGCCCTTTCAAGATAGCATTGAGTCTTCATCGCTGTCAACGATCACAACGCCGGTACAACGCTCACCGAGGGGAACAATACCGCAAACAGAGAAGAAACACGATCAATGCAATGCACAATATGATGCATGCTATGACATGGCAATATGAATGTGTTTTGGGCTAATGCAACTACAACCAGATGGATTTGGGTCATATTGAGCCAAAGGTTCAACCCCAAATTCAAATTATGAATTCAAATAGTGCCTTATCATGTTTTGCACTAAACAGCAAGGTTAAGTTGTTTAAACATGCATGAAACTAGTGCAGATGGATAGATTAGATTTTTCTGATCATTTTTCATATATAACTTGTTTGATTTGGAGCTACGGTTGAATTTATATGAATTTTAGAAGTTTTGGTTATTTTCTGGAATTTCCTGAATTAAAATAAATCCAGAAAATAGTTAACTGCGTCAGCATTGCGTCACCGTGACGTCAGCAGGCCAACGGGACACGGTCCGGTCAAGCCCGATAAAGGTCCCAGCGTGTCGATGTAATTAGTTTAACTAAATTCAATTAGCACTATTCCTAATTAACTAGCAGGGATGGGCCCCACCTGTCATTGAGTCAGGGGGAGTCAAACTGGGGTCAAACCCGGGTCAAACTCGCTGGAGTTGACCCGAGGCTCGTCGCCGGCGAGGCCAGGGACGGCGGAGAGCGTCGGGATTCGCCCTCCGATGACCGAAGAGCGGCGAGGGACTTCTACGAGATGCCTGTGCTCGCGCAAGATCTAACACGACTAGTGGCAAGCATGGGTGGACCCGAGCTCACGGAACGAGCTCGCGGCGGTGGCCGGAGTTCGCCAACGGCGGCTTGGCGATGCAGGCGCCGAGGAAGGCGTTAGTGAGTGCTACGTGCTCTCGACTGCGGTGAGCACGACGGTGGGCTCGAACGAAGCTGCGGTGGTGGGCTACGCCATGCCATGGCATGGCGGAGAAGCTCTCGGCCATGGGGAGATGGGGCTAGGGGCGAGAACGGAGGGGCGAGCAGGAGAAGCAGCGAGGGCTCTCTGGCGGATCCATTCGAGGCGGAGACGAGGCCGGGGAGCATCGGAGGCAAGACAGGTCGCCGGAGATCCGGGCGGCCGAAGGTAGAAGACGACGATGGCGGCGACGTTGCAGGGCGCCTGAGGATGCGTGGCTCATCTGGGATGACGTGGACGACGAGGCGGAGCCGACGAGCACGATGGTTGCTCGAGGGACGGCCGGGGAGCGCGGTGGCGGCGTGCGGCGGCGTCGGGTGCGCTCGGGTGTGGCGCGGGAGAGAGCCGAGGAGGGGAATGAGCTCGAGGGAGTGAGCGAGAGAGACCAGGGGGGGTGCGTGGCGTCTCGCAGAGGCGTCCAGGCGCCTCGGTGGCAAGGAGAGGTGGCGAGGTGGCACTGGTGACAATGAGCTGCTCCTACTGGCAGGAGGAAGACGACGTGGTGGGGTGGTGGGCTGGGCTCTGTTGGGTGCTGGGCCACAACTGGGCCGACTAGGTGGGCTGCGCGGTGAGGCCAGGTAAGTTTCTGCTGCTCTGTTTTATATTTCTGTTTTCTATTTTGTTCTGTTTTGTTTTGAATTTGGTTTTGAAACCAATTCAATTTATTTTGCTTCTGACAATATTTTTAGGAGCTAAAAGAATTAAAACAATGCTCCACAAAATATTTCAGAATTATTGGACCTATATTTATTTAATAGTAGATATAAATCCAATTCAAATAATTATTGATTTAATTCAAATGCCCAAAATAAATGTTTCTGAGGCACCAAAAATATTGGTTTGGATTTTACCTCTTGCCAATATTTCCAGAGGATAACAGGAACATTTTCTTGGACTCATTTGATGAGATTTAAATGTTGGTTATTTTTAGAGGTTTTTCTGAGGCTTTTGAAAATTCCCCAATTCAAATTTCATTTGAATTTAAACATGATACACACATGGAAGCTAGCATAGGTCAGGCCAGAACTAGGGATGTGACATTAGCTTCACGCGAGCCATCAGCACGGGGAGCAGAGGGACCTGGATTGAAGTCCAAACCCAAGGCCTTCTTGTTCTTCTTGGCCGAAGCCACAGCAAACCGATAGTTGCGCTTGAAGAGCGAATCGTGACGACACCATAGTAGTGAAGTGCGATCTGCGTTCGCAGGCTATGGCCCACGGACCATGCATGGATAGAAGCCTTGTTCAATGGCTTCAGCTCTGCTCTTGGGTTGAAGCCCTCGATAGAGGATATCACCCCAAGGTCTCTTGATGGCATGCTTCTCTACATATTCCTTCGTGACAAACTTGTACTTGAACCACTCCTCAGCCCAATAGCGTCGAATCCATTGGATTCGCGTCTTCCTCTGATGATAATTTTCTTCTGGATCTGTCTTGTATAGTTATGCTAAATCATCAGGCAGATCTTTAGATGTTCCTTCTCTTTGCAGTCTGCCACCCTTCCTTGCTGATTTTTCTGTTGCCATGAACTTCAAGCTGAAAGGCTTCAATACGCTCAAAGGCTTCAGAGATTTGCGCTTGCTGGTCAAGCGAGGCAGCTTCAGGAGAATTTATGTGATGTTGTAAGTATTCTCGCAAACGAATGCGCACTATGAGAACCAAGGATTCTCCCACGGACATGTACACGTGACAGCATTAGAGATGCGAGGAAGGGAAGAGGTCATATGCATTCTCAGAAGATTTTGAAGATAAATCAGTTTGAAGACATTGACCTCATGTTGCGAAGACATTCACTTATATAGGTGAGTTGGTTCCAGATTTGTACCAATCCGTGAATAAGTACAAGTGAGGAATCAAACTAGAAGAAGTCTAAGTGAATTGACTAAGCAGTATGAGATGCAGACAGAATAGATCTAGCTATGAATAGACAGAAACTACTTTCGGTAAACAGGATGAATCTTGAAGATCAAAAAGGTGGTAAAAATAGAGTTATAATTACCGCACGAAGAACTGCTAGATGGAGAAGAATAGGAGACCGAGCAGTTCAGCCCACTATGCCCTAACTTGGCGACGGAGGACACCTACGGCGACGGTGGAGAGGACGATGTCCGCGGCCGGCGTAAGGACGGCGTCGGAGAAGTCACGGCAGCTAAGCGCTTCGTCGCCGGCGTCGTCGCGAGCTAGCAGTGGCGGTAGGGTTTTGAAGGAGGTGGAGAGGTGGAAGAAGTATTTCTTTATCGCAGGGGGACAAGTATTTATAAGTAGGTGAGAGACACAGCGCAATTACGCTGGTTCCCCTGGCGGTTCACATCTGAGGGGCACGTGACCAGCATGCAACACACTCAGGGTTGTCCCACGTTCCCACACCCGCCAGGCATGTCGGAGAGTTGTTCCGGCTTCTCCGGATTTTAACAGTAAAGATAAGCCATTAAGAACAGATTTAATGTTTGCCTCTTTGCCTTCTGCTGACTAGGACGCAGAGAAGACATTCGATAGTTTCAACAGAATGCATATGATTTGGACAGATAGATTTTGAGATAGTAGGCATAGATAGGTTAGGGTCCGATCACATTCACTTAGTTCAAAAGATCCAATCTTGAAGACATAGCTATAAGTGAATGCTGTAGAGGACAGAACACTAGTGTATATATATATCAGAAAGCAGTCAAATCATCATAGTGCAGAAAGTCGTGAAGACAAATTGAAACTGAAGACAAACCAAATGCGAAGTCATTGCAATATAACGCCTTGAGTGAAACACTTCAAACAAGAAAAGTTGGTGGTGGCGTTACCCACCGTATAGGAAGTATTAGACCCAGACACGGTGCACAGTTATCGTGGCGCTCCGAAGTCAAATTCCATGTTAATATGTTCACACTCAGAGTGTAAATCTTCATTGATTGAAGATATACCTTACTTTGTGTGTTGCACATCTATGTCATCAACATGCATAAGTGTAAGGATGTGTGCTTGATCACAGGACATTAGAGGATTCTAAGATATTTAGCTCACACCGTAACTTGCAAAACCTTTTCTCATCCAAGGGCTTTGTGAAGATATCTGCCAGTTGCTCTTCAGTGTTGACATGAATGATATCGATATCTTTCTTCATAACATGATCTCTGAGAAAGTGATGACGAATTTCAATGTGCTTTGTCTTCGAGTGTTGGACTGGATTGTTGGCTATCTTGATGGAACTCTCGTTGTCGCAGAAGAGAGGTACTTGTTTCAGGTTGATGCCATAATCCTTGAGAGTTTGCTTCATCCATAGAAGCTGAGCACAACAGATCCAGAAAGCAATGTATTCAGATTCAGCAGCTTGAGAGTGATACGCTCGCTTCTTCAAGACCAAATGACAAGTGATCGACCAAGAAAATGACATGTGCCAGATGTAGACTTGCGATCCACCTTGTCACCAGCATAATCAACATCCGAGAATCCAACCAAATCGAATTTTGAGCCCTTGGGATACCATAATCCGAGTGTTGGGGTGTAAGCCAAATATCTAAGAATTCGCTTCACAGCTAAGTGATGCGGTTCCTTTGGTGCCGCTTGTTTTCGAGCACACATGCAAACACTAAGCATAATATCTGGCCTAGATGCACATAAATAAAGCAAAGAATCAATCATGGAGCGGTATACCTTTTGATCGAACTCTTTACCATTGTCGTCGGGACCAAGATGGTGTTTGGCTGGCATTGGCGTCGTGTAGCCTTTGGAGTCTTCCATTCCAAACTTCTTCAGGCTATCTTTGAGGTATTTCTCTTGAGATATGAAGATGCCATTCCTCTGCTGACGAATTTGAAGACCAAGGAAGAACTTCAGCTCAACCATCATGGACATTTGATATTGCTCTTGCATCATGTACCCAAACTCATCATCGCATTTCCGTTGGTGCATCCGAAGTTTATGTCATCCACATATATTTGGCATACAAACAGTTCACCATCATATGTCTTCGTGAAGAGAGTGGGATCAAGGGATCCGGGTTTGACGCCTTTGCTCTTCAGGAAGTCCTTGATTGTATCATACCAGGCACGAGGGGCTTGTTTAAGGCCATATAGTGCCTTGTTTACCTTGTACACCATATCAGGATGTTTTGGATCTTCAAAGCCAGGTGGTTGTGCGACATACACTTCTTCTTCAATCTTGCCATTGAGAAATGCACTCTTTACATCCATTTGATATAGCAAGATATTGTGATGATTAGCGTAGGCTAGCAAAGATGCTTAATAGCTTCAAGCCTAGCAACATGAGCAAATGTTTCATCGAAGTCAATTCCTTCAACTTGAGTGTATCCTTGAGCCACAAGACGTGCTTTGTTTCTAACAACTTGACCATGCTCATCTTGCTTGTTTCGATATATCCATTTTGTTCCAAAAATGTTATGCTTGCGAGGATCAGGTCGCTTGACAAGTTCCCAGACATTATTCAGTTTGAATTGTTGAAGTTCTTCTTGCATGGCTTGAATCCATTCAGGTTCCATAACAGCTTCAGCAACTTTCTTGGGTTCTGATATTGACACAAATGAAAGTGCCCACAGAAGTTTGCTAGCTGTGTTGCTCTTCATTGAGTGAGCGGACCAGGTGCATTGATGCTGTCAATTATCTTCTCTATTTGAACTTCATTTGCAACACGTGGATGAATAGGACGAAGATTTTGCTCTGGCTGACCATTGTCATCATTGGGAGGATTGTCTTCGGACTGAGCATTGTCTTCAGGTTGATTTGGTGCAGAGATGATGAGTTCCTCTTCAGGTTGTGCTTCAGAGGGCATGATTTCACTAGTTCCCATCAACTTGATTGCCTTGTTTGAAGGAGCTTCATTCAGTGTACTTGGCAGGATCTCTATTTGTGAACCATTGGTTTCATCAAATTTCACGTCCACAGTTTCAACGATTTTGTAGAGATAAAGGTTGAAGACTCTGTAGGAGTGTGAATCCTTTCCATAGCCAAGCATGAAGCCTTCGTGAGCCTTAGGTGCAAATTTTGATTTGTGATGGGGATCCTTTATCCAAAGATCTTGCTCCAAATACTCAAGTAATCGACGTTTGGCTTCTTGCCGAGAAGTAGCTCATATGATGTTTTGTTCAAGCTTATGAATGTATACACGGTTGATGATGTGACATGTTGTATCAATAGCTTCAGGCCAGAACTTTCTTGGTGTCTTGTACTCATCTAGCATTGTTCGAGCCATCTCAATGAGGGTTCTGTTTTTGCGCTCAACAATACCGTTTTGCTGAGGTGTGTACGGAGCAGAGAACTCATGAGTGATTCCCATTGTATCCAGATACAGATCAAGTCCAGTGTTTTTGAATTCAGTGCCATTGTCACTTCTAATGTGCTTGATCTTCACACCATAGTTGTTCATTGCTCGATTTGCAAAGCGTCTGAAGACATCTTGCACTTCAGTCTTGTACAGAATTATATGAACCCATGTGTATCTTGAGTAGTCATCAACAATGACGAAGTCATAGAGACAGGCAGTTGTTGTGAGGGTGGAGTAGTGAGTAGGTCCAAATAATTCCATGTGTAACAGCTCGAAGGGTTGAGATGTTGTCATGATTGTCTTCGAGGGGTGCTTTGCCCTTGTCATCTTTCCAGCATCACAGGCACCACACAGATGATCCTTCTTGAACTTGACATCTTCGGTGCCAATGACATGCTTCTTCTTGACGAGTGAGTGTAAGTTTCTCATGCCAGCATGTCCCAACCTTCCATGCCAGAGCCAGCATTCTGAAGCTTTTGTGAGAAGACATATGGCAAGCTGTGGACCTGCTGAGAAATCTACCATGTACAGATCATCTTTTCGATACCCTTCAAAGACTAGAGATTTGTCAGATTAAATTAGTACAAGGCAACGATATTTGCCAAATATCACAATCATGTTCAAGTTACAAAGCATTGAGACAGACATTAAGTTGAAACCAAGGGATTCAACAAGCATCACTTTATCCATGTGTTGATCCTTTGAGATTGCAACTCTACCTAGACCCAATACTTTGCTTTTACCAAAGGTCAACCAAATGTGATGTGACTCTTGTCGGATGGACGAAGGTTGAGTCCATGAGAAGACTTCGATCACCGGTCATATGATTTGTGCATCCACGTCCATAATCCATTCTCAAGCTTTTGGTGTTGTACCCTATAGTGCGATTAGGAGGATAGGCTTCACAAGTGTTGTGAAGCATATGCATTTGATACATATAGGCACGATACCACAGCTTATATCAAGGTTAGGACATAGCATGGTGAAACGATATTCGATGAAGTATATAGAATGACATTATAATCGATGCGTCCGTAATGAGTTTTAGGTCCCCACAATAGTATCGACGCCATTGATTGTTGGTCGAGACCATTTTCGCAAAAGAGAGTTAGTTCTTCTTTGCCACCCACATTTTCGATGGGGGCTTAGAAGCAATGAGTCTAAGTGCAGCATCTCGAGAATTTTGGCTTTGAAGCCCTAGCAAATAGCCTTGCAGGAGATGAATGATACTCATATGAATAAGCAGAAAAGTTCTTAGTCCTATGAACATAGCGGTTCGAAGAATACACGCTCATATTCATAAGTCTGAGTATGATTTCCCTGCAAAACATTGGCGTTAGGGTGACTCATGTGAGTTCTGTATCTGTATGAAGCCTTTGGGCCATATGAAGCTATAGGTCTGGGGTTTGTCTTTGTCGGGGAAACCGACAAACCGACACCTATGGGACCGGCGGACCGGGCCCCTTTCGGTTCGGCGGGGGGCAGAGACCGCATGAAGAGCGGATCGAGGCGAGGCACACGAGCAGTTTACCCAGCTTCGGAGCTCTCCGGAGAGATAATACTCCTACCGCTGCATGTCTGATTGTATTAAGTTCTTGCTTGGGAGCGGTGAGTGCTACAGTACACACTAGCCACTAACGAGACCGAGCGTGAGTGTTTTCTGGTTTCGAACCCCCCTCTACGTTGCGCATGCGCCTCCTTTTATATGCTCAAGGGGTCACCGACAGGTGGCAACATAGACAAGGGCAAAAATGGAAAAGGAGTTGCGGTTGGTACAACTACTTGTATAGTGTATCATACCTAACCCTAATGGTAGGGGACAAAGGCATTAAATGCCCGCCTCAGACGCTCAAACAAAGGCATAAAAGGACCGTCAGGGCGCCACCGCCCACGATGGTAATCTTGTCAGCCGCTGCACACCGCACCGCTGGCTGCACAGCCTTCTTGCCAGCGCTACCGAAAGGTCCTGCATGACACGCTGGTGGATGCTGGAGCGCTGGGGTGGTGCGAAGCTTGTCGCTTGAAGCGCTTTGCCGCGTCGTTGTCTTGTCGCAGCCGGAAGCTTGTCGCCGCTGCCTTGCCGGACGCGGGCGCTGCCGCGCGCAAGTTCCTTGAGATGCCTCGGTTGGCCTTCCGGCAAGCTCCTCTTGTCGGGCCTCGCCTCCTTGGCTTGAGTACTTTGTTCTTGAATGGCTCCAAAGGAACCCCGGAGGACCTTGGCGGTCACCCGGCAAGCCTTGCCGCTGGGTGTCAGGATCACCTGCGGCACAAGTTCGGGATACCAGGTACCCCTACTCTAGTACACCGACAGAGCCCTCGGCTCGGGCCATACACGGCTGCCGAAGCGCTATTGGGCTCGCCCAAAACAGGGCACGGGCACGCCGCCCGGGTTACGCCATATCTCACCAGATTTACCACGCCTCCCCAAACGGCACGCGCGTTGAATGCGCGGCGTGGGAGAGATCGGTGGTTTTTTATTCGGAAAGACGGAACGTCCGCCCCCTCCCTCTTTATAAGCGGGGGAAACAGGGGCAGTTCGCCCATCTCGCCAGTTGCTGTTCCAATCTTAGAAGCTTCCGCCGCTCTCCTCCTTCTTCCCAAAGCCGAAAGAGAGCAGCGCTCCGCCCCCCATCGCCACCAGCACCACCAACGCCGTCGATCTCCCCCACCACTTCCGCCATGGCTCGAAGCCGCAAGGGGAAAGCCGTGAAGTCGACCGAGGCGTTAACGGCTCAAGCGCGCTGCAAAAGGAACGTAACCTCCTCTGCTACCGCCAAGGAGCTGAGGGAGTACTACTACCTCTTCTCGTCGACGGAGACGCGAAGATCCACAAGACGAAGGTACTTCTCCGCCGCTGAACGGGCTCCAATGGATATCCCTTCTTCGCGTTGTTTCATCGCGGCTCTCCCATTTCTTCTCGAATTTTTTCATGACATCATGAACACCTATGGGTTCCAACCTCCTTGACTTCACCCCCAATGCCGTTTAATTCATGGCAGTTTTCGTGACATCTCTGCGAAAACTTTGTTGAGTCCATCCAAATGTAGCTCTTTTTCCGCCACTTCTTTATGCCCCGGTTGAGAGAGGAGAGCCCTTATCCGTCGGAATCGCCGGATCTCGAGAGCCGCAAGAAGGAAACTTATCTGGAGGAGAGCTCATGCAAGTGGGAGGAATGGAGAGCGATCGTGCCGATTGTCGAGGGGAACCCGCAGCTGCTTACCGCCCAGCCAAGCCCTGAGAGGCGACGACAACGATTGGAGCAGCATGGCCCGGAAGATGATAGGATGAAGATTGACATCACCCGGATCCTACGCCTCAGCTTGCGGGCTTCATCAGGCGCCTAAGCAGATTTTTCGCCACGACGCTTCGCAGAGAGGAGGATACCGCCGGGAGTTTGGGGGTGCGGCGACATCGCGAGGCTGCGCCCGCCTCAACTTCAACTTCACCGTCTCGAACTGGACGCTGGCGCTCAAGGAATTGTTCAAGCACGACCTCAACATCCCGAATGGTTCAGGTTGCCAAAGGGTGTCGCTCATTGTAATAACTCCTCGCCGACCGTGATCCGCGTAATGATGCCTGCGGCGATTCGCATGGAATTGTCCTAACTTATAAGAGCCTGCATAACGCCGTGCAGTGAATTTTGATAGCTTGGTAGAAGTGGCGGTCCGCCCGATGAACGTAAAAGCCTCACCGCGACACCACCGGCGCGGAGATGCAACAGACGCCACCAGGCGCAGAAGAGGCGGCGCAGGGCTGCCGCTGGCGAGTTTGATTCACCGTGGAGGAGGCAGAGGCAGAGGCGGCAAGCCTTGCCGAGCGAGAGGAGTTTGTCACCAGGGAGAGCTTGCCGAGCCTGCCGAAGTCGAGCGAGCCCGCCGAGGGTGCGAAGCGCTCGCTGGAGTCCGACCTTCTTCCTCCTCATCTTCGGGATAGCCCGCCACAAGCAGAGCCCCGAGCTCCACCAAGAAGGAGTTCCGCAAGGTTGGGGACGAGCGGGCGGCAGACGAGTCAATCAGCCGCCAAGGCCGGCGACATGCTCCACCGCGGAGCAAGCATCACCACGGAGCGCCCACGCCGCTGCAGAATCGGAGCGGGTCCTCCCGATCACCGCCGCCTCGCCGCTACGCCTCGCCAAGCGTTAAGGGAACCCACCTCCGCCTTTGTCGCTACCAAGGTGGGCCGGATTCACCTCCGCGCCAGCTCCGATTTAGGAAGAAGAAGAGTAAGATCCTTTGCCGCATTTTGTAGTAGTTCTTCAATTTTGCTATTTTGTCTTGTATCCGACTTGCTTGACTCCAAACTCATTCCTTTCGTGACTCCGCCCAGAGCGCGAAGATAGCCAAGGTCCCGTGATTGTCATCGAGGACTAACCCACCACGATAGTCGGGGAGCGCCCGAGACCACCTTGCTGAACTGCATAATCATTCCTCAGCAGCCCCTCAAGCGCAGCCCCCAGCCAGAAGTATATGGTTTACTTCCGCTATTAGGCGCCAAGCATGGGTGCTCTTTTATTTGTCGACATCTCGACTGCTGGTTTGTGTAGGAGCAGAGCAGCTCACCAGAGCGCCTCGAAGCCGCCTTACATGCCACCGCCGACTACACCGCCAAGGGATGGTTCCTGCAAGGAGCGCTTCTCCGGCAAGGGAGAAGTCTCCGCAAGGGACAGCACATGACCTTCCGTGGCGGAGACTATGACCGCAGAACCCAAAGATAGGTAATCCTCTTGCTTGAAAACTTCCTCGGTTCTTCTTCTTCTTCTGATTTTTTGATATTTGTTTGACTTTTTCTTCTTCCGCCTTCGATCCACTCCACGGAGCTCGGTGGAAACCGAGGTTGCCGGGCGAGGAGAACGCGCTGCAACACCGACGACGCCACGCCACCAAAGAAGCAGCAGACGTTGATGATCCCGCCGGTGAAGAGGCCGCCAAAGCTGCCGCCGCAGAGGCTGGCGAGGGGTCTGGTGATCGCACTAACGACCCCGAGGCCGCAGGAGCGCAAGGCGCCACGCCGATCGCCGATCCTCCGCCGCTGCAGCAGGGCCAGTTCAAGAGCCCCAGTTCGCGCTCTATTTGAAGGCCGGCGATGGCGTTTTCATCAAGCTTCCCGGGCGCTGCAAGCCTGTGGCACCGATCAAGGATAAACCTTGATGGAGAGGTGTTTCTCCGCTGGCTGATGCTGGTCGACGCGCCGAGCAAAGCAGAAGAAGCCCGAGGAGGAGCAATCGCCGGAAGCTGGTGTCGCTTACCGGGCCGCAAGCCAAGGTGGAATCCGAGAAGCGCCGCAAAGGCGGAGTCGACATCGAGAAGCTGCGGAGGAGCTCCGGGTCGCAATCAGAAGCCTCCTCCCCTTGCAGAGGAGCGGGCGAATCTCGCCGAGGCGCGAAAGCCTTCCTCCTCCAGAAGGCCGAAGCTGAAGAGCAATAGCGGCTTGCCGCCGAGGAGCTGTCCGCACGGGAGGGCGAGTTGGCACAACAGAAGGTTAACCTTGATAGCCACGAGGAGGAGGTTGCTGTGCGCGAGAAAACATTCGGCGGGGCTCTCAAGGAAGCAAAGGATGCTGCTGCGACTGCTGAGGCCGCCAAGAAAGAGCTGGAGACGAAGGTGGCACAGCTGGAGGCCGATCTCAGGGCGAGGGGTGAAGAGCTTGCCGCGCTCAAGCGTGAGCGAGAAGGACGCTTACACCCTTGGCGAACTGCGGGTAGTCTCGCCAAGAAGGGCAAGGAGCTTAGCGCCGCCAAGGACTCCAACGCGATCTTGAGTGAAGCTGGCTACATTGACCAAGACGCCGGACGGCGCCAGGAGCAGGAGGTGGCCTTGAAGGAGGAGATCAAGGCCAACGAGGCGCGGCCGGGCGAAAGTGCCGCTGCCACCCGTAACACCTTCAGGAGAATGTGGAACATCGGACGAGGGTATTGTGGATGTTGCCGCAGCCATCGACGGGAGCCGGGCGCAGCCGGGGATGGAGGATTTCGGTACCTCCGATGAGAACCTCCAACCAGCGCCAAGCTCACTTTGTTCTTCAAAGGCGTGGCGACGGCCCTCCAAATGCTCCGGAGAGGATCCCAAAGCAGCTGGTCGACGAGTCGCAAGATGATCTGCACGGAGTTCTTCAAAAGGTGTTGGTGAAGGTGGCCTTCCGCAACCCGGCCTCAACCTCACCAATGTCTCAAGAAGCTGCCACGATGCTGATTCGAAGCATTAACACCTTGTCGCACTCCATTGTGGACAAGGTGAGCGAGATCAAGAGGTTGAGGCGATCGCGAGATTAGGCCGCCTGCTTTTTCCTCTTCTTGCCGCTGCTGGTCATGTTACGAGAACAATCTATTAGAGCTGCGATAAATTATCTTGTAATATAACTTTATTTTGGGTATCGATTGCTATGTTATTTCTTTTACTTGACTCTTCCTTTTGTATGTTTTGCCCCACGCTTAGGGAACTTGCTGCAGCAGCACCTTAGTCAGCGAAGCGCTGAGTGCGGACGTCAAGAGTTTTGCCGGGCGGCGCCGCCATCGACAAGAAACCTTGTCGCAACTAGTCGCAGCTCACTTGTTGTTGAGTGGACTCAAACAAAGTAAGGGCGAACTAGCTACGAGTTGGTTCCTCCGCAAGCACAGTGTTTTCCATACAAAGCACGGTCGCTCGAGGAAGATAACTTAAAATTTAAAACTGATTGCTCAAACTTTGGCAACTTAGCTTTTCTCGCTGCTGCTTCCGGTAAGGCTTAAACTTTCTTGAACGACGCCTCGTCCACACCATTATCTTCTCCTTTCCCGCAAACTTGTGGGCGAGGGAACCTTCCTTTCTTTGAGAAAGAGAAAGAAGAGAAAATAAAGATATGGAGCCTTACAAATTGTTATTGCTTACTGGGGTAGGTGCTGCACAAAGTGTCGATAACTAATGCAAAAAATAGAAAGCATGAATTGACAAGATGCGGAGCACATGAGCTTTATTTATGCACGGGTCTCATACCGCTTTGTACAAAAGGATTACATGCAACAGCGGCAAGACTTGTATTAGCAGGTTGCCGGAACAAGTTCCGCAACCGCGCTTTACGGTAAAACTTACGAAGATGCTCAATGTTCCAGGAGTTGCTCATCGAATGCCATCTTCGGTCTCGCGCAGCGCATAAAGCCAGCCTAGGGACTCGCTTTCACCCGTAAGGGCCTTCCACTTCAAGGCCAACTTGTTGGAATTCTTGGCGGATCTGAACGCGCCGAAGAACAAGGTCGCTTTCCCGAGACTTGCATTAACTTTGCGGTTATGGTAGCGCGCAAAGCTTGCCGGTATCGAGCACCTCGTGACAAGCCTCAAGACAGTCCTCTCCTCAAGGAGCAGCGCCATCTTGTCGCAGCTGCTCTTGCTCAAGCTCATCATAAGCGAGCACTCAAGGCGCACTCCGTGACACGAAGTTCCGTGGGGAGAACCTGCCTCCTCCATAGACTAGAGCGAAGGTGTTTGGCCAGCTGGCTCGATTTGGCGCCGCCCCGACGACCAAAGAACCACCGCAGCCTCAATCCAGCTTCTTTTCCGCACTTGTGCAGCCCGTCGAAAGTCCTGGTCTTGAGCTCGCAAGAACACTTCAAAGATTTGCCCTTCCGCTGACCGCTGCTTCGGATGAGCAATGTAGGCGAAGCGCACTCTTGGCGCCAAGATCTTGGACATATCGCATGAAGGTGCGGCTCGGAATTGCGTGGCTATTGTCGGTGATGATCCTGTTAGGGATCCCGGCGGCAAACAATCGACCAAGAACTTGATCGGCGACCGTGGCTGTCACCTTCCTCATCGCTTCCACTTCCGCCACTTTGTGAACTTGTCGATCGCAACGCATAAGTACTCAAAGCCCCGCACTCGGGAAAGGGCCGAGGATGTCGAGCCCCTGCACCAAAAAATGGCTAGGATAAAGGGATCACTGGAGAGCTTGAGCTGGTGTATCCGCTGAATGGAACCGCACGCTTCACACTTGGTTACTTGCAGCAGCATCCCGGAGGGCTGTCGGCCAAAAGAAACCTTGCCGAATGCTTTGTCAAGTAAGCGCTTCTTGCGCCAATGTGGTGACCACATATGCCTCCATGTATCTCTCGCCAACAGCTTTTGTCCATCTTCCCGTGAATACACTTCAATTTCACACTATTGAGTCTTCTTCTCGACAGCAGTTGTCGGATAAACCGGTACATACTTGACCGCCGGGCTACTTCTTTCCGCTTCTTCTTGCTCTTCGGAAGTTCTCCTGTTCAAGGAAACGGACAATCTGCTATGCCCATGCCGGAGCTATGGCTCGACAACAAGGATTAAAGGCACATATGCTGCATGGAACATCCGCTTACGGAGAGAACCAGCGGCTCAGCCGAGTTTGTTGTTCCTCGCAAGCTTGCCGGAGCAAAACTTGTCGGGAGCGCTCGCTTAACGGAACAAACCCTAGGGCTTGCCGAGCAGATCGCTCCTCAAGACCCTTGGTGTTGATCTTGGGGACCTTCTGCGGGCGGCTTCGAGGAGCTCGCCGAAAAAAGTCGCCAGAAATCAACTTCCTTCTTGCTCGTCCAGCTTGATGGCATTACGGACGGTTGAGTCGGGCTTTGAGCAACAAAGATCCTCGGGCGCCAAAGATGTCGTTTCGAGCTCTTGGAACATGTTCCATCTCAGAGGCCGCCAAAGTGCTCTTCTACTTTCTCACTTCATCAACGTAAGCTTCCATCAACGGACTGATAATTTGTTCACTTGGAGGACGACAAGCTGCGAGTCACCCTTGACAATGAGCTTTGATCCCAAGGTCCGCTAGGCGATCTCGAGACCGCAAGCAAACCTTCATACTCGCGTATTGTTTGTTGCTTGCTCCTTGGGAAAGTGCATCCGACTACGACTTGAGGTGCTCTCCGCATGCAATAAGTAGCACGCCTCAAGACCGGGCGCCTTTGCAGCGAGAAGGCACCATCAAAGTACATCAGCCACTTTTTGCTTGCTTCCTTGATGGGGATGCTCGCTTCGAATTTCTTCATCCGTGTTGGCGCCCATTCTCGCTATGAATTCTGCCAATGCCCGCTCGATAGTTGAAGTGCTTTCAAACTTGAGGCCAAAGCTTGACAGCCCAAAGGCCCACTGACAATCCCGCCTGCTGCTTCTCGGATTCTCGCAGATCCTCTTCAGCCGAAAATGAGTGACAACTGTGATCTCATGTGCTTGGAAGTAATGGCGCAGCTTTCGAGGCCATGAGAAGGCCAAAGCAATTTCGCACACCCGTAATCCTTGACCTAGCCCTCCGTAAGGGAACCGATAAAGTAAACCGCGGCGCTGCACCATTTTCTCTCAGATTCCTCACGCTACCAGCGCAGATCCATCTTTGTCGGGACCAGAGCTTGTCGGTGAAGTCCCGCTTGTCGCCGATGCATCTCGCCATGGTTGCCGGGCTCATCATCCGCCCCTCTCCGCATTAACGCAGCACTAACCACTTGATTGGTTGCCGCTATATACAGAAGAACTCTCTTGTGGCTTAGGTGCGACAAGTGTTGGAGTGGAGGATGTATCTCTTTAAGTCCTCGCAGCAAGCAGCCTCCGCTCCGAGTCCATTTCATTGACCCGCCTTTTCAATATTTTGAAAACGGCAAGGCGCCAGCAGACTTAGAGATAAACCTGCCGAGAGCAGCCACGCGAACCGCAAGTCTTCGTGACATCCTGACGCGCTTTGGTGCTTCAATCTGCTCAATGGCCTTGATCTTGTCGGGATTGGCTTCAATTCCTCGGCCGAGACATGAAGAACCCGAGAAGCTTGCCGAGAGGACTCCAAACACACACTTCGGGTTAAGTTTGAGGTTGATCTTGCGCAGATTTGCAAAGGTTTCGCCTAAATCCTGAATCGAGTTGCTTTGTCCTTGCTCGACCACTATGTCATCCATGTAGGCTTCACATTTCTGCATTTGTGGCTCAAAAGCGCCATGGACTACCCTTGCAAATGTTGAACCAGCATTCTTTAAACCGAAAGGCATCCGTATGTAAAACAAAGATGTGCCACATGGAGTGATGAATGCGTCTTCCTCATCCTCTTTCGCCATGAAGATCCGATGGTATCTCAGTACGCATCAAGAAATGAAAGCAAGTCACATCCGCCGTGGAGTCAATAACTGGTCAATGCGCCGTAAGGGAAATGGGTCTTTGGGACAAGCTTTATTGACATCGGTAAAGTCGACAAAGCCTCCATTTCCGCTTGTCTTGCACACTACTGCGTGATTGGCCAACCACGAGGATGGAGCACCCGACAAGGCCTGCCGCTTCCAACTTCTTGATTTCTTCTCGCGATGAACTCTGGCGCCCACCGCTTGTTTCGACCTTCGCTGACGGGCCGCGTATGAGGACAGACGGCAAGATGGTGCTCGACATTTCCGAACACTGGGGATGCCGACGGTTGCCACGCAAACACGCCGACGTTACCAGAAAGCAACGAACGCCGCTTCCTATTTAGGGTCGAGAGTGGCAATCGATGGTGAAGGTACCACCAAGCCGCCCTCCTTGGCGGACACCTTCTTGGTCTCGCGGTGCTGCCATTGTTTTTCACGCTTGCCGGTGGAGCTCGAGGAAAGGCTTCGACGGTAGCGCAGCACCGAAGAGGTGCGCTTGCCGGAGTGGGCATCGTAACCTTGCCGGACTTGGTCTTTTCTTCCCTCGAGCTTCAACGCAAGTGTCTTGCATCTGCGCGGCTGCCGCTTCCCGTAGATCTTGTCGGCGCAGATAAGAGCATCCTTCTTGTCGCCAGGACAGAGATGACACTTATCGGGCTTGGCATCTTCAAAGACGTTGTATGCATAGTGAGAGGCTGCCATGAATTTGGCGAGTGCCGGACTATCGAGTATCCCATTGCAAGGCAATGGAAAGTCAGCAACGCCAAAAGTGACCCTCTTAGTCCTGAAGTTCAACCCGCCAAATGTCACCGCAACGTGATCTTTCCTTCGCTTGCTCCTTCCGGATTGATTCCCTTGAATGTGCCTTCTCTTCGAGCTCGCCGTCAGGATCCGGAGTTTCGAGTACCGCTGGAGGAGATCAGGTTCATGCCGCCCCGCCATCAACTAGCATCTTAGTGACCTTGAGGTTGCGGATAGTTGGTGAAACCAACATCGCAAGCACCGACCGCAGCTATGCGATCGGGGTGGTCCTCAATATCAAAGATGATAGGCGTAGTGGACCATTCGTGAGGTTTATGCGGACTCGACGGTGGTTCGCCGCATTGACTTCCCGCACCCACCGCTTGAGCTGGCGGTGAAGTATGCAAAGAAGCACCGCCAATGCACAGACCTCTCTGCGGGCTTTCGAACTCCCCGCTCAGCCCCCGGCTATCATCCATATCTTCATCGCCGCCGCCGCTCTTCATCCTTGTCGCGCCGCAGGGAGGTTCGTCTTCTTGCCGCTGCTTGGCCTTGCCGCGCGCATCCTCCTTGACCGTGACGCTTTGCCGGATCCTCCAAGACCTTCTTGGGATTTCTCCTTGTCGCATCGCCAGATTCAGCCTTTTGTTGCTCGACGTTGCTCGACCTTCTTGCAGCTCCGGAGGTCATGGCCCTTGGTGCGGTGGATCTTGCAAGATCGCTTGCCGGTGTCCGCCCCGCTTGTCGGCGACCGCCATAGTGTTCTTGGCGCCACCTTCGTTGTCGGACTGCTCAATGACCAGCACATCTTTGCCTTTTCTTCTTCCCGTTGTTCCGCCGGTTTTTCTTTTGCCGGGCAGCATCCTCGCCGCCGATCCTCCCGCCCGTGATTCTCTCCGGAATTTTCCTCCTTCCTCAAAGACGTGCACACTTGTCGGCCAGGCATATAGCTCATCGACGCTCGATCTTGCACATCGCCATCTCCTCCCGTGATCCGCGGTTTTCGCACGTTCTCGATGGAACGCTACCGATGACCGCGGTGGTGGACATCCGATGTTGTGCCGTACACGGCTGAATCTCCAATGTACTTCATGCGCAGGGACTCTCCTTCCTTCTAGGCGAAGCAGATGAAGGTCGCCTTCTTGGCCATGAGGTTTGTGGTCATCAGAAGGCGCCGACAAACCTAATGGCATAGATCTGCCCAGAGGATATGGAGTTGTCCGCAAGTGCATGAGCCAGACTTGACATTGGGATTGAGCACCAGCGGGAAGTAGCTGGGTAGGATCTTGTCGCCCCGCCCGCAGCTCTGCACCGCGATGGTGTAGATGCTGAGGAACTCCGACGGATGCGACTTGCCGTCAGATTCTCTCGCACGCCTAGCTTGAAATTCTTCGCGGTCACATCGACTTGCCGCAGTTTCACGAGTGAACGCAGGACAACTCTATCACAGACGGCAAGTCGCCTCGTTCTCCGACGATGCATGTCGATAGGGGCCCAGCGCGCTGGTCCGATTGACGCCGCGTTTCTTCGGCGCTTACGCGAGTACGAAGCGCTTTTCTTGCTGTCTGCTCGTGAAGAAT